>OZ005670.1:6724111-8000710 GCA_963930725.1 Candelabrum cocksii | reverse complement strand
AAGAGCCGAGGGACCTGGGCAGGGTGTCAAACTTCTTACAACCATGAGGTGGTTGTGCGTACATGGGTGCCTACCCACCACGCCCTCCTAGTTTCCCGCATTTTGCCCCACGGATCCCCAGAGTCCTTAATTCCTTAACATAAGCACTTAGAATTGCTCTAGCGGATTCCAGGAAGAGCCGAGGGACCTGGGCCGGGTGTCAAACTTCTTACCACCATGGGGTGGTTGAGCGTACATGAGTGCCTTCCCGCCACGCCCTCCTGGTTCCCCGCATTTTGCCCCACGGATCCCCAGAGGCTTTATTTCCTTAATATTAGCCCTTAGAATTGCTCCAGCGGATTCCAGGAAGAGCCGAGGGACCTGGGACGGGTGTCAAACTTCTTACCACCATGAGGTGGTTGTGCGTACGTGGGTGCCTACCCGCCACGCCCTCCTGGTTCCCCGCATTTTGCCCCACGGACCCCCAGAGGCCTTAATTCCTTATTATAAGCACCTAGAATTGCTATAGCGGATTCCAGGAAGGTCCAAGGGACCTGGGCCGGGTGTCAAACTTCTTACAACCTTGAGGTGGTTGTGCGTACATGGGTGCCTACCCGCCACGCCATCCTGGTTCCTTGCATTTTGCCCAACGGACCCCCAGAATCCTTAATTCCTTAATATAAGCACCTAGAATTGCTATAGCGGGTTCCAGGAAAAGCCGAGGGACCTGGGCCGGGTGTCAAACTTCTTACCACCATGAGGTGGTTGTGCGTAGATGGGTGCCTACCCGCCACGCCCTCCTGGTTCCCTGCATTTTGCCCCACGGATCCCCAGAGGCCTTATTTCCTTAATATAAGCACCTAGAATTACTCTAGCGGATTCCAGCAAGGTCCGAGGGACCTGGGCCGGGTGTCAAACTTTTTACCACCATGACGTAGTTGTGCGTACATGGGTGCATACCCGCCACGCCCTCCTGGTTCCCCGCATTTTGCCCCACGGTCCCCCAGAGGCCTTAATTCCTTATTATAAGCACCTATAATTGCTATAGCGGATTCCAGGAAGAGCCGAGGGACCTGGGCCGGGTGTCAAACTTCTTACCACCATGAGGTGGTTGTGCGTACATGGGTGCCTACCCGCCACGCCCTCCTGGTTCCCTGCATTTTGCCCCACGGATCCCCAGAGGCCTTATTTCCTTAATATAAGCACCTAGAATTACTCTAGCGGATTCCAGCAAGGTCCGAGGGACCTGGGCCGGGTGTCAAACTTTTTACCACCATGAGGTGGTTGTGCGTACATGGGTGCCTACCCGCCACGCCCTCCTGGTTCCCCGCATTTTGCCCCACGGACCCCCAGAGGCCTTAATTCCTTATTATAAGCACCTAGAATTGCTATAGCGGATTCCAGGAAGAGCCGAGGGACCTGGGCCGGGTGTCAAACTTCTTACCACCATGAGGTGGTTGTGCGTACATGGGTGCCTACCCGCCACGCCCTCCTGGTTCCCTGCATTTTGCCCCACGGATCCCCAGAGGCCTTATTTCCTTAATATAAGCACCTAGAATTGCTATAGCGGATTCCAGGAAGGGCCGAGGGACCTGGGCCGCGTGTCAAACTTCTTACAACCTTGAGGTGGTTGTGCGTACATCGGTGCCTACCGACCACGCCCTCCTGGTTCCCCGCATTTTGCCCCACGGACCCCCAGAATCCTTAATTCCTTAATATAAGCACCTAGAATTGCTATAGCGGATTCCAGGAAGAGCCGAGGGACCTGGGCCGGGTGTCAAACTTCTTACAACCTTGAGGTGGTTGTGCGTACATGGGTGCCTACCCGCCACGCCATCCTGGTTCCTTGCATTTTGCCCAACGGACCCCCAGAATCCTTAATTCCTTAATATAAGCACCTAGAATTGCTATAGCGGATTCCAGGAAGAGCCGAGGGACCTGGGCCGGGTGTCAAACTTCTTACCACCATGAGGTGGTTGCGCGTACATGGGTGCCTACCCGTCACGCCCTCCTGGTTCCCCGCATTTTGCCCCACGGACCCCCAGAGGCCTTAATTCCTTATTATAAGCACCTAGAATTGCTATAGCGGATTCCAGGAAGTGCCGAGGGACCTGGGCCGGGTATCAAACTTCTTACAACCTTGAGGTGGTTGTTCGTACATGGGTGCCTACCGACCACGCCCTCCTGGTTCCCCGCATTTTGCCCCACGGTTCCCCAGAGGCTTTAATTCCTTAATATAAGCACTTAGAATTGCTATAGCGGATTCCAGGAAGGGCCGAGGGACCTGGGCCGGGTGTCAAACTTCTTACAACCTTGAGGTGGTTGTGCGTACATGGGTGCCTACCTGCCACGCCATCCTGGTTCCTTGCATTTTGCCCAACGGACCCCCAGAATCCTTAATTCCTTAATATAAGCACCTAGAATTGCTATAGCGGATTCCAGGAAGAGCCGAGGGACCTGGGCCGGGTGTCAAACTTCTTACCACCATGAGGTGGTTGTGCGTAGATGGGTGCCTACCCGCCACGCCCTCCTGGTTCCCTGCATTTTGCCCCACGGATCCCCAGAGGCCTTATTTCCTTAATATAAGCACCTAGAATTACTCTAGCGGATTCCAGGAAGGTCCGAGGGACCTGGGCCGGGTGTCAAACTTTTTACCACCATGAGGTGGTTGTGCGTACATGGGTGCCTACCCGCCACGCCCTCCTGGTTCCCCGCATTTTGCCCCACGGACCCCCAGAGGCCTTAATTCCTTATTATAAGCACCTAGAATTGCTATAGCGGATTCCAGGAAGAGCCGAGGGACCTGGGCCGGGTGTCAAACTTCTTACCACCTTGAGGTGGTTGTGCGTACATGGGTGCCTACCCGCCACGCCCTCCTGGTTCCCCGCATTTTGCCCCACGGATCCCCAGAGGCTTTATTTCCTTAATATTAGCCCTTAGAATTGCTCTAGCGGATTCCAGGAAGAGCCGAGGGACCTGGGCCGGGTGTCAAACTTCTTACCACCATGAGGTGGTTGCGCGTACATGGGTGCCTACCCGCCACGCCCTCCTGGATCCCCGCATTTTGCCCCACGGACCCCCAGGGGCCTTAATTCCTTATTATAAGCACCTAGAATTGCTATAGCGGATTCCAGGAAGAGCCGAGGGACCTGGGCCGGGTGTCAAACTTTTTACCACCATGAGGTGATTGTGCGTACATGGGTGCCTACCCGCCACGCCCTCCTGGTTCCCCGCATTTTGTCCCACGGACCCCCAGAGGCTTTATTTCCTTAATATTAGCCCTTAGAATTGCTATAGCGGATTCCAGGAAGGGCCGAGGGACCTGGGCCGGGTGTCAAACTTCTTACAACCTTGAGGTGGTTGTGCGTACATGGGTGCCTACCGACCACGCCCTCCTGGTTCCCCGCATTTTGCCCCACGGACCCCCAGAATCCTTAATTCCTTAATATAAGCACCTAGAATTGCTATAGCGGATTCCAGGAAGAGCCGAGGGACCTGGGCAGGGTGTCAAACTTCTTACAACCATGAGGTGGTTGTGCGTACATGGGTGCCTACCCGCCACGCCCTCCTGGTTTCTCGCATTTTGCCCCACGGATCCCCAGAGTCCTTAATTCCTTAACATAAGCACTTAGAATTGCTCTAGCGGATTCCAGGAAGAGCCGAGGGACCTGGGCCGGGTGTCAAACTTCTTACCACCATGGGGTGGTTGAGCGTACATGAGTGCCTTCCCGCCACGCCCTCCTGGTTCCCCGCATTTTGCCCCACGGATCCCCAGAGGCTTTATTTCCTTAATATTAGCCCTTAGAATTGCTCCAGCGGATTCCAGGAAGAGCCGAGGGACCTGGGACGGGTGTCAAACTTCTTACCACCATGAGGTGGTTGTGCGTACGTGGGTGCCTACTACCCACGCCCTTCTCGTTCCCCGCATTTTGCCCCACGGATCCCCAGCGGCCTTAATTCCTTATTATAAGCACCTAGAATTGCTATAGCGGATTCCAGGAAGAGCCGAGGGACCTGGGCAGGGTGTCAAACTTCTTACCACCATGAGGTGATTGTGCGTACATGGGTGCCTACCCGCCACGCCCTCCTGGTTCCCCGCATTTTGCCCCACGGATCCCCAGAGGCTTTATTTCCTTAATATTAGCCCTTAGAATTGCTCTAGCGGATTCCAGGAAGAGCCGAGGGACCTGGGCCGGGTGTCAAACTTCTTACCACCATGAGGTGGTTGCGCGTACATGGGTGCCTACCCGCCACGCCCTCCTGGTTCCCCGCATTTTGCCCCACGGACCCCCAGAGGCCTTAATTCCTTATTATAAGCACCTAGAATTGCTATAGCGGATTCCAGGAAGGTCCAAGGGACCTGGGCCGGGTGTCAAACTTCTTACAACCTTGAGGTGGTTGTGCGTACATGGGTGCCTACCCGCCACGCCATCCTGGTTCCTTGCATTTTGCCCAACGGACCCCCAGAATCCTTAATTCCTTAATATAAGCACCTAGAATTGCTATAGCGGGTTCCAGGAAGAGCCGAGGGACCTGGGCCGGGTGTCAAACTTCTTACCACCATGAGGTGGTTGTGCGTAGATGGGTGCCTACCCGCCACGCCCTCCTGGTTCCCTGCATTTTGCCCCACGGATCCCCAGAGGCCTTATTTCCTTAATATAAGCACCTAGAATTACTCTTGCGGATTCCAGCAAGGTCCGAGGGACCTGGGCCGGGTGTCAAACTTTTTACCACCATGACGTGGTTGTGCGTACATGGGTGCATACCCGCCACGCCCTCCTGGTTCCCCGCATTTTGCCCCACGGTCCCCCAGAGGCCTTAATTCCTTATTATAAGCACCTAGAATTGCTATAGCGGATTCCAGGAAGAGCCGAGGGACCTGGGCCGGGTGTCAAACTTCTTACCACCATGAGGTGGTTGTGCGTACATGGGTGCCTACCCGCCACGCCCTCCTGGTTCCCTGCATTTTGCCCCACGGATCCCCAGAGGCCTTATTTCCTTAATATAAGCACCTAGAATTACTCTAGCGGATTCCAGCAAGGTCCGAGGGACCTGGGCCGGGTGTCAAACTTTTTACCACCATGAGGTGGTTGTGCGTACATGGGTGCCTACCCGCCACGCCCTCCTGGTTCCCCGCATTTTGCCCCACAGACCCCCAGAGGCCTTAATTCCTTATTATAAGCACCTAGAAATGCTATAGCGGATTCCAGGAAGAGCCGAGGGACCTGGGCCGGGTGTCAAACTTCTTACCACCATGAGGTGGTTGTGCGTACATGGGTGCCTACCCGCCACGCCCTCCTGGTTCCCTGCATTTTGCCCCACGGATCCCCAGAGGCCTTATTTCCTTAATATAAGCACCTAGAATTGCTATAGCGGATTCCAGGAAGGGCCGAGGGACCTGGGCCGCGTGTCAAACTTCTTACAACCTTGAGGTGGTTGTGCGTACATCGGTGCCTACCGACCACGCCCTCCTGGTTCCCCGCATTTTGCCCCACGGACCCCCAGAATCCTTAATTCCTTAATATAAGCACCTAGAATTGCTATAGCGGATTCCAGGAAGAGCCGAGGGACCTGGGCCGGGTGTCAAACTTCTTACCACCATGAGGTGGTTGCGCGTACATGGGTGCCTACCCGTCACGCCCTCCTGGTTCCCCGCATTTTGCCCCACGGACCCCCAGAGGCCTTAATTCCTTATTATAAGCACCTAGAATTGCTATAGCGGATTCCAGGAAGGGCCGAGGGACCTGGGCCGGGTATCAAACTTCTTACAACCTTGAGGTGGTTGTTCGTACATGGGTGCCTACCGACCACGCCCTCCTGGTTCCCCGCATTTTGCCCCACGGTTCCCCAGAGGCTTTAATTCCTTAATATAAGCACTTAGAATTGCTATAGCGGATTCCAGGAAGGGCCGAGGGACCTGGGCCGGGTGTCAAACTTCTTACAACCTTGATGTGGTTGTGCGTACATGGGTGCCTACCCGCCACGCCATCCTGGTTCCTTGCATTTTGCCCAACGGACCCCCAGAATCCTTAATTCCTTAATATAAGCACCTAGAATTGCTATAGCGGATTCCAGGAAGAGCCGAGGGACCTGGGCCGGGTGTCAAACTTCTTACCACCATGAGGTGGTTGTGCGTAGATGGGTGCCTACCCGCCACGCCCTCCTGGTTCCCTGCATTTTGCCCCACGGATCCCCAGAGGCCTTATTTCCTTAATATAAGCACCTAGAATTACTCTAGCGGATTCCAGGAAGGTCCGAGGGACCTGGGCCGGGTGTCAAACTTTTTACCACCATGAGGTGGTTGTGCGTACATGGGTGCCTACCCGCCACGCCCTCCTGGTTCCCCGCATTTTGCCCCATGGACCCCCAGAGGCCTTAATTCCTTATTATAAGGACCTAGAATTGCTATAGCGGATTCCAGGAAGAGCCGAGGGACCTGGGCCGGGTGTTAAACTTCTTACCACCTTGAGGTGGTTGTGCGTACATGGGTGCCTACCCGCCACGCCATCCTGGTTCCTTGCATTTTGCCCAACGGACCCCCAGAATCCTTAACACCTTAATATAAGCACCTAGAATTACTCTAGCGGATTCCAGGAAGGTCCAAGGGACCTGGGCCGGGTGTCAAACTTCTTACCACCATGGGGTGGTTGTGCGTACATGAGTGCCTTCCCGCCACGCCCTCCTGGTTCCCCGCATTTTGCCCCACGGACCCCCAGAGTCCTTAATTCCTTATTATAAGCACCTAGAATTGCTATAGCGGATTCCAGGAAGAGCCGAGGGACCTGGGCCGGGTGTCAAACTTCTTACCACCATGAGGTGGTTGTGCGTACATGGGTGCCTACCCGCCACGCCCTCCTGGTTCCCCGCATTTTGCCCCACGGACCCCCAGAGGCCTTAATTCCTTATTATAAGCACCTAGAATTGCTATAGCGGATTCCAGGAAGAGCCGAGAGACCTGGGCCGGGTGTCAAACTTTTTACCACCATGAGGTGGTTGTGCGTACATGGGTGCCTACCCGCCACGCCCTCCTGGTTCCTCGCATTTTGGCCCACGGACCCTCAGAATCCTTAATTCCTTAATATAAGCACCTAGAATTGCTATAGCGGATTCCAGGAAGGGCCGTGGGACCTGGGCCGGGTGTCAAACTTCTTACAACTTTGAGGTGGTTGTGCGTACATGGGTGCCTACCCGCAACGCCCTCCTGGTTCCCCGCATTTTGCCCCACGGATCCCCAGAAGCTTTATTTCATTAATATTAGCACTTAGAATTGCTCTAGCGGATTCCAGGAAAAGCCGAGGGACCTGGGCCATGTGTCAAACTTCTTACCACCATGAGGTGGTTGTGCGTACATGGGCGCCTACCCGCCACGCCCTCCTGGTTCCTCGCATTTTGTCCCACGGACCCCCAGAATCTTTAATTCCTTAATATAAGAACCTAGAATTGCTATAGCGGATTCCAGGAAGAGCCGAGGGACCTGGGCCGGGTGTCAAACTTCTTACCAACATGAGGTGGTTGCGCGTACATGGGTGCCTACCCGCCACGCCCTCCTGGTTTCCCGCATTTTGCCCCACGAACCCCCAGAATCCTTAATTCCTTAATATAAGCACCTAGAATTGCTATAGCGGATTCCAGGAAGGGCCAAGGGACCTGGGCTGGGTGTCAAACTTCTTACCACCATGAGGTGGTTGTGCGTACATGGGTGCTTACCCGCCACGCCCTCCTGGTTCCCTGCATTTTGCCCCACGGATCCCCAGAGGCCTTATTTCCTTAATATAAGCACCTAGAATTACTCTAGCGAATTCCAGGAAGGTCCGAGGGACCTGGGATGGGTGTCAAACTTCTTACCACCATGAGGTGGTTGTGCGTACATGGGTGCCTACCCGCCACGCCCTCCTGGTTCCCCGCATTTTGCCCCACGGACCCCCAGAGGCCTTAATTCCTTATTATAAGCACCTAGAATTGCTATAGCGGATTCCAGGAAGAGCCGAGGGACCTGGGCCGTGTGTCAAACTTCTTACCACCATGAGGTGGTTGTGCGTACATGGGTGCCTACCCGCCACGCCCTCCTGGTTCCTCGCATTTTGCCCCACGGACCCCCAGAATCCTTAATTCCTTAATATAAGCACCTAGAATTGCTATAGCGGATTCCAGGAAGGGCCGAGGGACCTGGGCCGGGTGTCAAACTTCTTACCACCTTGAGGTGGTTGCGCGTACATGGGTGCCTACCCGCCACGCCTTCCTGGTTCCCCGCATTTTGCCCCACGGACCCCCAGAGGCCTTATTTCCTTATTATAAGCACCTAGAATTGCTATAGCGGATTCCAGGAAGAGCCGAGGGACCTGGGCCGGGTGTCAAACTTCTTACCACCATGAGGTGGTTGTGCGTACATGGGTGCCTACCCGCCACGCCCTCCTGGTTCCTCGCATTTTGTCCCACGGACCCCCAGAATCCTTAATTCCTTAATATAAGCACCTAGAATTGCTATAGCGGATTCCAGGAAGAGCCGAGGGACCTGGGCCGGGTGTCAAACTTCTTACCACCATGAGGTGGTTGTGCGTAGATGGGTGCCTACCCGCCACGCCCTCCTGGTTCCCTGCATTTTGCCCCACGGATCCCCAGAGGCCTTATTTCCTTAATATAAGCACCTAGAATTACTCTAGCGGATTCCAGGAAGGTCCGAGGGACCTGGGCCGGGTGTCAAACTTTTTACCACCATGAGGTGGTTGTGCGTACATGGGTGCCTACCCGCCACGCCCTCCTGGTTCCCCGCATTTTGCCCCACGGACCCCCAGAGGCTTTAATTCCTTATTATAAGCACCTAGAATTGCTATAGCGGATTCCAGGAAGAGCCGAGGGACCTGGGCCGGGTGTCAAACTTCTTACCACCTTGAGGTGGTTGTGCGTACATGGGTGCCTACCCGCCACGCCCTCCAGGTTCCCTGCATTTTGCCCCACGGATCCCCAGATGACTTATTTCCTTAATATAAGCACCTAGAATTGCTATAGCGGATTCCAGGAAGAGCCGAGGGACCTGGGCCGGGTGTCAAACTTCTTACCACCATGAGGTGGTTGTGCGTACATGGGTGCCTACCCGCCACGCCCTCCTGGTTCCCCGCATTTTGCCCCACGGACCCCCAGAGGCCTTAATTCCTTATTATAAGCACCTAGAATTGCTATAGCGGATTCCAGGAAGAGCCGAGAGACCTGGGCCGGTTGTCAAACTTTTTACCACCATGAGGTGGTTGTGCGTACATGGGTGCCTACCCGCCACGCCCTCCTGGTTCCTCGCATTTTGCCCCACGGACCCTCAGAATCCTTAATTCCTTAATATAAGCACCTAGAATTGCTATAGCGGATTCCAGGAAGAGCCGAGGGACCTGGGCCGGGTGTCAAACTTTTTACCACCATGAGGTGATTGTGCGTACATGGGTGCCTACCCGCCACGCCCTCCTGGTTCCCCGCATTTTGCCCCACGGATCCCCAGAGGCTTTATTTCCTTAATATTAGCCCTTAGAATTGCTCTAGCGGATTCCAGGAAGAGCCGAGGGACCTGGGCCGGGTGTCAAACTTCTTACCACCATGAGGTGGTTGCGCGTACATGGGTGCCTACCCGCCACGCCCTCCTGGTTCCCCGCATTTTGCCCCACGGACCCCCAGGGGCCTTAATTCCTTATTATAAGCACCTAGAATTGCTATAGCGGATTCCAGGAAGAGCCGAGGGACCTGGGCCGGGTGTCAAACTTCTTACCACCATGAGGTGGTTGTGCGTACATGGGCGCCTACCAGCCACGCCCTCCTGGTTCCTCGCATTTTGTCCCACGGACCCCCAGAGGCTTTATTTCCTTAATATTAGCCCTTAGAATTGCTATAGCGGATTCCAGGAAAGGCCGAGGGACCTGGGCCGGGTGTCAAACTTCTTACAACCTTGAGGTGGTTGTGCGTACATGGGTGCCTACCGACCACGCCCTCCTGGTTCCCCGCATTTTGCCCCACGGACCCCCAGAATCCTTAATTCCTTAATATAAGCACCTAGAATTGCTATAGCGGATTCCAGGAAGAGCCGAGGGACCTGGGCAGGGTGTCAAACTTCTTACCACCTTGAGGTGGTTGCGCGTACATGGGTGCCTACCCGCCACGCCTTCCTGGTTCCCCGCATTTTGCCCCACGGACCCCCAGAGGCCTTATTTCCTTATTATAAGCACCTAGAATTGCTATAGCGGATTCCAGGAAGAGCCGAGGGACCTGGGCCGGGTGTCAAACTTCTTACCACCATGAGGTGGTTGTGCGTACATGGGTGCCTACCCGCCACGCCCTCCTGGTTCCTCGCATTTTGTCACACGGACCCCCAGAATCCTTAATTCCTTAATATAAGCACCTAGAATTGCTATAGCGGATTCCAGGAAGAGCCGAGGGACCTGGGCCGGGTGTCAAACTTCTTACCACCATGAGGTGGTTGTGCGTAGATGGGTGCCTACCCGCCACGCCCTCCTGGTTCCCTGCATTTTGCCCCACGGATCCCCAGAGGCCTTATTTCCTTAATATAAGCACCTAGAATTACTCTAGCGGATTCCAGGAAGGTCCGAGGGACCTGGGCCGGGTGTCAAACTTTTTACCACCATGAGGTGGTTGTGCGTACATGGGTGCCTACCCGCCACGCCCTCCTGGTTCCCCGCATTTTGCCCCACGGACCCCCAGAGGCCTTAATTCCTTATTATAAGCACCTAGAATTGCTATAGCGGATTCCAGGAAGAGCCGAGGGACCTGGGCCGGGTGTCAAACTTCTTACCACCTTGAGGTGGTTGTGCGTACATGGGTGCCTACCCGCCACGCCCTCCAGGTTCCCTGCATTTTGCCCCACGGATCCCCAGATGACTTATTTCCTTAATATAAGCACCTAGAATTACTCTAGCGGATTCCAGGAAGGTCCAAGGGACCTGGGCCGGGTGTCAAACTTCTTACCACCATGGGGTGGTTGTGCGTACATGAGTGCCTTCCCGCCACGCCCTCCTGGTTCCCCGCATTTTGCCCCACGGACCCCCAGAGTCCTTAATTCCTTATTATAAGCACCTAGAATTGCTATAGCGGATTCCAGGAAGAGCCGAGGGACCTGGGCCGGGTGTCAAACTTCTTACCACCATGAGGTGGTTGTGCGTACATGGGTGCCTACCCGCCACGCCCTCCTGGTTCCCCGCATTTTGCCCCACGGACCCCCAGAGGCCTTAATTCCTTATTATAAGCACCTAGAATTGCTATAGCGGATTCCAGGAAGAGCCGAGAGACCTGGGCCGGTTGTCAAACTTTTTACCACCATGAGGTGGTTGTGCGTACATGGGTGCCTACCCGCCACGCCCTCCTGGTTCCTCGCATTTTGCCCCACGGACCCTCAGAATCCTTAATTCCTTAATATAAGCACCTAGAATTGCTATAGCGGATTCCAGGAAGAGCCGAGGGACCTGGGCCGGGTGTCAAACTTTTTACCACCATGAGGTGATTGTGCGTACATGGGTGCCTACCCGCCACGCCCTCCTGGTTCCCCGCATTTTGCCCCACGGATCCCCAGAGGCTTTATTTCCTTAATATTAGCCCTTAGAATTGCTCTAGCGGATTCCAGGAAGAGCCGAGGGACCTGGGCCGGGTGTCAAACTTCTTACCACCATGAGGTGGTTGCGCGTACATGGGTGCCTACCCGCCACGCCCTCCTGGTTCCCCGCATTTTGCCCCACGGACCCCCAGGGGCCTTAATTCCTTATTATAAGCACCTAGAATTGCTATAGCGGATTCCAGGAAGAGCCGAGGGACCTGGGCCGGGTGTCAAACTTCTTACCACCATGAGGTGGTTGTGCGTACATGGGCGCCTACCAGCCACGCCCTCCTGGTTCCTCGCATTTTGTCCCACGGACCCCCAGAGGCTTTATTTCCTTAATATTAGCCCTTAGAATTGCTATAGCGGATTCCAGGAAGGGCCGAGGGACCTGGGCCGGGTGTCAAACTTCTTACAACCTTGAGGTGGTTGTGCGTACATGGGTGCCTACCGACCACGCCCTCCTGGTTCCCCGCATTTTGCACCACGGACCCCCAGAATCCTTAATTCCTTAATATAAGCACCTAGAATTGCTATAGCGGATTCCAGGAAGAGCCGAGGGACCTGGGCAGGGTGTCAAACTTCTTACAACCATGAGGTGGTTGTGCGTACATGGGTGCCTACCCGCCACGCCCTCCTGGTTTCCCGCATTTTGCCCCACGGATCCCCAGAGTCCTTAATTCCTTAACATAAGCACTTAGAATTGCTCTAGCGGATTCCAGGAAGAGCCGAGGGACCTGGGCCGGGTGTCAAACTTCTTACCACCATGGGGTGGTTGAGCGTACATGAGTGCCTTCCCGCCACGCCCTCCTGGTTCCCCGCATTTTGCCCCACGGATCCCCAGAGGCTTTATTTCCTTAATTTTAGCCCTTAGAATTGCTCCAGCGGATTCCAGGAAGAGCCGAGGGACCTGGGACGGGTGTCAAACTTCTTACCACCATGAGGTGGTTGTGCGTACGTGGGTGCCTACTACCCACGCCCTTCTCGTTCCCCGCATTTTGCCCCACGGATCCCCAGCGGCCTTAATTCCTTTTTATAAGCACCTAGAATTGCTATAGCGGATTCCAGGAAGAGCCGAGGGACCTGGGCAAGGTGTCAAACTTCTTACCACCATGAGGTGATTGTGCGTACATGGGTGCCTACCCGCCACGCCCTCCTGGTTCCCCGCATTTTGCCCCACGGATCCCCAGAGGCTTTATTTCCTTAATATTAGCCCTTAGAATTGCTCTAGCGGATTCCAGGAAGAGCCGAGGGACCTGGGCCGGGTGTCAAACTTCTTACCACCATGAGGTGGTTGCGCGTACATGGGTGCCTACCCGCCACGCCCTCCTGGTTCCCCGCATTTTGCCCCACGGACCCCCAGAGGCCTTAATTCCTTATTATAAGCACCTAGAATTGCTATAGCGGATTCCAGGAAGGTCCAAGGGACCTGGGCCGGGTGTCAAACTTCTTACAACCTTGAGGTGGTTGTGCGTACATGGGTGCCTACCCGCCACGCCCTCCTGGTTCCCCGCATTTTGCCCCACGGACCCCCAGAGGCCTTAATTCCTTATTATAAGCACCTAGAATTGCTATAGCGGATTCCAGGAAGAGCCGAGGGACCTGGGCCGGGTGTCAAACTTCTTACCACCTTGAGGTGGTTGTGCGTACATGGGTGCCTACCCGCCACGCCCTCCAGGTTCCCTGCATTTTGCCCCACGGATCCCCAGATGACTTATTTCCTTAATATAAGCACCTAGAATTACTCTAGCGGATTCCAGGAAGGTCCAAGGGACCTGGGCCGGGTGTCAAACTTCTTACCACCATGGGGTGGTTGTGCGTACATGAGTGCCTTCCCGCCACGCCCTCCTGGTTCCCCGCATTTTGCCCCACGGACCCCCAGAGTCCTTAATTCCTTATTATAAGCACCTAGAATTGCTATAGCGGATTCCAGGAAGAGTCGAGGGACCTGGGCCGGGTGTCAAACTTCTTACCACCATGAGGTGGTTGTGCGTACATGGGTGCCTACCCGCCACGCCCTCCTGGTTCCCCGCATTTTGCCCCACGCACCCCCAGAGGCCTTAATTCCTTATTATAAGCACCTAGAATTGCTATAGCGGATTCCAGGAAGAGCCGAGAGACCTGGGCCGGTTGTCAAACTTTTTACCACCATGAGGTGGTTGTGCGTACATGGGTGCCTACCCGCCACGCCCTCCTGGTTCCTCGCATTTTGCCCCACGGACCCTCAGAATCCTTAATTCCTTAATATAAGCACCTAGAATTGCTATAGCGGATTCCAGGAAGAGCCGAGGGACCTGGGCCGGGTGTCAAACTTTTTACCACCATGAGGTGATTGTGCGTACATGGGTGCCTACCCGCCACGCCCTCCTGGTTCCCCGCATTTTGCCCCACGGATCCCCAGAGGCTTTATTTCCTTAATATTAGCCCTTAGAATTGCTCTAGCGGATTCCAGGAAGAGCCGAGGGACCTGGGCCGGGTGTCAAACTTCTTACCACCATGAGGTGGTTGCGCGTACATGGGTGCCTACCCGCCACGCCCTCCTGGTTCCCCGCATTTTGCCCCACGGACCCCCAGGGGCCTTAATTCCTTATTATAAGCACCTAGAATTGCTATAGCGGATTCCAGGAAGAGCCGAGGGACCTGGGCCGGGTGTCAAACTTCTTACCACCATGAGGTGGTTGTGCGCACATGGGCGCCTACCAGCCACGCCCTCCTGGTTCCTCGCATTTTGTCCCACGGACCCCCAGAGGCTTTATTTCCTTAATATTAGCCCTTAGAATTGCTATAGCGGATTCCAGGAAGGGCCGAGGGACCTGGGCCGGGTGTCAAACTTCTTACAACCTTGAGGTGGTTGTGCGTACATGGGTGCCTACCGACCACGCCCTCCTGGTTCCCCGCATTTTGCCCCACGGACCCCCAGAATCCTTAATTCCTTAATATAAGCACCTAGAATTGCTATAGCGGATTCCAGGAAGAGCCGAGGGACCTGGGCAGGGTGTCAAACTTCTTACAACCATGAGGTGGTTGTGCGTACATGGGTGCCTACCCGCCACGCCCTCCTGGTTTCCCGCATTTTGCCCCACGGATCCCCAGAGTCCTTAATTCCTTAACATAAGCACTTAGAATTGCTCTAGCGGATTCCAGGAAGAGCCGAGGGACCTGGGCCGGGTGTCAAACTTCTTACCACCATGGGGTGGTTGAGCGTACATGAGTGCCTTCCCGCCACGCCCTCCTGGTTCCCCGCATTTTGCCCCACGGATCCCCAGAGGCTTTATTTCCTTAATATTAGCCCTTAGAATTGCTCCAGCGGATTCCAGGAAGAGCCGAGGGACCTGGGACGGGTGTCAAACTTCTTACCACCATGAGGTGGTTGTGCGTACGTGGGTGCCTACTACCCACGCCCTTCTCGTTCCCCGCATTTTGCCCCACGGATCCCCAGCGGCCTTAATTCCTTATTATAAGCACCTAGAATTGCTATAGCGGATTCCAGGAAGAGCCGAGAGACCTGGGCAGGGTGTCAAACTTCTTACCACCATGAGGTGATTGTGCGTACATGGGTGCTTACCCGCCACGCCCTCCTGGTTCCCCGCATTTTGCCCCACGGACCCCCAGAATCCTTAATTCCTTAATATAAGCACCTAGAATTGCTATAGCGGATTCCAGGAAGAGCCGAGGGACCTGGGCAGGGTGTCAAACTTCTTACCACCTTGAGGTGGTTGCGCGTACATGGGTGCCTACCCGCCACGCCTTCCTGGTTCCCCGCATTTTGCCCCACGGACCCCCAGAATCCTTAATTCCTTAATATAAGCACCTAGAATTGCTATAGCGGATTCCAGGAAGAGCCGAGGGACCTGGGCCGGGTGTCAAACTTCTTACCACCATGAGGTGGTTGTGCGTAGATGGGTGCCTACCCGCCACGCCCTCCTGGTTCCCTGCATTTTGCCCCACGGATCCCCAGAGGCCTTATTTCCTTAATATAAGCACCTAGAATTACTCTAGCGGATTCCAGGAAGGTCCGAGGGACCTGGGCCGGGTGTCAAACTTTTTACCACCATGAGGTGGTTGTGCGTACATGGGTGCCTACCCGCCACGCCCTCCTGGTTCCCCGCATTTTGCCCCACGGACCCCCAGAGGCCTTAATTCCTTATTATAAGCACCTAGAATTGCTATAGCGGATTCCAGGAAGAGCCGAGGGACCTGGGCCGGGTGTCAAACTTCTTACCACCTTGAGGTGGTTGTGCGTACATGGGTGCCTACCCGCCACGCCCTCCAGGTTCCCTGCATTTTGCCCCACGGATCCCCAGATGACTTATTTCCTTAATATAAGCACCTAGAATTACTCTAGCGGATTCCAGGAAGGTCCAAGGGACCTGGGCCGGGTGTCAAACTTCTTACCACCATGGGGTGGTTGTGCGTACATGAGTGCCTTCCCGCCACGCCCTCCTGGTTCCCCGCATTTTGCCCCACGGACCCCCAGAGTCCTTAATTCCTTATTATAAGCACCTAGAATTGCTATAGCGGATTCCAGGAAGAGCCGAGGGACCTGGGCCGGGTGTCAAACTTCTTACCACCATGAGGTGGTTGTGCGTACATGGGTGCCTACCCGCCACGCCCTCCTGGTTCCCCGCATTTTGCCCCACGGACCCCCAGAGGCCTTAATTCCTTATTATAAGCACCTAGAATTGCTATAGCGGATTCCAGGAAGAGCCGAGAGACCTGGGCCGGTTGTCAAACTTTTTACCACCATGAGGTGGTTGTGCGTACATGGGTGCCTACCCGTCACGCCCTCCTGGTTCCTCGCATTTTGCCCCACGGACCCTCAGAATCCTTAATTCCTTAATATAAGCACCTAGAATTGCTATAGCGGATTCCAGGAAGAGCCGAGGGACCTGGGCCGGGTGTCAAACTTTTTACCACCATGAGGTGATTGTGCGTACATGGGTGCCTACCCGCCACGCCCTCCTGGTTCCCCGCATTTTGCCCCACGGATCCCCAGAGGCTTTATTTCCTTAATATTAGCCCTTAGAATTGCTCTAGCGGATTCCAGGAAGAGCCGAGGGACCTGGGCCGGGTGTCAAACTTCTTACCACCATGAGGTGGTTGCGCGTACATGGGTGCCTACCCGCCACGCCCTCCTGGTTCCCCGCATTTTGCCCCACGGACCCCCAGGGGCCTTAATTCCTTATTATAAGCACCTAGAATTGCTATAGCGGATTCCAGGAAGAGCCGAGGGACCTGGGCCGGGTGTCAAACTTCTTACCACCATGAGGTGGTTGTGCGTACATGGGCGCCTACCAGCCACGCCCTCCTGGTTCCTCGCATTTTGTCCCACGGACCCCCAGAGGCTTTATTTCCTTAATATTAGCCCTTAGAATTGCTATAGCGGATTCCAGGAAGGGCCGAGGGACCTGGGCCGGGTGTCAAACTTCTTACAACCTTGAGGTGGTTGTGCGTACATGGGTGCCTACCGACCACGCCCTCCTGGTTCCCCGCATTTTGCACCACGGACCCCCAGAATCCTTAATTCCTTAATATAAGCACCTAGAATTGCTATAGCGGATTCCAGGAAGAGCCGAGGGACCTGGGCAGGGTGTCAAACTTCTTACAACCATGAGGTGGTTGTGCGTACATGGGTGCCTACCCGCCACGCCCTCCTGGTTTCCCGCATTTTGCCCCACGGATCCCCAGAGTCCTTAATTCCTTAACATAAGCACTTAGAATTGCTCTAGCGGATTCCAGGAAGAGCCGAGGGACCTGGGCCGGGTGTCAAACTTCTTACCACCATGGGGTGGTTGAGCGTACATGAGTGCCTTCCCGCCACGCCCTCCTGGTTCCCCGCATTTTGCCCCACGGATCCCCAGAGGCTTTATTTCCTTAATATTAGCCCTTAGAATTGCTCCAGCGGATTCCAGGAAGAGCCGAGGGACCTGGGACGGGTGTCAAACTTCTTACCACCATGAGGTGGTTGTGCGTACGTGGGTGCCTACTACCCACGCCCTTCTCGTTCCCCGCATTTTGCCCCACGGATCCCCAGCGGCCTTAATTCCTTATTATAAGCACCTAGAATTGCTATAGCGGATTCCAGGAAGAGCCGAGGGACCTGGGCAAGGTGTCAAACTTCTTACCACCATGAGGTGATTGTGCGTACATGGGTGCCTACCCGCCACGCCCTCCTGGTTCCCCGCATTTTGCCCCACGGATCCCCAGAGGTTTTATTTCCTTAATATTAGCCCTTAGAATTGCTCTAGCGGATTCCAGGAAGAGCCGAGGGACCTGGGCCGGGTGTCAAACTTCTTACCACCATGAGGTGGTTGCGCGTACATGGGTGCCTACCCGCCACGCCCTCCTGGTTCCCCGCATTTTGCCCCACGGACCCCCAGAGGCCTTAATTCCTTATTATAAGCACCTAGAATTGCTATAGCGGATTCCAGGAAGGTCCAAGGGACCTGGGCCGGGTGTCAAACTTCTTACAACCTTGAGGTGGTTGTGCGTACATGGGTGCCTACCCGCCACGCCCTCCTGGTTCCCCGCATTTTGCCCCACGGACCCCCAGAGGCCTTAATTCCTTATTATAAGCACCTAGAATTGCTATAGCGGATTCCAGGAAGAGCCGAGGGACCTGGGCCGGGTGTCAAACTTCTTACCACCTTGAGGTGGTTGTGCGTACATGGGTGCCTACCCGCCACGCCCTCCAGGTTCCCTGCATTTTGCCCCACGGATCCCCAGATGACTTATTTCCTTAATATAAGCACCTAGAATTACTCTAGCGGATTCCAGGAAGGTCCAAGGGACCTGGGCCGGGTGTCAAACTTCTTACCACCATGGGGTGGTTGTGCGTACATGAGTGCCTTCCCGCCACGCCCTCCTGGTTCCCCGCATTTTGCCCCACGGACCCCCAGAGTCCTTAATTCCTTATTATAAGCACCTAGAATTGCTATAGCGGATTCCAGGAAGAGTCGAGGGACCTGGGCCGGGTGTCAAACTTCTTACCACCATGAGGTGGTTGTGCGTACATGGGTGCCTACCCGCCACGCCCTCCTGGTTCCCCGCATTTTGCCCCACGCACCCCCAGAGGCCTTAATTCCTTATTATAAGCACCTAGAATTGCTATAGCGGATTCCAGGAAGAGCCGAGAGACCTGGGCCGGTTGTCAAACTTTTTACCACCATGAGGTGGTTGTGCGTACATGGGTGCCTACCCGCCACGCCCTCCTGGTTCCTCGCATTTTGCCCCACGGACCCTCAGAATCCTTAATTCCTTAATATAAGCACCTAGAATTGCTATAGCGGATTCCAGGAAGAGCCGAGGGACCTGGGCCGGGTGTCAAACTTTTTACCACCATGAGGTGATTGTGCGTACATGGGTGCCTACCCGCCACGCCCTCCTGGTTCCCCGCATTTTGCCCCACGGATCCCCAGAGGCTTTATTTCCTTAATATTAGCCCTTAGAATTGCTCTAGCGGATTCCAGGAAGAGCCGAGGGACCTGGGCCGGGTGTCAAACTTCTTACCACCATGAGGTGGTTGCGCGTACATGGGTGCCTACCCGCCACGCCCTCCTGGTTCCCCGCATTTTGCCCCACGGACCCCCAGGGGCCTTAATTCCTTATTATAAGCACCTAGAATTGCTATAGCGGATTCCAGGAAGAGCCGAGGGACCTGGGCCGGGTGTCAAACTTCTTACCACCATGAGGTGGTTGTGCGCACATGGGCGCCTACCAGCCACGCCCTCCTGGTTCCTCGCATTTTGTCCCACGGACCCCCAGAGGCTTTATTTCCTTAATATTAGCCCTTAGAATTGCTATAGCGGATTCCAGGAAGGGCCGAGGGACCTGGGCCGGGTGTCAAACTTCTTACAACCTTGAGGTGGTTGTGCGTACATGGGTGCCTACCGACCACGCCCTCCTGGTTCCCCGCATTTTGCCCCACGGACCCCCAGAATCCTTAATTCCTTAATATAAGCACCTAGAATTGCTATAGCGGATTCCAGGAAGAGCCGAGGGACCTGGGCAGGGTGTCAAACTTCTTACAACCATGAGGTGGTTGTGCGTACATGGGTGCCTACCCGCCACGCCCTCCTGGTTTCCCGCATTTTGCCCCACGGATCCCCAGAGTCCTTAATTCCTTAACATAAGCACTTAGAATTGCTCTAGCGGATTCCAGGAAGAGCCGAGGGACCTGGGCCGGGTGTCAAACTTCTTACCACCATGGGGTGGTTGAGCGTACATGAGTGCCTTCCCGCCACGCCCTCCTGGTTCCCCGCATTTTGCCCCACGGATCCCCAGAGGCTTTATTTCCTTAATATTAGCCCTTAGAATTGCTCCAGCGGATTCCAGGAAGAGCCGAGGGACCTGGGACGGGTGTCAAACTTCTTACCACCATGAGGTGGTTGTGCGTACGTGGGTGCCTACTACCCACGCCCTTCTCGTTCCCCGCATTTTGCCCCACGGATCCCCAGCGGCCTTAATTCCTTATTATAAGCACCTAGAATTGCTATAGCGGATTCCAGGAAGAGCCGAGAGACCTGGGCAGGGTGTCAAACTTCTTACCACCATGAGGTGATTGTGCGTACATGGGTGCTTACCCGCCACGCCCTCCTGGTTCCCCGCATTTTGCCCCACGGATCCCCAGAGGCTTTATTTCCTTAATATTAGCCCTTAGAATTGCTCTAGCGGATTCCAGGAAGAGCCGAGGGACCTGGGCCGGGTGTCAAACTTCTTACCACCATGAGGTGGTTGCGCGTACATGGGTGCCTACCCGCCACGCCCTCCTGGTTCCCCGCATTTTGCCCCACGGACCCCCAGAGGCCTTAATTCCTTATTATAAGCACCTAGAATTGCTATAGCGGATTCCAGGAAGGTCCAAGGGACCTGGGCCGGGTGTCAAACTTCTTACAACCTTGAGGTGGTTGTGCGTACATGGGTGCCTACCCGCCACGCCATCCTGGTTCCTTGCATTTTGCCCAACGGACCCCCAGAATCCTTAATTCCTTAATATAAGCACCTAGAATTGCTATAGCGGGTTCCAGGAAGAGCCGAGGGACCTGGGCCGGGTGTCAAACTTCTTATCACCATGAGGTGGTTGTGCGTAGATGGGTGCCTACCCGCCACGCCCTCCTGGTTCCCTGCATTTTGCCCCACGGATCCCCAGAGGCCTTATTTCCTTAATATAAGCACCTAGAATTACTCTAGCGGATTCCAGCAAGGTCCGAGGGACCTGGGCCGGGTGTCAAACTTTTTACCACCATGACGTGGTTGTGCGTACATGGGTGCATACCCGCCACGCCCTCCTGGTTCCCCGCATTTTGCCCCACGGTCCCCCAGAGGCCTTAATTCCTTATTATAAGCACCTAGAATTGCTATAGCGGATTCCAGGAAGAGCCGAGGGACCTGGGCCGGGTGTCAAACTTCTTACCACCATGAGGTGGTTGTGCGTACATGGGTGCCTACCCGCCACGCTCTCCTGGTTCCCTGCATTTTGCCCCACGGATCCCCAGAGGCCTTATTTCCTTAATATAAGCACCTAGAATTACTCTAGCGGATTCCAGCAAGGTCCGAGGGACCTGGGCCTGGTGTCAAACTTTTTACCACCATGAGGTGGTTGTGCGTACATGGGTGCCTACCCGCCACGCCCTCCTGGTTCCCCGCATTTTGCCCCACAGACCCCCAGAGGCCTTAATTCCTTATTATAAGCACCTAGAAATGCTATAGCGGATTCCAGGAAGAGCCGAGGGACCTGGGCCGGGTGTCAAACTTCTTACCACCATGAGGTGGTTGTGCGTACATGGGTGCCTACCCGCCACGCCCTCCTGGTTCCCTGCATTTTGCCCCACGGATCCCCAGAGGCCTTATTTCCTTAATATAAGCACCTAGAATTGCTATAACGGATTCCAGGAAGGGCCGAGGGACCTGGGCCGCGTGTCAAACTTCTTACAACCTTGAGGTGGTTGTGCGTACATCGGTGCCTACCGACCACGCCCTCCTGGTTCCCCGCATTTTGCCCCACGGACCCCCAGAATCCTTAATTCCTTAATATAAGCACCTAGAATTGCTATAGCGGATTCCAGGAAGAGCCGAGGGACCTGGGCCGGGTGTCAAACTTCTTACAACCTTGAGGTGGTTGTGCGTACATGGGTGCCTACCCGCCACGCCATCCTGGTTCCTTGCATTTTGCCCAACGGACCCCCAGAATCCTTAATTCCTTAATATAAGCACCTAGAATTGCTATAGCGGATTCCAGGAAGAGCCGAGGGACCTGGGCCGGGTGTCAAACTTCTTACCACCATGAGGTGGTTGCGCGTACATGGGTGCCTACCCGTCACGCCCTCCTGGTTCCCCGCATTTTGCCCCACGGACCCCCAGAGGCCTTAATTCCTTATTATAAGCACCTAGAATTGCTATAGCGGATTCCAGGAAGGGCCGAGGGACCTGGGCCGGGTATCAAACTTCTTACAACCTTGAGGTGGTTGTTCGTACATGGGTGCCTACCGACCACGCCCTCCTGGTTCCCCGCATTTTGCCCCACGGTTCCCCAGAGGCTTTAATTCCTTAATATAAGCACTTAGAATTGCTATAGCGGATTCCAGGAAGGGCCGAGGGACCTGGGCCGGGTGTCAAACTTCTTACAACCTTGATGTGGTTGTGCGTACATGGGTGCCTACCCGCCACGCCATCCTGGTTCCTTGCATTTTGCCCAACGGACCCCCAGAATCGTTAATTCCTTAATATAAGCACCTAGAATTGCTATAGCGGATTCCAGGAAGAGCCGAGGGACCTGGGCCGGGTGTCAAACTTCTTACCACCATGAGGTGGTTGTGCGTAGATGGGTGCCTACCCGCCACGCCCTCCTGGTTCCCTGCATTTTGCCCCACGGATCCCCAGAGGCCTTATTTCCTTAATATAAGCACCTAGAATTACTCTAGCGGATTCCAGGAAGGTCCGAGGGACCTGGGCCGGGTGTCAAACTTTTTACCACCATGAGGTGGTTGTGCGTACATGGGTGCCTACCCGCCACGCCCTCCTGGTTCCCCGCATTTTGCCCCACGGACCCCCAGAGGCCTTAATTCCTTATTATAAGGACCTAGAATTGCTATAGCGGATTCCAGGAAGAGCCGAGGGACCTGGGCCGGGTGTTAAACTTCTTACCACCTTGAGGTGGTTGTGCGTACATGGGTGCCTACCCGCCACGCCCTCCAGGTTCCCTGCATTTTGCCCCACGGATCCCCAGATGACTTATTTCCTTAATATAAGCACCTAGAATTACTCTAGCGGATTCCAGGAAGGTCCAAGGGACCTGGGCCGGGTGTCAAACTTCTTACCACCATGGGGTGGTTGTGCGTACATGAGTGCCTTCCCGCCACGCCCTCCTGGTTCCCCGCATTTTGCCCCACGGACCCCCAGAGTCCTTAATTCCTTATTATAAGCACCTAGAATTGCTATAGCGGATTCCAGGAAGAGCCGAGGGACCTGGGCCGGGTGTCAAACTTCTTACCACCATGAGGTGGTTGTGCGTACATGGGTGCCTACCCGCCACGCCCTCCTGGTTCCCCGCATTTTGCCCCACGGACCCCCAGAGGCCTTAATTCCTTATTATAAGCACCTAGAATTGCTATAGCGGATTCCAGGAAGAGCCGAGAGACCTGGGCCGGGTGTCAAACTTTTTACCACCATGAGGTGGTTGTGCGTACATGGGTGCCTACCCGCCACGCCCTCCTGGTTCCTCGCATTTTGGCCCACGGACCCTCAGAATCCTTAATTCCTTAATATAAGCACCTAGAATTGCTATAGCGGATTCCAGGAAGGGCCGTGGGACCTGGGCCGGGTGTCAAACTTCTTACAACTTTGAGGTGGTTGTGCGTACATGGGTGCCTACCCGCAACGCCCTCCTGGTTCCCCGCATTTTGCCCCACGGATCCCCAGAAGCTTTATTTCATTAATATTAGCACTTAGAATTGCTCTAGCGGATTCCAGGAAAAGCCGAGGGACCTGGGCCGTGTGTCAAACTTCTTACCACCATGAGGTGGTTGTGCGTACATGGGTGCCTACCCGCCACGCCCTCCTGGTTCCTCGCATTTTGCCCCACGGACCCTCAGAATCCTTAATTCCTTAATATAAGCACCTAGAATTGCTATAGCGGATTCCAGGAAGAACCGAGGGACCTGGGCCGGGTGTCAAACTTTTTACCACCATGAGGTGATTGGGCGTACATGGGTGCCTACCCGCCACGCCCTCCTGGTTCCCCGCATTTTGCCCCACGGATCCCCAGAGGCTTTATTTCCTTAATATTAGCCCTTAGAATTGCTCTAGCGGATTCCAGGAAGAGCCGAGGGACCTGGGCCGGGTGTCAAACTTCTTACCACCATAAGGTGGTTGCGCGTACATGGGTGCCTACCCGCCACGCCCTCCTGGTTCCCCGCATTTTGCCCCACGGACCCCCAGAGGCCTTAATTCCTTATTATAAGCACCTAGAATTGCTATAGCGGATTCCAGGAAGAGCCGAGGGACCTGGGCCGGGTGTCAAACTTCTTACCACCATGAGGTGGTTGTGCGTACATGGGCGCCTACCAGCCACGCCCTCCTGGTTCCTCGCATTTTGTCCCACGGACCCCCAGAATCTTTAATTCCTTAATATAAGAACCTAGAATTGCTATAGCGGATTCCAGGAAGAGCCGAGGGACCTGGGCCGGGTGTCAAACTTCTTACCACCATGAGGTGGTTGCGCGTACATGGGTGCCTACCCGCCACGCCCTCCTGGTTTCCCGCATTTTGCCCCACGAACCCCCAGAATCCTTAATTCCTTAATATAAGCACCTAGAATTGCTATAGCGGATTCCAGGAAGGGCCAAGGGACCTGGGCTGGGTGTCAAACTTCTTACCACCATGAGGTGGTTGTGCGTACATGGGTGCTTACCCGCCACGCCCTCCTGGTTCCCTGCATTTTGCCCCACGGATCCCCAGAGGCCTTATTTCCTTAATATAAGCACCTAGAATTACTCTAGCGAATTCCAGGAAGGTCCGAGGGACCTGGGATGGGTGTCAAACTTCTTACCACCATGAGGTGGTTGTGCGTACATGGGTGCCTACCCGCCACGCCCTCCTGGTTCCCCGCATTTTGCCCCACGGACCCCCAGAGGCCTTAATTCCTTATTATAAGCACCTAAAATTGCTATAGCGGATTCCAGGAAGAGCCGAGGGACCTGGGCCGTGTGTCAAACTTCTTACCACCATGAGGTGGTTGTGCGTACATGGGTGCCTACCCGCCACGCCTTCCTGGTTCCTCGCATTTTGCCCCACGGACCCCCAGAATCCTTAATTCCTTAATATAAGCACCTAGAATTGCTATAGCGGATTCCAGGAAGGGCCGAAGGACCTGGGCCGGGTGTCAAACTTCTTACCACCATGAGGTGGTTGCGCGTACATGGGTGCCTACCCGCCACGCCCTCCTGGTTCCCCGCATTTTGCCCCACGGACCCCCAGAGGCCTTAATTCCTTATTATAAGCACCTAGAATTGCTATAGCGGATTCCAGGAAGAGCCGAGGGACCTGGGCCGGGTGTCAAACTTCTTACCACCATGAGGTGGTTGTGCGTACATGGGCGCCTACCCGCCACGCCCTCCTGGTTCTTCGCATTTTGTCCCACGGACCCCCAGAATCTTTAATTCCTTAATATAAGAACCTAGAATTGCTATAGCGGATTCCAGGAAGGGCCAAGGGACCTGGGCTGGGAGTCAAACTTCTTACCACCATGAGGTGGTTGTGCGTACATGGGTGCTTACCCGCCACGCCCTCCTGGTTCCCTGCATTTTGCCCCACGGATCCCCAGAGGCCTTATTTCCTTAATATAAGCACCTAGAATTACTCTAGCGAATTCCAGGAAGGTCCGAGGGACCTGGGATGGGTGTCAAACTTCTTACCACCATGAGGTGGTTGTGCGTACATGGGTGCCTACCCGCCACGCCCTCCTGGTTCCCCGCATTTTGCCCCACGGACCCCCAGAGGCCTTAATTCCTTATTATAAGCACCTAGAATTGCTAAAGCGGATTCCAGGAAGAGCCGAGGGACCTGGGCCGTGTGTCAAACTTCTTACCACCATGAGGTGGTTGTGCGTACATGGGTGCCTACACGCCACGCCCTCCTGGTTCCTCGCATTTTGCCCCACGGACCCCCAGAATCCTTAATTCCTTAATATAAGCACCTAGAATTGCTATAGCGGATTCCAGGAAGGGCCGAGGGACCTGGGCCGGGTGTCAAACTTCTTACCACCTTGAGGTGGTTGCGCGTACATGGGTGCCTACCCGCCACGCCTTCCTGGTTCCCCGCATTTTGCCCCACGGACCCCCAGAGGCCTTATTTCCTTATTATAAGCACCTAGAATTGCTATAGCGGATTCCAGGAAGAGCCGAGGGACCTGGGCCGGGTGTCAAACTTCTTACCACCATGAGGTGGTTGTGCGTACATGGGTGCTTACCCGCCACGCCCTCCTGGTTCCTCGCATTTTGTCCCACGGACCCCCAGAATCCTTAATTCCTTAATATAAGCACCTAGAATTGCTATAGCGGATTCCAGGAAGAGCCGAGGGACCTGGGCCGGGTGTCAAACTTCTTACCACCATGAGGTGGTTGTGCGTACGTGGGTGCCTACCTCCCACGCCCTTCTCGTTCCCCGCATTTTGCCCCACGGATCACCAGAGACCTTAATTCCTTAATAAAAGCACCTAGAATTGCTATAGCGGATTCCAGGAAGGGCCAAGGGACCTGGGCTGGGTGTCAAACTTCTTACCACCATGAGGTGGTTGTGCGTAGATGGGTGCCTACCCGCCACGCCCTCCTGGTTCCCTGCATTTTGCCCCGCGGATCCCCAGAGGCCTTATTTCCTTAATATAAGCACCTAGAATTACTCTAGCGAATTCCAGGAAGGTCCGAGGGACCTGGGACGGGTGTCAAACTTCTTACCACCATGAGGTGGTTGTGCGTACATGGGTGCCTACCCGCCACGCCCTCCTGGTTCCCCGCATTTTGCCCCACGGACCCCCAGAGGCCTTAATTCCATATTATAAGCACCTAGAATTGCTATATCGGATTCCAGGAAGAGCCGAGGGACCTGGGCCGGGTATCAAACTTCTTACCACCATGAGGTGGTTGTGCGTACATGGGTGCCTACCCGCCACGCCCTCCTGGTTCCCTGCATTTTGCACCACGGACCCTCAGAATCCTTAATTCCTTAATATAAGCACCTAGAATTGCTATAGCGGATTCCAGGAAGAGCCGAGGGAACTGGGCCGGGTGTCAAACTTCTTACCACCATGAGGTGGTTGTGCGTACGTGGGTGCCTTCCCGCCACGCCCTCCTGGTTCCCCGCATTTTGCCCCACGGATCCCCAGAGGCTTTATTTCCTTAATATTAGCCCTTAGAATTGCTCCAGCGGATTCCAGGAAGAGCCGAGGGACCTGGGCCGGGTGTCAAACTTCTTACCACCATGAGGTGGTTGTGCGTACGTGGGTGCCTACTACCCACGCCCTTCTCGTTCCCCGCATTTTGCCCCACGGATCTCCAGCGGCCTTAATTCCTTATTATAAGCACCTAGAATTGCTATAGCGGATTCCAGGAAGAGCCGAGGGACCTGGGCAGGGTGTCAAACTTCTTACCACCATGAGGTGGTTGCGCGTACATGGGTGCCTACCCGCCACGCCCTCCTGGTTCCCCGCATTTTGCCCCACGGACCCCCAGAGGCCTTAATTCCTTATTATAAGCACCTAGAATTGCTATAGCGGATTCCAGGAAGAGCCGAGGGACCTGGGCCGGGTGTCAAACTTCTTACCACCATGAGGTGGTTGTGCGTACATGGGCGCCTACCCGCCACGCCCTCCTGGTTCCTCGCATTTTGTCCCACGGACCCCCAGAATCTTTAATTCCTTAATATAAGAACCTAGAATTGCTATAGCGGATTCCAGGAAGAGCCGAGGGACCTGGGCCGGGTGTCAAACTTCTTACCACCATGAGGTGGTTGCGCGTACATGGGTGCCTACCCGCCACGCCCTCCTGGTTTCCCGCATTTTGCCCCACGAACCCCCAGAATCCTTAATTCCTTAATATAAGCACCTAGAATTGCTATAGCGGATTCCAGGAAGGGCCAAGGGACCTGGGCTGGGTGTCAAACTTCTTACCACCATGAGGTGGTTGTGCGTACATGGGTGCTTACCCGCCACGCCCTCCTGGTTCCCTGCATTTTGCCCCACGGATCCCCAGAGGCCTTATTTCCTTAATATAAGCACCTAGAATTACTCTAGCGAATTCCAGGAAGGTCCGAGGGACCTGGGATGGGTGTCAAACTTCTTACCACCATGAGGTGGTTGTGCGTACATGGGTGCCTACCCGCCACGCCCTCCTGGTTCCCCGCATTTTGCCCCACGGACCCCCAGAGGCCTTAATTCCTTATTATAAGCACCTAGAATTGCTATAGCGGATTCCAGGAAGAGCCGAGGGACCTGGGCCGTGTGTCAAACTTCTTACCACCATGAGGTGGTTGTGCGTACATGGGTGCCTACCCGCCACGCCCTCCTGGTTCCTCGCATTTTGCCCCACGGACCCCCAGAATCCTTAATTCCTTAATATAAGCACCTAGAATTGCTATAGCGGATTCCAGGAAGGGCCGAGGGACCTGGGCCGGGTGTCAAACTTCTTACCACCTTGAGGTGGTTGCGCGTACATGGGTGCCTACCCGCCACGCCTTCCTGGTTCCCCGCATTTTGCCCCACGGACCCCCAGAGGCCTTATTTCCTTATTATAAGCACCTAGAATTGCTATAGCGGATTCCAGGAAGAGCCGAGGGACCTGGGCCGGGTGTCAAACTTCTTACCACCATGAGGTGGTTGTGCGTACATGGGTGCCTACCCGCCACGCCCTCCTGGTTCCTCGCATTTTGTCCCACGGACCCCCAGAATCCTTAATTCCTTAATATAAGCACCTAGAATTGCTATAGCGGATTCCAGGAAGAGCCGAGGGACCTGGGCCGGGTGTCAAACTTCTTACCACCATGAGGTGGTTGTGCGTACGTGGGTGCCTACCTCCCACGCCCTTCTCGTTCCCCGCATTTTGCCCCACGGATCACCAGAGACCTTAATTCCTTAATAAAAGCACCTAGAATTGCTATAGCGGATTCCAGGAAGGGCCAAGGGACCTGGGCAGGGTGTCAAACTTCTTACCACCATGAGGTGGTTGTGCGTAGATGGGTGCCTACCCGCCACGCCCTCCTGGTTCCCTGCATTTTGCCCCGCGGATCCCCAGAGGCGTTATTTCCTTAATATAAGCACCTAGAATTACTCTAGCGAATTCCAGGAAGGTCCGAGGGACCTGGGACGGGTGTCAAACTTCTTACCACCATGAGGTGGTTGTGCGTACATGGGTGCCTACCCGCCACGCCCTCCTGGTTCCCCGCATTTTGCCCCACGGACCCCCAGAATCTTTAATTCCTTAATATAAGAACCTAGAATTGCTATATCGGATTCCAGGAAGAGCCGAGGGACCTGGGCCGGGTATCAAACTTCTTACCACCATGAGGTGGTTGTGCGTACATGGGTGCCTACCCGCCACGCCCTCCTGGTTCCCTGCATTTTGCACCACGGACCCTCAGAATCCTTAATTCCTTAATATAAGCACCTAGAATTGCTATAGCGGATTCCAGGAAGGGCCGAGGGACCTGGGCCGGGTGTCAAACTTCTTACAACCTTGAGGTGGTTGTGCGTACATGGGTGCCTACCGACCACGCCCTCCTGGTTCCCCGCATTTTGCCCCACGGACCCCCAGAATCCTTAATTCATTAATATAAGCACCTTGAATTGCTATAGCGGATTCCAGGAAGAGCCGAGGGACATGGGCAGGGTGTCAAACTTCTTACAACCATGAGGTGGTTGTGCGTACATGGGTGCCTACCCGCCACGCCCTCCTGGTTTCCCGCATTTTGCCCCACGGATCCCCAGAGGCTTTATTTCCTTAATATTAGCCACCTAGAATTGCTATAGCGGATTCCAGGAAGAGCCGAGGGACCTGGGCCGGGTGTCAAACTTCTTACCACCATGAGGTGGTTGTGCGTACATGGGCGCCTACCCGCCACGCCCTCCTGGTTCCTCGCATTTTGTCCCACGGACCCCCAGAATCCTTAATTCCTTAATATAAGAACCTAGAATTGCTATAGCGGATTCCAGGAAGAGCCGAGGGACCTGGGCCGGGTGTCAAACTTCTTACCACCATGAGGTGGTTGCGCGTACATGGGTGCCTACCCGCCACGCCCTCCTTCTTCCCCGCATTTTGCCCCACGGATCCCCAGAATCCTTAATTCCTTAATATAAGCACCTAGAATTGCTATAGCGGATTCCAGGAAGAGCCGAGGGACCTGGGCCGGGTGTCAAACTTCTTACCACCATGAGGTGGTTGTGCGTACATGGGCGCCTACCCGCCACGCCCTCCTGGTTCCTCGCATTTTGTCCCACGGACCCCCAGAATCCTTAATTCCTTAATATAAGAACCTAGAATTGCTATAGCGGATTCCAGGAAGAGCCGAGGGACCTGGGCCGGGTGTCAAACTTCTTACCACCATGAGGTGGTTGCGAGTACATGGGTTTCTACCCGCCACGCCCTCCTGGTTTCCCGCATTTTGCCCCACGAACCCCCAGAATCCTTATTTCCTTAATATAAGCACCTAGAATTGCTATAGCGGATTCCAGGAAGAGCCGAGGGAACTGGGCCGGGTGTCAAACTTCTTACCACCATGAGGTGGTTGTGCGTACATGGGTGCCTACCACCCACGCCCTTCTCGTTCCCCGCATTTTGCCCCACGGATCACCAGAGACCTTAATTCCTTAATAAAAGCACCTAGAATTGCTATAGCGGATTCCAGGAAGGGCCAAGGGACCTGGGCAGGGTGTCAAACTTCTTACCACCATGAGGTGGTTGTGCGTAGATGGGTGCCTACCCGCCACGCCCTCCTGGTTCCCTGCATTTTGCCCCGCGGATCCCCAGAGGCGTTATTTCCTTAATATAAGCACCTAGAATTACTCTAGCGAATTCCAGGAAGGTCCGAGGGACCTGGGACGGGTGTCAAACTTCTTACCACCATGAGGTGGTTGTGCGTACATGGGTGCCTACCCGCCACGCCCTCCTGGTTCCCCGCATTTTGCCCCACGGACCCCCAGAATCTTTAATTCCTTAATATAAGAACCTAGAATTGCTATATCGGATTCCAGGAAGAGCCGAGGGACCTGGGCCGGGTATCAAACTTCTTACCACCATGAGGTGGTTGTGCGTACATGGGTGCCTACCCGCCACGCCCTCCTGGTTCCCTGCATTTTGCACCACGGACCCTCAGAATCCTTAATTCCTTAATATAAGCACCTAGAATTGCTATAGCGGATTCCAGGAAGGGCCGAGGGACCTGGGCCGGGTGTCAAACTTCTTACAACCTTGAGGTGGTTGTGCGTACATGGGTGCCTACCGACCACGCCCTCCTGGTTCCCCGCATTTTGCCCCACGGACCCCCAGAATCCTTAATTCATTAATATAAGCACCTTGAATTGCTATAGCGGATTCCAGGAAGAGCCGAGGGACATGGGCAGGGTGTCAAACTTCTTACAACCATGAGGTGGTTGTGCGTACATGGGTGCCTACCCGCCACGCCCTCCTGGTTTCCCGCATTTTGCCCCACGGATCCCCAGAGGCTTTATTTCCTTAATATTAGCCACCTAGAATTGCTATAGCGGATTCCAGGAAGAGCCGAGGGACCTGGGCCGGGTGTCAAACTTCTTACCACCATGAGGTGGTTGTGCGTACATGGGCGCCTACCCGCCACGCCCTCCTGGTTCCTCGCATTTTGTCCCACGGACCCCCAGAATCCTTAATTCCTTAATATAAGAACCTAGAATTGCTATAGCGGATTCCAGGAAGAGCCGAGGGACCTGGGCCGGGTGTCAAACTTCTTACCACCATGAGGTGGTTGCGCGTACATGGGTGCCTACCCGCCACGCCCTCCTTCTTCCCCGCATTTTGCCCCACGGATCCCCAGAATCCTTAATTCCTTAATATAAGCACCTAGAATTGCTATAGCGGATTCCAGGAAGAGCCGAGGGACCTGGGCCGGGTGTCAAACTTCTTACCACCATGAGGTGGTTGTGCGTACATGGGCGCCTACCCGCCACGCCCTCCTGGTTCCTCGCATTTTGTCCCACGGACCCCCAGAATCCTTAATTCCTTAATATAAGAACCTAGAATTGCTATAGCGGATTCCAGGAAGAGCCGAGGGACCTGGGCCGGGTGTCAAACTTCTTACCACCATGAGGTGGTTGCGAGTACATGGGTTTCTACCCGCCACGCCCTCCTGGTTTCCCGCATTTTGCCCCACGAACCCCCAGAATCCTTAATTCCTTAATATAAGCACCTAGAATTGCTATAGCGGATTCCAGGAAGAGCCGAGGGAACTGGGCCGGGTGTCAAACTTCTTACCACCATGAGGTGGTTGTGCGTACATGGGTGCCTACCACCCACGCCCTTCTCGTTCCCCGCATTTTGCCCCACGGATCCCTAGCGGCCTTAATTCCTTATTATAAGCACCTAGATTTGCTATAGCGGATTCCAGGAAGAGCCGAGGGACCTGGGCTGGGTGTCAAACTTCTTACCACCATGAGGTGGTTGTGCGTACGTGGGTGCCTACCACCCACGCCCTCCTGGTTTCCCGCATTTTGCCCCACGAACCCCCAGAATCCTTAATTCCTTAATATAAGCACCTAGAATTGCTATAGCGGATTCCAGGAAGGGCCAAGGGACCTGGGCTGGGTGTCAAACTTCTTACCACCATGAGGTGGTTGTGCGTACATGGGTGCCTACCCGCCACGCCCTCCTGGTTTCCTGCATTTTGCACCACTGACCCTCAGAATCCTTAATTCCTTAATATAAGCACCTAGAATTGCTATAGCGGATTCCAGGAAGGGCCGAAGGACCTGGGCCGGGTGTCAAACTTCTTACAACCTTGAGGTGGTTGTGCGTACATGGGTGCCTACCGACCACGCCCTCCTGGTTCCCCGCATTTTGCCCCACGGACCCCCCAGAATCCTTAATTCCTTAATATAAGCACCTTGAATTGCTATAGCGGATTCCAGGAAGAGCCGAGGGACCTGGGCAGGGTGTCAAACTTCTTACAACCATGAGGTGGTTGTGCGTACATGGGTGCCTACCCGCCACGCCCTCCTGGTTTCCCGCATTTTGCCCCACGGATCCCCAGAGGCCTTAATTCCTTAACATAAGCACTTAGAATTGCTATAGCGGATTCCAGGAAGAGCCGAGGGACCTGGGCCGGGTGTCAAACTTCTTACCACCATGAGGTGGTTGTGCGTACATGGGTGCCTACCCGCTACGCCCTCCTGGTTCCCCGCATTTTGCCCCACGGATCCCCAGAAGCTTTAATTCCTTAAAATTAGCACTTAGAATTGCTATAGCGGATTCCAGGAAGAGCCGAGGGACCTGGGCCGGGTGTCAAACTTCTTACCACCATGAGGTGGTTTCGCGTACATGGGTGCCTACCCGCCACGCCCTCCTGGTTCCCCGCATTTTGCCCCACGGACCCCCAGAGGCCTTAATTCCTTATTATAAGCACCTAGAATTGCTATAGCGGATTCCAGGAAGAGCCGAGGGACCTGGGCCGTGTGTCAAACTTCTTACCACCATGAGGTGGTTGTGCGTACATGGGTGCCTACCCACCACGCCCTCCTGGTTCCCCGCATTTTGCCCCACGGTTCCCCAGAAGCTTTAATTCCTTAATATAAGCACTTAGAATTGCTATAGCGGATTCCAGGAAGGGCCGAGGGACCTGGGCCGGGTGTCAAACTTCTTACAACCTTGAGGTGGTTGTGCGTACATGGGTGCCTACCCGCCACGCCATCCTGGTTCCTTGCATTTTGCCCAACGGACCCCCAGAATCCTTAATTCCTTAATATAAGCACGTAGAATTGCTATAGCGGATTCCAGGAAGAGCCGAGGGACCTGGGCCGGGTGTCAAACTTCTTACAACCTTGAGGTGGTTGTGCGTACATGGGTGCCTACCCGCCACGCCATCCTGGTTCCTTGCATTTTGCCCAACGGACCCCCAGAATCCTTAATTCCTTAATATAAGCACGTAGAATTGCTATAGCGGATTCCAGGAAGAGCCGAGGGACCTGGGCCGGGTGTCAAACTTCTTACCACCATGAGGTGGTTGTGCGTACATGGGTGCCTACCACCCACGCCCTTCTCGTTCCCCGCATTTTGCCCCACGGATCCCTAGCGGCCTTAATTCCTTATTATAAGCACCTAGATTTGCTATAGCGGATTCCAGGAAGAGCCGAGGGACCTGGGCTGGGTGTCAAACTTCTTACCACCATGAGGTGGTTGTGCGTACGTGGGTGCCTACCACCCACGCCTTCCTGGTTTCCCGCATTTTGCCCCACGAACCCCCAGAATCCTTAATTCCTTAATATAAGCACCTAGAATTGCTATAGCGGATTCCAGGAAGGGCCAAGGGACCTGGGCTGGGTGTCAAACTTCTTACCACCATGAGGTGGTTGTGCGTACATGGGTGCCTACCCGCCACGCCCTCCTGGTTTCCTGCATTTTGCACCACTGACCCTCAGAATCCTTAATTCCTTAATATAAGCACCTAGAATTGCTATAGCGGATTCCAGGAAGGGCCGAGGGACCTGGGCCGGGTGTCAAACTTCTTACAACCTTGAGGTGGTTGTGCGTACATGGGTGCCTACCGACCACGCCCTCCTGGTTCCCCGCATTTTGCCCCACGGACCCCCCAGAATCCTTAATTCCTTAATATAAGCACCTTGAATTGCTATAGCGGATTCCAGGAAGAGCCGAGGGACCTGGGCAGGGTGTCAAACTTCTTACAACCATGAGGTGGTTGTGCGTACATGGGTGCCTACCCGCCACGCCCTCCTGGTTTCCCGCATTTTGCCCCACGGATCCCCAGAGGCCTTAATTCCTTAACATAAGCACTTAGAATTGCTATAGCGGATTCCAGGAAGAGCCGAGGGACCTGGGCCGGGTGTCAAACTTCTTACCACCATGAGGTGGTTGTGCGTACATGGGTGCCTACCCGCTACGCCCTCCTGGTTCCCCGCATTTTGCCCCACGGATCCCCAGAAGCTTTAATTCCTTAAAATTAGCACTTAGAATTGCTATAGCGGATTCCAGGAAAAGCCGAGGGACCTGGGCCGGGTGTCAAACTTCTTACCACCATGAGGTGGTTTCGCGTACATGGGTGCCTACCCGCCACGCCCTCCTGGTTCCCCGCATTTTGCCCCACGGACCCCCAGAGGCCTTAATTCCTTATTATAAGCACCTAGAATTGCTATAGCGGATTCCAGGAAGAGCCGAGGGACCTGGGCCGTGTGTCAAACTTCTTACCACCATGAGGTGGTTGTGCGTACATGGGTGCCTACCCACCACGCCCTCCTGGTTCCCCGCATTTTGCCCCACGGTTCCCCAGAGGCTTTAATTCCTTAATATAAGCACTTAGAATTGCTATAGCGGATTCCAGGAAGGGCCGAGGGACCTGGGCCGGGTGTCAAACTTCTTACAACCTTGAGGTGGTTGTGCGTACATGGGTGCCTACCCGCCACGCCATCCTGGTTCCTTGCATTTTGCCCAACGGACCCCCAGAATCCTTAATTCCTTAATATAAGCACGTAGAATTGCTATAGCGGATTCCAGGAAGAGCCGAGGGACCTGGGCCGGGTGTCAAACTTCTTACCACCATGAGGTGGTTGTGCGTAGATGGGTGCCTACCCGCCACGCCCTCCTGGTTCCCTGCATTTTGCCCCACGGATCCCCAGAGGCCTTATTTCCTTAATATAAGCACCTAGAATTACTCTAGCGGATTCCAGGAAGGTCCGAGGGACCTGGGCCGGGTGTCAAACTTTTTACCACCATGAGGTGGTTGTGCGTACATGGGTGCCTACCCGCCACGCCCTCCTGGTTCCCCGCATTTTGCCCCACGGACCCCCACAGGCCTTAATTCCTTATTATAAGCACCTAGAATTGCTATAGCGGATTCCAGGAAGAGCCGAGGGACCTGGGCCGGGTGTCAAACTTCTTACCACCTTGAGGTGGTTGTGCGTACATGGGTGCCTACCCGCCACGCCCTCCAGGTTCCCTGCATTTTGCCCAACGGATCCCCAGATGACTTATTTCCTTAATATAAGCACCTAGAATTACTCTAGGCGATTCCAGGAAGGTCCAAGGGACCTGGGCCGGGTGTCAAACTTCTTACCACCATGGGGTGGTTGTGCGTACATGAGTGCCTTCCCGCCACGCCCTCCTGGTTCCCCGCATTTTGCCCCACGGACCCCCAGAAGCCTTAATTCCTTATTATAAGCACCTAGAATTGCTATAGCAGATTCCAGGAAGAGCCGAGGGACCTGGGCCGGGTGTCAAACTTCTTACCACCATGAGGTGGTTGTGCGTACATGGGTGCCTACCCGCCACGCCCTTCTGGTTCCCCGCATTTTGCCCCACGGACCCCCAGAGGCCTTAATTCCTTATTATAAGCACCTAGAATTGCTATAGCGGATTCCAGGAAGAGCCGAGAGACCTGGGCCGGGTGTCAAACTTTTTACCACCATGAGGTGGTTGTGCGTACATGGGTGCCTACCCGCCACGCCCTCCTGGTTTCCCGCATTTTGCCCCACGAACCCCCAGAATCCTTAATTCCTTAATATAAGCACCTAGAATTGCTATAGCGGATTCCAGGAAGAGCCGAGGGACCTGGGCCGGGTGTCAAACTTCTTACCACCATGAGGTGGTTGTGCGTACGTGGGTGCCTACCACCCACGCCCTTCTCGTTCCCCGCATTTTGCCCCACGGATCCCCAGCGGCCTTAATTCCTTATTATAAGCACCTAGAATTGCTATAGCGGATTCCAGGAAGAGCCGAGGGACCTGGGCAGGGTGTCAAACTTCTTACCACCATGAGGTGATTGTGCGTACATGGGTGCCTACCCGCCACGCCCTCCTGGTTCCCCGCATTTTGTCCCACGGATCCCCAGAAGCTTTAATTCCTTAAAATTAGCACTTAGAATTGCTATAGCGGATTCCAGGAAGAGCCGAGGGACCTGGGCCGGGTGTCAAACTTCTTACCACCATGAGGTGGTTGCGCGTACATGGGTGCCTACCCGCCACGCCCTCCTGGTTCCCCGCATTTTGCCCCACGGACCCCCAGAGGCCTTAATTCCTTATTATAAGCACCTAGAATTGCTATAGCGGATTCCAGGAAGGGCCGAGGGACCAGGGCCGGGTATCAAACTTCTTACAACCTTGAGGTGGTTGTGCGTACATGGGTGCCTACCGACCACGCCCTCCTGGTTCCCCGCATTTTGCCCCACGGTTCCCCAGAGGCTTTAATTCCTTAATATAAGCACTTAGAATTGCTATAGCGGATTCCAGGAAGGGCCGAGGGACCTGGGCCGGGTGTCAAACTTCTTACAACCTTGAGGTGATTGTGCGTACATGGGTGCCTACCCGCCACGCCCTCCTGGTTCCCCGCATTTTGCCCCACGGATCCCCAGAGGCTTTATTTCCTTAATATTAGCCCTTAGAATTGTTCTAGCGGATTCCAGGAAGAGCCGAGGGACCTGGGCCGGGTGTCAAACTTCTTACCACCATGAGGTGGTTGCGCGTACATGGGTGCCTACCCGCCACGCCCTCCTGGTTCCCCGCATTTTGCCCCACGGTCCCCCAGAGGCCTTAATTCCTTATTATAAGCACCTAGAATTGCTATAGCGGATTCCAGGAAGAGCCGAGGGACCTGGGCCGGGTGTCAAACTTCTTACAACCTTGAGGTGGTTGTGCGTACATGGGTGCCTACCCGCCACGCCATCCTGGTTCCTTGCATTTTGCCCAACGGACCCCCAGAATCCTTAATTCCTTAATATAAGCACTTAGAATTGCTATAGCGGATTCCAGGAAGAGCCGAGGGACCTGGGCCGGGTGTCAAACTTCTTACCACCATGAGGTGGTTGTGCGTAGATGGGTGCCTACCCGCCACGCCCTCCTGGTTCCCTGCATTTTGCCCCACGGATCCCCAGAGGCCTTATTTCCTTAATATAAGCACCTAGAATTACTCTAGCGGATTCCAGGAAGGTCCGAGGGACCTGGGCCGGGTGTCAAACTTTTTACCACCATGAGGTGGTTGTGCGTACATGGGTGCCTACCCGCCACGCCCTCCTGGTTCCCCGCATTTTGCCCCACGGACCCCCAGAAGCCTTAATTCCTTATTATAAGCACCTAGAATTGCTATAGCGGATTCCAGGAAGAGCCGAGGGACCTGGGCAGGGTGTCAAACTTCTTACCACCATGAGGTGATTGTGCGTACATGGGTGCCTACCCGCCACGCCTTCCTGGTTCCCCGCATTTTGCCCCACGGATCCCCAGAGGCTTTATTTCCTTAATATTAGCCCTTAGAATTGCTCTAGCGGATTCCAGGAAGAGCCGAGGGACCTGGGCCGGGTGTCAAACTTTTTACCACCATGAGGTGGTTGCGCGTACATGGGTGCCTACCCGCCACGCCCTCCTGGTTCCCCGCATTTTGCCCCACGGTCCCCCAGAGGCCTTATTTCCTTAATATAAGCACCTAGAATTACTCTAGCGGATTCCAGGAAGGTCCGAGGGACTTGGGCCGGGTGTCAAACTTTTTACCACCATGAGGTGGTTGTGCGTACATGGGTGCCTACCACCCACGCCCTTCTCGTTCCCCGCATTTTGCCCCACGGATCCCTAGCGGCCTTAATTCCTTATTATAAGCACCTAGATTTGCTATAGCGGATTCCAGGAAGAGCCGAGGGACCTGGGCTGGGTGTCAAACTTCTTACCACCATGAGGTGGTTGTGCGTACGTGGGTGCCTACCACCCACGCCCTCCTGGTTTCCCGCATTTTGCCCCACGAACCCCCAGAATCCTTAATTCCTTAATATAAGCACCTAGAATTGCTATAGCGGATTCCAGGAAGGGCCAAGGGACCTGGGCTGGGTGTCAAACTTCTTACCACCATGAGGTGGTTGTGCGTACATGGGTGCCTACCCGCCACGCCCTCCTGGTTTCCTGCATTTTGCACCACTGACCCTCAGAATCCTTAATTCCTTAATATAAGCACCTAGAATTGCTATAGCGGATTCCAGGAAGGGCCGAGGGACCTGGGCCGGGTGTCAAACTTCTTACAACCTTGAGGTGGTTGTGCGTACATGGGTGCCTACCGACCACGCCCTCCTGGTTCCCCGCATTTTGCCCCACGGACCCCCCAGAATCCTTAATTCCTTAATATAAGCACCTTGAATTGCTATAGCGGATTCCAGGAAGAGCCGAGGGACCTGGGCAGGGTGTCAAACTTCTTACAACCATGAGGTGGTTGTGCGTACATGGGTGCCTACCCGCCACGCCCTCCTGGTTTCCCGCATTTTGCCCCACGGATCCCCAGAGGCCTTAATTCCTTAACATAAGCACTTAGAATTGCTATAGCGGATTCCAGGAAGAGCCGAGGGACCTGGGCCGGGTGTCAAACTTCTTACCACCATGAGGTGGTTGTGCGTACATGGGTGCCTACCCGCTACGCCCTCCTGGTTCCCCGCATTTTGCCCCACGGATCCCCAGAAGCTTTAATTCCTTAAAATTAGCACTTAGAATTGCTATAGCGGATTCCAGGAAGAGCCGAGGGACCTGGGCCGGGTGTCAAACTTCTTACCACCATGAGGTGGTTTCGCGTACATGGGTGCCTACCCGCCACGCCCTCCTGGTTCCCCGCATTTTGCCCCACGGACCCCCAGAGGCCTTAATTCCTTATTATAAGCACCTAGAATTGCTATAGCGGATTCCAGGAAGAGCCGAGGGACCTGGGCCGTGTGTCAAACTTCTTACCACCATGAGGTGGTTGTGCGTACATGGGTGCCTACCCACCACGCCCTCTTGGTTCCCCGCATTTTGCCCCACGGTTCCCCAGAGGCTTTAATTCCATAATATAAGCACTTAGAATTGCTATAGCGGATTCCAGGAAGGGCCGAGGGACCTGGGCCGGGTGTCAAACTTCTTACAACCTTGAGGTGGTTGTGCGTACATGGGTGCCTACCCGCCACGCCATCCTGGTTCCTTGCATTTTGCCCAACGGACCCCCAGAATCCTTAATTCCTTAATATAAGCACGTAGAATTGCTATAGCGGATTCCAGGAAGAACCGAGGGACCTGGGCCGGGTGTCAAACTTCTTACCACCATGAGGTGGTTGTGCGTAGATGGGTGCCTACCCGCCACGCCCTCCTGGTTCCCTGCATTTTGCCCCACGGATCCCCAGAGGCCTTATTTCCTTAATATAAGCACCTAGAATTACTCTAGCGGATTCCAGGAAGGTCCGAGGGACCTGGGCCGGGTGTCAAACTTTTTACCACCATGAGGTGGTTGTGCGTACATGGGTGCCTACCCGCCACGCCCTCCTGGTTCCCCGCATTTTGCCCCACGGACCCCCACAGGCCTTAATTCCTTATTATAAGCACCTAGAATTGCTATAGCGGATTCCAGGAAGAGCCGAGGGACCTGGGCCGGGTGTCAAACTTCTTACCACCTTGAGGTGGTTGTGCGTACATGGGTGCCTACCCGCCACGCCCTCCAGGTTCCCTGCATTTTGCCCAACGGATCCCCAGATGACTTATTTCCTTAATATAAGCACCTAGAATTACTCTAGGCGATTCCAGGAAGGTCCAAGGGACCTGGGCCGGGTGTCAAACTTCTTACCACCATGGGGTGGTTGTGCGTACATGAGTGCCTTCCCGCCACGCTCTCCTGGTTCCCCGCATTTTGCCCCACGGACCCCCAGAAGCCTTAATTCCTTATTATAAGCACCTAGAATTGCTATAGCGGATTCCAGGAAGAGCCGAGGGACCTGGGCCGGGTGTCAAACTTCTTACCACCATGAGGTGGTTGTGCGTACATGGGTGCCTACCCGCCACGCCCTTCTGGTTCCCCGCATTTTGCCCCACGGACCCCCAGAGGCCTTAATTCCTTATTATAAGCACCTAGAATTGCTATAGCGGATTCCAGGAAGAGCCGAGGGACCTGGGCCGGGTGTCAAACTTTTTACCACCATGAGGTGGTTGTGCGTACATGGGTGCCTACCCGCCACGCCCTCCTGGTTTCCCGCATTTTGCCCCACGAACCCCCAGAATCCTTAATTCCTTAATATAAGCACCTAGAATTGCTATAGCGGATTCCAGGAAGAGCCGAGGGACCTGGGCCGGGTGTCAAACTTCTTACCACCATGAGGTGGTTGTGCGTACGTGGGTGCCTACCACCCACGCCCTTCTCGTTCCCCGCATTTTGCCCCACGGATCCCCAGCGGCCTTAATTCCTTATTATAAGCACCTAGAATTGCTATAGCGGATTCCAGGAAGAGCCGAGGGACCTGGGCAGGGTGTCAAACTTCTTACCACCATGAGGTGATTGTGCGTACATGGGTGCCTACCCGCCACGCCCTCCTGGTTCCCCGCATTTTGTCCCACGGATCCCCAGAAGCTTTAATTCCTTAAAATTAGCACTTAGAATTGCTATAGCGGATTCCAGGAAGAGCCGAGGGACCTGGGCCGGGTGTCAAACTTCTTACCACCATGAAGTGGTTGCGCGTACATGGGTGCCTACCCGCCACGCCCTCCTGGTTCCCCGCATTTTGCCCCACGGACCCCCAGAGGCCTTAATTCCTTATTATAAGCACCTAGAATTGCTATAGCGGATTCCAGGAAGGGCCGAGGGACCAGGGCCGGGTATCAAACTTCTTACAACCTTGAGGTGGTTGTGCGTACATGGGTGCCTACCGACCACGCCCTCCTGGTTCCCCGCATTTTGCCCCACGGTTCCCCAGAGGCTTTAATTCCTTAATATAAGCACTTAGAATTGCTATAGCGGATTCCAGGAAGGGCCGAGGGACCTGGGCCGGGTGTCAAACTTCTTACAACCTTGAGGTGATTGTGCGTACATGGGTGCCTACCCGCCACGCCCTCCTGGTTCCCCGCATTTTGCCCCACGGATCCCCAGAGGCTTTATTTCCTTAATATTAGCCCTTAGAATTGTTCTAGCGGATTCCAGGAAGAGCCGAGGGACCTGGGCCGGGTGTCAAACTTCTTACCACCATGAGGTGGTTGCGCGTACATGGGTGCCTACCCGCCACGCCCTCCTGGTTCCCCGCATTTTGCCCCACGGTCCCCCAGAGGCCTTAATTCCTTATTATAAGCACCTAGAATTGCTATAGCGGATTCCAGGAAGAGCCGAGGGACCTGGGCCGGGTGTCAAACTTCTTACAACCTTGAGGTGGTTGTGCGTACATGGGTGCCTACCCGCCACGCCATCCTGGTTCCTTGCATTTTGCCCAACGGACCCCCAGAATCCTTAATTCCTTAATATAAGCACTTAGAATTGCTATAGCGGATTCCAGGAAGAGCCGAGGGACCTGGGCCGGGTGTCAAACTTCTTACCACCATGAGGTGGTTGTGCGTAGATGGGTGCCTACCCGCCACGCCCTCCTGGTTCCCTGCATTTTGCCCCACGGATCCCCAGAGGCCTTATTTCCTTAATATAAGCACCTAGAATTACTCTAGCGGATTCCAGGAAGGTCCGAGGGACCTGGGCCGGGTGTCAAACTTTTTACCACCATGAGGTGGTTGTGCGTACATGGGTGCCTACCCGCCACGCCCTCCTGGTTCCCCGCATTTTGCCCCACGGACCCCCAGAAGCCTTAATTCCTTATTATAAGCACCTAGAATTGCTATAGCGGATTCCAGGAAGAGCCGAGGGACCTGGGCAGGGTGTCAAACTTCTTACCACCATGAGGTGATTGTGCGTACATGGGTGCCTACCCGCCACGCCTTCCTGGTTCCCCGCATTTTGCCCCACGGATCCCCAGAGGCTTTATTTCCTTAATATTAGCCCTTAGAATTGCTCTAGCGGATTCCAGGAAGAGCCGAGGGACCTGGGCCGGGTGTCAAACTTTTTACCACCATGAGGTGGTTGCGCGTACATGGGTGCCTACCCGCCACGCCCTCCTGGTTCCCCGCATTTTGCCCCACGGTCCCCCAGAGGCCTTATTTCCTTAATATAAGCACCTAGAATTACTCTAGCGGATTCCAGGAAGGTCCGAGGGACTTGGGCCGGGTGTCAAACTTTTTACCACCATGAGGTGGTTGTGCGTACATGGGTGCCTACCCGCCACGCCCTCCTGGTTCCCCGCATTTTGCCCCACGGATCCCCAGAATCCTTAATTCCTTAATATAAGCACCTAGAATTGCTATAGCGGATTCCAGGAAGAGCCGAGGGACCTGGGCCGGGTGTCAAACTTCTTACCACCATGAGGTGGTTGTGCGTACATGGGCGCCTACCCGCCACGCCCTCCTGGTTCCTCGCATTTTGTCCCACGGACCCCCAGAATCCTTAATTCCTTAATATAAGAACCTAGAATTGCTATAGCGGATTCCAGGAAGAGCCGAGGGACCTGGGCCGGGTGTCAAACTTCTTACCACCATGAGGTGGTTGCGCGTACATGGGTGCCTACCCGCCACGCCCTCCTGGTTTCCCGCATTTTGCCCCACGAACCCCCAGAATCCTTAATTCCTTAATATAAGCACCTAGAATTGCTATAGCGGATTCCAGGAAGAGCCGAGGGAACTGGGCCGGGTGTCAAACTTCTTACCACCATGAGGTGGTTGCGCGTACATGGGTGCCTACCACCCACGCCCTTCTCGTTCCCCGCATTTTGCCCCACGGATCCCTAGCGGCCTTAATTCCTTATTATAAGCACCTAGATTTGCTATAGCGGATTCCAGGAAGAGCCGAGGGACCTGGGCTGGGTGTCAAACTTCTTACCACCATGAGGTGGTTGTGCGTACGTGGGTGCCTACCACCCACGCCCTCCTGGTTTCCCGCATTTTGCCCCACGAACCCCCAGAATCCTTAATTCCTTAATATAAGCACCTAGAATTGCTATAGCGGATTCCAGGAAGGGCCAAGGGACCTGGGCTGGGTGTCAAACTTCTTACCACCATGAGGTGGTTGTGCGTACATGGGTGCCTACCCGCCACGCCCTCCTGGTTTCCTGCATTTTGCACCACTGACCCTCAGAATCCTTAATTCCTTAATATAAGCACCTAGAATTGCTATAGCGGATTCCAGGAAGGGCCGAGGGACCTGGGCCGGGTGTCAAACTTCTTACAACCTTGAGGTGGTTGTGCGTACATGGGTGCCTACCGACCACGCCCTCCTGGTTCCCCGCATTTTGCCCCACGGACCCCCCAGAATCCTTAATTCCTTAATATAAGCACCTTGAATTGCTATAGCGGATTCCAGGAAGAGCCGAGGGACCTGGGCAGGGTGTCAAACTTCTTACAACCATGAGGTGGTTGTGCGTACATGGGTGCCTACCCGCCACGCCCTCCTGGTTCCCCGCATTTTGCCCCACGGATCCCCAGAAGCTTTAATTCCTTAAAATTAGCACTTAGAATTGCTATAGCGGATTCCAGGAAGAGCCGAGGGACCTGGGCCGGGTGTCAAACTTCTTACCACCATGAGGTGGTTTCGCGTACATGGGTGCCTACCCGCCACGCCCTCCTGGTTCCCCGCATTTTGCCCCACGGACCCCCAGAGGCCTTAATTCCTTATTATAAGCACCTAGAATTGCTATAGCGGATTCCAGGAAGGGCTGAGGGACCAGGGCCGGGTATCAAACTTCTTACAACCTTGAGGTGGTTGTGCGTACATGGGTGCCTACCGACCACGCCCTCCTGGTTCCCCGCATTTTGCCCCACGGTTCCCCAGAGGCTTTAATTCCTTAATATAAGCACTTAGAATTGCTATAGCGGATTCCAGGAAGGGCCGAGGGACCTGGGCCGGGTGTCAAACTTCTTACAACCTTGAGGTGATTGTGCGTACATGGGTGCCTACCCGCCACGCCCTCCTGGTTCCCCGCATTTTGCCCCACGGATCCCCAGAGGCTTTATTTCCTTAATATTAGCCCTTAGAATTGTTCTAGCGGATTCCAGGAAGAGCCGAGGGACCTGGGCCGGGTGTCAAACTTCTTACCACCATGAGGTGGTTGCGCGTACATGGGTGCCTACCCGCCACGCCCTCCTGGTTCCCCGCATTTTGCCCCACGGTCCCCCAGAGGCCTTAATTCCTTATTATAAGCACCTAGAATTGCTATAGCGGATTCCAGGAAGAGCCGAGGGACCTGGGCCGGGTGTCAAACTTCTTACAACCTTGAGGTGGTTGTGCGTACATGGGTGCCTACCCGCCACGCCATCCTGGTTCCTTGCATTTTGCCCAACGGACCCCCAGAATCCTTAATTCCTTAATATAAGCACTTAGAATTGCTATAGCGGATTCCAGGAAGGTCCGAGGGACCTGGGCCGGGTGTCAAACTTTTTACCACCATGAGGTGGTTGTGCGTACATGGGTGCCTACCCGCCACGCCCTCCTGGTTCCCCGCATTTTGCCCCACGGACCCCCAGAAGCCTTAATTCCTTATTATAAGCACCTAGAATTGCTATAGCGGATTCCAGGAAGAGCCGAGGGACCTGGGCAGGGTGTCAAACTTCTTACCACCATGAGGTGATTGTGCGTACATGGGTGCCTACCCGCCACGCCTTCCTGGTTCCCCGCATTTTGCCCCACGGATCCCCAGAGGCTTTATTTCCTTAATATTAGCCCTTAGAATTGCTCTAGCGGATTCCAGGAAGAGCCGAGGGACCTGGGCCGGGTGTCAAACTTTTTACCACCATGAGGTGGTTGCGCGTACATGGGTGCCTACCCGCCACGCCCTCCTGGTTCCCCGCATTTTGCCCCACGGTCCCCCAGAGGCCTTATTTCCTTAATATAAGCACCTAGAATTACTCTAGCGGATTCCAGGAAGGTCCGAGGGACTTGGGCCGGGTGTCAAACTTTTTACCACCATGAGGTGGTTGTGCGTACATGGGTGCCTACCCGCCACGCCCTCCTGGTTCCCCGCATTTTGCCCCACGGATCCCCAGAATCCTTAATTCCTTAATATAAGCACCTAGAATTGCTATAGCGGATTCCAGGAAGAGCCGAGGGACCTGGGCCGGGTGTCAAACTTCTTACCACCATGAGGTGGTTGTGCGTACATGGGCGCCTACCCGCCACGCCCTCCTGGTTCCTCGCATTTTGTCCCACGGACCCCCAGAATCCTTAATTCCTTAATATAAGAACCTAGAATTGCTATAGCGGATTCCAGGAAGAGCCGAGGGACCTGGGCCGGGTGTCAAACTTCTTACCACCATGAGGTGGTTGCGCGTACATGGGTGCCTACCCGCCACGCCCTCCTGGTTTCCCGCATTTTGCCCCACGAACCCCCAGAATCCTTAATTCCTTAATATAAGCACCTAGAATTGCTATAGCGGATTCCAGGAAGAGCCGAGGGAACTGGGCCGGGTGTCAAACTTCTTACCACCATGAGGTGGTTGCGCGTACATGGGTGCCTACCACCCACGCCCTTCTCGTTCCCCGCATTTTGCCCCACGGATCCCTAGCGGCCTTAATTCCTTATTATAAGCACCTAGATTTGCTATAGCGGATTCCAGGAAGAGCCGAGGGACCTGGGCTGGGTGTCAAACTTCTTACCACCATGAGGTGGTTGTGCGTACGTGGGTGCCTACCACCCACGCCCTCCTGGTTTCCCGCATTTTGCCCCACGAACCCCCAGAATCCTTATTTCCTTAATATAAGCACCTAGAATTGCTATAGCGGATTCCAGGAAGGGCCAAGGGACCTGGGCTGGGTATCAAACTTCTTACCACCATGAGGTGGTTGTGCGTACATGGGTGCCTACCCGCCACGCCCTCCTGGTTTCCTGCATTTTGCACCACTGACCCTCAGAATCCTTAATTCCTTAATATAAGCACCTAGAATTGCTATAGCGGATTCCAGGAAGGGCCGAGGGACCTGGGCCGGGTGTCAAACTTCTTACAACCTTGAGGTGGTTGTGCGTACATGGGTGCCTACCGACCACGCCCTCCTGGTTCCCCGCATTTTGCCCCACGGACCCCCCAGAATCCTTAATTCCTTAATATAAGCACCTTGAATTGCTATAGCGGATTCCAGGAAGAGCCGAGGGACCTGGGCAGGTTGTCAAACTTCTTACAACCATGAGGTGGTTGTGCGTACATGGGTGCCTACCCGCCACGCCCTCCTGGTTTCCCGCATTTTGCCCCACGGATCCCCAGAGGCCTTAATTCCTTAACATAAGCACTTAGAATTGCTATAGCGGATTCCAGGAAGAGCCGAGGGACCTGGGCCGGGTGTCAAACTTCTTACCACCATGAGGTGGTTGTGCGTACATGGGTGCCTACCCGCTACGCCCTCCTGGTTCCCCGCATTTTGCCCCACGGATCCCCAGAAGCTTTAATTCCTTAAAATTAGCACTTAGAATTGCTATAGCGGATTCCAGGAAGAGCCGAGGGACCTGGGCCGGGTGTCAAACTTCTTACCACCATGAGGTGGTTTCGCGTACATGGGTGCCTACCCGCCACGCCCTCCTGGTTCCCCGCATTTTGCCCCACGGACCCCCAGAGGCCTTAATTCCTTATTATAAGCACCTAGAATTGCTATAGCGGATTCCAGGAAGAGCCGAGGGACCTGGGCCGTGTGTCAAACTTCTTACCACCATGAGGTGGTTGTGCGTACATGGGTGCCTACCCACCACGCCCTCCTGGTTCCTCGCATTTTGCCCCACGGACCCCCAGAATCCTTAATTCCTTAATATAAGCAGCTAGAATTGCTATAGCGGATTCCAGGAAGGGCCGAGGGACCTGGGCCGGGTATCAAACTTCTTACAACCTTGAGGTGGTTGTGCGTACATGGGTGCCTACCGACCACGCCCTCCTGGTTCCCCGCATTTTGCCCCACGGTTCCCCAGAGGCTTTAATTCCTTAATATAAGCACTTAGAATTGCTATAGCGGATTCCAGGAAGGGCCGAGGGACCTGGGCCGGGTGTCAAACTTCTTACAACCTTGAGCTGGTTGTGCGTACATGGGTGCCTACCGACCACGCCCTCCTGGTTCCCCGCATTTTGCCCCACGGACCCCCCAGAATCCTTAATTCCTTAATATAAGCACCTAGAATTGCTATAGCGGATTCCAGGAAGAGCCGAGGGAACTGGGCCGGGTGTCAAACTTCTTACCACCATGAGGTGGTTGCGCGTACATGGGTGCCTACCACCCACGCCCTTCTCGTTCCCCGCATTTTGCCCCACGGATCCCTAGCGGCCTTAATTCCTTATTATAAGCACCTAGATTTGCTATAGCGGATTCCAGGAAGAGCCGAGGGACCTGGGCTGGGTGTCAAACTTCTTACCACCATGAGGTGGTTGTGCGTACGTGGGTGCCTACCACCCACGCCCTCCTGGTTTCCCGCATTTTGCCCCACGAACCCCCTGAATCCTTAATTCCTTAATATAAGCACCTAGAATTGCTATAGCGGATTCCAGGAAGGGCCAAGGGACCTGGGCTGGGTGTCAAACTTCTTACCACCATGAGGTGGTTGTGCGTACATGGGTGCCTACCCGCCACGCCCTCCTGGTTTCCTGCATTTTGCACCACTGACCCTCAGAATCCTTAATTCCTTAATATAAGCACCTAGAATTGCTATAGCGGATTCCAGGAAGGGCCGAGGGACCTGGGCCGGGTGTCAAACTTCTTACAACCTTGAGGTGGTTGTGCGTACATGGGTGCCTACCGACCACGCCCTCCTGGTTCCCCGCATTTTGCCCCACGGACCCCCCAGAATCCTTAATTCCTTAATATAAGCACCTTGAATTGCTATAGCGGATTCCAGGAAGAGCCGAGGGACCTGGGCAGGGTGTCAAACTTCTTACAACCATGAGGTGGTTGTGCGTACATGGGTGCCTACCCGCCACGCCCTCCTGGTTTCCCGCATTTTGCCCCACGGATCCCCAGAGGCCTTAATTCCTTAACATAAGCACTTAGAATTGCTATAGCGGATTCCAGGAAGAGCCGAGGGACCTGGGCCGGGTGTCAAACTTCTTACCACCATGAGGTGGTTGTGCGTACATGGGTGCCTACCCGCTACGCCCTCCTGGTTCCCCGCATTTTGCCCCACGGATCCCCAGAAGCTTTAATTCCTTAAAATTAGCACTTAGAATTGCTATAGCGGATTCCAGGAAGAGCCGAGGGACCTGGGCCGGGTGTCAAACTTCTTACCACCATGAGGTGGTTTCGCGTACATGGGTGCCTACCCGCCACGCCCTCCTGGTTCCCCGCATTTTGCCCCACGGACCCCCAGAGGCCTTAATTCCTTATTATAAGCACCTAGAATTGCTATAGCGGATTCCAGGAAGAGCCGAGGGACCTGGGCCGTGTGTCAAACTTCTTACCACCATGAGGTGGTTGTGCGTACATGGGTGCCTACCCACCACGCCCTCCTGGTTCCTCGCATTTTGCCCCACGGACCCCCAGAATCCTTAATTCCTTAATATAAGCAGCTAGAATTGCTATAGCGGATTCCAGGAAGGGCCGAGGGACCTGGGCCGGGTATCAAACTTCTTACAACCTTGAGGTGGTTGTGCGTACATGGGTGCCTACCGACCACGCCCTCCTGGTTCCCCGCATTTTGCCCCACGGTTCCCCAGAGGCTTTAATTCCTTAATATAAGCACTTAGAATTGCTATAGCGGATTCCAGGAAGGGCCGAGGGACCTGGGCCGGGTGTCAAACTTCTTACAACCTTGAGGTGGTTGTGCCTACATGGGTGCCTACCCGCCACGCCATCCTGGTTCCTTGCATTTTGCCCAACGGACCCCCAGAATCCTTAATTCCTTAATATAAGCACCTAGAATTACTCTAGCGGATTCCAGGAAGGTCCGAGGGACCTGGGCCGGGTGTCAAACTTTTTACCACCATGAGGTGGTTGTGCGTACATGGGTGCCTACCCGCCACGCCCTCCTGGTTCCCCGCATTTTGCCCCACGGACCCCCACAGGCCTTAATTCCTTATTATAAGCACCTAGAATTGCTATAGCGGATTCCAGGAAGAGCCGAGGGACCTGGGCCGGGTGTCAAACTTCTTACCACCATGAGGTGGTTGTGCGTACATGGGTGCCTACCCGCCACGCCCTCCAGGTTCCCTGCATTTTGCCCAACGGATCCCCAGATGACTTATTTCCTTAATATAAGCACCTAGAATTACTCTAGGCGATTCCAGGAAGGTCCAAGGGACCTGGGCCGGGTGTCAAACTTCTTACCACCATGGGGTGGTTGTGCGTACATGAGTGCCTTCCCGCCACGCCCTCCTGGTTCCCCGCATTTTGCCCCACGGACCCCCAGAAGCCTTAATTCCTTATTATAAGCACCTAGAATTGCTATAGCGGATTCCAGGAAGAGCCGAGGGACCTGGGCCGGGTGTCAAACTTCTTACCACCATGAGGTGGTTGTGCGTACATGGGTGCCTACCCGCCACGCCCTTCTGGTTCCCCGCATTTTGCCCCACGGACCCCCAGAGGCCTTAATTCCTTATTATAAGCACCTAGAATTGCTATAGCGGATTCCAGGAAGAGCCGAGGGACCTGGGCCGGGTGTCAAACTTTTTACCACCATGAGGTGGTTGTGCGTACATGGGTGCCTACCCGCCACGCCCTCCTGGTTTCCCGCATTTTGCCCCACGAACCCCCAGAATCCTTAATTCCTTAATATAAGCACCTAGAATTGCTATAGCGGATTCCAGGAAGAGCCGAGGGACCTGGGCCGGGTGTCAAACTTCTTACCACCATGAGGTGGTTGTGCGTACGTGGGTGCCTACCACCCACGCCCTTCTCGTTCCCCGCATTTTGCCCCACGGATCCCCAGCGGCCTTAATTCCTTATTATAAGCACCTAGAATTGCTATAGCGGATTCCAGGAAGAGCCGAGGGACCTGGGCAGGGTGTCAAACTTCTTACCACCATGAGGTGATTGTGCGTACATGGGTGCCTACCGACCACGCCCTCCTGCTTCCCCGCATTTTGCCCCACGGTTCCCCAGAGGCTTTAATTCCTTAATATAAGCACTTAGAATTGCTATAGCGGATTCCAGGAAGGGCCGAGGGACCTGGGCCGGGTGTCAAACTTCTTACAACCTTGATGTGGTTGTGCGTACATGGGTGCCTACCCGCCACGCCATCCTGGTTCCTTGCATTTTGCCCAACGGACCCCCAGAATCGTTAATTCCTTAATATAAGCACCTAGAATTGCTATAGCGGATTCCAGGAAGAGCCGAGGGACCTGGGCCGGGTGTCAAACTTCTTACCACCATGAGGTGGTTGTGCGTAGATGGGTGCCTACCCGCCACGCCCTCCTGGTTCCCTGCATTTTGCCCCACGGATCCCCAGAGGCCTTATTTCCTTAATATAAGCACCTAGAATTACTCTAGCGGATTCCAGGAAGGTCCGAGGGACCTGGGCCGGGTGTCAAACTTTTTACCACCATGAGGTGGTTGTGCGTACATGGGTGCCTACCCGCCACGCCCTCCTGGTTCCCCGCATTTTGCCCCACGGACCCCCAGAGGCCTTAATTCCTTATTATAAGGACCTAGAATTGCTATAGCGGATTCCAGGAAGAGCCGAGGGACCTGGGCCGGGTGTTAAACTTCTTACCACCTTGAGGTGGTTGTGCGTACATGGGTGCCTACCCGCCACGCCCTCCAGGTTCCCTGCATTTTGCCCCACGGATCCCCAGATGACTTATTTCCTTAATATAAGCACCTAGAATTACTCTAGCGGATTCCAGGAAGGTCCAAGGGACCTGGGCCGGGTGTCAAACTTCTTACCACCATGGGGTGGTTGTGCGTACATGAGTGCCTTCCCGCCACGCCCTCCTGGTTCCCCGCATTTTGCCCCACGGACCCCCAGAGTCCTTAATTCCTTATTATAAGCACCTAGAATTGCTATAGCGGATTCCAGGAAGAGCCGAGGGACCTGGGCCGGGTGTCAAACTTCTTACCACCATGAGGTGGTTGTGCGTACATGGGTGCCTACCCGCCACGCCCTCCTGGTTCCCCGCATTTTGCCCCACGGACCCCCAGAGGCCTTAATTCCTTATTATAAGCACCTAGAATTGCTATAGCGGATTCCAGGAAGAGCCGAGAGACCTGGGCCGGGTGTCAAACTTTTTACCACCATGAGGTGGTTGTGCGTACATGGGTGCCTACCCGCCACGCCCTCCTGGTTCCTCGCATTTTGGCCCACGGACCCTCAGAATCCTTAATTCCTTAATATAAGCACCTAGAATTGCTATAGCGGATTCCAGGAAGGGCCGTGGGACCTGGGCCGGGTGTCAAACTTCTTACAACTTTGAGGTGGTTGTGCGTACATGGGTGCCTACCCGCAACGCCCTCCTGGTTCCCCGCATTTTGCCCCACGGATCCCCAGAAGCTTTATTTCATTAATATTAGCACTTAGAATTGCTCTAGCGGATTCCAGGAAAAGCCGAGGGACCTGGGCCGTGTGTCAAACTTCTTACCACCATGAGGTGGTTGTGCGTACATGGGTGCCTACCCGCCACGCCCTCCTGGTTCCTCGCATTTTGCCCCACGGACCCTCAGAATCCTTAATTCCTTAATATAAGCACCTAGAATTGCTATAGCGGATTCCAGGAAGAACCGAGGGACCTGGGCCGGGTGTCAAACTTTTTACCACCATGAGGTGATTGGGCGTACATGGGTGCCTACCCGCCACGCCCTCCTGGTTCCCCGCATTTTGCCCCACGGATCCCCAGAGGCTTTATTTCCTTAATATTAGCCCTTAGAATTGCTCTAGCGGATTCCAGGAAGAGCCGAGGGACCTGGGCCGGGTGTCAAACTTCTTACCACCATAAGGTGGTTGCGCGTACATGGGTGCCTACCCGCCACGCCCTCCTGGTTCCCCGCATTTTGCCCCACGGACCCCCAGAGGCCTTAATTCCTTATTATAAGCACCTAGAATTGCTATAGCGGATTCCAGGAAGAGCCGAGGGACCTGGGCCGGGTGTCAAACTTCTTACCACCATGAGGTGGTTGTGCGTACATGGGCGCCTACCAGCCACGCCCTCCTGGTTCCTCGCATTTTGTCCCACGGACCCCCAGAATCTTTAATTCCTTAATATAAGAACCTAGAATTGCTATAGCGGATTCCAGGAAGAGCCGAGGGACCTGGGCCGGGTGTCAAACTTCTTACCACCATGAGGTGGTTGCGCGTACATGGGTGCCTACCCGCCACGCCCTCCTGGTTTCCCGCATTTTGCCCCACGAACCCCCAGAATCCTTAATTCCTTAATATAAGCACCTAGAATTGCTATAGCGGATTCCAGGAAGGGCCAAGGGACCTGGGCTGGGTGTCAAACTTCTTACCACCATGAGGTGGTTGTGCGTACATGGGTGCTTACCCGCCACGCCCTCCTGGTTCCCTGCATTTTGCCCCACGGATCCCCAGAGGCCTTATTTCCTTAATATAAGCACCTAGAATTACTCTAGCGAATTCCAGGAAGGTCCGAGGGACCTGGGATGGGTGTCAAACTTCTTACCACCATGAGGTGGTTGTGCGTACATGGGTGCCTACCCGCCACGCCCTCCTGGTTCCCCGCATTTTGCCCCACGGACCCCCAGAGGCCTTAATTCCTTATTATAAGCACCTAAAATTGCTATAGCGGATTCCAGGAAGAGCCTAGGGACCTGGGCCGTGTGTCAAACTTCTTACCACCATGAGGTGGTTGTGCGTACATGGGTGCCTACCCGCCACGCCTTCCTGGTTCCTCGCATTTTGCCCCACGGACCCCCAGAATCCTTAATTCCTTAATATAAGCACCTAGAATTGCTATAGCGGATTCCAGGAAGGGCCGAAGGACCTGGGCCGGGTGTCAAACTTCTTACCACCATGAGGTGGTTGCGCGTACATGGGTGCCTACCCGCCACGCCCTCCTGGTTCCCCGCATTTTGCCCCACGGACCCCCAGAGGCCTTAATTCCTTATTATAAGCACCTAGAATTGCTATAGCGGATTCCAGGAAGAGCCGAGGGACCTGGGCCGGGTGTCAAACTTCTTACCACCATGAGGTGGTTGTGCGTACATGGGCGCCTACCCGCCACGCCCTCCTGGTTCTTCGCATTTTGTCCCACGGACCCCCAGAATCTTTAATTCCTTAATATAAGAACCTAGAATTGCTATAGCGGATTCCAGGAAGAGCCGAGGGACCTGGGCCGGGTGTCAAACTTCTTACCACCATGAGGTGGTTGCGCGTACATGGGTGCCTACCCGCCACGCCCTCCTGGTTTCCCGCATTTTGCCCCACGAACCCCCAGAATCCTTAATTCCTTAATATAAGCACCTAGAATTGCTATAGCGGATTCCAGGAAGGGCCAAGGGACCTGGGCTGGGAGTCAAACTTCTTACCACCATGAGGTGGTTGTGCGTACATGGGTGCTTACCCGCCACGCCCTCCTGGTTCCCTGCATTTTGCCCCACGGATCCCCAGAGGCCTTATTTCCTTAATATAAGCACCTAGAATTACTCTAGCGAATTCCAGGAAGGTCCGAGGGACCTGGGATGGGTGTCAAACTTCTTACCACCATGAGGTGGTTGTGCGTACATGGGTGCCTACCCGCCACGCCCTCCTGGTTCCCCGCATTTTGCCCCACGGACCCCCAGAGGCCTTAATTCCTTATTATAAGCACCTAGAATTGCTAAAGCGGATTCCAGGAAGAGCCGAGGGACCTGGGCCGTGTGTCAAACTTCTTACCACCATGAGGTGGTTGTGCGTACATGGGTGCCTACCCGCCACGCCCTCCTGGTTCCTCGCATTTTGCCCCACGGACCCCCAGAATCCTTAATTCCTTAATATAAGCACCTAGAATTGCTATAGCGGATTCCAGGAAGGGCCGAGGGACCTGGGCCGGGTGTCAAACTTCTTACCACCTTGAGGTGGTTGCGCGTACATGGGTGCCTACCCGCCACGCCTTCCTGGTTCCCCGCATTTTGCCCCACGGACCCCCAGAGGCCTTATTTCCTTATTATAAGCACCTAGAATTGCTATAGCGGATTCCAGGAAGAGCCGAGGGACCTGGGCCGGGTGTCAAACTTCTTACCACCATGAGGTGGTTGTGCGTACATGGGTGCTTACCCGCCACGCCCTCCTGGTTCCTCGCATTTTGTCCCACGGACCCCCAGAATCCTTAATTCCTTAATATAAGCACCTAGAATTGCTATAGCGGATTCCAGGAAGAGCCGAGGGACCTGGGCCGGGTGTCAAACTTCTTACCACCATGAGGTGGTTGTGCGTACGTGGGTGCCTACCTCCCACGCCCTTCTCGTTCCCCGCATTTTGCCCCACGGATCACCAGAGACCTTAATTCCTTAATAAAAGCACCTAGAATTGCTATAGCGGATTCCAGGAAGGGCCAAGGGACCTGGGCTGGGTGTCAAACTTCTTACCACCATGAGGTGGTTGTGCGTAGATGGGTGCCTACCCGCCACGCCCTCCTGGTTCCCTGCATTTTGCCCCGCGGATCCCCAGAGGCCTTATTTCCTTAATATAAGCACCTAGAATTACTCTAGCGAATTCCAGGAAGGTCCGAGGGACCTGGGACGGGTGTCAAACTTCTTACCACCATGAGGTGGTTGTGCGTACATGGGTGCCTACCCGCCACGCCCTCCTGGTTCCCCGCATTTTGCCCCACGGACCCCCAGAGGCCTTAATTCCTTATTATAAGCACCTAGAATTGCTATATCGGATTCCAGGAAGAGCCGAGGGACCTGGGCCGGGTATCAAACTTCTTACCACCATGAGGTGGTTGTGCGTACATGGGTGCCTACCCGCCACGCCCTCCTGGTTCCCTGCATTTTGCACCACGGACCCTCAGAATCCTTAATTCCTTAATATAAGCACCTAGAATTGCTATAGCGGATTCCAGGAAGAGCCGAGGGAACTGGGCCGGGTGTCAAACTTCTTACCACCATGAGGTGGTTGTGCGTACGTGGGTGCCTTCCCGCCACGCCCTCCTGGTTCCCCGCATTTTGCCCCACGGATCCCCAGAGGCTTTATTTCCTTAATATTAGCCCTTAGAATTGCTCCAGCGGATTCCAGGAAGAGCCGAGGGACCTGGGCCGGGTGTCAAACTTCTTACCACCATGAGGTGGTTGTGCGTACGTGGGTGCCTACTACCCACGCCCTTCTCGTTCCCCGCATTTTGCCCCACGGATCTCCAGCGGCCTTAATTCCTTATTATAAGCACCTAGAATTGCTATAGCGGATTCCAGGAAGAGCCGAGGGACCTGGGCAGGGTGTCAAACTTCTTACCACCATGAGGTGATTGTGCGTACATGGGTGCCTACCCGCCCCGCCCTCCTGGTTCCCCGCATTTTGCCCCACGGATCCCCAGAGGCTTTATTTCCTTAATATTAGCCCTTAGAATTGCTCTAGCGGATTCCAGGAAGAGCCGAGGGACCTGGGCCGGGTGTCAAACTTCTTACCACCATGAGGTGGTTGCGCGTACATGGGTGCCTACCCGCCACGCCCTCCTGGTTCCCCGCATTTTGCCCCACGGACCCCCAGAGGCCTTAATTCCTTATTATAAGCACCTAGAATTGCTATAGCGGATTCCAGGAAGAGCCGAGGGACCTGGGCCGGGTGTCAAACTTCTTACCACCATGAGGTGGTTGCGCGTACATGGGTGCCTACCCGCCACGCCCTCCTGGTTTCCCGCATTTTGCCCCACGAACCCCCAGAATCCTTAATTCCTTAATATAAGCACCTAGAATTGCTATAGCGGATTCCAGGAAGGGCCAAGGGACCTGGGCTGGGTGTCAAACTTCTTACAACCTTGAGGTAGTTGTGCGTACATGGGTGCTTACCCGCCACGCCCTCCTGGTTCCCTGCATTTTGCCCCACGGATCCCCAGAGGCCTTATTTCCTTAATATAAGCACCTAGAATTACTCTAGCGAATTCCAGGAAGGTCCGAGGGACCTGGGATGGGTGTCAAACTTCTTACCACCATGAGGTGGTTGTGCGTACATGGGTGCCTACCCGCCACGCCCTCCTGGTTCCCCGCATTTTGCCCCACGGACCCCCAGAGGCCTTAATTCCTTATTATAAGCACCTAGAATTGCTATAGCGGATTCCAGGAAGAGCCGAGGGACCTGGGCCGTGTGTCAAACTTCTTACCACCATGAGGTGGTTGTGCGTACATGGGTGCCTACCCGCCACGCCCTCCTGGTTCCTCGCATTTTGCCCCACGGACCCCCAGAATCCTTAATTCCTTAATATAAGCACCTAGAATTGCTATAGCGGATTCCAGGAAGGGCCGAAGGACCTGGGCCGGGTGTCAAACTTCTTACCACCATGAGGTGGTTGCGCGTACATGGGTGCCTACCCGCCACGCCCTCCTGGTTCCCCGCATTTTGCCCCACGGACCCCCAGAGGCCTTAATTCCTTATTATAAGCACCTAGAATTGCTATAGCGGATTCCAGGAAGAGCCGAGGGACCTGGGCCGGGTGTCAAACTTCTTACCACCATGAGGTGGTTGTGCGTACATGGGCGCCTACCCGCCACGCCCTCCTGGTTCCTCGCATTTTGTCCCACGGACCCCCAGAATCTTTAATTCCTTAATATAAGAACCTAGAATTGCTATAGCGGATTCCAGGAAGAGCCGAGGGACCTGGGCCGGGTGTCAAACTTCTTACCACCATGAGGTGGTTGCGCGTACATGGGTGCCTACCCGCCACGCCCTCCTGGTTTCCCGCATTTTGCCCCACGAACCCCCAGAATCCTTAATTCCTTAATATAAGCACCTAGAATTGCTATAGCGGATTCCAGGAAGGGCCAAGGGACCTGGGCTGGGTGTCAAACTTCTTACCACCATGAGGTGGTTGTGCGTACATGGGTGCTTACCCGCCACGCCCTCCTGGTTCCCTGCATTTTGCCCCACGGATCCCCAGAGGCCTTATTTCCTTAATATAAGCACCTAGAATTACTCTAGCGAATTCCAGGAAGGTCCGAGGGACCTGGGATGGGTGTCAAACTTCTTACCACCATGAGGTGGTTGTGCGTACATGGGTGCCTACCCGCCACGCCCTCCTGGTTCCCCGCATTTTGCCCCACGGACCCCCAGAGGCCTTAATTCCTTATTATAAGCACCTAGAATTGCTATAGCGGATTCCAGGAAGAGCCGAGGGACCTGGGCCGTGTGTCAAACTTCTTACCACCATGAGGTGGTTGTGCGTACATGGGTGCCTACCCGCCACGCCCTCCTGGTTCCTCGCATTTTGCCCCACGGACCCCCAGAATCCTTAATTCCTTAATATAAGCACCTAGAATTGCTATAGCGGATTCCAGGAAGGGCCGAGGGACCTGGGCCGGGTGTCAAACTTCTTACCACCTTGAGGTGGTTGCGCGTACATGGGTGCCTACCCGCCACGCCTTCCTGGTTCCCCGCATTTTGCCCCACGGACCCCCAGAGGCCTTATTTCCTTATTATAAGCACCTAGAATTGCTATAGCGGATTCCAGGAAGAGCCGAGGGACCTGGGCCGGGTGTCAAACTTCTTACCACCATGAGGTGGTTGTGCGTACATGGGTGCCTACCCGCCACGCCCTCCTGGTTCCTCGCATTTTGTCCCACGGACCCCCAGAATCCTTAATTCCTTAATATAAGCACCTAGAATTGCTATAGCGGATTCCAGGAAGAGCCGAGGGACCTGGGCCGGGTGTCAAACTTCTTACCACCATGAGGTGGTTGTGCGTACGTGGGTGCCTACCTCCCACGCCCTTCTCGTTCCCCGCATTTTGCCCCACGGATCACCAGAGACCTTAATTCCTTAATAAAAGCACCTAGAATTGCTATAGCGGATTCCAGGAAGGGCCAAGGGACCTGGGCAGGGTGTCAAACTTCTTACCACCATGAGGTGGTTGTGCGTAGATGGGTGCCTACCCGCCACGCCCTCCTGGTTCCCTGCATTTTGCCCCGCGGATCCCCAGAGGCGTTATTTCCTTAATATAAGCACCTAGAATTACTCTAGCGAATTCCAGGAAGGTCCGAGGGACCTGGGACGGGTGTCAAACTTCTTACCACCATGAGGTGGTTGTGCGTACATGGGTGCCTACCCGCCACGCCCTCCTGGTTCCCCGCATTTTGCCCCACGGACCCCCAGAATCTTTAATTCCTTAATATAAGAACCTAGAATTGCTATATCGGATTCCAGGAAGAGCCGAGGGACCTGGGCCGGGTATCAAACTTCTTACCACCATGAGGTGGTTGTGCGTACATGGGTGCCTACCCGCCACGCCCTCCTGGTTCCCTGCATTTTGCACCACGGACCCTCAGAATCCTTAATTCCTTAATATAAGCACCTAGAATTGCTATAGCGGATTCCAGGAAGGGCCGAGGGACCTGGGCCGGGTGTCAAACTTCTTACAACCTTGAGGTGGTTGTGCGTACATGGGTGCCTACCGACCACGCCCTCCTGGTTCCCCGCATTTTGCCCCACGGACCCCCAGAATCCTTAATTCATTAATATAAGCACCTTGAATTGCTATAGCGGATTCCAGGAAGAGCCGAGGGACATGGGCAGGGTGTCAAACTTCTTACAACCATGAGGTGGTTGTGCGTACATGGGTGCCTACCCGCCACGCCCTCCTGGTTTCCCGCATTTTGCCCCACGGATCCCCAGAGGCTTTATTTCCTTAATATTAGCCACCTAGAATTGCTATAGCGGATTCCAGGAAGAGCCGAGGGACCTGGGCCGGGTGTCAAACTTCTTACCACCATGAGGTGGTTGTGCGTACATGGGCGCCTACCCGCCACGCCCTCCTGGTTCCTCGCATTTTGTCCCACGGACCCCCAGAATCCTTAATTCCTTAATATAAGAACCTAGAATTGCTATAGCGGATTCCAGGAAGAGCCGAGGGACCTGGGCCGGGTGTCAAACTTCTTACCACCATGAGGTGGTTGCGCGTACATGGGTGCCTACCCGCCACGCCCTCCTGGTTCCTCGCATTTTGTCCCACGGACCCCCAGAATCCTTAATTCCTTAATATAAGCACCTAGAATTGCTATAGCGGATTCCAGGAAGAGCCGAGGGACCTGGGCCGGGTGTCAAACTTCTTACCACCATGAGGTGGTTGTGCGTACGTGGGTGCCTACCTCCCACGCCCTTCTCGTTCCCCGCATTTTGCCCCACGGATCACCAGAGACCTTAATTCCTTAATAAAAGCACCTAGAATTGCTATAGCGGATTCCAGGAAGGGCCAAGGGACCTGGGCAGGGTGTCAAACTTCTTACCACCATGAGGTGGTTGTGCGTAGATGGGTGCCTACCCGCCACGCCCTCCTGGTTCCCTGCATTTTGCCCCGCGGATCCCCAGAGGCGTTATTTCCTTAATATAAGCACCTAGAATTACTCTAGCGAATTCCAGGAAGGTCCGAGGGACCTGGGACGGGTGTCAAACTTCTTACCACCATGAGGTGGTTGTGCGTACATGGGTGCCTACCCGCCACGCCCTCCTGGTTCCCCGCATTTTGCCCCACGGACCCCCAGAATCTTTAATTCCTTAATATAAGAACCTAGAATTGCTATATCGGATTCCAGGAAGAGCCGAGGGACCTGGGCCGGGTATCAAACTTCTTACCACCATGAGGTGGTTGTGCGTACATGGGTGCCTACCCGCCACGCCCTCCTGGTTCCCTGCATTTTGCACCACGGACCCTCAGAATCCTTAATTCCTTAATATAAGCACCTAGAATTGCTATAGCGGATTCCAGGAAGGGCCGAGGGACCTGGGCCGGGTGTCAAACTTCTTACAACCTTGAGGTGGTTGTGCGTACATGGGTGCCTACCGACCACGCCCTCCTGGTTCCCCGCATTTTGCCCCACGGACCCCCAGAATCCTTAATTCATTAATATAAGCACCTTGAATTGCTATAGCGGATTCCAGGAAGAGCCGAGGGACATGGGCAGGGTGTCAAACTTCTTACAACCATGAGGTGGTTGTGCGTACATGGGTGCCTACCCGCCACGCCCTCCTGGTTTCCCGCATTTTGCCCCACGGATCCCCAGAGGCTTTATTTCCTTAATATTAGCCACCTAGAATTGCTATAGCGGATTCCAGGAAGAGCCGAGGGACCTGGGCCGGGTGTCAAACTTCTTACCACCATGAGGTGGTTGTGCGTACATGGGCGCCTACCCGCCACGCCCTCCTGGTTCCTCGCATTTTGTCCCACGGACCCCCAGAATCCTTAATTCCTTAATATAAGAACCTAGAATTGCTATAGCGGATTCCAGGAAGAGCCGAGGGACCTGGGCCGGGTGTCAAACTTCTTACCACCATGAGGTGGTTGCGCGTACATGGGTGCCTACCCGCCACGCCCTCCTGGTTCCTCGCATTTTGTCCCACGGACCCCCAGAATCCTTAATTCCTTAATATAAGAACCTAGAATTGCTATAGCGGATTCCAGGAAGAGCCGAGGGACCTGGGCCGGGTGTCAAACTTCTTACCACCATGAGGTGGTTGCGAGTACATGGGTTTCTACCCGCCACGCCCTCCTGGTTTCCCGCATTTTGCCCCACGAACCCCCAGAATCCTTAATTCCTTAATATAAGCACCTAGAATTGCTATAGCGGATTCCAGGAAGAGCCGAGGGAACTGGGCCGGGTGTCAAACTTCTTACCACCATGAGGTGGTTGTGCGTACATGGGTGCCTACCACCCACGCCCTTCTCGTTCCCCGCATTTTGCCCCACGGATCCCTAGCGGCCTTAATTCCTTATTATAAGCACCTAGATTTGCTATAGCGGATTCCAGGAAGAGCCGAGGGACCTGGGCTGGGTGTCAAACTTCTTACCACCATGAGGTGGTTGTGCGTACGTGGGTGCCTACCACCCACGCCCTCCTGGTTTCCCGCATTTTGCCCCACGAACCCCCAGAATCCTTAATTCCTTAATATAAGCACCTAGAATTGCTATAGCGGATTCCAGGAAGGGCCAAGGGACCTGGGCTGGGTGTCAAACTTCTTACCACCATGAGGTGGTTGTGCGTACATGGGTGCCTACCCGCCACGCCCTCCTGGTTTCCTGCATTTTGCACCACTGACCCTCAGAATCCTTAATTCCTTAATATAAGCACCTAGAATTGCTATAGCGGATTCCAGGAAGGGCCGAAGGACCTGGGCCGGGTGTCAAACTTCTTACAACCTTGAGGTGGTTGTGCGTACATGGGTGCCTACCGACCACGCCCTCCTGGTTCCCCGCATTTTGCCCCACGGACCCCCCAGAATCCTTAATTCCTTAATATAAGCACCTTGAATTGCTATAGCGGATTCCAGGAAGAGCCGAGGGACCTGGGCAGGGTGTCAAACTTCTTACAACCATGAGGTGGTTGTGCGTACATGGGTGCCTACCCGCCACGCCCTCCTGGTTTCCCGCATTTTGCCCCACGGATCCCCAGAGGCCTTAATTCCTTAACATAAGCACTTAGAATTGCTATAGCGGATTCCAGGAAGAGCCGAGGGACCTGGGCCGGGTGTCAAACTTCTTACCACCATGAGGTGGTTGTGCGTACATGGGTGCCTACCCGCTACGCCCTCCTGGTTCCCCGCATTTTGCCCCACGGATCCCCAGAAGCTTTAATTCCTTAAAATTAGCACTTAGAATTGCTATAGCGGATTCCAGGAAGAGCCGAGGGACCTGGGCCGGGTGTCAAACTTCTTACCACCAGGAGGTGGTTTCGCGTACATGGGTGCCTACCCGCCACGCCCTCCTGGTTCCCCGCATTTTGCCCCACGGACCCCCAGAGGCCTTAATTCCTTATTATAAGCACCTAGAATTGCTATAGCGGATTCCAGGAAGAGCCGAGGGACCTGGGCCGTGTGTCAAACTTCTTACCACCATGAGGTGGTTGTGCGTACATGGGTGCCTACCCACCACGCCCTCCTGGTTCCCCGCATTTTGCCCCACGGTTCCCCAGAAGCTTTAATTCCTTAATATAAGCACTTAGAATTGCTATAGCGGATTCCAGGAAGGGCCGAGGGACCTGGGCCGGGTGTCAAACTTCTTACAACCTTGAGGTGGTTGTGCGTACATGGGTGCCTACCCGCCACGCCATCCTGGTTCCTTGCATTTTGCCCAACGGACCCCCAGAATCCTTAATTCCTTAATATAAGCACGTAGAATTGCTATAGCGGATTCCAGGAAGAGCCGAGGGACCTGGGCCGGGTGTCAAACTTCTTACAACCTTGAGGTGGTTGTGCGTACATGGGTGCCTACCCGCCACGCCATCCTGGTTCCTTGCATTTTGCCCAACGGACCCCCAGAATCCTTAATTCCTTAATATAAGCACGTAGAATTGCTATAGCGGATTCCAGGAAGAGCCGAGGGACCTGGGCCGGGTGTCAAACTTCTTACCACCATGAGGTGGTTGTGCGTACATGGGTGCCTACCACCCACGCCCTTCTCGTTCCCCGCATTTTGCCCCACGGATCCCTAGCGGCCTTAATTCCTTATTATAAGCACCTAGATTTGCTATAGCGGATTCCAGGAAGAGCCGAGGGACCTGGGCTGGGTGTCAAACTTCTTACCACCATGAGGTGGTTGTGCGTACGTGGGTGCCTACCACCCACGCCCTCCTGGTTTCCCGCATTTTGCCCCACGAACCCCCAGAATCCTTAATTCCTTAATATAAGCACCTAGAATTGCTATAGCGGATTCCAGGAAGGGCCAAGGGACCTGGGCTGGGTGTCAAACTTCTTACCACCATGAGGTGGTTGTGCGTACATGGGTGCCTACCCGCCACGCCCTCCTGGTTTCCTGCATTTTGCACCACTGACCCTCAGAATCCTTAATTCCTTAATATAAGCACCTAGAATTGCTATAGCGGATTCCAGGAAGGGCCGAGGGACCTGGGCCGGGTGTCAAACTTCTTACAACCTTGAGGTGGTTGTGCGTACATGGGTGCCTACCGACCACGCCCTCCTGATTCCCCGCATTTTGCCCCACGGACCCCCCAGAATCCTTAATTCCTTAATATAAGCACCTTGAATTGCTATAGCGGATTCCAGGAAGAGCCGAGGGACCTGGGCAGGGTGTCAAACTTCTTACAACCATGAGGTGGTTGTGCGTACATGGGTGCCTACCCGCCACGCCCTCCTGGTTTCCCGCATTTTGCCCCACGGATCCCCAGAGGCCTTAATTCCTTAACATAAGCACTTAGAATTGCTATAGCGGATTCCAGGAAGAGCCGAGGGACCTGGGCCGGGTGTCAAACTTCTTACCACCATGAGGTGGTTGTGCGTACATGGGTGCCTACCCGCTACGCCCTCCTGGTTCCCCGCATTTTGCCCCACGGATCCCCAGAAGCTTTAATTCCTTAAAATTAGCACTTAGAATTGCTATAGCGGATTCCAGGAAAAGCCGAGGGACCTGGGCCGGGTGTCAAACTTCTTACCACCATGAGGTGGTTTCGCGTACATGGGTGCCTACCCGCCACGCCCTCCTGGTTCCCCGCATTTTGCCCCACGGACCCCCAGAGGCCTTAATTCCTTATTATAAGCACCTAGAATTGCTATAGCGGATTCCAGGAAGAGCCGAGGGACCTGGGCCGTGTGTCAAACTTCTTACCACCATGAGGTGGTTGTGCGTACATGGGTGCCTACCCACCACGCCCTCCTGGTTCCCCGCATTTTGCCCCACGGTTCCCCAGAGGCTTTAATTCCTTAATATAAGCACTTAGAATTGCTATAGCGGATTCCAGGAAGGGCCGAGGGACCTGGGCCGGGTGTCAAACTTCTTACAACCTTGAGGTGGTTGTGCGTACATGGGTGCCTACCCGCCACGCCATCCTGGTTCCTTGCATTTTGCCCAACGGACCCCCAGAATCCTTAATTCCTTAATATAAGCACGTAGAATTGCTATAGCGGATTCCAGGAAGAGCCGAGGGACCTGGGCCGGGTGTCAAACTTCTTACCACCATGAGGTGGTTGTGCGTAGATGGGTGCCTACCCGCCACGCCCTCCTGGTTCCCTGCATTTTGCCCCACGGATCCCCAGAGGCCTTATTTCCTTAATATAAGCACCTAGAATTACTCTAGCGGATTCCAGGAAGGTCCGAGGGACCTGGGCCGGGTGTCAAACTTTTTACCACCATGAGGTGGTTGTGCGTACATGGGTGCCTACCCGCCACGCCCTCCTGGTTCCCCGCATTTTGCCCCACGGACCCCCACAGGCCTTAATTCCTTATTATAAGCACCTAGAATTGCTATAGCGGATTCCAGGAAGAGCCGAGGGACCTGGGCCGGGTGTCAAACTTCTTACCACCTTGAGGTGGTTGTGCGTACATGGGTGCCTACCCGCCACGCCCTCCAGGTTCCCTGCATTTTGCCCAACGGATCCCCAGATGACTTATTTCCTTAATATAAGCACCTAGAATTACTCTAGGCGATTCCAGGAAGGTCCAAGGGACCTGGGCCGGGTGTCAAACTTCTTACCACCATGGGGTGGTTGTGCGTACATGAGTGCCTTCCCGCCACGCCCTCCTGGTTCCCCGCATTTTGCCCCACGGACCCCCAGAAGCCTTAATTCCTTATTATAAGCACCTAGAATTACTCTAGCGGATTCCAGGAAGGTCCGAGGGACCTGGGCCGGGTGTCAAACTTTTTACCACCATGAGGTGGTTGTGCGTACATGGGTGCCTACCCGCCACGCCCTCCTGGTTCCCCGCATTTTGCCCCACGGACCCCCACAGGCCTTAATTCCTTATTATAAGCACCTAGAATTGCTATAGCGGATTCCAGGAAGAGCCGAGGGACCTGGGCCGGGTGTCAAACTTCTTACCACCTTGAGGTGGTTGTGCGTACATGGGTGCCTACCCGCCACGCCCTCCAGGTTCCCTGCATTTTGCCCAACGGATCCCCAGATGACTTATTTCCTTAATATAAGCACCTAGAATTACTCTAGGCGATTCCAGGAAGGTCCAAGGGACCTGGGCCGGGTGTCAAACTTCTTACCACCATGGGGTGGTTGTGCGTACATGAGTGCCTTCCCGCCACGCCCTCCTGGTTCCCCGCATTTTGCCCCACGGACCCCCAGAAGCCTTAATTCCTTATTATAAGCACCTAGAATTGCTATAGCAGATTCCAGGAAGAGCCGAGGGACCTGGGCCGGGTGTCAAACTTCTTACCACCATGAGGTGGTTGTGCGTACATGGGTGCCTACCCGCCACGCCCTTCTGGTTCCCCGCATTTTGCCCCACGGACCCCCAGAGGCCTTAATTCCTTATTATAAGCACCTAGAATTGCTATAGCGGATTCCAGGAAGAGCCGAGAGACCTGGGCCGGGTGTCAAACTTTTTACCACCATGAGGTGGTTGTGCGTACATGGGTGCCTACCCGCCACGCCCTCCTGGTTTCCCGCATTTTGCCCCACGAACCCCCAGAATCCTTAATTCCTTAATATAAGCACCTAGAATTGCTATAGCGGATTCCAGGAAGAGCCGAGGGACCTGGGCCGGGTGTCAAACTTCTTACCACCATGAGGTGGTTGTGCGTACGTGGGTGCCTACCACCCACGCCCTTCTCGTTCCCCGCATTTTGCCCCACGGATCCCCAGCGGCCTTAATTCCTTATTATAAGCACCTAGAATTGCTATAGCGGATTCCAGGAAGAGCCGAGGGACCTGGGCAGGGTGTCAAACTTCTTACCACCATGAGGTGATTGTGCGTACATGGGTGCCTACCCGCCACGCCCTCCTGGTTCCCCGCATTTTGTCCCACGGATCCCCAGAAGCTTTAATTCCTTAAAATTAGCACTTAGAATTGCTATAGCGGATTCCAGGAAGAGCCGAGGGACCTGGGCCGGGTGTCAAACTTCTTACCACCATGAGGTGGTTGCGCGTACATGGGTGCCTACCCGCCACGCCCTCCTGGTTCCCCGCATTTTGCCCCACGGACCCCCAGAGGCCTTAATTCCTTATTATAAGCACCTAGAATTGCTATAGCGGATTCCAGGAAGGGCCGAGGGACCAGGGCCGGGTATCAAACTTCTTACAACCTTGAGGTGGTTGTGCGTACATGGGTGCCTACCGACCATGCCCTCCTGGTTCCCCGCATTTTGCCCCACGGTTCCCCAGAGGCTTTAATTCCTTAATATAAGCACTTAGAATTGCTATAGCGGATTCCAGGAAGGGCCGAGGGACCTGGGCCGGGTGTCAAACTTCTTACAACCTTGAGGTGATTGTGCGTACATGGGTGCCTACCCGCCACGCCCTCCTGGTTCCCCGCATTTTGCCCCACGGATCCCCAGAGGCTTTATTTCCTTAATATTAGCCCTTAGAATTGTTCTAGCGGATTCCAGGAAGAGCCGAGGGACCTGGGCCGGGTGTCAAACTTCTTACCACCATGAGGTGGTTGCGCGTACATGGGTGCCTACCCGCCACGCCCTCCTGGTTCCCCGCATTTTGCCCCACGGTCCCCCAGAGGCCTTAATTCCTTATTATAAGCACCTAGAATTGCTATAGCGGATTCCAGGAAGAGCCGAGGGACCTGGGCCGGGTGTCAAACTTCTTACCACCATGAGGTGGTTGTGCGTACATGGGTGCCTACCCGCCACGCCCTCCTGGTTTCCTGCATTTTGCACCACTGACCCTCAGAATCCTTAATTCCTTAATATAAGCACCTAGAATTGCTATAGCGGATTCCAGGAAGGGCCGAGGGACCTGGGCCGGGTGTCAAACTTCTTACAACCTTGAGGTGGTTGTGCGTACATGGGTGCCTACCGACCACGCCCTCCTGATTCCCCGCATTTTGCCCCACGGATCCCCCAGAATCCTTAATTCCTTAATATAAGCACCTTGAATTGCTATAGCGGATTCCAGGAAGAGCCGAGGGACCTGGGCAGGGTGTCAAACTTCTTACAACCATGAGGTGGTTGTGCGTACATGGGTGCCTACCCGCCACGCCCTCCTGGTTTCCCGCATTTTGCCCCACGGATCCCCAGAGGCCTTAATTCCTTAACATAAGCACTTAGAATTGCTATAGCGGATTCCAGGAAGAGCCGAGGGACCTGGGCCGGGTGTCAAACTTCTTACCACCATGAGGTGGTTGTGCGTACATGGGTGCCTACCCGCTACGCCCTCCTGGTTCCCCGCATTTTGCCCCACGGATCCCCAGAAGCTTTAATTCCTTAAAATTAGCACTTAGAATTGCTATAGCGGATTCCAGGAAAAGCCGAGGGACCTGGGCCGGGTGTCAAACTTCTTACCACCATGAGGTGGTTTCGCGTACATGGGTGCCTACCCGCCACGCCCTCCTGGTTCCCCGCATTTTGCCCCACGGACCCCCAGAGGCCTTAATTCCTTATTATAAGCACCTAGAATTGCTATAGCGGATTCCAGGAAGAGCCGAGGGACCTGGGCCGTGTGTCAAACTTCTTACCACCATGAGGTGGTTGTGCGTACATGGGTGCCTACCCACCACGCCCTCCTGGTTCCCCGCATTTTGCCCCACGGTTCCCCAGAGGCTTTAATTCCTTAATATAAGCACTTAGAATTGCTATAGCGGATTCCAGGAAGGGCCGAGGGACCTGGGCCGGGTGTCAAACTTCTTACAACCTTGAGGTGGTTGTGCGTACATGGGTGCCTACCCGCCACGCCATCCTGGTTCCTTGCATTTTGCCCAACGGACCCCCAGAATCCTTAATTCCTTAATATAAGCACGTAGAATTGCTATAGCGGATTCCAGGAAGAGCCGAGGGACCTGGGCCGGGTGTCAAACTTCTTACCACCATGAGGTGGTTGTGCGTAGATGGGTGCCTACCCGCCACGCCCTCCTGGTTCCCTGCATTTTGCCCCACGGATCCCCAGAGGCCTTATTTCCTTAATATAAGCACCTAGAATTACTCTAGCGGATTCCAGGAAGGTCCGAGGGACCTGGGCCGGGTGTCAAACTTTTTACCACCATGAGGTGGTTGTGCGTACATGGGTGCCTACCCGCCACGCCCTCCTGGTTCCCCGCATTTTGCCCCACGGACCCCCACAGGCCTTAATTCCTTATTATAAGCACCTAGAATTGCTATAGCGGATTCCAGGAAGAGCCGAGGGACCTGGGCCGGGTGTCAAACTTCTTACCACCTTGAGGTGGTTGTGCGTACATGGGTGCCTACCCGCCACGCCCTCCAGGTTCCCTGCATTTTGCCCAACGGATCCCCAGATGACTTATTTCCTTAATATAAGCACCTAGAATTACTCTAGGCGATTCCAGGAAGGTCCAAGGGACCTGGGCCGGGTGTCAAACTTCTTACCACCATGGGGTGGTTGTGCGTACATGAGTGCCTTCCCGCCACGCCCTCCTGGTTCCCCGCATTTTGCCCCACGGACCCCCAGAAGCCTTAATTCCTTATTATAAGCACCTAGAATTGCTATAGCAGATTCCAGGAAGAGCCGAGGGACCTGGGCCGGGTGTCAAACTTCTTACCACCATGAGGTGGTTGTGCGTACATGGGTGCCTACCCGCCACGCCCTTCTGGTTCCCCGCATTTTGCCCCACGGACCCCCAGAGGCCTTAATTCCTTATTATAAGCACCTAGAATTGCTATAGCGGATTCCAGGAAGAGCCGAGAGACCTGGGCCGGGTGTCAAACTTTTTACCACCATGAGGTGGTTGTGCGTACATGGGTGCCTACCCGCCACGCCCTCCTGGTTTCCCGCATTTTGCCCCACGAACCCCCAGAATCCTTAATTCCTTAATATAAGCACCTAGAATTGCTATAGCGGATTCCAGGAAGAGCCGAGGGACCTGGGCCGGGTGTCAAACTTCTTACCACCATGAGGTGGTTGTGCGTACGTGGGTGCCTACCACCCACGCCCTTCTCGTTCCCCGCATTTTGCCCCACGGATCCCCAGCGGCCTTAATTCCTTATTATAAGCACCTAGAATTGCTATAGCGGATTCCAGGAAGAGCCGAGGGACCTGGGCAGGGTGTCAAACTTCTTACCACCATGAGGTGATTGTGCGTACATGGGTGCCTACCCGCCACGCCCTCCTGGTTCCCCGCATTTTGTCCCACGGATCCCCAGAAGCTTTAATTCCTTAAAATTAGCACTTAGAATTGCTATAGCGGATTCCAGGAAGAGCCGAGGGACCTGGGCCGGGTGTCAAACTTCTTACCACCATGAGGTGGTTGCGCGTACATGGGTGCCTACCCGCCACGCCCTCCTGGTTCCCCGCATTTTGCCCCACGGACCCCCAGAGGCCTTAATTCCTTATTATAAGCACCTAGAATTGCTATAGCGGATTCCAGGAAGGGCCGAGGGACCAGGGCCGGGTATCAAACTTCTTACAACCTTGAGGTGGTTGTGCGTACATGGGTGCCTACCGACCACGCCCTCCTGGTTCCCCGCATTTTGCCCCACGGTTCCCCAGAGGCTTTAATTCCTTAATATAAGCACTTAGAATTGCTATAGCGGATTCCAGGAAGGGCCGAGGGACCTGGGCCGGGTGTCAAACTTCTTACAACCTTGAGGTGATTGTGCGTACATGGGTGCCTACCCGCCACGCCCTCCTGGTTCCCCGCATTTTGCCCCACGGATCCCCAGAGGCTTTATTTCCTTAATATTAGCCCTTAGAATTGTTCTAGCGGATTCCAGGAAGAGCCGAGGGACCTGGGCCGGGTGTCAAACTTCTTACCACCATGAGGTGGTTGCGCGTACATGGGTGCCTACCCGCCACGCCCTCCTGGTTTCCTGCATTTTGCACCACTGACCCTCAGAATCCTTAATTCCTTAATATAAGCACCTAGAATTGCTATAGCGGATTCCAGGAAGGGCCGAGGGACCTGGGCCGGGTGTCAAACTTCTTACAACCTTGAGGTGGTTGTGCGTACATGGGTGCCTACCGACCACGCCCTCCTGATTCCCCGCATTTTGCCCCACGGACCCCCCAGAATCCTTAATTCCTTAATATAAGCACCTTGAATTGCTATAGCGGATTCCAGGAAGAGCCGAGGGACCTGGGCAGGGTGTCAAACTTCTTACAACCATGAGGTGGTTGTGCGTACATGGGTGCCTACCCGCCACGCCCTCCTGGTTTCCCGCATTTTGCCCCACGGATCCCCAGAGGCCTTAATTCCTTAACATAAGCACTTAGAATTGCTATAGCGGATTCCAGGAAGAGCCGAGGGACCTGGGCCGGGTGTCAAACTTCTTACCACCATGAGGTGGTTGTGCGTACATGGGTGCCTACCCGCTACGCCCTCCTGGTTCCCCGCATTTTGCCCCACGGATCCCCAGAAGCTTTAATTCCTTAAAATTAGCACTTAGAATTGCTATAGCGGATTCCAGGAAAAGCCGAGGGACCTGGGCCGGGTGTCAAACTTCTTACCACCATGAGGTGGTTTCGCGTACATGGGTGCCTACCCGCCACGCCCTCCTGGTTCCCCGCATTTTGCCCCACGGACCCCCAGAGGCCTTAATTCCTTATTATAAGCACCTAGAATTGCTATAGCGGATTCCAGGAAGAGCCGAGGGACCTGGGCCGTGTGTCAAACTTCTTACCACCATGAGGTGGTTGTGCGTACATGGGTGCCTACCCACCACGCCCTCCTGGTTCCCCGCATTTTGCCCCACGGTTCCCCAGAGGCTTTAATTCCTTAATATAAGCACTTAGAATTGCTATAGCGGATTCCAGGAAGGGCCGAGGGACCTGGGCCGGGTGTCAAACTTCTTACAACCTTGAGGTGGTTGTGCGTACATGGGTGCCTACCCGCCACGCCATCCTGGTTCCTTGCATTTTGCCCAACGGACCCCCAGAATCCTTAATTCCTTAATATAAGCACGTAGAATTGCTATAGCGGATTCCAGGAAGAGCCGAGGGACCTGGGCCGGGTGTCAAACTTCTTACCACCATGAGGTGGTTGTGCGTAGATGGGTGCCTACCCGCCACGCCCTCCTGGTTCCCTGCATTTTGCCCCACGGATCCCCAGAGGCCTTATTTCCTTAATATAAGCACCTAGAATTACTCTAGCGGATTCCAGGAAGGTCCGAGGGACCTGGGCCGGGTGTCAAACTTTTTACCACCATGAGGTGGTTGTGCGTACATGGGTGCCTACCCGCCACGCCCTCCTGGTTCCCCGCATTTTGCCCCACGGACCCCCACAGGCCTTAATTCCTTATTATAAGCACCTAGAATTGCTATAGCGGATTCCAGGAAGAGCCGAGGGACCTGGGCCGGGTGTCAAACTTCTTACCACCTTGAGGTGGTTGTGCGTACATGGGTGCCTACCCGCCACGCCCTCCAGGTTCCCTGCATTTTGCCCAACGGATCCCCAGATGACTTATTTCCTTAATATAAGCACCTAGAATTACTCTAGGCGATTCCAGGAAGGTCCAAGGGACCTGGGCCGGGTGTCAAACTTCTTACCACCATGGGGTGGTTGTGCGTACATGAGTGCCTTCCCGCCACGCCCTCCTGGTTCCCCGCATTTTGCCCCACGGACCCCCAGAAGCCTTAATTCCTTATTATAAGCACCTAGAATTACTCTAGCGGATTCCAGGAAGGTCCGAGGGACCTGGGCCGGGTGTCAAACTTTTTACCACCATGAGGTGGTTGTGCGTACATGGGTGCCTACCCGCCACGCCCTCCTGGTTCCCCGCATTTTGCCCCACGGACCCCCACAGGCCTTAATTCCTTATTATAAGCACCTAGAATTGCTATAGCGGATTCCAGGAAGAGCCGAGGGACCTGGGCCGGGTGTCAAACTTCTTACCACCTTGAGGTGGTTGTGCGTACATGGGTGCCTACCCGCCACGCCCTCCAGGTTCCCTGCATTTTGCCCAACGGATCCCCAGATGACTTATTTCCTTAATATAAGCACCTAGAATTACTCTAGGCGATTCCAGGAAGGTCCAAGGGACCTGGGCCGGGTGTCAAACTTCTTACCACCATGGGGTGGTTGTGCGTACATGAGTGCCTTCCCGCCACGCCCTCCTGGTTCCCCGCATTTTGCCCCACGGACCCCCAGAAGCCTTAATTCCTTATTATAAGCACCTAGAATTGCTATAGCAGATTCCAGGAAGAGCCGAGGGACCTGGGCCGGGTGTCAAACTTCTTACCACCATGAGGTGGTTGTGCGTACATGGGTGCCTACCCGCCACGCCCTTCTGGTTCCCCGCATTTTGCCCCACGGACCCCCAGAGGCCTTAATTCCTTATTATAAGCACCTAGAATTGCTATAGCGGATTCCAGGAAGAGCCGAGAGACCTGGGCCGGGTGTCAAACTTTTTACCACCATGAGGTGGTTGTGCGTACATGGGTGCCTACCCGCCACGCCCTCCTGGTTTCCCGCATTTTGCCCCACGAACCCCCAGAATCCTTAATTCCTTAATATAAGCACCTAGAATTGCTATAGCGGATTCCAGGAAGAGCCGAGGGACCTGGGCCGGGTGTCAAACTTCTTACCACCATGAGGTGGTTGTGCGTACGTGGGTGCCTACCACCCACGCCCTTCTCGTTCCCCGCATTTTGCCCCACGGATCCCCAGCGGCCTTAATTCCTTATTATAAGCACCTAGAATTGCTATAGCGGATTCCAGGAAGAGCCGAGGGACCTGGGCAGGGTGTCAAACTTCTTACCACCATGAGGTGATTGTGCGTACATGGGTGCCTACCCGCCACGCCCTCCTGGTTCCCCGCATTTTGTCCCACGGATCCCCAGAAGCTTTAATTCCTTAAAATTAGCACTTAGAATTGCTATAGCGGATTCCAGGAAGAGCCGAGGGACCTGGGCCGGGTGTCAAACTTCTTACCACCATGAGGTGGTTGCGCGTACATGGGTGCCTACCCGCCACGCCCTCCTGGTTCCCCGCATTTTGCCCCACGGACCCCCAGAGGCCTTAATTCCTTATTATAAGCACCTAGAATTGCTATAGCGGATTCCAGGAAGGGCCGAGGGACCAGGGCCGGGTATCAAACTTCTTACAACCTTGAGGTGGTTGTGCGTACATGGGTGCCTACCGACCACGCCCTCCTGGTTCCCCGCATTTTGCCCCACGGTTCCCCAGAGGCTTTAATTCCTTAATATAAGCACTTAGAATTGCTATAGCGGATTCCAGGAAGGGCCGAGGGACCTGGGCCGGGTGTCAAACTTCTTACAACCTTGAGGTGATTGTGCGTACATGGGTGCCTACCCGCCACGCCCTCCTGGTTCCCCGCATTTTGCCCCACGGATCCCCAGAGGCTTTATTTCCTTAATATTAGCCCTTAGAATTGTTCTAGCGGATTCCAGGAAGAGCCGAGGGACCTGGGCCGGGTGTCAAACTTCTTACCACCATGAGGTGGTTGCGCGTACATGGGTGCCTACCCGCCACGCCCTCCTGGTTCCCCGCATTTTGCCCCACGGTCCCCCAGAGGCCTTAATTCCTTATTATAAGCACCTAGAATTGCTATAGCGGATTCCAGGAAGAGCCGAGGGACCTGGGCCGGGTGTCAAACTTCTTACCACCATGAGGTGGTTGTGCGTACATGGGTGCCTACCCGCCACGCCCTCCTGGTTTCCTGCATTTTGCACCACTGACCCTCAGAATCCTTAATTCCTTAATATAAGCACCTAGAATTGCTATAGCGGATTCCAGGAAGGGCCGAGGGACCTGGGCCGGGTGTCAAACTTCTTACAACCTTGAGGTGGTTGTGCGTACATGGGTGCCTACCGACCACGCCCTCCTGATTCCCCGCATTTTGCCCCACGGATCCCCCAGAATCCTTAATTCCTTAATATAAGCACCTTGAATTGCTATAGCGGATTCCAGGAAGAGCCGAGGGACCTGGGCAGGGTGTCAAACTTCTTACAACCATGAGGTGGTTGTGCGTACATGGGTGCCTACCCGCCACGCCCTCCTGGTTTCCCGCATTTTGCCCCACGGATCCCCAGAGGCCTTAATTCCTTAACATAAGCACTTAGAATTGCTATAGCGGATTCCAGGAAGAGCCGAGGGACCTGGGCCGGGTGTCAAACTTCTTACCACCATGAGGTGGTTGTGCGTACATGGGTGCCTACCCGCTACGCCCTCCTGGTTCCCCGCATTTTGCCCCACGGATCCCCAGAAGCTTTAATTCCTTAAAATTAGCACTTAGAATTGCTATAGCGGATTCCAGGAAAAGCCGAGGGACCTGGGCCGGGTGTCAAACTTCTTACCACCATGAGGTGGTTTCGCGTACATGGGTGCCTACCCGCCACGCCCTCCTGGTTCCCCGCATTTTGCCCCACGGACCCCCAGAGGCCTTAATTCCTTATTATAAGCACCTAGAATTGCTATAGCGGATTCCAGGAAGAGCCGAGGGACCTGGGCCGTGTGTCAAACTTCTTACCACCATGAGGTGGTTGTGCGTACATGGGTGCCTACCCACCACGCCCTCCTGGTTCCCCGCATTTTGCCCCACGGTTCCCCAGAGGCTTTAATTCCTTAATATAAGCACTTAGAATTGCTATAGCGGATTCCAGGAAGGGCCGAGGGACCTGGGCCGGGTGTCAAACTTCTTACAACCTTGAGGTGGTTGTGCGTACATGGGTGCCTACCCGCCACGCCATCCTGGTTCCTTGCATTTTGCCCAACGGACCCCCAGAATCCTTAATTCCTTAATATAAGCACGTAGAATTGCTATAGCGGATTCCAGGAAGAGCCGAGGGACCTGGGCCGGGTGTCAAACTTCTTACCACCATGAGGTGGTTGTGCGTAGATGGGTGCCTACCCGCCACGCCCTCCTGGTTCCCTGCATTTTGCCCCACGGATCCCCAGAGGCCTTATTTCCTTAATATAAGCACCTAGAATTACTCTAGCGGATTCCAGGAAGGTCCGAGGGACCTGGGCCGGGTGTCAAACTTTTTACCACCATGAGGTGGTTGTGCGTACATGGGTGCCTACCCGCCACGCCCTCCTGGTTCCCCGCATTTTGCCCCACGGACCCCCACAGGCCTTAATTCCTTATTATAAGCACCTAGAATTGCTATAGCGGATTCCAGGAAGAGCCGAGGGACCTGGGCCGGGTGTCAAACTTCTTACCACCTTGAGGTGGTTGTGCGTACATGGGTGCCTACCCGCCACGCCCTCCAGGTTCCCTGCATTTTGCCCAACGGATCCCCAGATGACTTATTTCCTTAATATAAGCACCTAGAATTACTCTAGGCGATTCCAGGAAGGTCCAAGGGACCTGGGCCGGGTGTCAAACTTCTTACCACCATGGGGTGGTTGTGCGTACATGAGTGCCTTCCCGCCACGCCCTCCTGGTTCCCCGCATTTTGCCCCACGGACCCCCAGAAGCCTTAATTCCTTATTATAAGCACCTAGAATTGCTATAGCAGATTCCAGGAAGAGCCGAGGGACCTGGGCCGGGTGTCAAACTTCTTACCACCATGAGGTGGTTGTGCGTACATGGGTGCCTACCCGCCACGCCCTTCTGGTTCCCCGCATTTTGCCCCACGGACCCCCAGAGGCCTTAATTCCTTATTATAAGCACCTAGAATTGCTATAGCGGATTCCAGGAAGAGCCGAGAGACCTGGGCCGGGTGTCAAACTTTTTACCACCATGAGGTGGTTGTGCGTACATGGGTGCCTACCCGCCACGCCCTCCTGGTTTCCCGCATTTTGCCCCACGAACCCCCAGAATCCTTAATTCCTTAATATAAGCACCTAGAATTGCTATAGCGGATTCCAGGAAGAGCCGAGGGACCTGGGCCGGGTGTCAAACTTCTTACCACCATGAGGTGGTTGTGCGTACGTGGGTGCCTACCACCCACGCCCTTCTCGTTCCCCGCATTTTGCCCCACGGATCCCCAGAGGCCTTAATTCCTTATTATAAGCACCTAGAATTGCTATAGCGGATTCCAGGAAGGGCCGAGGGACCAGGGCCGGGTATCAAACTTCTTACAACCTTGAGGTGGTTGTGCGTACATGGGTGCCTACCGACCACGCCCTCCTGGTTCCCCGCATTTTGCCCCACGGTTCCCCAGAGGCTTTAATTCCTTAATATAAGCACTTAGAATTGCTATAGCGGATTCCAGGAAGGGCCGAGGGACCTGGGCCGGGTGTCAAACTTCTTACAACCTTGAGGTGATTGTGCGTACATGGGTGCCTACCCGCCACGCCCTCCTGGTTCCCCGCATTTTGCCCCACGGATCCCCAGAGGCTTTATTTCCTTAATATTAGCCCTTAGAATTGTTCTAGCGGATTCCAGGAAGAGCCGAGGGACCTGGGCCGGGTGTCAAACTTCTTACCACCATGAGGTGGTTGCGCGTACATGGGTGCCTACCCGCCACGCCCTCCTGGTTTCCCGCATTTTGCCCCACGAACCCCCAGAATCCTTAATTCCTTAATATAAGCACCTAGAATTGCTATAGCGGATTCCAGGAAGAGCCGAGGGACCTGGGCCGGGTGTCAAACTTCTTACCACCATGAGGTGGTTGTGCGTACGTGGGTGCCTACCACCCACGCCCTTCTCGTTCCCCGCATTTTGCCCCACGGATCCCCAGCGGCCTTAATTCCTTATTATAAGCACCTAGAATTGCTATAGCGGATTCCAGGAAGAGCCGAGGGACCTGGGCAGGGTGTCAAACTTCTTACCACCATGAGGTGATTGTGCGTACATGGGTGCCTACCCGCCACGCCCTCCTGGTTCCCCGCATTTTGTCCCACGGATCCCCAGAAGCTTTAATTCCTTAAAATTAGCACTTAGAATTGCTATAGCGGATTCCAGGAAGAGCCGAGGGACCTGGGCCGGGTGTCAAACTTCTTACCACCATGAGGTGGTTGCGCGTACATGGGTGCCTACCCGCCACGCCCTCCTGGTTCCCCGCATTTTGCCCCACGGACCCCCAGAGGCCTTAATTCCTTATTATAAGCACCTAGAATTGCTATAGCGGATTCCAGGAAGGGCCGAGGGACCAGGGCCGGGTATCAAACTTCTTACAACCTTGAGGTGGTTGTGCGTACATGGGTGCCTACCGACCACGCCCTCCTGGTTCCCCGCATTTTGCCCCACGGTTCCCCAGAGGCTTTAATTCCTTAATATAAGCACTTAGAATTGCTATAGCGGATTCCAGGAAGGGCCGAGGGACCTGGGCCGGGTGTCAAACTTCTTACAACCTTGAGGTGATTGTGCGTACATGGGTGCCTACCCGCCACGCCCTCCTGGTTCCCCGCATTTTGCCCCACGGATCCCCAGAGGCTTTATTTCCTTAATATTAGCCCTTAGAATTGTTCTAGCGGATTCCAGGAAGAGCCGAGGGACCTGGGCCGGGTGTCAAACTTCTTACCACCATGAGGTGGTTGCGCGTACATGGGTGCCTACCCGCCACGCCCTCCTGGTTCCCCGCATTTTGCCCCACGGTCCCCCAGAGGCCTTAATTCCTTATTATAAGCACCTAGAATTGCTATAGCGGATTCCAGGAAGAGCCGAGGGACCTGGGCCGGGTGTCAAACTTCTTACAACCTTGAGGTGGTTGTGCGTACATGGGTGCCTACCCGCCACGCCATCCTGGTTCCTTGCATTTTGCCCAACGGACCCCCAGAATCCTTAATTCCTTAATATAAGCACTTAGAATTGCTATAGCGGATTCCAGGAAGAGCCGAGGGACCTGGGCCGGGTGTCAAACTTCTTACCACCATGAGGTGGTTGTGCGTAGATGGGTGCCTACCCGCCACGCCCTCCTGGTTCCCTGCATTTTGCCCCACGGATCCCCAGAGGCCTTATTTCCTTAATATAAGCACCTAGAATTACTCTAGCGGATTCCAGGAAGGTCCGAGGGACCTGGGCCGGGTGTCAAACTTTTTACCACCATGAGGTGGTTGTGCGTACATGGGTGCCTACCCGCCACGCCCTCCTGGTTCCCCGCATTTTGCCCCACGGACCCCCAGAAGCCTTAATTCCTTATTATAAGCACCTAGAATTGCTATAGCGGATTCCAGGAAGAGCCGAGGGACCTGGGCAGGGTGTCAAACTTCTTACCACCATGAGGTGATTGTGCGTACATGGGTGCCTACCCGCCACGCCTTCCTGGTTCCCCGCATTTTGCCCCACGGATCCCCAGAGGCTTTATTTCCTTAATATTAGCCCTTAGAATTGCTCTAGCGGATTCCAGGAAGAGCCGAGGGACCTGGGCCGGGTGTCAAACTTTTTACCACCATGAGGTGGTTGCGCGTACATGGGTGCCTACCCGCCACGCCCTCCTGGTTCCCCGCATTTTGCCCCACGGTCCCCCAGAGGCCTTATTTCCTTAATATAAGCACCTAGAATTACTCTAGCGGATTCCAGGAAGGTCCGAGGGACTTGGGCCGGGTGTCAAACTTTTTACCACCATGAGGTGGTTGTGCGTACATGGGTGCCTACCACCCACGCCCTTCTCGTTCCCCGCATTTTGCCCCACGGATCCCTAGCGGCCTTAATTCCTTATTATAAGCACCTAGATTTGCTATAGCGGATTCCAGGAAGAGCCGAGGGACCTGGGCTGGGTGTCAAACTTCTTACCACCATGAGGTGGTTGTGCGTACGTGGGTGCCTACCACCAACGCCCTCCTGGTTTCCCGCATTTTGCCCCACGAACCCCCAGAATCCTTAATTCCTTAATATAAGCACCTAGAATTGCTATAGCGGATTCCAGGAAGGGCCAAGGGACCTGGGCTGGGTGTCAAACTTCTTACCACCATGAGGTGGTTGTGCGTACATGGGTGCCTACCCGCCACGCCCTCCTGGTTTCCTGCATTTTGCACCACTGACCATCAGAATCCTTAATTCCTTAATATAAGCACCTAGAATTGCTATAGCGGATTCCAGGAAGGGCCGAGGGACCTGGGCCGGGTGTCAAACTTCTTACAACCTTGAGGTGGTTGTGCGTACATGGGTGCCTACCGACCACGCCCTCCTGGTTCCCCGCATTTTGCCCCACGGACCCCCCAGAATCCTTAATTCCTTAATATAAGCACCTTGAATTGCTATAGCGGATTCCAGGAAGAGCCGAGGGACCTGGGCAGGGTGTCAAACTTCTTACAACCATGAGGTGGTTGTGCGTACATGGGTGCCTACCCGCCACGCCCTCCTGGTTTCCCGCATTTTGCCCCACGGATCCCCAGAGGCCTTAATTCCTTAACATAAGCACTTAGAATTGCTATAGCGGATTCCAGGAAGAGCCGAGGGACCTGGGCCGGGTGTCAAACTTCTTACCACCATGAGGTGGTTGTGCGTACATGGGTGCCTACCCGCTACGCCCTCCTGGTTCCCCGCATTTTGCCCCACGGATCCCCAGAAGCTTTAATTCCTTAAAATTAGCACTTAGAATTGCTATAGCGGATTCCAGGAAGAGCCGAGGGACCTGGGCCGGGTGTCAAACTTCTTACCACCATGAGGTGGTTTCGCGTACATGGGTGCCTACCCGCCACGCCCTCCTGGTTCCCCGCATTTTGCCCCACGGACCCCCAGAGGCCTTAATTCCTTATTATAAGCACCTAGAATTGCTATAGCGGATTCCAGGAAGAGCCGAGGGACCTGGGCCGTGTGTCAAACTTCTTACCACCATGAGGTGGTTGTGCGTACATGGGTGCCTACCCACCACGCCCTCTTGGTTCCCCGCATTTTGCCCCACGGTTCCCCAGAGGCTTTAATTCCTTAATATAAGCACTTAGAATTGCTATAGCGGATTCCAGGAAGGGCCGAGGGACCTGGGCCGGGTGTCAAACTTCTTACAACCTTGAGGTGGTTGTGCGTACATGGGTGCCTACCCGCCACGCCATCCTGGTTCCTTGCATTTTGCCCAACGGACCCCCAGAATCCTTAATTCCTTAATATAAGCACGTAGAATTGCTATAGCGGATTCCAGGAAGAACCGAGGGACCTGGGCCGGGTGTCAAACTTCTTACCACCATGAGGTGGTTGTGCGTAGATGGGTGCCTACCCGCCACGCCCTCCTGGTTCCCTGCATTTTGCCCCACGGATCCCCAGAGGCCTTATTTCCTTAATATAAGCACCTAGAATTACTCTAGCGGATTCCAGGAAGGTCCGAGGGACCTGGGCCGGGTGTCAAACTTTTTACCACCATGAGGTGGTTGTGCGTACATGGGTGCCTACCCGCCACGCCCTCCTGGTTCCCCGCATTTTGCCCCACGGACCCCCACAGGCCTTAATTCCTTATTATAAGCACCTAGAATTGCTATAGCGGATTCCAGGAAGAGCCGAGGGACCTGGGCCGGGTGTCAAACTTCTTACCACCTTGAGGTGGTTGTGCGTACATGGGTGCCTACCCGCCACGCCCTCCAGGTTCCCTGCATTTTGCCCAACGGATCCCCAGATGACTTATTTCCTTAATATAAGCACCTAGAATTACTCTAGGCGATTCCAGGAAGGTCCAAGGGACCTGGGCCGGGTGTCAAACTTCTTACCACCATGGGGTGGTTGTGCGTACATGAGTGCCTTCCCGCCACGCTCTCCTGGTTCCCCGCATTTTGCCCCACGGACCCCCAGAAGCCTTAATTCCTTATTATAAGCACCTAGAATTGCTATAGCGGATTCCAGGAAGAGCCGAGGGACCTGGGCCGGGTGTCAAACTTCTTACCACCATGAGGTGGTTGTGCGTACATGGGTGCCTACCCGCCACGCCCTTCTGGTTCCCCGCATTTTGCCCCACGGACCCCCAGAGGCCTTAATTCCTTATTATAAGCACCTAGAATTGCTATAGCGGATTCCAGGAAGAGCCGAGGGACCTGGGCCGGGTGTCAAACTTTTTACCACCATGAGGTGGTTGTGCGTACATGGGTGCCTACCCGCCACGCCCTCCTGGTTTCCCGCATTTTGCCCCACGAACCCCCAGAATCCTTAATTCCTTAATATAAGCACCTAGAATTGCTATAGCGGATTCCAGGAAGAGCCGAGGGACCTGGGCCGGGTGTCAAACTTCTTACCACCATGAGGTGGTTGTGCGTACGTGGGTGCCTACCACCCACGCCCTTCTCGTTCCCCGCATTTTGCCCCACGGATCCCCAGCGGCCTTAATTCCTTATTATAAGCACCTAGAATTGCTATAGCGGATTCCAGGAAGAGCCGAGGGACCTGGGCAGGGTGTCAAACTTCTTACCACCATGAGGTGATTGTGCGTACATGGGTGCCTACCCGCCACGCCCTCCTGGTTCCCCGCATTTTGTCCCACGGATCCCCAGAAGCTTTAATTCCTTAAAATTAGCACTTAGAATTGCTATAGCGGATTCCAGGAAGAGCCGAGGGACCTGGGCCGGGTGTCAAACTTCTTACCACCATGAGGTGGTTGCGCGTACATGGGTGCCTACCCGCCACGCCCTCCTGGTTCCCCGCATTTTGCCCCACGGACCCCCAGAGGCCTTAATTCCTTATTATAAGCACCTAGAATTGCTATAGCGGATTCCAGGAAGGGCCGAGGGACCAGGGCCGGGTATCAAACTTCTTACAACCTTGAGGTGGTTGTGCGTACATGGGTGCCTACCGACCACGCCCTCCTGGTTCCCCGCATTTTGCCCCACGGTTCCCCAGAGGCTTTAATTCCTTAATATAAGCACTTAGAATTGCTATAGCGGATTCCAGGAAGGGCCGAGGGACCTGGGCCGGGTGTCAAACTTCTTACAACCTTGAGGTGATTGTGCGTACATGGGTGCCTACCCGCCACGCCCTCCTGGTTCCCCGCATTTTGCCCCACGGATCCCCAGAGGCTTTATTTCCTTAATATTAGCCCTTAGAATTGTTCTAGCGGATTCCAGGAAGAGCCGAGGGACCTGGGCCGGGTGTCAAACTTCTTACCACCATGAGGTGGTTGCGCGTACATGGGTGCCTACCCGCCACGCCCTCCTGGTTCCCCGCATTTTGCCCCACGGTCCCCCAGAGGCCTTAATTCCTTATTATAAGCACCTAGAATTGCTATAGCGGATTCCAGGAAGAGCCGAGGGACCTGGGCCGGGTGTCAAACTTCTTACAACCTTGAGGTGGTTGTGCGTACATGGGTGCCTACCCGCCACGCCATCCTGGTTCCTTGCATTTTGCCCAACGGACCCCCAGAATCCTTAATTCCTTAATATAAGCACTTAGAATTGCTATAGCGGATTCCAGGAAGAGCCGAGGGACCTGGGCCGGGTGTCAAACTTCTTACCACCATGAGGTGGTTGTGCGTAGATGGGTGCCTACCCGCCACGCCCTCCTGGTTCCCTGCATTTTGCCCCACGGATCCCCAGAGGCCTTATTTCCTTAATATAAGCACCTAGAATTACTCTAGCGGATTCCAGGAAGGTCCGAGGGACCTGGGCCGGGTGTCAAACTTTTTACCACCATGAGGTGGTTGTGCGTACATGGGTGCCTACCCGCCACGCCCTCCTGGTTCCCCGCATTTTGCCCCACGGACCCCCAGAAGCCTTAATTCCTTATTATAAGCACCTAGAATTGCTATAGCGGATTCCAGGAAGAGCCGAGGGACCTGGGCAGGGTGTCAAACTTCTTACCACCATGAGGTGATTGTGCGTACATGGGTGCCTACCCGCCACGCCTTCCTGGTTCCCCGCATTTTGCCCCACGGATCCCCAGAGGCTTTATTTCCTTAATATTAGCCCTTAGAATTGCTCTAGCGGATTCCAGGAAGAGCCGAGGGACCTGGGCCGGGTGTCAAACTTTTTACCACCATGAGGTGGTTGCGCGTACATGGGTGCCTACCCGCCACGCCCTCCTGGTTCCCCGCATTTTGCCCCACGGTCCCCCAGAGGCCTTATTTCCTTAATATAAGCACCTAGAATTACTCTAGCGGATTCCAGGAAGGTCCGAGGGACTTGGGCCGGGTGTCAAACTTTTTACCACCATGAGGTGGTTGTGCGTACATGGGTGCCTACCCGCCACGCCCTCCTGGTTCCCCGCATTTTGCCCCACGGATCCCCAGAATCCTTAATTCCTTAATATAAGCACCTAGAATTGCTATAGCGGATTCCAGGAAGAGCCGAGGGACCTGGGCCGGGTGTCAAACTTCTTACCACCATGAGGTGGTTGTGCGTACATGGGCGCCTACCCGCCACGCCCTCCTGGTTCCTCGCATTTTGTCCCACGGACCCCCAGAATCCTTAATTCCTTAATATAAGAACCTAGAATTGCTATAGCGGATTCCAGGAAGAGCCGAGGGACCTGGGCCGGGTGTCAAACTTCTTACCACCATGAGGTGGTTGCGCGTACATGGGTGCCTACCCGCCACGCCCTCCTGGTTTCCCGCATTTTGCCCCACGAACCCCCAGAATCCTTAATTCCTTAATATAAGCACCTAGAATTGCTATAGCGGATTCCAGGAAGAGCCGAGGGAACTGGGCCGGGTGTCAAACTTCTTACCACCATGAGGTGGTTGCGCGTACATGGGTGCCTACCACCCACGCCCTTCTCGTTCCCCGCATTTTGCCCCACGGATCCCTAGCGGCCTTAATTCCTTATTATAAGCACCTAGATTTGCTATAGCGGTTTCCAGGAAGAGCCGAGGGACCTGGGCTGGGTGTCAAACTTCTTACCACCATGAGGTGGTTGTGCGTACGTGGGTGCCTACCACCCACGCCCTCCTGGTTTCCCGCATTTTGCCCCACGAACCCCCAGAATCCTTAATTCCTTAATATAAGCACCTAGAATTGCTATAGCGGATTCCAGGAAGGGCCAAGGGACCTGGGCTGGGTGTCAAACTTCTTACCACCATGAGGTGGTTGTGCGTACATGGGTGCCTACCCGCCACGCCCTCCTGGTTTCCTGCATTTTGCACCACTGACCCTCAGAATCCTTAATTCCTTAATATAAGCACCTAGAATTGCTATAGCGGATTCCAGGAAGGGCCGAGGGACCTGGGCCGGGTGTCAAACTTCTTACAACCTTGAGGTGGTTGTGCGTACATGGGTGCCTACCGACCACGCCCTCCTGGTTCCCCGCATTTTGCCCCACGGACCCCCAGAAGCCTTAATTCCTTATTATAAGCACCTAGAATTGCTATAGCGGATTCCAGGAAGAGCCGAGGGACCTGGGCAGGGTGTCAAACTTCTTACCACCATGAGGTGATTGTGCGTACATGGGTGCCTACCCGCCACGCCTTCCTGGTTCCCCGCATTTTGCCCCACGGATCCCCAGAGGCTTTATTTCCTTAATATTAGCCCTTAGAATTGCTCTAGCGGATTCCAGGAAGAGCCGAGGGACCTGGGCCGGGTGTCAAACTTTTTACCACCATGAGGTGGTTGCGCGTACATGGGTGCCTACCCGCCACGCCCTCCTGGTTCCCCGCATTTTGCCCCACGGTCCCCCAGAGGCCTTATTTCCTTAATATAAGCACCTAGAATTACTCTAGCGGATTCCAGGAAGGTCCGAGGGACTTGGGCCGGGTGTCAAACTTTTTACCACCATGAGGTGGTTGTGCGTACATGGGTGCCTACCCGCCACGCCCTCCTGGTTCCCCGCATTTTGCCCCACGGATCCCCAGAATCCTTAATTCCTTAATATAAGCACCTAGAATTGCTATAGCGGATTCCAGGAAGAGCCGAGGGACCTGGGCCGGGTGTCAAACTTCTTACCACCATGAGGTGGTTGTGCGTACATGGGCGCCTACCCGCCACGCCCTCCTGGTTCCTCGCATTTTGTCCCACGGACCCCCAGAATCCTTAATTCCTTAATATAAGAACCTAGAATTGCTATAGCGGATTCCAGGAAGAGCCGAGGGACCTGGGCCGGGTGTCAAACTTCTTACCACCATGAGGTGGTTGCGCGTACATGGGTGCCTACCCGCCACGCCCTCCTGGTTTCCCGCATTTTGCCCCACGAACCCCCAGAATCCTTAATTCCTTAATATAAGCACCTAGAATTGCTATAGCGGATTCCAGGAAGAGCCGAGGGAACTGGGCCGGGTGTCAAACTTCTTACCACCATGAGGTGGTTGCGCGTACATGGGTGCCTACCACCCACGCCCTTCTCGTTCCCCGCATTTTGCCCCACGGATCCCTAGCGGCCTTAATTCCTTATTATAAGCACCTAGATTTGCTATAGCGGATTCCAGGAAGAGCCGAGGGACCTGGGCTGGGTGTCAAACTTCTTACCACCATGAGGTGGTTGTGCGTACGTGGGTGCCTACCACCCACGCCCTCCTGGTTTCCCGCATTTTGCCCCACGAACCCCCAGAATCCTTAATTCCTTAATATAAGCACCTAGAATTGCTATAGCGGATTCCAGGAAGGGCCAAGGGACCTGGGCTGGGTGTCAAACTTCTTACCACCATGAGGTGGTTGTGCGTACATGGGTGCCTACCCGCCACGCCCTCCTGGTTTCCTGCATTTTGCACCACTGACCCTCAGAATCCTTAATTCCTTAATATAAGCACCTAGAATTGCTATAGCGGATTCCAGGAAGGGCCGAGGGACCTGGGCCGGGTGTCAAACTTCTTACAACCTTGAGGTGGTTGTGCGTACATGGGTGCCTACCGACCACGCCCTCCTGGTTCCCCGCATTTTGCCCCACGGACCCCCCAGAATCCTTAATTCCTTAATATAAGCACCTTGAATTGCTATAGCGGATTCCAGGAAGAGCCGAGGGACCTGGGCAGGGTGTCAAACTTCTTACAACCATGAGGTGGTTGTGCGTACATGGGTGCCTACCCGCCACGCCCTCCTGGTTCCCCGCATTTTGCCCCACGGATCCCCAGAAGCTTTAATTCCTTAAAATTAGCACTTAGAATTGCTATAGCGGATTCCAGGAAGAGCCGAGGGACCTGGGCCGGGTGTCAAACTTCTTACCACCATGAGGTGGTTTCGCGTACATGGGTGCCTACCCGCCACGCCCTCCTGGTTCCCCGCATTTTGCCCCACGGACCCCCAGAGGCCTTAATTCCTTATTATAAGCACCTAGAATTGCTATAGCGGATTCCAGGAAGGGCTGAGGGACCAGGGCCGGGTATCAAACTTCTTACAACCTTGAGGTGGTTGTGCGTACATGGGTGCCTACCGACCACGCCCTCCTGGTTCCCCGCATTTTGCCCCACGGTTCCCCAGAGGCTTTAATTCCTTAATATAAGCACTTAGAATTGCTATAGCGGATTCCAGGAAGGGCCGAGGGACCTGGGCCGGGTGTCAAACTTCTTACAACCTTGAGGTGATTGTGCGTACATGGGTGCCTACCCGCCACGCCCTCCTGGTTCCCCGCATTTTGCCCCACGGATCCCCAGAGGCTTTATTTCCTTAATATTAGCCCTTAGAATTGTTCTAGCGGATTCCAGGAAGAGCCGAGGGACCTGGGCCGGGTGTCAAACTTCTTACCACCATGAGGTGGTTGCGCGTACATGGGTGCCTACCCGCCACGCCCTCCTGGTTCCCCGCATTTTGCCCCACGGTCCCCCAGAGGCCTTAATTCCTTATTATAAGCACCTAGAATTGCTATAGCGGATTCCAGGAAGAGCCGAGGGACCTGGGCCGGGTGTCAAACTTCTTACAACCTTGAGGTGGTTGTGCGTACATGGGTGCCTACCCGCCACGCCATCCTGGTTCCTTGCATTTTGCCCAACGGACCCCCAGAATCCTTAATTCCTTAATATAAGCACTTAGAATTGCTATAGCGGATTCCAGGAAGGTCCGAGGGACCTGGGCCGGGTGTCAAACTTTTTACCACCATGAGGTGGTTGTGCGTACATGGGTGCCTACCCGCCACGCCCTCCTGGTTCCCCGCATTTTGCCCCACGGACCCCCAGAAGCCTTAATTCCTTATTATAAGCACCTAGAATTGCTATAGCGGATTCCAGGAAGAGCCGAGGGACCTGGGCAGGGTGTCAAACTTCTTACCACCATGAGGTGATTGTGCGTACATGGGTGCCTACCCGCCACGCCTTCCTGGTTCCCCGCATTTTGCCCCACGGATCCCCAGAGGCTTTATTTCCTTAATATTAGCCCTTAGAATTGCTCTAGCGGATTCCAGGAAGAGCCGAGGGACCTGGGCCGGGTGTCAAACTTTTTACCACCATGAGGTGGTTGCGCGTACATGGGTGCCTACCCGCCACGCCCTCCTGGTTCCCCGCATTTTGCCCCACGGTCCCCCAGAGGCCTTATTTCCTTAATATAAGCACCTAGAATTACTCTAGCGGATTCCAGGAAGGTCCGAGGGACTTGGGCCGGGTGTCAAACTTTTTACCACCATGAGGTGGTTGTGCGTACATGGGTGCCTACCCGCCACGCCCTCCTGGTTCCCCGCATTTTGCCCCACGGATCCCCAGAATCCTTAATTCCTTAATATAAGCACCTAGAATTGCTATAGCGGATTCCAGGAAGAGCCGAGGGACCTGGGCCGGGTGTCAAACTTCTTACCACCATGAGGTGGTTGTGCGTACATGGGCGCCTACCCGCCACGCCCTCCTGGTTCCTCGCATTTTGTCCCACGGACCCCCAGAATCCTTAATTCCTTAATATAAGAACCTAGAATTGCTATAGCGGATTCCAGGAAGAGCCGAGGGACCTGGGCCGGGTGTCAAACTTCTTACCACCATGAGGTGGTTGCGCGTACATGGGTGCCTACCCGCCACGCCCTCCTGGTTTCCCGCATTTTGCCCCACGAACCCCCAGAATCCTTAATTCCTTAATATAAGCACCTAGAATTGCTATAGCGGATTCCAGGAAGAGCCGAGGGAACTGGGCCGGGTGTCAAACTTCTTACCACCATGAGGTGGTTGCGCGTACATGGGTGCCTACCACCCACGCCCTTCTCGTTCCCCGCATTTTGCCCCACGGATCCCTAGCGGCCTTAATTCCTTATTATAAGCACCTAGATTTGCTATAGCGGATTCCAGGAAGAGCCGAGGGACCTGGGCTGGGTGTCAAACTTCTTACCACCATGAGGTGGTTGTGCGTACGTGGGTGCCTACCACCCACGCCCTCCTGGTTTCCCGCATTTTGCCCCACGAACCCCCAGAATCCTTATTTCCTTAATATAAGCACCTAGAATTGCTATAGCGGATTCCAGGAAGGGCCAAGGGACCTGGGCTGGGTGTCAAACTTCTTACCACCATGAGGTGGTTGTGCGTACATGGGTGCCTACCCGCCACGCCCTCCTGGTTTCCTGCATTTTGCACCACTGACCCTCAGAATCCTTAATTCCTTAATATAAGCACCTAGAATTGCTATAGCGGATTCCAGGAAGGGCCGAGGGACCTGGGCCGGGTGTCAAACTTCTTACAACCTTGAGGTGGTTGTGCGTACATGGGTGCCTACCGACCACGCCTTCCTGGTTCCCCGCATTTTGCCCCACGGACCCCCCAGAATCCTTAATTCCTTAATATAAGCACCTTGAATTGCTATAGCGGATTCCAGGAAGAGCCGAGGGACCTGGGCAGGGTGTCAAACTTCTTACAACCATGAGGTGGTTGTGCGTACATGGGTGCCTACCCGCCACGCCCTCCTGGTTTCCCGCATTTTGCCCCACGGATCCCCAGAGGCCTTAATTCCTTAACATAAGCACTTAGAATTGCTATAGCGGATTCCAGGAAGAGCCGAGGGACCTGGGCCGGGTGTCAAACTTCTTACCACCATGAGGTGGTTGTGCGTACATGGGTGCCTACCCGCTACGCCCTCCTGGTTCCCCGCATTTTGCCCCACGGATCCCCAGAAGCTTTAATTCCTTAAAATTAGCACTTAGAATTGCTATAGCGGATTCCAGGAAGAGCCGAGGGACCTGGGCCGGGTGTCAAACTTCTTACCACCATGAGGTGGTTTCGCGTACATGGGTGCCTACCCGCCACGCCCTCCTGGTTCCCCGCATTTTGCCCCACGGACCCCCAGAGGCCTTAATTCCTTATTATAAGCACCTAGAATTGCTATAGCGGATTCCAGGAAGAGCCGAGGGACCTGGGCCGTGTGTCAAACTTCTTACCACCATGAGGTGGTTGTGCGTACATGGGTGCCTACCCACCACGCCCTCCTGGTTCCTCGCATTTTGCCCCACGGACCCCCAGAATCCTTAATTCCTTAATATAAGCAGCTAGAATTGCTATAGCGGATTCCAGGAAGGGCCGAGGGACCTGGGCCGGGTATCAAACTTCTTACAACCTTGAGGTGGTTGTGCGTACATGGGTGCCTACCGACCACGCCCTCCTGGTTCCCCGCATTTTGCCCCACGGTTCCCCAGAGGCTTTAATTCCTTAATATAAGCACTTAGAATTGCTATAGCGGATTCCAGGAAGGGCCGAGGGACCTGGGCCGGGTGTCAAACTTCTTACAACCTTGAGGTGGTTGTGCGTACATGGGTGCCTACCGACCACGCCGTCCGGGTTCCCCGCATTTTGCCCCACGGACCCCCCAGAATCCTTAATTCCTTAATATAAGCACCTAGAATTGCTATAGCGGATTCCAGGAAGAGCCGAGGGAACTGGGCCGGGTGTCAAACTTCTTACCACCATGAGGTGGTTGCGCGTACATGGGTGCCTACCACCCACGCCCTTCTCGTTCCCCGCATTTTGCCCCACGGATCCCTAGCGGCCTTAATTCCTTATTATAAGCACCTAGATTTGCTATAGCGGATTCCAGGAAGAGCCGAGGGACCTGGGCTGGGTGTCAAACTTCTTACCACCATGAGGTGGTTGTGCGTACGTTGGTGCCTACCACCCACGCCCTCCTGGTTTCCCGCATTTTGCCCCACGAACCCCCTGAATCCTTAATTCCTTAATATAAGCACCTAGAATTGCTATAGCGGATTCCAGGAAGGGCCAAGGGACCTGGGCTGGGTGTCAAACTTCTTACCACCATGAGGTGGTTGTGCGTACATGGGTGCCTACCCGCCACGCCCTCCTGGTTTCCTGCATTTTGCACCACTGACCCTCAGAATCCTTAATTCCTTAATATAAGCACCTAGAATTGCTATAGCGGATTCCAGGAAGGGCCGAGGGACCTGGGCCGGGTGTCAAACTTCTTACAACCTTGAGGTGGTTGTGCGTACATGGGTGCCTACCGACCACGCCCTCCTGGTTCCCCGCATTTTGCCCCACGGACCCCCCAGAATCCTTAATTCCTTAATATAAGCACCTTGAATTGCTATAGCGGATTCCAGGAAGAGCCGAGGGACCTGGGCAGGGTGTCAAACTTCTTACAACCATGAGGTGGTTGTGCGTACATGGGTGCCTACCCGCCACGCCCTCCTGGTTTCCCGCATTTTGCCCCACGGATCCCCAGAGGCCTTAATTCCTTAACATAAGCACTTAGAATTGCTATAGCGGATTCCAGGAAGAGCCGAGGGACCTGGGCCGGGTGTCAAACTTCTTACCACCATGAGGTGGTTGTGCGTACATGGGTGCCTACCCGCTACGCCCTCCTGGTTCCCCGCATTTTGCCCCACGGATCCCCAGAAGCTTTAATTCCTTAAAATTAGCACTTAGAATTGCTATAGCGGATTCCAGGAAGAGCCGAGGGACCTGGGCCGGGTGTCAAACTTCTTACCACCATGAGGTGGTTTCGCGTACATGGGTGCCTACCCGCCACGCCCTCCTGGTTCCCCGCATTTTGCCCCACGGACCCCCAGAGGCCTTAATTCCTTATTATAAGCACCTAGAATTGCTATAGCGGATTCCAGGAAGAGCCGAGGGACCTGGGCCGTGTGTCAAACTTCTTACCACCATGAGGTGGTTGTGCGTACATGGGTGCCTACCCACCACGCCCTCCTGGTTCCTCGCATTTTGCCCCACGGACCCCCAGAATCCTTAATTCCTTAATATAAGCAGCTAGAATTGCTATAGCGGATTCCAGGAAGGGCCGAGGGACCTGGGCCGGGTATCAAACTTCTTACAACCTTGAGGTGGTTGTGCGTACATGGGTGCCTACCGACCACGCCCTCCTGGTTCCCCGCATTTTGCCCCACGGTTCCCCAGAGGCTTTAATTCCTTAATATAAGCACTTAGAATTGCTATAGCGGATTCCAGGAAGGGCCGAGGGACCTGGGCCGGGTGTCAAACTTCTTACAACCTTGAGGTGGTTGTGCCTACATGGGTGCCTACCCGCCACGCCATCCTGGTTCCTTGCATTTTGCCCAACGGACCCCCAGAATCCTTAATTCCTTAATATAAGCACCTAGAATTACTCTAGCGGATTCCAGGAAGGTCCGAGGGACCTGGGCCGGGTGTCAAACTTTTTACCACCATGAGGTGGTTGTGCGTACATGGGTGCCTACCCGCCACGCCCTCCTGGTTCCCCGCATTTTGCCCCACGGACCCCCACAGGCCTTAATTCCTTATTATAAGCACCTAGAATTGCTATAGCGGATTCCAGGAAGAGCCGAGGGACCTGGGCCGGGTGTCAAACTTCTTACCACCATGAGGTGGTTGTGCGTACATGGGTGCCTACCCGCCACGCCCTCCAGGTTCCCTGCATTTTGCCCAACGGATCCCCAGATGACTTATTTCCTTAATATAAGCACCTAGAATTACTCTAGGCGATTCCAGGAAGGTCCAAGGGACCTGGGCCGGGTGTCAAACTTCTTACCACCATGGGGTGGTTGTGCGTACATGAGTGCCTTCCCGCCACGCCCTCCTGGTTCCCCGCATTTTGCCCCACGGACCCCCAGAAGCCTTAATTCCTTGTTATAAGCACCTAGAATTGCTATAGCGGATTCCAGGAAGAGCCGAGGGACCTGGGCCGGGTGTCAAACTTCTTACCACCATGAGGTGGTTGTGCGTACATGGGTGCCTACCCGCCACGCCCTTCTGGTTCCCCGCATTTTGCCCCACGGACCCCCAGAGGCCTTAATTCCTTATTATAAGCACCTAGAATTGCTATAGCGGATTCCAGGAAGAGCCGAGGGACCTGGGCCGGGTGTCAAACTTTTTACCACCATGAGGTGGTTGTGCGTACATGGGTGCCTACCCGCCACGCCCTCCTGGTTTCCCGCATTTTGCCCCACGAACCCCCAGAATCCTTAATTCCTTAATATAAGCACCTAGAATTGCTATAGCGGATTCCAGGAAGAGCCGAGGGACCTGGGCCGGGTGTCAAACTTCTTACCACCATGAGGTGGTTGTGCGTACGTGGGTGCCTACCACCCACGCCCTTCTCGTTCCCCGCATTTTGCCCCACGGATCCCCAGCGGCCTTATTTCCTTAATATAAGCATCTAGAATTACTCTAGCGAATTCCAGGAAGGTCCGAGGGACCTGGGACGGGTGTCAAACTTCTTACCACCATGAGGTGGTTGTGCGTACATGGGTGCCTACCCGCCACGCACTCCTGGTTCCCCGCATTTTGCCCCACGGACCCCCAGAGGCCTTAATTCCTTATTATAAGCACCTAGAATTGCTATAGCGGATTCCAGGAAGAGCCGAGGGACCTGGGCCGGGTGTCAAACTTCTTACCACCATGAGGTGGTTGTGCGTACATGGGTGCCTACCGGCCACGCCCTTCTGGTTCCCTGCATTTTGCACCACGGACCCTCAGAATCCTTAATTCCTTAATATAAGCACCTAGAATTGCTATAGCGGATTCCAGGAAGGGCCGAGGGACCTGGGCCGGGTGTCAAACTTCTTACAACCTTGAGGTGGTTGTGCGTACATGGGTGCTTACCGACCACGCCCTCCTGGTCCCCGCATTTTGCCCCACGGACCCCCCAGAATCCTTAATTCCTTAATATAAGCACCTAGAATTGCTATAGCGGATTCCAGGAAGGGCCGAGGGACCTGGGCCGGGTGTCAAACTTCTTACAACCTTGAGGTGGTTGTGCGTACATGGGTGCTTACCGACCACGCCCTCCTGGTCCCCGCATTTTGCCCCACGGACCACCCAGAATCCTTAATTCCTTAATATAAGCACCTTGAATTGCTATAGCGGATTCCAGGAAGAGCCGAGGGACCTGGGCAGGGTGTCAAACTTCTTACAACCATGAGGTGGTTGTGCGTACATGGGTGCCTACCCGCCACGCCCTCCTCGTTTCCCGCATTTTGCCCCACGGATCCCCAGAGGCCTTAATTCCTTAACATAAGCACTTAGAATTGCTATAGCGGATTCCAGGAAGAGCCGAGGGACCAGGGCAGGGTGTCAAATTTCTTACCACCATGAGGTGATTGTGCGTACATGGGTGCCTACCCGCCACGCCCTCCAGGTTCCCTGCATTTTGCCCAACGGATCCCCAGATGACTTATTTCCTTAATATAAGCACCTAGAATTACTCTAGCCGATTCCAGGAAGGTCCAAGGGACCTGGGCCGGGTGTCAAACTTCTTACCACCATGGGGTGGTTGTGCGTACACGAGTGCCTTCCCGCCACGCCCTCCTGGTTCCCCGCATTTTGCCCCACGGACCCCCAGAGGCCTTAATTCCTTATTATAAGCACCTAGAATTGCTATAGCGGATTCCAGGAAGAGCCGAGGGACCTGGGCCGGGTGTCAAACTTCTTACCACCATGAGGTGGTTGCGCGTACTTGGGTGCCTACCCGCCACGCCCTCCTGGTTCCCCGCATTTTGCCCCACGGACCGCCAGCGGCCTTAATTCCTTAGTATAAGCACCTAGAATTGCTATAGCGGATTCCAGGAAGAGCCGAGGGACCTGGGCCGTGTGTCAAACTTCTTACCACCATGAGGTGGTTGTGCGTACATGGGTGCCTACCCGCCACGCCCTCCTGGTTCCTCGCATTTTGCCCCACGGTCCCCCAGAATCCTTAATTCCTTAATATAAGCACCTAGAATTGCTATAGCGGATTCCAGGAAGAGCCGAGGGACCTGGGCCGGGTGTCAAACTTCTTACCACCATGAGGTGGTTGTGCGTACGTGGGTGCCTACTACCCACGCCCTTCTCGTTCCCCGCATTTTGCCCCACGGATCCCCAGCGGCCTTAATTCCTTATTATAAGCACCTAGAATTGCTATAGCGGATTCCAGGAAGAGCCGAGGGACCTGGGCAGGGTGTCAAACTTCTTACCACCATGAGGTGATTGTGCGTACATGGGTGCCTACCCGCCACGCCCTCCTTGTTCACCGCATTTTGCCCCACGGATCCCCAGAGGCTTTATTTCCTTAATATTAGCCCTTAGAATTGCTCTAGCGGATTCCAGGAAGAGCCGAGGGACCTGGGCCGGGTGTCAAACTTCTTACCACCATGAGGTGGTTGCGCGTACATGGGTGCCTACCCGCCACGCCCTCCTGGTTCCCCGCATTTTGCCCCACGGACCCCCAGAGGCCTTAATTCCTTATTATAAGCACCTAGAATTGCTATAGCGGATTCCAGGAAGAGCCGAGGGACCTGGGCCGGGTGTCAAACTTCTTACCACCATGAGGTGGTTGTGCGTACATGGGCGCCTACCCGCCACGCCCTCCTGGTTCCTCGCATTTTGTCCCACGGACCCCCAGAACCCTTAATTCCTTAATATAAGAACCTAGAATTGCTATAGCGGATTCCAGGAAGAGCCGAGGGACCTGGGCCGGGTGTCAAACTTCTTACCACCATGAGGTGGTTGCGCCTACCCGCCACGCCCTCCTGGTTTCCCGCATTTTGCCCCACGAACCCCCAGAATCCTTAATTCCTTAATATAAGCACCTAGAATTGCTATAGCGGATTCCAGGAAGGGCCAAGGGACCTGGGCTGGGTGTCAAACTTCTTACCACCATGAGGTGGTTGTGCGTACATGGGTGCCTACCCGCTACGCCCTCCTGGTTCCCTGCATTTTGCCCCACGGATCCCCAGAGGCCTTATTTCCTTAATATAAGCATCTAGAATTACTCTAGCGAATTCCAGGAAGGTCCGAGGGACCTGGGACGGGTGTCAAACTTCTTACCACCATGAGGTGGTTGTGCGTACATGGGTGCCTACCCGCCACGCACTCCTGGTTCCCCGCATTTTGCCCCACGGACCCCCAGAGGCCTTAATTCCTTATTATAAGCACCTAGAATTGCTATAGCGGATTCCAGGAAGAGCCGAGGGACCTGGGCCGGGTGTCAAACTTCTTACCACCATGAGGTGGTTGTGCGTACATGGGTGCCTACCCGCCACGCCCTTCTGGTTCCCTGCATTTTGCACCACGGACCCTCAGAATCCTTAATTCCTTAATATAAGCACCTAGAATTGCTATAGCGGATTCCAGGAAGGGCCGAGGGACCTGGGCCGGGTGTCAAACTTCTTACAACCTTGAGGTGGTTGTGCGTACATGGGTGCTTACCGACCACGCCCTCCTGGTTCCCCGCATTTTGCCCCACGGACCCCCCAGAATCCTTAATTCCTTAATATAAGCACCTTGAATTGCTATAGCGGATTCCAGGAAGAGCCGAGGGACCTGGGCAGGGTGTCAAACTTCTTACAACCATGAGGTGGTTGTGCGTACATGGGTGCCTACCCGCCACGCCCTCCTCGTTTCCCGCATTTTGCCCCACGGATCCCCAGAGGCCTTAATTCCTTAACATAAGCACTTAGAATTGCTATAGCGGATTCCAGGAAGAGCCGAGGGACCAGGGCAGGGTGTCAAACTTCTTACCACCATGAGGTGATTGTGCGTACATGGGTGCCTACCCGCCACGCCCTCCTGGTTCCCCGCATTTTGCCCCACGGATCCACAGAGGCTTTATTTCCTTAATATTAGCCCTTAGAATTGCTCTAGCGGATTCCAGGAAGAGCCGAGGGACCTGGGCCGGGTGTCAAACTTCTTACCACCATGAGGTGGTTGCGCGTACATGGGTGCCTACCCGCCACGCCCTCCTGGTTCCCCGCATTTTGCCCCACGGACACCCAGAGGCCTTATTTCCTTAATATTAGCCCTTAGAATTGCTCTAGCGGATTCCAGGAAGAGCCGAGGGACCTGGGCCGGGTGTCAAACTTCTTACCACCATGAGGTGGTTGCGCGTACATGGGTGCCTACCCGCCACGCCCTCCTGGTTCCCCGCATTTTGCCCCACGGACCCCCAGAGGCCTTAATTCCTTAACATAAGCACTTAGAATTGCTATAGCGGATTCCAGGAAGAGCCGAGGGACCAGGGCAGGGTGTCAAACTTCTTACCACCATGAGGTGATTGTGCGTACATGGGTGCCTACCCGCCACGCCCTCCTGGTTCCCCGCATTTTGTCCCACGGACCCCCAGAATCCTTAATTCCTTAATATAAGAACCTAGAATTGCTATAGCGGATTCCAGGAAGAGCCGAGGGACCTGGGCCGGGTGTCAAACTTCTTACCACCATGAGGTGGTTGCGCGTACATGGGTGCCTACCCGCCACGCCCTCCTGGTTTCCCGCATTTTGCCCCACGAACCCCCAGAATCCTTAATTCCTTAATATAAGCACCTAGAATTGCTATAGCGGATTCCAGGAAGGGCCAAGGGACCTGGGCTGGGTGTCAAACTTCTTACCACCATGAGGTGGTTGTGCGTACATGGGTGCCTACCCGCCACGCCCTCCTGGTTCCCTGCATTTTGCCCCACGGATCCCCAAAGGCCTTATTTCCTTAATATAAGCACCTAGAATTACTCTAGCGAATTCCAGGAAGGTCCGAGGGACCTGGGACGGGTGTCAAACTTCTTACCACCATGAGATGGTTGTGCGTACATGGGTGCCTACCCGCCACGCCCTCCTGGTTCCCCGCATTTTCCCCACGGACCCCCAGAGGCCTTAATTCCTTATTATAAGCACCTAGAATTGCTATAGCGGATTCCAGGAAGAGCCGAGGGACCTGGGCCGGGTGTCAAACTTCTTACCACCATGAGGTGGTTGTGCGTACATGGGTGCCTACCCGCCACGCCCTCCTGGTTCCCTGCATTTTGCACCACGGACCCTCAGAATCCTTAATTCCTTAATATAAGCACCTAGAATTGCTATAGCGGATTCCAGGAAGGGCCGAGGGACCTGGGCCGGGTGTCAAACTTCTTACAACCTTGAGGTGGTTGTGCGTACATGGGTGCCTACCGACCACGCCCTCCTTGTTCCCCGCATTTTGCCCCACGGACCCCTCAGAATCCTTAATTCCTTAATATAAGCACCTTGAATTGCTATAGCGGATTCCAGGAAGAGCCGAGGGACCTGGGCAGGGTGTCAAACTTCTTACAACCATGAGGTGGTTGTGCGTACATGGGTGCCTACCCGCCACGCCCTCCTGGTTTCCCGCATTTTGCCCCACGGATCCCCAGAGGCCTTAATTCCTTAACATAAGCACTTAGAATTGCTATAGCGGATTCCAGGAAGAGCCGAGGGACCTGGGCAGGGTGTCAAACTTCTTACCACCATGAGGTGATTGTGCGTACATGGGTGCCTACGCGCCACGCCCTCCTGGTTCCCCGCATTTTGCCCCACGGATCCCCAGAGGCTTTATTTCCTTAATATTAGCCCTTAGAATTGCTCTAGCGGATTCCAGGAAGAGCCGAGGGACCTGGGCCGGGTGTCAAACTTCTTACCACCATGAGGTGGTTGCGCGTACATGGGTGCCTACCCGCCACGCCCTCCTGGTTCCCCGCATTTTGCCCCACGGACCCCCAGAGGCCTTAATTCCTTATTATAAGCACCTAGAATTGCTATAGCGGATTCCAGGAAGAGCCGAGGGACCTGGGCCGGGTGTCAAACTTCTTACCACCATGAGGTGGTTGTGCGTACATGGGCGCCTACCCGCCACGCCCTCCTGGTTCCTCGCATTTTGTCCCACGGACCCCCAGAATCCTTAATTCCTTAATATAAGAACCTAGAATTGCTATAGCGGATTCCAGGAAGAGCCGAGGGACCTGGGCCGGGTGTCAAACTTCTTACCACCATGAGGTGGTTGCGCGTACATGGGTGCCTACCCGCCACGCCCTCCTGGTTTCCCGCATTTTGCCCCACGAACCCCCAGAATCCTTAATTCCTTAATATAAGCACCTAGAATTGCTATAGCGGATTCCAGGAAGAGCCGAGGGAACTGGGCCGGGTGTCAAACTTCTTACCACCATGAGGTGGTTGTGCGTACGTGGGTGCCTACCACCCACGCCCTTCTCGTTCCCCGCATTTTGCCCCACGGATCCCCAGCGGCCTTAATTCCTTATTATAAGCACCTAGATTTGCTATAGCGGATTCCAGGAAGAGCCGAGGGACCTGGGCAGGGTGTCAAACTTCTTACCACCATGAGGTGGTTGTGCGTACATGGGTGCCTACCCGCTACGCCCTCCTGGTTCCCCGCATTTTGCCCCACGGATCCCCAGAAGCTTTAATTCCTTAAAATTAGCACTTAGAATTGCTATAGCGGATTCCAGGAAGAGCCGAGGGACCTGGGCCGGGTGTCAAACTTCTTACCACCATGAGGTGGTTGCGCGTACATGGGTGCCTACCCGCCACGCCCTCCTGGTTCCCCGAATTTTGCCCCACGGACCCCCAGAGGCCTTAATTCCTTATTATAAGCACCTAGAATTGCTATAGCGGATTCCAGGAAGGGCCGAGGGACCTGGGCCGGGTATCAAACTTCTTACAACCTTGAGGTGGTTGTGCGTACATGGGTGCCTACCGACCACGCCCTCCTGGATCCCTGCATTTTGCCCCACGGTTCCCCAGAGGCTTTAATTCCTTAATATAAGCACTTAGAATTGCTATAGCGGATTCCAGGAAGGGCCGAGGGACCTGGGCCGGGTGTCAAACTTCTTACAACCTTGAGGTGGTTGTGCGTACATGGGTGCCTACCCGCCACGCCATCCTGGTTCCTTGCATTTTGCCCAACGGACCCCCAGAATCCTTAATTCCTTAATATAAGCACCTAGAATTGCTATAGCGGATTCCAGGAAGAGCCGAGGGACCTGGGCCGGGTGTCAAACTTCTTACCACCATGAGGTGGTTGTGCGTAGATGGGTGCCTACCCGCCACGCCCTCCTGGTTCCCTGCATTTTGCCCCACGGATCCCCAGAGGCCTTATTTCCTTAATATAAGCACCTAGAATTACTCTAGCGGATTCCAGGAAGGTCCGAGGGACCTGGGCCGGGTGTCAAACTTTTTGCCACCATGAGGTGGTTGTGCGTACATGGGTGCCTACCCGCCACGCCCTCCTGGTTCCCCGCATTTTGCCCCACGGACCCCCAGAGGCCTTAATTCCTTATTATAAGCACCTAGAATTGCTATAGCGGATTCCAGGAAGAGCCGAGGGACCTGGGCCGGGTGTCAAACTTCTTACCACCTTGAGGTGGTTGTGCGTACATGGGTGCCTACCCGCCACGCCCTCCAGGTTCCCTGCATTTTGCCCCACGGATCCCCAGATGACTTATTTCCTTAATATAAGCACCTAGAATTACTCTAGCGGATTCCAGGAAGGGCCGAGGGACCTGGGCCGGGTATCAAACTTCTTACAACCTTGAGGTGGTTGTGCGTACATGGGTGCCTACCCGCCACGCCATCCTGGTTCCTTGCATTTTGCCCAACGGACCCCCAGAATCCTTAATTCCTTAATATAAGCACGTAGAATTGCTATAGCGGATTCCAGGAAGAGCCGAGGGACCTGGGCCGGGTGTCAAACTTCTTACCACCTTGAGGTGGTTGTGCGTACATGGGTGCCTACCCGCCACGCCCTCCAGGTTCCCTGCATTTTGCCCAACGGATCCCCAGATGACTTATTTCCTTAATATAAGCACCTAGAATTACTCTAGCCGATTCCAGGAAGGTCCAAGGGACCTGGGCCGGGTGTCAAACTTCTTACCACCATGGGGTGGTTGTGCGTACATGAGTGCCTTCCCGCCACGCCCTCCTGGTTCCCCGCATTTTGCCCCACGGACCCCCAGAGGCCTTAATTCCTTATTATAAGCACCTAGAATTGCTATAGCGGATTCCAGGAAGAGCCGAGGGACCTGGGCCGGGTGTCAAACTTCTTACCACCATGAGGTGGTTGTGCGTACATGGGTGCCTACCCGCCACGCCCTTCTGGTTCCCCGCATTTTGCCCCACGGACCCCCAGAGGCCTTAATTCCTTATTATAAGCACCTAGAATTGCTATAGCGGATTCCAGGAAGAGCCGAGGGACCTGGGCCGGGTGTCAAACTTTTTACCACCATGAGGTGGTTGTGCGTACATGGGTGCCTACCCGCCACGCCCTCCTGGTTTCCCGCATTTTGCCCCACGAACCCCCAGAATCCTTAATTCCTTAATATAAGCACCTAGAATTGCTATAGCGGATTCCAGGAAGAGCCGAGGGACCTGGGCCGGGTGTCAAACTTCTTACCACCATGAGGTGGTTGTGCGTACGTGGGTGCCTACCACCCACGCCCTTCTCGTTCCCCGCATTTTGCCCCACGGATCCCCAGCGGCCTTAATTCCTTATTATAAGCACCTAGAATTGCTATAGCGGATTCCAGGAAGAGCCGAGGGACCTGGGCCGGGTGTCAAACTTCTTACCACCATGAGGTGGTTGCGCGTACATGGGTGCCTACCCGCCACGCCCTCCTGGTTCCCCGCATTTTGCCCCACGGACCCCCAGAGGCCTTAATTCCTTATTATAAGCACCTAGAATTGCTATAGCGGATTCCAGGAAGGGCCGAGGGACCTGGGCCGCGTATCAAACTTCTTACAACCTTGAGGTGGTTGTGCGTACATGGGTGCCTACCGACCACGCCCTCCTGGATCCCCGCATTTTGCCCCACGGTTCCCCAGAGGCTTTAATTCCTTAATATAAGCACCTAGAATTGCTATAGCGGATTCCAGGAAGAGCCGAGGGACCTGGGCCGGGTGTCAAACTTCTTACCACCATGAGGTGGTTGTGCGTAGATGGGTGCCTACCCGCCACGCCCTCCTGGTTCCCTGCATTTTGCCCCACGGATCCCCAGAGGCCTTATTTCCTTAATATAAGCACCTAGAATTACTCTAGCGGATTCCAGGAAGGTCCGCGGGACCTGGGCCGGGTGTCAAACTTTTTACCACCATGAGGTGGTTGTGCGTACATGGGTGCCTACCCGCCACGCCCTCCTGGTTCCCCGCATTTTGCCCCACGGACCCCCAGAGGCCTTAATTCCTTATTATAAGCACCTAGAATTGCTATAGCGGATTCCAGGAAGAGCCGAGGGACCTGGGCCGGGTGTCAAACTTCTTACCACCTTGAGGTGGTTGTGCGTACATGGGTGCCTACCCGCCACGCCCTCCAGGTTCCCTGCATTTTGCCCCACGGATCCCCAGATGACTTATTTCCTTAATATAAGCACCTAGAATTACTCTAGCGGATTCCAGGAAGGTCCAAGGGACCTGGGCCGGGTGTCAAACTTCTTACCACCATGGGGTGGTTGTGCGTACATGAGTGCCTTCCCGCCACGCCCTCCTGGTTCCCCGCATTTTGCCCCACGGACCCCCAGAGTCCTTAATTCCTTATTATAAGCACCTAGAATTGCTATAGCGGATTCCAGGAAGAGCCGAGGGACCTGGGCCGGGTGTCAAACTTCTTACCACCATGAGGTGGTTGCGCGTACATGGGTGCCTACCCGCCATGCCCTCCTGGTTCCCCGCATTTTGCCCCACGGACCCCCAGAGGCCTTAATTCCTTATTATAAGCACCTAGAATTGCTATAGCGGATTCCAGGAAGGGCCGAGGGACCTGGGCCGGGTATCAAACTTCTTACAACCTTGAGGTGGTTGTGCGTACATGGGTGCCTACCGACCACGCCCTCCTGGTTCCCCGCATTTTGCCCCACGGTTCCCCAGAGGCTTTAATTCCTTAATATAAGCACTTAGAATTGCTATAGCGGATTCCAGGAAGGGCCGAGGGACCTGGGCCGTGTGTCAAACTTCTTACAACCTTGAGGTGATTGTGCGTACATGGGTGCCTACCCGCCACGCCCTCCTGGTTCCCCGCATTTTGCCCCACGGATCCCCAGAGGCTTTATTTCCTTAATATTAGCCCTTAGAATTGTTCTAGCGGATTCCAGGAAGAGCCGAGGGACCTGGGCCGGGTGTCAAACTTCTTACCACCATGAGGTGGTTGCGCGTACATGGGTGCCTACCCGCCACGCCCTCCTGGTTCCCCGCATTTTGCCCCACGGACCCCCAGAGGCCTTAATTCCTTATTATAAGCACCTAGAATTGCTATAGCGGATTCCAGGAAGAGCCGAGGGACCTGGGCCGGGTGTCAAACTTCTTACCACCATGAGGTGGTTGTGCGTACATGGGCGCCTACCCGCCACGCCCTCCTGGTTCCTCGCATTTTGTCCCACGGACCCCCAGAATCCTTAATTCCTTAATATAAGAAACTAGAATTGCTATAGCGGATTCCAGGAAGAGCCGAGGACCTGGGCCGGGTGTCAAACTTCTTACCACCATGAGGTGGTTGCGCGTACATGGGTGCCTACCCGCCACGCCCTCCTGGTTTCCCGCATTTTGCCCCACGAACCCCCAGAATCCTTAATTCCTTAATATAAGCACCTAGAATTGCTATAGCGGATTCCAGGAAGAGCCGAGGGAACTGGGCCGGGTGTCAAACTTCTTACCACCATGAGGTGGTTGTGCGTACATGGGTGCCTACCCGCCACGCCTTCCTGGTTCCCTGCATTTTGCCCCACGGATCCCCAGAGGCCTTATTTCCTTAATATAAGCACCTAGAATTACTCTAGCGAATTCCAGGAAGGTCCGAGGGACCTGGGCCGTGTGTCAAACTTCTTACCACCATGAGGTGGTTGTGCGTACATGGGTGCCTACCCACCACGCCCTCCTGGTTCCTCGCATTTTGCCCCACGGACCCCCAGAATCCTTAATTCCTTAATATAAGCAGCTAGAATTGCTATAGCGGATTCCAGGAAGGGCCGAGGGACCTGGGCCGGGTATCAAACTTCTTACAACCTTGAGGTGGTTGTGCGTACATGGGTGCCTACCCGCCACGCCATCCTGGTTCCTTGCATTTTGCCCAACGGACCCCCAGAATCCTTAATTCCTTAATATAAGCACGTAGAATTGCTATAGCGGATTCCAGGAAGAGCCGAGGGACCTGGGCCGGGTGTCAAACTTCTTACCACCATGAGGTGGTTGTGCGTAGATGGGTGCCTACCCGCCACGCCCTCCTGGTTCCCCGCATTTTGCCCCACGGTTCCCCAGAGGCCTTATTTCCTTAATATAAGCACCTAGAATTACTCTAGCGGATTCCAGGAAGGTCCGAGGGACCTGGGCCGGGTGTCAAACTTTTTACCACCATGAGGTGGTTGTGCGTACATGAGTGCCTTCCCGCCACGCCCTCCTGGTTCCCCGCATTTTGCCCCACGGACCCCCAGAGGCCTTAATTCCTTATTATAAGCACCTAGAATTGCTATAGCGGATTCCAGGAAGAGCCGAGGGACCTGGGCCGGGTGTCAAACTTCTTACCACCATGAGGTGGTTGTGCGTACATGGGTGCCTACCCGCCACGCCCTTCTGGTTCCCCGCATTTTGCCCCACGGACCCCCAGAGGCCTTAATTCCTTATTATAAGCACCTAGAATTGCTATAGCGGATTCCAGGAAGAGCCGAGGGACCTGGGCCGGGTGTCAAACTTTTTACCACCATGAGGTGGTTGTGCGTACATGGGTGCCTACCCGCCACGCCCTCCTGGTTTCCCGCATTTTGCCCCACGAACCCCCAGAATCCTTAATTCCTTAATATAAGCACCTAGAATTGCTATAGCGGATTCCAGGAAGAGCCGAGGGACCTGGGCCGGGTGTCAAACTTCTTACCACCATGAGGTGGTTGTGCGTACGTGGGTGCCTACCACCCACGCCCTTCTCGTTCCCCGCATTTTGCCCCACGGATCCCCAGCGGCCTTAATTCCTTATTATAAGCACCTAGAATTGCTATAGCGGATTCCAGGAAGAGCCGAGGGACCTGGGCCGGGTGTCAAACTTCTTACTACCATGAGGTGGTTGCGCGTACATGGGTGCCTACCCGCCACGCCCTCCTGGTTCCCCGCATTTTGCCCCACGGACCCCCAGAGGCCTTAATTCCTTATTATAAGCACCTAGAATTGCTATAGCGGATTCCAGGAAGGGCCGAGGGACCTGGGCCGGGTATCAAACTTCTTACAACCTTGAGGTGGTTGTGCGTACATGGGTGCCTACCGACCACGCCCTCCTGGATCCCCGCATTTTGCCCCACGGTTCCCCAGAGGCTTTAATTCCTTAATATAAGCACTTAGAATTGCTATAGCGGATTCCAGGAAGGGCCGAGGGACCTGGGCCGGGTGTCAAACTTCTTACAACCTTGAGGTGGTTGTGCGTACATGGGTGCCTACCCGCCACGCCATCCTGGTTCCTTGCATTTTGCCCAACGGACCCCCAGAATCCTTAATTCCTTAATATAAGCACCTAGAATTGCTATAGCGGATTCCAGGAAGAGCCGAGGGACCTGGGCCGGGTGTCAAACTTCTTACCACCATGAGGTGGTTGTCCGTAGATGGGTGCCTACCCGCCACGCCCTCCTGGTTCCCTGCATTTTGCCCCACGGATCCCCAGAGGCCTTATTTCCTTAATATAAGCACCTAGAATTACTCTAGCGGATTCCAGGAAGGTCCGAGGGACCTGGGCCGGGTGTCAAACTTTTTACCACCATGAGGTGGTTGTGCGTACATGGGTGCCTACCCGCCACGCCCTCCTGGTTCCCCGCATTTTGCCCCACGGTTCCCCAGAGGCCTTATTTCCTTAATATAAGCACCTAGAATTACTCTAGCGGATTCCAGGAAGGTCCGAGGGACCTGGGCCGGGTGTCAAACTTTTTACCACCATGAGGTGGTTGTGCGTACATGAGTGCCTTCCCGCCACGCCCTCCTGGTTCCCCGCATTTTGCCCCACGGACCCCCAGAGGCCTTAATTCCTTATTATAAGCACCTAGAATTGCTATAGCGGATTCCAGGAAGAGCCGAGGGACCTGGGCCGGGTGTCAAACTTCTTACCACCATGAGGTGGTTGTGCGTACATGGGTGCCTACCCGCCACGCCCTTCTGGTTCCCCGCATTTTGCCCCACGGACCCCCAGAGGCCTTAATTCCTTATTATAAGCACCTAGAATTGCTATAGCGGATTCCAGGAAGAGCCGAGGGACCTGGGCCGGGTGTCAAACTTTTTACCACCATGAGGTGGTTGTGCGTACATGGGTGCCTACCCGCCACGCCCTCCTGGTTTCCCGCATTTTGCCCCACGAACCCCCAGAATCCTTAATTCCTTAATATAAGCACCTAGAATTGCTATAGCGGATTCCAGGAAGAGCCGAGGGACCTGGGCCGGGTGTCAAACTTCTTACCACCATGAGGTGGTTGTGCGTACGTGGGTGCCTACCACCCACGCCCTTCTCGTTCCCCGCATTTTGCCCCACGGATCCCCAGCGGCCTTAATTCCTTATTATAAGCACCTAGAATTGCTATAGCGGATTCCAGGAAGAGCCGAGGGACCTGGGCCGGGTGTCAAACTTCTTACTACCATGAGGTGGTTGCGCGTACATGGGTGCCTACCCGCCACGCCCTCCTGGTTCCCCGCATTTTGCCCCACGGACCCCCAGAGGCCTTAATTCCTTATTATAAGCACCTAGAATTGCTATAGCGGATTCCAGGAAGGGCCGAGGGACCTGGGCCGGGTATCAAACTTCTTACAACCTTGAGGTGGTTGTGCGTACATGGGTGCCTACCGACCACGCCCTCCTGGATCCCCGCATTTTGCCCCACGGTTCCCCAGAGGCTTTAATTCCTTAATATAAGCACTTAGAATTGCTATAGCGGATTCCAGGAAGGGCCGAGGGACCTGGGCCGGGTGTCAAACTTCTTACAACCTTGAGGTGGTTGTGCGTACATGGGTGCCTACCCGCCACGCCATCCTGGTTCCTTGCATTTTGCCCAACGGACCCCCAGAATCCTTAATTCCTTAATATAAGCACCTAGAATTGCTATAGCGGATTCCAGGAAGAGCCGAGGGACCTGGGCCGGGTGTCAAACTTCTTACCACCATGAGGTGGTTGTGCGTAGATGGGTGCCTACCCGCCACGCCCTCCTGGTTCCCTGCATTTTGCCCCACGGATCCCCAGAGGCTTTATTTCCTTAATATAAGCACCTAGAATTACTCTAGCGGATTCCAGGAAGGTCCGAGGGACCTGGGCCGGATGTCAAACTTTTTACCACCATGAGGTGGTTGTGCGTACATGGGTGCCTACCCGCCACGCCCTCCTGGTTCCCCGCATTTTGCCCCACGGATCCACAGAGGCTTTATTTCCTTAATATTAGCCCTTAGAATTGCTCTAGCGGATTCCAGGAAGAGCCGAGGGACCTGGGCCGGGTGTCAAACTTCTTACCACCTTGAGGTGGTTGTGCGTACATGGGTGCCTACCCGCCACGCCCTCCAGGTTCCCTGCATTTTGCCCCACGGATCCCCAGATGACTTATTTCCTTATTATAAGCACCTAGAATTGCTATAGCGGATTCCAGGAAGAGCCGAGGGACCTGGGCCGGGTGTCAAACTTCTTACCACCATGAGGTGGTTGTGCGTACATGGGCGCCTACCCGCCACGCCCTCCTGGTTCCTCGCATTTTGTCCCACGGACCCCCAGAATCCTTAATTCCTTAATATAAGAACCTAGAATTGCTATAGCGGATTCCAGGAAGAGCCGAGGGACCTGGGCCGGGTGTCAAACTTCTTACCACCATGAGGTTGTTGCGCGTACATGGGTGCCTACCCGCCTCGCCCTCCTGGTTTCCCGCATTTTGCCCCACGGATCCCCAGAGGCCTTAATTCCTTAACATAAGCACTTAGAATTGCTATAGCGGATTCCAGGAAGAGCCGAGGGACCAGGGCAGGGTGTCAAACTTCTTACCACCATGAGGTGATTGTGCGTACATGGGTGCCCACCCGCCACGCCCTCCTGGTTCCTCGCATTTTGCCCCACGGAACCCCAGAGGCTTTATTTCCTTAATATTAGCCCTTAGAATTGCTCTAGCGGATTCCAGGAAGAGCCGAGGGACCTGGGCCGGGTGTCAAACTTCTTACCACCATGAGGTGGTTGCGCGTACATGGGTGCCTACCCGCCACGCCCTCCTGGTTCCCCGCATTTTGCCCCACGGACCCCCAGAGGCCTTAATTCCTTAATATAAGCACCTAGAATTGCTATAGCGGATTCCAGGAAGAGCCGAGGGACCTGGGCCGGGTGTCAAACTTCTTACCACCATGAGGTGGTTGTGCGTAGATGGGTGCCTACCCGCCACGCCCTCCTGGTTCCCTGCATTTTGCCCCACGGATCCCCAGAGGCCTTATTTCCTTAATATAAGCACCTAGAATTACTCTAGCGGATTCCAGGAAGGTCCGAGGGACCTGGGCCGGGTGTCAAACTTTTTACCACCATGAGGTGGTTGTGCGTACATGGGTGCCTACCCGCCACGCCCTCCTGGTTCCCCGCATTTTGCCCCACGGATCCACAGAGGCTTTATTTCCTTAATATTAGCCCTTAGAATTGCTCTAGCGGATTCCAGGAAGAGCCGAGGAACCTGGGCCGGGTGTCAAACTTCTTACCACCTTGAGGTGGTTGTGCGTACATGGGTGCCTACCCGCCACGCCCTCCAGGTTCCCTGCATTTTGCCCCACGGATCCCCAGATGACTTATTTCCTTATTATAAGCACCTAGAATTGCTATAGCGGATTCCAGGAAGAGCCGAGGGACCTGGGCCGGGTGTCAAACTTCTTACCACCATGAGGTGGTTGTGCGTACATGGGCGCCTACCCGCCACGCCCTCCTGGTTCCTCGCATTTTGTCCCACGGACCCCCAGAATCCTTAATTCCTTAATATAAGAACCTAGAATTGCTATAGCGGATTCCAGGAAGAGCCGAGGGACCTGGGCCGGGTGTCAAACTTCTTACCACCATGAGGTTGTTGCGCGTACATGGGTGCCTACCCGCCTCGCCCTCCTGGTTTCCCGCATTTTGCCCCACGGATCCCCAGAGGCCTTAATTCCTTAACATAAGCACTTAGAATTGCTATAGCGGATTCCAGGAAGAGCCGAGGGACCAGGGCAGGGTGTCAAACTTCTTACCACCATGAGGTGATTGTGCGTACATGGGTGCCCACCCGCCACGCCCTCCTGGTTCCCCGCATTTTGCCCCACGGAACCCCAGAGGCTTTATTTCCTTAATATTAGCCCTTAGAATTGCTCTAGCGGATTCCAGGAAGAGCCGAGGGACCTGGGCCGGGTGTCAAACTTCTTACCACCATGAGGTGGTTGCGCGTACATGGGTGCCTACCCGCCACGCCCTCCTGGTTCCCCGCATTTTGCCCCACGGACCCCCAGAGGCCTTAATTCCTTAATATAAGCACCTAGAATTGCTATAGCGGATTCCAGGAAGAGCCGAGGGACCTGGGCCGGGTGTCAAACTTCTTACCACCACGAGGTGGTTGTGCGTACATGGGCGCCTACCCGCCACGCCCTCCTGGTTCCTCGCATTTTGTCCCACGGACCCCCAGAATCCTTAATTCCTTAATATAAGAACCTAGAATTGCTATAGCGGATTCCAGGAAGAGCCGAGGGACCTGGGCCGGGTGTCAAACTTCTTACCACCATGAGGTGGTTGCGCGTACATGGGTGCCTACCCGCCACGCCCTCGTGGTTTCCCGCATTTTGCCCCACGAACCCCCAGAATCCTTAATTCCTTAATATAAGCACCTAGAATTGCTATAGCGGATTCCAGGAAGAGCCGAGGGAACTGGGCCGGGTGTCAAACTTCTTACCACCATGAGGTGGTTGTGCGTACGTGGGTGCCTACCACCCACGCCCTTCTCGTTCCCCGCATTTTGCCCCACGGATCCCCAGCGGCCTTAATTCCTTATTATAAGCACCTAAATTTGCTATAGCGGATTCCAGGAAGAGCCGAGGGACCTGGGCAGGGTGTCAAACTTCTTACCACCATGAGGTGGTTGCGCGTACATGGGTGCCTACCCGCCACGCCCTCCTGGTTCCCCGCATTTTGCCCCACGGACACCCAGAGGCCTTAATTCCTTATTATAAGCACCTAGAATTGCTATAGCGGATTCCAGGAAGAGCCGAGGGACCTGGGCCGTGTGTCAAACTTCTTACCACCATGAGGTGGTTGTGCGTACATGGGTGCCTACCCACCACGCCCTCCTGGTTCCTCGCATTTTGCCCCACGGACCCCCAGAATCCTTAATTCCTTAATATAAGCAGCTAGAATTGCTATAGCGGATTCCAGGAAGAGCCGAGGGACCAGGGCAGGGTGTCAAACTTCTTACCACCATGAGGTGATTGTGCGTACATGGGTGCCTACCCGCCACGCCCTCCTGGTTCCCCGCATTTTGCCCCACGGATCCACAGAGGCTTTATTTCCTTAATATTAGCCCTTAGAATTGCTCTAGCGGATTCCAGGAAGAGCCGAGGGACCTGGGCCGGGTGTCAAACTTCTTACCACCATGAGGTGATTGTGCGTACATGGGTGCCTACCCGCCACGCCCTCCTTGTTCACCGCATTTTGCCCCACGGATCCCCAGAGGCTTTATTTCCTTAATATTAGCCCTTAGAATTGCTCTAGCGGATTCCAGGAAGAGCCGAGGGACCTGGGCCGGGTGTCAAACTTCTTACCACCATGAGGTGGTTGCGCGTACATGGGTGCCTACCCGCCACGCCCTCCTGGTTCCTCGCATTTTGTCCCACGGACCCCCAGAACCCTTAATTCCTTAATATAAGAACCTAGAATTGCTATAGCGGATTCCAGGAAGAGCCGAGGGACCTGGGCCGGGTGTCAAACTTCTTACCACCATGAGGTGGTTGCGCCTACCCGCCACGCCCTCCTGGTTTCCCGCATTTTGCCCCACGAACCCCCAGAATCCTTAATTCCTTAATATAAGCACCTAGAATTGCTATAGCGGATTCCAGGAAGGGCCAAGGGACCTAGGCTGGGTGTCAAACTTCTTACCACCATGAGGTGGTTGTGCGTACATGGGTGCCTACCCGCTACGCCCTCCTGGTTCCCTGCATTTTGCCCCACGGATCCCCAGAGGCCTTATTTCCTTAATATAAGCATCTAGAATTACTCTAGCGAATTCCAGGAAGGTCCGAGGGACCTGGGACGGGTGTCAAACTTCTTACCACCATGAGGTGGTTGTGCGTACATGGGTGCCTACCCGCCACGCACTCCTGGTTCCCCGCATTTTGCCCCACGGACCCCCAGAGGCCTTAATTCCTTATTATAAGCACCTAGAATTGCTATAGCGGATTCCAGGAAGAGCCGAGGGACCTGGGCCGGGTGTCAAACTTCTTACCACCATGAGGTGGTTGTGCGTACATGGGTGCCTACCCGCCACGCCCTTCTGGTTCCCTGCATTTTGCACCACGGACCCTCAGAATCCTTAATTCCTTAATATAAGCACCTAGAATTGCTATAGCGGATTCCAGGAAGGGCCGAGGGACCTGGGCCGGGTGTCAAACTTCTTACAACCTTGAGGTGGTTGTGCGTACATGGGTGCTTACCGACCACGCCCTCCTGGTCCCCGCATTTTGCCCCACGGACCCCCCAGAATCCTTAATTCCTTAATATAAGCACCTAGAATTGCTATAGCGGATTCCAGGAAGGGCCGAGGGACCTGGGCCGGGTGTCAAACTTCTTACAACCTTGAGGTGGTTGTGCGTACATGGGTGCTTACCGACCACGCCCTCCTGGTCCCCGCATTTTGCCCCACGGACCCCCCAGAATCCTTAATTCCTTAATATAAGCACCTTGAATTGCTATAGCGGATTCCAGGAAGAGCCGAGGGACCTGGGCAGGGTGTCAAACTTCTTACAACCATGAGGTGGTTGTGCGTACATGGGTGCCTACCCGCCACGCCCTCCTCGTTTCCCGCATTTTGCCCCACGGATCCCCAGAGGCCTTAATTCCTTAACATAAGCACTTAGAATTGCTATAGCGGATTCCAGGAAGAGCCGAGGGACCAGGGCAGGGTGTCAAATTTCTTACCACCATGAGGTGATTGTGCGTACATGGGTGCCTACCCGCCACGCCCTCCAGGTTCCCTGCATTTTGCCCAACGGATCCCCAGATGACTTATTTCCTTAATATAAGCACCTAGAATTACTCTAGCCGATTCCAGGAAGGTCCAAGGGACCTGGGCCGGGTGTCAAACTTCTTACCACCATGGGGTGGTTGTGCGTACACGAGTGCCTTCCCGCCACGCCCTCCTGGTTCCCCGCATTTTGCCCCACGGACCCCCAGAGGCCTTAATTCCTTATTATAAGCACCTAGAATTGCTATAGCGGATTCCAGGAAGAGCCGAGGGACCTGGGCCGGGTGTCAAACTTCTTACCACCATGAGGTGGTTGCGCGTACTTGGGTGCCTACCCGCCACGCCCTCCTGGTTCCCCGCATTTTGCCCCACGGACCGCCAGCGGCCTTAATTCCTTAGTATAAGCACCTAGAATTGCTATAGCGGATTCCAGGAAGAGCCGAGGGACCTGGGCCGTGTGTCAAACTTCTTACCACCATGAGGTGGTTGTGCGTACATGGGTGCCTACCCGCCACGCCCTCCTGGTTCCTCGCATTTTGCCCCACGGTCCCCCAGAATCCTTAATTCCTTAATATAAGCACCTAGAATTGCTATAGCGGATTCCAGGAAGAGCCGAGGGACCTGGGCCGGGTGTCAAACTTCTTAACACCATGAGGTGGTTGTGCGTACGTGGGTGCCTACTACCCACGCCCTTCTCGTTCCCCGCATTTTGCCCCACGGATCCCCAGCGGCCTTAATTCCTTATTATAAGCACCTAGAATTGCTATAGCGGATTCCAGGAAGAGCCGAGGGACCTGGGCAGGGTGTCAAACTTCTTACCACCATGAGGTGATTGTGCGTACATGGGTGCCTACCCGCCACGCCCTCCTTGTTCACCGCATTTTGCCCCACGGATCCCCAGAGGCTTTATTTCCTTAATATTAGCCCTTAGAATTGCTCTAGCGGATTCCAGGAAGAGCCGAGGGACCTGGGCCGGGTGTCAAACTTCTTACCACCATGAGGTGGTTGTGCGTACATGGGCGCCTACCCGCCACGCCCTCCTGGTTCCTCGCATTTTGTCCCACGGACCCCCAGAACCCTTAATTCCTTAATATAAGAACCTAGAATTGCTATAGCGGATTCCAGGAAGAGCCGAGGGACCTGGGCCGGGTGTCAAACTTCTTACCACCATGAGGTGGTTGCGCCTACCCGCCACGCCCTCCTGGTTTCCCGCATTTTGCCCCACGAACCCCCAGAATCCTTAATTCCTTAATATAAGCACCTAGAATTGCTATAGCGGATTCCAGGAAGGGCCAAGGGACCTGGGCTGGGTGTCAAACTTCTTACCACCATGAGGTGGTTGTGCGTACATGGGTGCCTACCCGCTACGCCCTCCTGGTTCCCTGCATTTTGCCCCACGGATCCCCAGAGGCCTTATTTCCTTAATATAAGCATCTAGAATTACTCTAGCGAATTCCAGGAAGGTCCGAGGGACCTGGGACGGGTGTCAAACTTCTTACCACCATGAGGTGGTTGTGCGTACATGGGTGCCTACCCGCCACGCACTCCTGGTTCCCCGCATTTTGCCCCACGGACCCCCAGAGGCCTTAATTCCTTATTATAAGCACCTAGAATTGCTATAGCGGATTCCAGGAAGAGCCGAGGGACCTGGGCCGGGTGTCAAACTTCTTACCACCATGAGGTGGTTGTGCGTACATGGGTGCCTACCCGCCACGCCCTTCTGGTTCCCTGCATTTTGCACCACGGACCCTCAGAATCCTTAATTCCTTAATATAAGCACCTAGAATTGCTATAGCGGATTCCAGGAAGGGCCGAGGGACCTGGGCCGGGTGTCAAACTTCTTACAACCTTGAGGTGGTTGTGCGTACATGGGTGCTTACCGACCACGCCCTCCTGGTTCCCCGCATTTTGCCCCACGGACCCCCCAGAATCCTTAATTCCTTAATATAAGCACCTTGAATTGCTATAGCGGATTCCAGGAAGAGCCGAGGGACCTGGGCAGGGTGTCAAACTTCTTACAACCATGAGGTGGTTGTGCGTACATGGGTGCCTACCCGCCACGCCCTCCTCGTTTCCCGCATTTTGCCCCACGGATCCCCAGAGGCCTTAATTCCTTAACATAAGCACTTAGAATTGCTATAGCGGATTCCAGGAAGAGCCGAGGGACCAGGGCAGGGTGTCAAACTTCTTACCACCATGAGGTGATTGTGCGTACATGGGTGCCTACCCGCCACGCCCTCCTGGTTCCCCGCATTTTGCCCCACGGATCCACAGAGGCTTTATTTCCTTAATATTAGCCCTTAGAATTGCTCTAGCGGATTCCAGGAAGAGCCGAGGGACCTGGGCCGGGTGTCAAACTTCTTACCACCATGAGGTGGTTGCGCGTACATGGGTGCCTACCCGCCACGCCCTCCTGGTTCCCCGCATTTTGCCCCACGGACACCCAGAGGCCTTATTTCCTTAATATTAGCCCTTAGAATTGCTCTAGCGGATTCCAGGAAGAGCCGAGGGACCTGGGCCGGGTGTCAAACTTCTTACCACCATGAGGTGGTTGCGCGTACATGGGTGCCTACCCGCCACGCCCTCCTGGTTCCCCGCATTTTGCCCCACGGACCCCCAGAGGCCTTAATTCCTTAACATAAGCACTTAGAATTGCTATAGCGGATTCCAGGAAGAGCCGAGGGACCAGGGCAGGGTGTCAAACTTCTTACCACCATGAGGTGATTGTGCGTACATGGGTGCCTACCCGCCACGCCCTCCTGGTTCCCCGCATTTTGCCCCACGGAACCCCAGAGGCTTTATTTCCTTAATATTAGCCCTTAGAATTGCTCTAGCGGATTCCAGGAAGAGCCGAGGGACCTGGGCCGGGTGTCAAACTTCTTACCACCATGAGGTGGTTGCGCGTACATGGGTGCCTACCCGCCACGCCCTCCTGGTTCCCCGCATTTTGCCCCACGGACCCCCAGAGGCCTTAATTCCTTAATATAAGCACCTAGAATTGCTATAGCGGATTCCAGGAAGAGCCGAGGGACCTGGGCCGGGTGTCAAACTTCTTACCACCATGAGGTGGTTGTGCGTACATGGGCGCCTACCCGCCACGCCCTCCTGGTTCCTCGCATTTTGTCCCACGGACCCCCAGAATCCTTAATTCCTTAATATAAGAACCTAGAATTGCTATAGCGGATTCCAGGAAGAGCCGAGGGACCTGGGCCGGGTGTCAAACTTCTTACCACCATGAGGTGGTTGCGCGTACATGGGTGCCTACCCGCCACGCCCTCGTGGTTTCCCGCATTTTGCCCCACGAACCCCCAGAATCCTTAATTCCTTAATATAAGCACCTAGAATTGCTATAGCGGATTCCAGGAAGAGCCGAGGGAACTGGGCCGGGTGTCAAACTTCTTACCACCATGAGGTGGTTGTGCGTACGTGGGTGCCTACCACCCACGCCCTTCTCGTTCCCAGCATTTTGCCCCACGGATCCCCAGCGGCCTTAATTCCTTATTATAAGCACCTAGATTTGCTATAGCGGATTCCAGGAAGAGCCGAGGGACCTGGGCAGGGTGTCAAACTTCTTACCACCATGAGGTGGTTGCGCGTACATGGGTGCCTACCCGCCACGCCCTCCTGGTTCCCCGCTTTTTCCCCCACGGACACCCAGAGGCCTTAATTCCTTATTATAAGCACCTAGAATTGCTATAGCGGATTCCAGGAAGAGCCGAGGGACCTGGGCCGTGTGTCAAACTTCTTACCACCATGAGGTGGTTGTGCGTACATGGGTGCCTACCCACCACGCCCTCCTGGTTCCTCGCATTTTGCCCCACGGACCCCCAGTATCCATAATTCCTTAATATAAGCAGCTAGAATTGCTATAGCGGATTCCAGGAAGAGCCGAGGGACCAGGGCAGGGTGTCAAACTTCTTACCACCATGAGGTGATTGTGCGTACATGGGTGCCTACCCGCCACGCCCTCCTGGTTCCCCGCATTTTGCCCCACGGATCCACAGAGGCTTTTTTTCCTTAATATTAGCCCTTAGAATTGCTCTAGCGGATTCCAGGAAGAGCCGAGGGACCTGGGCCGGGTGTCAAACTTCTTACCACCATGAGGTGATTGTGCGTACATGGGTGCCTACCCGCCACGCCCTCCTTGTTCACCGCATTTTGCCCCACGGATCCCCAGAGGCTTTATTTCCTTAATATTAGCCCTTAGAATTGCTCTAGCGGATTCCAGGAAGAGCCGAGGGACCTGGGCCGGGTGTCAAACTTCTTACCACCATGAGGTGGTTGCGCGTACATGGGTGCCTACCCGCCACGCCCTCCTGGTTCCCCGCATTTTGCCCCACGGACCCCCAGAGGCCTTAATTCCTTATTATAAGCACCTAGAATTGCTATAGCGGATTCCAGGAAGAGCCGAGGGACCTGGGCCGGGTGTCAAACTTCTTACCACCATGAGGTGGTTGTGCGTACATGGGCGCCTACCCGCCACGCCCTCCTGGTTCCTCGCATTTTGTCCCACGGACCCCCAGAACCCTTAATTCCTTAATATAAGAACCTAGAATTGCTATAGCGGATTCCAGGAAGAGCCGAGGGACCTGGGCCGGGTGTCAAACTTCTTACCACCATGAGGTGGTTGCGCCTACCCGCCACGCCCTCCTGGTTTCCCGCATTTTGCCCCACGAACCCCCAGAATCCTTAATTCCTTAATATAAGCACCTAGAATTGCTATAGCGGATTCCAGGAAGGGCCAAGGGACCTGGGCTGGGTGTCAAACTTCTTACCACCATGAGGTGGTTGTGCGTACATGGGTGCCTACCCGCTACGCCCTCCTGGTTCCCTGCATTTTGCCCCACGGATCCCCAGAGGCCTTATTTCCTTAATATAAGCATCTAGAATTACTCTAGCGAATTCCAGGAAGGTCCGAGGGACCTGGGACGGGTGTCAAACTTCTTACCACCATGAGGTGGTTGTGCGTACATGGGTGCCTACCCGCCACGCACTCCTGGTTCCCCGCATTTTGCCCCACGGACCCCCAGAGGCCTTAATTCCTTATTATAAGCACCTAGAATTGCTATAGCGGATTCCAGGAAGAGCCGAGGGACCTGGGCCGGGTGTCAAACTTCTTACCACCATGAGGTGGTTGTGCGTACATGGGTGCCTACCCGCCACGCCCTTCTGGTTCCCTGCATTTTGCACCACGGACCCTCAGAATCCTTAATTCCTTAATATAAGCACCTAGAATTGCTATAGCGGATTCCAGGAAGGGCCGAGGGACCTGGGCCGGGTGTCAAACTTCTTACAACCTTGAGGTGGTTGTGCGTACATGGGTGCTTACCGACCACGCCCTCCTGGTTCCCCGCATTTTGCCCCACGGACCCCCCAGAATCCTTAATTCCTTAATATAAGCACCTTGAATTGCTATAGCGGATTCCAGGAAGAGCCGAGGGACCTGGGCAGGGTGTCAAACTTCTTACAACCATGAGGTGGTTGTGCGTACATGGGTGCCTACCCGCCACGCCCTCCTCGTTTCCCGCATTTTGCCCCACGGATCCCCAGAGGCCTTAATTCCTTAACATAAGCACTTAGAATTGCTATAGCGGATTCCAGGAAGAGCCGAGGGACCAGGGCAGGGTGTCAAACTTCTTACCACCATGAGGTGATTGTGCGTACATGGGTGCCTACCCGCCACGCCCTCCTGGTTCCCCGCATTTTGCCCCACGGATCCACAGAGGCTTTATTTCCTTAATATTAGCCCTTAGAATTGCTCTAGCGGATTCCAGGAAGAGCCGAGGGACCTGGGCCGGGTGTCAAACTTCTTACCACCATGAGGTGGTTGCGCGTACATGGGTGCCTACCCGCCACGCCCTCCTGGTTCCCCGCATTTTGCCCCACGGACCCCCAGAGGCCTTATTTCCTTAATATTAGCCCTTAGAATTGCTCTAGCGGATTCCAGGAAGAGCCGAGGGACCTGGGCCGGGTGTCAAACTTCTTACCACCATGAGGTGGTTGCGCGTACATGGGTGCCTACCCGCCACGCCCTCCTGGTTCCCCGCATTTTGCCCCACGGACCCCCAGAGGCCTTAATTCCTTATTATAAGCACCTAGAATTGCTATAGCGGATTCCAGGAAGAGCCGAGGGACCTGGGCCGGGTGTCAAACTTCTTACCACCATGAGGTGGTTGTGCGTACATGGGCGCCTACCCGCCACGCCCTCCTGGTTCCTCGCATTTTGTCCCACGGACCCCCAGAATCCTTAATTCCTTAATATAAGAACCTAGAATTGCTATAGCGGATTCCAGGAAGAGCCGAGGGACCTGGGCCGGGTGTCAAACTTCTTACCACCATGAGGTTGTTGCGCGTACATGGGTGCCTACCCGCCACGCCCTCCTTGTTCACCGCATTTTGCCCCACGGATCCCCAGAGGCTTTATTTCCTTAATATTAGCCCTTAGAATTGCTCTAGCGGATTCCAGGAAGAGCCGAGGGACCTGGGCCGGGTGTCAAACTTCTTACCACCATGAGGTGGTTGCGCGTACATGGGTGCCTACCCGCCACGCCCTCCTGGTTCCCCGCATTTTGCCCCACGGACCCCCAGAGGCCTTAATTCCTTATTATAAGCACCTAGAATTGCTATAGCGGATTCCAGGAAGAGCCGAGGGACCTGGGCCGGGTGTCAAACTTCTTACCACCATGAGGTGGTTGTGCGTACATGGGCGCCTACCCGCCACGCCCTCCTGGTTCCTCGCATTTTGTCCCACGGACCCCCAGAACCCTTAATTCCTTAATATAAGAACCTAGAATTGCTATAGCGGATTCCAGGAAGAGCCGAGGGACCTGGGCCGGGTGTCAAACTTCTTACCACCATGAGGTGGTTGCGCCTACCCGCCACGCCCTCCTGGTTTCCCGCATTTTGCCCCACGAACCCCCAGAATCCTTAATTCCTTAATATAAGCACCTAGAATTGCTATAGCGGATTCCAGGAAGGGCCAAGGGACCTGGGCTGGGTGTCAAACTTCTTACCACCATGAGGTGGTTGTGCGTACATGGGTGCCTACCCGCTACGCCCTCCTGGTTCCCTGCATTTTGCCCCACGGATCCCCAGAGGCCTTATTTCCTTAATATAAGCATCTAGAATTACTCTAGCGAATTCCAGGAAGGTCCGAGGGACCTGGGACGGGTGTCAAACTTCTTACCACCATGAGGTGGTTGTGCGTACATGGGTGCCTACCCGCCACGCACTCCTGGTTCCCCGCATTTTGCCCCACGGACCCCCAGAGGCCTTAATTCCTTATTATAAGCACCTAGAATTGCTATAGCGGATTCCAGGAAGAGCCGAGGGACCTGGGCCGGGTGTCAAACTTCTTACCACCATGAGGTGGTTGTGCGTACATGGGTGCCTACCCGCCACGCCCTTCTGGTTCCCTGCATTTTGCACCACGGACCCTCAGAATCCTTAATTCCTTAATATAAGCACCTAGAATTGCTATAGCGGATTCCAGGAAGGGCCGAGGGACCTGGGCCGGGTGTCAAACTTCTTACAACCTTGAGGTGGTTGTGCGTACATGGGTGCTTACCGACCACGCCCTCCTGGTTCCCCGCATTTTGCCCCACGGACCCCCCAGAATCCTTAATTCCTTAATATAAGCACCTTGAATTGCTATAGCGGATTCCAGGAAGAGCCGAGGGACCTGGGCAGGGTGTCAAACTTCTTACAACCATGAGGTGGTTGTGCGTACATGGGTGCCTACCCGCCACGCCCTCCTCGTTTCCCGCATTTTGCCCCACGGATCCCCAGAGGCCTTAATTCCTTAACATAAGCACTTAGAATTGCTATAGCGGATTCCAGGAAGAGCCGAGGGACCAGGGCAGGGTGTCAAACTTCTTACCACCATGAGGTGATTGTGCGTACATGGGTGCCTACCCGCCACGCCCTCCTGGTTCCCCGCATTTTGCCCCACGGATCCACAGAGGCTTTATTTCCTTAATATTAGCCCTTAGAATTGCTCTAGCGGATTCCAGGAAGAGCCGAGGGACCTGGGCCGGGTGTCAAACTTCTTACCACCATGAGGTGGTTGCGCGTACATGGGTGCCTACCCGCCACGCCCTCCTGGTTCCCCGCATTTTGCCCCACGGACCCCCAGAGGCCTTATTTCCTTAATATTAGCCCTTAGAATTGCTCTAGCGGATTCCAGGAAGAGCCGAGGGACCTGGGCCGGGTGTCAAACTTCTTACCACCATGAGGTGGTTGCGCGTACATGGGTGCCTACCCGCCACGCCCTCCTGGTTCCCCGCATTTTGCCCCACGGACCCCCAGAGGCCTTAATTCCTTATTATAAGCACCTAGAATTGCTATAGCGGATTCCAGGAAGAGCCGAGGGACCTGGGCCGGGTGTCAAACTTCTTACCACCATGAGGTGGTTGTGCGTACATGGGCGCCTACCCGCCACGCCCTCCTGGTTCCTCGCATTTTGTCCCACGGACCCCCAGAATCCTTAATTCCTTAATATAAGAACCTAGAATTGCTATAGCGGATTCCAGGAAGAGCCGAGGGACCTGGGCCGGGTGTCAAACTTCTTACCACCATGAGGTTGTTGCGCGTACATGGGTGCCTACCCGCCTCGCCCTCCTGGTTTCCCGCATTTTGCCCCACGGATCCCCAGAGGCCTTAATTCCTTAACATAAGCACTTAGAATTGCTATAGCGGATTCCAGGAAGAGCCGAGGGACCAGGGCAGGGTGTCAAACTTCTTACCACCATGAGGTGATTGTGCTTACATGGGTGCCTACCCGCCACGCCCTCCTGGTTCCCCGCATTTTGCCCCACGGAACCCCAGAGGCTTTATTTCCTTAATATTAGCCCTTAGAATTGCTCTAGCGGATTCCAGGAAGAGCCGAGGGACCTGGGCCGGGTGTCAAACTTCTTACCACCATGAGGTGGTTGCGCGTACATGGGTGCCTACCCGCCACGCCCTCCTGGTTCCCCGCATTTTGCCCCACGGACCCCCAGAGGCCTTAATTCCTTAATATAAGCACCTAGAATTGCTATAGCGGATTCCAGGAAGAGCCGAGGGACCTGGGCCGGGTGTCAAACTTCTTACCACCATGAGGTGGTTGTGCGTACATGGGCGCCTACCCGCCACGCCCTCCTGGTTCCTCGCATTTTGTCCCACGGACCCCCAGAATCCTTAATTCCTTAATATAAGAACCTAGAATTGCTATAGCGGATTCCAGGAAGAGCCGAGGGACCTGGGCCGGGTGTCAAACTTCTTACCACCATGAGGTGGTTGCGCGTACATGGGTGCCTACCCGCCACGCCCTCGTGGTTTCCCGCATTTTGCCCCACGAACCCCCAGAATCCTTAATTCCTTAATATAAGCACCTAGAATTGCTCTAGCGGATTCCAGGAAGAGCCGAGGGAACTGGGCCGGGTGTCAAACTTCTTACCACCATGAGGTGGTTGTGCGTACGTGGGTGCCTACCACCCACGCCCTTCTCGTTCCCCGCATTTTGCCCCACGGATCCCCAGAGGCTTTATTTCCTTAATATTAGCTTTTAGAATTGCTCTAGCGGATTCCAGGAAGAGCCGAGGGACCTGGGCCGGGTGTCAAACTTCTTACCACCATGAGGTGGTTGCGCGTACATGGGTGCCTACCCGCCACGCCCTCCTGGTTCCCCGCATTTTGCCCCACGGACCCCCAGAGGCCTTAATTCCTTATTATAAGCACCTAGAATTGCTATAGCGGATTCCAGGAAGAGCCGAGGGACCTGGGCCGGGTGTCAAACTTCTTACCACCATGAGGTGGTTGTGCGTACATGGGCGCCTACCCGCCACGCCCTCCTGGTTCCTCGCATTTTGTCCCACGGACCCCCAGAACCCTTAATTCCTTAATATAAGAACCTAGAATTGCTATAGCGGATTCCAGGAAGAGCCGAGGCACCTGGGCCGGGTGTCAAACTTCTTACCACCATGAGGTGGTTGCGCCTACCCGCCACGCCCTCCTGGTTTCCCGCATTTTGCCCCACGAACCCCCAGAATCCTTAATTCCTTAATATAAGCACCTAGAATTGCTATAGCGGATTCCAGGAAGGGCCAAGGGACCTGGGCTGGGTGTCAAACTTCTTACCACCATGAGGTGGTTGTGCGTACATGGGTGCCTACCCGCTACGCCCTCCTGGTTCCCTGCATTTTGCCCCACGGATCCCCAGAGGCCTTATTTCCTTAATATAAGCATCTAGAATTACTCTAGCGAATTCCAGGAAGGTCCGAGGGACCTGGGACGGGTGTCAAACTTCTTACCACCATGAGGTGGTTGTGCGTACATGGGTGCCTACCCGCCACGCACTCCTGGTTCCCCGCATTTTGCCCCACGGACCCCCAGAGGCCTTAATTCCTTATTATAAGCACCTAGAATTGCTATAGCGGATTCCAGGAAAAGCCGAGGGACCTGGGCCGGGTGTCAAACTTCTTACCACCATGAGGTGGTTGTGCGTACATGGGTGCCTACCCGCCATGCCCTTCTGGTTCCCTGCATTTTGCACCACGGACCCTCAGAATCCTTAATTCCTTAATATAAGCACCTAGAATTGCTATAGCGGATTCCAGGAAGGGCCGAGGGACCTGGGCCGGGTGTCAAACTTCTTACAACCTTGAGGTGGTTGTGCGTACATGGGTGCTTACCGACCACGCCCTCCTGGTCCCCGCATTTTGCCCCACGGACCCCCCAGAATCCTTAATTCCTTAATATAAGCACCTTGAATTGCTATAGCGGATTCCAGGAAGAGCCGAGGGACCTGGGCAGGGTGTCAAACTTCTTACAACCATGAGGTGGTTGTGCGTACATGGGTGCCTACCCGCCACGCCCTCCTCGTTTCCCGCATTTTGCCCCACGGATCCCCAGAGGCCTTAATTCCTTAACATAAGCACTTAGAATTGCTATAGCGGATTCCAGGAAGAGCCGAGGGACCAGGGCAGGGTGTCAAACTTCTTACCACCATGAGGTGATTGTGCGTACATGGGTGCCTACCCGCCACGCCCTCCAGGTTCCCTGCATTTTGCCCAACGGATCCCCAGATGACTTATTTCCTTAATATAAGCACCTAGAATTACTCTAGCCGATTCCAGGAAGGTCCAAGGGACCTGGGCCGGGTGTCAAACTTCTTACCACCATGGGGTGGTTGTGCGTACACGAGTGCCTTCCCGCCACGCCCTCCTGGTTCCCCGCATTTTGCCCCACGGACCCCCAGAGGCCTTAATTCCTTATTATAAGCACCTAGAATTGCTATAGCGGATTCCAGGAAGAGCCGAGGGACCTGGGCCGGGTGTCAAACTTCTTACCACCATGAGGTGGTTGTGCGTACATGGGTGCCTACCCGCCACGCCCTTCTGGTTTCCCGCATTTTGCCCCACGGACCCCCAGAGGCCTTAATTCCTTATTATAAGCACCTAGAATTGCTATAGCGGATTCCAGGAAGAGCCGAGGGACCTGGGCCGGGTGTCAAACTTTTTACCACCATGAGGTGGTTGTGCGTACATGGGTGCCTACCCGCCACGCCCTCCTGGTTTCCCGCATTTTGCCCCACGAACCTCCAGAATCCTTAATTCCTTAATATAAGCACCTAGAATTGCTATAGCGGATTCCAGGAAGAGCCGAGGGACCAGGGCCGGGTGTCAAACTTCTTACCACCATGAGGTGGTTGTGCGTACGTGGGTGCCTACCACCCACGCCCTTCTCGTTCCCCGCATTTTGCCCCACGGATCCCCAGCGGCCTTAATTCCTTATTATAAGCACCTAGAATTGCTATAGCGGATTCCAGGAAGAGCCGAGGGACCTGGGCCGGGTGTCAAACTTCTTACCACCATGAGGTGGTTGCGCGTACATGGGTGCCTACCCGCCACGCCCTCCTGGTTCCCCGCATTTTGCCCCACGGACCCCCAGAGGCCTTAATTCCTTATTATAAGCACCTAGAATTGCTATAGCGGATTCCAGGAAGGGCCGAGGGACCTGGGCCAGGTATCAAACTTCTTACAACCTTGAGGTGGTTGTGCGTACATGGGTGCCTACCGACCACGCCCTCCTGGTTCCCCGCATTTTGCCCCACGGTTCCCCAGAGGCTTTAATTCCTTAATATAAGCACTTAGAACTGCTATAGCGGATTCCAGGAAGGGCCGAGGGACCTGGGCCGGGTGTCAAACTTCTTACAACCTTGAGGTGGTTGTGCGTACATGGGTGCCTACCCGCCACGCCATCCTGGTTCCTTGCATTTTGCCCAACGGACCCCCAGAATCCTTAATTCCTTAATATAAGCACCTAGAATTGCTATAGCGGATTCCAGGAAGAGCCGAGGGACCTGGGCCGGGTGTCAAACTTCTTACCACCATGAGGTGGTTGTGCGTAGATGGGTGCCTACCCGCCACGCCCTCCTGGTTCCCTGCATTTTGCCCCACGGATCCCCAGAGGCCTTATTTCCTTAATATAAGCACCTAGAATTACTCTAGCGGATTCCAGGAAGGTCCGAGGGACCTGCGCCGGGTGTCAAACTTTTTACAACCATGAGGTGGTTGTGCGTACATGGGTGCCTACCCGCCACGCCCTCCTGGTTCCCCGCATTTTGCCCCACGGACCCCCAGAGGCCTTAATTCCTTCTTATAAGCACCTAGAATTGCTATAGCGGATTCCAGGAAGAGCTGAGGGACCTGGGCCGTGTGTCAAACTTCTTACCACCATGAGGTGGTTGTGCGTACATGGGTGCCTACCCGCCACGCCCTCCTGGTTCCTCGCATTTTGCCCCACGGACCCTCAGAATCCTTAATTCCTTAATATAAGCACCTAGAATTGCTATAGCGGATTCCAGGAAGAGCCGAGGGACCTGGGCCGGGTGTCAAACTTCTTACCACCATGAGGTGGTTGCGCGTACATGGGTGCCTACCCGCCACGCCCTCCTGGTTCCCCGCATTTTGCCCCACGGACCGCCAGCGGCCTTAATTCCTTAGTATAAGCATCTAGAATTGCTATAGCGGATTCCAGGAAGAGCCGAGGGACCTGGGCCGTGTGTCAAACTTCTTACCACCATGAGGTGGTTGTGCGTACATGGGTGCCTACCCGCCACGCCCTCCTGGTTCCTCGCATTTTGCCCCACGGTCCCCCAGAATCCTTAATTCCTTAATATAAGCACCTAGAATTGCTATAGCGGATTCCAGGAAGAGCCGAGGGACCTGGGCCGGGTGTCAAACTTCTTACCACCATGAGGTGGTTGTGCGTACGTGGGTGCCTACTACCCACGCCCTTCTCGTTCCCCGCATTTTGCCCCACGGATCCCCAGCGGCCTTAATTCCTTATTATAAGCACCTAGAATTGCTATAGCGGATTCCAGGAAGAGCCGAGGGACCTGGGCAGGGTGTCAAACTTCTTACCACCATGAGGTGATTGTGCGTACATGGGTGCCTACCCGCCACGCCCTCCTTGTTCACCGCATTTTGCCCCACGGATCCCCAGAAGCTTTATTTCCTTAATATTAGCCCTTAGAATTGCTCTAGCGGATTCCAGGAAGAGCCGAGGGACCTGGGCCGGGTGTCAAACTTCTTACCACCATGAGGTGGTTGCGCGTACATGGGTGCCTACCCGCCACGCCCTCCTGGTTCCCCGCATTTTGCCCCACGGACCCCCAGAGGCCTTAATTCCTTATTATAAGCACCTAGAATTGCTATAGCGGATTCCAGGAAGAGCCGAGGGACCTGGGCCGGGTGTCAAACTTCTTACCACCATGAGGTGGTTGTGCGTACATGGGCGCCTACCCGCCACGCCCTCCTGGTTCCTCGCATTTTGTCCCACGGACCCCCAGAACCCTTAATTCCTTAATATAAGAACCTAGAATTGCTATAGCGGATTCCAGGAAGAGCCGAGGGACCTGGGCCGGGTGTCAAACTTCTTACCACCATGAGGTGGTTGCGCCTACCCGCCACGCCCTCCTGGTTTCCCGCATTTTGCCCCACGAACCCCCAGAATCCTTAATTCCTTAATATAAGCACCTAGAATTGCTATAGCGGATTCCAGGAAGGGCCAAGGGACCTGGGCTGGGTGTCAAACTTCTTACCACCATGAGGTGGTTGTGCGTACATGGGTGCCTACCCGCTACGCCCTCCTGGTTCCCTGCATTTTGCCCCACGGATCCCCAGAGGCCTTATTTCCTTAATATAAGCATCTAGAATTACTCTAGCGAATTCCAGGAAGGTCCGAGGGACCTGGGACGGGTGTCAAACTTCTTACCACCATGAGGTGGTTGTGCGTACATGGGTGCCTACCCGCCACGCACTCCTGGTTCCCCGCATTTTGCCCCACGGACCCCCAGAGGCCTTAATTCCTTATTATAAGCACCTAGAATTGCTATAGCGGATTCCAGGAAGAGCCGAGGGACCTGGGCCGGGTGTCAAACTTCTTACCACCATGAGGTGGTTGTGCGTACATGGGTGCCTACCCGCCACGCCCTTCTGGTTCCCTGCATTTTGCACCACGGACCCTCAGAATCCTTAATTCCTTAATATAAGCACCTAGAATTGCTATACCGGATTCCAGGAAGGGCCGAGGGACCTGGGCCGGGTGTCAAACTTCTTACAACCTTGAGGTGGTTGTGCGTACATGGGTGCTTACCGACCACGCCCTCCTGGTCCCCGCATTTTGCCCCACGGACCCCCCAGAATCCTTAATTCCTTAATATAAGCACCTTGAATTGCTATAGCGGATTCCAGGAAGAGCCGAGGGACCTGGGCAGGGTGTCAAACTTCTTACAACCATGAGGTGGTTGTGCGTACATGGGTGCCTACCCGCCACGCCCTCCTCGTTTCCCGCATTTTGCCCCACGGATCCCCAGAGGCCTTAATTCCTTAACATAAGCACTTAGAATTGCTATAGCGGATTGCAGGAAGAGCCGAGGGACCAGGGCAGGGTGTCAAACTTCTTACCACCATGAGGTGATTGTGCGTACATGGGTGCCTACCCGCCACGCCCTCCTGGTTCCCCGCATTTTGCCCCACGGATCCACAGAGGCTTTATTTCCTTAATATTAGCCCTTAGAATTGCTCTAGCGGATTCCAGGAAGAGCCGAGGGACCTGGGCCGGGTGTCAAACTTCTTACCACCATGAGGTGGTTGCGCGTACATGGGTGCCTACCCGCCACGCCCTCCTGGTTCCCCGCATTTTGCCCCACGGACCCCCAGAGGCCTTATTTCCTTAATATTAGCCCTTAGAATTGCTCTAGCGGATTCCAGGAAGAGCCGAGGGACCTGGGCCGGGTGTCAAACTTCTTACCACCATGAGGTGGTTGCGCGTACATGGGTGCCTACCCGCCACGCCCTCCTGGTTCCCCGCATTTTGCCCCACGGACCCCCAGAGGCCTTAATTCCTTATTATAAGCACCTAGAATTGCTATAGCGGATTCCAGGAAGAGCCGAGGGACCTGGGCCGGGTGTCAAACTTCTTACCACCATGAGGTGGTTGTGCATACATGGGCGCCTACCCGCCACGCCCTCCTGGTTCCTCGCATTTTGTCCCACGGACCCCCAGAATCCTTAATTCCTTAATATAAGCACCTAGAATTGCTATAGCGGATTCCAGGAAGAGCCGAGGGACCTGGGCCGGGTGTCAAACTTCTTACCACCATGAGGTGGTTGCGCGTACATGGGTGCCTACCCGCCTCGCCCTCCTGGTTTCCCGCATTTTGCCCCACGGATCCCCAGAGGCCTTAATTCCTTAACATAAGCACTTAGAATTGCTATAGCGGATTCCAGGAAGAGCCGAGGGACCAGGGCAGGGTGTCAAACTTCTTACCACCATGAGGTGATTGTGCGTACATGGGTGCCTACCCGCCACGCCCTCCTGGTTCCCCGCATTTTGCCCCACGGATCCCCAGAGGCTTTATTTCCTTAATATTAGCCCTTAGAATTGCTCTAGCGGATTCCAGGAAGAGCCGAGGGACCTGGGCCGGGTGTCAAACTTCTTACCACCATGAGGTGGTTGCGCGTACATGGGTGCCTACCCGCCACGCCCTCCTGGTTCCCCGCATTTTGCCCCACGGACCCCCAGAGGCCTAAATTCCTTAATATAAGCACCTAGAATTGCTCTAGCGGATTCCAGGAAGAGCCGAGGGACCTGGGCCGGGTGTCAAACTTCTTACCACCATGAGGTGGTTGCGCGTACATGGGTGCCTACCCGCCACGCCTTCCTGGTTTCCCGCATTTTGCCCAACGAACCCCCAGAATCCTTAATTCCTTAATATAAGCACCTAGAATTGCTATAGCGGATTCCAGGAAGAGCCGAGGGAACTGGGCCGGGTGTCAAACTTCTTACCACCATGAGGTGGTTGTGCGTACGTGGGTGCCTACCACCCACGCCCTTCTCGTTCCCCGCATTTTGCCCCACGGATCCCCAGCGGCCTTAATTCCTTATTATAAGCACCTAGATTTGCTATAGCGGATTCCAGGAAGAGCCGAGGGACCTGGGCAGGGTGTCAAACTTCTTACCACCATGAGGTGGTTGCGCGTACATGGGTGCCTACCCGCCACGCCCTCCTGGTTCCCCGCATTTTGCCCCACGGACACCCAGAGGCCTTAATTTGTTATTATAAGCACCTAGAATTGCTATAGCGGATTCCAGGAAGAGCCGAGGGACCTGGGCCGTGTGTCAAACTTCTTACCACCATGAGGTGGTTGTGCGTACATGGGTGCCTACCCACCACGCCCTCCTGGTTCCTCGCATTTTGCCCCACGGACCCCCAGAATCCTTAATTCCTTAATATAAGCAGCTAGAATTGCTATAGCGGATTCCAGGAAGAGCCGAGGGACCAGGGCAGGGTGTCAAACTTCTTACCACCATGAGGTGATTGTGCGTACATGGGTGCCTACCCGCCACGCCCTCCTGGTTCCCCGCATTTTGCCCCACGGATCCACAGAGGCTTTATTTCCTTAATATTAGCCCTTAGAATTGCTCTAGCGGATTCCAGGAAGAGCCGAGGGACCTGGGCCGGGTGTCAAACTTCTTACCACCATGAGGTGGTTGCGCGTACATGGGTGCCTACCCGCCACGCCCTCCTGGTTCCCCGCATTTTGCCCCACGGACCCCCAGAGGCCTTATTTCCTTAATATTAGCCCTTAGAATTGCTCTAGCGGATTCCAGGAAGAGCCGAGGGACCTGGGCCGGGTGTCAAACTTCTTACCACCATGAGGTGGTTGCGCGTACATGGGTGCCTACCCGCCACGCCCTCCTGGTTCCCCGCATTTTGCCCCACGGACCCCCAGAGGCCTTAATTCCTTATTATAAGCACCTAGAATTGCTATAGCGGATTCCAGGAAGAGCCGAGGGACCTTGGCCGGGTGTCAAACTTCTTACCACCATGAGGTGGTTGTGCGTACATGGGCGCCTACCCGCCACGCCCTCCTGGTTCCTCGCATTTTGTCCCACGGACCCCCAGAACCCTTAATTCCTTAATATAAGAACCTAGAATTGCTATAGCGGATTCCAGGAAGAGCCGAGGGACCTGGGCCGGGTGTCAAACTTCTTACCACCATGAGGTGGTTGCGCCTACCCGCCACGCCCTCCTGGTTTCCCGCATTTTGCCCCACGAACCCCCAGAATCCTTAATTCCTTAATATAAGCACCTAGAATTGCTATAGCGGATTCCAGGAAGGGCCAAGGGACCTGGGCTGGGTGTCAAACTTCTTACCACCATGAGGTGGTTGTGCGTACATGGGTGCCTACCCGCTACGCCCTCCTGGTTCCCTGCATTTTGCCCCACGGATCCCCAGAGGCCTTATTTCCTTAATATTAGCCCTTAGAATTGCTCTAGCGGATTCCAGGAAGAGCCGAGGGACCTGGGCCGGGTGTCAAACTTCTTACCACCATGAGGTGGTTGCGCGTACGTGGGTGCCTACCCGCCACGCCCTCCTGGTTCCCCGCATTTTGCCCCACGGACCCCCAGAGGCCTTATTTCCTTAATATTAGCCCTTAGAATTGCTCTAGCGGATTCCAGGAAGAGCCGAGGGACCTGGGCCGGGTGTCAAACTTCTTACCACCATGAGGTGGTTGCGCGTACATGGGTGCCTACCCGCCACGCCCTCCTGGTTCCCCGCATTTTGCCCCACGGACCCCCAGAGGCCTTAATTCCTTATTATAAGCACCTAGAATTGCTATAGCGGATTCCAGGAAGAGCCGAGGGACCTTGGCCGGGTGTCAAACTTCTTACCACCATGAGGTGGTTGTGCGTACATGGGCGCCTACCCGCCACGCCCTCCTGGTTCCTCGCATTTTGTCCCACGGACCCCCAGAACCCTTAATTCCTTAATATAAGAACTTAGAATTGCTATAGCGGATTCCAGGAAGAGCCGAGGGACCTGGGCCGGGTGTCAAACTTCTTACCACCATGAGGTGGTTGCGCCTACCCGCCACGCCCTCCTGGTTTCCCGCATTTTGCCCCACGAACCCCCAGAATCCTTAATTCCTTAATATAAGCACCTAGAATTGCTATAGCGGATTCCAGGAAGGGCCAAGGGACCTGGGCTGGGTGTCAAACTTCTTACCACCATGAGGTGGTTGTGCGTACATGGGTGCCTACCCGCTACGCCCTCCTGGTTCCCTGCATTTTGCCCCACGGATCCCCAGAGGCCTTATTTCCTTAATATAAGCATCTAGAATTACTCTAGCGAATTCCAGGAAGGTCCGAGGGACCTGGGACGGGTGTCAAACTTCTTACCACCATGAGGTGGTTGTGCGTACATGGGTGCCTACCCGCCACGCACTCCTGGTTCCCCGCATTTTGCCCCACGGACCCCCAGAGGCCTTAATTCCTTATTATAAGCACCTAGAATTGCTATAGCGGATTCCAGGAAGAGCCGAGGGACCTGGGCCGGGTGTCAAACTTCTTACCACCATGAGGTGGTTGTGCGTACATGGGTGCCTACCCGCCACGCCCTTCTGGTTCCCTGCATTTTGCACCACGGACCCTCAGAATCCTTAATTCCTTAATATAAGCACCTAGAATTGCTATAGCGGATTCCAGGAAGGGCCGAGGGACCTGGGCCGGGTGTCAAACTTCTTACAACCTTGAGGTGGTTGTGCGTACATGGGTGCTTCCCGACCACGCCCTCCTGGTTCCCCGCATTTTGCCCCACGGACCCCCCAGAATCCTTAATTCCTTAATATAAGCACCTAGAATTGCTATAGCGGATTCCAGGAAGAGCCGAGGGACCTGGGCATTGTGTCAAACTTCTTACAACCATGAGGTGGTTGTGCGTACATGGGTGCCTACCCGCCACGCCCTCCTCGTTTCCCGCATTTTGCCCCACGGATCCCCAGAGGCCTTAATTCCTTAACATAAGCACTTAGAATTGCTATAGCGGATTCCAGGAAGAGCCGAGGGACCAGGGCAGGGTGTCAAACTTCTTACCACCATGAGGTGATTGTGCGTACATGGGTGCCTACCCGCCACGCCCTCCTGGTTCCCCGCATTTTGCCCCACGGATCCACAGAGGCTTTATTTCCTTAATATTAGCCCTTAGAATTGCTCTAGCGGATTCCAGGAAGAGCCGAGGGACCTGGGCCGGGTGTCAAACTTCTTACCACCATGAGGTGGTTGCGCGTACATGGGTGCCTACCCGCCACGCCCTCCTGGTTCCCCGCATTTTGCCCCACGGACCCCCAGAGGCCTTATTTCCTTAATATTAGCCCTTAGAATTGCTCTAGCGGATTCCAGGAAGAGCCGAGGGACCTGGGCCGGGTGTCAAACTTCTTACCACCATGAGGTGGTTGCGCGTACATGGGTGCCTACCCGCCACGCCCTCCTGGTTCCCCGCATTTTGCCCCACGGACCCCCAGAGGCCTTAATTCCTTATTATAAGCACCTAGAATTGCTATAGCGGATTCCAGGAAGAGCCGAGGGACCTTGGCCGGGTGTCAAACTTCTTACCACCATGAGGTGGTTGTGCGTACATGGGCGCCTACCCGCCACGCCCTCCTGGTTCCTCGCATTTTGTCCCACGGACCCCCAGAACCCTTAATTCCTTAATATAAGAACCTAGAATTGCTATAGCGGATTCCAGGAAGAGCCGAGGGACCTGGGCCGGGTGTCAAACTTCTTACCACCATGAGGTGGTTGCGCCTACCCGCCACGCCCTCCTGGTTTCCCGCATTTTGCCCCACGAACCCCCAGAATCCTTAATTCCTTAATATAAGCACCTAGAATTGCTATAGCGGATTCCAGGAAGAGCCGAGGGACCTGGGCCGGGTGTCAAACTTCTTACCACCATGAGGTGGTTGCGCGTACATGGGTGCCTACCCGCCACGCCCTCCTGGTTCCCTGCATTTTGCCCCACGGATCCCCAGAGGCCTTATTTCCTTAATATAAGCATCTAGAATTACTCTAGCGAATTCCAGGAAGGTCCGAGGGACCTGGGACGGGTGTCAAACTTCTTACCACCATGAGGTGGTTGTGCGTACATGGGTGCCTACCCGCCACGCACTCCTGGTTCCCCGCATTTTGCCCCACGGACCCCCAGAGGCCTTAATTCCTTATTATAAGCACCTAGAATTGCTATAGCGGATTCCAGGAAGAGCCGAGGGACCTGGGCCGGGTGTCAAACTTCTTACCACCATGAGGTGGTTGTGCGTACATGGGTGCCTACCCGCCACGCCCTTCTGGTTCCCTGCATTTTGCACCACGGACCCTCAGAATCCTTAATTCCTTAATATAAGCACCTAGAATTGCTATAGCGGATTCCAGGAAGAGCCGAGGGACCTGGGCCGGGTGTCAAACTTCTTACCACCATGAGGTGGTTGCGCGTACATGGGTGCCTACCCGCCACGCCCTCCTGGTTCCCTGCATTTTGCCCCACGGATCCCCAGAGGCCTTATTTCCTTAATATAAGCATCTAGAATTACTCTAGCGAATTCCAGGAAGGTCCGAGGGACCTGGGACGGGTGTCAAACTTCTTACCACCATGAGGTGGTTGTGCGTACATGGGTGCCTACCCGCCACGCACTCCTGGTTCCCCGCATTTTGCCCCACGGACCCCCAGAGGCCTTAATTCCTTATTATAAGCACCTAGAATTGCTATAGCGGATTCCAGGAAGAGCCGAGGGACCTGGGCCGGGTGTCAAACTTCTTACCACCATGAGGTGGTTGTGCGTACATGGGTGCCTACCCGCCACGCCCTTCTGGTTCCCTGCATTTTGCACCACGGACCCTCAGAATCCTTAATTCCTTAATATAAGCACCTAGAATTGCTATAGCGGATTCCAGGAAGGGCCGAGGGACCTGGGCCGGGTGTCAAACTTCTTACAACCTTGAGGTGGTTGTGCGTACATGGGTGCTTCCCGACCACGCCCTCCTGGTTCCCCGCATTTTGCCCCACGGACCCCCCAGAATCCTTAATTCCTTAATATAAGCACCTTGAATTGCTATAGCGGATTCCAGGAAGAGCCGAGGGACCTGTGCATTGTGTCAAACTTCTTACAACCATGAGGTGGTTGTGCGTACATGGGTGCCTACCCGCCACGCCCTCCTCGTTTCCCGCATTTTGCCCCACGGATCCCCAGAGGCCTTAATTCCTTAACATAAGCACTTAGAATTGCTATAGCGGATTCCAGGAAGAGCCGAGGGACCAGGGCAGGGTGTCAAACTTCTTACCACCATGAGGTGATTGTGCGTACATGGGTGCCTACCCGCCACGCCCTCCTGGTTCCCCGCATTTTGCCCCACGGATCCACAGAGGCTTTATTTCCTTAATATTAGCCTTTAGAATTGCTCTAGCGGATTCCAGGAAGAGCCGAGGGACCTGGGCCGGGTGTCAAACTTCTTACCACCATGAGGTGGTTGCGCGTACATGGGTGCCTACCCGCCACGCCCTCCTGGTTCCCCGCATTTTGCCCCACGGACCCCCACAGGCCTTATTTCCTTAATATTAGCCCTTAGAATTGCTCTAGCGGATTCCAGGAAGAGCCGAGGGACCTGGGCCGGGTGTCAAACTTCTTACCACCATGAGGTGGTTGCGCGTACATGGGTGCCTACCCGCCACGCCCTCCTGGTTCCCCGCATTTTGCCCCACGGACCCCCAGAGGCCTTAATTCCTTATTATAAGCACCTAGAATTGCTATAGCGGATTCCAGGAAGAGCCGAGGGACCTGGGCCGGGTGTCAAACTTCTTACCACCATGAGGTGGTTGTGCGTACATGGGTGCCTACCCGCCACGCCCTCCTGGTTCCCCGCATTTTGCCCCACGGATCCACAGAGGCTTTATTTCCTTAATATTAGCCCTTAGAATTGCTCTAGTGGATTCCAGGAAGAGCCGAGGGACCTGGGCCGGGTGTCAAACTTCTTACCACCATGAGGTGGTTGCGCCTACCCGCCACGCCCTCCTGGTTTCCCGCATTTTGCCCCACGAACCCCCAGAATCCTTAATTCCTTAATATAAGCACCTAGAATTGCTATAGCGGATTCCAGGAAGAGCCGAGGGACCTGGGCCGGGTGTCAAACTTCTTACCACCATGAGGTGGTTGCGCGTACATGGGTGCCTACCCGCCACGCCCTCCTGGTTCCCTGCATTTTGCCCCACGGATCCCCAGAGGCCTTATTTCCTTAATATAAGCATCTAGAATTACTCTAGCGAATTCCAGGAAGGTCCGAGGGACCTGGGACGGGTGTCAAACTTCTTACCACCATGAGGTGGTTGTGCGTACATGGGTGCCTACCCGCCACGCACTCCTGGTTCCCCGCATTTTGCCCCACGGACCCCCAGAGGCCTTAATTCCTTATTATAAGCACCTAGAATTGCTATAGCGGATTCCAGGAAGAGCCGAGGGACCTGGGCCGGGTGTCAAACTTCTTACCACCATGAGGTGGTTGTGCGTACATGGGTGCCTACCCGCCACGCCCTTCTGGTTCCCTGCATTTTGCACCACGGACCCTCAGAATCCTTAATTCCTTAATATAAGCACCTAGAATTGCTATAGCGGATTCCAGGAAGAGCCGAGGGACCTGGGCCGGGTGTCAAACTTCTTACCACCATGAGGTGGTTGCGCGTACATGGGTGCCTACCCGCCACGCCCTCCTGGTTCCCTGCATTTTGCCCCACGGATCCCCAGAGGCCTTATTTCCTTAATATAAGCATCTAGAATTACTCTAGCGAATTCCAGGAAGGTCCGAGGGACCTGGGACGGGTGTCAAACTTCTTACCACCATGAGGTGGTTGTGCGTACATGGGTGCCTACCCGCCACGCACTCCTGGTTCCCCGCATTTTGCCCCACGGACCCCCAGAGGCCTTAATTCCTTATTATAAGCACCTAGAATTGCTATAGCGGATTCCAGGAAGAGCCGAGGGACCTGGGCCGGGTGTCAAACTTCTTACCACCATGAGGTGGTTGTGCGTACATGGGTGCCTACCCGCCACGCCCTTCTGGTTCCCTGCATTTTGCACCACGGACCCTCAGAATCCTTAATTCCTTAATATAAGCACCTAGAATTGCTATAGCGGATTCCAGGAAGGGCCGAGGGACCTGGGCCGGGTGTCAAACTTCTTACAACCTTGAGGTGGTTGTGCGTACATGGGTGCTTCCCGACCACGCCCTCCTGGTTCCCCGCATTTTGCCCCACGGACCCCCCAGAATCCTTAATTCCTTAATATAAGCACCTTGAATTGCTATAGCGGATTCCAGGAAGAGCCGAGGGACCTGTGCATTGTGTCAAACTTCTTACAACCATGAGGTGGTTGTGCGTACATGGGTGCCTACCCGCCACGCCCTCCTCGTTTCCCGCATTTTGCCCCACGGATCCCCAGAGGCCTTAATTCCTTAACATAAGCACTTAGAATTGCTATAGCGGATTCCAGGAAGAGCCGAGGGACCAGGGCAGGGTGTCAAACTTCTTACCACCATGAGGTGATTGTGCGTACATGGGTGCCTACCCGCCACGCCCTCCTGGTTCCCCGCATTTTGCCCCACGGATCCACAGAGGCTTTATTTCCTTAATATTAGCCTTTAGAATTGCTCTAGCGGATTCCAGGAAGAGCCGAGGGACCTGGGCCGGGTGTCAAACTTCTTACCACCATGAGGTGGTTGCGCGTACATGGGTGCCTACCCGCCACGCCCTCCTGGTTCCCCGCATTTTGCCCCACGGACCCCCAGAGGCCTTATTTCCTTAATATTAGCCCTTAGAATTGCTCTAGCGGATTCCAGGAAGAGCCGAGGGACCTGGGCCGGGTGTCAAACTTCTTACCACCATGAGGTGGTTGCGCGTACATGGGTGCCTACCCGCCACGCCCTCCTGGTTCCCCGCATTTTGCCCCACGGACCCCCAGAGGCCTTAATTCCTTATTATAAGCACCTAGAATTGCTATAGCGGATTCCAGGAAGAGCCGAGGGACCTGGGCCGGGTGTCAAACTTCTTACCACCATGAGGTGGTTGTGCGTACATGGGTGCCTACCCGCCACGCCCTCCTGGTTCCCCGCATTTTGCCCCACGGATCCACAGAGGCTTTATTTCCTTAATATTAGCCCTTAGAATTGCTCTAGCGGATTCCAGGAAGAGCCGAGGGACCTGGGCCGGGTGTCAAACTTCTTACCACCATGAGGTGGTTGCGCGTACGTGGGTGCCTACCCGCCACGCCCTCCTGGTTCCCCGCATTTTGCCCCACGGATCCACAGAGGCTTTATTTCCTTAATATTAGCCCTTAGAATTGCTCTAGCGGATTCCAGGAAGAGCCGAGGGACCTGGGCCGGGTGTCAAACTTCTTACCACCATGAGGTGGTTGCGCGTACGTGGGTGCCTACCCGCCACGCCCTCCTGGTTCCCCGCATTTTGCCCAACGGACCCCCAGAGGCCTTATTTCCTTAATATTAGCCCTTAGAATTGCTCTAGCGGATTCCAGGAAGAGCCGAGGGACCTGGGCCGGGTGTCAAACTTCTTACCACCATGAGGTGGTTGCGCGTACATGGGTGCCTACCCGCCACGCCCTCCTGGTTCCCCGCATTTTGCCCCACGGACCCCCAGAGGCCTTAATTCCTTATTATAAGCACCTAGAATTGCTATAGCGGATTCCAGGAAGAGCCGAGGGACCTTGGCCGGGTGTCAAACTTCTTACCACCATGAGGTGGTTGTGCGTACATGGGCGCCTACCCGCCACGCCCTCCTGGTTCCTCGCATTTTGTCCCACGGACCCCCAGAACCCTTAATTCCTTAATATAAGAACCTAGAATTGCTATAGCGGATTCCAGGAAGAGCCGAGGGACCTGGGCCGGGTGTCAAACCTCTTACCACCATGAGGTGGTTGCGCCTACCCGCCACGCCCTCCTGGTTTCCCGCATTTTGCCCCACGAACCCCCAGAATCCTTAATTCCTTAATATAAGCACCTAGAATTGCTATAGCGGATTCCAGGAAGGGCCAAGGGACCTGGGCTGGGTGTCAAACTTCTTACCACCATGAGGTGGTTGTGCGTACATGGGTGCCTACCCGCTACGCCCTCCTGGTTCCCTGCATTTTGCCCCACGGATCCCCAGAGGCCTTATTTCCTTAATATAAGCATCTAGAATTACTCTAGCGAATTCCAGGAAGGTCCGAGGGACCTGGGACGGGTGTCAAACTTCTTACCACCATGAGGTGGTTGTGCGTACATGGGTGCCTACCCGCCACGCACTCCTGGTTCCCCGCATTTTGCCCCACGGACCCCCAGAGGCCTTAATTCCTTATTATAAGCACCTAGAATTGCTATAGCGGATTCCAGGAAGAGCCGAGGGACCTGGGCCGGGTGTCAAACTTCTTACCACCATGAGGTGGTTGTGCGCACATGGGTGCCTACCCGCCACGCCCTTCTGGTTCCCTGCATTTTGCACCACGGACCCTCAGAATCCTTAATTCCTTAATATAAGCACCTAGAATTGCTATAGCGGATTCCAGGAAGGGCCGAGGGACCTGGGCCGGGTGTCAAACTTCTTACAACCTTGAGGTGGTTGTGCGTACATGGGTGCTTCCCGACCACGCCCTCCTGGTTCCCCGCATTTTGCCCCACGGACCCCCCAGAATCCTTAATTCCTTAATATAAGCACCTTGAATTGCTATAGCGGATTCCAGGAAGAGCCGAGGGACCTGGGCATTGTGTCAAACTTCTTACAACCATGAGGTGGTTGTGCGTACATGGGTGCCTACCCGCCACGCCCTCCTCGTTTCCCGCATTTTGCCCCACGGATCCCCAGAGGCCTTAATTCCTTAACATAAGCACTTAGAATTGCTATAGCGGATTCCAGGAAGAGCCGAGGGACCAGGGCAGGGTGTCAAACTTCTTACCACCATGAGGTGATTGTGCGTACATGGGTGCCTACCCGCCACGCCCTCCTGGTTCCCCGCATTTTGCCCCACGGATCCACAGAGGCTTTATTTCCTTAATATTAGCCCTTAGAATTGCTCTAGCGGATTCCAGGAAGAGCCGAGGGACCTGGGCCGGGTGTCAAACTTCTTACCACCATGAGGTGGTTGCGCGTACATGGGTGCCTACCCGCCACGCCCTCCTGGTTCCCCGCATTTTGCCCCACGGACCCCCAGAGGCCTTATTTCCTTAATATTAGCCCTTAGAATTGCTCTAGCGGATTCCAGGAAGAGCCGAGGGACCTGGGCCGGGTGTCAAACTTCTTACCACCATGAGGTGGTTGCGCGTACATGGGTGCCTACCCGCCACGCCCTCCTGGTTCCCCGCATTTTGCCCCACGGACCCCCAGAGGCCTTATTTCCTTAATATTAGCCCTTAGAATTGCTCTAGCGGATTCCAGGAAGAGCCGAGGGACCTGGGCCGGGTGTCAAACTTCTTACCACCATGAGGTGGTTGCGCGTACAAGGGTGCCTACCCGCCACGCCCTCCTGGTTCCCCGCATTTTGCCCCACGGACCCCCAGAGGCCTTAATTCCTTATTATAAGCACCTAGAATTGCTATAGCGGATTCCAGGAAGAGCCGAGGGACCTGGGCCGGGTGTCAAACTTCTTACCACCATGAGGTGGTTGTGCGTACATGGGCGCCTACCCGCCACGCCCTCCTGGTTCCTCGCATTTTGCCCCACGGACCCCCAGAATCCTTAATTCCTTAATATAAGCAGCTAGAATTGCTATAGCGGATTCCAGGAAGAGCCGAGGGACCAGGGCAGGGTGTCAAACTTCTTACCACCATGAGGTGATTGTGCGTACATGGGTGCCTACCCGCCACGCCCTCCTGGTTCCCCGCATTTTGCCCCACGGATCCACAGAGGCTTTATTTCCTTAATATTAGCCCTTAGAATTGCTCTAGCGGATTCCAGGAAGAGCCGACGGACCTGGGCCGGGTGTCAAACTTCTTACCACCATGAGGTGGTTGCGCGTACATGGGTGCCTACCCGCCACGCCCTCCTGGTTCCCCGCATTTTGCCCCACGGACCCCCAGAGGCCTTATTTCCTTAATATTAGCCCTTAGAATTGCTCTAGCGGATTCCAGGAAGAGCCGAGGGACCTGGGCCGGGTGTCAAACTTCTTACCACCATGAGGTGGTTGCGCGTACATGGGTGCCTACCCGCCACGCCCTCCTGGTTCCCCGCATTTTGCCCCACGGACCCCCAGAGGCCTTAATTCCTTATTATAAGCACCTAGAATTGCTATAGCGGATTCCAGGAAGAGCCGAGGGACCTTGGCCGGGTGTCAAACTTCTTACCACCATGAGGTGGTTGTGCGTACATGGGCGCCTACCCGCCACGCCCTCCTGGTTCCTCGCATTTTGTCCCACGGACCCCCAGAACCCTTAATTCCTTAATATAAGAACCTAGAATTGCTATAGCGGATTCCAGGAAGAACCGAGGGACCTGGGCCGGGTGTCAAACTTCTTACCACCATGAGGTGGTTGCGCGTACATGGGTGCCTACCCGCCACGCCCTCCTGGTTCCCCGCATTTTGCCCCACGGACCCCCAGAGGCCTTATTTCCTTAATATTAGCCCTTAGAATTGCTCTAGCGGATTCCAGGAAGAGCCGAGGGACCTGAGCCGGGTGTCAAACTTCTTACCACCATGAGGTGGTTGCGCGTACATGGGTGCCTACCCGCCACGCCCTCCTGGTTCCCCGCATTTTGCCCCACGGACCCCCAGAGGCCTTAATTCCTTATTATAAGCACCTAGAATTGCTATAGCGGATTCCAGGAAGAGCCGAGGGACCTGGGCCGGGTGTCAAACTTCTTACCACCATGAGGTGGTTGTGCGTACATGGGTGCCTACCCGCCACGCCCTCCTGGTTCCCCGCATTTTGCCCCACGGATCCACAGAGGCTTTATTTCCTTAATATTAGCCCTTAGAATTGCTCTAGCGGATTCCAGGAAGAGCCGAGGGACCTGGGCCGGGTGTCAAACTTCTTACCACCATGAGGTGGTTGCGCGTACGTGGGTGCCTACCCGCCACGCCCTCCTGGTTCCCCGCATTTTGCCCCACGGACCCCCAGAGGCCTTATTTCCTTAATATTAGCCCTTAGAATTGATCTAGCGGATTCCAGGAAGAGCCGAGGGACCTGGGCCGGGTGTCAAACTTCTTACCACCATGAGGTGGTTGCGCGTACATGGGTGCCTACCCGCCACGCCCTCCTGGTTCCCCGCATTTTGCCCCACGGACCCCCAGAGGCCTTAATTCCTTATTATAAGCACCTAGAATTGCTATAGCGGATTCCAGGAAGAGCCGAGGGACCTTGGCCGGGTGTCAAACTTCTTACCACCATGAGGTGGTTGTGCGTACATGGGCGCCTACCCGCCACGCCCTCCTGGTTCCTCGCATTTTGTCCCACGGACCCCCAGAACCCTTAATTCCTTAATATAAGAACCTAGAATTGCTATAGCGGATTCCAGGAAGAGCCGAGGGACCTGGGCCGGGTGTCAAACTTCTTACCACCATGAGGTGGTTGCGCCTACCCGCCACGCCCTCCTGGTTTCCCGCATTTTGCCCCACGAACCCCCAGAATCCTTAATTCCTTAATATAAGCACCTAGAATTGCTCTAGCGGATTCCAGGAAGGTCCGAGGGACCTGCGCCGGGTGTCAAACTTTTTACAACCATGAGGTGGTTGTGCGTACATGGGTGCCTACACGCCACGCCCTCCTGGTTCCCTGCATTTTGCCCCACGGACCCCCAGAGGCCTTAATTCCTTCTTATAAGCACCTAGAATTGCTATAGCGGATTCCAGGAAGAGCCGAGGGACCTGGGCCGTGTGTCAAACTTCTTACCACCATGAGGTGGTTGTGCGTACATGGGTGCCTACCCGCCACGCCCTCCTGGTTCCTCGCATTTTGCCCCACGGACCCTCAGAATCCTTAATTCCTTAATATAAGCACCTAGAATTGCTATAGCGGATTCCAGGAAGAGCCGAGGGACCTGGGCCGGGTGTCAAACTTCTTACCACCATGAGGTGGTTGCGCGTACATGGGTGCCTACCCGCCACGCCCTCCTGGTTCCCCGCATTTTGCCCCACGGACCGCCAGCGGCCTTAATTCCTTAGTATAAGCACCTAGAATTGCTATAGCGGATTCCAGGAAGAGCCGAGGGACCTGGGCCGTGTGTCAAACTTCTTACCACCATGAGGTGGTTGTGCGTACATGGGTGCCTACCCGCCACGCCCTCCTGGTTCCTCGCATTTTGCCCCACGGTCCCCCAGAATCCTTAATTCCTTAATATAAGCACCTAGAATTGCTATAGCGGATTCCAGGAAGAGCCGAGGGACCTGGGCCGGGTGTCAAACTTCTTACCACCATGAGGTGGTTGTGCGTACGTGGGTGCCTACTACCCACGCCCTTCTCGTTCCCCGCATTTTGCCCCACGGATCCCCAGCGGCCTTAATTCCTTATTATAAGCACCTAGAATTGCTATAGCGGATTCCAGGAAGAGCCGAGGGACCTGGGCAGGGTGTCAAACTTCTTACCACCATGAGGTGATTGTGCGTACATGGGTGCCTACCCGCCACGCCCTCCTTGTTCACCGCATTTTGCCCCACGGATCCCCAGAGGCTTTATTTCCTTAATATTAGCCCTTAGAATTGCTCTAGCGGATTCCAGGAAGAGCCGAGGGACCTGGGCCGGGTGTCAAACTTCTTACCACCATGAGGTGGTTGCGCGTACATGGGTGCCTACCCGCCACGCCCTCCTGGTTCCCCGCATTTTGCCCCACGGACCCCCAGAGGCCTTAATTCCTTATTATAAGCACCTAGAATTGCTATAGCGGATTCCAGGAAGAGCCGAGGGACCTGGGCCGGGTGTCAAACTTCTTACCACCTTGAGGTGGTTGTGCGTACATGGGCGCCTACCCGCCACGCCCTCCTGGTTCCTCGTATTTTGTCCCACGGACCCCCAGAACCCTTAATTCCTTAATATAAGAACCTAGAATTGCTATAGCGGATTCCAGGAAGAGCCGAGGGACCTGGGCCGGGTGTCAAACTTCTTACCACCATGAGGTGGTTGCGCCTACCCGCCACGCCCTCCTGGTTTCCCGCATTTTGCCCCACGAACCCCCAGAATCCTTAATTCCTTAATATAAGCACCTAGAATTGCTATAGCGGATTCCAGGAAGGGCCAAGGGACCTGGGCTGGGTGTCAAACTTCTTACCACCATGAGGTGGTTGTGCGTACATGGGTGCCTACCCGCTACGCCCTCCTGGTTCCCTGTATTTTGCCCCACGGATCCCCAGAGGCCTTATTTCCTTAATATAAGCATCTAGAATTACTCTAGCGAATTCCAGGAAGGTCCGAGGGACCTGGGACGGGTGTCAAACTTCTTACCACCATGAGGTGGTTGTGCGTACATGGGTGCCTACCCGCCACGCACTCCTGGTTCCCCGCATTTTGCCCCACGGACCCCCAGAGGCCTTAATTCCTTATTATAAGCACCTAGAATTGCTATAGCGGATTCCAGGAAGAGCCGAGGGACCTGGGCCGGGTGTCAAACTTCTTACCACCATGAGGTGGTTGTGCGTACATGGGTGCCTACCCGCCACGCCCTTCTGGTTCCCTGCATTTTGCACCACGGACCCTCAGAATCCTTAATTCCTTAATATAAGCACCTAGAATTGCTATAGCGGATTCCAGGAAGGGCCGAGGGACCTGGGCCGGGTGTCAAACTTCTTACAACCTTGAGGTGGTTGTGCGTACATGGGTGCTTACCGACCACGCCCTCCTGGTTCCCCGCATTTTGCCCCACGGACCCCCCAGAATCCTTAATTCCTTAATATAAGCACCTTGAATTGCTATAGCGGATTCCAGGAAGAGCCGAGGGACCTGGGCAGGGTGTCAAACTTCTTACAACCATGAGGTGGTTGTGCGTACATGGGTGCCTACCCGCCACGCCCTCCTCGTTTCCCGCATTTTGCCCCACGGATCCCCAGAGGCCTTAATTCCTTAACATAAGCACTTAGAATTGCTATAGCGGATTCCAGGAAGAGCCGAGGGACCAGGGCAGGGTGTCAAACTTCTTACCACCATGAGGTGATTGTGCGTACATGGGTGCCTACCCGCCACGCCCTCCTGGTTCCCCGCATTTTGCCCCACGGACCCCCAGAGGCCTTAATTCCTTATTATAAGCACCTAGAATTGCTATAGCGGATTCCAGGAAGAGCCGAGGGACCTGGGCCGGGTGTCAAACTTCTTACCACCATGAGGTGGTTGTGCGTACATGGGCGCCTACCCGCCACGCCCTCCTGGTTCCTCGCATTTTGTCCCACGGACCCCCAGAACCCTTAATTCCTTAATATAAGAACCTAGAATTGCTATAGCGGATTCCAGGAAGAGCCGAGGGACCTGGGCCGGGTGTCAAACTTCTTACCACCATGAGGTGGTTGCGCCTACCCGCCACGCCCTCCTGGTTTCCCGCATTTTGCCCCACGAACCCCCAGAATCCTTAATTCCTTAATATAAGCACCTAGAATTGCTATAGCGGATTCCAGGAAGGGCCAAGGGACCTGGGCTGGGTGTCAAACTTCTTACCACCATGAGGTGGTTGTGCGTACATGGGTGCCTACCCGCTACGCCCTCCTGGTTCCCTGCATTTTGCCCCACGGATCCCCAGAGGCCTTATTTCCTTAATATAAGCATCTAGAATTACTCTAGCGAATTCCAGGAAGGTCCGAGGGACCTGGGACGGGTGTCAAACTTCTTACCACCATGAGGTGGTTGTGCGTACATGGGTGCCTACCCGCCACGCACTCCTGGTTCCCCGCATTTTGCCCCACGGACCCCCAGAGGCCTTAATTCCTTATTATAAGCACCTAGAATTGCTATAGCGGATTCCAGGAAGAGCCGAGGGACCTGGGCCGGGTGTCAAACTTCTTACCACCATGAGGTGGTTGTGCGTACATGGGTGCCTACCCGCCACGCCCTTCTGGTTCCCTGCATTTTGCACCACGGACTCTCAGAATCCTTAATTCCTTAATATAAGCACCTAGAATTGCTATAGCGGATTCCAGGAAGGGCCGAGGGACCTGGGCCGGGTGTCAAACTTCTTACAACCTTGAGGTGGTTGTGCGTACATGGGTGCTTACCGACCACGCCCTCCTGGTTCCCCGCATTTTGCCCCACGGACCCCCCAGAATCCTTAATTCCTTAATATAAGCACCTTGAATTGCTATAGCGGATTCCAGGAAGAGCCGAGGGACCTGGGCAGGGTGTCAAACTTCTTACAACCATGAGGTGGTTGTGCGTACATGGGTGCCTACCCGCCACGCCCTCCTCGTTTCCCGCATTTTGCCCCACGGATCCCCAGAGGCCTTAATTCCTTAACATAAGCACTTAGAATTGCTATAGCGGATTCCAGGAAGAGCCGAGGGACCAGGGCAGGGTGTCAAACTTCTTACCACCATGAGGTGATTGTGCGTACATGGGTGCCTACCCGCCACGCCCTCCTGGTTCCCCGCATTTTGCCCCACGGATCCACAGAGGCTTTATTTCCTTAATATTAGCCCTTAGAATTGCTCTAGCGGATTCCAGGAAGAGCCGAGGGACCTGGGCCGGGTGTCAAACTTCTTACCACCATGAGGTGGTTGCGCGTACATGGGTGCCTACCCGCCACGCCCTCCTGGTTCCCCGCATTTTGCCCCACGGACCGCCAGGGGCCTTATTTCCTTAATATTAGCCCTTAGAATTGCTCTAGCGGATTCCAGGAAGAGCCGAGGGACCTGGGCCGGGTGTCAAACTTCTTACCACCATGAGGTGGTTGCGCGTACATGGGTGCCTACCCGCCACGCCCTCCTGGTTCCCCGCATTTTGCCCCACGGACCCCCAGAGGCCTTAATTCCTTATTATAAGCACCTAGAATTGCTATAGCGGATTCCAGGAAGAGCCGAGGGACCTGGGCCGGGTGTCAAACTTCTTACCACCATGAGGTGGTTGTGCGTACATGGGCGCCTACCCGCCACGCCCTCCTGGTTCCTCGCATTTTGTCCCACGGACCCCCAGAATCCTTAATTCCTTAATATAAGAACCTAGAATTGCTATAGCGGATTCCAGGAAGAGCCGAGAGACCTGGGCCGGGTGTCAAACTTCTTACCACCATGAGGTGGTTGCGCGTACATGGGTGCCTACCCGCCTCGCCCTCCTGGTTTCCCGCATTTTGCCCCACGGATCCCCAGAGGCCTTAATTCCTTAACATAAGCCCTTAGAATTGCTCTAGCGGATTCCAGGAAGAGCCGAGGGACCTGGGCCGGGTGTCAAACTTCTTACCACCATGAGGTGGTTGCGCGTACATGGGTGCCTACCCGCCACGCCCTCCTGGTTCCCCGCATTTTGCCCCACGGACCCCCAGAGGCCTTAATTCCTTATTATAAGCACCTAGAATTGCTATAGCGGATTCCAGGAAGAGCCGAGGGACCTGGGCCGGGTGTCAAACTTCTTACCACCATGAGGTGGTTGTGCGTACATGGGCGCCTACCCGCCACGCCCTCCTGGTTCCTCGCATTTTGTCCCACGGACCCCCAGAATCCTTAATTCCTTAATATAAGAACCTAGAATTGCTATAGCGGATTCCAGGAAGAGCCGAGGGACCTGGGCCGGGTGTCAAACTTCTTACCACCATGAGGTGGTTGCGCCTACCCGCCACGCCCTCCTGGTTTCCCGCATTTTGCCCCACGAACCCCCAGAATCCTTAATTCCTTAATATAAGCACCTAGAATTGCTATAGCGGATTCCAGGAAGGGCCAAGGGACCTGGGCTGGGTGTCAAACTTCTTACCACCATGAGGTGGTTGTGCGTACATGGGTGCCTACCCGCTACGCCCTCCTGGTTCCCTGCATTTTGCCCCACGGATCCCCAGAGGCCTTATTTCCTTAATATAAGCATCTAGAATTACTCTAGCGAATTCCAGGAAGGTCCGAGGGACCTGGGACGGGTGTCAAACTTCTTACCACCATGAGGTGGTTGTGCGTACATGGGTGCCTACCCGCCACGCACTCCTGGTTCCCCGCATTTTGCCCCACGGACCCCCAGAGGCCTTAATTCCTTATTATAAGCACCTAGAATTGCTATAGCGGATTCCAGGAAGAGCCGAGGGACCTGGGCCGGGTGTCAAACTTCTTACCACCATGAGGTGGTTGTGCGTACATGGGTGCCTACCCGCCACGCCCTTCTGGTTCCCTGCATTTTGCACCACGGACCCTCAGAATCCTTAATTCCTTAATATAAGCACCTAGAATTGCTATAGCGGATTCCAGGAAGGGCCGAGGGACCTGGGCCGGTTGTCAAACTTCTTACAACCTTGAGGTGGTTGTGCGTACATGGGTGCTTACCGACCACGCCCTCCTGGTTCCCCGCATTTTGCCCCACGGACCCCCCAGAATCCTTAATTCCTTAATATAAGCACCTTGAATTGCTATAGCGGATTCCAGGAAGAGCCGAGGGACCTGGGCAGGGTGTCAAACTTCTTACAACCATGAGGTGGTTGTGCGTACATGGGTGCCTACCCGCCACGCCCTCCTCGTTTCCCGCATTTTGCCCCACGGATCCCCAGAGGCCTTAATTCCTTAACATAAGCACTTAGAATTGCTATAGCGGATTCCAGGAAGAGCCGAGGGACCAGGGCAGGGTGTCAAACTTCTTACCACCATGAGGTGATTGTGCGTACATGGGTGCCTACCCGCCACGCCCTCCTGGTTCCCCGCATTTTGCCCCACGGATCCACAGAGGCTTTATTTCCTTAATATTAGCCCTTAGAATTGCTCTAGCGGATTCCAGGAAGAGCCGAGGGACCTGGGCCGGGTGTCAAACTTCTTACCACCATGAGGTGGTTGCGCGTACATGGGTGCCTACCCGCCACGCCCTCCTGGTTCCCCGCATTTTGCCCCACGGACCGCCAGGGGCCTTATTTCCTTAATATTAGCCCTTAGAATTGCTCTAGCGGATTCCAGGAAGAGCCGAGGGACCTGGGCCGGGTGTCAAACTTCTTACCACCATGAGGTGGTTGCGCGTACATGGGTGCCTACCCGCCACGCCCTCCTGGTTCCCCGCATTTTGCCCCACGGACCCCCAGAGGCCTTAATTCCTTATTATAAGCACCTAGAATTGCTATAGCGGATTCCAGGAAGAGCCGAGGGGCCTGGGCCGGGTGTCAAACTTCTTACCACCATGAGGTGGTTGTGCGTACATGGGCGCCTACCCGCCACGCCCTCCTGGTTCCTCGCATTTTGTCCCACGGACCCCCAGAATCCTTAATTCCTTAATATAAGAACCTAGAATTGCTATAGCGGATTCCAGGAAGAGCCGAGAGACCTGGGCCGGGTGTCAAACTTCTTACCACCATGAGGTGGTTGCGCGTACATGGGTGCCTACCCGCCTCGCCCTCCTGGTTTCCCGCATTTTGCCCCACGGATCCCCAGAGGCCTTAATTCCTTAACATAAGCACTTAGAATTGCTATAGCGGATTCCAGGAAGAGCCGAGGGACCAGGGCAGGGTGTCAAACTTCTTACCACCATGAGGTGATTGTGCGTACATGGGTGCCTACCCGCCACGCCCTCCTGGTTCCCCGCATTTTGCCCCACGGAACCCCAGAGGCTTTATTTCCTTAATATTAGCCCTTAGAATTGCTCTAGCGGATTCCAGGAAAAGCCGAGGGACCTGGGCCGGGTGTCAAACTTCTTACCACCATGAGGTGGTTGCGCGTACATGGGTGCCTACCCGCCACGCCCTCCTGGTTCCCCGCATTTTGCCCCACGGACCCCCAGAGGCCTTAATTCCTTAATATAAGCACCTAGAATTGCTATAGCGGATTCCAGGAAGAGCCGAGGGACCTGGGCCGGGTGTCAAACTTCTTACCACCATGAGGTGGTTGTGCGTACATGGGCGCCTACCCGCCACGCCCTCCTGGTTCCTCGCATTTTGTCCCACGGACCCCCAGAATCCTTAATTCCTTAATATAAGAACCTAGAATTGCTATAGCGGATTCCAGGAAGAGCCGAGGGACCTGGGCCGGGTGTCAAACTTCTTACCACCATGAGGTGGTTGCGCGTACATGGGTGCCTACCCGCCACGCCCTCGTGGTTTCCCGCATTTTGCCCCACGAACCCCCAGAATCCTTAATTCCTTAATATAAGCACCTAGAATTGCTATAGCGGATTCCAGGAAGAGCCGAGGGAACTGGGCCGGGTGTCAAACTTCTTACCACCATGAGGTGGTTGTGCGTACGTGGGTGCCTACCACCCACGCCCTTCTCGTTCCCCGCATTTTGCCCCACGGATCCCCAGCGGCCTTAATTCCTTATTATAAGCACCTAGATTTGCTATAGCGGATTCCAGGAAGAGCCGAGGGACCTGGGCAGGGTGTCAAACTTCTTACCACCATGAGGTGGTTGCGCGTACATGGGTGCCTACCCGCCACGCCCTCCTGGTTCCCCGCATTTTGCCCCACGGACCGCCAGGGGCCTTATTTCCTTAATATTAGCCCTTAGAATTGCTCTAGCGGATTCCAGGAAGAGCCGAGGGACCTGGGCCGGGTGTCAAACTTCTTACCACCATGAGGTGGTTGCGCGTACATGGGTGCCTACCCGCCACGCCCTCCTGGTTCCCCGCATTTTGCCCCACGGACCCCCAGAGGCCTTAATTCCTTATTATAAGCACCTAGAATTGCTATAGCGGATTCCAGGAAGAGCCGAGGGACCTGGGCCGGGTGTCAAACTTCTTACCACCATGAGGTGGTTGTGCGTACATGGGCGCCTACCCGCCACGCCCTCCTGGTTCCTCGCATTTTGTCCCACGGACCCCCAGAATCCTTAATTCCTTAATATAAGAACCTAGAATTGCTATAGCGGATTCCAGGAAGAGCCGAGAGACCTGGGCCGGGTGTCAAACTTCTTACCACCATGAGGTGGTTGCGCGTACATGGGTGCCTACCCGCCTCGCCCTCCTGGTTTCCCGCATTTTGCCCCACGGATCCCCAGAGGCCTTAATTCCTTAACATAAGCACTTAGAATTGCTATAGCGGATTCCAGGAAGAGCCGAGGGACCAGGGCAGGGTGTCAAACTTCTTACCACCATGAGGTGATTGTGCGTACATGGGTGCCTACCCGCCACGCCCTCCTGGTTCCCCGCATTTTGCCCCACGGAACCCCAGAGGCTTTATTTCCTTAATATTAGCCCTTAGAATTGCTCTAGCGGATTCCAGGAAGAGCCGAGGGACCTGGGCCGGGTGTCAAACTTCTTACCACCATGAGGTGGTTGCGCGTACATGGGTGCCTACCCGCCACGCCCTCCTGGTTCCCCGCATTTTGCCCCACGGACCCCCAGAGGCCTTAATTCCTTAATATAAGCACCTAGAATTGCTATAGCGGATTCCAGGAAGAGCCGAGGGACCTGGGCCGGGTGTCAAACTTCTTACCACCATGAGGTGGTTGTGCGTACATGGGCGCCTACCCGCCACGCCCTCCTGGTTCCTCGCATTTTGTCCCACGGACCCCCAGAATCCTTAATTCCTTAATATAAGAACCTAGAATTGCTATAGCGGATTCCAGGAAGAGCCGAGGGACCTGGGCCGGGTGTCAAACTTCTTACCACCATGAGGTGGTTGCGCGTACATGGGTGCCTACCCGCCACGCCCTCGTGGTTTCCCGCATTTTGCCCCACGAACCCCCAGAATCCTTAATTCCTTAATATAAGCACCTAGAATTGCTATAGCGGATTCCAGGAAGAGCCGAGGGAACTGGGCCGGGTGTCAAACTTCTTACCACCATGAGGTGGTTGTGCGTACGTGGGTGCCTACCACCCACGCCCTTCTCGTTCCCCGCATTTTGCCCCACGGATCCCCAGCGGCCTTAATTCCTTATTATAAGCACCTAGATTTGCTATAGCGGATTCCAGGAAGAGCCGAGGGACCTGGGCAGGGTGTCAAACTTCTTACCACCATGAGGTGGTTGCGCGTACATGGGTGCCTACCCGCCACGCCCTCCTGGTTCCCCGCATTTTGCCCCACGGACACCCAGAAGCCTTAATTCCTTATTATAAGCACCTAGAATTGCTATAGCGGATTCCAGGAAGAGCCGAGGGACCTGGGCCGTGTGTCAAACTTCTTACCACCATGAGGTGGTTGTGCGTACATGGGTGCCTACCCACCACGCCCTCCTGGTTCCTCGCATTTTGCCCCACGGACCCCCAGAATCCTTAATTCCTTAATATAAGCAGCTAGAATTGCTATAGCGGATTCCAGGAAGAGCCGAGGGACCAGGGCAGGGTGTCAAACTTCTTACCACCATGAGGTGATTGTGCGTACATGGGTGCCTACCCGCCACGCCCTCCTGGTTCCCCGCATTTTGCCCCACGGATCCACAGAGGCTTTATTTCCTTAATATTAGCCCTTAGAATTGCTCTAGCGGATTCCAGGAAGAGCCGAGGGACCTGGGCCGGGTGTCAAACTTCTTACCACCATGAGGTGGTTGCGCGTACATGGGTGCCTACCCGCCACGCCTTCCTGGTTCCCCGCATTTTGCCCCACGGACCCCCAGAGGCCTTTTTTCCTTAATATTAGCCCTTAGAATTGCTCTAGCGGATTCCAGGAAGAGCCGAGGGACCTGGGCCGGGTGTCAAACTTCTTACCACCATGAGATGGTTGCGCGTACATGGGTGCCTACCCGCCACGCCCTCCTGGTTCCCCGCATTTTGCCCCACGGACCCCCAGAGGCCTTAATTCCTTATTATAAGCACCTAGAATTGCTATAGCGGATTCCAGGAAGAGCCGAGGGACCTGGGCCGGGTGTCAAACTTCTTACCACCATGAGGTGGTTGTGCGTACATGGGCGCCTACCCGCCACGCCCTCCTAGTTCCTCGCATTTTGTCCCACGGACCCCCAGAATCCTTAATTCCTTAATATAAGAACCTAGAATTGCTATAGCGGATTCCAGGAAGAGCCGAGGGACCTGGGCCGGGTGTCAAACTTCTTACCACCATGAGGTGGTTGCGCGTACATGGGTGCCTACCCGCCACGCCCTCGTGGTTTCCCGCATTTTGCCCCACGAACCCCCAGAATCCTTAATTCCTTAATATAAGCACCTAGAATTGCTATAGCGGATTCCAGGAAAAGCCGAGGGAACTGGGCCGGGTGTCAAACTTCTTACCACCATGAGGTGGTTGTGCGTACGTGGGTGCCTACCACCCACGCCCTTCTCGTTCCCCGCATTTTGCCCCACGGATCCCCAGCGGCCTTAATTCCTTATTATAAGCACCTAGATTTGCTATAGCGGATTCCAGGAAGAGCCGAGGGACCTGGGCAGGGTGTCAAACTTCTTACCACCATGAGGTGGTTGCGCGTACATGGGTGCCTACCCGCCACGCCCTCCTGGTTCCCCGCATTTTGGCCCACGGACACCCAGAGGCCTTAATTCCTTATTATAAGCACCTAGAATTGCTATAGCGGATTCCAGGAAGAGTCGAGGGACCTGGGCCGTGTGTCAAACTTCTTACCACCATAAGATGGTTGTGCGTACATGGGTGCCTACCCACCACGCCCTCCTGGTTCCTCGCATTTTGCCCCACGGACCCCCAGAATCCTTAATTCCTTAATATAAGCAGCTAGAATTGCTATAGCGGATTCCAGGAAGAGCCGAGGGACCAGGGCAGGGTGTCAAACTTCTTACCACCATGAGGTGAATGTGCGTACATGGGTGCCTACCCGCCACGCCCTCCTGGTTCCCCGCATTTTGCCCCACGGATCCACAGAGGCTTTATTTCCTTAATATTAGCCCATAGAATTGCTCTAGCGGATTCCAGGAAGAGCCGAGGGACCTGGGCCGGGTGTCAAACTTCTTACCACCATGAGGTGGTTGCGCGTACATGGGTGCCTACCCGCCACGCCTTCCTGGTTCCCCGCATTTTGCCCCACGGACCCCCAGAGGCCTTATTTCCTTAATATTAGCCCTTAGAATTGCTCTAGCGGATTCCAGGAAGAGCCGAGGGACCTGGGCCGGGTGTCAAACTTCTTACCACCATGAGGTGGTTGCGCGTACATGGGTGCCTACCCGCCACGCCCTCCTGGTTCCCCGCATTTTGCCCCACGGACCCCCAGAGGCCTTAATTCCTTATTATAAGCACCTAGAATTGCTATAGCGGATTCCAGGAAGAGCCGAGGGACCTTGGCCGGGTGTCAAACTTCTTACCACCATGAGGTGGTTGTGCGTACATGGGCGCCTACCCGCCACGCCCTCCTGGTTCCTCGCATTTTGTCCCACGGACCCCCAGAACCCTTAATTCCTTAATATAAGAACCTAGAATTGCTATAGCGGATTCCAGGAAGAGCCGAGGGACCTGGGCCGGGTGTCAAACTTCTTACCACCATGAGGTGGTTGCGCCTACCCGCCACGCCCTCCTGGTTTCCCGCATTTTGCCCCACGAACCCCCAGAATCCTTAATTCCTTAATATAAGCACCTAGAATTGCTATAGCGGATTCCAGGAAGGGCCAAGGGACCTGGGCTGGGTGTCAAACTTCTTACCACCATGAGGTGGTTGTGCGTACATGGGTGCCTACCCGCTACGCCCTCCTGGTTCCCTGCATTTTGCCCCACGGATCCCCAGAGGCCTGATTTCCTTAATATAAGCATCTAGAATTACTCTAGCGAATTCCAGGAAGGTCCGAGGGACCTGGGACGGGTGTCAAACTTCTTACCACCATGAGGTGGTTGTGCGTACATGGGTGCCTACCCGCCACGCACTCCTGGTTCCCCGCATTTTGCCCCACGGACCCCCAGAGGCCTTAATTCCTTATTATAAGCACCTAGAATTGCTATAGCGGATTCCAGGAAGAGCCGAGGGACCTGGGCCGGGTGTCAAACTTCTTACCACCATGAGGTGGTTGTGCGTACATGGGTGCCTACCCGCCACGCCCTTCTGGTTCCCTGCATTTTGCACCACGGACCCTCAGAATCCTTAATTCCTTAATATAAGCACCTAGAATTGCTATAGCGGATTCCAGGAAGGGCCGAGGGACCTGGGCCGGGTGTCAAACTTCTTACAACCTTGAGGTGGTTGTGCGTACATGGGTGCTTACCGACCACGCCCTCCTGGTTCCCCGCATTTTGCCCCACGGACCCCCCAGAATCCTTAATTCCTTAATATAAGCACCTTGAATTGCTATAGCGGATTCCAGGAAGAGCCGAGGGACCTGGGCAGGGTGTCAAACTTCTTACAACCATGAGGTGGTTGTGCGTACATGGGTGCCTACCCGCCACGCCCTCCTCGTTTCCCGCATTTTGCCCCACGGATCCCCAGAGGCCTTAATTCCTTAACATAAGCACTTAGAATTGCTATAGCGGATTCCAGGAAGAGCCGAGGGACCAGGGCAGGGTGTCAAACTTCTTACCACCATGAGGTGATTGTGCGTACATGGGTGCCTACCCGCCACGCCCTCCTGGTTTCCCGCATTTAGCCCCACGGATCCACAGAGGCTTTATTTCCTTAATATTAGCCCTTAGAATTGCTCTAGCGGATTCCAGGAAGAGCCGAGGGACCTGGGCCGGGTGTCAAACTTCTTACCACCATGAGGTGGTTGCGCGTACATGGGTGCCTACCCGCCACGCCCTCCTGGTTCCCCGCATTTTGCCCCACGGACCCCCAGAGGCCTTATTTCCTTAATATTAGCCCTTAGAATTGCTCTAGCGGATTCCAGGAAGAGCCGAGGGACCTGGGCCGGGTGTCAAACTTCTTACCACCATGAGGTGGTTGCGCGTACATGGGTGCCTACCCGCCACGCCCTCCTGGTTCCCCGCATTTTGCCCCACGGACCCCCAGAGGCCTTAATTCCTTATTATAAGCACCTAGAATTGCTATAGCGGATTCTAGGAAGAGCCGAGGGACCTGGGCCGGGTGTCAAACTTCTTACCACCATGAGGTGGTTGTGCGTACATGGGCGCCTACCCGCCACGCCCTCCTGGTTCCTCGCATTTTGTCCCACGGACCCCCAGAATCCTTAATTCCTTAATATAAGAACCTAGAATTGCTATAGCGGATTCCAGGAAGAGCCGAGGGACCTGGGCCGGGTGTCAAACTTCTTACCACCATGAGGTGGTTGTGCGTACGTGGGTGCCTACTACCCACGCCCTTCTCGTTCCCCGCATTTTGCCCCACGGATCCCCAGAATCCTTAATTCCTTAATATAAGAACCTAGAATTGCTATAGCGGATTCCAGGAAGAGCCGAGGGACCTGGGCCGGGTGTCAAACTTCTTACCACCATGAGGTGGTTGCGCGTACATGGGTGCCTACCCGCCACGCCCTCGTGGTTTCCCGCATTTTGCCCCACGAACCCCCAGAATCCTTAATTCCTTAATATAAGCACCTAGAATTGCTATAGCGGATTCCAGGAAGAGCCGAGGGAACTGGGCCGGGTGTCAAACTTCTTACCACCATGAGGTGGTTGTGCGTACGTGGGTGCCTACCACCCACGCCCTTCTCGTTCCCCGCATTTTGCCCCACGGATCCCCAGCGGCCTTAATTCCTTATTATAAGCACCTAGATTTGCTATAGCGGATTCCAGGAAGAGCCGAGGGACCTGGGCAGGGTGTCAAACTTCTTACCACCATGAGGTGGTTGCGCGTACATGGGTGCCTACCCGCCACGCCCTCCTGGTTCCCCGCATTTTGCCCCACGGACACCCAGAAGCCTTAATTCCTTATTATAAGCACCTAGAATTGCTATAGCGGATTCCAGGAAGAGCCGAGGGACCTGGGCCGTGTGTCAAACTTCTTACCACCATGAGGTGGTTGTGCGTACATGGGTGCCTACCCACCACGCCCTCCTGGTTCCTCGCATTTTGCCCCACGGACCCCCAGAATCCTTAATTCCTTAATATAAGCAGCTAGAATTGCTATAGCGGATTCCAGGAAGAGCCGAGGGACCAGGGCAAGGTGTCAAACTTCTTACCACCATGAGGTGATTGTGCGTACATGGGTGCCTACCCGCCACGCCCTCCTGGTTCCCCGCATTTTGCCCCACGGATCCACAGAGGCTTTATTTCCTTAATATTAGCCCTTAGAATTGCTCTAGCGGATTCCAGGAAGAGCCGAGGGACCTGGGCCGGGTGTCAAACTTCTTACCACCATGAGGTGGTTGCGCGTACATGGGTGCCTACCCGCCACGCCTTCCTGGTTCCCCGCATTTTGCCCCACGGACCCCCAGAGGCCTTTTTTCCTTAATATTAGCCCTTAGAATTGCTCTAGCGGATTCCAGGAAGAGCCGAGGGACCTGGGCCGGGTGTCAAACTTCTTACCACCATGAGATGGTTGCGCGTACATGGGTGCCTACCCGCCACGCCCTCCTGGTTCCCCGCATTTTGCCCCACGGACCCCCAGAGGCCTTAATTCCTTATTATAAGCACCTAGAATTGCTATAGCGGATTCCAGGAAGAGCCGAGGGACCTGGGCCGGGTGTCAAACTTCTTACCACCATGAGGTGGTTGTGCGTACATGGGCGCCTACCCGCCACGCCCTCCTAGTTCCTCGCATTTTGTCCCACGGACCCCCAGAATCCTTAATTCCTTAATATAAGAACCTAGAATTGCTATAGCGGATTCCAGGAAGAGCCGAGGGACCTGGGCCGGGTGTCAAACTTCTTACCACCATGAGGTGGTTGCGCGTACATGGGTGCCTACCCGCCACGCCCTCGTGGTTTCCCGCATTTTGCCCCACGAACCCCCAGAATCCTTAATTCCTTAATATAAGCACCTAGAATTGCTATAGCGGATTCCAGGAAGAGCCGAGGGAACTGGGCCGGGTGTCAAACTTCTTACCACCATGAGGTGGTTGTGCGTACGTGGGTGCCTACCACCCACGCCCTTCTCGTTCCCCGCATTTTGCCCCACGGATCCCCAGCGGCCTTAATTCCTTATTATAAGCACCTAGATTTGCTATAGCGGATTCCAGGAAGAGCCGAGGGACCTGGGCAGGGTGTCAAACTTCTTACCACCATGAGGTGGTTGCGCGTACATGGGTGCCTACCCGCCACGCCCTCCTGGTTCCCCGCATTTTGCCCCACGGACACCCAGAGGCCTTAATTCCTTATTATAAGCACCTAGAATTGCTATAGCGGATTCCAGGAAGAGCCGAGGGACCTGGGCCGTGTGTCAAACTTCTTACCACCATAAGGTGGTTGTGCGTACATGGGTGCCTACCCACCACGCCCTCCTGGTTCCTCGCATTTTGCCCCACGGACCCCCAGAATCCTTAATTCCTTAATATAAGCAGCTAGAATTGCTATAGCGGATTCCAGGAAGAGCCGAGGGACCAGGGCAGGGTGTCAAACTTCTTACCACCATGAGGTGAATGTGCGTACATGGGTGCCTACCCGCCACGCCCTCCTGGTTCCCCGCATTTTGCCCCACGGATCCACAGAGGCTTTATTTCCTTAATATTAGCCCATAGAATTGCTCTAGCGGATTCCAGGAAGAGCCGAGGGACCTGGGCCGGGTGTCAAACTTCTTACCACCATGAGGTGGTTGCGCGTACATGGGTGCCTACCCGCCACGCCTTCCTGGTTCCCCGCATTTTGCCCCACGGACCCCCAGAGGCCTTATTTCCTTAATATTAGCCCTTAGAATTGCTCTAGCGGATTCCAGGAAGAGCCGAGGGACCTGGGCCGGGTGTCAAACTTCTTACCACCATGAGGTGGTTGCGCGTACATGGGTGCCTACCCGCCACGCCCTCCTGGTTCCCCGCATTTTGCCCCACGGACCCCCAGAGGCCTTAATTCCTTATTATAAGCACCTAGAATTGCTATAGCGGATTCCAGGAAGAGCCGAGGGACCTTGGCCGGGTGTCAAACTTCTTACCACCATGAGGTGGTTGTGCGTACATGGGCGCCTACCCGCCACGCCCTCCTGGTTCCTCGCATTTTGTCCCACGGACCCCCAGAACCCTTAATTCCTTAATATAAGAACCTAGAATTGCTATAGCGGATTCCAGGAAGAGCCGAGGGACCTGGGCCGGGTGTCAAACTTCTTACCACCATGAGGTGGTTGCGCCTACCCGCCACGCCCTCCTGGTTTCCCGCATTTTGCCCCACGAACCCCCAGAATCCTTAATTCCTTAATATAAGCACCTAGAATTGCTATAGCGGATTCCAGGAAGGGCCAAGGGACCTGGGCTGGGTGTCAAACTTCTTACCACCATGAGGTGGTTGTGCGTACATGGGTGCCTACCCGCTACGCCCTCCTGGTTCCCTGCATTTTGCCCCACGGATCCCCAGAGGCCTGATTTCCTTAATACAAGCATCTAGAATTACTCTAGCGAATTCCAGGAAGGTCCGAGGGACCTGGGACGGGTGTCAAACTTCTTACCACCATGAGGTGGTTGTGCGTACATGGGTGCCTACCCGCCACGCACTCCTGGTTCCCCGCATTTTGCCCCACGGACCCCCAGAGGCCTTAATTCCTTATTATAAGCACCTAGAATTGCTATAGCGGATTCCAGGAAGAGCCGAGGGACCTGGGCCGGGTGTCAAACTTCTTACCACCATGAGGTGGTTGTGCGTACATGGGTGCCTACCCGCCACGCCCTTCTGGTTCCCTGCATTTTGCACCACGGACCCTCAGAATCCTTAATTCCTTAATATAAGCACCTAGAATTGCTATAGCGGATTCCAGGAAGGGCCGAGGGACCTGGGCCGGGTGTCAAACTTCTTACAACCTTGAGGTGGTTGTGCGTACATGGGTGCTTACCGACCACGCCCTCCTGGTTCCCCGCATTTTGCCCCACGGACCCCCCAGAATCCTTAATTCCTTAATATAAGCACCTTGAATTGCTATAGCGGATTCCAGGAAAAGCCGAGGGACCTGGGCAGGGTGTCAAACTTCTTACAACCATGAGGTGGTTGTGCGTACATGGGTGCCTACCCGCCACGCCCTCCTCGTTTCCCGCATTTTGCCCCACGGATCCCCAGAGGCCTTAATTCCTTAACATAAGCACTTAGAATTGCTATAGCGGATTCCAGGAAGAGCCGAGGGACCAGGGCAGGGTGTCAAACTTCTTACCACCATGAGGTGATTGTGCGTACATGGGTGCCTACCCGCCACGCCCTCCTGGTTTCCCGCATTTAGCCCCACGGATCCACAGAGGCTTTATTTCCTTAATATTAGCCCTTAGAATTGCTCTAGCGGATTCCAGGAAGAGCCGAGGGACCTGGGCCGGGTGTCAAACTTCTTACCACCATGAGGTGGTTGCGCGTACATGGGTGCCTACCCGCCACGCCCTCCTGGTTCCCCGCATTTTGCCCCACGGACCCCCAGAGGCCTTATTTCCTTAATATTAGCCCTTAGAATTGCTCTAGCGGATTCCAGGAAGAGCCGAGGGACCTGGGCCGGGTGTCAAACTTCTTACCACCATGAGGTGGTTGCGCGTACATGGGTGCCTACCCGCCACGCCCTCCTGGTTCCCCGCATTTTGCCCCACGGACCCCCAGAGGCCTTAATTCCTTATTATAAGCACCTAGAATTGCTATAGCGGATTCTAGGAAGAGCCGAGGGACCTGGGCCGGGTGTCAAACTTCTTACCACCATGAGGTGGTTGTGCGTACATGGGCGCCTACCCGCCACGCCCTCCTGGTTCCTCGCATTTTGTCCCACGGACCCCCAGAATCCTTAATTCCTTAATATAAGAACCTAGAATTGCTATAGCGGATTCCAGGAAGAGCCGAGGGACCTGGGCCGGGTGTCAAACTTCTTACCACCATGAGGTGGTTGTGCGTACGTGGGTGCCTACTACCCACGCCCTTCTCGTTCCCCGCATTTTGCCCCACGGATCCCCAGCGGCCTTAATTCCTTATTATAAGCACCTAGAATTGCTATAGCGGATTCCAGGAAGAGCCGAGGGACCTGGGCAGGGTGTCAAACTTCTTACCACCATGAGGTGATTGTGCGTACATGGGTGCCTACCCGCCACGCCCTCCTTGTTCACCGCATTTTGCCCCACGGATCCCCAGAGGCTTTATTTCCTTAATATTAGCCCTTAGAATTGCTCTAGCGGATTCCAGGAAGAGCCGAGGGACCTGGGCCGGGTGTCAAACTTCTTACCACCATGAGGTGGTTGCGCGTACATGGGTGCCTACCCGCCACGTCCTCCTGGTTCCCCGCATTTTGCCCCACGGACCCCCAGAGGCCTTAATTCCTTATTATAAGCACCTAGAATTGCTATAGCGGATTCCAGGAAGAGCCGAGGGACCTGGGCCGGGTGTCAAACTTCTTACCACCATGAGGTGGTTGCGCCTACTTGCCACGCCCTCCTGGTTTCCCGCATTTTGCCCCACGAACCCCCAGAATCTTTAATTCCTTAATATAAGCACCTAGAATTGCTATAGCGGATTCCAGGAAGGGCCAAGGGACCTGGGCTGGGTGTCAAACTTCTTACCACTATGAGGTGGTTGTGCGTACATGGGTGCCTACCCGCTACGCCCTCCTGGTTCCCTGCATTTTGCCCCACGGATCCCCAGAGGCCTTATTTCCTTAATATAAGCATCTAGAATTACTCTAGCGAATTCCAGGAAGGTCCGCGGGACCTGGGACGGGTGTCAAACTTCTTACCACCATGAGGTGGTTGTGCGTACATGGGTGCCTACCCGCCACGCACTCCTGGTTCCCCGCATTTTGCCCCACGGACCCCCAGAGGCCTTAATTCCTTATTATAAGCACCTAGAATTGCTATAGCGGATTCCAGGAAGAGCCGAGGGACCTGGGCCGGGTGTCAAACTTCTTACCACCATGAGGTGGTTGTGCGTACATGGGTGCCTACCCGCCACGCCCTTCTGGTTCCCTGCATTTTGCACCACGGACCCTCAGAATCCTTAATTCCTTAATATAAGCACCTAGAATTGCTATAGCGGATTCCAGGAAGGGCCGAGGGACCTGGGCCGGGTGTCAAACTTCTTACAACCTTGAGGTGGTTGTGCGTACATGGGTGCTTACCGACCACGCCCTCCTGGTTCCCCGCATTTTGCCCCACGGACCCCCCAGAATCCTTAATTCCTTAATATAAGCACCTTGAATTGCTATAGCGGATTCCAGGAAGAGCCGAGGGACCTGGGCAGGGTGTCAAACTTCTTACAACCATGAGGTGGTTGTGCGTACATGGGTGCCTACCCGCCACGCCCTTCTCGTTCCCCGCATTTTGCCCCACGGATCCCCAGCGGCCTTAATTCCTTATTATAAGCACCTAGAATTGCTATAGCGGATTCCAGGAAGAGCCGAGGGACCTGGGCAGGGTGTCAAACTTCTTACCACCATGAGGTGATTGTGCGTACATGGGTGCCTACCCGCCACGCCCTCCTTGTTCACCGCATTTTGCCCCACGGATCCCCAGAGGCTTTATTTCCTTAATATTAGCCCTTAGAATTGCTCTAGCGGATTCCAGGAAGAGCCGAGGGACCTGGGCCGGGTGTCAAACTTCTTACCACCATGAGGTGGTTGCGCGTACATGGGTGCCTACCCGCCACGCCCTCCTGGTTCCCCGCATTTTGCCCCACGGACCCCCAGAGGCCTTAATTCCTTATTATAAGCACCTAGAATTGCTATAGCGGATTCCAGGAAGAGCCGAGGGACCTGGGCCGGGTGTCAAACTTCTTACCACCATGAGGTGGTTGCGCCTACCCGCCACGCCCTCCTGGTTTCCCGCATTTTGCCCCACGAACCCCCAGAATCCTTAATTCCTTAATATAAGCACCTAGAATTGCTATAGCGGATTCCAGGAAGGGCCAAGGGACCTGGGCTGGGTGTCAAACTTCTTACCACCATGAGGTGGTTGTGCGTACATGGGTGCCTACCCGCTACGCCCTCCTGGTTCCCTGCATTTTGCCCCACGGATCCCCAGAGGCCTTATTTCCTTAATATAAGCATCTAGAATTACTCTAGCGAATTCCAGGAAGGTCCGCGGGACCTGGGACGGGTGTCAAACTTCTTACCACCATGAGGTGGTTGTGCGTACATGGGTGCCTACCCGCCACGCACTCCTGGTTCCCCGCATTTTGCCCCACGGACCCCCAGAGGCCTTAATTCCTTATTATAAGCACCTAGAATTGCTATAGCGGATTCCAGGAAGAGCCGAGGGACCTGGGCCGGGTGTCAAACTTCTTACCACCATGAGGTGGTTGTGCGTACATGGGTGCCTACCCGCCACGCCCTTCTGGTTCCCTGCATTTTGCACCACGGACCCTCAGAATCCTTAATTCCTTAATATAAGCACCTAGAATTGCTATAGCGGATTCCAGGAAGGGCCGAGGGACCTGGGCCGGGTGTCAAACTTCTTACAACCTTGAGGTGGTTGTGCGTACATGGGTGCTTACCGACCACGCCCTCCTGGTTCCCCGCATTTTGCCCCACGGACCCCCCAGAATCCTTAATTCCTTAATATAAGCACCTTGAATTGCTATAGCGGATTCCAGGAAGAGCCGAGGGACCTGGGCAGGGTGTCAAACTTCTTACAACCATGAGGTGGTTGTGCGTACATGGGTGCCTACCCGCCACGCCCTCCTCGTTTCCCGCATTTTGCCCCACGGATCCCCAGAGGCCTTAATTCCTTAACATAAGCACTTAGAATTGCTATAGCGGATTCCAGGAAGAGCCGAGGGACCAGGGCAGGGTGTCAAACTTCTTACCACCATGAGGTGGTTGCGCGTACATGGGTGCCTACCCGCCACGCCCTCCTGGTTCCCCGCATTTTGCCCCACGGACCCCCAGGGGCCTTATTTCCTTAATATTAGCCCTTAGAATTTCTCTAGCGGATTCCAGGAAGAGCCGAGGGACCTGGGCCGGGTGTCAAACTTCTTACCACCATGAGGTGGTTGCGCGTACATGGGTGCCTACCCGCCACGCCCTCCTGGTTCCCCGCATTTTGCCCCACGGACCCCCAGAGGCCTTAATTCCTTATTATAAGCACCTAGAATTGCTATAGCGGATTCCAGGAAGAGCCGAGGGACCTGGGCCGGGTGTCAAACTTCTTACCACCATGAGGTGGTTGCGCGTACATGGGTGCCTACCCGCCTCGCCTTCCTGGTTTCCCGCATTTTGCCCCACAGATCCCCAGAGGCCTTAATTCCTTAACATAAGCACTTAGAATTGCTATAGCGGATTCCAGGAAGAGCCGAGGGACCAGGGCAGGGTGTCAAACTTCTTACCACCATGAGGTGATTGTGCGTACATGGGTGCCTACCCGCCACGCCCTCCTGGTTCCCCGCATTTTGCCCCACGGAACCCCAGAGGCTTTATTTCCTTAATATTAGCCCTTAGAATTGCTCTAGCGGATTCCAGGAAGAGCCGAGGGACCTGGGCCGGGTGTCAAACTTCTTACCACCATGAGGTGGTTGCGCGTACATGGGTGCCTACCCGCCACGCCCTCCTGGTTCCCCGCATTTTGCCCCACGGACCCCCAGAGGCCTTAATTCCTTAATATAAGCACCTAGAATTGCTATAGCGGATTCCAGGAAGAGCCGAGGGACCTGGGCCGGGTGTCAAACTTCTTACCACCATGAGGTGGTTGTGCGTACATGGGCGCCTACCCGCCACGCCCTCCTGGTTCCTCGCATTTTGTCCCACGGACCCCCAGAATCCTTAATTCCTTAATATAAGAACCTAGAATTGCTATAGCGGATTCCAGGAAGAGCCGAGGGACCTGGGCCGGGTGTCAAACTTCTTACCACCATGAGGTGGTTGCGCGTACATGGGTGCCTACCCGCCACGCCCTCGTGGTTTCCCGCATTTTGCCCCACGAACCCCCAGAATCCTTAATTCCTTAATATAAGCACCTAGAATTGCTATAGCGGATTCCAGGAAGAGCCGAGGGAACTGGGCCGGGTGTCAAACTTCTTACCACCATGAGGTGGTTGTGCGTACGTGGGTGCCTACCACCCACGCCCTTCTCGTTCCCCGCATTTTGCCCCACGGATCCCCAGCGGCCTTAATTCCTTATTATAAGCACCTAGATTTGCTATAGCGGATTCCAGGAAGAGCCGAGGGACCTGGGCAGGGTGTCAAACTTCTTACCACCATGAGGTGGTTGCGCGTACATGGGTGCCTACCCGCCACGCCCTCCTGGTTCCCCGCATTTTGCCCCACGGACACCCAGAGGCCTTAATTCCTTATTATAAGCACCTAGAATTGCTATAGCGGATTCCAGGAAGAGCCGAGGGACCTGGGCCGTGTGTCAAACTTCTTACCACCATGAGGTGGTTGTGCGTACATGGGTGCCTACCCACCACGCCCTCCTGGTTCCTCGCATTTTGCCCCACGGACCCCCAGAATCCTTAATTCCTTAATATAAGCAGCTAGAATTGCTATAGCGGATTCCAGGAAGAGCCGAGGGACCAGGGCAGGGTGTCAAACTTCTTACCACCATGAGGTGATTGTGCGTACATGGGTGCCTACCCGCCACGCCCTCCTGGTTCCCCGCATTTTGCCCCACGGATCCACAGAGGCTTTATTTCCTTAATATTAGCCCTTAGAATTGCTCTAGCGGATTCCAGGAAGAGCCGAGGGACCTGGGCCGGGTGTCAAACTTCTTACCACCATGAGGTGGTTGCGCGTACATGGGTGCCTACCCGCCACGCCTTCCTGGTTCCCCGCATTTTGCCCCACGGACCCCCAGAGGCCTTATTTCCTTAATATTAGCCCTTAGAATTGCTCTAGCGGATTCCAGGAAGAGCCGAGGGACCTGGGCCGGGTGTCAAACTTCTTACCACCATGAGGTGGTTGTGCGTACATGGGCGCCTACCCGCCCGCCCTCCTGGTTCCTCGCATTTTGTCCCACGGACCCCCAGAATCCTTAATTCCTTAATATAAGAACCTAGAATTGCTATAGCGGATTCCAGGAAGAGCCGAGGGACCTGGGCCGGGTGTCAAACTTCTTACCACCATGAGGTGGTTGCGCGTACATGGGTGCCTACCCGCCACGCCCTCGTGGTTTCCCGCATTTTGCCCCACGAACCCCCAGAATCCTTAATTCCTTAATATAAGCACCTAGAATTGCTATAGCGGATTCCAGGAAGAGCCGAGGGAACTGGGCCGGGTGTCAAACTTCTTACCACCATGAGGTGGTTGTGCGTACGTGGGTGCCTACCACCCACGCCCATCTCGTTCCCCGCATTTTGCCCCACGGATCCCCAGCGGCCTTAATTCCTTATTATAAGCACCTAGATTTGCTATAGCGGATTCCAGGAAGAGCCGAGGGACCTGGGCAGGGTGTCAAACTTCTTACCACCATGAGGTGGTTGCGCGTACATGGGTGCCTACCCGCCACGCCCTCCTGGTTCCCCGCATTTTGCCCCACGGACACCCAGAGGCCTTAATTCCTTATTATAAGCACCTAGAATTGCTATAGCGGATTCCAGGAAGAGCCGAGGGACCTGGGCCGTGTGTCAAACTTCTTACCACCATGAGGTGGTTGTGCGTACATGGGTGCCTACCCACCACGCCCTCCTGGTTCCTCGCATTTTGCCCCACGGACCCCCAGAATCCTTAATTCCTTAATATAAGCAGCTAGAATTGCTATAGCGGATTCCAGGAAGAGCCGAGGGACCAGGGCAGGGTGTCAAACTTCTTACCACCATGAGGTGATTGTGCGTACATGGGTGCCTACCCGCCACGCCCTCCTGGTTCCCCGCATTTTGCCCCACGGATCCACAGAGGCTTTATTTCCTTAATATTAGCCCTTAGAATTGCTCTAGCGGATTCCAGGAAGAGCCGAGGGACCTGGGCCGGGTGTCAAACTTCTTACCACCATGAGGTGGTTGCGCGTACATGGGTGCCTACCCGCCACGCCTTCCTGGTTCCCCGCATTTTGCCCCACGGACCCCCAGAGGCCTTATTTCCTTAATATTAGCCCTTAGAATTGCTCTAGCGGATTCCAGGAAGAGCCGAGGGACCTGGGCCGGGTGTCAAACTTCTTACCACCATGAGGTGGTTGCGCGTACATGGGTGCCTACCCGCCACGCCCTCCTGGTTCCCCGCATTTTGCCCCACGGACCCCCAGAGGCCTTAATTCCTTATTATAAGCACCTAGAATTGCTATAGCGGATTCCAGGAAGAGCCGAGGGACCTGGGCCGGGTGTCAAACTTCTTACCACCATGAGGTGGTTGTGCGTACATGGGCGCCTACCCGCCACGCCCTCCTGGTTCCTCGCATTTTGTCCCACGGACCCCCAGAACCCTTAATTCCTTAATATAAGAACCTAGAATTGCTATAGCGGATTCCAGGAAGAGCCGAGGGACCTGGGCCGGGTGTCAAACTTCTTACCACCATGAGGTGGTTGCGCGTACATGGGTGCCTACCCGCCACGCCCTCGTGGTTTCCCGCATTTTGCCCCACGAACCCCCAGAATCCTTAATTCCTTAATATAAGCACCTAGAATTGCTATAGCGGATTCCAGGAAGAGCCGAGGGAACTGGGCCGGGTGTCAAACTTCTTACCACCATGAGGTGGTTGTGCGTACGTGGGTGCCTACCACCCACGCCCTTCTCGTTCCCCGCATTTTGCCCCACGGATCCCCAGCGGCCTTAATTCCTTATTATAAGCACCTAGATTTGCTATAGCGGATTCCAGGAAGAGCCGAGGGACCTGGGCAGGGTGTCAAACTTCTTACCACCATGAGGTGGTTGCGCGTACATGGGTGCCTACCCGCCACGCCCTCCTGGTTCCCCGCATTTTGCCCCACGGACACCCAGAGGCCTTAATTCCTTATTATAAGCACCTAGAATTGCTATAGCGGATTCCAGGAAGAGCCGAGGGACCTGGGCCGTGTGTCAAACTTCTTACCACCATGAGGTGGTTGTGCGTACATGGGTGCCTACCCACCACGCCCTCCTGGTTCCTCGCATTTTGCCCCACGGACCCCCAGAATCCTTAATTCCTTAATATAAGCAGCTAGAATTGCTATAGCGGATTCCAGGAAGAGCCGAGGGACCAGGGCAGGGTGTCAAACTTCTTACCACCATGAGGTGATTGTGCGTACATGGGTGCCTACCCGCCACGCCCTCCTGGTTCCCCGCATTTTGCCCCACGGATCCACAGAGGCTTTATTTCCTTAATATTAGCCCTTAGAATTGCTCTAGCGGATTCCAGGAAGAGCCGAGGGACCTGGGCCGGGTGTCAAACTTCTTACCACCATGAGGTGGTTGCGCGTACATGGGTGCCTACCCGCCACGCCTTCCTGGTTCCCCGCATTTTGCCCCACGGACCCCCAGAGGCCTTATTTCCTTAATATTAGCCCTTAGAATTGCTCTAGCGGATTCCAGGAAGAGCCGAGGGACCTGGGCCGGGTGTCAAACTTCTTACCACCATGAGGTGGTTGCGCGTACATGGGTGCCTACCCGCCACGCCCTCCTGGTTCCCCGCATTTTGCCCCACGGACCCCCAGAGGCCTTAATTCCTTATTATAAGCACCTAGAATTGCTATAGCGGATTCCAGGAAAAGCCGAGGGACCTGGGCCGGGTGTCAAACTTCTTACCACCATGAGGTGGTTGTGCGTACATGGGCGCCTACCCGCCACGCCCTCCTGGTTCCTCGCATTTTGTCCCACGGACCCCCAGAACCCTTAATTCCTTTATATAAGAACCTAGAATTGCTATAGCGGATTCCAGGAAGAGCCGAGGGACCTGGGCCGGGTGTCAAACTTCTTACCACCATGAGGTGGTTGCGCCTACCCGCCACGCCCTCCTGGTTTCCCGCATTTTGCCCCACGAACCCCCAGAATCCTTAATTCCTTAATATAAGCACCTAGAATTGCTATAGCGGATTCCAGGAAGGGCCAAGGGACCTGGGCTGGGTGTCAAACTTCTTACCACCATGAGGTGGTTGTGCGTACATGGGTGCCTACCCGCTACGCCCTCCTGGTTCCCTGCATTTTGCCCCACGGATCCCCAGAGGCCTGATTTCCTTAATATAAGCATCTAGAATTACTCTAGCGAATTCCAGGAAGGTCCGAGGGACCTGGGACGGGTGTCAAACTTCTTACCACCATGAGGTGGTTGTGCGTACATGGGTGCCTACCCGCCACGCACTCCTGGTTCCCCGCATTTTGCCCCACGGACCCCCAGAGGCCTTAATTCCTTATTATAAGCACCTAGAATTGCTATAGCGGATTCCAGGAAGAGCCGAGGGACCTGGGCCGGGTGTCAAACTTCTTACCACCATGAGGTGGTTGTGCGTACATGGGTGCCTACCCGCCACGCCCTTCTGGTTCCCTGCATTTTGCACCACGGACCCTCAGAATCCTTAATTCCTTAATATAAGCACCTAGAATTGCTATAGCGGATTCCAGGAAGGGCCGAGGGACCTGGGCCGGGTGTCAAACTTCTTACCACCATGAGGTGGTTGTGCCTACCCGCCACGCCCTCCTGGTTTCCCGCATTTTGCCCCACGAACCCCCAGAATCCTTAATTCCTTAATATAAGCACCTAGAATTGCTATAGCGGATTCCAGGAAGGGCCAAGGGACCTGGGCTGGGTGTCAAACTTCTTACCACCATGAGGTGGTTGTGCGTACATGGGTGCCTACCCGCTACGCCCTCCTGGTTCCCTGCATTTTGCCCCACGGATCCCCAGAGGCCTGATTTCCTTAATATAAGCATCTAGAATTACTCTAGCGAATTCCAGGAAGGTCCGAGGGACCTGGGACGGGTGTCAAACTTCTTACCACCATGAGGTGGTTGCGCGTACATGGGTGCCTACCCGCCTCGCCCTCCTGGTTTCCCGCATTTTGCCCCACGGATCCCCAGAGGCCTTAATTCCTTAACATAAGCACTTAGAATTGCTATAGCGGATTCCAGGAAGAGCCGAGGGACCAGGGCAGGGTGTCAAACTTCTTACCACCATGAGGTGATTGTGCGTACATGGGTGCCTACCCGCCACGCCCTCCTGGTTTCCCGCATTTTGCCCCACGGATCCCCAGAGGCCTTAATTCCTTAACATAAGCACTTAGAATTGCTATAGCGGATTCCAGGAAGAGCCGAGGGACCAGGGCAGGGTGTCAAACTTCTTACCACCATGAGGTGATTGTGCGTACATGGGTGCCTACCCGCCACGCCCTCCTGGTTCCTCGCATTTTGTCCCACGGACCCCCAGAACCCTTAATTCCTTAATATAAGAACCTAGAATTGCTATAGCGGATTCCAGGAAGAGCCGAGGGACCTGGGCCGGGTGTCAAACTTCTTACCACCATGAGGTGGTTGCGCCTACCCGCCATGCCCTCCTGGTTTCCCGCATTTTGCCCCACGAACCCCCAGAATCCTTAATTCCTTAATATAAGCACCTAGAATTGCTATAGCGGATTCCAGGAAGGGCCAAGGGACCTGGGCTGGGTGTCAAACTTCTTACCACCATGAGGTGGTTGTGCGTACATGGGTGCCTACCCGCTACGCCCTCCTGGTTCCCTGCATTTTGCCCCACGGATCCCCAGAGGCCTGATTTCCTTAATATAAGCATCTAGAATTGCTATAGCGGATTCCAGGAAGGGCCGAGGGACCTGGGCCGGGTGTCAAACTTCTTACAACCTTGAGGTGGTTGTGCGTACATGGGTGCTTACCGACCACGCCCTCCTGGTTCCCCGCATTTTGCCCCACGGACCCCCCAGAATCCTTAATTCCTTAATATAAGCACCTTGAATTGCTATAGCGGATTCCAGGAAGAGCCGAGGGACCTGGGCAGGGTGTCAAACTTCTTACAACCATGAGGTGGTTGTGCGTACATGGGTGCCTACCCGCCACGCCCTCCTCGTTTCCCGCATTTTGCCCCATGGATCCCCAGAGGCCTTAATTCCTTAACATAAGCACTTAGAATTGGTATAGCGGATTCCAGGAAGAGCCGAGGGACCAGGGCAGGGTGTCAAACTTCTTACCACCATGAGGTGATTGTGCGTACATGGGTGCCTACCCGCCACGCCCTCCTGGTTCCCCGCATTTTGCCCCACGGATCCACAGAGGCTTTATTTCCTTAATATTAGCCCTTAGAATTGCTCTAGCGGATTCCAGGAAGAGCCGAGGGACCTGGGCCGGGTGTCAAACTTCTTACCACCATGAGGTGGTTGCGCGTACATAGGTGCCTACCCGCCACGCCCTCCTGGTTCCCCGCATTTTGCCCCACGGACCCCCAGAGGCCTTAATTCCTTATTATAAGCACCTAGAATTGCTATAGCGGATTCTAGGAAGAGCCGAGGGACCTGGGCCGGGTGTCAAACTTCTTACCACCATGAGGTGGTTGTGCGTACATGGGCGCCTACCCGCCACGCCCTCCTGGTTCCTCGCATTTTGTCCCACGGACCCCCAGAATCCTTAATTCCTTAATATAAGAACCTAGAATTGCTATAGCGGATTCCAGGAAGAGCCGAGGGACCTGGGCCGGGTGTCAAACTTCTTACCACCATGAGGTGGTTGCGCGTACATGGGTGCCTACCCGCCACGCCCTCCTGGTTCCCCGCATTTTGCCCCACGGACCCCCAGAGGCCTTAATTCCTTATTATAAGCACCTAGAATTGCTATAGCGGATTCTAGGAAGAGCCGAGGGACCTGGGCCGGGTGTCAAACTTCTTACCACCATGAGGTGGTTGTGCGTACATGGGCGCCTACCCGCCACGCCCTCCTGGTTCCTCGCATTTTGTCCCACGGACCCCCAGAATCCTTAATTCCTTAATATAAGAACCTAGAATTGCTATAGCGGATTCCAGGAAGAGCCGAGGGACCTGGGCCGGGTGTCAAACTTCTTACCACCATGAGGTGGTTGCGCGTACATGGGTGCCTACCCGCCTCGCCCTCCTGGTTCCCCGCATTTTGCCCCACGGACCCCCAGAGGCCTTAATTCCTTATTATAAGCACCTAGAATTGCTATAGCGGATTCCAGGAAGAGCCGAGGGACCTGGGCCGGGTGTCAAACTTCTTACCACCATGAGGTGGTTGTGCGTACATGGGCGCCTACCCGCCACGCCCTCCTGGTTCCTCGCATTTTGTCCCACGGACCCCCAGAATCCTTAATTCCTTAATATAAGAACCTAGAATTGCTATAGCGGATTCCAGGAAGAGCCGAGGGACCTGGGCCGGGTGTCAAACTTCTTACCACCATGAGGTGGTTGCGCGTACATGGGTGCCTACCCGCCTCGCCCTCCTGGTTTCCCGCATTTTGCCCCACGGATCCCCAGAGGCCTTAATTCCTTAACATAAGCACTTAGAATTGCTATAGCGGATTCCAGGAAGAGCCGAGGGACCTGGGCCGGGTGTCAAACTTCTTACCACCATGAGGTGGTTGCGCGTACATGGGTGCCTACCCGCCACGCCCTCCTGGTTCCCCGCATTTTGCCCCACGGACCCCCAGAGGCCTTAATTCCTTATTATAAGCACCTAGAATTGCTATAGCGGATTCCAGGAAGAGCCGAGGGACCTGGGCCGGGTGTCAAACTTCTTACCACCATGAGGTGGTTGTGCGTACATGGGCGCCTACCCGCCACGCCCTCCTGGTTCCTCGCATTTTGTCCCACGGACCCCCAGAATCCTTAATTCCTTAATATAAGAACCTAGAATTGCTATAGCGGATTCCAGGAAGAGCCGAGGGACCTGGGCCGGGTGTCAAACTTCTTACCACCATGAGGTGGTTGCGCGTACATGGGTGCCTACCCGCCACGCCCTCCTGGTTTCCCGCATTTTGCCCCACGAACCCCCAGAATCCTTAATTCCTTAATATAAGCACCTAGAATTGCTATAGCGGATTCCAGGAAGAGCCGAAGGAACTGGGCCGGGTGTCAAACTTCTTACCACCATGAGGTGGTTGTGCGTACGTGGGTGCCTACCACCCACGCCCTTCTCGTTCCCCGCATTTTGCCCCACGGATCCCCAGCGGCCTTAATTCCTTATTATAAGCACCTAGATTTGCTATAGCGGATTCCAGGAAGAGCCGAGGGACCTGGGCAGGGTGTCAAACTTCTTACCACCATGAGGTGGTTGCGCGTACATGGGTGCCTACCCGCCACGCCCTCCTGGTTCCCCGCATTTTGCCCCACGGACACCCAGAGGCCTTAATTCCTTATTTTAAGCACCTAGAATTGCTATAGCGGATTCCAGGAAGAGCCGAGGGACCTGGGCCGGGTGTCAAACTTCTTACCACCATGAGGTGGTTGCGCGTACATGGGTGCCTACCCGCCACGCCCTCCTGGTTCCCCGCATTTTGCCCCACGGACTCCCAGAGGCCTTAATTCCTTATTATAAGCACCTAGAATTGCTATAGCGGATTCTAGGAAGAGCCGAGGGACCTGGGCCGGGTGTCAAACTTCTTACCACCATGAGGTGGTTGTGCGTACATGGGCGCCTACCCGCCACGCCCTCCTGGTTCCTCGCATTTTGTCCCACGGACCCCCAGAATCCTTAATTCCTTAATATAAGAACCTAGAATTGCTATAGCGGATTCCAGGAAGAGCCGAGGGACCTGGGCCGGGTGTCAAACTTCTTACCACCATGAGGTGGTTGCGCGTACATGGGTGCCTACCCGCCTCGCCCTCCTGGTTTCCCGCATTTTGCCCCACGGATCCCCAGAGGCCTTAATTCCTTAACATAAGCACTTAGAATTGCTATAGCGGATTCCAGGAAGAGCCGAGGGACCAGGGCAGGGTGTCAAACTTCTTACCACCATGAGGTGATTGTGCGTACATGGGTGCCTACCCGACACGCCCTCCTGGTTCCCCGCATTTTGCCCCACGGATCCCCAGAGGCTTTATTTCCTTAATATTAGCCCTTAGAATTGCTCTAGCGGATTCCAGGAAGAGCCGAGGGACCTGGGCCGGGTGTCAAACTTCTTACCACCATGAGGTGGTTGCGCGTACATGGGTGCCTACCCGCCTCGCCCTCCTGGTTTCCCGCATTTTGCCCCACGGATCCCCAGAGGCCTTAATTCCTTAACATAAGCACTTAGAATTGCTATAGCGGATTCCAGGAAGAGCCGAGGGACCAGGGCAGGGTGTCAAACTTCTTACCACCATGAGGTGATTGTGCGTACATGGGTGCCTACCCGCCACGCCCTCCTGGTTCCTCGCATTTTGTCCCACGGACCCCCAGAATCCTTAATTCCTTAATATAAGAACCTAGAATTGCTATAGCGGATTCCAGGAAGAGCCGAGGGACCTGGGCCGGGTGTCAAACTTCTTACCACCATGAGGTGGTTGCGCGTACATGGGTGCCTACCCGCCACGCCCTCCTGGTTCCCCGCATTTTGCCCCACGGACCCCCAGAGGCCTTAATTCCTTATTATAAGCACCTAGAATTGCTATAGCGGATTCCAGGAAGAGCCGAGGGACCTGGGCCGGGTGTCAAACTTCTTACCACCATGAGGTGGTTGTGCGTACATGGGCGCCTACCCGCCACGCCCTCCTGGTTCCTCGCATTTTGTCCCACGGACCCCCAGAATCCTTAATTCCTTAATATAAGAACCTAGAATTGCTATAGCGGATTCCAGGAAGAGCCAAGGGACCTGGGCCGGGTGTCAAACTTCTTACCACCATGAGGTGGTTGCGCGTACATGGGTGCCTACCCGCCACGCCCTCCTGGTTTCCCGCATTTTGCCCCACGAACCCCCAGAATCCTTAATTCCTTAATATAAGCACCTAGAATTGCTATAGCGGATTCCAGGAAGAGCCGAGGGAACTGGGCCGGGTGTCAAACTTCTTACCACCATGAGGTGGTTGTGCGTACGTGGGTGCCTACCACCCACGCCCTTCTCGTTCCCCGCATTTTGCCCCACGGATCCCCAGCGGCCTTAATTCCTTATTATAAGCACCTAGATTTGCTATAGCGGATTCCAGGAAGAGCCGAGGGACCTGGGCAGGGTGTCAAACTTCTTACCACCATGAGGTGGTTGCGCGTACATGGGTGCCTACCCGCCACGCCCTCCTGGTTCCCCGCATTTTGCCCCACGGACACCCAGAGGCCTTAATTCCTTATTATAAGCACCTAGAATTGCTATAGCGGATTCCAGGAAGAGCCGAGGGACCTGGGCCGGGTGTCAAACTTCTTACCACCATGAGGTGGTTGCGCGTACATGGGTGCCTACCCGCCACGCCCTCCTGGTTCCCCGCATTTTGCCCCACGGACCCCCAGAGGCCTTAATTCCTTATTATAAGCACCTAGAATTGCTATAGCGGATTCTAGGAAGAGCCGAGGGACCTGGGCCGGGTGTCAAACTTCTTACCACCATGAGGTGGTTGTGCGTACATGGGCGCCTACCCGCCACGCCCTCCTGGTTCCTCGCATTTTGTCCCACGGACCCCCAGAATCCTTAATTCCTTAATATAAGAACCTAGAATTGCTATAGCGGATTCCAGGAAGAGCCGAGGGACCTGGGCCGGGTGTCAAACTTCTTACCACCATGAGGTGGTTGCGCGTACATGGGTGCCTACCCGCCTCGCCCTCCTGGTTTCCCGCATTTTGCCCCACGGATCCCCAGAGGCCTTAATTCCTTAACATAAGCACTTAGAATTGCTATAGCGGATTCCAGGAAGAGCCGAGGGACCAGGGCAGGGTGTCAAACTTCTTACCACCATGAGGTGATTGTGCGTACATGGGTGCCTACCCGCAACGCCCTCCTGGTTTCCTGCATTTTGCCCCACGGATCCCCAGAGGCCTTAATTCCTTAACATAAGCACTTAGAATTGCTATAGCGGATTCCAGGAAGAGCCGAGGGACCAGGGCAGGGTGTCAAACTTCTTACCACCATGAGGTGATTGTGCGTACATGGGTGCCTACCCGCCACGCCCTCCTGGTTCCTCGCATTTTGTCCCACGGACCCCCAGAACCCTTAATTCCTTAATATAAGAACCTAGAATTGCTATAGCGGATTCCAGGAAGAGCCGAGGGACCTGGGCCGGGTGTCAAACTTCTTACCACCATGAGGTGGTTGCGCCTACCCGCCACGCCCTCCTGGTTTCCCGCATTTTGCCCCACGAACCCCCAGAATCCTTAATTCCTTAATATAAGCACCTAGAATTGCTATAGCGGATTCCAGGAAGGGCCAAGGGACCTGGGCTGGGTGTCAAACTTCTTACCACCATGAGGTGGTTGTGCGTACATGGGTGCCTACCCGCTACGCCCTCCTGGTTCCCTGCATTTTGCCCCACGGATCCCCAGAGGCCTGATTTCCTTAATATAAGCATCTAGAATTACTCTAGCGAATTCCAGGAAGGTCCGAGGGACCTGGGACGGGTGTCAAACTTCTTACCACCATGAGGTGGTTGTGCGTACATGGGTGCCTACCCGCCACGCACTCCTGGTTCCCCGCATTTTGCCCCACGGACCCCCAGAGGCCTTAATTCCTTATTATAAGCACCTAGAATTGCTATAGCGGATTCCAGGAAGAGCCGAGGGACCTGGGCCGGGTGTCAAACTTCTTACCACCATGAGGTGGTTGTGCGTACATGGGTGCCTACCCGCCACGCCCTTCTGGTTCCCTGCATTTTGCACCACGGACCCTCAGAATCCTTAATTCCTTAATATAAGCACCTAGAATTGCTATAGCGGATTCCAGGAAGGGCCGAGGGACCTGGGCCGGGTGTCAAACTTCTTACAACCTTGAGGTGGTTGTGCGTACATGGGTGCTTACCGACCACGCCCTCCTGGTTCCCCGCATTTTGCCCCACGGACCCCCCAGAATCCTTAATTCCTTAATATAAGCACCTTGAATTGCTATAGCGGATTCCAGGAAGAGCCGAGGGACCTGGGCAGGGTGTCAAACTTCTTACAACCATGAGGTGGTTGTGCGTACATGGGTGCCTACCCGCCACGCCCTCCTCGTTTCCCGCATTTTGCCCCACGGATCCCCAGAGGCCTTAATTCCTTAACATAAGCACTTAGAATTGCTATAGCGGATTCCAGGAAGAGCCGAGGGACCAGGGCAGGGTGTCAAACTTCTTACCACCATGAGGTGATTGTGCGTACATGGGTGCCTACCCGCCACGCCCTCCTGGTTCCCCGCATTTTGCCCCACGGATCCACAGAAGCTTTATTTCCTTAATATTAGCCCTTAGAATTGCTCTAGCGGATTCCAGGAAGAGCCGAGGGACCTGGGCCGGGTGTCAAACTTCTTACCACCATGAGGTGGTTGCGCGTACATGGGTGCCTACCCGCCACGCCCTCCTGGTTCCCCGCATTTTGCCCCACGAACCCCCAGAGGCCTTAATTCCTTATTATAAGCACCTAGAATTGCTATAGCGGATTCTAGGAAGAGCCGAGGGACCTGGGCCGGGTGTCAAACTTCTTACCACCATGAGGTGGTTGTGCGTACATGGGCGCCTACCCGCCACGCCCTCCTGGTTCCTCGCATTTTGTCCCACGGACCCCCAGAATCCTTAATTCCTTAATATAAGAACCTAGAATTGCTATAGCGGATTCCAGGAAGAGCCGAGGGACCTGGGCCGGGTGTCAAACTTCTTACCACCATGAGGTGGTTGCGCGTACATGGGTGCCTACCCGCCTCGCCCTCCTGGTTTCCCGCATTTTGCCCCACGGATCCCCAGAGGCCTTAATTCCTTAACATAAGCACTTAGAATTGCTATAGCGGATTCCAGGAAGAGCCGAGGGACCAGGGCAGGGTGTCAAACTTCTTACCACCATGAGGTGATTGTGCGTACATGGGTGCCTACCCGCCACGCCCTCCTGGTTCCCCGCATTTTGCCTCACGGATCCCCAGAGGCTTTATTTCCTTAATATTAGCCCTTAGAATTGCTCTAGCGGATTCCAGGAAGAGCCGAGGGACCTGGGCCGGGTGTCAAACTTCTTACCACCATGAGGTGGTTACGCGTACATGGGTGCCTACCCGCCACGCCCTCCTGGTTCCCCGCATTTTGCCCCACGGAACCCCAGAGGCCTTAATTCCTTATTATAAGCACCTAGAATTGCTATAGCGGATTCCAGGAAGAGCCGAGGGACCTGGGCCGGGTGTCAAACTTCTTACCACCATGAGGTGGTTGTGCGTACATGGGCGCCTACCCGCCACGCCCTCCTGGTTCCTCGCATTTTGTCCCACGGACCCCCAGAATCCTTAATTCCTTAATATAAGAACCTAGAATTGCTATAGCGGATTCCAGGAAGAGCCGAGGGACCTGGGCCGGGTGTCAAACTTCTTACCACCATGAGGTGGTTGCGCGTACATGGGTGCCTACCCGCCTCGCCCTCCTGGTTTCCCGCATTTTGCCCCACGGATCCCCAGAGGCCTTAATTCCTTAACATAAGCACTTAGAATTGCTATAGCGGATTCCAGGAAGAGCCGAGGGACCAGGGCAGGGTGTCAAACTTCTTACCACCATGAGGTGATTGTGCGTACATGGGTGCCTACCCGCCACGCCCTCCTGGTTCCCCGCATTTTGCCCCACGGATCCCCAGAGGCTTTATTTCCTTAATATTAGCCCTTAGAATTGCTCTAGCGGATTCCAGGAAGAGCCGAGGGACCTGGGCCGGGTGTCAAACTTCTTACCACCATGAGGTGGTTGCGCGTACATGGGTGCCTACCCGCCACGCCCTCCTGGTTCCCCGCATTTTGCCCCACGGACCCCCAGAGGCCTTAATTCCTTATTATAAGCACCTAGAATTGCTATAGCGGATTCCAGGAAGAGCCGAGGGACCTGGGCCGGGTGTCAAACTTCTTACCACCATGAGGTGGTTGTGCGTACATGGGCGCCTACCCGCCACGCCCTCCTGGTTCCTCGCATTTTGTCCCACGGACCCCCAGAATCCTTAATTCCTTAATATAAGAACCTAGAATTGCTATAGCGGATTCCAGGAAGAGCCGAGGGACCTGGGCCGGGTGTCAAACTTCTTACCACCATGAGGTGGTTGCGCGTACATGGGTGCCTACCCGCCACGCCCTCCTGGTTTCCCGCATTTTGCCCCACGAACCCCCAGAATCCTTAATTCCTTAATATAAGCACCTAGAATTGCTATAGCGGATTCCAGGAAGAGCCGAGGGAACTGGGCCGGGTGTCAAACTTCTTACCACCATGAGGTGGTTGTGCGTACGTGGGTGCCTACCACCCACGCCCTTCTCGTTCCCCGCATTTTGCCCCCACGGATCCCCAGCGGCCTTAATTCCTTATTATAAGCACCTAGATTTGCTATAGCGGATTCCAGGAAGAGCCGAGGGACCTGGGCCGGGTGTCAAACTTCTTACCACCATGAGGTGGTTGCGCGTACATGGGTGCCTACCCGCCACGCCCTCCTGGTTCCCCGCATTTTGCCCCACGGACCCCCAGAGGCCTTAATTCCTTATTATAAGCACCTAGAATTGCTATAGCGGATTCCAGGAAGAGCCGAGGGACCTGGGCCGGGTGTCAAACTTCTTACCACCATAAGGTGGTTGTGCGTACATGGGCGCCTACCCGCCACGCCCTCCTGGTTCCTCGCATTTTGTCCCACGGACCCCCAGAATCCTTAATTCCTTAATATAAGAACCTAGAATTGCTATAGCGGATTCCAGGAAGAGCCGAGGGACCTGGGCCGGTTGTCAAACTTCTTACCACCATGAGGTGGTTGCGCGTACATGGGTGCCTACCCGCCTCGCCCTCCTGGTTTCCCGCATTTTGCCCCACGGATCCCCAGAGGCCTTAATTCCTTAACATAAGCACTTAGAATTGCGATAGCGGATTCCAGGAAGAGCCGAGGGACCAGGGCAGGGTGTCAAACTTCTTACCACCATGAGGTGATTGTGCGTACATGGGTGCCTACCCGCCACGCCCTCCTGGTTCCCCGCATTTTGCCCCACGGATCCCCAGAGGCTTTATTTCCTTAATATTAGCCCTTAGATTTGCTCTAGCGGATTCCAGGAAGAGCCGAGGGACCTGGGCCGGGTGTCAAACTTCTTACCACCATGAGGTGGTTGCGCGTACATGGGTGCCTACCCGCCACGCCCTCCTGGTTCCCCGCATTTTGCCCCACGGACCCCCAGAGGCCTTAATTCCTTATTATAAGCACCTAGAATTGCTATAGCGGATTCTAGGAAGAGCCGAGGGACCTGGGCCGGGTGTCAAACTTCTTACCACCATGAGGTGGTTGTGCGTACATGGGCGCCTACCCGCCACGCCCTCCTGGTTCCTCGCATTTTGTCCCACGGACCCCCAGAATCCTTAATTCCTTAATATAAGAACCTAGAATTGCTATAGCGGATTCCAGGAAGAGCCGAGGGACCTGGGCCGGGTGTCAAACTTCTTACCACCATGAGGTGGTTGCGCGTACATGGGTGCCTACCCGCCTTGCCCTCCTGGTTTCCCGCATTTTGCCCCACGGACCCCCAGAGGCCTTAATTCCTTATTATAAGCACCTAGAATTGCTATAGCGGATTCCAGGAAGAGCCGAGGGACCTGGGCCGGGTGTCAAACTTCTTACCACCATGAGGTGGTTGTGCGTACATGGGCGCCTACCCGCCACGCCCTCCTGGTTCCTCGCATTTTGTCCCACGGACCCCCAGAATCCTTAATTCCTTAATATAAGAACCTAGAATTGCTATAGCGGATTCCAGGAAGAGCCGAGGGACCTGGGCCGGGTGTCAAACTTCTTACCACCATGAGGTGGTTGCGCGTACATGGGTGCCTACCTGCCTCGCCCTCCTGGTTTCCCGCATTTTGCCCCACGGATCCCCAGAGGCCTTAATTCCTTAACATAAGCACTTAGAATTGCTATAGCGGATTCCAGGAAGAGCCGAGGGACCTGGGCCGGGTGTCAAACTTCTTACCACCATGAGGTGGTTGCGCGTACATGGGTGCCTACCCGCCACGCCCTCCTGGTTCCCCGCATTTTGCCCCACGGACCCCCAGAGGCCTTAATTCCTTATTATAAGCACCTAGAATTGCTATAGCGGATTCCAGGAAGAGCCGAGGGACCTGGGCCGGGTGTCAAACTTCTTACCACCATGAGGTGGTTGTGCGTACATGGGCGCCTACCCGCCACGCCCTCCTGGTTCCTCGCATTTTGTCCCACGGACCCCCAGAATCCTTAATTCCTTAATATAAGAACCTAGAATTGCTATAGCGGATTCCAGGAAGAGCCGAGGGACCTGGGCCGGGTGTCAAACTTCTTACCACCATGAGGTGGTTGCGCGTACATGGGTGCCTACCCGCCACGCCCTCCTGGTTTCCCGCATTTTGCCCCACGAACCCCCAGAATCCTTAATTCCTTAATATAAGCACCTAGAATTGCTATAGCGGATTCCAGGAAGAGCCGAAGGAACTGGGCCGGGTGTCAAACTTCTTACCACCATGAGGTGGTTGTGCGTACGTGGGTGCCTACCACCCACGCCCTTCTCGTTCCCCGCATTTTGCCCCACGGATCCCCAGCGGCCTTAATTCCTTATTATAAGCACCTAGATTTGCTATAGCGGATTCCAGGAAGAGCCGAGGGACCTGGGCAGGGTGTCAAACTTCTTACCACCATGAGGTGGTTGCGCGTACATGGGTGCCTACCCGCCACGCCCTCCTGGTTCCCCGCATTTTGCCCCACGGACACCCAGAGGCCTTAATTCCTTATTTTAAGCACCTAGAATTGCTATAGCGGATTCCAGGAAGAGCCGAGGGACCTGGGCCGGGTGTCAAACTTCTTACCACCATGAGGTGGTTGCGCGTACATGGGTGCCTACCCGCCACGCCCTCCTGGTTCCCCGCATTTTGCCCCACGGACTCCCAGAGGCCTTAATTCCTTATTATAAGCACCTAGAATTGCTATAGCGGATTCTAGGAAGAGCCGAGGGACCTGGGCCGGGTGTCAAACTTCTTACCACCATGAGGTGGTTGTGCGTACATGGGCGCCTACCCGCCACGCCCTCCTGGTTCCTCGCATTTTGTCCCACGGACCCCCAGAATCCTTAATTCCTTAATATAAGAACCTAGAATTGCTATAGCGGATTCCAGGAAGAGCCGAGGGACCTGGGCCGGGTGTCAAACTTCTTACCACCATGAGGTGGTTGCGCGTACATGGGTGCCTACCCGCCTCGCCCTCCTGGTTTCCCGCATTTTGCCCCACGGATCCCCAGAGGCCTTAATTCCTTAACATAAGCACTTAGAATTGCTATAGCGGATTCCAGGAAGAGCCGAGGGACCAGGGCAGGGTGTCAAACTTCTTACCACCATGAGGTGATTGTGCGTACATGGGTGCCTACCCGACACGCCCTCCTGGTTCCCCGCATTTTGCCCCACGGATCCCCAGAGGCTTTATTTCCTTAATATTAGCCCTTAGAATTGCTCTAGCGGATTCCAGGAAGAGCCGAGGGACCTGGGCCGGGTGTCAAACTTCTTACCACCATGAGGTGGTTGCGCGTACATGGGTGCCTACCCGCCTCGCCCTCCTGGTTTCCCGCATTTTGCCCCACGGATCCCCAGAGGCCTTAATTCCTTAACATAAGCACTTAGAATTGCTATAGCGGATTCCAGGAAGAGCCGAGGGACCAGGGCAGGGTGTCAAACTTCTTACCACCATGAGGTGATTGTGCGTACATGGGTGCCTACCCGCCACGCCCTCCTGGTTCCTCGCATTTTGTCCCACGGACCCCCAGAATCCTTAATTCCTTAATATAAGAACCTAGAATTGCTATAGCGGATTCCAGGAAGAGCCGAGGGACCTGGGCCGGGTGTCAAACTTCTTACCACCATGAGGTGGTTGCGCGTACATGGGTGCCTACCCGCCACGCCCTCCTGGTTCCCCGCATTTTGCCCCACGGACCCCCAGAGGCCTTAATTCCTTATTATAAGCACCTAGAATTGCTATAGCGGATTCCAGGAAGAGCCGAGGGACCTGGGCCGGGTGTCAAACTTCTTACCACCATGAGGTGGTTGTGCGTACATGGGCGCCTACCCGCCACGCCCTCCTGGTTCCTCGCATTTTGTCCCACGGACCCCCAGAATCCTTAATTCCTTAATATAAGAACCTAGAATTGCTATAGCGGATTCCAGGAAGAGCCAAGGGACCTGGGCCGGGTGTCAAACTTCTTACCACCATGAGGTGGTTGCGCGTACATGGGTGCCTACCCGCCACGCCCTCCTGGTTTCCCGCATTTTGCCCCACGAACCCCCAGAATCCTTAATTCCTTAATATAAGCACCTAGAATTGCTATAGCGGATTCCAGGAAGAGCCGAGGGAACTGGGCCGGGTGTCAAACTTCTTACCACCATGAGGTGGTTGTGCGTACGTGGGTGCCTACCACCCACGCCCTTCTCGTTCCCCGCATTTTGCCCCACGGATCCCCAGCGGCCTTAATTCCTTATTATAAGCACCTAGATTTGCTATAGCGGATTCCAGGAAGAGCCGAGGGACCTGGGCAGGGTGTCAAACTTCTTACCACCATGAGGTGGTTGCGCGTACATGGGTGCCTACCCGCCACGCCCTCCTGGTTCCCCGCATTTTGCCCCACGGACACCCAGAGGCCTTAATTCCTTATTATAAGCACCTAGAATTGCTATAGCGGATTCCAGGAAGAGCCGAGGGACCTGGGCCGGGTGTCAAACTTCTTACCACCATGAGGTGGTTGCGCGTACATGGGTGCCTACCCGCCACGCCCTCCTGGTTCCCCGCATTTTGCCCCACGGACCCCCAGAGGCCTTAATTCCTTATTATAAGCACCTAGAATTGCTATAGCGGATTCTAGGAAGAGCCGAGGGACCTGGGCCGGGTGTCAAACTTCTTACCACCATGAGGTGGTTGTGCGTACATGGGCGCCTACCCGCCACGCCCTCCTGGTTCCTCGCATTTTGTCCCACGGACCCCCAGAATCCTTAATTCCTTAATATAAGAACCTAGAATTGCTATAGCGGATTCCAGGAAGAGCCGAGGGACCTGGGCCGGGTGTCAAACTTCTTACCACCATGAGGTGGTTGCGCGTACATGGGTGCCTACCCGCCTCGCCCTCCTGGTTTCCCGCATTTTGCCCCACGGATCCCCAGAGGCCTTAATTCCTTAACATAAGCACTTAGAATTGCTATAGCGGATTCCAGGAAGAGCCGAGGGACCAGGGCAGGGTGTCAAACTTCTTACCACCATGAGGTGATTGTGCGTACATGGGTGCCTACCCGCAACGCCCTCCTGGTTTCCTGCATTTTGCCCCACGGATCCCCAGAGGCCTTAATTCCTTAACATAAGCACTTAGAATTGCTATAGCGGATTCCAGGAAGAGCCGAGGGACCAGGGCAGGGTGTCAAACTTCTTACCACCATGAGGTGATTGTGCGTACATGGGTGCCTACCCGCCACGCCCTCCTGGTTCCTCGCATTTTGTCCCACGGACCCCCAGAACCCTTAATTCCTTAATATAAGAACCTAGAATTGCTATAGCGGATTCCAGGAAGAGCCGAGGGACCTGGGCCGGGTGTCAAACTTCTTACCACCATGAGGTGGTTGCGCCTACCCGCCACGCCCTCCTGGTTTCCCGCATTTTGCCCCACGAACCCCCAGAATCCTTAATTCCTTAATATAAGCACCTAGAATTGCTATAGCGGATTCCAGGAAGGGCCAAGGGACCTGGGCTGGGTGTCAAACTTCTTACCACCATGAGGTGGTTGTGCGTACATGGGTGCCTACCCGCTACGCCCTCCTGGTTCCCTGCATTTTGCCCCACGGATCCCCAGAGGCCTGATTTCCTTAATATAAGCATCTAGAATTACTCTAGCGAATTCCAGGAAGGTCCGAGGGACCTGGGACGGGTGTCAAACTTCTTACCACCATGAGGTGGTTGTGCGTACATGGGTGCCTACCCGCCACGCACTCCTGGTTCCCCGCATTTTGCCCCACGGACCCCCAGAGGCCTTAATTCCTTATTATAAGCACCTAGAATTGCTATAGCGGATTCCAGGAAGAGCCGAGGGACCTGGGCCGGGTGTCAAACTTCTTACCACCATGAGGTGGTTGTGCGTACATGGGTGCCTACCCGCCACGCCCTTCTGGTTCCCTGCATTTTGCACCACGGACCCTCAGAATCCTTAATTCCTTAATATAAGCACCTAGAATTGCTATAGCGGATTCCAGGAAGGGCCGAGGGACCTGGGCCGGGTGTCAAACTTCTTACAACCTTGAGGTGGTTGTGCGTACATGGGTGCTTACCGACCACGCCCTCCTGGTTCCCCGCATTTTGCCCCACGGACCCCCCAGAATCCTTAATTCCTTAATATAAGCACCTTGAATTGCTATAGCGGATTCCAGGAAGAGCCGAGGGACCTGGGCAGGGTGTCAAACTTCTTACAACCATGAGGTGGTTGTGCGTACATGGGTGCCTACCCGCCACGCCCTCCTCGTTTCCCGCATTTTGCCCCACGGATCCCCAGAGGCCTTAATTCCTTAACATAAGCACTTAGAATTGCTATAGCGGATTCCAGGAAGAGCCGAGGGACCAGGGCAGGGTGTCAAACTTCTTACCACCATGAGGTGATTGTGCGTACATGGGTGCCTACCCGCCACGCCCTCCTGGTTCCCCGCATTTTGCCCCACGGATCCACAGAAGCTTTATTTCCTTAATATTAGCCCTTAGAATTGCTCTAGCGGATTCCAGGAAGAGCCGAGGGACCTGGGCCGGGTGTCAAACTTCTTACCACCATGAGGTGGTTGCGCGTACATGGGTGCCTACCCGCCACGCCCTCCTGGTTCCCCGCATTTTGCCCCACGAACCCCCAGAGGCCTTAATTCCTTATTATAAGCACCTAGAATTGCTATAGCGGATTCTAGGAAGAGCCGAGGGACCTGGGCCGGGTGTCAAACTTCTTACCACCATGAGGTGGTTGTGCGTACATGGGCGCCTACCCGCCACGCCCTCCTGGTTCCTCGCATTTTGTCCCACGGACCCCCAGAATCCTTAATTCCTTAATATAAGAACCTAGAATTGCTATAGCGGATTCCAGGAAGAGCCGAGGGACCTGGGCCGGGTGTCAAACTTCTTACCACCATGAGGTGGTTGCGCGTACATGGGTGCCTACCCGCCTCGCCCTCCTGCTTTCCCGCATTTTGCCCCACGGATCCCCAGAGGCCTTAATTCCTTAACATAAGCACTTAGAATTGCTATAGCGGATTCCAGGAAGAGCCGAGGGACCAGGGCAGGGTGTCAAACTTCTTACCACCATGAGGTGATTGTGCGTACATGGGTGCCTACCCGCCACGCCCTCCTGGTTCCCCGCATTTTGCCTCACGGATCCCCAGAGGCTTTATTTCCTTAATATTAGCCCTTAGAATTGCTCTAGCGGATTCCAGGAAGAGCCGAGGGACCTGGGCCGGGTGTCAAACTTCTTACCACCATGAGGTGGTTGCGCGTACATGGGTGCCTACCCGCCACGCCCTCCTGGTTCCCCGCATTTTGCCCCACGGAACCCCAGAGGCCTTAATTCCTTATTATAAGCACCTAGAATTGCTATAGCGGATTCCAGGAAGAGCCGAGGGACCTGGGCCGGGTGTCAAACTTCTTACCACCATGAGGTGGTTGTGCGTACATGGGCGCCTACCCGCCACGCCCTCCTGGTTCCTCGCATTTTGTCCCACGGACCCCCAGAATCCTTAATTCCTTAATATAAGAACCTAGAATTGCTATAGCGGATTCCAGGAAGAGCCGAGGGACCTGGGCCGGGTGTCAAACTTCTTACCACCATGAGGTGGTTGCGCGTACATGGGTGCCTACCCGCCTCGCCCTCCTGGTTTCCCGCATTTTGCCCCACGGATCCCCAGAGGCCTTAATTCCTTAACATAAGCACTTAGAATTGCTATAGCGGATTCCAGGAAGAGCCGAGGGACCAGGGCAGGGTGTCAAACTTCTTACCACCATGAGGTGATTGTGCGTACATGGGTGCCTACCCGCCACGCCCTCCTGGTTCCCCGCATTTTGCCCCACGGATCCCCAGAGGCTTTATTTCCTTAATATTAGCCCTTAGAATTGCTCTAGCGGATTCCAGGAAGAGCCGAGGGACCTGGGCCGGGTGTCAAACTTCTTACCACCATGAGGTGGTTGCGCGTACATGGGTGCCTACCCGCCACGCCCTCCTGGTTCCCCGCATTTTGCCCCACGGACCCCCAGAGGCCTTAATTCCTTATTATAAGCACCTAGAATTGCTATAGCGGATTCCAGGAAGAGCCGAGGGACCTGGGCCGGGTGTCAAACTTCTTACCACCATGAGGTGGTTGTGCGTACATGGGCGCCTACCCGCCACGCCCTCCTGGTTCCTCGCATTTTGTCCCACGGACCCCCAGAATCCTTAATTCCTTAATATAAGAACCTAGAATTGCTATAGCGGATTCCAGGAAGAGCCGAGGGACCTGGGCCGGGTGTCAAACTTCTTACCACCATGAGGTGGTTGCGCGTACATGGGTGCCTACCCGCCACGCCCTCCTGGTTTCCCGCATTTTGCCCCACGAACCCCCAGAATCCTTAATTCCTTAATATAAGCACCTAGAATTGCTATAGCGGATTCCAGGAAGAGCCGAGGGAACTGGGCCGGGTGTCAAACTTCTTACCACCATGAGGTGGTTGTGCGTACGTGGGTGCCTACCACCCACGCCCTTCTCGTTCCCCGCATTTTGCCCCCACGGATCCCCAGCGGCCTTAATTCCTTATTATAAGCACCTAGATTTGCTATAGCGGATTCCAGGAAGAGCCGAGGGACCTGGGCAGGGTGTCAAACTTCTTACCACCATGAGGTGGTTGCGCGTACATGGGTGCCTACCCGCCACGCCCTCCTGGTTCCCCGCATTTTGCCCCACGGACACCCAGAGGCCTTAATTCCTTATTTTAAGCACCTAGAATTGCTATAGCGGATTCCAGGAAGAGCCGAGGGACCTGGGCCGGGTGTCAAACTTCTTACCACCATGAGGTGGTTGCGCGTACATGGGTGCCTACCCGCCACGCCCTCCTGGTTCCCCGCATTTTGCCCCACGGACCCCCAGAGGCCTTAATTCCTTATTATAAGCACCTAGAATTGCTATAGCGGATTCTAGGAAGAGCCGAGGGACCTGGGCCGGGTGTCAAACTTCTTACCACCATGAGGTGGTTGTGCGTACATGGGCGCCTACCCGCCACGCCCTCCTGGTTCCTCGCATTTTGTCCCACGGACCCCCAGAATCCTTAATTCCTTAATATAAGAACCTAGAATTGCTATAGCGGATTCCAGGAAGAGCCGAGGGACCTGGGCCGGGTGTCAAACTTCTTACCACCATGAGGTGGTTGCGCGTACATGGGTGCCTACCCGCCTCGCCCTCCTGGTTTCCCGCATTTTGCCCCACGGATCCCCAGAGGCCTTAATTCCTTAACATAAGCACTTAGAATTGCTATAGCGGATTCCAGGAAGAGCCGAGGGACCAGGGCAGGGTGTCAAATTTCTTACCACCATGAGGTGATTGTGCGTACATGGGTGCCTACCCGACACGCCCTCCTGGTTCCCCGCATTTTGCCCCACGGATCCCCAGAGGCTTTATTTCCTTAATATTAGCCCTTAGAATTGCTCTAGCGGATTCCAGGAAGAGCCGAGGGACCTGGGCCGGGTGTCAAACTTCTTACCACCATGAGGTGGTTGCGCGTACATGGGTGCCTACCCGCCACGCCCTCCTGGTTCCCCGCATTTTGCCCCACGGACCCCCAGAGGCCTTAATTCCTTATTATAAGCACCTAGAATTGCTATAGCGGATTCCAGGAAGAGCCGAGGGACCTGGGCCGGGTGTCAAACTTCTTACCACCATAAGGTGGTTGTGCGTACATGGGCGCCTACCCGCCACGCCCTCCTGGTTCCTCGCATTTTGTCCCACGGACCCCCAGAATCCTTAATTCCTTAATATAAGAACCTAGAATTGCTATAGCGGATTCCAGGAAGAGCCGAGGGACCTGGGCCGGTTGTCAAACTTCTTACCACCATGAGGTGGTTGCGCGTACATGGGTGCCTACCCGCCTCGCCCTCCTGGTTTCCCGCATTTTGCCCCACGGATCCCCAGAGGCCTTAATTCCTTAACATAAGCACTTAGAATTGCGATAGCGGATTCCAGGAAGAGCCGAGGGACCAGGGCAGGGTGTCAAACTTCTTACCACCATGAGGTGATTGTGCGTACATGGGTGCCTACCCGCCACGCCCTCCTGGTTCCCCGCATTTTGCCCCACGGATCCCCAGAGGCTTTATTTCCTTAATATTAGCCCTTAGATTTGCTCTAGCGGATTCCAGGAAGAGCCGAGGGACCTGGGCCGGGTGTCAAACTTCTTACCACCATGAGGTGGTTGCGCGTACATGGGTGCCTACCCGCCACGCCCTCCTGCTTCCCCGCATTTTGCCCCACGGACCCCCAGAGGCCTTAATTCCTTATTATAAGCACCTAGAATTGCTATAGCGGATTCCAGGAAGAGCCGAGGGACCTGGGCCGGGTGTCAAACTTCTTACCACCATGAGGTGGTTGTGCGTACATGGGCGCCTACCCGCCACGCCCTCCTGGTTCCTCGCATTTTGTCCCACGGACCCCCAGAATCCTTAATTCCTTAATATAAGAACCTAGAATTGCTATAGCGGATTCCAGGAAGAGCCGAGGGACCTGGGCCGGGTGTCAAACTTCTTACCACCATGAGGTGGTTGCGCGTACATGGGTGCCTACCCGCCACGCCCTCCTGGTTTCCCGCATTTTGCCCCACGAACCCCCAGAATCCTTAATTCCTTAATATAAGCACCTAGAATTGCTATAGCGGATTCCAGGAAGAGCCGAGGGAACTGGGCCGGGTGTCAAACTTCTTACCACCATGAGGTGGTTGTGCGTACGTGGGTGCCTACCACCCACGCCCTTCTCGTTCCCCGCATTTTGCCCCACGGATCCCCAGCGGCCTTAATTCCTTATTATAAGCACCTAGATTTGCTATAGCGGATTCCAGGAAGAGCCGAGGGACCTGGGCAGGGTGTCAAACTTCTTACCACCATGAGGTGGTTGCGCGTACATGGGTGCCTACCCGCCACGCCCTCCTGGTTCCCCGCATTTTGCCCCACGGACCCCCAGAGGCCTTAATTCCTTATTATAAGCACCTAGAATTGCTATAGCGGATTCTAGGAAGAGCCGAGGGACCTGGGCCGGGTGTCAAACTTCTTACCACCATGAGGTGGTTGTGCGTACATGGGCGCCTACCCGCCACGCCCTCCTGGTTCCTCGCATTTTGCCCCACGGATCCCCAGAGGCCTTAATTCCTTAACATAAGCACTTAGAATTGCTATAGCGGATTCCAGGAAGAGCCGAGGGACCAGGGCAGGGTGTCAAACTTCTTACCACCATGAGGTGATTGTGCGTACATGGGTGCCTACCCGCAACGCCCTCCTGGTTTCCTGCATTTTGCCCCACGGATCCCCAGAGGCCTTAATTCCTTAACATAAGCACTTAGAATTGCTATAGCGGATTCCAGGAAGAGCCGAGGGACCAGGGCAGGGTGTCAAACTTCTTACCACCATGAGGTGATTGTGCGTACATGGGTGCCTACCCGCCACGCCCTCCTGGTTCCTCGCATTTTGTCCCACGGACCCCCAGAACCCTTAATTCCTTAATATAAGAACCTAGAATTGCTATAGCGGATTCCAGGAAGAGCCGAGGGACCTGGGCCGGGTGTCAAACTTCTTACCACCATGAGGTGGTTGCGCCTACCCGCCACGCCCTCCTGGTTTCCCGCATTTTGCCCCACGAACCCCCAGAATCCTTAATTCCTTAATATAAGCACCTAGAATTGCTATAGCGGATTCCAGGAAGGGCCAAGGGACCTGGGCTGGGTGTCAAACTTCTTACCACCATGAGGTGGTTGTGCGTACATGGGTGCCTACCCGCTACGCCCTCCTGGTTCCCTGCATTTTGCCCCACGGATCCCCAGAGGCCTGATTTCCTTAATATAAGCATCTAGAATTACTCTAGCGAATTCCAGGAAGGTCCGAGGGACCTGGGACGGGTGTCAAACTTCTTACCACCATGAGGTGGTTGTGCGTACATGGGTGCCTACCCGCCACGCACTCCTGGTTCCCCGCATTTTGCCCCACGGACCCCCAGAGGCCTGAATTCCTTATTATAAGCACCTAGAATTGCTATAGCGGATTCCAGGAAGAGCCGAGGGACCTGGGCCGGGTGTCAAACTTCTTACCACCATGAGGTGGTTGTGCGTACATGGGTGCCTACCCGCCACGCCCTTCTGGTTCCCTGCATTTTGCACCACGGACCCTCAGAATCCTTAATTCCTTAATATAAGCACCTAGAATTGCTATAGCGGATTCCAGGAAGGGCCGAGGGACCTGGGCCGGGTGTCAAACTTCTTACAACCTTGAGGTGGTTGTGCGTACATGGGTGCTTACCGACCACGCCCTCCTGGTTCCCCGCATTTTGCCCCACGGACCCCCCAGAATCCTTAATTCCTTAATATAAGCACCTTGAATTGCTATAGCGGATTCCAGGAAGAGCCGAGGGACCTGGGCAGGGTGTCAAACTTCTTACAACCATGAGGTGGTTGTGCGTACATGGGTGCCTACCCGCCACGCCCTCCTCGTTTCCCGCATTTTGCCCCACGGATCCCCAGAGGCCTTAATTCCTTAACATAAGCACTTAGAATTGCTATAGCGGATTCCAGGAAGAGCCGAGGGACCAGGGCAGGGTGTCAAACTTCTTACCACCATGAGGTGATTGTGCGTACATGGGTGCCTACCCGCCACGCCCTCCTGGTTCCCCGCATTTTGCCCCACGGATCCACAGAAGCTTTATTTCCTTAATATTAGCCCTTAGAATTGCTCTAGCGGATTCCAGGAAGAGCCGAGGGACCTGGGCCGGGTGTCAAACTTCTTACCACCATGAGGTGGTTGCGCGTACATGGGTGCCTACCCGCCACGCCCTCCTGGTTCCCCGCATTTTGCCCCACGAACCCCCAGAGGCCTTAATTCCTTATTATAAGCACCTAGAATTGCTATAGCGGATTCTAGGAAGAGCCGAGGGACCTGGGCCGGGTGTCAAACTTCTTACCACCATGAGGTGGTTGTGCGTACATGGGCGCCTACCCGCCACGCCCTCCTGGTTCCTCGCATTTTGTCCCACGGACCCCCAGAATCCTTAATTCCTTAATATAAGAACCTAGAATTGCTATAGCGGATTCCAGGAAGAGCCGAGGGACCTGGGCCGGGTGTCAAACTTCTTACCACCATGAGGTGGTTGCGCGTACATGGGTGCCTACCCGCCTCGCCCTCCTGGTTTCCCGCATTTTGCCCCACGGATCCCCAGAGGCCTTAATTCCTTAACATAAGCACTTAGAATTGCTATAGCGGATTCCAGGAAGAGCCGAGGGACCAGGGCAGGGTGTCAAACTTCTTACCACCATGAGGTGATTGTGCGTACATGGGTGCCTACCCGCCACGCCCTCCTGGTTCCCCGCATTTTGCCTCACGGATCCCCAGAGGCTTTATTTCCTTAATATTAGCCCTTAGAATTGCTCTAGCGGATTCCAGGAAGAGCCGAGGGACCTGGGCCGGGTGTCAAACTTCTTACCACCATGAGGTGGTTGCGCGTACATGGGTGCCTACCCGCCACGCCCTCCTGGTTCCCCGCATTTTGCCCCACGGAACCCCAGAGGCCTTAATTCCTTATTATAAGCACCTAGAATTGCTATAGCGGATTCCAGGAAGAGCCGAGGGACCTGGGCCGGGTGTCAAACTTCTTACCACCATGAGGTGGTTGTGCGTACATGGGCGCCTACCCGCCACGCCCTCCTGGTTCCTCGCATTTTGTCCCACGGACCCCAGAATCCTTAATTCCTTAATATAAGAACCTAGAATTGCTATAGCGGATTCCAGGAAGAGCCGAGGGACCTGGGCCGGGTGTCAAACTTCTTACCACCATGAGGTGGTTGCGCGTACATGGGTGCCTACCCGCCTCGCCCTCCTGGTTTCCCGCATTTTGCCCCACGGATCCCCAGAGGCCTTAATTCCTTAACATAAGCACTTAGAATTGCTATAGCGGATTCCAGGAAGAGCCGAGGGACCAGGGCAGGGTGTCAAACTTCTTACCACCATGAGGTGATTGTGCGTACATGGGTGCCTACCCGCCACGCCCTCCTGGTTCCCCGCATTTTGCCCCACGGATCCCCAGAGGCTTTATTTCCTTAATATTAGCCCTTAGAATTGCTCTAGCGGATTCCAGGAAGAGCCGAGGGACCTGGGCCGGGTGTCAAACTTCTTACCACCATGAGGTGGTTGCGCGTACATGGGTGCCTACCCGCCACGCCCTCCTGGTTCCCCGCATTTTGCCCCACGGACCCCCAGAGGCCTTAATTCCTTATTATAAGCACCTAGAATTGCTATAGCGGATTCCAGGAAGAGCCGAGGGACCTGGGCCGGGTGTCAAACTTCTTACCACCATGAGGTGGTTGTGCGTACATGGGCGCCTACCCGCCACGCCCTCCTGGTTCCTCGCATTTTGTCCCACGGACCCCCAGAATCCTTAATTCCTTAATATAAGAACCTAGAATTGCTATAGCGGATTCCAGGAAGAGCCGAGGGACCTGGGCCGGGTGTCAAACTTCTTACCACCATGAGGTGGTTGCGCGTACATGGGTGCCTACCCGCCACGCCCTCCTGGTTTCCCGCATTTTGCCCCACGAACCCCCAGAATCCTTAATTCCTTAATATAAGCACCTAGAATTGCTATAGCGGATTCCAGGAAGAGCCGAGGGAACTGGGCCGGGTGTCAAACTTCTTACCACCATGAGGTGGTTGTGCGTACGTGGGTGCCTACCACCCACGCCCTTCTCGTTCCCCGCATTTTGCCCCCACGGATCCCCAGCGGCCTTAACTCCTTATTATAAGCACCTAGATTTGCTATAGCGGATTCCAGGAAGAGCCGAGGGACCTGGGCAGGGTGTCAAACTTCTTACCACCATGAGGTGGTTGCGCGTACATGGGTGCCTACCCGCCACGCCCTCCTGGTTCCCTGCATTTTGCCCCACGGACACCCAGAGGCCTTAATTCCTTTTTTTAAGCACCTAGAATTGCTATAGCGGATTCCAGGAAGAGCCGAGGGACCTGGGCCGGGTGTCAAACTTCTTACCACCATGAGGTGGTTGCGCGTACATGGGTGCCTACCCGCCACGCCCTCCTGGTTCCCCGCATTTTGCCCCACGGACCCCCAGAGGCCTTAATTCCTTATTATAAGCACCTAGAATTGCTATAGCGGATTCTAGGAAGAGCCGAGGGACCTGGGCCGGGTGTCAAACTTCTTACCACCATGAGGTGGTTGTGCGTACATGGGCGCCTACCCGCCACGCCCTCCTGGTTCCTCGCATTTTGTCCCACGGACCCCCAGAATCCTTAATTCCTTAATATAAGAACCTAGAATTGCTATAGCGGATTCCAGGAAGAGCCGAGGGACCTGGGCCGGGTGTCAAACTTCTTACCACCATGAGGTGGTTGCGCGTACATGGGTGCCTACCCGCCTCGCCCTCCTGGTTTCCCGCATTTTGCCCCACGGATCCCCAGAGGCCTTAATTCCTTAACATAAGCACTTAGAATTGCTATAGCGGATTCCAGGAAGAGCCGAGGGACCAGGGCAGGGTGTCAAACTTCTTACCACCATGAGGTGATTGTGCGTACATGGGTGCCTACCCGACACGCCCTCCTGGTTCCCCGCATTTTGCCCCACGGATCCCCAGAGGCTTTATTTCCTTAATATTAGCCCTTAGAATTGCTCTAGCGGATTCCAGGAAGAGCCGAGGGACCTGGGCCGGGTGTCAAACTTCTTACCACCATGAGGTGGTTGCGCGTACATGGGTGCCTACCCGCCACGCCCTCCTGGTTCCCCGCATTTTGCCCCACGTACCCCCAGAGGCCTTAATTCCTTATTATAAGCACCTAGAATTGCTATAGCGGATTCCAGGAAGAGCCGAGGGACCTGGGCCGGGTGTCAAACTTCTTACCACCATAAGGTGGTTGTGCGTACATGGGCGCCTACCCGCCACGCCCTCCTGGTTCCTCGCATTTTGTCCCACGGACCCCCAGAATCCTTAATTCCTTAATATAAGAACCTAGAATTGCTATAGCGGATTCCAGGAAGAGCCGAGGGACCTGGGCCGGTTGTCAAACTTCTTACCACCATGAGGTGGTTGCGCGTACATGGGTGCCTACCCGCCTCGCCCTCCTGGTTTCCCGCATTTTGCCCCACGGATCCCCAGAGGCCTTAATTCCTTAACATAAGCACTTAGAATTGCGATAGCGGATTCCAGGAAGAGCCGAGGGACCAGGGCAGGGTGTCAAACTTCTTACCACCATGAGGTGATTGTGCGTACATGGGTGCCTACCCGCCACGCCCTCCTGGTTCCCCGCATTTTGCCCCACGGATCCCCAGAGGCTTTATTTCCTTAATATTAGCCCTTAGATTTGCTCTAGCGGATTCCAGGAAGAGCCGAGGGACCTGGGCCGGGTGTCAAACTTCTTACCACCATGAGGTGGTTGCGCGTACATGGGTGCCTACCCGCCACGCCCTCCTGCTTCCCCGCATTTTGCCCCACGGACCCCCAGAGGCCTTAATTCCTTATTATAAGCACCTAGAATTGCTATAGCGGATTCCAGGAAGAGCCGAGGGACCTGGGCCGGGTGTCAAACTTCTTACCACCATGAGGTGGTTGTGCGTACATGGGCGCCTACCCGCCACGCCCTCCTGGTTCCTCGCATTTTGTCCCACGGACCCCCAGAATCCTTAATTCCTTAATATAAGAACCTAGAATTGCTATAGCGGATTCCAGGAAGAGCCGAGGGACCTGGGCCGGGTGTCAAACTTCTTACCACCATGAGGTGGTTGCGCGTACATGGGTGCCTACCCGCCACGCCCTCCTGGTTTCCCGCATTTTGCCCCACGAACCCCCAGAATCCTTAATTCCTTAATATAAGCACCTAGAATTGCTATAGCGGATTCCAGGAAGAGCCGAGGGAACTGGGCCGGGTGTCAAACTTCTTACCACCATGAGGTGGTTGTGCGTACGTGGGTGCCTACCACCCACGCCCTTCTCGTTCCCCGCATTTTGCCCCACGGATCCCCAGCGGCCTTAATTCCTTATTATAAGCACCTAGATTTGCTATAGCGGATTCCAGGAAGAGCCGAGGGACCTGGGCAGGGTGTCAAACTTCTTACCACCATGAGGTGGTTGCGCGTACATGGGTGCCTACCCGCCACGCCCTCCTGGTTCCCCGCATTTTGCCCCACGGACCCCCAGAGGCTTTAATTCCTTATTATAAGCACCTAGAATTGCTATAGCGGATTCTAGGAAGAGCCGAGGGACCTGGGCCGGGTGTCAAACTTCTTACCACCATGAGGTGGTTGTGCGTACATGGGCGCCTACCCGCCACGCCCTCCTGGTTCCTCGCATTTTGTCCCACGGACCCCCAGAATCCTTAATTCCTTAATATAAGAACCTAGAATTGCTATAGCGGATTCCAGGAAGAGCCGAGGGACCTGGGCCGGGTGTCAAACTTCTTACCACCATGAGGTGGTTGCGCGTACATGGGTGCCTACCCGCCTCGCCCTCCTGGTTTCCCGCATTTTGCCCCACGGATCCCCAGAGGCCTTAATTCCTTAACATAAGCACTTAGAATTGCTATAGCGGATTCCAGGAAGAGCCGAGGGACCAGGGCAGGGTGTCAAACTTCTTACCACCATGAGGTGATTGTGCGTACATGGGTGCCTACCCGCCACGCCCTCCTGGTTCCCCGCATTTTGCCCCACGGATCCCCAGAGGCTTTATTTCCTTAATATTAGCCCTTAGAATTGCTCTAGCGGATTCCAGGAAGAGCCGAGGGACCTGGGCCGGGTGTCAAACTTCTTACCACCATGAGGTGGTTGCGCGTACATGGGTGCCTACCCGCCACGCCCTCCTGGTTCCCCGCATTTTGCCCCACGGACCCCCAGAGGCCTTAATTCCTTATTATAAGCACCTAGAATTGCTATAGCGGATTCCAGGAAGAGCCGAGGGACCTGGGCCGGGTGTCAAACTTCTTACCACCATGAGGTGGTTGTGCGTACATGGGCGCCTACCCGCCACGCCCTCCTGGTTCCTCGCATTTTGTCCCACGGACCCCCAGAATCCTTAATTCCTTAATATAAGAACCTAGAATTGCTATAGCGGATTCCAGGAAGAGCCGAGGGACCTGGGCCGGGTGTCAAACTTCTTACCACCATGAGGTGGTTGCGCGTACATGGGTGCCTACCCGCCTCGCCCTCCTGGTTTCCCGCATTTTGCCCCACGGATCCCCAGAGGCCTTAATTCCTTAACATAAGCACTTAGAATTGCTATAGCGGATTCCAGGAAGAGCCGAGGGACCTGGGCCGGGTGTCAAACTTCTTACCACCATGAGGTGATTGTGCGTACATGGGTGCCTACCCGCCACGCCCTCCTGGTTTCCCGCCTTTTGCCCCACGAACCCCCAGAATCCTTAATTCCTTAATATAAGCACCTAGAATTGCTATAGCGGATTCCAGGAAGAGCCGAGGGAACTGGGCCGGGTGTCAAACTTCTTACCACCATGAGGTGGTTGTGCGTACGTGGGTGCCTACCACCCACGCCCTTCTCGTTCCCCGCATTTTGCCCCACGGATCCCCAGCGGCCTTAATTCCTTATTATAAGCACCTAGATTTGCTATAGCGGATTCCAGGAAGAGCCGAGGGACCTGGGCAGGGTGTCAAACTTCTTACCACCATGAGGTGGTTGCGCGTACATGGGTGCCTACCCGCCACGCCCTCCTGGTTCCCCGCATTTTGCCCCACGGACACCCAGAGGCCTTAATTCCTTATTATAAGCACCTAGAATTGCTATAGCGGATTCCAGGAAGAGCCGAGGGACCTGGGCCGGGTGTCAAACTTCTTACCACCATGAGGTGGTTGCGCGTACATGGGTGCCTACCCGCCACGCCCTCCTGGTTCCCCGCATTTTGCCCCACGGACCCCCAGAGGCCTTAATTCCTTATTATAAGCACCTAGAATTGCTATAGCGGATTCTAGGAAGAGCCGAGGGACCTGGGCCGGGTGTCAAACTTCTTACCACCATGAGGTGGTTGTGCGTACATGGGCGCCTACCCGCCACGCCCTCCTGGTTCCTCGCATTTTGTCCCACGGACCCCCAGAATCCTTAATTCCTTAATATAAGAACCTAGAATTGCTATAGCGGATTCCAGGAAGAGCCGAGGGACCTGGGCCGGGTGTCAAACTTCTTACCACCATGAGGTGGTTGCGCGTACATGGGTGCCTACCCGCCTCGCCCTCCTGGTTTCCCGCATTTTGCCCCACGGATCCCCAGAGGCCTTAATTCCTTAACATAAGCACTTAGAATTGCTATAGCGGATTCCAGGAAGAGCCGAGGGACCAGGGCAGGGTGTCAAACTTCTTACCACCATGAGGTGATTGTGCGTACATGGGTGCCTACCCGACACGCCCTCCTGGTTCCCCGCATTTTGCCCCACGGATCCCCAGAGGCTTTATTTCCTTAATATTAGCCCTTAGAATTGCTCTAGCGGATTCCAAGAAGAGCCGAGGGACCTGGGCCGGGTGTCAAACTTCTTACCACCATGAGGTGGTTGCGCGTACATGGGTGCCTACCCGCCACGCCCTCCTGGTTCCCCGCATTTTGCCCCACGGACCCCCAGAGGCCTTAATTCCTTATTATAAGCACCTAGAATTGCTATAGCGGATTCCAGGAAGAGCCGAGGGACCTGGGCCGGGTGTCAAACTTCTTACCACCATGAGGTGGTTGTGCGTACATGGGCGCCTACCCGCCACGCCCTCCTGGTTCCTCGCATTTTGTCCCACGGACCCCCAGAATCCTTAATTCCTTAATATAAGAACCTAGAATTGCTATAGCGGATTCCAGGAAGAGCCGAGGGACCTGGGCCGGGTGTCAAACTTCTTACCACCATGAGGTGGTTGCGCGTACATGGGTGCCTACCCGCCTCGCCCTCCTGGTTTCCCGCATTTTGCCCCACGGATCCCCAGAGGCCTTAATTCCTTAACATAAGCACTTAGAATTGCTATAGCGGATTCCAGGAAGAGCCGAGGGACCAGGGCAGGGTGTCAAACTTCTTACCACCATGAGGTGATTGTGCGTACATGGGTGCCTACCCGCCACGCCCTCCTGGTTCCCCGCATTTTGCCCCACGGATCCCCAGAGGCTTTATTTCCTTAATATTAGCCCTTAGAATTGCTCTAGCGGATTCCAGGAAGAGCCGAGGGACCTGGGCCGGGTGTCAAACTTCTTACCACCATGAGGTGGTTGCGCGTACATGGGTGCCTACCCGCCACGCCCTCCTGGTTCCCCGCATTTTGCCCCACGGACCCCCAGAGGCCTTAATTCCTTATTATAAGCACCTAGAATTGCTATAGCGGATTCCAGGAAGAGCCGAGGGACCTGGGCCGGGTGTCAAACTTCTTACCACCATGAGGTGGTTGTGCGTACGTGGGTGCCTACCACCCACGCCCTTCTCGTTCCCCGCATTTTGCCCCACGGATCCCCAGCGGCCTTAATTCCTTATTATAAGCACCTAGATTTGCTATAGCGGATTCCAGGAAGAGCCGAGGGACCTGGGCAGGGTGTCAAACTTCTTACCACCATGAGGTGGTTGCGCGTACATGGGTGCCTACCCGCCACGCCCTCCTGGTTCCCCGCATTTTGCCCCACGGACACCCAGAGGCCTTAATTCCTTATTATAAGCACCTAGAATTGCTATAGCGGATTCCAGGAAGAGCCGAGGGACCTGGGCCGGGTGTCAAACTTCTTACCACCATGAGGTGGTTGCGCGTACATGGGTGCCTACCCGCCACGCCCTCCTGGTTCCCCGCATTTTGCCCCACGGACCCCCAGAGGCCTTAATTCCTTATTATAAGCACCTAGAATTGCTATAGCGGATTCTAGGAAGAGCCGAGGGACCTGGGCCGGGTGTCAAACTTCTTACCACCATGAGGTGGTTGTGCGTACATGGGCGCCTACCCGCCACGCCCTCCTGGTTCCTCGCATTTTGTCCCACGGACCCCCAGAATCCTTAATTCCTTAATATAAGAACCTAGAATTGCTATAGCGGATTCCAGGAAGAGCCGAGGGACCTGGGCCGGGTGTCAAACTTCTTACCACCATGAGGTGGTTGCGCGTACATGGGTGCCTACCCGCCTCGCCCTCCTGGTTTCCCGCATTTTGCCCCACGGATCCCCAGAGGCCTTAATTCCTTAACATAAGCACTTAGAATTGCTATAGCGGATTCCAGGAAGAGCCGAGGGACCAGGGCAGGGTGTCAAACTTCTTACCACCATGAGGTGGTTGTGCGTACATGGGCGCCTACCCGCCACGCCCTCCTGGTTCCTCGCATTTTGCCCCACGGACCCCCAGAATCCTTAATTCCTTAATATAAGAACCTAGAATTGCTATAGCGGATTCCAGGAAGAGCCGAGGGACCTGGGCCGGGTGTCAAACTTCTTACCACCATGAGGTGGTTGCGCGTACATGGGTGCCTACCCGCCACGCCCTCCTGGTTTCCCGCATTTTGCCCCACGAACCCCCAGAATCCTTAATTCCTTAATATAAGCACCTAGAATTGCTATAGCGGATTCCAGGAAGAGCCGAGGGAACTGGGCCGGGTGTCAAACTTCTTACCACCATGAGGTGGTTGTGCGTACGTGGGTGCCTACCACCCACGCCCTTCTCGTTCCCCGCATTTTGCCCCACGGATCCCCAGCGGCCTTAATTCCTTATTATAAGCACCTAGATTTGCTATAGCGGATTCCAGGAAGAGCCGAGGGACCTGGGCAGGGTGTCAAACTTCTTACCACCATGAGGTGGTTGCGCGTACATGGGTGCCTACCCGCCACGCCCTCCTGGTTCCCCGCATTTTGCCCCACGGACACCCAGAAGCCTTAATTCCTTATTATAAGCACCTAGAATTGCTATAGCGGATTCCAGGAAGAGCCGAGGGACCTGGGCCGGGTGTCAAACTTCTTACCACCATGAGGTGGTTGCGCGTACATGGGTGCCTACCCGCCACGCCCTCCTGGTTCCCCGCATTTTGCCCCACGGACCCCCAGAGGCCTTAATTCCTTATTATAAGCACCTAGAATTGCTATAGCGGATTCTAGGAAGAACCGAGGGACCTGGGCCGGGTGTCAAACTTCTTACCACCATGAGGTGGTTGTGCGTACATGGGCGCCTACCCGCCACGCCCTCCTGGTTCCTCGCATTTTGTCCCACGGACCCCCAGAATCCTTAATTCCTTAATATAAGAACCTAGAATTGCTATAGCGGATTCCAGGAAGAGCCGAGGGACCTGGGCCGGGTGTCAAACTTCTTACCACCATGAGGTGGTTGCGCGTACATGGGTGCCTACCCGCCTCGCCCTCCTGGTTTCCCGCATTTTGCCCCACGGATCCCCAGAGGCCTTAATTCCTTAACATAAGCACTTAGAATTGCTATAGCGGATTCCAGGAAGAGCCGAGGGACCAGGGCAGGGTGTCAAACTTCTTACCACCATGAGGTGATTGTGCGTACATGGGTGCCTACCCGCCACGCCCTCCTGGTTCCCCGCATTTTGCCCCACGGATCCCCAGAGGCTTTATTTCCTTAATATTAGCCCTTAGAATTGCTCTAGCGGATTCCAGGAAGAGCCGAGGGACCTGGGCCGGGTGTCAAACTTCTTACCACCATGAGGTGGTTGCGCGTACATGGGTGCCTACCCGCCACGCCCTCCTGGTTCCCCGCATTTTGCCCCACGGACCCCCAGAGGCCTTAATTCCTTATTATAAGCACCTAGAATTGCTATAGCGGATTCCAGGAAGAGCCGAGGGACCTGGGCCGGGTGTCAAACTTCTTACCACCATGAGGTGGTTGTGCGTACATGGGCGCCTACCCGCCACGCCCTCCTGGTTCCTCGCATTTTGTCCCACGGACCCCCAGAATCCTTAATTCCTTAATATAAGAACCTAGAATTGCTATAGCGGATTCCAGGAAGAGCCGAGGGACCTGGGCCGGGTGTCAAACTTCTTACCACCATGAGGTGGTTGCGCGTACATGGGTGCCTACCCGCCTCGCCCTCCTGGTTTCCCGAATTTTGCCCCACGGATCCCCAGAGGCCTTAATTCCTTAACATAAGCACTTAGAATTGCTATAGCGGATTCCAGGAAGAGCCGAGGGACCAGGGCAGGGTGTCAAACTTCTTACCACCATGAGGTGATTGTGCGTACATGGGTGCCTACCCGCCACGCCCTCCTGGTTCCCCGCATTTTGCCCCACGGATCCCCAGAGGCTTTATTTCCTTAATATTAGCCCTTAAAATTGCTCTAGCGGATTCCAGGAAGAGCCGAGGGACCTGGGCCGGGTGTCAAACTTCTTACCACCATGAGGTGATTGTGCGTACATGGGTGCCTACCCGCCACGCCCTCCTGGTTCCCCGCATTTTGCCCCACGGATCCCCAGAGGCTTTATTTCCTTAATATTAGCCCTTAGAATTGCTCTAGCGGATTCCAGGAAGAGCCGAGGGACCTGGGCCGGGTGTCAAACTTCTTACCACCATGAGGTGGTTGCGCGTACATGGGTGCCTACCCGCCACGCCCTCCTGGTTCCCCGCATTTTGCCCCACGGACCCCCAGAGGCCTTAATTCCTTAACATAAGCACTTAGAATTGCTATAGCGGATTCCAGGAAGAGCCGAGGGACCAGGGCAGGGTGTCAAACTTCTTACCACCATGAGGTGGTTGTGCGTACATGGGCGCCTACCCGCCACGCCCTCCTGGTTCCTCGCATTTTGTCCCACGGACCCCCAGAATCCTTAATTCCTTAATATAAGAACCTAGAATTGCTATAGCGGATTCCAGGAAGAGCCGAGGGACCTGGGCCGGGTGTCAAACTTCTTACCACCATGAGGTGGTTGCGCGTACATGGGTGCCTACCCGCCACGCCCTCCTGGTTTCCCGCATTTTGCCCCACGAACCCCCAGAATCCTTAATTCCTTAATATAAGCACCTAGAATTGCTATAGCGGATTCCAGGAAGAGCCGAGGGAACTGGGCCGGGTGTCAAACTTCTTACCACCATGAGGTGGTTGTGCGTACGTGGGTGCCTACCACCCACGCCCTTCTCGTTCCCCGCATTTTGCCCCACGGATCCCCAGCGGCCTTAATTCCTTATTATAAGCACCTAGATTTGCTATAGCGGATTCCAGGAAGAGCCGAGGGACCTGGGCAGGGTGTCAAACTTCTTACCACCATGAGGTGGTTGCGCGTACATGGGTGCCTACCCGCCACGCCCTCCTGGTTCCCCGCATTTTGCCCCACGGACACCCAGAAGCCTTAATTCCTTATTATAAGCACCTAGAATTGCTATAGCGGATTCCAGGAAGAGCCGAGGGACCTGGGCCGGGTGTCAAACTTCTTACCACCATGAGGTGGTTGCGCGTACATGGGTGCCTACCCGCCACGCCCTCCTGGTTCCCCGCATTTTGCCCCACGGACCCCCAGAGGCCTTAATTCCTTATTATAAGCACCTAGAATTGCTATAGCGGATTCTAGGAAGAGCCGAGGGACCTGGGCCGGGTGTCAAACTTCTTACCACCATGAGGTGGTTGTGCGTACATGGGCGCCTACCCGCCACGCCCTCCTGGTTCCTCGCATTTTGTCCCACGGACCCCCAGAATCCTTAATTCCTTAATATAAGAACCTAGAATTGCTATAGCGGATTCCAGGAAGAGCCGAGGGACCTGGGCCGGGTGTCAAACTTCTTACCACCATGAGGTGGTTGCGCGTACATGGGTGCCTACCCGCCTCGCCCTCCTGGTTTCCCGCATTTTGCCCCACGGATCCCCAGAGGCCTTAATTCCTTAACATAAGCACTTAGAATTGCTATAGCGGATTCCAGGAAGAGCCGAGGGACCAGGGCAGGGTGTCAAACTTCTTACCACCATGAGGTGATTGTGCGTACATGGGTGCCTACCCGCCACGCCCTCCTGGTTCCCCGCATTTTGCCCCACGGATCCCCAGAGGCTTTATTTCCTTAATATTAGCCCTTAGAATTGCTCTAGCGGATTCCAGGAAGAGCCGAGGGACCTGGGCCGGGTGTCAAACTTCTTACCACCATGAGGTGGTTGCGCGTACATGGGTGCCTACCCGCCACGCCCTCCTGGTTCCCCGCATTTTGCCCCACGGACCCCCAGAGGCCTTAATTCCTTATTATAAGCACCTAGAATTGCTATAGCGGATTCCAGGAAGAGCCGAGGGACCTGGGCCGGGTGTCAAACTTCTTACCACCATGAGGTGGTTGTGCGTACATGGGCGCCTACCCGCCACGCCCTCCTGGTTCCTCGCATTTTGTCCCACGGACCCCCAGAATCCTTAATTCCTTAATATAAGAACCTAGAATTGCTATAGCGGATTCCAGGAAGAGCCGAGGGACCTGGGCCGGGTGTCAAACTTCTTACCACCATGAGGTGGTTGCGCGTACATGGGTGCCTACCCGCCTCGCCTTCCTGGTTTCCCGCATTTTGCCCCACGGATCCCCAGAGGCCTTAATTCCTTAACATAAGCACTTAGAATTGCTATAGCGGATTCCAGGAAGAGCCGAGGGACCAGGGCAGGGTGTCAAACTTCTTACCACCATGAGGTGATTGTGCGTACATGGGTGCCTACCCGCCACGCCCTCCTGGTTCCCCGCATTTTGCCCCACGGATCCCCAGAGGCTTTATTTCCTTAATATTAGCCCTTAGAATTGCTCTAGCGGATTCCAGGAAGAGCCGAGGGACCTGGGCCGGGTGTCAAACTTCTTACCACCATGAGGTGGTTGCGCGTACATGGGTGCCTACCCGCCACGCCCTCCTGGTTCCCCGCATTTTGCCCCACGGACCCCCAGAGGCCTTAATTCCTTATTATAAGCACCTAGAATTGCTATAGCGGATTCCAGGAAGAGCCGAGGGACCTGGGCCGGGTGTCAAACTTCTTACCACCATGAGGTGGTTGTGCGTACATGGGCGCCTACCCGCCACGCCCTCCTGGTTCCTCGCATTTTGTCCCACGGACCCCCAGAATCCTTAATTCCTTAATATAAGAACCTAGAATTGCTATAGCGGATTCCAGGAAGAGCCGAGGGACCTGGGCCGGGTGTCAAACTTCTTACCACCATGAGGTGGTTGCGCGTACATGGGTGCCTACCCGCCACGCCCTCCTGGTTTCCCGCATTTTGCCCCACGAACCCCCAGAATCCTTAATTCCTTAATATAAGCACCTAGAATTGCTATAGCGGATTCCAGGAAGAGCCGAGGGAACTGGGCCGGGTGTCAAACTTCTTACCACCATGAGGTGGTTGTGCGTACGTGGGTGCCTACCACCCACGCCCTTCTCGTTCCCCGCATTTTGTCCCACGGACCCCCAGAATCCTTAATTCCTTAATATAAGAACCTAGAATTGCTATAGCGGATTCCAGGAAGAGCCGAGGGACCTGGGCCGGGTGTCAAACTTCTTACCACCATGAGGTGGTTGCGCGTACATGGGTGCCTACCCGCCTCGCCCTCCTGGTTTCCCGCATTTTGCCCCACGGATCCCCAGAGGCCTTAATTCCTTAACATAAGCACTTAGAATTGCTATAGCGGATTCCAGGAAGAGCCGAGGGACCAGGGCAGGGTGTCAAACTTCTTACCACCATGAGGTGATTGTGCGTACATGGGTGCCTACCCGACACGCCCTCCTGGTTCCCCGCATTTTGCCCCACGGATCCCCAGAGGCTTTATTTCCTTAATATTAGCCCTTAGAATTGCTCTAGCGGATTCCAAGAAGAGCCGAGGGACCTGGGCCGGGTGTCAAACTTCTTACCACCATGAGGTGGTTGCGCGTACATGGGTGCCTACCCGCCACGCCCTCCTGGTTCCCCGCATTTTGCCCCACGGACCCCCAGAGGCCTTAATTCCTTATTATAAGCACCTAGAATTGCTATAGCGGATTCCAGGAAGAGCCGAGGGACCTGGGCCGGGTGTCAAACTTCTTACCACCATGAGGTGGTTGTGCGTACATGGGCGCCTACCCGCCACGCCCTCCTGGTTCCTCGCATTTTGTCCCACGGACCCCCAGAATCCTTAATTCCTTAATATAAGAACCTAGAATTGCTATAGCGGATTCCAGGAAGAGCCGAGGGACCTGGGCCGGGTGTCAAACTTCTTACCACCATGAGGTGGTTGCGCGTACATGGGTGCCTACCCGCCTCGCCCTCCTGGTTTCCCGCATTTTGCCCCACGGATCCCCAGAGGCCTTAATTCCTTAACATAAGCACTTAGAATTGCTATAGCGGATTCCAGGAAGAGCCGAGGGACCAGGGCAGGGTGTCAAACTTCTTACCACCATGAGGTGATTGTGCGTACATGGGTGCCTACCCGCCACGCCCTCCTGGTTCCCCGCATTTTGCCCCACGGATCCCCAGAGGCTTTATTTCCTTAATATTAGCCCTTAGAATTGCTCTAGCGGATTCCAGGAAGAGCCGAGGGACCTGGGCCGGGTGTCAAACTTCTTACCACCATGAGGTGGTTGCGCGTACATGGGTGCCTACCCGCCACGCCCTCCTGGTTCCCCGCATTTTGCCCCACGGACCCCCAGAGGCCTTAATTCCTTATTATAAGCACCTAGAATTGCTATAGCGGATTCCAGGAAGAGCCGAGGGACCTGGGCCGGGTGTCAAACTTCTTACCACCATGAGGTGGTTGTGCGTACGTGGGTGCCTACCACCCACGCCCTTCTCGTTCCCCGCATTTTGCCCCACGGATCCCCAGCGGCCTTAATTCCTTATTATAAGCACCTAGATTTGCTATAGCGGATTCCAGGAAGAGCCGAGGGACCTGGGCAGGGTGTCAAACTTCTTACCACCATGAGGTGGTTGCGCGTACATGGGTGCCTACCCGCCACGCCCTCCTGGTTCCCCGCATTTTGCCCCACGGACACCCAGAGGCCTTAATTCCTTATTATAAGCACCTAGAATTGCTATAGCGGATTCCAGGAAGAGCCGAGGGACCTGGGCCGGGTGTCAAACTTCTTACCACCATGAGGTGGTTGCGCGTACATGGGTGCCTACCCGCCACGCCCTCCTGGTTCCCCGCATTTTGCCCCACGGACCCCCAGAGGCCTTAATTCCTTATTATAAGCACCTAGAATTGCTATAGCGGATTCTAGGAAGAGCCGAGGGACCTGGGCCGGGTGTCAAACTTCTTACCACCATGAGGTGGTTGTGCGTACATGGGCGCCTACCCGCCACGCCCTCCTGGTTCCTCGCATTTTGTCCCACGGACCCCCAGAATCCTTAATTCCTTAATATAAGAACCTAGAATTGCTATAGCGGATTCCAGGAAGAGCCGAGGGACCTGGGCCGGGTGTCAAACTTCTTACCACCATGAGGTGGTTGCGCGTACATGGGTGCCTACCCGCCTCGCCCTCCTGGTTTCCCGCATTTTGCCCCACGGATCCCCAGAGGCCTTAATTCCTTAACATAAGCACTTAGAATTGCTATAGCGGATTCCAGGAAGAGCCGAGGGACCAGGGCAGGGTGTCAAACTTCTTACCACCATGAGGTGGTTGTGCGTACATGGGCGCCTACCCGCCACGCCCTCCTGGTTCCTCGCATTTTGCCCCACGGACCCCCAGAATCCTTAATTCCTTAATATAAGAACCTAGAATTGCTATAGCGGATTCCAGGAAGAGCCGAGGGACCTGGGCCGGGTGTCAAACTTCTTACCACCATGAGGTGGTTGCGCGTACATGGGTGCCTACCCGCCACGCCCTCCTGGTTTCCCGCATTTTGCCCCACGAACCCCCAGAATCCTTAATTCCTTAATATAAGCACCTAGAATTGCTATAGCGGATTCCAGGAAGAGCCGAGGGAACTGGGCCGGGTGTCAAACTTCTTACCACCATGAGGTGGTTGTGCGTACGTGGGTGCCTACCACCCACGCCCTTCTCGTTCCCCGCATTTTGCCCCACGGATCCCCAGCGGCCTTAATTCCTTATTATAAGCACCTAGATTTGCTATAGCGGATTCCAGGAAGAGCCGAGGGACCTGGGCAGGGTGTCAAACTTCTTACCACCATGAGGTGGTTGCGCGTACATGGGTGCCTACCCGCCACGCCCTCCTGGTTCCCCGCATTTTGCCCCACGGACACCCAGAAGCCTTAATTCCTTATTATAAGCACCTAGAATTGCTATAGCGGATTCCAGGAAGAGCCGAGGGACCTGGGCCGGGTGTCAAACTTCTTACCACCATGAGGTGGTTGCGCGTACATGGGTGCCTACCCGCCACGCCCTCCTGGTTCCCCGCATTTTGCCCCACGGACCCCCAGAGGCCTTAATTCCTTATTATAAGCACCTAGAATTGCTATAGCGGATTCTAGGAAGAACCGAGGGACCTGGGCCGGGTGTCAAACTTCTTACCACCATGAGGTGGTTGTGCGTACATGGGCGCCTACCCGCCACGCCCTCCTGGTTCCTCGCATTTTGTCCCACGGACCCCCAGAATCCTTAATTCCTTAATATAAGAACCTAGAATTGCTATAGCGGATTCCAGGAAGAGCCGAGGGACCTGGGCCGGGTGTCAAACTTCTTACCACCATGAGGTGGTTGCGCGTACATGGGTGCCTACCCGCCTCGCCCTCCTGGTTTCCCGCATTTTGCCCCACGGATCCCCAGAGGCCTTAATTCCTTAACATAAGCACTTAGAATTGCTATAGCGGATTCCAGGAAGAGCCGAGGGACCAGGGCAGGGTGTCAAACTTCTTACCACCATGAGGTGATTGTGCGTACATGGGTGCCTACCCGCCACGCCCTCCTGGTTCCCCGCATTTTGCCCCACGGATCCCCAGAGGCTTTATTTCCTTAATATTAGCCCTTAGAATTGCTCTAGCGGATTCCAGGAAGAGCCGAGGGACCTGGGCCGGGTGTCAAACTTCTTACCACCATGAGGTGGTTGCGCGTACATGGGTGCCTACCCGCCACGCCCTCCTGGTTCCCCGCATTTTGCCCCACGGACCCCCAGAGGCCTTAATTCCTTATTATAAGCACCTAGAATTGCTATAGCGGATTCCAGGAAGAGCCGAGGGACCTGGGCCGGGTGTCAAACTTCTTACCACCATGAGGTGGTTGTGCGTACATGGGCGCCTACCCGCCACGCCCTCCTGGTTCCTCGCATTTTGTCCCACGGACCCCCAGAATCCTTAATTCCTTAATATAAGAACCTAGAATTGCTATAGCGGATTCCAGGAAGAGCCGAGGGACCTGGGCCGGGTGTCAAACTTCTTACCACCATGAGGTGGTTGCGCGTACATGGGTGCCTACCCGCCTCGCCCTCCTGGTTTCCCGAATTTTGCCCCACGGATCCCCAGAGGCCTTAATTCCTTAACATAAGCACTTAGAATTGCTATAGCGGATTCCAGGAAGAGCCGAGGGACCAGGGCAGGGTGTCAAACTTCTTACCACCATGAGGTGATTGTGCGTACATGGGTGCCTACCCGCCACGCCCTCCTGGTTCCCCGCATTTTGCCCCACGGATCCCCAGAGGCTTTATTTCCTTAATATTAGCCCTTAAAATTGCTCTAGCGGATTCCAGGAAGAGCCGAGGGACCTGGGCCGGGTGTCAAACTTCTTACCACCATGAGGTGATTGTGCGTACATGGGTGCCTACCCGCCACGCCCTCCTGGTTCCCCGCATTTTGCCCCACGGATCCCCAGAGGCTTTATTTCCTTAATATTAGCCCTTAGAATTGCTCTAGCGGATTCCAGGAAGAGCCGAGGGACCTGGGCCGGGTGTCAAACTTCTTACCACCATGAGGTGGTTGCGCGTACATGGGTGCCTACCCGCCACGCCCTCCTGGTTCCCCGCATTTTGCCCCACGGACCCCCAGAGGCCTTAATTCCTTAACATAAGCACTTAGAATTGCTATAGCGGATTCCAGGAAGAGCCGAGGGACCAGGGCAGGGTGTCAAACTTCTTACCACCATGAGGTGGTTGTGCGTACATGGGCGCCTACCCGCCACGCCCTCCTGGTTCCTCGCATTTTGTCCCACGGACCCCCAGAATCCTTAATTCCTTAATATAAGAACCTAGAATTGCTATAGCGGATTCCAGGAAGAGCCGAGGGACCTGGGCCGGGTGTCAAACTTCTTACCACCATGAGGTGGTTGCGCGTACATGGGTGCCTACCCGCCACGCCCTCCTGGTTTCCCGCATTTTGCCCCACGAACCCCCAGAATCCTTAATTCCTTAATATAAGCACCTAGAATTGCTATAGCGGATTCCAGGAAGAGCCGAGGGAACTGGGCCGGGTGTCAAACTTCTTACCACCATGAGGTGGTTGTGCGTACGTGGGTGCCTACCACCCACGCCCTTCTCGTTCCCCGCATTTTGCCCCACGGATCCCCAGCGGCCTTAATTCCTTATTATAAGCACCTAGATTTGCTATAGCGGATTCCAGGAAGAGCCGAGGGACCTGGGCAGGGTGTCAAACTTCTTACCACCATGAGGTGGTTGCGCGTACATGGGTGCCTACCCGCCACGCCCTCCTGGTTCCCCGCATTTTGCCCCACGGACACCCAGAAGCCTTAATTCCTTATTATAAGCACCTAGAATTGCTATAGCGGATTCCAGGAAGAGCCGAGGGACCTGGGCCGGGTGTCAAACTTCTTACCACCATGAGGTGGTTGCGCGTACATGGGTGCCTACCCGCCACGCCCTCCTGGTTCCCCGCATTTTGCCCCACGGACCCCCAGAGGCCTTAATTCCTTATTATAAGCACCTAGAATTGCTATAGCGGATTCTAGGAAGAGCCGAGGGACCTGGGCCGGGTGTCAAACTTCTTACCACCATGAGGTGGTTGTGCGTACATGGGCGCCTACCCGCCACGCCCTCCTGGTTCCTCGCATTTTGTCCCACGGACCCCCAGAATCCTTAATTCCTTAATATAAGAACCTAGAATTGCTATAGCGGATTCCAGGAAGAGCCGAGGGACCTGGGCCGGGTGTCAAACTTCTTACCACCATGAGGTGGTTGCGCGTACATGGGTGCCTACCCGCCTCGCCCTCCTGGTTTCCCGCATTTTGCCCCACGGATCCCCAGAGGCCTTAATTCCTTAACATAAGCACTTAGAATTGCTATAGCGGATTCCAGGAAGAGCCGAGGGACCAGGGCAGGGTGTCAAACTTCTTACCACCATGAGGTGATTGTGCGTACATGGGTGCCTACCCGCCACGCCCTCCTGGTTCCCCGCATTTTGCCCCACGGATCCCCAGAGGCTTTATTTCCTTAATATTAGCCCTTAGAATTGCTCTAGCGGATTCCAGGAAGAGCCGAGGGACCTGGGCCGGGTGTCAAACTTCTTACCACCATGAGGTGGTTGCGCGTACATGGGTGCCTACCCGCCACGCCCTCCTGGTTCCCCGCATTTTGCCCCACGGACCCCCAGAGGCCTTAATTCCTTATTATAAGCACCTAGAATTGCTATAGCGGATTCCAGGAAGAGCCGAGGGACCTGGGCCGGGTGTCAAACTTCTTACCACCATGAGGTGGTTGTGCGTACATGGGCGCCTACCCGCCACGCCCTCCTGGTTCCTCGCATTTTGTCCCACGGACCCCCAGAATCCTTAATTCCTTAATATAAGAACCTAGAATTGCTATAGCGGATTCCAGGAAGAGCCGAGGGACCTGGGCCGGGTGTCAAACTTCTTACCACCATGAGGTGGTTGCGCGTACATGGGTGCCTACCCGCCTCGCCTTCCTGGTTTCCCGCATTTTGCCCCACGGATCCCCAGAGGCCTTAATTCCTTAACATAAGCACTTAGAATTGCTATAGCGGATTCCAGGAAGAGCCGAGGGACCAGGGCAGGGTGTCAAACTTCTTACCACCATGAGGTGATTGTGCGTACATGGGTGCCTACCCGCCACGCCCTCCTGGTTCCCCGCATTTTGCCCCACGGATCCCCAGAGGCTTTATTTCCTTAATATTAGCCCTTAGAATTGCTCTAGCGGATTCCAGGAAGAGCCGAGGGACCTGGGCCGGGTGTCAAACTTCTTACCACCATGAGGTGGTTGCGCGTACATGGGTGCCTACCCGCCACGCCCTCCTGGTTCCCCGCATTTTGCCCCACGGACCCCCAGAGGCCTTAATTCCTTATTATAAGCACCTAGAATTGCTATAGCGGATTCCAGGAAGAGCCGAGGGACCTGGGCCGGGTGTCAAACTTCTTACCACCATGAGGTGGTTGTGCGTACATGGGCGCCTACCCGCCACGCCCTCCTGGTTCCTCGCATTTTGTCCCACGGACCCCCAGAATCCTTAATTCCTTAATATAAGAACCTAGAATTGCTATAGCGGATTCCAGGAAGAGCCGAGGGACCTGGGCCGGGTGTCAAACTTCTTACCACCATGAGGTGGTTGCGCGTACATGGGTGCCTACCCGCCACGCCCTCCTGGTTTCCCGCATTTTGCCCCACGAACCCCCAGAATCCTTAATTCCTTAATATAAGCACCTAGAATTGCTATAGCGGATTCCAGGAAGAGCCGAGGGAACTGGGCCGGGTGTCAAACTTCTTACCACCATGAGGTGGTTGTGCGTACGTGGGTGCCTACCACCCACGCCCTTCTCGTTCCCCGCATTTTGCCCCACGGATCCCCAGCGGCCTTAATTCCTTATTATAAGCACCTAGAATTGCTATAGCGGATTCCAGGAAGAGCCGAGGGACCTGGGCCGTGTGTCAAACTTCTTAGCACCATGAGGTGGTTGTGCGTACATGGGTGCCTACCCACCACGCCCTCCTGGTTCCTCGCATTTTGCCCCACGGACCCCCAGAATCCTTAATTCCTTAATATAAGCAGCTAGAATTGCTATAGCGGATTCCAGGAAGGGCCGAGGGACCTGGGCCGTGTGTCAAACTTCTTACCACCATGAGGTGGTTGTGCGTACATGGGTGCCTACCCGCCACGCCCTCCTGGTTCCTCGCATTTTGTCCCACGGACCCCCAGAATCCTTAATTCCTTAATATAAGCACCTAGAATTGCTTTAGCGGATTCCAGGAAGGGCCGAGGGACCTGGGCATGGTGTCAAACTTCTTACCACCATGAGGTGATTGTGCGTACATGGGTGCCTACCCGCCACGCCCTCCTGGTTCACCGCATTTTGCCCCACGGATCCCCAGAGGCTTTATTTCCTTAATATTAGCCCTTAGAATGGCTCTAGCGGATTCCAGGAAGAGCCGAGGGACCTGGGCCGGGTGTCAAACTTCTTACCACCATGAGGTGGTTGCGCGTACATGGGTGCCTACCCGCCACGCCCTCCTGGTTTCCCGCATTTTGCCCCACGAACCCCCAGAATCCTTAATTCCTTAATATAAGCACCTAGAATTGCTATAGCGGATTCCAGGAAGAGCCGAGGGAACTGGGCCGGGTGTCAAACTTCTTACCACCATGATGTGGTTGTGCGTACGTGGGTGCCTACCACCCACGCCCTTCTCGTTCCCCGCATTTTGCCCCACGGATCCCCAGCGGCCTTAATTCCTTATTATAAGCACCTAGATTTGCTATAGCGGATTCCAGGAAGAGCCGAGGGACCTGGGCAGGGTGTCAAACTTCTTACCACCATGAGGTGGTTGTGCGTACATGGGTTCCTACCCGCTACGCCCTCCTGGTTCCCCGCATTTTGCCCCACGGATCCCCAGAAGCTTTATTTCCTTAAAATTAGCACTTAGAATTGCTATAGCGGATTCCAGGAAGAGCCGAAGGACCTGGGCCGGGTGTCAAACTTCTTACCACCATGAGGTGGTTGCGCGTACATGGGTGCCTACCCGCCACGCCCTCCTGGTTCCCCGCATTTTGCCCCACGGACACCCAGAGGCCTTAATTCCTTATTATAAGCACCTAGAATTGCTATAGCGGATTCCAGGAAGAGCCGAGGGACCTGGGCCGTGTGTCAAACTTCTTACCACCATGAGGTGGTTGTGCGTACATGGGTGCCTACCCACCACGCCCTCCTGGTTCCTCGCATTTTGCCCCACGGACCCCCAGAATCCTTAATTCCTTAATATAAGCAGCTAGAATTGCTATAGCGGATTCCAGGAAGGGCCGAGGGACCTGGGCCGGGTATCAAACTTCTTACAACCTTGAGGTGGTTGTGCGTACATGGGTGCCTACCGACCACGCCTTCCTGGTTCCCCGCATTTTGCCCCACGTTTCCCCAGAGGCTTTAATTCCTTAACATAAGCACTTAGAATTGCTATAGCGGATTCCAGGAAGGGCCGAGGGACCTGGGCCGGATGTCAAACTTTTTACAACCTTGAGGTGGTTGTGCGTAGATGGGTGCCTACCCGCCACGCCCTCCTGGTTCCCTGCATTTTGCCCCACGGATCCCCAGAGGCCTTATTTCCTTAATATAAGCACCTAGAATTACTCTAGCGGATTCCAGGAAGGTCCGAGGGACCTGGGCCGGGTGTCAAACTTTTTACCACCATGAGGTGGTTATGCGTACATGGGTGCCTACCCGCCACGCCCTCCTGGTTCCCCGCATTTTGCCCCACGGACCCCCAGAGGCCTTAATTCCTTATTATAAGCACCTAGAATTGCTATAGCGGATTCCAGGAAGAGCCGAGGGACCTGGGCCGGGTGTCAAACTTCTTACCACCTTGAGGTGGTTGTGCGTACATGGGTGCCTACCCGCCACGCCCTCCAGGTTCCCTGCATTTTGCCCAACGGATCACCAGATGACTTATTTCCTTAATATAAGCACCTAGAATTACTCTAGCCGATTCCAGGAAGGTCCAAGGGACCTGGGCCGGGTGTCAAACTTCTTACCACCATGGGGTGGTTGTGCGTACATGGGTGCCTACCCGCCACGCCCTCCTGGTTCCCCGCATTTTGCCCCACGGACCCTCAGAATCCTTAATTCCTTAATATAAGCACCTAGAATTGCTATAGCGGATTCCAGGAAGGGCCGAGGGACCTGGGCCGGGTGTCAAACTTCTTACAACCTTGAGGTGGTTGTGCGTACATGGGTGCCTACCGACCACGCCCTCCTGGTTCCCCGCATTTTGCCCCACGGACCCCCAGAATCCTTAATTCCTTAATATAAGCACCTAGAATTGCTATAGCGGATTCCAGGAAGAGCCGAGGGACCTGGGCAAGGTGTCAAACTTCTTACAACCATGAGGTGGTTGTGCGTACATGGGTGCGTACCCGCCACGCCCTCCTGGTTTCCCGCATTTTGCCCCACGGATCCCCAGAGGCCTTAATTCTTTAACATAAGCACTTAGAATTGCTCTAGCGGATTCCAGGAAGAGCCGAGGGACCTGGGCCGGGTGTCAAACTTCTTACCACCATGAGGTGGTTGTGCGTACGTGGGTGCCTACTACCCACGCCCTTCTCGTTCCCCGCATTTTGCCCCACGGATCCCCAGCGGCCTTAATTCCTTATTATAAGCACCTAGAATTGCTATAGCGGATTCCAGGAAGAGCCGAGGGACCTGGGCAGGGTGTCAAACTTCTTACCACCATGAGGTGATTGTGCGTACATGGGTGCCTACCCGCCACGCCCTCCTGGTTCACCGCATTTTGCCCCACGGATCCCCAGAGGCTTTATTTCCTTAATATTAGCCCTTAGAATTGCTCTAGCGGATTCCAGGAAGAGCCGAGGGACCTGGGCCGGGTGTCAAACTTCTTACCACCATGAGGTGGTTGCGCGTACATGGGTGCCTACCCGCCACGCCCTCCTGGTTCCCCGCATTTTGCCCCACGGACCCCCAGAGGCCTTAATTCTTTATTATAAGCACCTAGAATTGCTCTAGCGGATTCCAGGAAAAGCCGAGGGGCCTGCGCCGTGTGTCAAACTTCTTACCACCATGAGGTGGTTGTGCGTACATGGGTGCCTACCCGCTACGCCCTCCTGGTTCCCCGCATTTTGCCCCACGGATCCCCAGAAGCTTTAATTCCTTAAAATTAGCACTTAGAATTGCTATAGCGGATTCCAGGAAGAGCCGAGGGACCTGGGCCGGGTATCAAACTTCTTACAACCTTGAGGTGGTTGTGCGTACATGGGTGCCTACCGACCACGCCTTCCTGGTTCCCCGCATTTTGCCCCACGGTTGCCCAGAGGCTTTAATTCCTTAACATAAGCACTTAGAATTGCTATTGCGGATTCCAGGAAGGGCCGAGGGACCTGGGCCGGATGTCAAACTTCTTACAACCTTGAGGTGGTTGTGCGTACATGGGTGCCTACCCGCCACGCCATCCTGGTTCCTTGCATTTTGCCCAGCGGACCCCCAGAATCCTTAATTCCTTAATATAAGCACGTAGAATTGCTATAGCGGATTCCAGGAAGAGCCGAGGGACCTGGGCCGGGTGTCAAACTTCTTACCACCATGAGGTGGTTGTGCGTAGATGGGTGCCTACCCGCCACGCCCTCCTGGTTCCCTGCATTTTGCCCCACGGATCCCCAGAGGCCTTATTTCCTTAATATAAGCACCTAGAATTACTCTAGCGGATTCCAGGAAGGTCCGAGGGACCTGGGCCGGGTGTCAAACTTTTTACCACCATGAGGTGGTTGTGCGTACATGGGTGCCTACCCGCCACGCCCTCCTGGTTCCCCGCATTTTGCCCCACGGACCCCCAGAGGCCTTAATTCCTTATTATAAGCACCTAGAATTGCTATAGCGGATTCCAGGAAGAGCCGAGGGACCTGGGCCGGGTGTCAAACTTTTTACCACCATGAGGTGGTTGTGCGTACATGGGTGCCTACCCGCCACGCCCTCCTGGTTTCCCGCATTTTGCCCCACGAACCCCCAGAATCCTTAATTCCTTAATATAAGCACCTAGAATTGCTATAGCGGATTCCAGGAAGAGCCGAGGGACCAGGGCCGGGTGTCAAACTTCTTACCACCATGAGGTGGTTGTGCGTACGTGGGTGCCTACCACCCACGCCCTTCTCGTTCCCCGCATTTTGCCCCACGGATCCCCAGCGGCCTTAATTCCTTATTATAAGCACCTAGAATTGCTATAGCGGATTCCAGGAAGAGCCGAGGGACCTGGGCCGTGTGTCAAACTTCTTACCACCATGAGGTGGTTGTGCGTACATGGGTGCCTACCCACCACGCCCTCCTGGTTCCTCGCATTTTGCCCCACGGACCCCCAGAATCCTTAATTCCTTAATATAAGCAGCTAGAATTGCTATAGCGGATTCCAGGAAGGGCCGAGGGACCTGGGCCGGGTATCAAACTTCTTACAACCTTGAGGTGGTTGTGCGTACATGGGTGCCTACCGACCACGCCTTCCTGGTTCCCCGCATTTTGCCCCACGGTTCCCCAGAGGCTTTAATTCCTTAACATTAGCACTTAGAATTGCTATTGCGGATTCCAGGAAGGGCCGAGGGACCTGGGCCGGATGTCAAACTTCTTACAACCTTGAGGTGGTTGTGCGTACATGGGTGCCTACCCGCCACGCCATCCTGGTTCCTTGCATTTTGCCCAACGGACCCCCAGAATCCTTAATTCCTTAATATAAGCACGTAGAATTGCTATAGCGGATTCCAGGAAGAGCCGATTGACCTGGGCCGGGTGTCAAACTTCTTACCACCATGAGGTGGTTGTGCGTAGATGGGTGCCTACCCGCCACGCCCTCCTGGTTCCCTGCATTTTGCCCCACGGATCCCCAGAGGCCTTATTTCCTTAATATAAGCACCTAGAATTACTCTAGCGGATTCCAGGAAGGTCCGAGGGACCTGGGCCGGGTGTCAAACTTTTTACCACCATGAGGTGGTTGTGCGTACATGGGTGCCTACCCGCCACGCCCTCCTGGTTCCCCGCATTTTGCCCCACGGACCCCCAGAGGCCTTAATTCCTTATTATAAGCACCTAGAATTGCTATAGCGGATTCCAGGAAGAGCCGAGGGACCTGGGCCGGGTGTCAAACTTCTTACCACCTTGAGGTGGTTGTGCGTACATGGGTGCCTACCCGCCACGCCCTCCAGGTTCCCTGCATTTTGCCCAACGGATCCCCAGATGACTTATTTCCTTAATATAAGCACCTAGAATTACTCTAGCCGATTCCAGGAAGAGCCGAGGGACCAGGGCCGGGTGTCAAACTTCTTACCACCATGAGGTGGTTGTGCGTACGTGGGTGCCTACCACCCACGCCCTTCTCGTTCCCCGCATTTTGCCCCACGGATCCCCAGCGGCCTTAATTCCTTATTATAAGCACCTAGAATTGCTATAGCGGATTCCAGGAAGAGCCGAGGGACCTGGGCCGTGTGTCAAACTTCTTACCACCATGAGGTGGTTGTGCGTACATGGGTGCCTACCCACCACGCCCTCCTGGTTCCTCGCATTTTGCCCCACGGACCCCCAGAATCCTTAATTCCTTAATATAAGCAGCTAGAATTGCTATAGCGGATTCCAGGAAGGGCCGAGGGACCTGGGCCGGGTATCAAACTTCTTACAACCTTGAGGTGGTTGTGCGTACATGGGTGCCTACCGACCGCGCCTTCCTGGTTCCCCGCATTTTGCCCCACGGTTCCCCAGAGGCTTTAATTCCTTAACATAAGCACTTAGAATTGCTATTGCGGATTCCAGGAAGGGCCGAGGGACCTGGGCCAAATGTCAAACTTCTTACAACCTTGAGGTGGTTGTGCGTACATGGGTGCCTACCCGCCACGCCATCCTGGTTCCTTGCATTTTGCCCAACGGACCCCCAGAATCCTTAATTCCTTAATATAAGCACGTAGAATTGCTATAGCGGATTCCAGGAAGAGCCGAGGGACCTGGGCCGGGTGTCAAACTTCTTACCACCATGAGGTGGTTGTGCGTAGATGGGTGCCTACCCGCCACGCCCTCCTGGTTCCCTGCATTTTGCCCCACGGATCCCCAGAGGCCTTATTTCCTTAATATAAGCACCTAGAATTACTCTAGCGGATTCCAGGAAGGTCCGAGGGACCTGGGCCGGGTGTCAAACTTTTTACCACCATGAGGTGGTTGTGCGTACATGGGTGCCTACCCGCCACGCCCTCCTGGTTCCCCGCATTTTGCCCCACGGACCCCCAGAGGCCTTAATTCCTTATTATAAGCACCTAGAATTGCTATAGCGGATTCCAGGAAGAGCCGAGGGACCTGGGCCGGGTGTCAAACTTCTTACCACCTTGAGGTGGTTGTGCGTACATGGGTGCCTACCCGCCACGCCCTCCAGGTTCCCTGCATTTTGCCCAACGGATCCCCAGATGACTTATTTCCTTAATATAAGCACCTAGAATTACTCTAGCCGATTCCAGGAAGGTCCAAGGGACCTGGGCCGGGTGTCAAACTTCTTACCACCATGGGGTGGTTGTGCGTACACGAGTGCCTTCCCGCCACGCCCTCCTGGTTCCCCGCATTTTGCCCCACGGACCCCCAGAGGCCTTAATTCCTTATTATAAGCACCTAGAATTGCTATAGCGGATTCCAGGAAGAGCCGAGGGACCTGGGCCGGGTGTCAAACTTCTTACCACCATGAGGTGGTTGTGCGTACATGGGTGCCTACCCGCCACGCCCTTCTGGTTTCCCGCATTTTGCCCCACGGACCCCCAGAGGCCTTAATTCCTTATTATAAGCACCTAGAATTGCTATAGCGGATTCCAGGAAGAGCCGAGGGACCTGGGCCGGGTGTCAAACTTTTTACCACCATGAGGTGGTTGTGCGTACATGGGTGCCTACCCGCCACGCCCTCCTGGTTTCCCGCATTTTGCCCCACGAACCCCCAGAATCCTTAATTCCTTAATATAAGCACCTAGAATTGCTATAGCGGATTCCAGGAAGAGCCGAGGGACCAGGGCCGGGTGTCAAACTTCTTACCACCATGAGGTGGTTGTGCGTACGTGGGTGCCTACCACCCACGCCCTTCTCGTTCCCCGCATTTTGCCCCACGGATCCCCAGCGGCCTTAATTCCTTATTATAAGCACCTAGAATTGCTATAGCGGATTCCAGGAAGAGCCGAGGGACCTCGGCCGGGTGTCAAACTTCTTACCACCATGAGGTGGTTGCGCGTACATGGGTGCCTACCCGCCACGCCCTCCTGGTTCCCCGCATTTTGCCCCACGGACCCCCAGAGGCCTTAATTCCTTATTATAAGCACCTAGAATTGCTATAGCGGATTCCAGGAAGGGCCGAGGGACCTGGGCCGGGTATCAAACTTCTTACAACCTTGAGGTGGTTGTGCGTACATGGGTGCCTACCGACCACGCCCTCCTGGTTCCCCGCATTTTGCCCCACGGTTCCCCAGAGGCTTTAATTCCTTAATATAAGCACTTAGAATTGCTATAGCGGATTCCAGGAAGGGCCGAGGGACCTGGGCCGGGTGTCAAACTTCTTACAACCTTGAGGTGGTTGTGCGTACATGGGTGCCTACCCGCCACGCCATCCTGGTTCCTTGCATTTTGCCCAACGGACCCCCAGAATCCTTAATTCCTTAATATAAGCACCTAGAATTGCTATAGCGGATTCCAGGAAGAGCCGAGGGACCTGGGCCGGGTGTCAAACTTCTTACCACCATGAGGTGGTTGTGCGTAGATGGGTGCCTACCCGCCACGCCCTCCTGGTTCCCTGCATTTTGCCCCACGGATCCCCAGAGGCCGTATTTCCTTAATATAAGCACCTAGAATTACTCTAGCGGATTCCAGGAAGGTCCGAAGGACCTGGGCCGGGTGTCAAACTTTTTACCACCATGAGGTGGTTGTGCGTACATGGGCGCCTACCCGCCACGCCCTCCTGGTTCCTCGCATTTTGTCCCACGGACCCCCAGAATCCTTAATTCCTTAATATAAGAACCTAGAATTGCTATAGCGGATTCCAGGAAGAGCCGAGGGACCTGGGCCGGGTGTCAAACTTCTTACCACCATGAGGTGGTTGCGCGTACATGGGTGCCTACCCGCCACGCCCTCCTGGTTTCCCGCATTTTGCCCCACGAACCCCCAGAATCCTTAATTCCTTAATATAAGCACCTAGAATTGCTATAGCGGATTCCAGGAAGAGCCGAGGGAACTGGGCCGGGTGTCAAACTTCTTACCACCATGAGGTGGTTGTGCGTACGTGGGTGCCTACCACCCACGCCCTTCTCGTTCCCCGCATTTTGCCCCACGGATCCCCAGCGGCCTTAATTCCTTATTATAAGCACCTAGAATTGCTATAGCGGATTCCAGGAAGAGCCGAGGGACCTGGGCCGTGTGTCAAACTTCTTAGCACCATGAGGTGGTTGTGCGTACATGGGTGCCTACCCACCACGCCCTCCTGGTTCCTCGCATTTTGCCCCACGGACCCCCAGAATCCTTAATTCCTTAATATAAGCAGCTAGAATTGCTATAGCGGATTCCAGGAAGGGCCGAGGGACCTGGGCCGTGTGTCAAACTTCTTACCACCATGAGGTGGTTGTGCGTACATGGGTGCCTACCCGCCACGCCCTCCTGGTTCCTCGCATTTTGTCCCACGGACCCCCAGAATCCTTAATTCCTTAATATAAGCACCTAGAATTGCTTTAGCGGATTCCAGGAAGGGCCGAGGGACCTGGGCATGGTGTCAAACTTCTTACCACCATGAGGTGATTGTGCGTACATGGGTGCCTACCCGCCACGCCCTCCTGGTTCACCGCATTTTGCCCCACGGATCCCCAGAGGCTTTATTTCCTTAATATTAGCCCTTAGAATGGCTCTAGCGGATTCCAGGAAGAGCCGAGGGACCTGGGCCGGGTGTCAAACTTCTTACCACCATGAGGTGGTTGCGCGTACATGGGTGCCTACCCGCCACGCCCTCCTGGTTTCCCGCATTTTGCCCCACGAACCCCCAGAATCCTTAATTCCTTAATATAAGCACCTAGAATTGCTATAGCGGATTCCAGGAAGAGCCGAGGGAACTGGGCCGGGTGTCAAACTTCTTACCACCATGATGTGGTTGTGCGTACGTGGGTGCCTACCACCCACGCCCTTCTCGTTCCCCGCATTTTGCCCCACGGATCCCCAGCGGCCTTAATTCCTTATTATAAGCACCTAGATTTGCTATAGCGGATTCCAGGAAGAGCCGAGGGACCTGGGCAGGGTGTCAAACTTCTTACCACCATGAGGTGGTTGTGCGTACATGGGTTCCTACCCGCTACGCCCTCCTGGTTCCCCGCATTTTGCCCCACGGATCCCCAGAAGCTTTAATTCCTTAAAATTAGCACTTAGAATTGCTATAGCGGATTCCAGGAAGAGCCGAAGGACCTGGGCCGGGTGTCAAACTTCTTACCACCATGAGGTGGTTGCGCGTACATGGGTGCCTACCCGCCACGCCCTCCTGGTTCCCCGCATTTTGCCCCACGGACCCCCAGAGGCCTTAATTCCTTATTATAAGCACCTAGAATTGCTATAGCGGATTCCAGGAAGAGCCGAGGGACCTGGGCCGTGTGTCAAACTTCTTACCACCATGAGGTGGTTGTGCGTACATGGGTGCCTACCCACCACGCCCTCCTGGTTCCTCGCATTTTGCCCCACGGACCCCCAGAATCCTTAATTCCTTAATATAAGCAGCTAGAATTGCTATAGCGGATTCCAGGAAGGGCCGAGGGACCTGGGCCGGGTATCAAACTTCTTACAACCTTGAGGTGGTTGTGCGTACATGGGTGCCTACCGACCACGCCTTCCTGGTTCCCCGCATTTTGCCCCACGTTTCCCCAGAGGCTTTAATTCCTTAACATAAGCACTTAGAATTGCTATAGCGGATTCCAGGAAGGGCCGAGGGACCTGGGCCGGATGTCAAACTTTTTACAACCTTGAGGTGGTTGTGCGTAGATGGGTGCCTACCCGCCACGCCCTCCTGGTTCCCTGCATTTTGCCCCACGGATCCCCAGAGGCCTTATTTCCTTAATATAAGCACCTAGAATTACTCTAGCGGATTCCAGGAAGGTCCGAGGGACCTGGGCCGGGTGTCAAACTTTTTACCACCATGAGGTGGTTATGCGTACATGGGTGCCTACCCGCCACGCCCTCCTGGTTCCCCGCATTTTGCCCCACGGACCCCCAGAGGCCTTAATTCCTTATTATAAGCACCTAGAATTGCTATAGCGGATTCCAGGAAGAGCCGAGGGACCTGGGCCGGGTGTCAAACTTCTTACCACCTTGAGGTGGTTGTGCGTACATGGGTGCCTACCCGCCACGCCCTCCAGGTTCCCTGCATTTTGCCCAACGGATCACCAGATGACTTATTTCCTTAATATAAGCACCTAGAATTACTCTAGCCGATTCCAGGAAGGTCCAAGGGACCTGGGCCGGGTGTCAAACTTCTTACCACCATGGGGTGGTTGTGCGTACATGGGTGCCTACCCGCCACGCCCTCCTGGTTCCCCGCATTTTGCCCCACGGACCCTCAGAATCCTTAATTCCTTAATATAAGCACCTAGAATTGCTATAGCGGATTCCAGGAAGGGCCGAGGGACCTGGGCCGGGTGTCAAACTTCTTACAACCTTGAGGTGGTTGTGCGTACATGGGTGCCTACCGACCACGCCCTCCTGGTTCCCCGCATTTTGCCCCACGGACCCCCAGAATCCTTAATTCCTTAATATAAGCACCTAGAATTGCTATAGCGGATTCCAGGAAGAGCCGAGGGACCTGGGCAAGGTGTCAAACTTCTTACAACCATGAGGTGGTTGTGCGTACATGGGTGCGTACCCGCCACGCCCTCCTGGTTTCCCGCATTTTGCCCCACGGATCCCCAGAGGCCTTAATTCTTTAACATAAGCACTTAGAATTGCTCTAGCGGATTCCAGGAAGAGCCGAGGGACCTGGGCCGGGTGTCAAACTTCTTACCACCATGAGGTGGTTGTGCGTACGTGGGTGCCTACTACCCACGCCCTTCTCGTTCCCCGCATTTTGCCCCACGGATCCCCAGCGGCCTTAATTCCTTATTATAAGCACCTAGAATTGCTATAGCGGATTCCAGGAAGAGCCGAGGGACCTGGGCAGGGTGTCAAACTTCTTACCACCATGAGGTGATTGTGCGTACATGGGTGCCTACCCGCCACGCCCTCCTGGTTCACCGCATTTTGCCCCACGGATCCCCAGAGGCTTTATTTCCTTAATATTAGCCCTTAGAATTGCTCTAGCGGATTCCAGGAAGAGCCGAGGGACCTGGGCCGGGTGTCAAACTTCTTACCACCATGAGGTGGTTGCGCGTACATGGGTGCCTACCCGCCACGCCCTCCTGGTTCCCCGCATTTTGCCCCACGGACCCCCAGAGGCCTTAATTCTTTATTATAAGCACCTAGAATTGCTCTAGCGGATTCCAGGAAAAGCCGAGGGGCCTGCGCCGTGTGTCAAACTTCTTACCACCATGAGGTGGTTGTGCGTACATGGGTGCCTACCCGCTACGCCCTCCTGGTTCCCCGCATTTTGCCCCACGGATCCCCAGAAGCTTTAATTCCTTAAAATTAGCACTTAGAATTGCTATAGCGGATTCCAGGAAGAGCCGAGGGACCTGGGCCGGGTATCAAACTTCTTACAACCTTGAGGTGGTTGTGCGTACATGGGTGCCTACCGACCACGCCTTCCTGGTTCCCCGCATTTTGCCCCACGGTTGCCCAGAGGCTTTAATTCCTTAACATAAGCACTTAGAATTGCTATTGCGGATTCCAGGAAGGGCCGAGGGACCTGGGCCGGATGTCAAACTTCTTACAACCTTGAGGTGGTTGTGCGTACATGGGTGCCTACCCGCCACGCCATCCTGGTTCCTTGCATTTTGCCCAGCGGACCCCCAGAATCCTTAATTCCTTAATATAAGCACGTAGAATTGCTATAGCGGATTCCAGGAAGAGCCGAGGGACCTGGGCCGGGTGTCAAACTTCTTACCACCATGAGGTGGTTGTGCGTAGATGGGTGCCTACCCGCCACGCCCTCCTGGTTCCCTGCATTTTGCCCCACGGATCCCCAGAGGCCTTATTTCCTTAATATAAGCACCTAGAATTACTCTAGCGGATTCCAGGAAGGTCCGAGGGACCTGGGCCGGGTGTCAAACTTTTTACCACCATGAGGTGGTTGTGCGTACATGGGTGCCTACCCGCCACGCCCTCCTGGTTCCCCGCATTTTGCCCCACGGACCCCCAGAGGCCTTAATTCCTTATTATAAGCACCTAGAATTGCTATAGCGGATTCCAGGAAGAGCCGAGGGACCTGGGCCGGGTGTCAAACTTTTTACCACCATGAGGTGGTTGTGCGTACATGGGTGCCTACCCGCCACGCCCTCCTGGTTTCCCGCATTTTGCCCCACGAACCCCCAGAATCCTTAATTCCTTAATATAAGCACCTAGAATTGCTATAGCGGATTCCAGGAAGAGCCGAGGGACCAGGGCCGGGTGTCAAACTTCTTACCACCATGAGGTGGTTGTGCGTACGTGGGTGCCTACCACCCACGCCCTTCTCGTTCCCCGCATTTTGCCCCACGGATCCCCAGCGGCCTTAATTCCTTATTATAAGCACCTAGAATTGCTATAGCGGATTCCAGGAAGAGCCGAGGGACCTGGGCCGTGTGTCAAACTTCTTACCACCATGAGGTGGTTGTGCGTACATGGGTGCCTACCCACCACGCCCTCCTGGTTCCTCGCATTTTGCCCCACGGACCCCCAGAATCCTTAATTCCTTAATATAAGCAGCTAGAATTGCTATAGCGGATTCCAGGAAGGGCCGAGGGACCTGGGCCGGGTATCAAACTTCTTACAACCTTGAGGTGGTTGTGCGTACATGGGTGCCTACCGACCACGCCTTCCTGGTTCCCCGCATTTTGCCCCACGGTTCCCCAGAGGCTTTAATTCCTTAACATTAGCACTTAGAATTGCTATTGCGGATTCCAGGAAGGGCCGAGGGACCTGGGCCGGATGTCAAACTTCTTACAACCTTGAGGTGGTTGTGCGTACATGGGTGCCTACCCGCCACGCCATCCTGGTTCCTTGCATTTTGCCCAACGGACCCCCAGAATCCTTAATTCCTTAATATAAGCACGTAGAATTGCTATAGCGGATTCCAGGAAGAGCCGATTGACCTGGGCCGGGTGTCAAACTTCTTACCACCATGAGGTGGTTGTGCGTAGATGGGTGCCTACCCGCCACGCCCTCCTGGTTCCCTGCATTTTGCCCCACGGATCCCCAGAGGCCTTATTTCCTTAATATAAGCACCTAGAATTACTCTAGCGGATTCCAGGAAGGTCCGAGGGACCTGGGCCGGGTGTCAAACTTTTTACCACCATGAGGTGGTTGTGCGTACATGGGTGCCTACCCGCCACGCCCTCCTGGTTCCCCGCATTTTGCCCCACGGACCCCCAGAGGCCTTAATTCCTTATTATAAGCACCTAGAATTGCTATAGCGGATTCCAGGAAGAGCCGAGGGACCTGGGCCGGGTGTCAAACTTCTTACCACCTTGAGGTGGTTGTGCGTACATGGGTGCCTACCCGCCACGCCCTCCAGGTTCCCTGCATTTTGCCCAACGGATCCCCAGATGACTTATTTCCTTAATATAAGCACCTAGAATTACTCTAGCCGATTCCAGGAAGAGCCGAGGGACCAGGGCCGGGTGTCAAACTTCTTACCACCATGAGGTGGTTGTGCGTACGTGGGTGCCTACCACCCACGCCCTTCTCGTTCCCCGCATTTTGCCCCACGGATCCCCAGCGGCCTTAATTCCTTATTATAAGCACCTAGAATTGCTATAGCGGATTCCAGGAAGAGCCGAGGGACCTGGGCCGTGTGTCAAACTTCTTACCACCATGAGGTGGTTGTGCGTACATGGGTGCCTACCCACCACGCCCTCCTGGTTCCTCGCATTTTGCCCCACGGACCCCCAGAATCCTTAATTCCTTAATATAAGCAGCTAGAATTGCTATAGCGGATTCCAGGAAGGGCCGAGGGACCTGGGCCGGGTATCAAACTTCTTACAACCTTGAGGTGGTTGTGCGTACATGGGTGCCTACCGACCGCGCCTTCCTGGTTCCCCGCATTTTGCCCCACGGTTCCCCAGAGGCTTTAATTCCTTAACATAAGCACTTAGAATTGCTATTGCGGATTCCAGGAAGGGCCGAGGGACCTGGGCCAAATGTCAAACTTCTTACAACCTTGAGGTGGTTGTGCGTACATGGGTGCCTACCCGCCACGCCATCCTGGTTCCTTGCATTTTGCCCAACGGACCCCCAGAATCCTTAATTCCTTAATATAAGCACGTAGAATTGCTATAGCGGATTCCAGGAAGAGCCGAGGGACCTGGGCCGGGTGTCAAACTTCTTACCACCATGAGGTGGTTGTGCGTAGATGGGTGCCTACCCGCCACGCCCTCCTGGTTCCCTGCATTTTGCCCCACGGATCCCCAGAGGCCTTATTTCCTTAATATAAGCACCTAGAATTACTCTAGCGGATTCCAGGAAGGTCCGAGGGACCTGGGCCGGGTGTCAAACTTTTTACCACCATGAGGTGGTTGTGCGTACATGGGTGCCTACCCGCCACGCCCTCCTGGTTCCCCGCATTTTGCCCCACGGACCCCCAGAGGCCTTAATTCCTTATTATAAGCACCTAGAATTGCTATAGCGGATTCCAGGAAGAGCCGAGGGACCTGGGCCGGGTGTCAAACTTCTTACCACCTTGAGGTGGTTGTGCGTACATGGGTGCCTACCCGCCACGCCCTCCAGGTTCCCTGCATTTTGCCCAACGGATCCCCAGATGACTTATTTCCTTAATATAAGCACCTAGAATTACTCTAGCCGATTCCAGGAAGGTCCAAGGGACCTGGGCCGGGTGTCAAACTTCTTACCACCATGGGGTGGTTGTGCGTACACGAGTGCCTTCCCGCCACGCCCTCCTGGTTCCCCGCATTTTGCCCCACGGACCCCCAGAGGCCTTAATTCCTTATTATAAGCACCTAGAATTGCTATAGCGGATTCCAGGAAGAGCCGAGGGACCTGGGCCGGGTGTCAAACTTCTTACCACCATGAGGTGGTTGTGCGTACATGGGTGCCTACCCGCCACGCCCTTCTGGTTTCCCGCATTTTGCCCCACGGACCCCCAGAGGCCTTAATTCCTTATTATAAGCACCTAGAATTGCTATAGCGGATTCCAGGAAGAGCCGAGGGACCTGGGCCGGGTGTCAAACTTTTTACCACCATGAGGTGGTTGTGCGTACATGGGTGCCTACCCGCCACGCCCTCCTGGTTTCCCGCATTTTGCCCCACGAACCCCCAGAATCCTTAATTCCTTAATATAAGCACCTAGAATTGCTATAGCGGATTCCAGGAAGAGCCGAGGGACCAGGGCCGGGTGTCAAACTTCTTACCACCATGAGGTGGTTGTGCGTACGTGGGTGCCTACCACCCACGCCCTTCTCGTTCCCCGCATTTTGCCCCACGGATCCCCAGCGGCCTTAATTCCTTATTATAAGCACCTAGAATTGCTATAGCGGATTCCAGGAAGAGCCGAGGGACCTCGGCCGGGTGTCAAACTTCTTACCACCATGAGGTGGTTGCGCGTACATGGGTGCCTACCCGCCACGCCCTCCTGGTTCCCCGCATTTTGCCCCACGGACCCCCAGAGGCCTTAATTCCTTATTATAAGCACCTAGAATTGCTATAGCGGATTCCAGGAAGGGCCGAGGGACCTGGGCCGGGTATCAAACTTCTTACAACCTTGAGGTGGTTGTGCGTACATGGGTGCCTACCGACCACGCCCTCCTGGTTCCCCGCATTTTGCCCCACGGTTCCCCAGAGGCTTTAATTCCTTAATATAAGCACTTAGAATTGCTATAGCGGATTCCAGGAAGGGCCGAGGGACCTGGGCCGGGTGTCAAACTTCTTACAACCTTGAGGTGGTTGTGCGTACATGGGTGCCTACCCGCCACGCCATCCTGGTTCCTTGCATTTTGCCCAACGGACCCCCAGAATCCTTAATTCCTTAATATAAGCACCTAGAATTGCTATAGCGGATTCCAGGAAGAGCCGAGGGACCTGGGCCGGGTGTCAAACTTCTTACCACCATGAGGTGGTTGTGCGTAGATGGGTGCCTACCCGCCACGCCCTCCTGGTTCCCTGCATTTTGCCCCACGGATCCCCAGAGGCCGTATTTCCTTAATATAAGCACCTAGAATTACTCTAGCGGATTCCAGGAAGGTCCGAAGGACCTGGGCCGGGTGTCAAACTTTTTACCACCATGAGGTGGTTGTGCGTACATGGGTGCCTACCCGCCACGCCCTCCTGGTTCCCCGCATTTTGCCCCACGGACCCCCAGAGGCCTTAATTCCTTATTATAAGCACCTAGAATTGCTATAGCGGATTCCTGGAAGAGCCGAGGGACCTGGGCCGTGTGTCAAACTTCTTACCACCATGAGGTGGTTGTGCGTACATGGGTGCCTACCCGCCACGCCCTCCTGGTTCCTCGCATTTTGCCCCACGGGCCCTCAGAATCCTTAATTCCTTAATATAAGCACCTAGAATTGCTATAGCGGATTCCAGGAAGAGCCGAGGGACCTGGGCCGGGTGTCAAACTTCTTACCACCATGAGGTGGTTGCGCGTACATGGGTGCCTACCCTCCACGCCCTCCTGGTTCCCCGCATTTTGCCCCACGGACCGCCAGCGGCCTTAATTCCTTAGTATAAGCACCTAGAATTGCTATAGCGGATTCCAGGAAGAGCCGAGGGACCTGGGCCGTGTGTCAAACTTCTTACCACCATGAGGTGGTTGTGCGTACATGGGTGCCTACCCGCCACGCCCTCCTGGTTCCTCGCATTTTGCCCCACGGTCCCCCAGAATCCTTAATTCCTTAATATAAGCACCTAGAATTGCTATAGCGGATTCCAGGAAGGGCCGAGGGACCTGGGCCGGGTGTCAAACTTCTTACCACCTTGAGGTGGTTGCGCGTACATGGGTGCCTACCCGCCACGCCTTCCTGGTTCCCCGCATTTTGCCCCACGGACCCCCAGAGGCCTTAATTCCTTATTATAAGCACCTAGAATTGCTATAGCGGATTCCAGGAAGAGCCGAGGGACCTGGGCCGGGTGTCAAACTTCTTACCACCATGAGGTGGTTGTGCGTACGTGGGTGCCTACTACCCACGCCCTTCTCGTTCCCCGCATTTTGCCCCACGGATCCCCAGCGGCCTTAATTCCTTATTATAAGCACCTAGAATTGCTCTAGCGGATTCCAGGAAGAGCCGAGGGACCTGGGCAGGGTGTCAAACTTCTTACCACCATGAGGTGATTGTGCGTACATGGGTGCCTACCCGCCACGCCCTCCTGGTTCACCGCATTTTGCCCCACGGATCCCCAGAGGCTTTATTTCCTTAATATTAGCCCTTAGAATTGCTCTAGCGGATTCCAGGAAGAGCCGAGGGACCTGGGCCGGGTGTCAAACTTCTTACCACCATGAGGTGGTTGCGCGTACATGGGTGCCTACCCGCCACGCCCTCCTGGTTCCCCGCATTTTGCCCCACGGACCCCCAGAGGCCTTAATTCCTTATTATAAGCACCTAGAATTGCTATAGCGGATTCCAGGAAGAGCCGAGGGACCTGGGCCGGGTGTCAAACTTCTTACCACCATAAGGTGGTTGTGCGTACATGGGCGCCTACCCGCCACGCCCTCCTGGTTCCTCGCATTTTGTCCCACAGACCCCCAGAACTCTTAATTCCTTAATATAAGAACCTAGAATTGCTATAGCGGATTCCAGGAAGAGCCGAGGGACCTGGGCCGGGTGTCAAACTTCTTACCACCATGAGGTGGTTTGCGCGTACATGGGTGCCTACCCGCCACGCCCTCCTGGTTTCCCGCATTTTGCCCCACGAACCCCCAGAATCCTTAATTCCTTAATATAAGCACCTAGAATTGCTATAGCGGATTCCAGGAAGGGCCAAGGGACCTGGGCTGGGTGTCAAACTTCTTACCACCATGAGGTGGTTGTGCGTACATGGGTGCCTACCCGCTACGCCCTCCTGGTTCCCTGCATTTTGCCCCACGGATCCCCAGAGGCCTTATTTCCTTAATATAAGCATCTAGAATTACTCTAGCGAATTCCAGGAAGGTCCGAGGGACCTGGGACGGGTGTCAAACTTCTTACCACCATGAGGTGGTTGTGCGTACATGGGTGCCTACCCGCCACGCACTCCTGGTTCCCCGCATTTTGCCCCACGGACCCCCAGAGGCCTTAATTCCTTATTATAAGCACCTAGAATTGCTATAGCGGATTCCAGGAAGAGCCGAGGGACCTGGGCCGGGTGTCAAACTTCTTACCACCATGAGGTGGTTGTGCGTACATGGGTGCCTACCCGCCACGCCCTTCTGGTTCCCTGCATTTTGCACCACGGACCCTGAGAATCCTTAATTCCTTAATATAAGCACCTAGAATTGCTATAGCGGATTCCAGGAAGGGCCGAGGGACCTGGGCCGGGTGTCAAACTTCTTACAACCTTGAGGTGGTTGTGCGTACATGGGTGCTTACCGACCACGCCCTCCTGGTTCCCCGCATTTTGCCCCACGGACCCCCAGAATCCTTAATTCCTTAATATATGAACCTAGAATTGCTATAGCGGATTCCAGGAAGAGCCGAGGGACCTGGGCCGGGTGTCAAACTTCTTACCACCATGAGGTGGTTGCGCGTACATGGGTGCCTACCCGCCTCGCCCTCCTGGTTTCCCGCATTTTGCCCCACGGATCCCCAGAGGCCTTAATTCCTTAACATAAGCACTTAGAATTGCTATAGCGGATTCCAGGAAGAGCCGAGGGACCAGGGCAGGGTGCCAAACTTCTTACCACCATGAGGTGATTTTGCGTACATGGGTGCCTACCCGCCACGCCCTCCTGGTTCCCCGCATTTTGCCCCACGGATCCCCAGAGGCTTTATTTCCTTAATATTAGCCCTTAGAATTGCTCTAGCGGATTCCAGGAAGAGCCGAGGGACCTGGGCCGGGTGTCAAACTTCTTACCACCATGAGGTGGTTGCGCGTACATGGGTGCCTACCCGCCACGCCCTCCTAGTTCCCCGCATTTTGCCCCACGGACCCCCAGAGGCCTTAATTCCTTATTATAAGCACCTAGAATTGCTATAGCGGATTCCAGGAAGAGCCGAGGGACCTGGGCCGGGTGTCAAACTTCTTACCACCATGAGGTGGTTGTGCGTACATGGGCGCCTACCCGCCACGCCCTCCTGGTTCCTCGCATTTTGTTCCACGGACCCCCAGAATCCATAATTCCTTAATATAAGAACCTAGAATTGCTATAGCGGATTCCAGGAAGAGCCGAGGGACCTGGGCCGGGTGTCAAACTTCTTACCACCATGAGGTGGTTGTGCGTACATGGGTGCCTACCCGCCACGCACTCCTGGTTCCCCGCATTTTGCCCCACGGACCCCCAGAGGCCTTAATTCCTTATTATAAGCACCTAGAATTGCTATAGCGGATTCCAGGAAGAGCCGAGGGACCAGGGCCGGGTGTCAAACTTCTTACCACCATGAGGTGGTTGTGCGTACATGGGTGCCTACCCGCCACGCCCTTCTGGTTCCCTGCATTTTGCACCACGGACCCTCAGAATCCTTAATTCCTTAATATAAGCACCTAGAATTGCTATAGCGGATTCCAGGAAGGGCCGAGGGACCTGGGCCGGGTGTCAAACTTCTTACAACCATGAGGTGGTTGTGCGTACATGGGTGCCTACCCGCCACGCCCTCCTGGTTCCCCGCATTTTGCCCCACGGACCCCCCAGAATCGTTAATTCCTTAATATAAGCACCTTGAATTGCTATAGCGGATTCCAGGAAGAGCCGAGGGACCTGGGCAGGGTGTCAAACTTCTTACAACCATGAGGTGGTTGTGCGTACATGGGTGCCTACCCGCCACGCCCTCCTGGTTCCCCGCATTTTGCCCCACGGACCCCCAGAGGCCTTAATTCCTTATTATAAGCACCTAGAATTGCTATAGCGGATTCCAGGAAGAGCCGAGGGACCTGGGCCGTGTGTCAAACTTCTTACCACCATGAGGTGGTTGTGCGTACATGGGTGCCTACCCGCCACGCACTCCTGGTTCCCCGCATTTTGCCCCACGAACCCCCAGAGGCCTTAATTCCTTATTATAAGCACCTAAAATTGCTATAGCGGATTCCAGGAAGAGCCGAGGGACCTGGGCCGGGTGTCAAACTTCTTACCACCATGAGGTGGTTGTGCGTACATGGGTGCCTACCCGCCACGCCCTTCTGGTTCCCTGCATTTTGCACCACGGACCCTGAGAATCCTTAATTCCTTAATATAAGCACCTAGAATTGCTATAGCGGATTCCAGGAAGAGCCGAGGGACCTGGGCCGTGTGTCAAACTTCTTACCACCATGAGGTGGTTGTGCGTACATGGGTGCCTACCCGCCACGCCCTCCTGGTTCCTCGCATTTTGCCCCACGGTCCCCCAGAATCCTTAATTCCTTAATATAAGCACCTAGAATTGCTATAGCGGATTCCAGGAAGGGCCGAGGGACCTGGGCCGGGTGTCAAACTTCTTACCACCTTGAGGTGGTTGCGCGTACATGGGTGCCTACCCGCCACGCCTTCCTGGTTCCCCGCATTTTGCCCCACGGACCCCCAGAGGCCTTAATTCCTTATTATAAGCACCTAGAATTGCTATAGCGGATTCCAGGAAGAGCCGAGGGACCTGGGCCGGGTGTCAAACTTCTTACCACCATGAGGTGGTTGTGCGTACGTGGGTGCCTACTACCCACGCCCTTCTCGTTCCCCGCATTTTGCCCCACGGATCCCCAGCGGCCTTAATTCCTTATTATAAGCACCTAGAATTGCTCTAGCGGATTCCAGGAAGAGCCGAGGGACCTGGGCAGGGTGTCAAACTTCTTACCACCATGAGGTGATTGTGCGTACATGGGTGCCTACCCGCCACGCCCTCCTGGTTCACCGCATTTTGCCCCACGGATCCCCAGAGGCTTTATTTCCTTAATATTAGCCCTTAGAATTGCTCTAGCGGATTCCAGGAAGAGCCGAGGGACCTGGGCCGGGTGTCAAACTTCTTACCACCATGAGGTGGTTGCGCGTACATGGGTGCCTACCCGCCACGCCCTCCTGGTTCCCCGCATTTTGCCCCAATGACCCCCAGAGGCCTTAATTCCTTATTATAAGCACCTAGAATTGCTATAGCGGATTCCAGGAAGAGCCGAGGGACCTGGGCCGGGTGTCAAACTTCTTACCACCATAAGGTGGTTGTGCGTACATGGGCGCCTACCCGCCACGCCCTCCTGGTTCCTCGCATTTTGTCCCACAGACCCCCAGAACTCTTAATTCCTTAATATAAGAACCTAGAATTGCTATAGCGGATTCCAGGAAGAGCCGAGGGACCTGGGCCGGGTGTCAAACTTCTTACCACCATGAGGTGGTTTGCGCGTACATGGGTGCCTACCCGCCACGCCCTCCTGGTTTCCCGCATTTTGCCCCACGAACCCCCAGAATCCTTAATTCCTTAATATAAGCACCTAGAATTGCTATAGCGGATTCCAGGAAGGGCCAAGGGACCTGGGCTGGGTGTCAAACTTCTTACCACCATGAGGTGGTTGTGCGTACATGGGTGCCTACCCGCTTCGCCCTCCTGGTTCCCTGCATTTTGCCCCACGGATCCCCAGAGGCCTTATTTCCTTAATATAAGCATCTAGAATTACTCTAGCGAATTCCAGGAAGGTCCGAGGGACCTGGGACGGGTGTCAAACTTCTTACCACCATGAGGTGGTTGTGCGTACATGGGTGCCTACCCGCCACGCACTCCTGGTTCCCCGCATTTTGCCCCACGGACCCCCAGAGGCCTTAATTCCTTATTATAAGCACCTAGAATTGCTATAGCGGATTCCAGGAAGAGCCGAGGGACCTGGGCCGGGTGTCAAACTTCTTACCACCATGAGGTGGTTGTGCGTACATGGGTGCCTACCCGCCACGCCCTTCTGGTTCCCTGCATTTTGCACCACGGACCCTGAGAATCCTTAATTCCTTAATATAAGCACCTAGAATTGCTATAGCGGATTCCAGGAAGGGCCGAGGGACCTGGGCCGGGTGTCAAACTTCTTACAACCTTGAGGTGGTTGTGCGTACATGGGTGCTTACCGACCACGCCCTCCTGGTTCCCCGCATTTTGCCCCACGGACCCCCAGAATCCTTAATTCCTTAATATAAGAACCTAGAATTGCTATAGCGGATTCCAGGAAGAGCCGAGGGACCTGGGCCGGGTGTCAAACTTCTTACCACCATGAGGTGGTTGCGCGTACATGGGTGCCTACCCGCCTCGCCCTCCTGGTTTCCCGCATTTTGCCCCACGGATCCCCAGAGGCCTTAATTCCTTAACATAAGCACTTAGAATTGCTATAGCGGATTCCAGGAAGAGCCGAGGGACCAGGGCAGGGTGCCAAACTTCTTACCACCATGAGGTGATTTTGCGTACATGGGTGCCTACCCGCCACGCCCTCCTGGTTCCCCGCATTTTGCCCCACGGATCCCCAGAGGCTTTATTTCCTTAATATTAGCCCTTAGAATTGCTCTAGCGGATTCCAGGAAGAGCCGAGGGACCTGGGCCGGGTGTCAAACTTCTTACCACCATGAGGTGGTTGCGCGTACATGGGTGCCTACCCGCCACGCCCTCCTAGTTCCCCGCATTTTGCCCCACGGACCCCCAGAGGCCTTAATTCCTTATTATAAGCACCTAGAATTGCTATAGCGGATTCCAGGAAGAGCCGAGGGACCTGGGCCGGGTGTCAAACTTCTTACCACCATGAGGTGGTTGTGCGTACATGGGCGCCTACCCGCCACGCCCTCCTGGTTCCTCGCATTTTGTTCCACGGACCCCCAGAATCCATAATTCCTTAATATAAGAACCTAGAATTGCTATAGCGGATTCCAGGAAGAGCCGAGGGACCTGGGCCGGGTGTCAAACTTCTTACAACCATGAGGTGGTTGTGCGTACATGGGTGCCTACCCGCCACGCCCTCCTGGTTCCCCGCATTTTGCCCCACGGACCCCCCAGAATCGTTAATTCCTTAATATAAGCACCTTGAATTGCTATAGCGGATTCCAGGAAGAGCCGAGGGACCTGGGCAGGGTGTCAAACTTCTTACAACCATGAGGTGGTTGTGCGTACATGGGTGCCTACCCGCCACGCCCTCCTGGTTCCCCGCATTTTGCCCCACGGACCCCCAGAGGCCTTAATTCCTTATTATAAGCACCTAGAATTGCTATAGCGGATTCCAGGAAGAGCCGAGGGACCTGGGCCGTGTGTCAAACTTCTTACCACCATGAGGTGGTTGTGCGTACATGGGTGCCTACCCGCCACGCACTCCTGGTTCCCCGCATTTTGCCCCACGAACCCCCAGAGGCCTTAATTCCTTATTATAAGCACCTAAAATTGCTATAGCGGATTCCAGGAAGAGCCGAGGGACCTGGGCCGGGTGTCAAACTTCTTACCACCATGAGGTGGTTGTGCGTACATGGGTGCCTACCCGCCACGCCCTTCTGGTTCCCTGCATTTTGCACCACGGACCCTGAGAATCCTTAATTCCTTAATATAAGCACCTAGAATTGCTATAGCGGATTCCAGGAAGGGCCGAGGGACCTGGGCCGGGTGTCAAACTTCTTACAACCTTGAGGTGGTTGTGCGTACATGGGTGCTTACCGACCACGCCCTCCTGGTTCCCCGCATTTTGCCCCACGGACCCCCAGAATCCTTAATTCCTTAATATAAGAACCTAGAATTGCTATAGCGGATTCCAGGAAGAGCCGAGGGACCTGGGCCGGGTGTCAAACTTCTTACCACCATGAGGTGGTTGCGCGTACATGGGTGCCTACCCGCCTCGCCCTCCTGGTTTCCCGCATTTTGCCCCACGGATCCCCAGAGGCCTTAATTCCTTAACATAAGCACTTAGAATTGCTATAGCGGATTCCAGGAAGAGCCGAGGGACCAGGGCAGGGTGTCAAACTTCTTACCACCATGAGGTGATTGTGCGTACATGGGTGCCTACCCGCCACGCCCTCCTGGTTCCCCGCATTTTGCCCCACGGATCCCCAGAGGCTTTATTTCCTTAATATTAGCCCTTAGAATTGCTCTAGCGGATTCCAGGAAGAGCCGAGGGACCTGGGCCGGGTGTCAAACTTCTTACCACCATGAGGTGGTTGCGCGTACATGGGTGCCTACCCGCCACGCCCTCCTGGTTCCCCGCATTTTGCCCCACGGACCCCCAGAGGCCTTAATTCCTTATTATAAGCACCTAGAATTGCTATAGCGGATTCCAGGAAGAGCCGAGGGACCTGGGCCGGGTGTCAAACTTCTTACCACCATGAGGTGGTTGTGCGTACATGGGCGCCTACCCGCCACGCCCTCCTGGTTCCTCGCATTTTGTTCCACGGACCCACAGAATCCTTAATTCCTTAATATAAGAACCTAGAATTGCTATAGCGGATTCCAGGAAGAGCCGAGGGACCTGGGCCGGGTGTCAAACTTCTTACCACCATGAGGTGGTTGTGCGTACATGGGTGCCTACCCGCCACGCACTCCTGGTTCCCCGCATTTTGCCCCACGGACCCCCAGAGGCCTTAATTCCTTATTATAAGCACCTAGAATTGCTATAGCGGATTCCAGGAAGAGCCGAGGGACCAGGGCCGGGTGTCAAACTTCTTACCACCATGAGGTGGTTGTGCGTACATGGGTGCCTACCCGCCACGCCCTTCTGGTTCCCTGCATTTTGCACCACGGACCCTCAGAATCCTTAATTCCTTAATATAAGCACCTAGAATTGCTATAGCGGATTCCAGGAAGGGCCGAGGGACCTGGGCCGGGTGTCAAACTTCTTACAACCATGAGGTGGTTGTGCGTACATGGGTGCCTACCCGCCACGCCCTCCTGGTTCCCCGCATTTTGCCCCACGGACCCCCCAGAATCGTTAATTCCTTAATATAAGCACCTTGAATTGCTATAGCGGATTCCAGGAAGAGCCGAGGGACCTGGGCAGGGTGTCAAACTTCTTACAACCATGAGGTGGTTGTGCGTACATGGGTGCCTACCCGCCACGCCCTCCTGGTTCCCCGCATTTTGCCCCACGGACCCCCAGAGGCCTTAATTCCTTATTATAAGCACTTAGAATTGCTATAGCGGATTCCAGGAAGAGCCGAGGGACCTGGGCCGTGTGTCAAACTTCTTACCACCATGAGGTGGTTGTGCGTACATGGGTGCCTACCCGCCACGCCCTCCTGGTTCCTCGCATTTTGCCCCACGGACCCTCAGAATCCTTAATTCCTTAATATAAGCACCTAGAATTGCTATAGCGGATTCCAGGAAGAGCCGAGGGACCTGGGCCGGGTGTCAAACTTCTTACCACCATGAGGTGGTTGCGCGTACATGGGTGCCTACCCGCCACGCCCTCCTGGTTCCCCGCATTTTGCCCCACGGACCCCCAGAGGCCTTAATTCCTTATTATAAGCACCTAGAATTGCTATAGCGGATTCCAGGAAGAGCCGAGGGACCTGGGCCGGGTGTCAAACTTCTTACCACCATAAGGTGGTTGTGCGTACATGGGCGCCTACCCGCCACGCCCTCCTGGTTCCTCGCATTTTGTCCCACAGACCCCCAGAACCCTTAATTCCTTAATATAAGAACCTAGAATTGCTATAGCGGATTCCAGGAAGAGCCGAGGGACCTGGGCCGGGTGTCAAACTTCTTACCACCATGAGATGGTTGCGCGTACATGGGTGCCTACCCGCCACGCCCTCCTGGTTTCCCGCATTTTGCCCCACGGACCCCCAGAATCCTTAATTCCTTAATATAAGCTCCTAGAATTGCTATAGCGGATTCCAGGAAGGGCCAAGGGACCTGGGCTGGGTGTCAAACTTCTTACCACCATGAGGTGGTTGTGCGTACATGGGTGCCTACCCGCTACGCCCTCCTGGTTCCCTGCATTTTGCCCCACGGATCCCCAGAGGCCTTATTTCCTTAATATAAGCATCTAGAATTACTCTAGCGAATTCCAGGAAGGTCCGAGGGACCTGGGACGGGTGTCAAACTTCTTACCACCATGAGGTGGTTGTGCGTACATGGGTGCCTACCCGCCACGCACTCCTGGTTCCCCGCATTTTGCCCCACGGACCCCCAGAGGCCTTAATTCCTTATTATAAGCACCTAGAATTGCTATAGCGGATTCCAGGAAGAGCCGAGGGACCTGGGCCGGGTGTCAAACTTCTTACCACCATGAGGTGGTTGTGCGTACATGGGTGCCTACCCGCCACGCCCTTCTGGTTCCCTGCATTTTGCACCACGGACCCTGAGAATCCTTAATTCCTTAATATAAGCACCTAGAATTGCTATAGCGGATTCCAGGAAGGGCCGAGGGACCTGGGCCGGGTGTCAAACTTCTTACAACCTTGAGGTGGTTGTGCGTACATGGGTGCTTACCGACCACGCCCTCCTGGTTCCCCGCATTTTGCCCCACGGACCCCCAGAATCCTTAATTCCTTAATATAAGAACCTAGAATTGCTATAGCGGATTCCAGGAAGAGCCGAGGGACCTGGGCCGGGTATCAAACTTCTTACCACCATGAGGTGGTTGCGCGTACATGGGTGCCTACCCGCCTCGCCCTCCTGGTTTCCCGCATTTTGCCCCACGGATCCCCAGAGGCCTTAATTCCTTAACATAAGCACTTAGAATTGCTATAGCGGATTCCAGGAAGAGCCGAGGGACCAGGGCAGGGTGTCAAACTTCTTACCACCATGAGGTGATTGTGCGTACATGGGTGCCTACCCGCCACGCCCTCCTGGTTCCCCGCATTTTGCCCCACGGATCCCCAGAGGCTTTATTTCCTTAATATTAGCCCTTAGAATTGCTCTAGCGGATTCCAGGAAGAGCCGAGGGACCTGGGCCGGGTGTCAAACTTCTTACCACCATGAGGTGGTTGCGCGTACATGGGTGCCTACCCGCCACGCCCTCCTGGTTCCCCGCATTTTGCCCCACGGACCCCCAGAGGCCTTAATTCCTTATTATAAGCACCTAGAATTGCTATAGCGGATTCCAGGAAGAGCCGAGGGACCTGGGCCGGGTGTCAAACTTCTTACCACCATGAGGTGGTTGTGCGTACATGGGCGCCTACCCGCCACGCCCTCCTGGTTCCTCGCATTTTGTTCCACGGACCCCCAGAATCCTTAATTCCTTAATATAAGAACCTAGAATTGCTATAGCGGATTCCAGGAAGAGCCGAGGGACCTGGGCCGGGTGTCAAACTTCTTACCACCATGAGGTGGTTGTGCGTACATGGGTGCCTACCCGCCACGCACTCCTGGTTCCCCGCATTTTGCCCCACGGACCCCCAGAGGCCTTAATTCCTTATTATAAGCACCTAGAATTGCTATAGCGGATTCCAGGAAGAGCCGAGGGACCAGGGCCGGGTGTCAAACTTCTTACCACCATGAGGTGGTTGTGCGTACATGGGTGCCTACCCGCCACGCCCTTCTGGTTCCCTGCATTTTGCACCACGGACCCTCAGAATCCTTAATTCCTTAATATAAGCACCTAGAATTGCTATAGCGGATTCCAGGAAGGGCCGAGGGACCTGGGCCGGGTGTCAAACTTCTTACAACCATGAGGTGGTTGTGCGTACATGGGTGCCTACCCGCCACGCCCTCCTGGTTCCCCGCATTTTGCCCCACGGACCCCCCAGAATCGTTAATTCCTTAATATAAGCACCTTGAATTGCTATAGCGGATTCCAGGAAGAGCCGAGGGACCTGGGCAGGGTGTCAAACTTCTTACAACCATGAGGTGGTTGTGCGTACATGGGTGCCTACCCGCCACGCCCTCCTGGTTCCCCGCATTTTGCCCCACGGACCCCCAGAGGCCTTAATTCCTTATTATAAGCACCTAGAATTGCTATAGCGGATTCCAGGAAGAGCCGAGGGACCTGGGCCGTGTGTCAAACTTCTTACCACCATGAGGTGGTTGTGCGTACATGGGTGCCTACCCGCCACGCCCTCCTGGTTCCTCGCATTTTGCCCCACGGACCCTCAGAATCCTTAATTCCTTAATATAAGCACCTAGAATTGCTATAGCGGATTCCAGGAAGAGCCGAGGGACCTGGGCCGGGTGTCAAACTTCTTACCACCATGAGGTGGTTGCGCGTACATGGGTGCCTACCCGCCACGCCCTCCTGGTTCCCCGCATTTTGCCCCACGGACCGCCAGCGGCCTTAATTCCTTAGTATAAGCACCTAGAATTGCTATAGCGGATTCCAGGAAGAGCCGAGGGACCTGGGCCGTGTGTCAAACTTCTTACCACCATGAGGTGGTTGTGCGTACATGGGTGCCTACCCGCCACGCCCTCCTGGTTCCTCGCATTTTGCCCCACGGTCCCCCAGAATCCTTAATTCCTTAATATAAGCACCTAGAATTGCTATAGCGGATTCCAGGAAGGGCCGAGGGACCTGGGCCGGGTGTCAAACTTCTTACCACCTTGAGGTGGTTGCGCGTACATGGGTGCCTACCCGCCACGCCTTCCTGGTTCCCCGCATTTTGCCCCACGGACCCCCAGAGGCCTTAATTCCTTATTATAAGCACCGAGAATTGCTATAGCGGATTCCAGGAAGAGCCGAGGGACCTGGGCCGGATGTCAAACTTCTTACCACCATGAGGTGGTTGTGCGTACGTGGGAGCCTACTACCCACGCCCTTCTCGTTCCCCGCATTTTGCCCCACGGATCCCCAGCGGCCTTAATTCCTTATTATAAGCACCTAGAATTGCTATAGCGGATTCCAGGAAGAGCCGAGGGACCTGGGCAGGGTGTCAAACTTCTTACCACCATGAGGTGATTGTGCGTACATGGGTGCCTACCCGCCACGCCCTCCTGGTTCACCGCATTTTGCCCCACGGATCCCCAGAGGCTTTATTTCCTTAATATTAGCCCTTAGAATTGCTCTAGCGGATTCCAGGAAGAGCCGAGGGACCTGGGCCGGGTGTCAAACTTCTTACCACCATGAGGTGGTTGCGCGTACATGGGTGCCTACCCGCCACGCCCTCCTGGTTCCCCGCATTTTGCCCCACGGACCCCCAGAGGCCTTAATTCCTTATTATAAGCACCTAGAATTGCTATAGCGGATTCCAGGAAGAGCCGAGGGACCTGGGCCGGGTGTCAAACTTCTTACCACCATGAGGTGGTTGTGCGTACATGGGCGCCTACCCGCCACGCCCTCCTGGTTCCTCGCATTTTGTCCCACAGACCCCCAGAACCCTTAATTCCTTAATATAAGAACCTAGAATTGCTATAGCGGATTCCAGGAAGAGCCGAGGGACCTGGGCCGGGTGTCAAACTTCTTACCACCATGAGGTGGTTGCGCGTACATGGGTGCCTACCCGCCACGCCCTCCTGGTTTCCCGCATTTTGCCCCACGAACCCCCAGAATCCTTAATTCCTTAATATAAGCACCTAGAATTGCTATAGCGGATTCCAGGAAGGGCCAAGGGACCTGGGCTGGGTGTCAAACTTCTTACCACCATGAGGTGGTTGTGCGTACATGGGTGCCTACCCGCTACGCCCTCCTGGTTCCCTGCATTTTGCCCCACGGATCCCCAGAGGCCTTATTTCCTTAATATAAGCATCTAGAATTACTCTAGCGAATTCCAGGAAGGTCCGAGGGACCTGGGACGGGTGTCAAACTTCTTACCACCATGAGGTGGTTGTGCGTACATGGGTGCCTACCCGCCACGCACTCCTGGTTCCCCGCATTTTGCCCCACGGACCCCCAGAGGCCTTAATTCCTTATTATAAGCACCTAGAATTGCTATAGCGGATTCCAGGAAGAGCCGAGGGACCTGGGCCGGGTGTCAAACTTCTTACCACCATGAGGTGGTTGTGCGTACATGGGTGCCTACCCGCCACGCCCTTCTGGTTCCCTGCATTTTGCACCACGGACCCTGAGAATCCTTAATTCCTTAATATAAGCACCTAGAATTGCTATAGCGGATTCCAGGAAGGGCCGAGGGACCTGGGCCGGGTGTCAAACTTCTTACAACCTTGAGGTGGTTGTGCGTACATGGGTGCTTACCGACCACGCCCTCCTGGTTCCCCGCATTTTGCCCCACGGACCCCCAGAATCCTTAATTCCTTAATATAAGAACCTAGAATTGCTATAGCGGATTCCAGGAAGAGCCGAGGGACCTGGGCCGGGTGTCAAACTTCTTACCACCATGAGGTGGTTGCGCGTACATGGGTGCCTACCCGCCTCGCCCTCCTGGTTTCCCGCATTTTGCCCCACGGATCCCCAGAGGCCTTAATTCCTTAACATAAGCACTTAGAATTGCTATAGCGGATTCCAGGAAGAGCCGAGGGACCAGGGCAGGGTGTCAAACTTCTTACCACCATGAGGTGATTGTGCGTACATGGGTGCCTACCCGCCACGCCCTCCTGGTTCCCCGCATTTTGCCCCACGGATCCCCAGAGGCTTTATTTCCTTAATATTAGCCCTTAGAATTGCTCTAGCGGATTCCAGGAAGAGCCGAAGGACCTGGGCCGGGTGTCAAACTTCTTACCACCATGAGGTGGTTGCGCGTACATGGGTGCCTACCCGCCACGCCCTCCTGGTTCCCCGCATTTTGCCCCACGGACTCCCAGAGGCCTTAATTCCTTATTATAAGCACCTAGAATTGCTATAGCGGATTCCAGGAAGAGCCGAGGGACCTGGGCCGGGTGTCAAACTTCTTACCACCATGAGGTGGTTGTGCGTACATGGGCGCCTACCCGCCACGCCCTCCTGGTTCCTCGCATTTTGTTCCACGGACCCCCAGAATCCTTAATTCCTTAATATAAGAACCTAGAATTGCTATAGCGGATTCCAGGAAGAGCCGAGGGACCTGGGCCGGGTGTCAAACTTCTTACCACCATGAGGTGGTTGTGCGTACATGGGTGCCTACCCGCCACGCACTCCTGGTTCCCCGCATTTTGCCCAACGGACCCCCAGAGGCCTTAATTCCTTATTATAAGCACCTAGAATAGCTATAGCGGATTCCAGGAAGAGCCGAGGGACCAGGGCCGGGTGTCAAACTTCTTACCACCATGAGGTGGTTGTGCGTACATGGGTGCCTACCCGCCACGCCCTTCTGGTTCCCTGCATTTTGCACCACGGACCCTCAGAATCCTTAATTCCTTAATATAAGCACCTAGAATTGCTATAGCGGATTCCAGGAAGGGCCGAGGGACCTGGGCAGGGTGTCAAACTTCTTACAACCATGAGGTGGTTGTGCGTACATGGGTGCCTACCCGCCACGCCCTCCTCGTTTCCCGCATTTTGCCCCACGGATCCCCAGAGGCCTTAATTCCTTATTATAAGCACCTAGAATTGCTATAGCGGATTCCAGGAAGAGCCGAGGGACCTGGGCCGGGTGTCAAACTTCTTACCACCATGAGGTGGTTGTGCGTACATGGGTGCCTACCCGCCACGCCCTCCTGGTTCCCCGCATTTTGCCCCACGGACCCCCAGAGGCCTTAATTCCTTATTATAAGCACCTAGAATTGCTATAGCGGATTCCAGGAAGAGCCGAGGGACCTGGGCCGGGTGTCAAACTTCTTACCACCATGAGGTGGTTGTGCGTACATGGGCGCCTACCCGCCACGCCCTCCTGGTTCCTCGCATTTTGTCCCACGGACCCCCAGAATCTTTAATTCCTTAATATAAGAACCTAGAATTGCTATAGCGGATTCCAGGAAGAGCCGAGGGACCTGGGCCGGGTGTCAAACTTCTTACCACCATGAGGTGGTTGCGCGTACATGGGTGCCTACCCGCCACGCCCTCCTGGTTTCCCGCATTTTGCCCCACGAACCCCCAGAATCCTTAATTCCTTAATATAAGCACCTAGAATTGCTATAGCGGATTCCAGGAAGAGCCGAGGGACCTGGGCCGGGTGTCAAACTTCTTACCACCATGAGGTGGTTGTGCGTACATGGGTGCCTACCCGCCACGCCCTCCTGGTTCCCCGCATTTTGCCCCACGGACCCCCAGAGGCCTTAATTCCTTATTATAAGCACCTAGAATTGCTATAGCGGATTCCAGGAAGAGCCGAGGGACCTGGGCCGGGTGTCAAACTTCTTACCACCATGAGGTGGTTGTGCGTACATGGGCGCCTACCCGCCACGCCCTCCTGGTTCCTCGCATTTTGTCCCACGGACCCCCAGAATCTTTAATTCCTTAATATAAGAACCTAGAATTGCTATAGCGGATTCCAGGAAGAGCCGAGGGACCTGGGCCGGGTGTCAAACTTCTTACCACCATGAGGTGGTTGCGCGTACATGGGTGCCTACCCGCCACGCCCTCCTGGTTTCCCGCATTTTGCCCCACGAACCCCCAGAATCCTTAATTCCTTAATATAAGCACCTAGAATTGCTATAGCGGATTCCAGGAAGAGCCGAGGGACCTGGGCCGGGTATCAAACTTCTTACAACCTTGAGGTGGTTGTGCGTACATGGGTGCCTACCGACCACGCCCTCCTGGTTCCCCGCATTTTGCCCCACGGTTCCCCAGAGGCTTTAATTCCTTAATATAAGCACTTAGAATTGCTATAGCGGATTCCAGGAAGGGCCGAGGGACCTGGGCCGGGTGTCAAACTTCTTACAACCTTGAGGTGGTTGTGCGTACATGGGTGCCTACCCGCCACGCCATCCTGGTTCCTTGCATTTTGCCCAACGGACCCCCAGAATCCTTAATTCCTTAATATAAGCACCTAGAATTGCTATAGCGGATTCCAGGAAGAGCCGAGGGACCTGGGCCGGGTGTCAAACTTCTTACCACCATGAGGTGGTTGTGCGTAGATGGGTGCCTACCCGCCACGCCCTCCTGGTTCCCTGCATTTTGCCCCACGGATCCCCAGAGGCCGTATTTCCTTAATATAAGCACCTAGAATTACTCTAGCGGATTCCAGGAAGGTCCGAAGGACCTGGGCCGGGTGTCAAACTTTTTACCACCATGAGGTGGTTGTGCGTACATGGGCGCCTACCCGCCACGCCCTCCTGGTTCCTCGCATTTTGTCCCACGGACCCCCAGAATCCTTAATTCCTTAATATAAGAACCTAGAATTGCTATAGCGGATTCCAGGAAGAGCCGAGGGACCTGGGCCGGGTGTCAAACTTCTTACCACCATGAGGTGGTTGCGCGTACATGGGTGCCTACCCGCCACGCCCTCCTGGTTTCCCGCATTTTGCCCCACGAACCCCCAGAATCCTTAATTCCTTAATATAAGCACCTAGAATTGCTATAGCGGATTCCAGGAAGAGCCGAGGGAACTGGGCCGGGTGTCAAACTTCTTACCACCATGAGGTGGTTGTGCGTACGTGGGTGCCTACCACCCACGCCCTTCTCGTTCCCCGCATTTTGCCCCACGGATCCCCAGCGGCCTTAATTCCTTATTATAAGCACCTAGAATTGCTATAGCGGATTCCAGGAAGAGCCGAGGGACCTGGGCCGTGTGTCAAACTTCTTAGCACCATGAGGTGGTTGTGCGTACATGGGTGCCTACCCACCACGCCCTCCTGGTTCCTCGCATTTTGCCCCACGGACCCCCAGAATCCTTAATTCCTTAATATAAGCAGCTAGAATTGCTATAGCGGATTCCAGGAAGGGCCGAGGGACCTGGGCCGTGTGTCAAACTTCTTACCACCATGAGGTGGTTGTGCGTACATGGGTGCCTACCCGCCACGCCCTCCTGGTTCCTCGCATTTTGTCCCACGGACCCCCAGAATCCTTAATTCCTTAATATAAGCACCTAGAATTGCTTTAGCGGATTCCAGGAAGGGCCGAGGGACCTGGGCATGGTGTCAAACTTCTTACCACCATGAGGTGATTGTGCGTACATGGGTGCCTACCCGCCACGCCCTCCTGGTTCACCGCATTTTGCCCCACGGATCCCCAGAGGCTTTATTTCCTTAATATTAGCCCTTAGAATGGCTCTAGCGGATTCCAGGAAGAGCCGAGGGACCTGGGCCGGGTGTCAAACTTCTTACCACCATGAGGTGGTTGCGCGTACATGGGTGCCTACCCGCCACGCCCTCCTGGTTTCCCGCATTTTGCCCCACGAACCCCCAGAATCCTTAATTCCTTAATATAAGCACCTAGAATTGCTATAGCGGATTCCAGGAAGAGCCGAGGGAACTGGGCCGGGTGTCAAACTTCTTACCACCATGATGTGGTTGTGCGTACGTGGGTGCCTACCACCCACGCCCTTCTCGTTCCCCGCATTTTGCCCCACGGATCCCCAGCGGCCTTAATTCCTTATTATAAGCACCTAGATTTGCTATAGCGGATTCCAGGAAGAGCCGAGGGACCTGGGCAGGGTGTCAAACTTCTTACCACCATGAGGTGGTTGTGCGTACATGGGTTCCTACCCGCTACGCCCTCCTGGTTCCCCGCATTTTGCCCCACGGATCCCCAGAAGCTTTAATTCCTTAAAATTAGCACTTAGAATTGCTATAGCGGATTCCAGGAAGAGCCGAAGGACCTGGGCCGGGTGTCAAACTTCTTACCACCATGAGGTGGTTGCGCGTACATGGGTGCCTACCCGCCACGCCCTCCTGGTTCCCCGCATTTTGCCCCACGGACCCCCAGAGGCCTTAATTCCTTATTATAAGCACCTAGAATTGCTATAGCGGATTCCAGGAAGAGCCGAGGGACCTGGGCCGTGTGTCAAACTTCTTACCACCATGAGGTGGTTGTGCGTACATGGGTGCCTACCCACCACGCCCTCCTGGTTCCTCGCATTTTGCCCCACGGACCCCCAGAATCCTTAATTCCTTAATATAAGCAGCTAGAATTGCTATAGCGGATTCCAGGAAGGGCCGAGGGACCTGGGCCGGGTATCAAACTTCTTACAACCTTGAGGTGGTTGTGCGTACATGGGTGCCTACCGACCACGCCTTCCTGGTTCCCCGCATTTTGCCCCACGTTTCCCCAGAGGCTTTAATTCCTTAACATAAGCACTTAGAATTGCTATAGCGGATTCCAGGAAGGGCCGAGGGACCTGGGCCGGATGTCAAACTTTTTACAACCTTGAGGTGGTTGTGCGTAGATGGGTGCCTACCCGCCACGCCCTCCTGGTTCCCTGCATTTTGCCCCACGGATCCCCAGAGGCCTTATTTCCTTAATATAAGCACCTAGAATTACTCTAGCGGATTCCAGGAAGGTCCGAGGGACCTGGGCCGGGTGTCAAACTTTTTACCACCATGAGGTGGTTATGCGTACATGGGTGCCTACCCGCCACGCCCTCCTGGTTCCCCGCATTTTGCCCCACGGACCCCCAGAGGCCTTAATTCCTTATTATAAGCACCTAGAATTGCTATAGCGGATTCCAGGAAGAGCCGAGGGACCTGGGCCGGGTGTCAAACTTCTTACCACCTTGAGGTGGTTGTGCGTACATGGGTGCCTACCCGCCACGCCCTCCAGGTTCCCTGCATTTTGCCCAACGGATCACCAGATGACTTATTTCCTTAATATAAGCACCTAGAATTACTCTAGCCGATTCCAGGAAGGTCCAAGGGACCTGGGCCGGGTGTCAAACTTCTTACCACCATGGGGTGGTTGTGCGTACATGGGTGCCTACCCGCCACGCCCTCCTGGTTCCCCGCATTTTGCCCCACGGACCCTCAGAATCCTTAATTCCTTAATATAAGCACCTAGAATTGCTATAGCGGATTCCAGGAAGGGCCGAGGGACCTGGGCCGGGTGTCAAACTTCTTACAACCTTGAGGTGGTTGTGCGTACATGGGTGCCTACCGACCACGCCCTCCTGGTTCCCCGCATTTTGCCCCACGGACCCCCAGAATCCTTAATTCCTTAATATAAGCACCTAGAATTGCTATAGCGGATTCCAGGAAGAGCCGAGGGACCTGGGCAAGGTGTCAAACTTCTTACAACCATGAGGTGGTTGTGCGTACATGGGTGCGTACCCGCCACGCCCTCCTGGTTTCCCGCATTTTGCCCCACGGATCCCCAGAGGCCTTAATTCTTTAACATAAGCACTTAGAATTGCTCTAGCGGATTCCAGGAAGAGCCGAGGGACCTGGGCCGGGTGTCAAACTTCTTACCACCATGAGGTGGTTGTGCGTACGTGGGTGCCTACTACCCACGCCCTTCTCGTTCCCCGCATTTTGCCCCACGGATCCCCAGCGGCCTTAATTCCTTATTATAAGCACCTAGAATTGCTATAGCGGATTCCAGGAAGAGCCGAGGGACCTGGGCAGGGTGTCAAACTTCTTACCACCATGAGGTGATTGTGCGTACATGGGTGCCTACCCGCCACGCCCTCCTGGTTCACCGCATTTTGCCCCACGGATCCCCAGAGGCTTTATTTCCTTAATATTAGCCCTTAGAATTGCTCTAGCGGATTCCAGGAAGAGCCGAGGGACCTGGGCCGGGTGTCAAACTTCTTACCACCATGAGGTGGTTGCGCGTACATGGGTGCCTACCCGCCACGCCCTCCTGGTTCCCCGCATTTTGCCCCACGGACCCCCAGAGGCCTTAATTCTTTATTATAAGCACCTAGAATTGCTCTAGCGGATTCCAGGAAAAGCCGAGGGGCCTGCGCCGTGTGTCAAACTTCTTACCACCATGAGGTGGTTGTGCGTACATGGGTGCCTACCCGCTACGCCCTCCTGGTTCCCCGCATTTTGCCCCACGGATCCCCAGAAGCTTTAATTCCTTAAAATTAGCACTTAGAATTGCTATAGCGGATTCCAGGAAGAGCCGAGGGACCTGGGCCGGGTATCAAACTTCTTACAACCTTGAGGTGGTTGTGCGTACATGGGTGCCTACCGACCACGCCTTCCTGGTTCCCCGCATTTTGCCCCACGGTTGCCCAGAGGCTTTAATTCCTTAACATAAGCACTTAGAATTGCTATTGCGGATTCCAGGAAGGGCCGAGGGACCTGGGCCGGATGTCAAACTTCTTACAACCTTGAGGTGGTTGTGCGTACATGGGTGCCTACCCGCCACGCCATCCTGGTTCCTTGCATTTTGCCCAGCGGACCCCCAGAATCCTTAATTCCTTAATATAAGCACGTAGAATTGCTATAGCGGATTCCAGGAAGAGCCGAGGGACCTGGGCCGGGTGTCAAACTTCTTACCACCATGAGGTGGTTGTGCGTAGATGGGTGCCTACCCGCCACGCCCTCCTGGTTCCCTGCATTTTGCCCCACGGATCCCCAGAGGCCTTATTTCCTTAATATAAGCACCTAGAATTACTCTAGCGGATTCCAGGAAGGTCCGAGGGACCTGGGCCGGGTGTCAAACTTTTTACCACCATGAGGTGGTTGTGCGTACATGGGTGCCTACCCGCCACGCCCTCCTGGTTCCCCGCATTTTGCCCCACGGACCCCCAGAGGCCTTAATTCCTTATTATAAGCACCTAGAATTGCTATAGCGGATTCCAGGAAGAGCCGAGGGACCTGGGCCGGGTGTCAAACTTTTTACCACCATGAGGTGGTTGTGCGTACATGGGTGCCTACCCGCCACGCCCTCCTGGTTTCCCGCATTTTGCCCCACGAACCCCCAGAATCCTTAATTCCTTAATATAAGCACCTAGAATTGCTATAGCGGATTCCAGGAAGAGCCGAGGGACCAGGGCCGGGTGTCAAACTTCTTACCACCATGAGGTGGTTGTGCGTACGTGGGTGCCTACCACCCACGCCCTTCTCGTTCCCCGCATTTTGCCCCACGGATCCCCAGCGGCCTTAATTCCTTATTATAAGCACCTAGAATTGCTATAGCGGATTCCAGGAAGAGCCGAGGGACCTGGGCCGTGTGTCAAACTTCTTACCACCATGAGGTGGTTGTGCGTACATGGGTGCCTACCCACCACGCCCTCCTGGTTCCTCGCATTTTGCCCCACGGACCCCCAGAATCCTTAATTCCTTAATATAAGCAGCTAGAATTGCTATAGCGGATTCCAGGAAGGGCCGAGGGACCTGGGCCGGGTATCAAACTTCTTACAACCTTGAGGTGGTTGTGCGTACATGGGTGCCTACCGACCACGCCTTCCTGGTTCCCCGCATTTTGCCCCACGGTTCCCCAGAGGCTTTAATTCCTTAACATTAGCACTTAGAATTGCTATTGCGGATTCCAGGAAGGGCCGAGGGACCTGGGCCGGATGTCAAACTTCTTACAACCTTGAGGTGGTTGTGCGTACATGGGTGCCTACCCGCCACGCCATCCTGGTTCCTTGCATTTTGCCCAACGGACCCCCAGAATCCTTAATTCCTTAATATAAGCACGTAGAATTGCTATAGCGGATTCCAGGAAGAGCCGATTGACCTGGGCCGGGTGTCAAACTTCTTACCACCATGAGGTGGTTGTGCGTAGATGGGTGCCTACCCGCCACGCCCTCCTGGTTCCCTGCATTTTGCCCCACGGATCCCCAGAGGCCTTATTTCCTTAATATAAGCACCTAGAATTACTCTAGCGGATTCCAGGAAGGTCCGAGGGACCTGGGCCGGGTGTCAAACTTTTTACCACCATGAGGTGGTTGTGCGTACATGGGTGCCTACCCGCCACGCCCTCCTGGTTCCCCGCATTTTGCCCCACGGACCCCCAGAGGCCTTAATTCCTTATTATAAGCACCTAGAATTGCTATAGCGGATTCCAGGAAGAGCCGAGGGACCTGGGCCGGGTGTCAAACTTCTTACCACCTTGAGGTGGTTGTGCGTACATGGGTGCCTACCCGCCACGCCCTCCAGGTTCCCTGCATTTTGCCCAACGGATCCCCAGATGACTTATTTCCTTAATATAAGCACCTAGAATTACTCTAGCCGATTCCAGGAAGAGCCGAGGGACCAGGGCCGGGTGTCAAACTTCTTACCACCATGAGGTGGTTGTGCGTACGTGGGTGCCTACCACCCACGCCCTTCTCGTTCCCCGCATTTTGCCCCACGGATCCCCAGCGGCCTTAATTCCTTATTATAAGCACCTAGAATTGCTATAGCGGATTCCAGGAAGAGCCGAGGGACCTGGGCCGTGTGTCAAACTTCTTACCACCATGAGGTGGTTGTGCGTACATGGGTGCCTACCCACCACGCCCTCCTGGTTCCTCGCATTTTGCCCCACGGACCCCCAGAATCCTTAATTCCTTAATATAAGCAGCTAGAATTGCTATAGCGGATTCCAGGAAGGGCCGAGGGACCTGGGCCGGGTATCAAACTTCTTACAACCTTGAGGTGGTTGTGCGTACATGGGTGCCTACCGACCGCGCCTTCCTGGTTCCCCGCATTTTGCCCCACGGTTCCCCAGAGGCTTTAATTCCTTAACATAAGCACTTAGAATTGCTATTGCGGATTCCAGGAAGGGCCGAGGGACCTGGGCCAAATGTCAAACTTCTTACAACCTTGAGGTGGTTGTGCGTACATGGGTGCCTACCCGCCACGCCATCCTGGTTCCTTGCATTTTGCCCAACGGACCCCCAGAATCCTTAATTCCTTAATATAAGCACGTAGAATTGCTATAGCGGATTCCAGGAAGAGCCGAGGGACCTGGGCCGGGTGTCAAACTTCTTACCACCATGAGGTGGTTGTGCGTAGATGGGTGCCTACCCGCCACGCCCTCCTGGTTCCCTGCATTTTGCCCCACGGATCCCCAGAGGCCTTATTTCCTTAATATAAGCACCTAGAATTACTCTAGCGGATTCCAGGAAGGTCCGAGGGACCTGGGCCGGGTGTCAAACTTTTTACCACCATGAGGTGGTTGTGCGTACATGGGTGCCTACCCGCCACGCCCTCCTGGTTCCCCGCATTTTGCCCCACGGACCCCCAGAGGCCTTAATTCCTTATTATAAGCACCTAGAATTGCTATAGCGGATTCCAGGAAGAGCCGAGGGACCTGGGCCGGGTGTCAAACTTCTTACCACCTTGAGGTGGTTGTGCGTACATGGGTGCCTACCCGCCACGCCCTCCAGGTTCCCTGCATTTTGCCCAACGGATCCCCAGATGACTTATTTCCTTAATATAAGCACCTAGAATTACTCTAGCCGATTCCAGGAAGGTCCAAGGGACCTGGGCCGGGTGTCAAACTTCTTACCACCATGGGGTGGTTGTGCGTACACGAGTGCCTTCCCGCCACGCCCTCCTGGTTCCCCGCATTTTGCCCCACGGACCCCCAGAGGCCTTAATTCCTTATTATAAGCACCTAGAATTGCTATAGCGGATTCCAGGAAGAGCCGAGGGACCTGGGCCGGGTGTCAAACTTCTTACCACCATGAGGTGGTTGTGCGTACATGGGTGCCTACCCGCCACGCCCTTCTGGTTTCCCGCATTTTGCCCCACGGACCCCCAGAGGCCTTAATTCCTTATTATAAGCACCTAGAATTGCTATAGCGGATTCCAGGAAGAGCCGAGGGACCTGGGCCGGGTGTCAAACTTTTTACCACCATGAGGTGGTTGTGCGTACATGGGTGCCTACCCGCCACGCCCTCCTGGTTTCCCGCATTTTGCCCCACGAACCCCCAGAATCCTTAATTCCTTAATATAAGCACCTAGAATTGCTATAGCGGATTCCAGGAAGAGCCGAGGGACCAGGGCCGGGTGTCAAACTTCTTACCACCATGAGGTGGTTGTGCGTACGTGGGTGCCTACCACCCACGCCCTTCTCGTTCCCCGCATTTTGCCCCACGGATCCCCAGCGGCCTTAATTCCTTATTATAAGCACCTAGAATTGCTATAGCGGATTCCAGGAAGAGCCGAGGGACCTCGGCCGGGTGTCAAACTTCTTACCACCATGAGGTGGTTGCGCGTACATGGGTGCCTACCCGCCACGCCCTCCTGGTTCCCCGCATTTTGCCCCACGGACCCCCAGAGGCCTTAATTCCTTATTATAAGCACCTAGAATTGCTATAGCGGATTCCAGGAAGGGCCGAGGGACCTGGGCCGGGTATCAAACTTCTTACAACCTTGAGGTGGTTGTGCGTACATGGGTGCCTACCGACCACGCCCTCCTGGTTCCCCGCATTTTGCCCCACGGTTCCCCAGAGGCTTTAATTCCTTAATATAAGCACTTAGAATTGCTATAGCGGATTCCAGGAAGGGCCGAGGGACCTGGGCCGGGTGTCAAACTTCTTACAACCTTGAGGTGGTTGTGCGTACATGGGTGCCTACCCGCCACGCCATCCTGGTTCCTTGCATTTTGCCCAACGGACCCCCAGAATCCTTAATTCCTTAATATAAGCACCTAGAATTGCTATAGCGGATTCCAGGAAGAGCCGAGGGACCTGGGCCGGGTGTCAAACTTCTTACCACCATGAGGTGGTTGTGCGTAGATGGGTGCCTACCCGCCACGCCCTCCTGGTTCCCTGCATTTTGCCCCACGGATCCCCAGAGGCCGTATTTCCTTAATATAAGCACCTAGAATTACTCTAGCGGATTCCAGGAAGGTCCGAAGGACCTGGGCCGGGTGTCAAACTTTTTACCACCATGAGGTGGTTGTGCGTACATGGGTGCCTACCCGCCACGCCCTCCTGGTTCCCCGCATTTTGCCCCACGGACCCCCAGAGGCCTTAATTCCTTATTATAAGCACCTAGAATTGCTATAGCGGATTCCTGGAAGAGCCGAGGGACCTGGGCCGTGTGTCAAACTTCTTACCACCATGAGGTGGTTGTGCGTACATGGGTGCCTACCCGCCACGCCCTCCTGGTTCCTCGCATTTTGCCCCACGGGCCCTCAGAATCCTTAATTCCTTAATATAAGCACCTAGAATTGCTATAGCGGATTCCAGGAAGAGCCGAGGGACCTGGGCCGGGTGTCAAACTTCTTACCACCATGAGGTGGTTGCGCGTACATGGGTGCCTACCCTCCACGCCCTCCTGGTTCCCCGCATTTTGCCCCACGGACCGCCAGCGGCCTTAATTCCTTAGTATAAGCACCTAGAATTGCTATAGCGGATTCCAGGAAGAGCCGAGGGACCTGGGCCGTGTGTCAAACTTCTTACCACCATGAGGTGGTTGTGCGTACATGGGTGCCTACCCGCCACGCCCTCCTGGTTCCTCGCATTTTGCCCCACGGTCCCCCAGAATCCTTAATTCCTTAATATAAGCACCTAGAATTGCTATAGCGGATTCCAGGAAGGGCCGAGGGACCTGGGCCGGGTGTCAAACTTCTTACCACCTTGAGGTGGTTGCGCGTACATGGGTGCCTACCCGCCACGCCTTCCTGGTTCCCCGCATTTTGCCCCACGGACCCCCAGAGGCCTTAATTCCTTATTATAAGCACCTAGAATTGCTATAGCGGATTCCAGGAAGAGCCGAGGGACCTGGGCCGGGTGTCAAACTTCTTACCACCATGAGGTGGTTGTGCGTACGTGGGTGCCTACTACCCACGCCCTTCTCGTTCCCCGCATTTTGCCCCACGGATCCCCAGCGGCCTTAATTCCTTATTATAAGCACCTAGAATTGCTCTAGCGGATTCCAGGAAGAGCCGAGGGACCTGGGCAGGGTGTCAAACTTCTTACCACCATGAGGTGATTGTGCGTACATGGGTGCCTACCCGCCACGCCCTCCTGGTTCACCGCATTTTGCCCCACGGATCCCCAGAGGCTTTATTTCCTTAATATTAGCCCTTAGAATTGCTCTAGCGGATTCCAGGAAGAGCCGAGGGACCTGGGCCGGGTGTCAAACTTCTTACCACCATGAGGTGGTTGCGCGTACATGGGTGCCTACCCGCCACGCCCTCCTGGTTCCCCGCATTTTGCCCCACGGACCCCCAGAGGCCTTAATTCCTTATTATAAGCACCTAGAATTGCTATAGCGGATTCCAGGAAGAGCCGAGGGACCTGGGCCGGGTGTCAAACTTCTTACCACCATAAGGTGGTTGTGCGTACATGGGCGCCTACCCGCCACGCCCTCCTGGTTCCTCGCATTTTGTCCCACAGACCCCCAGAACTCTTAATTCCTTAATATAAGAACCTAGAATTGCTATAGCGGATTCCAGGAAGAGCCGAGGGACCTGGGCCGGGTGTCAAACTTCTTACCACCATGAGGTGGTTTGCGCGTACATGGGTGCCTACCCGCCACGCCCTCCTGGTTTCCCGCATTTTGCCCCACGAACCCCCAGAATCCTTAATTCCTTAATATAAGCACCTAGAATTGCTATAGCGGATTCCAGGAAGGGCCAAGGGACCTGGGCTGGGTGTCAAACTTCTTACCACCATGAGGTGGTTGTGCGTACATGGGTGCCTACCCGCTACGCCCTCCTGGTTCCCTGCATTTTGCCCCACGGATCCCCAGAGGCCTTATTTCCTTAATATAAGCATCTAGAATTACTCTAGCGAATTCCAGGAAGGTCCGAGGGACCTGGGACGGGTGTCAAACTTCTTACCACCATGAGGTGGTTGTGCGTACATGGGTGCCTACCCGCCACGCACTCCTGGTTCCCCGCATTTTGCCCCACGGACCCCCAGAGGCCTTAATTCCTTATTATAAGCACCTAGAATTGCTATAGCGGATTCCAGGAAGAGCCGAGGGACCTGGGCCGGGTGTCAAACTTCTTACCACCATGAGGTGGTTGTGCGTACATGGGTGCCTACCCGCCACGCCCTTCTGGTTCCCTGCATTTTGCACCACGGACCCTGAGAATCCTTAATTCCTTAATATAAGCACCTAGAATTGCTATAGCGGATTCCAGGAAGGGCCGAGGGACCTGGGCCGGGTGTCAAACTTCTTACAACCTTGAGGTGGTTGTGCGTACATGGGTGCTTACCGACCACGCCCTCCTGGTTCCCCGCATTTTGCCCCACGGACCCCCAGAATCCTTAATTCCTTAATATATGAACCTAGAATTGCTATAGCGGATTCCAGGAAGAGCCGAGGGACCTGGGCCGGGTGTCAAACTTCTTACCACCATGAGGTGGTTGCGCGTACATGGGTGCCTACCCGCCTCGCCCTCCTGGTTTCCCGCATTTTGCCCCACGGATCCCCAGAGGCCTTAATTCCTTAACATAAGCACTTAGAATTGCTATAGCGGATTCCAGGAAGAGCCGAGGGACCAGGGCAGGGTGCCAAACTTCTTACCACCATGAGGTGATTTTGCGTACATGGGTGCCTACCCGCCACGCCCTCCTGGTTCCCCGCATTTTGCCCCACGGATCCCCAGAGGCTTTATTTCCTTAATATTAGCCCTTAGAATTGCTCTAGCGGATTCCAGGAAGAGCCGAGGGACCTGGGCCGGGTGTCAAACTTCTTACCACCATGAGGTGGTTGCGCGTACATGGGTGCCTACCCGCCACGCCCTCCTAGTTCCCCGCATTTTGCCCCACGGACCCCCAGAGGCCTTAATTCCTTATTATAAGCACCTAGAATTGCTATAGCGGATTCCAGGAAGAGCCGAGGGACCTGGGCCGGGTGTCAAACTTCTTACCACCATGAGGTGGTTGTGCGTACATGGGCGCCTACCCGCCACGCCCTCCTGGTTCCTCGCATTTTGTTCCACGGACCCCCAGAATCCATAATTCCTTAATATAAGAACCTAGAATTGCTATAGCGGATTCCAGGAAGAGCCGAGGGACCTGGGCCGGGTGTCAAACTTCTTACCACCATGAGGTGGTTGTGCGTACATGGGTGCCTACCCGCCACGCACTCCTGGTTCCCCGCATTTTGCCCCACGGACCCCCAGAGGCCTTAATTCCTTATTATAAGCACCTAGAATTGCTATAGCGGATTCCAGGAAGAGCCGAGGGACCAGGGCCGGGTGTCAAACTTCTTACCACCATGAGGTGGTTGTGCGTACATGGGTGCCTACCCGCCACGCCCTTCTGGTTCCCTGCATTTTGCACCACGGACCCTCAGAATCCTTAATTCCTTAATATAAGCACCTAGAATTGCTATAGCGGATTCCAGGAAGGGCCGAGGGACCTGGGCCGGGTGTCAAACTTCTTACAACCATGAGGTGGTTGTGCGTACATGGGTGCCTACCCGCCACGCCCTCCTGGTTCCCCGCATTTTGCCCCACGGACCCCCCAGAATCGTTAATTCCTTAATATAAGCACCTTGAATTGCTATAGCGGATTCCAGGAAGAGCCGAGGGACCTGGGCAGGGTGTCAAACTTCTTACAACCATGAGGTGGTTGTGCGTACATGGGTGCCTACCCGCCACGCCCTCCTGGTTCCCCGCATTTTGCCCCACGGACCCCCAGAGGCCTTAATTCCTTATTATAAGCACCTAGAATTGCTATAGCGGATTCCAGGAAGAGCCGAGGGACCTGGGCCGTGTGTCAAACTTCTTACCACCATGAGGTGGTTGTGCGTACATGGGTGCCTACCCGCCACGCACTCCTGGTTCCCCGCATTTTGCCCCACGAACCCCCAGAGGCCTTAATTCCTTATTATAAGCACCTAAAATTGCTATAGCGGATTCCAGGAAGAGCCGAGGGACCTGGGCCGGGTGTCAAACTTCTTACCACCATGAGGTGGTTGTGCGTACATGGGTGCCTACCCGCCACGCCCTTCTGGTTCCCTGCATTTTGCACCACGGACCCTGAGAATCCTTAATTCCTTAATATAAGCACCTAGAATTGCTATAGCGGATTCCAGGAAGAGCCGAGGGACCTGGGCCGTGTGTCAAACTTCTTACCACCATGAGGTGGTTGTGCGTACATGGGTGCCTACCCGCCACGCCCTCCTGGTTCCTCGCATTTTGCCCCACGGTCCCCCAGAATCCTTAATTCCTTAATATAAGCACCTAGAATTGCTATAGCGGATTCCAGGAAGGGCCGAGGGACCTGGGCCGGGTGTCAAACTTCTTACCACCTTGAGGTGGTTGCGCGTACATGGGTGCCTACCCGCCACGCCTTCCTGGTTCCCCGCATTTTGCCCCACGGACCCCCAGAGGCCTTAATTCCTTATTATAAGCACCTAGAATTGCTATAGCGGATTCCAGGAAGAGCCGAGGGACCTGGGCCGGGTGTCAAACTTCTTACCACCATGAGGTGGTTGTGCGTACGTGGGTGCCTACTACCCACGCCCTTCTCGTTCCCCGCATTTTGCCCCACGGATCCCCAGCGGCCTTAATTCCTTATTATAAGCACCTAGAATTGCTCTAGCGGATTCCAGGAAGAGCCGAGGGACCTGGGCAGGGTGTCAAACTTCTTACCACCATGAGGTGATTGTGCGTACATGGGTGCCTACCCGCCACGCCCTCCTGGTTCACCGCATTTTGCCCCACGGATCCCCAGAGGCTTTATTTCCTTAATATTAGCCCTTAGAATTGCTCTAGCGGATTCCAGGAAGAGCCGAGGGACCTGGGCCGGGTGTCAAACTTCTTACCACCATGAGGTGGTTGCGCGTACATGGGTGCCTACCCGCCACGCCCTCCTGGTTCCCCGCATTTTGCCCCAATGACCCCCAGAGGCCTTAATTCCTTATTATAAGCACCTAGAATTGCTATAGCGGATTCCAGGAAGAGCCGAGGGACCTGGGCCGGGTGTCAAACTTCTTACCACCATAAGGTGGTTGTGCGTACATGGGCGCCTACCCGCCACGCCCTCCTGGTTCCTCGCATTTTGTCCCACAGACCCCCAGAACTCTTAATTCCTTAATATAAGAACCTAGAATTGCTATAGCGGATTCCAGGAAGAGCCGAGGGACCTGGGCCGGGTGTCAAACTTCTTACCACCATGAGGTGGTTTGCGCGTACATGGGTGCCTACCCGCCACGCCCTCCTGGTTTCCCGCATTTTGCCCCACGAACCCCCAGAATCCTTAATTCCTTAATATAAGCACCTAGAATTGCTATAGCGGATTCCAGGAAGGGCCAAGGGACCTGGGCTGGGTGTCAAACTTCTTACCACCATGAGGTGGTTGTGCGTACATGGGTGCCTACCCGCTTCGCCCTCCTGGTTCCCTGCATTTTGCCCCACGGATCCCCAGAGGCCTTATTTCCTTAATATAAGCATCTAGAATTACTCTAGCGAATTCCAGGAAGGTCCGAGGGACCTGGGACGGGTGTCAAACTTCTTACCACCATGAGGTGGTTGTGCGTACATGGGTGCCTACCCGCCACGCACTCCTGGTTCCCCGCATTTTGCCCCACGGACCCCCAGAGGCCTTAATTCCTTATTATAAGCACCTAGAATTGCTATAGCGGATTCCAGGAAGAGCCGAGGGACCTGGGCCGGGTGTCAAACTTCTTACCACCATGAGGTGGTTGTGCGTACATGGGTGCCTACCCGCCACGCCCTTCTGGTTCCCTGCATTTTGCACCACGGACCCTGAGAATCCTTAATTCCTTAATATAAGCACCTAGAATTGCTATAGCGGATTCCAGGAAGGGCCGAGGGACCTGGGCCGGGTGTCAAACTTCTTACAACCTTGAGGTGGTTGTGCGTACATGGGTGCTTACCGACCACGCCCTCCTGGTTCCCCGCATTTTGCCCCACGGACCCCCAGAATCCTTAATTCCTTAATATAAGAACCTAGAATTGCTATAGCGGATTCCAGGAAGAGCCGAGGGACCTGGGCCGGGTGTCAAACTTCTTACCACCATGAGGTGGTTGCGCGTACATGGGTGCCTACCCGCCTCGCCCTCCTGGTTTCCCGCATTTTGCCCCACGGATCCCCAGAGGCCTTAATTCCTTAACATAAGCACTTAGAATTGCTATAGCGGATTCCAGGAAGAGCCGAGGGACCAGGGCAGGGTGCCAAACTTCTTACCACCATGAGGTGATTTTGCGTACATGGGTGCCTACCCGCCACGCCCTCCTGGTTCCCCGCATTTTGCCCCACGGATCCCCAGAGGCTTTATTTCCTTAATATTAGCCCTTAGAATTGCTCTAGCGGATTCCAGGAAGAGCCGAGGGACCTGGGCCGGGTGTCAAACTTCTTACCACCATGAGGTGGTTGCGCGTACATGGGTGCCTACCCGCCACGCCCTCCTAGTTCCCCGCATTTTGCCCCACGGACCCCCAGAGGCCTTAATTCCTTATTATAAGCACCTAGAATTGCTATAGCGGATTCCAGGAAGAGCCGAGGGACCTGGGCCGGGTGTCAAACTTCTTACCACCATGAGGTGGTTGTGCGTACATGGGCGCCTACCCGCCACGCCCTCCTGGTTCCTCGCATTTTGTTCCACGGACCCCCAGAATCCATAATTCCTTAATATAAGAACCTAGAATTGCTATAGCGGATTCCAGGAAGAGCCGAGGGACCTGGGCCGGGTGTCAAACTTCTTACAACCATGAGGTGGTTGTGCGTACATGGGTGCCTACCCGCCACGCCCTCCTGGTTCCCCGCATTTTGCCCCACGGACCCCCCAGAATCGTTAATTCCTTAATATAAGCACCTTGAATTGCTATAGCGGATTCCAGGAAGAGCCGAGGGACCTGGGCAGGGTGTCAAACTTCTTACAACCATGAGGTGGTTGTGCGTACATGGGTGCCTACCCGCCACGCCCTCCTGGTTCCCCGCATTTTGCCCCACGGACCCCCAGAGGCCTTAATTCCTTATTATAAGCACCTAGAATTGCTATAGCGGATTCCAGGAAGAGCCGAGGGACCTGGGCCGTGTGTCAAACTTCTTACCACCATGAGGTGGTTGTGCGTACATGGGTGCCTACCCGCCACGCACTCCTGGTTCCCCGCATTTTGCCCCACGAACCCCCAGAGGCCTTAATTCCTTATTATAAGCACCTAAAATTGCTATAGCGGATTCCAGGAAGAGCCGAGGGACCTGGGCCGGGTGTCAAACTTCTTACCACCATGAGGTGGTTGTGCGTACATGGGTGCCTACCCGCCACGCCCTTCTGGTTCCCTGCATTTTGCACCACGGACCCTGAGAATCCTTAATTCCTTAATATAAGCACCTAGAATTGCTATAGCGGATTCCAGGAAGGGCCGAGGGACCTGGGCCGGGTGTCAAACTTCTTACAACCTTGAGGTGGTTGTGCGTACATGGGTGCTTACCGACCACGCCCTCCTGGTTCCCCGCATTTTGCCCCACGGACCCCCAGAATCCTTAATTCCTTAATATAAGAACCTAGAATTGCTATAGCGGATTCCAGGAAGAGCCGAGGGACCTGGGCCGGGTGTCAAACTTCTTACCACCATGAGGTGGTTGCGCGTACATGGGTGCCTACCCGCCTCGCCCTCCTGGTTTCCCGCATTTTGCCCCACGGATCCCCAGAGGCCTTAATTCCTTAACATAAGCACTTAGAATTGCTATAGCGGATTCCAGGAAGAGCCGAGGGACCAGGGCAGGGTGTCAAACTTCTTACCACCATGAGGTGATTGTGCGTACATGGGTGCCTACCCGCCACGCCCTCCTGGTTCCCCGCATTTTGCCCCACGGATCCCCAGAGGCTTTATTTCCTTAATATTAGCCCTTAGAATTGCTCTAGCGGATTCCAGGAAGAGCCGAGGGACCTGGGCCGGGTGTCAAACTTCTTACCACCATGAGGTGGTTGCGCGTACATGGGTGCCTACCCGCCACGCCCTCCTGGTTCCCCGCATTTTGCCCCACGGACCCCCAGAGGCCTTAATTCCTTATTATAAGCACCTAGAATTGCTATAGCGGATTCCAGGAAGAGCCGAGGGACCTGGGCCGGGTGTCAAACTTCTTACCACCATGAGGTGGTTGTGCGTACATGGGCGCCTACCCGCCACGCCCTCCTGGTTCCTCGCATTTTGTTCCACGGACCCACAGAATCCTTAATTCCTTAATATAAGAACCTAGAATTGCTATAGCGGATTCCAGGAAGAGCCGAGGGACCTGGGCCGGGTGTCAAACTTCTTACCACCATGAGGTGGTTGTGCGTACATGGGTGCCTACCCGCCACGCACTCCTGGTTCCCCGCATTTTGCCCCACGGACCCCCAGAGGCCTTAATTCCTTATTATAAGCACCTAGAATTGCTATAGCGGATTCCAGGAAGAGCCGAGGGACCAGGGCCGGGTGTCAAACTTCTTACCACCATGAGGTGGTTGTGCGTACATGGGTGCCTACCCGCCACGCCCTTCTGGTTCCCTGCATTTTGCACCACGGACCCTCAGAATCCTTAATTCCTTAATATAAGCACCTAGAATTGCTATAGCGGATTCCAGGAAGGGCCGAGGGACCTGGGCCGGGTGTCAAACTTCTTACAACCATGAGGTGGTTGTGCGTACATGGGTGCCTACCCGCCACGCCCTCCTGGTTCCCCGCATTTTGCCCCACGGACCCCCCAGAATCGTTAATTCCTTAATATAAGCACCTTGAATTGCTATAGCGGATTCCAGGAAGAGCCGAGGGACCTGGGCAGGGTGTCAAACTTCTTACAACCATGAGGTGGTTGTGCGTACATGGGTGCCTACCCGCCACGCCCTCCTGGTTCCCCGCATTTTGCCCCACGGACCCCCAGAGGCCTTAATTCCTTATTATAAGCACTTAGAATTGCTATAGCGGATTCCAGGAAGAGCCGAGGGACCTGGGCCGTGTGTCAAACTTCTTACCACCATGAGGTGGTTGTGCGTACATGGGTGCCTACCCGCCACGCCCTCCTGGTTCCTCGCATTTTGCCCCACGGACCCTCAGAATCCTTAATTCCTTAATATAAGCACCTAGAATTGCTATAGCGGATTCCAGGAAGAGCCGAGGGACCTGGGCCGGGTGTCAAACTTCTTACCACCATGAGGTGGTTGCGCGTACATGGGTGCCTACCCGCCACGCCCTCCTGGTTCCCCGCATTTTGCCCCACGGACCCCCAGAGGCCTTAATTCCTTATTATAAGCACCTAGAATTGCTATAGCGGATTCCAGGAAGAGCCGAGGGACCTGGGCCGGGTGTCAAACTTCTTACCACCATAAGGTGGTTGTGCGTACATGGGCGCCTACCCGCCACGCCCTCCTGGTTCCTCGCATTTTGTCCCACAGACCCCCAGAACCCTTAATTCCTTAATATAAGAACCTAGAATTGCTATAGCGGATTCCAGGAAGAGCCGAGGGACCTGGGCCGGGTGTCAAACTTCTTACCACCATGAGATGGTTGCGCGTACATGGGTGCCTACCCGCCACGCCCTCCTGGTTTCCCGCATTTTGCCCCACGGACCCCCAGAATCCTTAATTCCTTAATATAAGCTCCTAGAATTGCTATAGCGGATTCCAGGAAGGGCCAAGGGACCTGGGCTGGGTGTCAAACTTCTTACCACCATGAGGTGGTTGTGCGTACATGGGTGCCTACCCGCTACGCCCTCCTGGTTCCCTGCATTTTGCCCCACGGATCCCCAGAGGCCTTATTTCCTTAATATAAGCATCTAGAATTACTCTAGCGAATTCCAGGAAGGTCCGAGGGACCTGGGACGGGTGTCAAACTTCTTACCACCATGAGGTGGTTGTGCGTACATGGGTGCCTACCCGCCACGCACTCCTGGTTCCCCGCATTTTGCCCCACGGACCCCCAGAGGCCTTAATTCCTTATTATAAGCACCTAGAATTGCTATAGCGGATTCCAGGAAGAGCCGAGGGACCTGGGCCGGGTGTCAAACTTCTTACCACCATGAGGTGGTTGTGCGTACATGGGTGCCTACCCGCCACGCCCTTCTGGTTCCCTGCATTTTGCACCACGGACCCTGAGAATCCTTAATTCCTTAATATAAGCACCTAGAATTGCTATAGCGGATTCCAGGAAGGGCCGAGGGACCTGGGCCGGGTGTCAAACTTCTTACAACCTTGAGGTGGTTGTGCGTACATGGGTGCTTACCGACCACGCCCTCCTGGTTCCCCGCATTTTGCCCCACGGACCCCCAGAATCCTTAATTCCTTAATATAAGAACCTAGAATTGCTATAGCGGATTCCAGGAAGAGCCGAGGGACCTGGGCCGGGTATCAAACTTCTTACCACCATGAGGTGGTTGCGCGTACATGGGTGCCTACCCGCCTCGCCCTCCTGGTTTCCCGCATTTTGCCCCACGGATCCCCAGAGGCCTTAATTCCTTAACATAAGCACTTAGAATTGCTATAGCGGATTCCAGGAAGAGCCGAGGGACCAGGGCAGGGTGTCAAACTTCTTACCACCATGAGGTGATTGTGCGTACATGGGTGCCTACCCGCCACGCCCTCCTGGTTCCCCGCATTTTGCCCCACGGATCCCCAGAGGCTTTATTTCCTTAATATTAGCCCTTAGAATTGCTCTAGCGGATTCCAGGAAGAGCCGAGGGACCTGGGCCGGGTGTCAAACTTCTTACCACCATGAGGTGGTTGCGCGTACATGGGTGCCTACCCGCCACGCCCTCCTGGTTCCCCGCATTTTGCCCCACGGACCCCCAGAGGCCTTAATTCCTTATTATAAGCACCTAGAATTGCTATAGCGGATTCCAGGAAGAGCCGAGGGACCTGGGCCGGGTGTCAAACTTCTTACCACCATGAGGTGGTTGTGCGTACATGGGCGCCTACCCGCCACGCCCTCCTGGTTCCTCGCATTTTGTTCCACGGACCCCCAGAATCCTTAATTCCTTAATATAAGAACCTAGAATTGCTATAGCGGATTCCAGGAAGAGCCGAGGGACCTGGGCCGGGTGTCAAACTTCTTACCACCATGAGGTGGTTGTGCGTACATGGGTGCCTACCCGCCACGCACTCCTGGTTCCCCGCATTTTGCCCCACGGACCCCCAGAGGCCTTAATTCCTTATTATAAGCACCTAGAATTGCTATAGCGGATTCCAGGAAGAGCCGAGGGACCAGGGCCGGGTGTCAAACTTCTTACCACCATGAGGTGGTTGTGCGTACATGGGTGCCTACCCGCCACGCCCTTCTGGTTCCCTGCATTTTGCACCACGGACCCTCAGAATCCTTAATTCCTTAATATAAGCACCTAGAATTGCTATAGCGGATTCCAGGAAGGGCCGAGGGACCTGGGCCGGGTGTCAAACTTCTTACAACCATGAGGTGGTTGTGCGTACATGGGTGCCTACCCGCCACGCCCTCCTGGTTCCCCGCATTTTGCCCCACGGACCCCCCAGAATCGTTAATTCCTTAATATAAGCACCTTGAATTGCTATAGCGGATTCCAGGAAGAGCCGAGGGACCTGGGCAGGGTGTCAAACTTCTTACAACCATGAGGTGGTTGTGCGTACATGGGTGCCTACCCGCCACGCCCTCCTGGTTCCCCGCATTTTGCCCCACGGACCCCCAGAGGCCTTAATTCCTTATTATAAGCACCTAGAATTGCTATAGCGGATTCCAGGAAGAGCCGAGGGACCTGGGCCGTGTGTCAAACTTCTTACCACCATGAGGTGGTTGTGCGTACATGGGTGCCTACCCGCCACGCCCTCCTGGTTCCTCGCATTTTGCCCCACGGACCCTCAGAATCCTTAATTCCTTAATATAAGCACCTAGAATTGCTATAGCGGATTCCAGGAAGAGCCGAGGGACCTGGGCCGGGTGTCAAACTTCTTACCACCATGAGGTGGTTGCGCGTACATGGGTGCCTACCCGCCACGCCCTCCTGGTTCCCCGCATTTTGCCCCACGGACCGCCAGCGGCCTTAATTCCTTAGTATAAGCACCTAGAATTGCTATAGCGGATTCCAGGAAGAGCCGAGGGACCTGGGCCGTGTGTCAAACTTCTTACCACCATGAGGTGGTTGTGCGTACATGGGTGCCTACCCGCCACGCCCTCCTGGTTCCTCGCATTTTGCCCCACGGTCCCCCAGAATCCTTAATTCCTTAATATAAGCACCTAGAATTGCTATAGCGGATTCCAGGAAGGGCCGAGGGACCTGGGCCGGGTGTCAAACTTCTTACCACCTTGAGGTGGTTGCGCGTACATGGGTGCCTACCCGCCACGCCTTCCTGGTTCCCCGCATTTTGCCCCACGGACCCCCAGAGGCCTTAATTCCTTATTATAAGCACCGAGAATTGCTATAGCGGATTCCAGGAAGAGCCGAGGGACCTGGGCCGGATGTCAAACTTCTTACCACCATGAGGTGGTTGTGCGTACGTGGGAGCCTACTACCCACGCCCTTCTCGTTCCCCGCATTTTGCCCCACGGATCCCCAGCGGCCTTAATTCCTTATTATAAGCACCTAGAATTGCTATAGCGGATTCCAGGAAGAGCCGAGGGACCTGGGCAGGGTGTCAAACTTCTTACCACCATGAGGTGATTGTGCGTACATGGGTGCCTACCCGCCACGCCCTCCTGGTTCACCGCATTTTGCCCCACGGATCCCCAGAGGCTTTATTTCCTTAATATTAGCCCTTAGAATTGCTCTAGCGGATTCCAGGAAGAGCCGAGGGACCTGGGCCGGGTGTCAAACTTCTTACCACCATGAGGTGGTTGCGCGTACATGGGTGCCTACCCGCCACGCCCTCCTGGTTCCCCGCATTTTGCCCCACGGACCCCCAGAGGCCTTAATTCCTTATTATAAGCACCTAGAATTGCTATAGCGGATTCCAGGAAGAGCCGAGGGACCTGGGCCGGGTGTCAAACTTCTTACCACCATGAGGTGGTTGTGCGTACATGGGCGCCTACCCGCCACGCCCTCCTGGTTCCTCGCATTTTGTCCCACAGACCCCCAGAACCCTTAATTCCTTAATATAAGAACCTAGAATTGCTATAGCGGATTCCAGGAAGAGCCGAGGGACCTGGGCCGGGTGTCAAACTTCTTACCACCATGAGGTGGTTGCGCGTACATGGGTGCCTACCCGCCACGCCCTCCTGGTTTCCCGCATTTTGCCCCACGAACCCCCAGAATCCTTAATTCCTTAATATAAGCACCTAGAATTGCTATAGCGGATTCCAGGAAGGGCCAAGGGACCTGGGCTGGGTGTCAAACTTCTTACCACCATGAGGTGGTTGTGCGTACATGGGTGCCTACCCGCTACGCCCTCCTGGTTCCCTGCATTTTGCCCCACGGATCCCCAGAGGCCTTATTTCCTTAATATAAGCATCTAGAATTACTCTAGCGAATTCCAGGAAGGTCCGAGGGACCTGGGACGGGTGTCAAACTTCTTACCACCATGAGGTGGTTGTGCGTACATGGGTGCCTACCCGCCACGCACTCCTGGTTCCCCGCATTTTGCCCCACGGACCCCCAGAGGCCTTAATTCCTTATTATAAGCACCTAGAATTGCTATAGCGGATTCCAGGAAGAGCCGAGGGACCTGGGCCGGGTGTCAAACTTCTTACCACCATGAGGTGGTTGTGCGTACATGGGTGCCTACCCGCCACGCCCTTCTGGTTCCCTGCATTTTGCACCACGGACCCTGAGAATCCTTAATTCCTTAATATAAGCACCTAGAATTGCTATAGCGGATTCCAGGAAGGGCCGAGGGACCTGGGCCGGGTGTCAAACTTCTTACAACCTTGAGGTGGTTGTGCGTACATGGGTGCTTACCGACCACGCCCTCCTGGTTCCCCGCATTTTGCCCCACGGACCCCCAGAATCCTTAATTCCTTAATATAAGAACCTAGAATTGCTATAGCGGATTCCAGGAAGAGCCGAGGGACCTGGGCCGGGTGTCAAACTTCTTACCACCATGAGGTGGTTGCGCGTACATGGGTGCCTACCCGCCTCGCCCTCCTGGTTTCCCGCATTTTGCCCCACGGATCCCCAGAGGCCTTAATTCCTTAACATAAGCACTTAGAATTGCTATAGCGGATTCCAGGAAGAGCCGAGGGACCAGGGCAGGGTGTCAAACTTCTTACCACCATGAGGTGATTGTGCGTACATGGGTGCCTACCCGCCACGCCCTCCTGGTTCCCCGCATTTTGCCCCACGGATCCCCAGAGGCTTTATTTCCTTAATATTAGCCCTTAGAATTGCTCTAGCGGATTCCAGGAAGAGCCGAAGGACCTGGGCCGGGTGTCAAACTTCTTACCACCATGAGGTGGTTGCGCGTACATGGGTGCCTACCCGCCACGCCCTCCTGGTTCCCCGCATTTTGCCCCACGGACTCCCAGAGGCCTTAATTCCTTATTATAAGCACCTAGAATTGCTATAGCGGATTCCAGGAAGAGCCGAGGGACCTGGGCCGGGTGTCAAACTTCTTACCACCATGAGGTGGTTGTGCGTACATGGGCGCCTACCCGCCACGCCCTCCTGGTTCCTCGCATTTTGTTCCACGGACCCCCAGAATCCTTAATTCCTTAATATAAGAACCTAGAATTGCTATAGCGGATTCCAGGAAGAGCCGAGGGACCTGGGCCGGGTGTCAAACTTCTTACCACCATGAGGTGGTTGTGCGTACATGGGTGCCTACCCGCCACGCACTCCTGGTTCCCCGCATTTTGCCCAACGGACCCCCAGAGGCCTTAATTCCTTATTATAAGCACCTAGAATAGCTATAGCGGATTCCAGGAAGAGCCGAGGGACCAGGGCCGGGTGTCAAACTTCTTACCACCATGAGGTGGTTGTGCGTACATGGGTGCCTACCCGCCACGCCCTTCTGGTTCCCTGCATTTTGCACCACGGACCCTCAGAATCCTTAATTCCTTAATATAAGCACCTAGAATTGCTATAGCGGATTCCAGGAAGGGCCGAGGGACCTGGGCAGGGTGTCAAACTTCTTACAACCATGAGGTGGTTGTGCGTACATGGGTGCCTACCCGCCACGCCCTCCTCGTTTCCCGCATTTTGCCCCACGGATCCCCAGAGGCCTTAATTCCTTATTATAAGCACCTAGAATTGCTATAGCGGATTCCAGGAAGAGCCGAGGGACCTGGGCCGGGTGTCAAACTTCTTACCACCATGAGGTGGTTGTGCGTACATGGGTGCCTACCCGCCACGCCCTCCTGGTTCCCCGCATTTTGCCCCACGGACCCCCAGAGGCCTTAATTCCTTATTATAAGCACCTAGAATTGCTATAGCGGATTCCAGGAAGAGCCGAGGGACCTGGGCCGGGTGTCAAACTTCTTACCACCATGAGGTGGTTGTGCGTACATGGGCGCCTACCCGCCACGCCCTCCTGGTTCCTCGCATTTTGTCCCACGGACCCCCAGAATCTTTAATTCCTTAATATAAGAACCTAGAATTGCTATAGCGGATTCCAGGAAGAGCCGAGGGACCTGGGCCGGGTGTCAAACTTCTTACCACCATGAGGTGGTTGCGCGTACATGGGTGCCTACCCGCCACGCCCTCCTGGTTTCCCGCATTTTGCCCCACGAACCCCCAGAATCCTTAATTCCTTAATATAAGCACCTAGAATTGCTATAGCGGATTCCAGGAAGAGCCGAGGGACCTGGGCCGGGTGTCAAACTTCTTACCACCATGAGGTGGTTGTGCGTACATGGGTGCCTACCCGCCACGCCCTCCTGGTTCCCCGCATTTTGCCCCACGGACCCCCAGAGGCCTTAATTCCTTATTATAAGCACCTAGAATTGCTATAGCGGATTCCAGGAAGAGCCGAGGGACCTGGGCCGGGTGTCAAACTTCTTACCACCATGAGGTGGTTGTGCGTACATGGGCGCCTACCCGCCACGCCCTCCTGGTTCCTCGCATTTTGTCCCACGGACCCCCAGAATCTTTAATTCCTTAATATAAGAACCTAGAATTGCTATAGCGGATTCCAGGAAGAGCCGAGGGACCTGGGCCGGGTGTCAAACTTCTTACCACCATGAGGTGGTTGCGCGTACATGGGTGCCTACCCGCCACGCCCTCCTGGTTTCCCGCATTTTGCCCCACGAACCCCCAGAATCCTTAATTCCTTAATATAAGCACCTAGAATTGCTATAGCGGATTCCAGGAAGAGCCGAGGGAACTGGGCCGGGTGTCAAACTTCTTACCACCATGAGGTGGTTGTGCGTACGTGGGTGCCTACCACCCACGCCCTTCTCGTTCCCCGCATTTTGCCCCACGGATCCCCAGCGGCCTTAATTCCTTATTATAAGCACCTAGATTTGCTATAGCGGATTCCAGGAAGAGCCGAGGGACCTGGGCAGGGTGTCAAACTTCTTACCACCATGAGGTGGTTGCGCGTACATGGGTGCCTACCCGCCACGCCCTCCTGGTTCCCCGCATTTTGCCCCACGGACACCCAGAGGCCTTAATTCCTTATTATAAGCACCTAGAATTGCTATAGCGGATTCCAGGAAGAGCCGAGGGACCTGGGCCGTGTGTCAAACTTCTTACCACCATGAGGTGGTTGTGCGTACATGGGTGCCTACCCACCACGCCCTCCTGGTTCCTCGCATTTTGCCCCACGGACCCCCAGAATCCTTAATTCCTTAATATAAGCAGCTAGAATTGCTATAGCGGATTCCAGGAAGGGCCGAGGGACCTGGGCCGTGTGTCAAACTTCTTACCACCATGAGGTGGTTGTGCGTACATGGGTGCCTACCCGCCACGCCCTCCTGGTTCCTCGCATTTTGTCCCACGGACCCCCAGAATCCTTAATTCCTTAATATAAGCACCTAGAATTGCTTTAGCGGATTCCAGGAAGGGCCGAGGGACCTGGGCAGGGTGTCAAACTTCTTACCACCATGAGGTGATTGTGCGTACATGGGTGCCTACCCGCCACGCCCTCCTGGTTCACCGCATTTTGCCCCACGGATCCCCAGAGGCTTTATTTCCTTAATATTAGCCCTTAGAATTGCTCTAGCGGATTCCAGGAAGAGCCGAGGGACCTGGGCCGGGTGTCAAACTTCTTACCACCATGAGGTGGTTGCGCGTACATGTGTGCCTACCCGCCACGCCCTCCTGGTTTCCCGCATTTTGCCCCACGAACCCCCAGAATCCTTAATTCCTTAATATAAGCACCTAGAATTGCTATAGCGGATTCCAGGAAGAGCCGAGGGACCTGGGCAGGGTGTCAAACTTCTTACCACCATGAGGTGGTTGTGCGTACATGGGTGCCTACCCGCTACGCCCTCCTGGTTCCCCGCATTTTGCCCCACGGATCCCCAGAAGCTTTAATTCCTTAAAATTAGCACTTAGAATTGCTATAGCGGATTCCAGGAAGAGCCGAAGGACCTGGGCCGGGTGTCAAACTTCTTACCACCATGAGGTGGTTGCGCGTACATGGGTGCCTACCCGCCACGCCCTCCTGGTTCCCCGCATTTTGCCCCACGGACCCCCAGAGGCCTTAATTCCTTATTATAAGCACCTAGAATTGCTATAGCGGATTCCAGGAAGAGCCGAGGGACCTGGGCCGTGTGTCAAACTTCTTACCACCATGAGGTGGTTGTGCGTACATGGGTGCCTACCCACCACGCCCTCCTGGTTCCTCGCATTTTGCCCCACGGACCCCCAGAATCCTTAATTCCTTAATATAAGCAGCTAGAATTGCTATAGCGGATTCCAGGAAGGGCCGAGGGACCTGGGCCGGGTATCAAACTTCTTACAACCTTGAGGTGGTTGTGCGTACATGGGCGCCTACCCGCCACGCCCTCCTGGTTCCTCGCATTTTGTCCCACGGACCCCCAGAATCCTTAATTCCTTAATATAAGAACCTAGAATTGCTATAGCGGATTCCAGGAAGAGCCGAGGGACCTGGGCCGGGTGTCAAACTTCTTACCACCATGAGGTGGTTGCGCGTACATGGGTGCCTACCCGCCTCGCCCTCCTGGTTTCCCGCATTTTGCCCCACGGATCCCCAGAGGCCTTAATTCCTTAACATAAGCACTTAGAATTGCTATAGCGGATTCCAGGAAGAGCCGAGGGACCAGGGCAGGGTGTCAAACTTCTTACCACCATGAGGTGATTGTGCGTACATGGGTGCCTACCCGCCACGCCCTCCTGGTTCCCCGCATTTTGCCCCACGGATCCCCAGAGGCTTTATTTCCTTAATATTAGCCCTTAGAATTGCTCTAGCGGATTCCAGGAAGAGCCGAGGGACCTGGGCCGGGTGTCAAACTTCTTACCACCATGAGGTGGTTGCGCGTACATGGGTGCCTACCCGCCACGCCCTCCTGGTTCCCCGCATTTTGCCCCACGGACCCCCAGAGGCCTTAATTCCTTATTATAAGCACCTAGAATTGCTATAGCGGATTCCAGGAAGAGCCGAGGGACCTGGGCCGGGTGTCAAACTTCTTACCACCATGAGGTGGTTGTGCGTACATGGGTGCCTACCCGCCACGCACTCCTGGTTCCCCGCATTTTGCCCCACGGACCCCCAGAGGCCTTAATTCCTTATTATAAGCACCTAGAATTGCTATAGCGGATTCCAGGAAGAGCCGAGGGACCTGGGCCGGGTGTCAAACTTCTTACCACCATGAGGTGGTTGTGCGTACATGGGTGCCTACCCGCCACGCCCTTCTGGTTCCCTGCATTTTGCACCACGGACCCTGAGAATCCTTAATTCCTTAATATAAGCACCTAGAATTGCTATAGCGGATTCCAGGAAGGGCCGAGGGACCTGGGCCGGGTGTCAAACTTCTTACAACCTTGAGGTGGTTGTGCGTACATGGGTGCTTACCGACCACGCCCTCCTGGTTCCCCGCATTTTGCCCCACGGACCCCCAGAATCCTTAATTCCTTAATATAAGAACCTAGAATTGCTATAGCGGATTCCAGGAAGAGCCGAGGGACCTGGGCCGGGTGTCAAACTTCTTACCACCATGAGGTGGTTGCGCGTACATGGGTGCCTACCCGCCTCGCCCTCCTGGTTTCCCGCATTTTGCCCCACGGATCCCCAGAGGCCTTAATTCCTTAACATAAGCACTTAGAATTGCTATAGCGGATTCCAGGAAGAGCCGAGGGACCAGGGCAGGGTGTCAAACTTCTTACCACCATGAGGTGATTGTGCGTACATGGGTGCCTACCCGCCACGCCCTCCTGGTTCCCCGCATTTTGCCCCACGGATCCCCAGAGGCTTTATTTCCTTAATATTAGCCCTTAGAATTGCTCTAGCGGATTCCAGGAAGAGCCGAAGGACCTGGGCCGGGTGTCAAACTTCTTACCACCATGAGGTGGTTGCGCGTACATGGGTGCCTACCCGCCACGCCCTCCTGGTTCCCCGCATTTTGCCCCACGGACTCCCAGAGGCCTTAATTCCTTATTATAAGCACCTAGAATTGCTATAGCGGATTCCAGGAAGAGCCGAGGGACCTGGGCCGGGTGTCAAACTTCTTACCACCATGAGGTGGTTGTGCGTACATGGGCGCCTACCCGCCACGCCCTCCTGGTTCCTCGCATTTTGTTCCACGGACCCCCAGAATCCTTAATTCCTTAATATAAGAACCTAGAATTGCTATAGCGGATTCCAGGAAGAGCCGAGGGACCTGGGCCGGGTGTCAAACTTCTTACCACCATGAGGTGGTTGTGCGTACATGGGTGCCTACCCGCCACGCACTCCTGGTTCCCCGCATTTTGCCCAACGGACCCCCAGAGGCCTTAATTCCTTATTATAAGCACCTAGAATAGCTATAGCGGATTCCAGGAAGAGCCGAGGGACCAGGGCCGGGTGTCAAACTTCTTACCACCATGAGGTGGTTGTGCGTACATGGGTGCCTACCCGCCACGCCCTTCTGGTTCCCTGCATTTTGCACCACGGACCCTCAGAATCCTTAATTCCTTAATATAAGCACCTAGAATTGCTATAGCGGATTCCAGGAAGGGCCGAGGGACCTGGGCCGGGTGTCAAACTTCTTACAACCTTGAGGTGGTTGTGCGTACATGGGTGCTTACCGACCACGCCCTCCTGGTTCCCCGCATTTTGCCCCACGGACCCCCCAGAATCGTTAATTCCTTAATATAAGCACCTTGAATTGCTATAGCGGATTCCAGGAAGAGCCGAGGGACCTGGGCAGGGTGTCAAACTTCTTACAACCATGAGGTGGTTGTGCGTACATGGGTGCCTACCCGCCACGCCCTCCTCGTTTCCCGCATTTTGCCCCACGGATCCCCAGAGGCCTTAATTCCTTATTATAAGCACCTAGAATTGCTATAGCGGATTCCAGGAAGAGCCGAGGGACCTGGGCCGGGTGTCAAACTTCTTACCACCATGAGGTGGTTGTGCGTACATGGGTGCCTACCCGCCACGCCCTTCTGGTTCCCTGCATTTTGCACCACGGACCCTGAGAATCCTTAATTCTTTAATATAAGCACCTAGAATTGCTATAGCGGATTCCAGGAAGGGCCGAGGGACCTGGGCCGGGTGTCAAACTTCTTACAACCTTGAGGTGGTTGTGCGTACATGGGTGCTTACCGACCACGCCCTCCTGGTTCCCCGCATTTTGCCCCACGGACCCCCCAGAATCCTTAATTCCTTAATATAAGCACCTTGAATTGCTATAGCGGATTCCAGGAAGAGCCGAGGGACCTGGGCAGGGTGTCAAACTTCTTACAACCATGAGGTGGTTGTGCGTACATGGGTGCCTACCCGCCACGCCCTCCTCGTTTCCCGCATTTTGCCCCACGGATCCCCAGAGGCCTTAATTCCTTAACATAAGCACTTAGAATTGCTATAGCGGATTCCAGGAAGAGCCGAGGGACCAGGGCAGGGTGTCAAACTTCTTACCACCATGAGGTGATTGTGCGTACATGGGTGCCTACCTGCCACGCCCTCCTGGTTCCCCGCATTTTGCCCCACGGATCCCCAGAGGCTTTATTTCCTTAATATTAGCCCTTAGAATTGCTCTAGCGGATTCCAGGAAGAGCCGAGGGACCTGGGCCGGGTGTCAAACTTCTTACCACCATGAGGTGGTTGCGCGTACATGGGTGCCTACCCGCCACGCCCTCCTGGTTCCTCGCATTTTGTCCCACAGACCCCCAGAACCCTTAATTCCTTAATATAAGAACCTAGAATTGCTATAGCGGATTCCAGGAAGAGCCGAGGGACCTGGGCCGGGTGTCAAACTTCTTACCACCATGAGGTGGTTGCGCGTACATGGGTGCCTACCCGCCACGCCCTCCTGGTTTCCCGCATTTTGCCCCACGAACCCCCAGAATCCTTAATTCCTTAATATAAGCACCTAGAATTGCTATAGCGGATTCCAGGAAGGGCCAAGGGACCTGGGCTGGGTGTCAAACTTCTTACCACCATGAGGTGGTTGTGCGTACATGGGTGCCTACCCGCTACGCCCTCCTGGTTCCCTGCATTTTGCCCCACGGATCCCCAGAGGCCTTATTTCCTTAATATAAGCATCTAGAATTACTCTAGCGAATTCCAGGAAGGTCCGAGGGACCTGGGACGGGTGTCAAACTTCTTACCACCATGAGGTGGTTGTGCGTACATGGGTGCCTACCCGCCACGCACTCCTGGTTCCCCGCATTTTGCCCCACGGACCCCCAGAGGCCTTAATTCCTTAATATAAGCACCTAGAATTGCTATAGCGGATTCCAGGAAGGGCCGAGGGACCTGGGCCGGGTGTCAAACTTCTTACAACCTTGAGGTGGTTGTGCGTACATGGGTGCTTACCGACCACGCCCTCCTGGTTCCCCGCATTTTGCCCCACGGACCCCCAGAATCCTTAATTCCTTAATATAAGAACCTAGAATTGCTATAGCGGATTCCAGGAAGAGCCGAGGGACCTGGGCCGGGTGTCAAACTTCTTACCACCATGAGGTGGTTGCGCGTACATGGGTGCCTACCCGCCTCGCCCTCCTGGTTTCCCGCATTTTGCCCCACGGATCCCCAGAGGCCTTAATTCCTTAACATAAGCACTTAGAATTGCTATAGCGGATTCCAGGAAGAGCCGAGGGACCAGGGCAGGGTGTCAAACTTCTTACCACCATGAGGTGATTGTGCGTACATGGGTGCCTACCCGCCACGCCCTCCTGGTTCCCCGCATTTTGCCCCACGGATCCCCAGAGGCTTTATTTCCTTAATATTAGCCCTTAGAATTGCTCTAGCGGATTCCAGGAAGAGCCGAAGGACCTGGGCCGGGTGTCAAACTTTTTACAACCTTGAGGTGGTTGTGCGTAGATGGGTGCCTACCCGCCACGCCCTCCTGGTTCCCTGCATTTTGCCCCACGGATCCCCAGAGGCCTTATTTCCTTAATATAAGCACCTAGAATTACTCTAGCGGATTCCAGGAAGGTCCGAGGGACCTGGGCCGGGTGTCAAACTTTTTACCACCATGAGGTGGTTATGCGTACATGGGTGCCTACCCGCCACGCCCTCCTGGTTCCCCGCATTTTGCCCCACGGACCCCCAGAGGCCTTAATTCCTTATTATAAGCACCTAGAATTGCTATAGCGGATTCCAGGAAGAGCCGAGGGACCTGGGCCGGGTGTCAAACTTCTTACCACCTTGAGGTGGTTGTGCGTACATGGGTGCCTACCCGCCACGCCCTCCAGGTTCCCTGCATTTTGCCCAACGGATCACCAGATGACTTATTTCCTTAATATAAGCACCTAGAATTACTCTAGCCGATTCCAGGAAGGTCCAAGGGACCTGGGCCGGGTGTCAAACTTCTTACCACCATGGGGTGGTTGTGCGTACATGGGTGCCTACCCGCCACGCCCTCCTGGTTCCCCGCATTTTGCCCCACGGACCCTCAGAATCCTTAATTCCTTAATATAAGCACCTAGAATTGCTATAGCGGATTCCAGGAAGGGCCGAGGGACCTGGGCCGGGTGTCAAACTTCTTACAACCTTGAGGTGGTTGTGCGTACATGGGTGCCTACCGACCACGCCCTCCTGGTTCCCCGCATTTTGCCCCACGGACCCCCAGAATCCTTAATTCCTTAATATAAGCACCTAGAATTGCTATAGCGGATTCCAGGAAGAGCCGAGGGACCTGGGCAAGGTGTCAAACTTCTTACAACCATGAGGTGGTTGTGCGTACATGGGTGCGTACCCGCCACGCCCTCCTGGTTTCCCGCATTTTGCCCCACGGATCCCCAGAGGCCTTAATTCTTTAACATAAGCACTTAGAATTGCTCTAGCGGATTCCAGGAAGAGCCGAGGGACCTGGGCCGGGTGTCAAACTTCTTACCACCATGAGGTGGTTGTGCGTACGTGGGTGCCTACTACCCACGCCCTTCTCGTTCCCCGCATTTTGCCCCACGGATCCCCAGCGGCCTTAATTCCTTATTATAAGCACCTAGAATTGCTATAGCGGATTCCAGGAAGAGCCGAGGGACCTGGGCAGGGTGTCAAACTTCTTACCACCATGAGGTGATTGTGCGTACATGGGTGCCTACCCGCCACGCCCTCCTGGTTCACCGCATTTTGCCCCACGGATCCCCAGAGGCTTTATTTCCTTAATATTAGCCCTTAGAATTGCTATTGCGGATTCCAGGAAGGGCCGAGGGACCTGGGCCGGATGTCAAACTTCTTACAACCTTGAGGTGGTTGTGCGTACATGGGTGCCTACCCGCCACGCCATCCTGGTTCCTTGCATTTTGCCCAGCGGACCCCCAGAATCCTTAATTCCTTAATATAAGCACGTAGAATTGCTATAGCGGATTCCAGGAAGAGCCGAGGGACCTGGGCCGGGTGTCAAACTTCTTACCACCATGAGGTGGTTGTGCGTAGATGGGTGCCTACCCGCCACGCCCTCCTGGTTCCCTGCATTTTGCCCCACGGATCCCCAGAGGCCTTATTTCCTTAATATAAGCACCTAGAATTACTCTAGCGGATTCCAGGAAGGTCCGAGGGACCTGGGCCGGGTGTCAAACTTTTTACCACCATGAGGTGGTTGTGCGTACATGGGTGCCTACCCGCCACGCCCTCCTGGTTCCCCGCATTTTGCCCCACGGACCCCCAGAGGCCTTAATTCCTTATTATAAGCACCTAGAATTGCTATAGCGGATTCCAGGAAGAGCCGAGGGACCTGGGCCGGGTGTCAAACTTTTTACCACCATGAGGTGGTTGTGCGTACATGGGTGCCTACCCGCCACGCCCTCCTGGTTTCCCGCATTTTGCCCCACGAACCCCCAGAATCCTTAATTCCTTAATATAAGCACCTAGAATTGCTATAGCGGATTCCAGGAAGAGCCGAGGGACCAGGGCCGGGTGTCAAACTTCTTACCACCATGAGGTGGTTGTGCGTACGTGGGTGCCTACCACCCACGCCCTTCTCGTTCCCCGCATTTTGCCCCACGGATCCCCAGCGGCCTTAATTCCTTATTATAAGCACCTAGAATTGCTATAGCGGATTCCAGGAAGAGCCGAGGGACCTGGGCCGTGTGTCAAACTTCTTACCACCATGAGGTGGTTGTGCGTACATGGGTGCCTACCCACCACGCCCTCCTGGTTCCTCGCATTTTGCCCCACGGACCCCCAGAATCCTTAATTCCTTAATATAAGCAGCTAGAATTGCTATAGCGGATTCCAGGAAGGGCCGAGGGACCTGGGCCGGGTATCAAACTTCTTACAACCTTGAGGTGGTTGTGCGTACATGGGTGCCTACCGACCACGCCTTCCTGGTTCCCCGCATTTTGCCCCACGGTTCCCCAGAGGCTTTAATTCCTTAACATTAGCACTTAGAATTGCTATTGCGGATTCCAGGAAGGGCCGAGGGACCTGGGCCGGATGTCAAACTTCTTACAACCTTGAGGTGGTTGTGCGTACATGGGTGCCTACCCGCCACGCCATCCTGGTTCCTTGCATTTTGCCCAACGGACCCCCAGAATCCTTAATTCCTTAATATAAGCACGTAGAATTGCTATAGCGGATTCCAGGAAGAGCCGATTGACCTGGGCCGGGTGTCAAACTTCTTACCACCATGAGGTGGTTGTGCGTAGATGGGTGCCTACCCGCCACGCCCTCCTGGTTCCCTGCATTTTGCCCCACGGATCCCCAGAGGCCTTATTTCCTTAATATAAGCACCTAGAATTACTCTAGCGGATTCCAGGAAGGTCCGAGGGACCTGGGCCGGGTGTCAAACTTTTTACCACCATGAGGTGGTTGTGCGTACATGGGTGCCTACCCGCCACGCCCTCCTGGTTCCCCGCATTTTGCCCCACGGACCCCCAGAGGCCTTAATTCCTTATTATAAGCACCTAGAATTGCTATAGCGGATTCCAGGAAGAGCCGAGGGACCTGGGCCGGGTGTCAAACTTCTTACCACCTTGAGGTGGTTGTGCGTACATGGGTGCCTACCCGCCACGCCCTCCAGGTTCCCTGCATTTTGCCCAACGGATCCCCAGATGACTTATTTCCTTAATATAAGCACCTAGAATTACTCTAGCCGATTCCAGGAAGAGCCGAGGGACCAGGGCCGGGTGTCAAACTTCTTACCACCATGAGGTGGTTGTGCGTACGTGGGTGCCTACCACCCACGCCCTTCTCGTTCCCCGCATTTTGCCCCACGGATCCCCAGCGGCCTTAATTCCTTATTATAAGCACCTAGAATTGCTATAGCGGATTCCAGGAAGAGCCGAGGGACCTGGGCCGTGTGTCAAACTTCTTACCACCATGAGGTGGTTGTGCGTACATGGGTGCCTACCCACCACGCCCTCCTGGTTCCTCGCATTTTGCCCCACGGACCCCCAGAATCCTTAATTCCTTAATATAAGCAGCTAGAATTGCTATAGCGGATTCCAGGAAGGGCCGAGGGACCTGGGCCGGGTATCAAACTTCTTACAACCTTGAGGTGGTTGTGCGTACATGGGTGCCTACCGACCGCGCCTTCCTGGTTCCCCGCATTTTGCCCCACGGTTCCCCAGAGGCTTTAATTCCTTAACATAAGCACTTAGAATTGCTATTGCGGATTCCAGGAAGGGCCGAGGGACCTGGGCCAAATGTCAAACTTCTTACAACCTTGAGGTGGTTGTGCGTACATGGGTGCCTACCCGCCACGCCATCCTGGTTCCTTGCATTTTGCCCAACGGACCCCCAGAATCCTTAATTCCTTAATATAAGCACGTAGAATTGCTATAGCGGATTCCAGGAAGAGCCGAGGGACCTGGGCCGGGTGTCAAACTTCTTACCACCATGAGGTGGTTGTGCGTAGATGGGTGCCTACCCGCCACGCCCTCCTGGTTCCCTGCATTTTGCCCCACGGATCCCCAGAGGCCTTATTTCCTTAATATAAGCACCTAGAATTACTCTAGCGGATTCCAGGAAGGTCCGAGGGACCTGGGCCGGGTGTCAAACTTTTTACCACCATGAGGTGGTTGTGCGTACATGGGTGCCTACCCGCCACGCCCTCCTGGTTCCCCGCATTTTGCCCCACGGACCCCCAGAGGCCTTAATTCCTTATTATAAGCACCTAGAATTGCTATAGCGGATTCCAGGAAGAGCCGAGGGACCTGGGCCGGGTGTCAAACTTCTTACCACCTTGAGGTGGTTGTGCGTACATGGGTGCCTACCCGCCACGCCCTCCAGGTTCCCTGCATTTTGCCCAACGGATCCCCAGATGACTTATTTCCTTAATATAAGCACCTAGAATTACTCTAGCCGATTCCAGGAAGGTCCAAGGGACCTGGGCCGGGTGTCAAACTTCTTACCACCATGGGGTGGTTGTGCGTACACGAGTGCCTTCCCGCCACGCCCTCCTGGTTCCCCGCATTTTGCCCCACGGACCCCCAGAGGCCTTAATTCCTTATTATAAGCACCTAGAATTGCTATAGCGGATTCCAGGAAGAGCCGAGGGACCTGGGCCGGGTGTCAAACTTCTTACCACCATGAGGTGGTTGTGCGTACATGGGTGCCTACCCGCCACGCCCTTCTGGTTTCCCGCATTTTGCCCCACGGACCCCCAGAGGCCTTAATTCCTTATTATAAGCACCTAGAATTGCTATAGCGGATTCCAGGAAGAGCCGAGGGACCTGGGCCGGGTGTCAAACTTTTTACCACCATGAGGTGGTTGTGCGTACATGGGTGCCTACCCGCCACGCCCTCCTGGTTTCCCGCATTTTGCCCCACGAACCCCCAGAATCCTTAATTCCTTAATATAAGCACCTAGAATTGCTATAGCGGATTCCAGGAAGAGCCGAGGGACCAGGGCCGGGTGTCAAACTTCTTACCACCATGAGGTGGTTGTGCGTACGTGGGTGCCTACCACCCACGCCCTTCTCGTTCCCCGCATTTTGCCCCACGGATCCCCAGCGGCCTTAATTCCTTATTATAAGCACCTAGAATTGCTATAGCGGATTCCAGGAAGAGCCGAGGGACCTCGGCCGGGTGTCAAACTTCTTACCACCATGAGGTGGTTGCGCGTACATGGGTGCCTACCCGCCACGCCCTCCTGGTTCCCCGCATTTTGCCCCACGGACCCCCAGAGGCCTTAATTCCTTATTATAAGCACCTAGAATTGCTATAGCGGATTCCAGGAAGGGCCGAGGGACCTGGGCCGGGTATCAAACTTCTTACAACCTTGAGGTGGTTGTGCGTACATGGGTGCCTACCGACCACGCCCTCCTGGTTCCCCGCATTTTGCCCCACGGTTCCCCAGAGGCTTTAATTCCTTAATATAAGCACTTAGAATTGCTATAGCGGATTCCAGGAAGGGCCGAGGGACCTGGGCCGGGTGTCAAACTTCTTACAACCTTGAGGTGGTTGTGCGTACATGGGTGCCTACCCGCCACGCCATCCTGGTTCCTTGCATTTTGCCCAACGGACCCCCAGAATCCTTAATTCCTTAATATAAGCACCTAGAATTGCTATAGCGGATTCCAGGAAGAGCCGAGGGACCTGGGCCGGGTGTCAAACTTCTTACCACCATGAGGTGGTTGTGCGTAGATGGGTGCCTACCCGCCACGCCCTCCTGGTTCCCTGCATTTTGCCCCACGGATCCCCAGAGGCCGTATTTCCTTAATATAAGCACCTAGAATTACTCTAGCGGATTCCAGGAAGGTCCGAAGGACCTGGGCCGGGTGTCAAACTTTTTACCACCATGAGGTGGTTGTGCGTACATGGGTGCCTACCCGCCACGCCCTCCTGGTTCCCCGCATTTTGCCCCACGGACCCCCAGAGGCCTTAATTCCTTATTATAAGCACCTAGAATTGCTATAGCGGATTCCTGGAAGAGCCGAGGGACCTGGGCCGTGTGTCAAACTTCTTACCACCATGAGGTGGTTGTGCGTACATGGGTGCCTACCCGCCACGCCCTCCTGGTTCCTCGCATTTTGCCCCACGGGCCCTCAGAATCCTTAATTCCTTAATATAAGCACCTAGAATTGCTATAGCGGATTCCAGGAAGAGCCGAGGGACCTGGGCCGGGTGTCAAACTTCTTACCACCATGAGGTGGTTGCGCGTACATGGGTGCCTACCCTCCACGCCCTCCTGGTTCCCCGCATTTTGCCCCACGGACCGCCAGCGGCCTTAATTCCTTAGTATAAGCACCTAGAATTGCTATAGCGGATTCCAGGAAGAGCCGAGGGACCTGGGCCGTGTGTCAAACTTCTTACCACCATGAGGTGGTTGTGCGTACATGGGTGCCTACCCGCCACGCCCTCCTGGTTCCTCGCATTTTGCCCCACGGTCCCCCAGAATCCTTAATTCCTTAATATAAGCACCTAGAATTGCTATAGCGGATTCCAGGAAGGGCCGAGGGACCTGGGCCGGGTGTCAAACTTCTTACCACCTTGAGGTGGTTGCGCGTACATGGGTGCCTACCCGCCACGCCTTCCTGGTTCCCCGCATTTTGCCCCACGGACCCCCAGAGGCCTTAATTCCTTATTATAAGCACCTAGAATTGCTATAGCGGATTCCAGGAAGAGCCGAGGGACCTGGGCCGGGTGTCAAACTTCTTACCACCATGAGGTGGTTGTGCGTACGTGGGTGCCTACTACCCACGCCCTTCTCGTTCCCCGCATTTTGCCCCACGGATCCCCAGCGGCCTTAATTCCTTATTATAAGCACCTAGAATTGCTCTAGCGGATTCCAGGAAGAGCCGAGGGACCTGGGCAGGGTGTCAAACTTCTTACCACCATGAGGTGATTGTGCGTACATGGGTGCCTACCCGCCACGCCCTCCTGGTTCACCGCATTTTGCCCCACGGATCCCCAGAGGCTTTATTTCCTTAATATTAGCCCTTAGAATTGCTCTAGCGGATTCCAGGAAGAGCCGAGGGACCTGGGCCGGGTGTCAAACTTCTTACCACCATGAGGTGGTTGCGCGTACATGGGTGCCTACCCGCCACGCCCTCCTGGTTCCCCGCATTTTGCCCCACGGACCCCCAGAGGCCTTAATTCCTTATTATAAGCACCTAGAATTGCTATAGCGGATTCCAGGAAGAGCCGAGGGACCTGGGCCGGGTGTCAAACTTCTTACCACCATAAGGTGGTTGTGCGTACATGGGCGCCTACCCGCCACGCCCTCCTGGTTCCTCGCATTTTGTCCCACAGACCCCCAGAACTCTTAATTCCTTAATATAAGAACCTAGAATTGCTATAGCGGATTCCAGGAAGAGCCGAGGGACCTGGGCCGGGTGTCAAACTTCTTACCACCATGAGGTGGTTTGCGCGTACATGGGTGCCTACCCGCCACGCCCTCCTGGTTTCCCGCATTTTGCCCCACGAACCCCCAGAATCCTTAATTCCTTAATATAAGCACCTAGAATTGCTATAGCGGATTCCAGGAAGGGCCAAGGGACCTGGGCTGGGTGTCAAACTTCTTACCACCATGAGGTGGTTGTGCGTACATGGGTGCCTACCCGCTACGCCCTCCTGGTTCCCTGCATTTTGCCCCACGGATCCCCAGAGGCCTTATTTCCTTAATATAAGCATCTAGAATTACTCTAGCGAATTCCAGGAAGGTCCGAGGGACCTGGGACGGGTGTCAAACTTCTTACCACCATGAGGTGGTTGTGCGTACATGGGTGCCTACCCGCCACGCACTCCTGGTTCCCCGCATTTTGCCCCACGGACCCCCAGAGGCCTTAATTCCTTATTATAAGCACCTAGAATTGCTATAGCGGATTCCAGGAAGAGCCGAGGGACCTGGGCCGGGTGTCAAACTTCTTACCACCATGAGGTGGTTGTGCGTACATGGGTGCCTACCCGCCACGCCCTTCTGGTTCCCTGCATTTTGCACCACGGACCCTGAGAATCCTTAATTCCTTAATATAAGCACCTAGAATTGCTATAGCGGATTCCAGGAAGGGCCGAGGGACCTGGGCCGGGTGTCAAACTTCTTACAACCTTGAGGTGGTTGTGCGTACATGGGTGCTTACCGACCACGCCCTCCTGGTTCCCCGCATTTTGCCCCACGGACCCCCAGAATCCTTAATTCCTTAATATATGAACCTAGAATTGCTATAGCGGATTCCAGGAAGAGCCGAGGGACCTGGGCCGGGTGTCAAACTTCTTACCACCATGAGGTGGTTGCGCGTACATGGGTGCCTACCCGCCTCGCCCTCCTGGTTTCCCGCATTTTGCCCCACGGATCCCCAGAGGCCTTAATTCCTTAACATAAGCACTTAGAATTGCTATAGCGGATTCCAGGAAGAGCCGAGGGACCAGGGCAGGGTGCCAAACTTCTTACCACCATGAGGTGATTTTGCGTACATGGGTGCCTACCCGCCACGCCCTCCTGGTTCCCCGCATTTTGCCCCACGGATCCCCAGAGGCTTTATTTCCTTAATATTAGCCCTTAGAATTGCTCTAGCGGATTCCAGGAAGAGCCGAGGGACCTGGGCCGGGTGTCAAACTTCTTACCACCATGAGGTGGTTGCGCGTACATGGGTGCCTACCCGCCACGCCCTCCTAGTTCCCCGCATTTTGCCCCACGGACCCCCAGAGGCCTTAATTCCTTATTATAAGCACCTAGAATTGCTATAGCGGATTCCAGGAAGAGCCGAGGGACCTGGGCCGGGTGTCAAACTTCTTACCACCATGAGGTGGTTGTGCGTACATGGGCGCCTACCCGCCACGCCCTCCTGGTTCCTCGCATTTTGTTCCACGGACCCCCAGAATCCATAATTCCTTAATATAAGAACCTAGAATTGCTATAGCGGATTCCAGGAAGAGCCGAGGGACCTGGGCCGGGTGTCAAACTTCTTACCACCATGAGGTGGTTGTGCGTACATGGGTGCCTACCCGCCACGCACTCCTGGTTCCCCGCATTTTGCCCCACGGACCCCCAGAGGCCTTAATTCCTTATTATAAGCACCTAGAATTGCTATAGCGGATTCCAGGAAGAGCCGAGGGACCAGGGCCGGGTGTCAAACTTCTTACCACCATGAGGTGGTTGTGCGTACATGGGTGCCTACCCGCCACGCCCTTCTGGTTCCCTGCATTTTGCACCACGGACCCTCAGAATCCTTAATTCCTTAATATAAGCACCTAGAATTGCTATAGCGGATTCCAGGAAGGGCCGAGGGACCTGGGCCGGGTGTCAAACTTCTTACAACCATGAGGTGGTTGTGCGTACATGGGTGCCTACCCGCCACGCCCTCCTGGTTCCCCGCATTTTGCCCCACGGACCCCCCAGAATCGTTAATTCCTTAATATAAGCACCTTGAATTGCTATAGCGGATTCCAGGAAGAGCCGAGGGACCTGGGCAGGGTGTCAAACTTCTTACAACCATGAGGTGGTTGTGCGTACATGGGTGCCTACCCGCCACGCCCTTCTGGTTCCCTGCATTTTGCACCACGGACCCTGAGAATCCTTAATTCCTTAATATAAGCACCTAGAATTGCTATAGCGGATTCCAGGAAGGGCCGAGGGACCTGGGCCGGGTGTCAAACTTCTTACAACCTTGAGGTGGTTGTGCGTACATGGGTGCTTACCGACCACGCCCTCCTGGTTCCCCGCATTTTGCCCCACGGACCCCCAGAATCCTTAATTCCTTAATATAAGAACCTAGAATTGCTATAGCGGATTCCAGGAAGAGCCGAGGGACCTGGGCCGGGTGTCAAACTTCTTACCACCATGAGGTGGTTGCGCGTACATGGGTGCCTACCCGCCTCGCCCTCCTGGTTTCCCGCATTTTGCCCCACGGATCCCCAGAGGCCTTAATTCCTTAACATAAGCACTTAGAATTGCTATAGCGGATTCCAGGAAGAGCCGAGGGACCAGGGCAGGGTGCCAAACTTCTTACCACCATGAGGTGATTTTGCGTACATGGGTGCCTACCCGCCACGCCCTCCTGGTTCCCCGCATTTTGCCCCACGGATCCCCAGAGGCTTTATTTCCTTAATATTAGCCCTTAGAATTGCTCTAGCGGATTCCAGGAAGAGCCGAGGGACCTGGGCCGGGTGTCAAACTTCTTACCACCATGAGGTGGTTGCGCGTACATGGGTGCCTACCCGCCACGCCCTCCTAGTTCCCCGCATTTTGCCCCACGGACCCCCAGAGGCCTTAATTCCTTATTATAAGCACCTAGAATTGCTATAGCGGATTCCAGGAAGAGCCGAGGGACCTGGGCCGGGTGTCAAACTTCTTACCACCATGAGGTGGTTGTGCGTACATGGGCGCCTACCCGCCACGCCCTCCTGGTTCCTCGCATTTTGTTCCACGGACCCCCAGAATCCATAATTCCTTAATATAAGAACCTAGAATTGCTATAGCGGATTCCAGGAAGAGCCGAGGGACCTGGGCCGGGTGTCAAACTTCTTACAACCATGAGGTGGTTGTGCGTACATGGGTGCCTACCCGCCACGCCCTCCTGGTTCCCCGCATTTTGCCCCACGGACCCCCCAGAATCGTTAATTCCTTAATATAAGCACCTTGAATTGCTATAGCGGATTCCAGGAAGAGCCGAGGGACCTGGGCAGGGTGTCAAACTTCTTACAACCATGAGGTGGTTGTGCGTACATGGGTGCCTACCCGCCACGCCCTCCTGGTTCCCCGCATTTTGCCCCACGGACCCCCAGAGGCCTTAATTCCTTATTATAAGCACCTAGAATTGCTATAGCGGATTCCAGGAAGAGCCGAGGGACCTGGGCCGTGTGTCAAACTTCTTACCACCATGAGGTGGTTGTGCGTACATGGGTGCCTACCCGCCACGCACTCCTGGTTCCCCGCATTTTGCCCCACGAACCCCCAGAGGCCTTAATTCCTTATTATAAGCACCTAAAATTGCTATAGCGGATTCCAGGAAGAGCCGAGGGACCTGGGCCGGGTGTCAAACTTCTTACCACCATGAGGTGGTTGTGCGTACATGGGTGCCTACCCGCCACGCCCTTCTGGTTCCCTGCATTTTGCACCACGGACCCTGAGAATCCTTAATTCCTTAATATAAGCACCTAGAATTGCTATAGCGGATTCCAGGAAGGGCCGAGGGACCTGGGCCGGGTGTCAAACTTCTTACAACCTTGAGGTGGTTGTGCGTACATGGGTGCTTACCGACCACGCCCTCCTGGTTCCCCGCATTTTGCCCCACGGACCCCCAGAATCCTTAATTCCTTAATATAAGAACCTAGAATTGCTATAGCGGATTCCAGGAAGAGCCGAGGGACCTGGGCCGGGTGTCAAACTTCTTACCACCATGAGGTGGTTGCGCGTACATGGGTGCCTACCCGCCTCGCCCTCCTGGTTTCCCGCATTTTGCCCCACGGATCCCCAGAGGCCTTAATTCCTTAACATAAGCACTTAGAATTGCTATAGCGGATTCCAGGAAGAGCCGAGGGACCAGGGCAGGGTGTCAAACTTCTTACCACCATGAGGTGATTGTGCGTACATGGGTGCCTACCCGCCACGCCCTCCTGGTTCCCCGCATTTTGCCCCACGGATCCCCAGAGGCTTTATTTCCTTAATATTAGCCCTTAGAATTGCTCTAGCGGATTCCAGGAAGAGCCGAGGGACCTGGGCCGGGTGTCAAACTTCTTACCACCATGAGGTGGTTGCGCGTACATGGGTGCCTACCCGCCACGCCCTCCTGGTTCCCCGCATTTTGCCCCACGGACCCCCAGAGGCCTTAATTCCTTATTATAAGCACCTAGAATTGCTATAGCGGATTCCAGGAAGAGCCGAGGGACCTGGGCCGGGTGTCAAACTTCTTACCACCATGAGGTGGTTGTGCGTACATGGGCGCCTACCCGCCACGCCCTCCTGGTTCCTCGCATTTTGTTCCACGGACCCACAGAATCCTTAATTCCTTAATATAAGAACCTAGAATTGCTATAGCGGATTCCAGGAAGAGCCGAGGGACCTGGGCCGGGTGTCAAACTTCTTACCACCATGAGGTGGTTGTGCGTACATGGGTGCCTACCCGCCACGCACTCCTGGTTCCCCGCATTTTGCCCCACGGACCCCCAGAGGCCTTAATTCCTTATTATAAGCACCTAGAATTGCTATAGCGGATTCCAGGAAGAGCCGAGGGACCAGGGCCGGGTGTCAAACTTCTTACCACCATGAGGTGGTTGTGCGTACATGGGTGCCTACCCGCCACGCCCTTCTGGTTCCCTGCATTTTGCACCACGGACCCTCAGAATCCTTAATTCCTTAATATAAGCACCTAGAATTGCTATAGCGGATTCCAGGAAGGGCCGAGGGACCTGGGCCGGGTGTCAAACTTCTTACAACCATGAGGTGGTTGTGCGTACATGGGTGCCTACCCGCCACGCCCTCCTGGTTCCCCGCATTTTGCCCCACGGACCCCCCAGAATCGTTAATTCCTTAATATAAGCACCTTGAATTGCTATAGCGGATTCCAGGAAGAGCCGAGGGACCTGGGCAGGGTGTCAAACTTCTTACAACCATGAGGTGGTTGTGCGTACATGGGTGCCTACCCGCCACGCCCTCCTGGTTCCCCGCATTTTGCCCCACGGACCCCCAGAGGCCTTAATTCCTTATTATAAGCACTTAGAATTGCTATAGCGGATTCCAGGAAGAGCCGAGGGACCTGGGCCGTGTGTCAAACTTCTTACCACCATGAGGTGGTTGTGCGTACATGGGTGCCTACCCGCCACGCCCTCCTGGTTCCTCGCATTTTGCACCACGGACCCTGAGAATCCTTAATTCCTTAATATAAGCACCTAGAATTGCTATAGCGGATTCCAGGAAGGGCCGAGGGACCTGGGCCGGGTGTCAAACTTCTTACAACCTTGAGGTGGTTGTGCGTACATGGGTGCTTACCGACCACGCCCTCCTGGTTCCCCGCATTTTGCCCCACGGACCCCCAGAATCCTTAATTCCTTAATATAAGAACCTAGAATTGCTATAGCGGATTCCAGGAAGAGCCGAGGGACCTGGGCCGGGTGTCAAACTTCTTACCACCATGAGGTGGTTGCGCGTACATGGGTGCCTACCCGCCTCGCCCTCCTGGTTTCCCGCATTTTGCCCCACGGATCCCCAGAGGCCTTAATTCCTTAACATAAGCACTTAGAATTGCTATAGCGGATTCCAGGAAGAGCCGAGGGACCAGGGCAGGGTGTCAAACTTCTTACCACCATGAGGTGATTGTGCGTACATGGGTGCCTACCCGCCACGCCCTCCTGGTTCCCCGCATTTTGCCCCACGGATCCCCAGAGGCTTTATTTCCTTAATATTAGCCCTTAGAATTGCTCTAGCGGATTCCAGGAAGAGCCGAGGGACCTGGGCCGGGTGTCAAACTTCTTACCACCATGAGGTGGTTGCGCGTACATGGGTGCCTACCCGCCACGCCCTCCTGGTTCCCCGCATTTTGCCCCACGGACCCCCAGAGGCCTTAATTCCTTATTATAAGCACCTAGAATTGCTATAGCGGATTCCAGGAAGAGCCGAGGGACCTGGGCCGGGTGTCAAACTTCTTACCACCATGAGGTGGTTGTGCGTACATGGGCGCCTACCCGCCACGCCCTCCTGGTTCCTCGCATTTTGTTCCACGGACCCACAGAATCCTTAATTCCTTAATATAAGAACCTAGAATTGCTATAGCGGATTCCAGGAAGAGCCGAGGGACCTGGGCCGGGTGTCAAACTTCTTACCACCATGAGGTGGTTGTGCGTACATGGGTGCCTACCCGCCACGCACTCCTGGTTCCCCGCATTTTGCCCCACGGACCCCCAGAGGCCTTAATTCCTTATTATAAGCACCTAGAATTGCTATAGCGGATTCCAGGAAGAGCCGAGGGACCAGGGCCGGGTGTCAAACTTCTTACCACCATGAGGTGGTTGTGCGTACATGGGTGCCTACCCGCCACGCCCTTCTGGTTCCCTGCATTTTGCACCACGGACCCTCAGAATCCTTAATTCCTTAATATAAGCACCTAGAATTGCTATAGCGGATTCCAGGAAGGGCCGAGGGACCTGGGCCGGGTGTCAAACTTCTTACAACCATGAGGTGGTTGTGCGTACATGGGTGCCTACCCGCCACGCCCTCCTGGTTCCCCGCATTTTGCCCCACGGACCCCCCAGAATCGTTAATTCCTTAATATAAGCACCTTGAATTGCTATAGCGGATTCCAGGAAGAGCCGAGGGACCTGGGCAGGGTGTCAAACTTCTTACAACCATGAGGTGGTTGTGCGTACATGGGTGCCTACCCGCCACGCCCTCCTGGTTCCCCGCATTTTGCCCCACGGACCCCCAGAGGCCTTAATTCCTTATTATAAGCACTTAGAATTGCTATAGCGGATTCCAGGAAGAGCCGAGGGACCTGGGCCGTGTGTCAAACTTCTTACCACCATGAGGTGGTTGTGCGTACATGGGTGCCTACCCGCCACGCCCTCCTGGTTCCTCGCATTTTGCCCCACGGACCCTCAGAATCCTTAATTCCTTAATATAAGCACCTAGAATTGCTATAGCGGATTCCAGGAAGAGCCGAGGGACCTGGGCCGGGTGTCAAACTTCTTACCACCATGAGGTGGTTGCGCGTACATGGGTGCCTACCCGCCACGCCCTCCTGGTTCCCCGCATTTTGCCCCACGGACCCCCAGAGGCCTTAATTCCTTATTATAAGCACCTAGAATTGCTATAGCGGATTCCAGGAAGAGCCGAGGGACCTGGGCCGGGTGTCAAACTTCTTACCACCATAAGGTGGTTGTGCGTACATGGGCGCCTACCCGCCACGCCCTCCTGGTTCCTCGCATTTTGTCCCACAGACCCCCAGAACCCTTAATTCCTTAATATAAGAACCTAGAATTGCTATAGCGGATTCCAGGAAGAGCCGAGGGACCTGGGCCGGGTGTCAAACTTCTTACCACCATGAGATGGTTGCGCGTACATGGGTGCCTACCCGCCACGCCCTCCTGGTTTCCCGCATTTTGCCCCACGGACCCCCAGAATCCTTAATTCCTTAATATAAGCTCCTAGAATTGCTATAGCGGATTCCAGGAAGGGCCAAGGGACCTGGGCTGGGTGTCAAACTTCTTACCACCATGAGGTGGTTGTGCGTACATGGGTGCCTACCCGCTACGCCCTCCTGGTTCCCTGCATTTTGCCCCACGGATCCCCAGAGGCCTTATTTCCTTAATATAAGCATCTAGAATTACTCTAGCGAATTCCAGGAAGGTCCGAGGGACCTGGGACGGGTGTCAAACTTCTTACCACCATGAGGTGGTTGTGCGTACATGGGTGCCTACCCGCCACGCACTCCTGGTTCCCCGCATTTTGCCCCACGGACCCCCAGAGGCCTTAATTCCTTATTATAAGCACCTAGAATTGCTATAGCGGATTCCAGGAAGAGCCGAGGGACCTGGGCCGGGTGTCAAACTTCTTACCACCATGAGGTGGTTGTGCGTACATGGGTGCCTACCCGCCACGCCCTTCTGGTTCCCTGCATTTTGCACCACGGACCCTGAGAATCCTTAATTCCTTAATATAAGCACCTAGAATTGCTATAGCGGATTCCAGGAAGGGCCGAGGGACCTGGGCCGGGTGTCAAACTTCTTACAACCTTGAGGTGGTTGTGCGTACATGGGTGCTTACCGACCACGCCCTCCTGGTTCCCCGCATTTTGCCCCACGGACCCCCAGAATCCTTAATTCCTTAATATAAGAACCTAGAATTGCTATAGCGGATTCCAAGAAGAGCCGAGGGACCTGGGCCGGGTATCAAACTTCTTACCACCATGAGGTGGTTGCGCGTACATGGGTGCCTACCCGCCTCGCCCTCCTGGTTTCCCGCATTTTGCCCCACGGATCCCCAGAGGCCTTAATTCCTTAACATAAGCACTTAGAATTGCTATAGCGGATTCCAGGAAGAGCCGAGGGACCAGGGCAGGGTGTCAAACTTCTTACCACCATGAGGTGATTGTGCGTACATGGGTGCCTACCCGCCACGCCCTCCTGGTTCCCCGCATTTTGCCCCACGGATCCCCAGAGGCTTTATTTCCTTAATATTAGCCCTTAGAATTGCTCTAGCGGATTCCAGGAAGAGCCGAGGGACCTGGGCCGGGTGTCAAACTTCTTACCACCATGAGGTGGTTGCGCGTACATGGGTGCCTACCCGCCACGCCCTCCTGGTTCCCCGCATTTTGCCCCACGGACCCCCAGAGGCCTTAATTCCTTATTATAAGCACCTAGAATTGCTATAGCGGATTCCAGGAAGAGCCGAGGGACCTGGGCCGGGTGTCAAACTTCTTACCACCATGAGGTGGTTGTGCGTACATGGGCGCCTACCCGCCACGCCCTCCTGGTTCCTCGCATTTTGTTCCACGGACCCCCAGAATCCTTAATTCCTTAATATAAGAACCTAGAATTGCTATAGCGGATTCCAGGAAGAGCCGAGGGACCTGGGCCGGGTGTCAAACTTCTTACCACCATGAGGTGGTTGTGCGTACATGGGTGCCTACCCGCCACGCACTCCTGGTTCCCCGCATTTTGCCCCACGGACCCCCAGAGGCCTTAATTCCTTATTATAAGCACCTAGAATTGCTATAGCGGATTCCAGGAAGAGCCGAGGGACCAGGGCCGGGTGTCAAACTTCTTACCACCATGAGGTGGTTGTGCGTACATGGGTGCCTACCCGCCACGCCCTTCTGGTTCCCTGCATTTTGCACCACGGACCCTCAGAATCCTTAATTCCTTAATATAAGCACCTAGAATTGCTATAGCGGATTCCAGGAAGGGCCGAGGGACCTGGGCCGGGTGTCAAACTTCTTACAACCATGAGGTGGTTGTGCGTACATGGGTGCCTACCCGCCACGCCCTCCTGGTTCCCCGCATTTTGCCCCACGGACCCCCCAGAATCGTTAATTCCTTAATATAAGCACCTTGAATTGCTATAGCGGATTCCAGGAAGAGCCGAGGGACCTGGGCAGGGTGTCAAACTTCTTACAACCATGAGGTGGTTGTGCGTACATGGGTGCCTACCCGCCACGCCCTCCTGGTTCCCCGCATTTTGCCCCACGGACCCCCAGAGGCCTTAATTCCTTATTATAAGCACCTAGAATTGCTATAGCGGATTCCAGGAAGAGCCGAGGGACCTGGGCCGTGTGTCAAACTTCTTACCACCATGAGGTGGTTGTGCGTACATGGGTGCCTACCCGCCACGCCCTCCTGGTTCCTCGCATTTTGCCCCACGGACCCTCAGAATCCTTAATTCCTTAATATAAGCACCTAGAATTGCTATAGCGGATTCCAGGAAGAGCCGAGGGACCTGGGCCGGGTGTCAAACTTCTTACCACCATGAGGTGGTTGCGCGTACATGGGTGCCTACCCGCCACGCCCTCCTGGTTCCCCGCATTTTGCCCCACGGACCGCCAGCGGCCTTAATTCCTTAGTATAAGCACCTAGAATTGCTATAGCGGATTCCAGGAAGAGCCGAGGGACCTGGGCCGTGTGTCAAACTTCTTACCACCATGAGGTGGTTGTGCGTACATGGGTGCCTACCCGCCACGCCCTCCTGGTTCCTCGCATTTTGCCCCACGGTCCCCCAGAATCCTTAATTCCTTAATATAAGCACCTAGAATTGCTATAGCGGATTCCAGGAAGGGCCGAGGGACCTGGGCCGGGTGTCAAACTTCTTACCACCTTGAGGTGGTTGCGCGTACATGGGTGCCTACCCGCCACGCCTTCCTGGTTCCCCGCATTTTGCCCCACGGACCCCCAGAGGCCTTAATTCCTTATTATAAGCACCGAGAATTGCTATAGCGGATTCCAGGAAGAGCCGAGGGACCTGGGCCGGATGTCAAACTTCTTACCACCATGAGGTGGTTGTGCGTACGTGGGAGCCTACTACCCACGCCCTTCTCGTTCCCCGCATTTTGCCCCACGGATCCCCAGCGGCCTTAATTCCTTATTATAAGCACCTAGAATTGCTATAGCGGATTCCAGGAAGAGCCGAGGGACCTGGGCAGGGTGTCAAACTTCTTACCACCATGAGGTGATTGTGCGTACATGGGTGCCTACCCGCCACGCCCTCCTGGTTCACCGCATTTTGCCCCACGGATCCCCAGAGGCTTTATTTCCTTAATATTAGCCCTTAGAATTGCTCTAGCGGATTCCAGGAAGAGCCGAGGGACCTGGGCCGGGTGTCAAACTTCTTACCACCATGAGGTGGTTGCGCGTACATGGGTGCCTACCCGCCACGCCCTCCTGGTTCCCCGCATTTTGCCCCACGGACCCCCAGAGGCCTTAATTCCTTATTATAAGCACCTAGAATTGCTATAGCGGATTCCAGGAAGAGCCGAGGGACCTGGGCCGGGTGTCAAACTTCTTACCACCATGAGGTGGTTGTGCGTACATGGGCGCCTACCCGCCACGCCCTCCTGGTTCCTCGCATTTTGTCCCACAGACCCCCAGAACCCTTAATTCCTTAATATAAGAACCTAGAATTGCTATAGCGGATTCCAGGAAGAGCCGAGGGACCTGGGCCGGGTGTCAAACTTCTTACCACCATGAGGTGGTTGCGCGTACATGGGTGCCTACCCGCCACGCCCTCCTGGTTTCCCGCATTTTGCCCCACGAACCCCCAGAATCCTTAATTCCTTAATATAAGCACCTAGAATTGCTATAGCGGATTCCAGGAAGGGCCAAGGGACCTGGGCTGGGTGTCAAACTTCTTACCACCATGAGGTGGTTGTGCGTACATGGGTGCCTACCCGCTACGCCCTCCTGGTTCCCTGCATTTTGCCCCACGGATCCCCAGAGGCCTTATTTCCTTAATATAAGCATCTAGAATTACTCTAGCGAATTCCAGGAAGGTCCGAGGGACCTGGGACGGGTGTCAAACTTCTTACCACCATGAGGTGGTTGTGCGTACATGGGTGCCTACCCGCCACGCACTCCTGGTTCCCCGCATTTTGCCCCACGGACCCCCAGAGGCCTTAATTCCTTATTATAAGCACCTAGAATTGCTATAGCGGATTCCAGGAAGAGCCGAGGGACCTGGGCCGGGTGTCAAACTTCTTACCACCATGAGGTGGTTGTGCGTACATGGGTGCCTACCCGCCACGCCCTTCTGGTTCCCTGCATTTTGCACCACGGACCCTAAGAATCCTTAATTCCTTAATATAAGCACCTAGAATTGCTATAGCGGATTCCAGGAAGGGCCGAGGGACCTGGGCCGGGTGTCAAACTTCTTACAACCTTGAGGTGGTTGTGCGTACATGGGTGCTTACCGACCACGCCCTCCTGGTTCCCCGCATTTTGCCCCACGGACCCCCAGAATCCTTAATTCCTTAATATAAGAACCTAGAATTGCTATAGCGGATTCCAGGAAGAGCCGAGGGACCTGGGCCGGGTGTCAAACTTCTTACCACCATGAGGTGGTTGCGCGTACATGGGTGCCTACCCGCCTCGCCCTCCTGGTTTCCCGCATTTTGCCCCACGGATCCCCAGAGGCCTTAATTCCTTAACATAAGCACTTAGAATTGCTATAGCGGATTCCAGGAAGAGCCGAGGGACCAGGGCAGGGTGTCAAACTTCTTACCACCATGAGGTGATTGTGCGTACATGGGTGCCTACCCGCCACGCCCTCCTGGTTCCCCGCATTTTGCCCCACGGATCCCCAGAGGCTTTATTTCCTTAATATTAGCCCTTAGAATTGCTCTAGCGGATTCCAGGAAGAGCCGAAGGACCTGGGCCGGGTGTCAAACTTCTTACCACCATGAGGTGGTTGCGCGTACATGGGTGCCTACCCGCCACGCCCTCCTGGTTCCCCGCATTTTGCCCCACGGACTCCCAGAGGCCTTAATTCCTTATTATAAGCACCTAGAATTGCTATAGCGGATTCCAGGAAGAGCCGAGGGACCTGGGCCGGGTGTCAAACTTCTTACCACCATGAGGTGGTTGTGCGTACATGGGCGCCTACCCGCCACGCCCTCCTGGTTCCTCGCATTTTGTTCCACGGACCCCCAGAATCCTTAATTCCTTAATATAAGAACCTAGAATTGCTATAGCGGATTCCAGGAAGAGCCGAGGGACCTGGGCCGGGTGTCAAACTTCTTACCACCATGAGGTGGTTGTGCGTACATGGGTGCCTACCCGCCACGCACTCCTGGTTCCCCGCATTTTGCCCAACGGACCCCCAGAGGCCTTAATTCCTTATTATAAGCACCTAGAATAGCTATAGCGGATTCCAGGAAGAGCCGAGGGACCAGGGCCGGGTGTCAAACTTCTTACCACCATGAGGTGGTTGTGCGTACATGGGTGCCTACCCGCCACGCCCTTCTGGTTCCCTGCATTTTGCACCACGGACCCTCAGAATCCTTAATTCCTTAATATAAGCACCTAGAATTGCTATAGCGGATTCCAGGAAGGGCCGAGGGACCTGGGCAGGGTGTCAAACTTCTTACAACCATGAGGTGGTTGTGCGTACATGGGTGCCTACCCGCCACGCCCTCCTCGTTTCCCGCATTTTGCCCCACGGATCCCCAGAGGCCTTAATTCCTTATTATAAGCACCTAGAATTGCTATAGCGGATTCCAGGAAGAGCCGAGGGACCTGGGCCGGGTGTCAAACTTCTTACCACCATGAGGTGGTTGTGCGTACATGGGTGCCTACCCGCCACGCCCTCCTGGTTCCCCGCATTTTGCCCCACGGACCCCCAGAGGCCTTAATTCCTTATTATAAGCACCTAGAATTGCTATAGCGGATTCCAGGAAGAGCCGAGGGACCTGGGCCGGGTGTCAAACTTCTTACCACCATGAGGTGGTTGTGCGTACATGGGCGCCTACCCGCCACGCCCTCCTGGTTCCTCGCATTTTGTCCCACGGACCCCCAGAATCTTTAATTCCTTAATATAAGAACCTAGAATTGCTATAGCGGATTCCAGGAAGAGCCGAGGGACCTGGGCCGGGTGTCAAACTTCTTACCACCATGAGGTGGTTGCGCGTACATGGGTGCCTACCCGCCACGCCCTCCTGGTTTCCCGCATTTTGCCCCACGAACCCCCAGAATCCTTAATTCCTTAATATAAGCACCTAGAATTGCTATAGCGGATTCCAGGAAGAGCCGAGGGACCTGGGCCGGGTGTCAAACTTCTTACCACCATGAGGTGGTTGTGCGTACATGGGTGCCTACCCGCCACGCCCTCCTGGTTCCCCGCATTTTGCCCCACGGACCCCCAGAGGCCTTAATTCCTTATTATAAGCACCTAGAATTGCTATAGCGGATTCCAGGAAGAGCCGAGGGACCTGGGCCGGGTGTCAAACTTCTTACCACCATGAGGTGGTTGTGCGTACATGGGCGCCTACCCGCCACGCCCTCCTGGTTCCTCGCATTTTGTCCCACGGACCCCCAGAATCTTTAATTCCTTAATATAAGAACCTAGAATTGCTATAGCGGATTCCAGGAAGAGCCGAGGGACCTGGGCCGGGTGTCAAACTTCTTACCACCATGAGGTGGTTGCGCGTACATGGGTGCCTACCCGCCACGCCCTCCTGGTTTCCCGCATTTTGCCCCACGAACCCCCAGAATCCTTAATTCCTTAATATAAGCACCTAGAATTGCTATAGCGGATTCCAGGAAGAGCCGAGGGAACTGGGCCGGGTGTCAAACTTCTTACCACCATGAGGTGGTTGTGCGTACGTGGGTGCCTACCACCCACGCCCTTCTCGTTCCCCGCATTTTGCCCCACGGATCCCCAGCGGCCTTAATTCCTTATTATAAGCACCTAGATTTGCTATAGCGGATTCCAGGAAGAGCCGAGGGACCTGGGCAGGGTGTCAAACTTCTTACCACCATGAGGTGGTTGCGCGTACATGGGTGCCTACCCGCCACGCCCTCCTGGTTCCCCGCATTTTGCCCCACGGACACCCAGAGGCCTTAATTCCTTATTATAAGCACCTAGAATTGCTATAGCGGATTCCAGGAAGAGCCGAGGGACCTGGGCCGTGTGTCAAACTTCTTACCACCATGAGGTGGTTGTGCGTACATGGGTGCCTACCCACCACGCCCTCCTGGTTCCTCGCATTTTGCCCCACGGACCCCCAGAATCCTTAATTCCTTAATATAAGCAGCTAGAATTGCTATAGCGGATTCCAGGAAGGGCCGAGGGACCTGGGCCGTGTGTCAAACTTCTTACCACCATGAGGTGGTTGTGCGTACATGGGTGCCTACCCGCCACGCCCTCCTGGTTCCTCGCATTTTGTCCCACGGACCCCCAGAATCCTTAATTCCTTAATATAAGCACCTAGAATTGCTTTAGCGGATTCCAGGAAGGGCCGAGGGACCTGGGCAGGGTGTCAAACTTCTTACCACCATGAGGTGATTGTGCGTACATGGGTGCCTACCCGCCACGCCCTCCTGGTTCACCGCATTTTGCCCCACGGATCCCCAGAGGCTTTATTTCCTTAATATTAGCCCTTAGAATTGCTCTAGCGGATTCCAGGAAGAGCCGAGGGACCTGGGCCGGGTGTCAAACTTCTTACCACCATGAGGTGGTTGCGCGTACATGTGTGCCTACCCGCCACGCCCTCCTGGTTTCCCGCATTTTGCCCCACGAACCCCCAGAATCCTTAATTCCTTAATATAAGCACCTAGAATTGCTATAGCGGATTCCAGGAAGAGCCGAGGGACCTGGGCAGGGTGTCAAACTTCTTACCACCATGAGGTGGTTGTGCGTACATGGGTGCCTACCCGCTACGCCCTCCTGGTTCCCCGCATTTTGCCCCACGGATCCCCAGAAGCTTTAATTCCTTAAAATTAGCACTTAGAATTGCTATAGCGGATTCCAGGAAGAGCCGAAGGACCTGGGCCGGGTGTCAAACTTCTTACCACCATGAGGTGGTTGCGCGTACATGGGTGCCTACCCGCCACGCCCTCCTGGTTCCCCGCATTTTGCCCCACGGACCCCCAGAGGCCTTAATTCCTTATTATAAGCACCTAGAATTGCTATAGCGGATTCCAGGAAGAGCCGAGGGACCTGGGCCGTGTGTCAAACTTCTTACCACCATGAGGTGGTTGTGCGTACATGGGTGCCTACCCACCACGCCCTCCTGGTTCCTCGCATTTTGCCCCACGGACCCCCAGAATCCTTAATTCCTTAATATAAGCAGCTAGAATTGCTATAGCGGATTCCAGGAAGGGCCGAGGGACCTGGGCCGGGTATCAAACTTCTTACAACCTTGAGGTGGTTGTGCGTACATGGGCGCCTACCCGCCACGCCCTCCTGGTTCCTCGCATTTTGTCCCACGGACCCCCAGAATCCTTAATTCCTTAATATAAGAACCTAGAATTGCTATAGCGGATTCCAGGAAGAGCCGAGGGACCTGGGCCGGGTGTCAAACTTCTTACCACCATGAGGTGGTTGCGCGTACATGGGTGCCTACCCGCCTCGCCCTCCTGGTTTCCCGCATTTTGCCCCACGGATCCCCAGAGGCCTTAATTCCTTAACATAAGCACTTAGAATTGCTATAGCGGATTCCAGGAAGAGCCGAGGGACCAGGGCAGGGTGTCAAACTTCTTACCACCATGAGGTGATTGTGCGTACATGGGTGCCTACCCGCCACGCCCTCCTGGTTCCCCGCATTTTGCCCCACGGATCCCCAGAGGCTTTATTTCCTTAATATTAGCCCTTAGAATTGCTCTAGCGGATTCCAGGAAGAGCCGAGGGACCTGGGCCGGGTGTCAAACTTCTTACCACCATGAGGTGGTTGCGCGTACATGGGTGCCTACCCGCCACGCCCTCCTGGTTCCCCGCATTTTGCCCCACGGACCCCCAGAGGCCTTAATTCCTTATTATAAGCACCTAGAATTGCTATAGCGGATTCCAGGAAGAGCCGAGGGACCTGGGCCGGGTGTCAAACTTCTTACCACCATGAGGTGGTTGTGCGTACATGGGTGCCTACCCGCCACGCACTCCTGGTTCCCCGCATTTTGCCCCACGGACCCCCAGAGGCCTTAATTCCTTATTATAAGCACCTAGAATTGCTATAGCGGATTCCAGGAAGAGCCGAGGGACCTGGGCCGGGTGTCAAACTTCTTACCACCATGAGGTGGTTGTGCGTACATGGGTGCCTACCCGCCACGCCCTTCTGGTTCCCTGCATTTTGCACCACGGACCCTGAGAATCCTTAATTCCTTAATATAAGCACCTAGAATTGCTATAGCGGATTCCAGGAAGGGCCGAGGGACCTGGGCCGGGTGTCAAACTTCTTACAACCTTGAGGTGGTTGTGCGTACATGGGTGCTTACCGACCACGCCCTCCTGGTTCCCCGCATTTTGCCCCACGGACCCCCAGAATCCTTAATTCCTTAATATAAGAACCTAGAATTGCTATAGCGGATTCCAGGAAGAGCCGAGGGACCTGGGCCGGGTGTCAAACTTCTTACCACCATGAGGTGGTTGCGCGTACATGGGTGCCTACCCGCCTCGCCCTCCTGGTTTCCCGCATTTTGCCCCACGGATCCCCAGAGGCCTTAATTCCTTAACATAAGCACTTAGAATTGCTATAGCGGATTCCAGGAAGAGCCGAGGGACCAGGGCAGGGTGTCAAACTTCTTACCACCATGAGGTGATTGTGCGTACATGGGTGCCTACCCGCCACGCCCTCCTGGTTCCCCGCATTTTGCCCCACGGATCCCCAGAGGCTTTATTTCCTTAATATTAGCCCTTAGAATTGCTCTAGCGGATTCCAGGAAGAGCCGAAGGACCTGGGCCGGGTGTCAAACTTCTTACCACCATGAGGTGGTTGCGCGTACATGGGTGCCTACCCGCCACGCCCTCCTGGTTCCCCGCATTTTGCCCCACGGACTCCCAGAGGCCTTAATTCCTTATTATAAGCACCTAGAATTGCTATAGCGGATTCCAGGAAGAGCCGAGGGACCTGGGCCGGGTGTCAAACTTCTTACCACCATGAGGTGGTTGTGCGTACATGGGCGCCTACCCGCCACGCCCTCCTGGTTCCTCGCATTTTGTTCCACGGACCCCCAGAATCCTTAATTCCTTAATATAAGAACCTAGAATTGCTATAGCGGATTCCAGGAAGAGCCGAGGGACCTGGGCCGGGTGTCAAACTTCTTACCACCATGAGGTGGTTGTGCGTACATGGGTGCCTACCCGCCACGCACTCCTGGTTCCCCGCATTTTGCCCAACGGACCCCCAGAGGCCTTAATTCCTTATTATAAGCACCTAGAATAGCTATAGCGGATTCCAGGAAGAGCCGAGGGACCAGGGCCGGGTGTCAAACTTCTTACCACCATGAGGTGGTTGTGCGTACATGGGTGCCTACCCGCCACGCCCTTCTGGTTCCCTGCATTTTGCACCACGGACCCTCAGAATCCTTAATTCCTTAATATAAGCACCTAGAATTGCTATAGCGGATTCCAGGAAGGGCCGAGGGACCTGGGCCGGGTGTCAAACTTCTTACAACCTTGAGGTGGTTGTGCGTACATGGGTGCTTACCGACCACGCCCTCCTGGTTCCCCGCATTTTGCCCCACGGACCCCCCAGAATCGTTAATTCCTTAATATAAGCACCTTGAATTGCTATAGCGGATTCCAGGAAGAGCCGAGGGACCTGGGCAGGGTGTCAAACTTCTTACAACCATGAGGTGGTTGTGCGTACATGGGTGCCTACCCGCCACGCCCTCCTCGTTTCCCGCATTTTGCCCCACGGATCCCCAGAGGCCTTAATTCCTTATTATAAGCACCTAGAATTGCTATAGCGGATTCCAGGAAGAGCCGAGGGACCTGGGCCGGGTGTCAAACTTCTTACCACCATGAGGTGGTTGTGCGTACATGGGTGCCTACCCGCCACGCCCTTCTGGTTCCCTGCATTTTGCACCACGGACCCTGAGAATCCTTAATTCTTTAATATAAGCACCTAGAATTGCTATAGCGGATTCCAGGAAGGGCCGAGGGACCTGGGCCGGGTGTCAAACTTCTTACAACCTTGAGGTGGTTGTGCGTACATGGGTGCTTACCGACCACGCCCTCCTGGTTCCCCGCATTTTGCCCCACGGACCCCCCAGAATCCTTAATTCCTTAATATAAGCACCTTGAATTGCTATAGCGGATTCCAGGAAGAGCCGAGGGACCTGGGCAGGGTGTCAAACTTCTTACAACCATGAGGTGGTTGTGCGTACATGGGTGCCTACCCGCCACGCCCTCCTCGTTTCCCGCATTTTGCCCCACGGATCCCCAGAGGCCTTAATTCCTTAACATAAGCACTTAGAATTGCTATAGCGGATTCCAGGAAGAGCCGAGGGACCAGGGCAGGGTGTCAAACTTCTTACCACCATGAGGTGATTGTGCGTACATGGGTGCCTACCTGCCACGCCCTCCTGGTTCCCCGCATTTTGCCCCACGGATCCCCAGAGGCTTTATTTCCTTAATATTAGCCCTTAGAATTGCTCTAGCGGATTCCAGGAAGAGCCGAGGGACCTGGGCCGGGTGTCAAACTTCTTACCACCATGAGGTGGTTGCGCGTACATGGGTGCCTACCCGCCACGCCCTCCTGGTTCCTCGCATTTTGTCCCACAGACCCCCAGAACCCTTAATTCCTTAATATAAGAACCTAGAATTGCTATAGCGGATTCCAGGAAGAGCCGAGGGACCTGGGCCGGGTGTCAAACTTCTTACCACCATGAGGTGGTTGCGCGTACATGGGTGCCTACCCGCCACGCCCTCCTGGTTTCCCGCATTTTGCCCCACGAACCCCCAGAATCCTTAATTCCTTAATATAAGCACCTAGAATTGCTATAGCGGATTCCAGGAAGGGCCAAGGGACCTGGGCTGGGTGTCAAACTTCTTACCACCATGAGGTGGTTGTGCGTACATGGGTGCCTACCCGCTACGCCCTCCTGGTTCCCTGCATTTTGCCCCACGGATCCCCAGAGGCCTTATTTCCTTAATATAAGCATCTAGAATTACTCTAGCGAATTCCAGGAAGGTCCGAGGGACCTGGGACGGGTGTCAAACTTCTTACCACCATGAGGTGGTTGTGCGTACATGGGTGCCTACCCGCCACGCACTCCTGGTTCCCCGCATTTTGCCCCACGGACCCCCAGAGGCCTTAATTCCTTAATATAAGCACCTAGAATTGCTATAGCGGATTCCAGGAAGGGCCGAGGGACCTGGGCCGGGTGTCAAACTTCTTACAACCTTGAGGTGGTTGTGCGTACATGGGTGCTTACCGACCACGCCCTCCTGGTTCCCCGCATTTTGCCCCACGGACCCCCAGAATCCTTAATTCCTTAATATAAGAACCTAGAATTGCTATAGCGGATTCCAGGAAGAGCCGAGGGACCTGGGCCGGGTGTCAAACTTCTTACCACCATGAGGTGGTTGCGCGTACATGGGTGCCTACCCGCCTCGCCCTCCTGGTTTCCCGCATTTTGCCCCACGGATCCCCAGAGGCCTTAATTCCTTAACATAAGCACTTAGAATTGCTATAGCGGATTCCAGGAAGAGCCGAGGGACCAGGGCAGGGTGTCAAACTTCTTACCACCATGAGGTGATTGTGCGTACATGGGTGCCTACCCGCCACGCCCTCCTGGTTCCCCGCATTTTGCCCCACGGATCCCCAGAGGCTTTATTTCCTTAATATTAGCCCTTAGAATTGCTCTAGCGGATTCCAGGAAGAGCCGAAGGACCTGGGCCGGGTGTCAAACTTCTTACCACCATGAGGTGGTTGCGCGTACATGGGTGCCTACCCGCCACGCCCTCCTGGTTCCCCGCATTTTGCCCCACGGACTCCCAGAGGCCTTAATTCCTTATTATAAGCACCTAGAATTGCTATAGCGGATTCCAGGAAGAGCCGAGGGACCTGGGCCGGGTGTCAAACTTCTTACCACCATGAGGTGGTTGTGCGTACATGGGCGCCTACCCGCCACGCCCTCCTGGTTCCTCGCATTTTGTTCCACGGACCCCCAGAATCCTTAATTCCTTAATATAAGAACCTAGAATTGCTATAGCGGATTCCAGGAAGAGCCGAGGGACCTGGGCCGGGTGTCAAACTTCTTACCACCATGAGGTGGTTGTGCGTACATGGGTGCCTACCCGCCACGCACTCCTGGTTCCCCGCATTTTGCCCAACGGACCCCCAGAGGCCTTAATTCCTTATTATAAGCACCTAGAATAGCTATAGCGGATTCCAGGAAGAGCCGAGGGACCAGGGCCGGGTGTCAAACTTCTTACCACCATGAGGTGGTTGTGCGTACATGGGTGCCTACCCGCCACGCCCTTCTGGTTCCCTGCATTTTGCACCACGGACCCTCAGAATCCTTAATTCCTTAATATAAGCACCTAGAATTGCTATAGCGGATTCCAGGAAGGGCCGAGGGACCTGGGCCGGGTGTCAAACTTCTTACAACCTTGAGGTGGTTGTGCGTACATGGGTGCTTACCGACCACGCCCTCCTGGTTCCCCGCATTTTGCCCCACGGACCCCCCAGAATCGTTAATTCCTTAATATAAGCACCTTGAATTGCTATAGCGGATTCCAGGAAGAGCCGAGGGACCTGGGCAGGGTGTCAAACTTCTTACAACCATGAGGTGGTTGTGCGTACATGGGTGCCTACCCGCCACGCCCTCCTCGTTTCCCGCATTTTGCCCCACGGATCCCCAGAGGCCTTAATTCCTTATTATAAGCACCTAGAATTGCTATAGCGGATTCCAGGAAGAGCCGAGGGACCTGGGCCGGGTGTCAAACTTCTTACCACCATGAGGTGGTTGTGCGTACATGGGTGCCTACCCGCCACGCCCTTCTGGTTCCCTGCATTTTGCACCACGGACCCTGAGAATCCTTAATTCCTTAATATAAGCACCTAGAATTGCTATAGCGGATTCCAGGAAGGGCCGAGGGACCTGGGCCGGGTGTCAAACTTCTTACAACCTTGAGGTGGTTGTGCGTACATGGGTGCTTACCGACCACGCCCTCCTGGTTCCCCGCATTTTGCCCCACGGACCCCCCAGAATCCTTAATTCCTTAATATAAGCACCTTGAATTGCTATAGCGGATTCCAGGAAGAGCCGAGGGACCTGGGCAGGGTGTCAAACTTCTTACAACCATGAGGTGGTTGTGCGTACATGGGTGCCTACCCGCCACGCCCTCCTCGTTTCCCGCATTTTGCCCCACGGATCCCCAGAGGCCTTAATTCCTTAACATAAGCACTTAGAATTGCTATAGCGGATTCCAGGAAGAGCCGAGGGACCAGGGCAGGGTGTCAAACTTCTTACCACCATGAGGTGATTGTGCGTACATGGGTGCCTACCTGCCACGCCCTCCTGGTTCCCCGCATTTTGCCCCACGGATCCCCAGAGGCTTTATTTCCTTAATATTAGCCCTTAGAATTGCTCTAGCGGATTCCAGGAAGAGCCGAGGGACCTGAGCCGGGTGTCAAACTTCTTACCACCATGAGGTGGTTGCGCGTACATGGGTGCCTACCCGCCACGCCCTCCTGGTTCCCCGCATTTTGCCCCACGGACCCCCAGAGGCCTTAATTCCTTATTATAAGCACCTAGAATTGCTATAGCGGATTCCAGGAAGAGCCGAGGGACCTGGGCCGGGTGTCAAACTTCTTACCACCATGAGGTGGTTGTGCGTACATGGGCGCCTACCCGCCACGCCCTCCTGGTTCCTCGCATTTTGTCCCACGGACCCCCAGAATCTTTAATTCCTTAATATAAGAACCTAGAATTGCTATAGCGGATTCCAGGAAGAGCCGAGGGACCTGGGCCGGGTGTCAAACTTCTTACCACCATGAGGTGGTTGCGCGTACATGGGTGCCTACCCGCCACGCCCTCCTGGTTTCCCGCATTTTGCCCCACGAACCCCCAGAATCCTTAATTCCTTAATATAAGCACCTAGAATTGCTATAGCGGATTCCAGGAAGAGCCGAGGGAACTGGGCCGGGTGTCAAACTTCTTACCACCATGAGGTGGTTGTGCGTACGTGGGTGCCTACCACCCACGCCCTTCTCGTTCCCCGCATTTTGCCCCACGGATCCCCAGCGGCCTTAATTCCTTATTATAAGCACCTAGATTTGCTATAGCGGATTCCAGGAAGAGCCGAGGGACCTGGGCAGGGTGTCAAACTTCTTACCACCATGAGGTGGTTGCGCGTACATGGGTGCCTACCCGCCACGCCCTCCTGGTTCCCCGCATTTTGCCCCACGGACACCCAGAGGCCTTAATTCCTTATTATAAGCACCTAGAATTGCTATAGCGGATTCCAGGAAGAGCCGAGGGACCTGGGCCGTGTGTCAAACTTCTTACCACCATGAGGTGGTTGTGCGTACATGGGTGCCTACCCACCACGCCCTCCTGGTTCCTCGCATTTTGCCCCACGGACCCCCAGAATCCTTAATTCCTTAATATAAGCAGCTAGAATTGCTATAGCGGATTCCAGGAAGGGCCGAGGGACCTGGGCCGTGTGTCAAACTTCTTACCACCATGAGGTGGTTGTGCGTACATGGGTGCCTACCCGCCACGCCCTCCTGGTTCCTCGCATTTTGTCCCACGGACCCCCAGAATCCTTAATTCCTTAATATAAGCACCTAGAATTGCTTTAGCGGATTCCAGGAAGGGCCGAGGGACCTGGGCAGGGTGTCAAACTTCTTACCACCATGAGGTGATTGTGCGTACATGGGTGCCTACCCGCCACGCCCTCCTGGTTCACCGCATTTTGCCCCACGGATCCCCAGAGGCTTTATTTCCTTAATATTAGCCCTTAGAATTGCTCTAGCGGATTCCAGGAAGAGCCGAGGGACCTGGGCCGGGTGTCAAACTTCTTACCACCATGAGGTGGTTGCGCGTACATGTGTGCCTACCCGCCACGCCCTCCTGGTTTCCCGCATTTTGCCCCACGAACCCCCAGAATCCTTAATTCCTTAATATAAGCACCTAGAATTGCTATAGCGGATTCCAGGAAGAGCCGAGGGACCTGGGCAGGGTGTCAAACTTCTTACCACCATGAGGTGGTTGTGCGTACATGGGTGCCTACCCGCTACGCCCTCCTGGTTCCCCGCATTTTGCCCCACGGATCCCCAGAAGCTTTAATTCCTTAAAATTAGCACTTAGAATTGCTATAGCGGATTCCAGGAAGAGCCGAAGGACCTGGGCCGGGTGTCAAACTTCTTACCACCATGAGGTGGTTGCGCGTACATGGGTGCCTACCCGCCACGCCCTCCTGGTTCCCCGCATTTTGCCCCACGGACCCCCAGAGGCCTTAATTCCTTATTATAAGCACCTAGAATTGCTATAGCGGATTCCAGGAAGAGCCGAGGGACCTGGGCCGTGTGTCAAACTTCTTACCACCATGAGGTGGTTGTGCGTACATGGGTGCCTACCCACCACGCCCTCCTGGTTCCTCGCATTTTGCCCCACGGACCCCCAGAATCCTTAATTCCTTAATATAAGCAGCTAGAATTGCTATAGCGGATTCCAGGAAGGGCCGAGGGACCTGGGCCGGGTATCAAACTTCTTACAACCTTGAGGTGGTTGTGCGTACATGGGCGCCTACCCGCCACGCCCTCCTGGTTCCTCGCATTTTGTCCCACGGACCCCCAGAATCCTTAATTCCTTAATATAAGAACCTAGAATTGCTATAGCGGATTCCAGGAAGAGCCGAGGGACCTGGGCCGGGTGTCAAACTTCTTACCACCATGAGGTGGTTGCGCGTACATGGGTGCCTACCCGCCTCGCCCTCCTGGTTTCCCGCATTTTGCCCCACGGATCCCCAGAGGCCTTAATTCCTTAACATAAGCACTTAGAATTGCTATAGCGGATTCCAGGAAGAGCCGAGGGACCAGGGCAGGGTGTCAAACTTCTTACCACCATGAGGTGATTGTGCGTACATGGGTGCCTACCCGCCACGCCCTCCTGGTTCCCCGCATTTTGCCCCACGGATCCCCAGAGGCTTTATTTCCTTAATATTAGCCCTTAGAATTGCTCTAGCGGATTCCAGGAAGAGCCGAGGGACCTGGGCCGGGTGTCAAACTTCTTACCACCATGAGGTGGTTGCGCGTACATGGGTGCCTACCCGCCACGCCCTCCTGGTTCCCCGCATTTTGCCCCACGGACCCCCAGAGGCCTTAATTCCTTATTATAAGCACCTAGAATTGCTATAGCGGATTCCAGGAAGAGCCGAGGGACCTGGGCCGGGTGTCAAACTTCTTACCACCATGAGGTGGTTGTGCGTACATGGGTGCCTACCCGCCACGCACTCCTGGTTCCCCGCATTTTGCCCCACGGACCCCCAGAGGCCTTAATTCCTTATTATAAGCACCTAGAATTGCTATAGCGGATTCCAGGAAGAGCCGAGGGACCTGGGCCGGGTGTCAAACTTCTTACCACCATGAGGTGGTTGTGCGTACATGGGTGCCTACCCGCCACGCCCTTCTGGTTCCCTGCATTTTGCACCACGGACCCTGAGAATCCTTAATTCCTTAATATAAGCACCTAGAATTGCTATAGCGGATTCCAGGAAGGGCCGAGGGACCTGGGCCGGGTGTCAAACTTCTTACAACCTTGAGGTGGTTGTGCGTACATGGGTGCTTACCGACCACGCCCTCCTGGTTCCCCGCATTTTGCCCCACGGACCCCCAGAATCCTTAATTCCTTAATATAAGAACCTAGAATTGCTATAGCGGATTCCAGGAAGAGCCGAGGGACCTGGGCCGGGTGTCAAACTTCTTACCACCATGAGGTGGTTGCGCGTACATGGGTGCCTACCCGCCTCGCCCTCCTGGTTTCCCGCATTTTGCCCCACGGATCCCCAGAGGCCTTAATTCCTTAACATAAGCACTTAGAATTGCTATAGCGGATTCCAGGAAGAGCCGAGGGACCAGGGCAGGGTGTCAAACTTCTTACCACCATGAGGTGATTGTGCGTACATGGGTGCCTACCCGCCACGCCCTCCTGGTTCCCCGCATTTTGCCCCACGGATCCCCAGAGGCTTTATTTCCTTAATATTAGCCCTTAGAATTGCTCTAGCGGATTCCAGGAAGAGCCGAAGGACCTGGGCCGGGTGTCAAACTTCTTACCACCATGAGGTGGTTGCGCGTACATGGGTGCCTACCCGCCACGCCCTCCTGGTTCCCCGCATTTTGCCCCACGGACTCCCAGAGGCCTTAATTCCTTATTATAAGCACCTAGAATTGCTATAGCGGATTCCAGGAAGAGCCGAGGGACCTGGGCCGGGTGTCAAACTTCTTACCACCATGAGGTGGTTGTGCGTACATGGGCGCCTACCCGCCACGCCCTCCTGGTTCCTCGCATTTTGTTCCACGGACCCCCAGAATCCTTAATTCCTTAATATAAGAACCTAGAATTGCTATAGCGGATTCCAGGAAGAGCCGAGGGACCTGGGCCGGGTGTCAAACTTCTTACCACCATGAGGTGGTTGTGCGTACATGGGTGCCTACCCGCCACGCACTCCTGGTTCCCCGCATTTTGCCCAACGGACCCCCAGAGGCCTTAATTCCTTATTATAAGCACCTAGAATAGCTATAGCGGATTCCAGGAAGAGCCGAGGGACCAGGGCCGGGTGTCAAACTTCTTACCACCATGAGGTGGTTGTGCGTACATGGGTGCCTACCCGCCACGCCCTTCTGGTTCCCTGCATTTTGCACCACGGACCCTCAGAATCCTTAATTCCTTAATATAAGCACCTAGAATTGCTATAGCGGATTCCAGGAAGGGCCGAGGGACCTGGGCCGGGTGTCAAACTTCTTACAACCTTGAGGTGGTTGTGCGTACATGGGTGCTTACCGACCACGCCCTCCTGGTTCCCCGCATTTTGCCCCACGGACCCCCCAGAATCGTTAATTCCTTAATATAAGCACCTTGAATTGCTATAGCGGATTCCAGGAAGAGCCGAGGGACCTGGGCAGGGTGTCAAACTTCTTACAACCATGAGGTGGTTGTGCGTACATGGGTGCCTACCCGCCACGCTCTCCTCGTTTCCCGCATTTTGCCCCACGGATCCCCAGAGGCCTTAATTCCTTATTATAAGCACCTAGAATTGCTATAGCGGATTCCAGGAAGAGCCGAGGGACCTGGGCCGGGTGTCAAACTTCTTACCACCATGAGGTGGTTGTGCGTACATGGGTGCCTACCCGCCACGCCCTTCTGGTTCCCTGCATTTTGCACCACGGACCCTGAGAATCCTTAATTCTTTAATATAAGCACCTAGAATTGCTATAGCGGATTCCAGGAAGGGCCGAGGGACCTGGGCCGGGTGTCAAACTTCTTACAACCTTGAGGTGGTTGTGCGTACATGGGTGCTTACCGACCACGCCCTCCTGGTTCCCCGCATTTTGCCCCACGGACCCCCCAGAATCCTTAATTCCTTAATATAAGCACCTTGAATTGCTATAGCGGATTCCAGGAAGAGCCGAGGGACCTGGGCAGGGTGTCAAACTTCTTACAACCATGAGGTGGTTGTGCGTACATGGGTGCCTACCCGCCACGCCCTCCTCGTTTCCCGCATTTTGCCCCACGGATCCCCAGAGGCCTTAATTCCTTAACATAAGCACTTAGAATTGCTATAGCGGATTCCAGGAAGAGCCGAGGGACCAGGGCAGGGTGTCAAACTTCTTACCACCATGAGGTGATTGTGCGTACATGGGTGCCTACCTGCCACGCCCTCCTGGTTCCCCGCATTTTGCCCCACGGATCCCCAGAGGCTTTATTTCCTTAATATTAGCCCTTAGAATTGCTCTAGCGGATTCCAGGAAGAGCCGAGGGACCTGGGCCGGGTGTCAAACTTCTTACCACCATGAGGTGGTTGCGCGTACATGGGTGCCTACCCGCCACGCCCTCCTGGTTCCCCGCATTTTGCCCCACGGACCCCCAGAGGCCTTAATTCCTTATTATAAGCACCTAGAATTGCTATAGCGGATTCCAGGAAGAGCCGAGGGACCTGGGCCGGGTGTCAAACTTCTTACCACCATGAGGTGGTTGTGCGTACATGGGCGCCTACCCGCCACGCCCTCCTGGTTCCTCGCATTTTGTCCCACGGACCCCCAGAATCTTTAATTCCTTAATATAAGAACCTAGAATTGCTATAGCGGATTCCAGGAAGAGCCGAGGGACCTGGGCCGGGTGTCAAACTTCTTACCACCATGAGGTGGTTGCGCGTACATGGGTGCCTACCCGCCACGCCCTCCTGGTTTCCCGCATTTTGCCCCACGAACCCCCAGAATCCTTAATTCCTTAATATAAGCACCTAGAATTGCTATAGCGGATTCCAGGAAGAGCCGAGGGAACTGGGCCGGGTGTCAAACTTCTTACCACCATGAGGTGGTTGTGCGTACGTGGGTGCCTACCACCCACGCCCTTCTCGTTCCCCGCATTTTGCCCCACGGATCCCCAGCGGCCTTAATTCCTTATTATAAGCACCTAGATTTGCTATAGCGGATTCCAGGAAGAGCCGAGGGACCTGGGCAGGGTGTCAAACTTCTTACCACCATGAGGTGGTTGCGCGTACATGGGTGCCTACCCGCCACGCCCTCCTGGTTCCCCGCATTTTGCCCCACGGACACCCAGAGGCCTTAATTCCTTATTATAAGCACCTAGAATTGCTATAGCGGATTCCAGGAAGAGCCGAGGGACCTGGGCCGTGTGTCAAACTTCTTACCACCATGAGGTGGTTGTGCGTACATGGGTGCCTACCCACCACGCCCTCCTGGTTCCTCGCATTTTGCCCCACGGACCCCCAGAATCCTTAATTCCTTAATATAAGCAGCTAGAATTGCTATAGCGGATTCCAGGAAGGGCCGAGGGACCTGGGCCGTGTGTCAAACTTCTTACCACCATGAGGTGGTTGTGCGTACATGGGTGCCTACCCGCCACGCCCTCCTGGTTCCTCGCATTTTGTCCCACGGACCCCCAGAATCCTTAATTCCTTAATATAAGCACCTAGAATTGCTTTAGCGGATTCCAGGAAGGGCCGAGGGACCTGGGCAGGGTGTCAAACTTCTTACCACCATGAGGTGATTGTGCGTACATGGGTGCCTACCCGCCACGCCCTCCTGGTTCACCGCATTTTGCCCCACGGTTCCCCAGAGGCTTTATTTCCTTAATATTAGCCCTTAGAATTGCTCTAGCGGATTCCAGGAAGAGCCGAGGGACCTGGGCCGGGTGTCAAACTTCTTACCACCATGAGGTGGTTGCGCGTACATGTGTGCCTACCCGCCACGCCCTCCTGGTTTCCCGCATTTTGCCCCACGAACCCCCAGAATCCTTAATTCCTTAATATAAGCACCTAGAATTGCTATAGCGGATTCCAGGAAGAGCCGAGGGACCTGGGCAGGGTGTCAAACTTCTTACCACCATGAGGTGGTTGTGCGTACATGGGTGCCTACCCGCTACGCCCTCCTGGTTCCCCGCATTTTGCCCCACGGATCCCCAGAAGCTTTAATTCCTTAAAATTAGCACTTAGAATTGCTATAGCGGATTCCAGGAAGAGCCGAAGGACCTGGGCCGGGTGTCAAACTTCTTACCACCATGAGGTGGTTGCGCGTACATGGGTGCCTACCCGCCACGCCCTCCTGGTTCCCCGCATTTTGCCCCACGGACCCCCAGAGGCCTTAATTCCTTATTATAAGCACCTAGAATTGCTATAGCGGATTCCAGGAAGAGCCGAGGGACCTGGGCCGTGTGTCAAACTTCTTACCACCATGAGGTGGTTGTGCGTACATGGGTGCCTACCCACCACGCCCTCCTGGTTCCTCGCATTTTGCCCCACGGACCCCCAGAATCCTTAATTCCTTAATATAAGCAGCTAGAATTGCTATAGCGGATTCCAGGAAGGGCCGAGGGACCTGGGCCGGGTATCAAACTTCTTACAACCTTGAGGTGGTTGTGCGTACATGGGCGCCTACCCGCCACGCCCTCCTGGTTCCTCGCATTTTGTCCCACGGACCCCCAGAATCCTTAATTCCTTAATATAAGAACCTAGAATTGCTATAGCGGATTCCAGGAAGAGCCGAGGGACCTGGGCCGGGTGTCAAACTTCTTACCACCATGAGGTGGTTGCGCGTACATGGGTGCCTACCCGCCTCGCCCTCCTGGTTTCCCGCATTTTGCCCCACGGATCCCCAGAGGCCTTAATTCCTTAACATAAGCACTTAGAATTGCTATAGCGGATTCCAGGAAGAGCCGAGGGACCAGGGCAGGGTGTCAAACTTCTTACCACCATGAGGTGATTGTGCGTACATGGGTGCCTACCCGCCACGCCCTCCTGGTTCCCCGCATTTTGCCCCACGGATCCCCAGAGGCTTTATTTCCTTAATATTAGCCCTTAGAATTGCTCTAGCGGATTCCAGGAAGAGCCGAGGGACCTGGGCCGGGTGTCAAACTTCTTACCACCATGAGGTGGTTGCGCGTACATGGGTGCCTACCCGCCACGCCCTCCTGGTTCCCCGCATTTTGCCCCACGGACCCCCAGAGGCCTTAATTCCTTATTATAAGCACCTAGAATTGCTATAGCGGATTCCAGGAAGAGCCGAGGGACCTGGGCCGGGTGTCAAACTTCTTACCACCATGAGGTGGTTGTGCGTACATGGGCGCCTACCCGCCACGCCCTCCTGGTTCCTCGCATTTTGTCCCACGGACCCCCAGAATCCTTAATTCCTTAATATAAGAACCTAGAATTGCTATAGCGGATTCCAGGAAGAGCCGAGGGACCTGGGCCGGGTGTCAAACTTCTTACCACCATGAGGTGGTTGCGCGTACATGGGTGCCTACCCGCCTCGCCCTCCTGGTTTCCCGCATTTTGCCCCACGGATCCCCAGAGGCCTTAATTCCTTAACATAAGCACTTAGAATTGCTATAGCGGATTCCAGGAAGAGCCGAGGGACCAGGGCAGGGTGTCAAACTTCTTACCACTATGAGGTGATTGTGCGTACATGGGTGCCTACCCGCCACGCCCTCCTGGTTCCCCGCATTTTGCCCCACGGATCCCCAGAGGCTTTATTTCCTTAATATTAGCCCTTAGAATTGCTCTAGCGGATTCCAGGAAGAGCCGAGGGACCTGGGCCGGGTGTCAAACTTCTTACCACCATGAGGTGGTTGCGCGTACATGGGTGCCTACCCGCCACGCCCTCCTGGTTCCCCGCATTTTGCCCCACGGACCCCCAGAGGCCTTAATTCCTTATTATAAGCACCTAGAATTGCTATAGCGGATTCCAGGAAGAGCCGAGGGACCTGGGCCGGGTGTCAAACTTCTTACCACCATGAGGTGGTTGTGCGTACATGGGCGCCTACCCGCCACGCCCTCCTGGTTCCTCGCATTTTGTCCCACGGACCCCCAGAATCCTTAATTCCTTAATATAAGAACCTAGAATTGCTATAGCGGATTCCAGGAAGAGCCGAGGGACCTGGGCCGGGTGTCAAACTTCTTACCACCATGAGGTGGTTGCGCGTACATGGGTGCCTACCCGCCACGCCCTCCTGGTTTCCCGCATTTTGCCCCACGAACCCCCAGAATCCTTAATTCCTTAATATAAGCACCTAGAATTGCTATAGCGGATTCCAGGAAGAGCCGAGGGAACTGGGCCGGGTGTCAAACTTCTTACCACCATGAGGTGGTTGTGCGTACGTGGGTGCCTACCACCCACGCCCTTCTCGTTCCCCGCATTTTGCCCCACGGATCCCCAGCGGCCTTAATTCCTTATTATAAGCACCTAGATTTGCTATAGCGGATTCCAGGAAGAGCCGAGGGACCTGGGCAGGGTGTCAAACTTCTTACCACCATGAGGTGGTTGCGCGTACATGGGTGCCTACCCGCCACGCCCTCCTGGTTCCCCGCATTTTGCCCCACGGACACCCAGAGGCCTTAATTCCTTATTATAAGCACCTAGAATTGCTATAGCGGATTCCAGGAAGAGCCGAGGGACCTGGGCCGTGTGTCAAACTTCTTACCACCATGAGGTGGTTGTGCGTACATGGGTGCCTACCCACCACGCCCTCCTGGTTCCTCGCATTTTGCCCCACGGACCCCCAGAATCCTTAATTCCTTAATATAAGCAGCTAGAATTGCTATAGCGGATTCCAGGAAGGGCCGAGGGACCTGGGCCGTGTGTCAAACTTCTTACCACCATGAGGTGGTTGTGCGTACATGGGTGCCTACCCGCCACGCCCTCCTGGTTCCTCGCATTTTGTCCCACGGACCCCCAGAATCCTTAATTCCTTAATATAAGCACCTAGAATTGCTTTAGCGGATTCCAGGAAGGGCCGAGGGACCTGGGCAGGGTGTCAAACTTCTTACCACCATGAGGTGATTGTGCGTACATGGGTGCCTACCCGCCACGCCCTCCTGGTTCACCGCATTTTGCCCCACGGATCCCCAGAGGCTTTATTTCCTTAATATTAGCCCTTAGAATTGCTCTAGCGGATTCCAGGAAGAGCCGAGGGACCTGGGCCGGGTGTCAAACTTCTTACCACCATGAGGTGGTTGCGCGTACATGTGTGCCTACCCGCCACGCCCTCCTGGTTTCCCGCATTTTGCCCCACGAACCCCCAGAATCCTTAATTCCTTAATATAAGCACCTAGAATTGCTATAGCGGATTCCAGGAAGAGCCGAGGGACCTGGGCAGGGTGTCAAACTTCTTACCACCATGAGGTGGTTGTGCGTACATGGGTGCCTACCCGCTACGCCCTCCTGGTTCCCCGCATTTTGCCCCACGGATCCCCAGAAGCTTTAATTCCTTAAAATTAGCACTTAGAATTGCTATAGCGGATTCCAGGAAGAGCCGAAGGACCTGGGCCGGGTGTCAAACTTCTTACCACCATGAGGTGGTTGCGCGTACATGGGTGCCTACCCGCCACGCCCTCCTGGTTCCCCGCATTTTGCCCCACGGACCCCCAGAGGCCTTAATTCCTTATTATAAGCACCTAGAATTGCTATAGCGGATTCCAGGAAGAGCCGAGGGACCTGGGCCGTGTGTCAAACTTCTTACCACCATGAGGTGGTTGTGCGTACATGGGTGCCTACCCACCACGCCCTCCTGGTTCCTCGCATTTTGCCCCACGGACCCCCAGAATCCTTAATTCCTTAATATAAGCAGCTAGAATTGCTATAGCGGATTCCAGGAAGGGCCGAGGGACCTGGGCCGGGTATCAAACTTCTTACAACCTTGAGGTGGTTGTGCGTACATGGGTGCCTACCGACCACGCCTTCCTGGTTCCCCGCATTTTGCCCCACGTTTCCCCAGAGGCTTTAATTCCTTAACATAAGCACTTAGAATTGCTATAGCGGATTCCAGGAAGGGCCGAGGGACCTGGGCCGGATGTCAAACTTCTTACAACCTTGAGGTGGTTGTGCGTACATGGGTGCCTACCCGCCACGCCATCCTGGTTCCTTGCATTTTGCCCAACGGACCCCCAGAATCCTTAATTCCTTAATATAAGCACGTAGAATTGCTATAGCGGATTCCAGGAAGAGCCGAGGGACCTGGGCCGGGTGTCAAACTTCTTACCACCATGAGGTGGTTGTGCGTAGATGGGTGCCTACCCGCCACGCCCTCCTGGTTCCCTGCATTTTGCCCCACGGATCCCCAGAGGCCTTATTTCCTTAATATAAGCACCTAGAATTACTCTAGCGGATTCCAGGAAGGTCCGAGGGACCTGGGCCGGGTGTCAAACTTTTTACCACCATGAGGTGGTTGTGCGTACATGGGTGCCTACCCGCCACGCCCTCCTGGTTCCCCGCATTTTGCCCCACGGACCCCCAGAGGCCTTAATTCCTTATTATAAGCACCTAGAATTGCTATAGCGGATTCCAGGAAGAGCCGAGGGACCTGGGCCGGGTGTCAAACTTCTTACCACCTTGAGGTGGTTGTGCGTACATGGGTGCCTACCCGCCACGCCCTCCAGGTTCCCTGCATTTTGCCCAACGGATCACCAGATGACTTATTTCCTTAATATAAGCACCTAGAATTACTCTAGCCGATTCCAGGAAGGTCCAAGGGACCTGGGCCGGGTGTCAAACTTCTTACCACCATGGGGTGGTTGTGCGTACATGGGTGCCTACCCGCCACGCCCTCCTGGTTCCCCGCATTTTGCCCCACGGACACCCAGAGGCCTTAATTCCTTATTATAAGCACCTAGAATTGCTATAGCGGATTCCAGGAAGAGCCGAGGGACCTGGGCCGTGTGTCAAACTTCTTACCACCATGAGGTGGTTGTGCGTACATGGGTGCCTACCCACCACGCCCTCCTGGTTCCTCGCATTTTGCCCCACGGACCCCCAGAATCCTTAATTCCTTAATATAAGCAGCTAGAATTACTATAGCGGATTCCAGGAAGGGCCGAGGGACCTGGGCCGTGTGTCAAACTTCTTACCACCATGAGGTGGTTGTGCGTACATGGGTGCCTACCCGCCACGCCCACCTGGTTCCTCGCATTTTGTCCCACGAACCCCCAGAATCCTTAATTCCTTAATATAAGCACCTAGAATTGCTATAGCGGATTCCAGGAAGAGCCGAGGGAACTGGGCCGGGTGTCAAACTTCTTACCACCATGAGGTGGTTGTGCGTACGTGGGTGCCTACCACCCACGCCCTTCTCGTTCCCCGCATTTTGCCCCACGGATCCCCAGCGGCCTTAATTCCTTATTATAAGCACCTAGATTTGCTATAGCGGATTCCAGGAAGAGCCGAGGGACCTGGGCAGGGTGTCAAACTTCTTACCACCATGAGGTGGTTGCGCGTACATGGGTGCCTACCCGCCACGCCCTCCTGGTTCCCCGCATTTTGCCCCACGGACACCCAGAGGCCTTAATTCCTTATTATAAGCACCTAGAATTGCTTTAGCGGATTCCAGGAAGGGCCGAGGGACCTGGGCAGGGTGTCAAACTTCTTACCACCATGAGGTGATTGTGCGTACATGGGTGCCTACCCGCCACGCCCTCCTGGTTCACCGCATTTTGCCCCACGGATCCCCAGAGGCTTTATTTCCTTAATATTAGCCCTTAGAATTGCTCTAGCGGATTCCAGGAAGAGCCGAGGGACCTGGGCCGGGTGTCAAACTTCTTACCACCATGAGGTGGTTGCGCGTACATGGGTGCCTACCCGCCACGCCCTCCTGGTTTCCCGCATTTTGCCCCACGAACCCCCAGAATCCTTAATTCCTTAATATAAGCACCTAGAATTGCTATAGCGGATTCCAGGAAGAGCCGAGGGAACTGGGCCGGGTGTCAAACTTCTTACCACCATGAGGTGGTTGTGCGTACGTGGGTGCCTACCACCCACGCCCTTCTCGTTCCCCGCATTTTGCCCCACGGATCCCCAGCGGCCTTAATTCCTTATTATAAGCACCTAGATTTGCTATAGCGGATTCCAGGAAGAGCCGAGGGACCTGGGCAGGGTGTCAAACTTCTTACCACCATGAGGTGGTTGTGCGTACATGGGTGCCTACCCGCCACGCCCTCCTGGTTCCCCGCATTTTGCCCCACGGACCCCCAGAGGCCTTAATTCCTTATTATAAGCACCTAGAATTGCTATAGCGGATTCAAGGAAGAGCCGAGGGACCTGGGCCGTGTGTCAAACTTCTTACCACCATGAGGTGGTTGTGCGTACATGGGTGCCTACCCACCACGCCCTCCTGGTTCCTCGCATTTTGCCCCACGGACCCTCAGAATCCTTAATACCTTAATATAAGCAGCTAGAATTGCTATAGCGGATTCCAGGAAGGGCCGAGGGACCTGGGCCGGGTATCAAACTTCTTACAACCTTGAGGTGGTTGTGCGTACATGGGTGCCTACCGACCACGCCTTCCTGGTTCCCCGCATTTTGCCCCACGTTTCCCCAGAGGCTTTAATTCCTTAACATAAGCACTTAGAATTGCTATAGCGGATTCCAGGAAGGGCCGAGGGACCTGGGCCGGATGTCAAACTTCTTACAACCTTGAGGTGGTTGTGCGTACATGGGTGCCTACCCGCCACGCCATCCTGGTTCCTTGCATTTTGCCCCACGGATCCCCAGCGGCCTTAATTCCTTAATATAAGCACCTAGATTTGCTATAGCGGATTCCAGGAAGAGCCGAGGGACCTGGGCAGGGTGTCAAACTTCTTACCACCATGAGGTGGTTGTGCGCACATGGGTGCCTACCCGCCACGCCCTCCTGGTTCCCCGCATTTTGCCCCACGGACCCCCAGAGTCCTTAATTCCTTATTATAAGCACCTAGAATTGCTATAGCGGATTCCAGGAAGAGCCGAGGGACCTGGGCCGTGTGTCAAACTTCTTACCACCATGAGGTGGTTGTGCGTACATGGGTGCCTACCCACCACGCCCTCCTGGTTCCTCGCATTTTGCCCCACGGACCCTCAGAATCCTTAATTCCTTAATAGAAGCAGCTAGAATTGCTATAGCGGATTCCAGGAAGGGCCGAGGGACCTGGGCCGGGTATCAAACTTCTTACAACCTTGAGGTGGTTGTGCGTACATGGGTGCCTACCGACCACGCCTTCCTGGTTCCCCGCATTTTGCCCCACGTTTCCCCAGAGGCTTTAATTCCTTAACATAAGCACTTAGAATTGCTATAGCGGATTCCAGGAAGGGCCGAGGGACCTGGGCCGGATGTCAAACTTCTTACAACCTTGAGGTGGTTGTGCGTACATGGGTGCCTACCCGCCACGCCATCCTGGTTCCTTGCATTTTGCCCAACGGACCCCCAGAATCCTTAATTCCTTAATATAAGCACGTAGAATTGCTATAGCGGATTCCAGGAAGAGCCGAGGGACCTGGGCCGGGTGTCAAACTTCTTACCACCTTGAGGTGGTTGTGCGTACATGGGTGCCTACCCGCCACGCCCTCCAGGTTCCCTGCATTTTGCCCAACGGATCACCAGATGACTTATTTCCTTAATATAAGCACCTAGAATTACTCTAGCCGATTCCAGGAAGGGCCGAGGGACCTGGGCAGGGTGTCAAACTTCTTACCACCATGAGGTGATTGTGCGTACATGGGTGCCTACCCGCCACGCCCTCCTGGTTCACCGCATTTTGCCCCACGGATCCCCAGAGGCCTTAATTCCTTATTATAAGCACCTAGAATTGCTATAGCGGATTCCAGGAAGAGCCGAGGGACCTGGGCCGTGTGTCAAACTTCTTACCACCATGAGGTGGTTGTGCGTACATGGGTGCCTACCCACCACGCCCTCCTGGTTCCTCGCATTTTGCCCCACGGACCCCCAGAATCCTTAATTCCTTAATATAAGCAGCTAGAATTGCTATAGCGGATTCCAGGAAGGGCCGAGGGACCTGGGCCGGGTATCAAACTTCTTACAACCTTGAGGTGGTTGTGCGTACATGGGTGCCTACCGACCACGCCTTCCTGGTTCCCCGCATTTTGCCCCACGTTTCCCCAGAGGCTTTAATTCCTTAACATAAGCACTTAGAATTGCTATAGCGGATTCCAGGAAGGGCCGAGGGACCTGGGCCGGATGTCAAACTTCTTACAACCTTGAGGTGGTTGTGCGTACATGGGTGCCTACCCGCCACGCCATCCTGGTTCCTTGCATTTTGCCCAACGGACCCCCAGAATCCTTAATTCCTTAATATAAGCACGTAGAATTGCTATAGCGGATTCCAGGAAGAGCCGAGGGACCTGGGCCGGGTGTCAAACTTCTTACCACTATGAGGTGGTTGTGCGTAGATGGGTGCCTACCCGCCACGCCCTCCTGGTTCCCTGCATTTTGCCCCACGGATCCCCAGAGGCCTTATTTCCTTAATATAAGCACCTAGAATTACTCTAGCGGATTCCAGGAAGGTCCGAGGGACCTGGGCCGGGTGTCAAACTTTTTACCACCATGAGGTGGTTGTGCGTACATGGGTGCCTACCCGCCACGCCCTCCTGGTTCCCCGCATTTTGCCTCACGGACCCCCAGAGGCCTTAATTCCTTATTATAAGCACCTAGAATTGCTATAGCGGATTCCAGGAAGAGCCGAGGGACCTGGGCCGGATGTCAAACTTCTTACAACCTTGAGGTGGTTGTGCGTACATGGGTGCCTACCCGCCACGCCATCCTGGTTCCTTGCATTTTGCCCAACGGACCCCCAGAATCCTTAATTCCTTAATATAAGCACGTAGAATTGCTATAGCGGATTCCAGGAAGAGCCGAGGGACCTGGGCCGGGTGTCAAACTTCTTACCACCATGAGGTAGTTGTGCGTAGATGGGTGCCTACCCGCCACGCCCTCCTGGTTCCCTGCATTTTGCCCCACGGATCCCCAGAGGCCTTATTTCCTTAATATAAGCACCTAGAATTACTCTAGCGGATTCCAGGAAGGTCCGAGGGACCTGGGCCGGGTGTCAAACTTTTTACCACCATGAGGTGGTTGTGCGTACATGGGTGCCTACCCGCCACGCCCTCCTGGTTCCCCGCATTTTGCCCCACGGACCCCCAGAGGCCTTAATTCCTTATTATAAGCACCTAGAATTGCTATAGCGGATTCCAGGAAGAGCCGAGGGACCTGGGCCGGGTGTCAAACTTCTTACCACCTTGAGGTGGTTGTGCGTACATGGGTGCCTACCCGCCACGCCCTCCAGGTTCCCTGCATTTTGCCCAACGGATCACCAGATGATTTATTTCCTTAATATAAGCACCTAGAATTACTCTAGCCGATTCCAGGAAGGTCCAAGGGACCTGGGCCGGGTGTCAAACTTCTTACCACCATGGGGTGGTTGTGCGTACATGGGTGCCTACCCACCACGCCCTCCTGGTTCCTCGCATTTTGCCCCACGGACCCCCAGAATCCTTAATTCCTTAATATAAGCAGCTAGAATTGCTATAGCGGATTCCAGGAAGGGCCGAGGGACCTGGGCAGGGTGTCAAACTTCTTACCACCATGAGGTGGTTGCGCGTACATGGGTGCCTACCCGCCACGCCTTCCTGGTTTCCCGCATTTTGCCCCACGAACCCCCAGAATCCTTAATTCCTTAATATAAGCACCTAGAATTGCTATAGCGGATTCCAGGAAGAGCCGAGGGAACTGGGCCGGGTGTCAAACTTCTTACCACCATGAGGTGGTTGTGCGTACGTGGGTGCCTACCACCCACGCCCTTCTCGTTCCCCGCATTTTGCCCCACGGATCCCCAGCGGCCTTAATTCCTTATTATAAGCACCTAGATTTGCTATAGCGGATTCCAGGAAGAGCCGAGGGACCTGGGCAGGGTGTCAAACTTCTTACCACCATGAGGTGGTTGTGCGTACATGGGTGCCTACCCGCCACGCCCTCCTGGTTCCCCGCATTTTGCCCCACGGACCCCCAGAGGCCTTAATTCCTTATTATAAGCACCTAGAATTGCTATAGCGGATTCCAGGAAGAGCCGAGGGACCTGGGCCGTGTGTCAAACTTCTTACCACCATGAGGTGGTTGTGCGTACATGGGTGCCTACCCACCACGCCCTCCTGGTTCCTCGCATTTTGCCCCACGGACCCTCAGAATCCTTAATTCCTTAATATAAGCAGCTAGAATTGCTATAGCGGATTCCAGGAAGGGCCGAGGGACCTGGGCCGGGTATCAAACTTCTTACAACCTTGAGGTGGTTGTGCGTACATGGGTGCCTACCGACCACGCCTTCCTGGTTCCCCGCATTTTGCCCCACGTTTCCCCAGAGGCTTTAATTCCTTAACATAAGCACTTAGAATTGCTATAGCGGATTCCAGGAAGGGCCGAGGGACCTGGGCCGGATGTCAAACTTCTTACAACCTTGAGGTGGTTGTGCGTACATGGGTGCCTACCCGCCACGCCATCCTGGTTCCTTGCATTTTGCCCCACGGATCCCCAGCGGCCTTAATTCCTTAATATAAGCACCTAGATTTGCTATAGCGGATTCCAGGAAGAGCCGAGGGACCTGGGCAGGGTGTCAAACTTCTTACCACCATGAGGTGGTTGTGCGTACATGGGTGCCTACCCACCACGCCCTCCTGGTTCTTCGCATTTTGCCCCACGGACCCTCAGAATCCTTAATTCCTTAATATAAGCAGCTAGAATTGCTATAGCGGATTCCAGGAAGGGCCGAGGGACCTGGGCCGGGTATCAAACTTCTTACAACCTTGAGGTGGTTGTGCGTACATGGGTGCCTACCGACCACGCCTTCCTGGTTCCCCGCATTTTGCCCCACGTTTCCCCAGAGGCTTTAATTCCTTAACATAAGCACTTAGAATTGCTATAGCGGATTCCAGGAAGGGCCGAGGGACCTGGGCCGGATGTCAAACTTCTTACAACCTTGAGGTGGTTGTGCGTACATGGGTGCCTACCCGCCACGCCATCCTGGTTCCTTGCATTTTGCCCAACGGACCCCCAGAATCCTTAATTCCTTAATATAAGCACGTAGAATTGCTATAGCGGATTCCAGGAAGAGCCGAGGGACCTGGGCCGGGTGTCAAACTTCTTACCACCTTGAGGTGGTTGTGCGTACATGGGTGCCTACCCGCCACGCCCTCCAGGTTCCCTGCATTTTGCCCAACGGATCACCAGATGACTTATTTCCTTAATATAAGCACCTAGAATTACTCTAGCCGATTCCAGGAAGGGCCGAGGGACCTGGGCAGGGTGTCAAACTTCTTACCACCATGAGGTGATTGTGCGTACATGGGTGCCTACCCGCCACGCCCTCCTGGTTCACCGCATTTTGCCCCACGGATCCCCAGAGGCCTTAATTCCTTATTATAAGCACCTAGAATTGCTATAGCGGATTCCAGGAAGAGCCGAGGGACCTGGGCCGTGTGTCAAACTTCTTACCACCATGAGGTGGTTGTGCGTACATGGGTGCCTACCCACCACGCCCTCCTGGTTCCTCGCATTTTGCCCCACGGACCCCCAGAATCCTTAATTCCTTAATATAAGCAGCTAGAATTGCTATAGCGGATTCCAGGAAGGGCCGAGGGACCTGGGCCGGGTATCAAACTTCTTACAACCTTGAGGTGGTTGTGCGTACATGGGTGCCTACCGACCACGCCTTCCTGGTTCCCCGCATTTTGCCCCACGTTTCCCCAGAGGCTTTAATTCCTTAACATAAGCACTTAGAATTGCTATAGCGGATTCCAGGAAGGGCCGAGGGACCTGGGCCGGATGTCAAACTTCTTACAACCTTGAGGTGGTTGTGCGTACATGGGTGCCTACCCGCCACGCCATCCTGGTTCCTTGCATTTTGCCCAACGGACCCCCAGAATCCTTAATTCCTTAATATAAGCACGTAGAATTGCTATAGCGGATTCCAGGAAGAGCCGAGGGACCTGGGCCGGGTGTCAAACTTCTTACCACTATGAGGTGGTTGTGCGTAGATGGGTGCCTACCCGCCACGCCCTCCTGGTTCCCTGCATTTTGCCCCACGGATCACCAGAGGCCTTATTTCCTTAATATAAGCACCTAGAATTACTCTAGCGGATTCCAGGAAGGTCCGAGGGACCTGGGCCGGGTGTCAAACTTTTTACCACCATGAGGTGGTTGTGCGTACATGGGTGCCTACCCGCCACGCCCTCCTGGTTCCCCGCATTTTGCCCCACGGACCCCCAGAGGCCTTAATTCCTTATTATAAGCACCTAGAATTGCTATAGCGGATTCCAGGAAGAGCCGAGGGACCTGGGCCGGATGTCAAACTTCTTACAACCTTGAGGTGGTTGTGCGTACATGGGTGCCTACCCGCCACGCCATCCTGGTTCCTTGCATTTTGCCCAACGGACCCCCAGAATCCTTAATTCCTTAATATAAGCACGTAGAATTGCTATAGCGGATTCCAGGAAGAGCCGAGGGACCTGGGCCGGGTGTCAAACTTCTTACCACCATGAGGTGGTTGTGCGTAGATGGGTGCCTACCCGCCACGCCCTCCTGGTTCCCTGCATTTTGCCCCACGGATCCCCAGAGGCCTTATTTCCTTAATATAAGCACCTAGAATTACTCTAGCGGATTCCAGGAAGGTCCGAGGGACCTGGGCCGGGTGTCAAACTTTTTACCACCATGAGGTGGTTGTGCGTACATGGGTGCCTACCCGCCACGCCCTCCTGGTTCCCCGCATTTTGCCCCACGGACCCCCAGAGGCCTTAATTCCTTATTAAAAGCACCTAGAATTGCTATAGCGGATTCCAGGAAGAGCCGAGGGACCTGGGCCGGGTGTCAAACTTCTTACCACCTTGAGGTGGTTGTGCGTACATGGGTGCCTACCCGCCACGCCCTCCAGGTTCCCTGCATTTTGCCCAACGGATCACCAGATGACTTATTTCCTTAATATAAGCACCTAGAATTACTCTAGCCGATTCCAGGAAGGTCCAAGGGACCTGGGCCGGGTGTCAAACTTCTTACCACCATGGGGTGGTTGTGCGTACATGGGTGCCTACCCACCACGCCCTCCTGGTTCCTCGCATTTTGCCCCACGGACCCCCAGAATCCTTAATTCCTTAATATAAGCAGCTAGAATTGCTATAGCGGATTCCAGGAAGGGCCGAGGGACCTGGGCAGGGTGTCAAACTTCTTACCACCATGAGGTGGTTGCGCGTACATGGGTGCCTACCCGCCACGCCCTCCTGGTTCCCTGCATTTTGCCCCACGGACACCCAGAGGCCTTAATTCCTTATTATAAGCACCTAGAATTGCTATAGCGGATTCCAGGAAGAGCCGAGGGACCTGGGCCGTGTGTCAAACTTCTTACCACCATGAGGTGGTTGTGCGTACATGGGTGCCTACCCACCACGCCCTCCTGGTTCCTCGCATTTTGCCCCACGGACCCCCAGAATCCTTAATTCCTTAATATAAGCAGCTAGAATTGCTATAGCGGATTCCAGGAAGGGCCGAGGGACCTGGGCCGTGTGTCAAACTTCTTACCACCATGAGGTGGTTGTGCGTACGTGGGTGCCTACCACCCACGCCCTTCTCGTTCCCCGCATTTTGCCCCACGGATCCCCAGCGGCCTTAATTCCTTATTATAAGCACCTAGATTTGCTATAGCGGATTCCAGGAAGAGCCGAGGGACCTGGGCAGGGTGTCAAACTTCTTACCACCATGAGGTGGTTGCGCGTACATGGGTGCCTACCCGCCACGCCCTCCTGGTTCCCCGCATTTTGCCCCACGGACACCCAGAGGCCTTAATTCCTTATTATAAGCACCTAGAATTGCTATAGCGGATTCCAGGAAGAGCCGAGGGACCTGGGCCGTGTGTCAAACTTCTTACCACCATGAGGTGGTTGTGCGTACATGGGTGCCTACCCACCACGCCCTCCTGGTTCCTCGCATTTTGCCCCACGGACCCCCAGAATCCTTAATTCCTTAATATAAGCAGCTAGAATTGCTATAGCGGATTCCAGGAAGGGCCGAGGGACCTGGGCCGTGTGTCAAACTTCTTACCACCATGAGGTGGTTGTGCGTACATGGGTGCCTACCCGCCACGCCCTCCTGGTTCCTCGCATTTTGTCCCACGGACCCCCAGAATCCTTAATTCCTTAATATAAGCACCTAGAATTGCTTTAGCGGATTCCAGGAAGGGCCGAGGGACCTGGGCAGGGTGTCAAACTTCTTACCACCATGAGGTGATTGTGCGTACATGGGTGCCTACCCACCACGCCCTCCTGGTTCCTCGCATTTTGCCCCACGGACCCCCAGAATCCTTAATTCCTTAATATAAGCAGCTAGAATTGCTATAGCGGATTCCAGGAAGGGCCGAGGGACCTGGGCCGGGTATCAAACTTCTTACAACCTTGAGGTGGTTGTGCGTACATGGGTGCCTACCGACCACGCCTTCCTGGTTCCCCGCATTTTGCCCCACGTTTCCCCAGAGGCATTAATTCCTTAACATAAGCACTTAGAATTGCTATAGCGGATTCCAGGAAGGGCCGAGGGACCTGGGCCGGATGTCAAACTTCTTACAACCTTGAGGTGGTTGTGCGTACATGGGTGCCTACCCGCCACGCCATCCTGGTTCCTTGCATTTTGCCCAACGGACCCCCAGAATCCTTAATTCCTTAATATAAGCACGTAGAATTGCTATAGCGGATTCCAGGAAGAGCCGAGGGACCTGGGCCGGGTGTCAAACTTCTTACCACCATGAGGTGGTTGTGCGTAGATGGGTGCCTACCCGCCACGCCCTCCTGGTTCCCTGCATTTTGCCCCACGGATCCCCAGAGGCCTTATTTCCTTAATATAAGCACCTAGAATTACTCTAGCGGATTCCAGGAAGGTCCGAGGGACCTGGGCCGGGTGTCAAACTTTTTACCACCATGAGGTGGTTGTGCGTACATGGGTGCCTACCCGCCACGCCCTCCTGGTTCCCCGCATTTTGCCCCACGGACCCCCAGAGGCCTTAATTCCTTATTATAAGCACCTAGAATTGCTATAGCGGATTCCAGGAAGAGCCGAGGGACCTGGGCCGGATGTCAAACTTCTTACAACCTTGAGGTGGTTGTGCGTACATGGGTGCCTACCCGCCACGCCATCCTGGTTCCTTGCATTTTGCCCAACGGACCCCCAGAATCCTTAATTCCTTAATATAAGCACGTAGAATTGCTATAGCGGATTCCAGGAAGAGCCGAGGGACCTGGGCCGGGTGTCAAACTTCTTACCACCATGAGGTGGTTGTGCGTAGATGGGTGCCTACCCGCCACGCCCTACTGGTTCCCTGCATTTTGCCCCACGGATCCCCAGAGGCCTTATTTCCTTAATATAAGCACCTAGAATTACTCTAGCGGATTCCAGGAAGGTCCGAGGGACCTGGGCCGGGTGTCAAACTTTTTACCACCATGAGGTGGTTGTGCGTACATGGGTGCCTACCCGCCACGCCCTCCTGGTTCCCCGCATTTTGCCCCACGGACCCCCAGAGGCCTTAATTCCTTATTATAAGCACCTAGAATTGCTATAGCGGATTCCAGGAAGAGCCGAGGGACCTGGGCCGGGTGTCAAACTTCTTACCACCTTGAGGTGGTTGTGCGTACATGGGTGCCTACCCGCCACGCCCTCCAGGTTCCCTGCATTTTGCCCAACGGATCACCAGATGACTTATTTCCTTAATATAAGCACCTAGAATTACTCTAGCCGATTCCAGGAAGGTCCAAGGGACCTGGGCCGGGTGTCAAACTTCTTACCACCATGAGGTGATTGTGCGTACATGGGTGCCTACCCGCCACGCCCTCCTGGTTCACCGCATTTTGCCCCACGGATCCCCAGAGGCTTTATTTCCTTAATATTAGCCCTTAGAATTGCTCTAGCGGATTCCAGGAAGAGCCGAGGGACCTGGGCCGGGTGTCAAACTTCTTACCACCATGAGGTGGTTGCGCGTACATGGGTGCCTACCCGCCACGCCTTCCTGGTTTCCCGCATTTTGCCCCACGAACCCCCAGAATCCTTAATTCCTTAATATAAGCACCTAGAATTGCTATAGCGGATTCCAGGAAGAGCCGAGGGAACTGGGCCGGGTGTCAAACTTCTTACCACCATGAGGTGGTTGTGCGTACGTGGGTGCCTACCACCCACGCCCTTCTCGTCCCCCGCATTTTGCCCCACGGATCCCCAGCGGCCTTAATTCCTTATTATAAGCACCTAGATTTGCTATAGCGGATTCCAGGAAGAGCCGAGGGACCTGGGCAGGGTGTCAAACTTCTTACCACCATGAGGTGGTTGTGCGTACATGGGTGCCTACCCGCTACGCCCTCCTGGTTCCCCGCATTTTGCCCCACGGATCCCCAGAAGCTTTAATTCCTTAAAATTAGCACTTAGAATTGCTATAGCGGATTCCAGGAAGAGCCGAAGGACCTGGGCCGGGTGTCAAACTTCTTACCACCATGAGGTGGTTGCGCGTACATGGGTGCCTACCCGCCACGCCCTCCTGGTTCCCCGCATTTTGCCCCACGGACACCCAGAGGCCTTAATTCCTTATTATAAGCACCTAGAATTGCTATAGCGGATTCCAGGAAGAGCCGAGGGACCTGGGCCGTGTGTCAAACTTCTTACCACCATGAGGTGGTTGTGCGTACATGGGTGCCTACCCACCACGCCCTCCTGGTTCCTCGCATTTTGCCCCACGGACCCCCAGAATCCTTAATTCCTTAATATAAGCAGCTAGAATTGCTATAGCGGATTCCAGGAAGGGCCGAGGGACCTGGGCCGGGTATCAAACTTCTTACAACCTTGAGGTGGTTGTGCGTACATGGGTGCCTACCGACCACGCCTTCCTGGTTCCCCGCATTTTGCCCCACGTTTCCCCAGAGGCTTTAATTCCTTAACATAAGCACTTAGAATTGCTATAGCGGATTCCAGGAAGGGCCGAGGGACCTGGGCCGGATGTCAAACTTCTTACAACCTTGAGGTGGTTGTGCGTACATGGGTGCCTACCCGCCACGCCATCCTGGTTCCTTGCATTTTGCCCAACGGACCCCCAGAATCCTTAATTCCTTAATATAAGCACGTAGAATTGCTATAGCGGATTCCAGGAAGAGCCGAGGGACCTGGGCCGGGTGTCAAACTTCTTACCACCATGAGGTGGTTGTGCGTAGATGGGTGCCTACCCGCCACGCCCTCCTGGTTCCCTGCATTTTGCCCCACGGATCCCCAGAGGCCTTATTTCCTTAATATAAGCACCTAGAATTACTCTAGCGGATTCCAGGAAGGTCCGAGGGACCTGGGCCGGGTGTCAAACTTTTTACCACCATGAGGTGGTTGTGCGTACATGGGTGCCTACCCGCCACGCCCTCCTGGTTCCCCGCATTTTGCCCCACGGACCCCCAGAGGCCTTAATTCCTTATTATAAGCACCTAGAATTGCTATAGCGGATTCCAGGAAGAGCCGAGGGACCTGGGCCGGGTGTCAAACTTCTTACCACCTTGAGGTGGTTGTGCGTACATGGGTGCCTACCCGCCACGCCCTCCAGGTTCCCTGCATTTTGCCCAACGGATCACCAGATGACTTATTTCCTTAATATAAGCACCTAGAATTACTCTAGCCGATTCCAGGAAGGTCCAAGGGACCAGGGCCGGGTGTCAAACTTCTTACCACCATGGGGTGGTTGTGCGTACATGGGTGCCTACCCGCCACGCCCTCCTGGTTCCCCGCATTTTGCCCCACGGACACCCAGAGGCCTTAATTCCTTATTATAAGCACCTAGAATTGCTATAGCGGATTCCAGGAAGAGCCGAGGGACCTGGGCCGTGTGTCAAACTTCTTACCACCATGAGGTGGTTGTGCGTACATGGGTGCCTACCCACCACGCCCTCCTGGTTCCTCGCATTTTGCCCCACGGACCCCCAGAATCCTTAATTCCTTAATATAAGCAGCTAGAATTGCTATAGCGGATTCCAGGAAGGGCCGAGGGACCTGGGCAGGGTGTCAAACTTCTTACCACCATGAGGTGGTTGCGCGTACATGGGTGCCTACCCGCCACGCCCTCCTGGTTCCCCGCATTTTGCCCCACGGACACCCAGAGGCCTTAATTCCTTATTATAAGCACCTAGAATTGCTATAGCGGATTCCAGGAAGAGCCGAGGGACCTGGGCCGTGTGTCAAACTTCTTACCACCATGAGGTGGTTGTGCGTACATGGGTGCCTACCCACCACGCCCTCCTGGTTCCTCGCATTTTGCCCCACGGACCCCCAGAATCCTTAATTCCTTAATATAAGCAGCTAGAATTGCTATAGCGGATTCCAGGAAGGGCCGAGGGACCTGGGCCGTGTGTCAAACTTCTTACCACCATGAGGTGGTTGTGCGTACATGGGTGCCTACCCGCCACGCCCTCCTGGTTCCTCGCATTTTGTCCCACGAACCCCCAGAATCCTTAATTCCTTAATATAAGCACCTAGAATTGCTTTAGCGGATTCCAGGAAGGGCCGAGGGACCTGGGCAGGGTGTCAAACTTCTTACCACCATGAGGTGATTGTGCGTACATGGGTGCCTACCAGCCGCGCCCTCCTGGTTCACCGCATTTTGCCCCACGGATCCCCAGAGGCTTTATTTCCTTAATATTAGCCCTTAGAATTGCTCTAGCGGATTCCAGGAAGAGCCGAGGGACCTGGGCCGGGTGTCAAACTTCTTACCACCATGAGGTGGTTGCGCGTACATGGGTGCCTACCCGCCACGCCCTCCTGGTTTCCCGCATTTTGCCCCACGAACCCCCAGAATCCTTAATTCCTTAATATAAGCACCTAGAATTGCTATAGCGGATTCCAGGAAGAGCCGAGGGAACTGGGCCGGGTGTCAAACTTCTTACCACCATGAGGTGGTTGTGCGTACGTGGGTGCCTACCACCCACGCCCTTCTCGTTCCCCGCATTTTGCCCCACGGATCCCCAGCGGCTTTATTTCCTTAATATTAGCCCTTAGAATTGCTCTAGCGGATTCCAGGAAGAGCCGAGGGACCTGGGCCGGGTGTCAAACTTCTTACCACCATGAGGTGGTTGCGCGTACATGGGTGCCTACCCGCCACGCCCTCCTGGTTTCCCGCATTTTGCCCCACGAACCCCCAGAATCCTTAATTCCTTAATATAAGCACCTAGAATTGCTATAGCGGATTCCAGGAAGAGCCGAGGGAACTGGGCCGGGTGTCAAACTTCTTACCACCATGAGGTGGTTGTGCGTACGTGGGTGCCTACCACCCACGCCATTCTCGTTCCCCGCATTTTGCCCCACGGATCCCCAGCGGCCTTAATTCCTTATTATAAGCACCTAGATTTGCTATAGCGGATTCCAGGAAGAGCCGAGGGACCTGGGCAGGGTGTCAAACTTCTTACCACCATGAGGTGGTTGTGCGTACATGGGTGCCTACCCGCTACGCCCTCCTGGTTCCCCGCATTTTGCCCCACGGATCCCCAGAAGCTTTAATTCCTTAAAATTAGCACTTAGAATTGCTATAGCGGATTCCAGGAAGAGCCGAAGGACCTGGGCCGGGTGTCAAACTTCTTACCACCATGAGGTGGTTGCGCGTACATGGGTGCCTACCCGCCACGCCCTCCTGGTTCCCCGCATTTTGCCCCACGGACCCCCAGAGGCCTTAATTCCTTATTATAAGCACCTAGAATTGCTATAGCGGATTCCAGGAAGAGCCGAGGGACCTGGGCCGTGTGTCAAACTTCTTACCACCATGAGGTGGTTGTGCGTACATGGGTGCCTACCCACCACGCCCTCCTGGTTCCTCGCATTTTGCCCCACGGACCCCCAGAATCCTTAATTCCTTAATATAAGCAGCTAGAATTGCTATAGCGGATTCCAGGAAGGGCCAAGGGACCTGGGCCGGGTATCAAACTTCTTACAACCTTGAGGTGGTTGTGCGTACATGGGTGCCTACCGACCACGCCTTCCTGGTTCCCCGCATTTTGCCCCACGTTTCCCCAGAGGCTTTAATTCCTTAACATAAGCACTTAGAATTGCTATAGCGGATTCCAGGAAGGGCCGAGGGACCTGGGCCGGATGTCAAACTTCTTACAACCTTGAGGTGGTTGTGCGTACATGGGTGCCTACCCGCCACGCCATCCTGGTTCCTTGCATTTTGCCCAACGGACCCCCAGAATCCTTAATTCCTTAATATAAGCACGTAGAATTGCTATAGCGGATTCCAGGAAGAGCCGAGGGACCTGGGCCGGGTGTCAAACTTCTTACCACCATGAGGTGGTTGTGCGTAGATGGGTGCCTACCCGCCACGCCCTCCTGGTTCCCTGCATTTTGCCCCACGGATCCCCAGAGGCCTTATTTTCTTAATATAAGCACCTAGAATTACTCTAGCGGATTCCAGGAAGGTCCGAGGGACCTGGGCCGGGTGTCAAACTTTTTACCACCATGAGGTGGTTGTGCGTACATGGGTGCCTACCCGCCACGCCCTCCTGGTTCCCCGCATTTTGCCCCACGGACCCCCAGAAGCCTTAATTCCTTATTATAAGCACCTAGAATTGCTATAGCGGATTCCAGGAAGAGCCGAGGGACCTGGGCCGGATGTCAAACTTCTTACAACCTTGAGGTGGTTGTGCGTACATGGGTGCCTACCCGCCACGCCATCCTGGTTCCTTGCATTTTGCCCAACGGACCCCCAGAATCCTTAATTCCTTAATATAAGCACGTAGAATTGCTATAGCGGATTCCAGGAAGAGCCGAGGGACCTGGGCCGGGTGTCAAACTTCTTACCACCATGAGGTGGTTGTGCGTAGATGGGTGCCTACCCGCCACGCCCTCCTGGTTCCCTGCATTTTGCCCCACGGATCCCCAGAGGCCTTATTTCCTTAATATAAGCACCTAGAATTACTCTAGCGGATTCCAGGAAGGTCCGAGGGACCTGGGCCGGGTGTCAAACTTTTTACCACCATGAGGTGGTTGTGCGTACATGGGTGCCTACCCGCCACGCCCTCCTGGTTCCCCGCATTTTGCCCCACGGACCCCCAGAGGCCTTAATTCCTTATTATAAGCACCTAGAATTGCTATAGCGGATTCCAGGAAGAGCCGAGGGACCTGGGCCGGGTGTCAAACTTCTTACCACCTTGAGGTGGTTGTGCGTACATGGGTGCCTACCCGCCACGCCCTCCAGGTTCCCTGCATTTTGCCCAACGGATCACCAGATGACTTATTTCCTTAATATAAGCACCTAGAATTACTCTAGCCGATTCCAGGAAGGTCCAAGGGACCTGGGCCGGGTGTCAAACTTCTTACCACCATGGGGTGGTTGTGCGTACATGGGTGCCTACCCACCACGCCCTCCTGGTTCCTCGCATTTTGCCCCACGGACCCCCAGAATCCTTAATTCCTTAATATAAGCAGCTAGAATTGCTATAGCGGATTCCAGGAAGGGCCGAGGGACCTGGGCAGGGTGTCAAACTTCTTACCACCATGAGGTGGTTGCGCGTACATGGGTGCCTACCCGCCACGCCCTCCTGGTTCCCCGCATTTTGCCCCACGGACACCCAGAGGCCTTAATTCCTTATTATAAGCACCTAGAATTGCTATAGCGGATTCCAGGAAGAGCCGAGGGACCTGGGCCGTGTGTCAAACTTCTTACCACCATGAGGTGGTTGTGCGTACATGGGTGCCTACCCACCACGCCCTCCTGGTTCCTCGCATTTTGCCCCACGGACCCCCAGAATCCTTAATTCCTTAATATAAGCAGCTAGAATTGCTATAGCGGATTCCAGGAAGGGCCGAGGGACTTGGGCCGTGTGTCAAACTTCTTACCACCATGAGGTGGTTGTGCGTACGTGGGTGCCTACCACCCACGCCCTTCTCGTTCCCCGCATTTTGCCCCACGGATCCCCAGCGGCCTTAATTCCTTATTATAAGCACCTAGATTTGCTATAGCGGATTCCAGGAAGAGCCGAGGGACCTGGGCAGGGTGTCAAACTTCTTACCACCATGAGGTGGTTGCGCGTACATGGGTGCCTACCCGCCACGCCCTCCTGGTTCCCCGCATTTTGCCCCACGGACACCCAGAGGCCTTAATTCCTTATTATAAGCACCTAGAATTGCTATAGCGGATTCCAGGAAGAGCCGAGGGACCTGGGCCGTGTGTCAAACTTCTTACCACCATGAGGTGGTTGTGCGTACATGGGTGCCTACCCACCACGCCCTCCTGGTTCCTCGCATTTTGCCCCACGGACCCCCAGAATCCTTAATTCCTTAATATAAGCAGCTAGAATTGCTATAGCGGATTCCAGGAAGGGCCGAGGGACCTGGGCCGTGTGTCAAACTTCTTACCACCATGAGGTGGTTGTGCGTACATGGGTGCCTACCCGCCACGCCCTCCTGGTTCCCCGCATTTTGCCCCACGGACCCCCAGAAGCCTTAATTCCTTATTATAAGCACCTAGAATTGCTATAGCGGATTCCAGGAAGAGCCGAGGGACCTGGGCCGGATGTCAAACTTCTTACAACCTTGAGGTGGTTGTGCGTACATGGGTGCCTACCCGCCACGCCATCCTGGTTCCTTGCATTTTGCCCAACGGACCCCCAGAATCCTTAATTCCTTAATATAAGCACGTAGAATTGCTATAGCGGATTCCAGGAAGAGCCGAGGGACCTGGGCCGGGTGTCAAACTTCTTACCACCATGAGGTGGTTGTGCGTAGATGGGTGCCTACCCGCCACGCCCTCCTGGTTCCCTGCATTTTGCCCCACGGATCCCCAGAGGCCTTATTTCCTTAATATAAGCACCTAGAATTACTCTAGCGGATTCCAGGAAGGTCCGAGGGACCTGGGCCGGGTGTCAAACTTTTTACCACCATGAGGTGGTTGTGCGTACATGGGTGCCTACCCGCCACGCCCTCCTGGTTCCCCGCATTTTGCCCCACGGACCCCCAGAGGCCTTAATTCCTTATTATAAGCACCTAGAATTGCTATAGCGGATTCCAGGAAGAGCCGAGGGACCTGGGCCGGGTGTCAAACTTCTTACCACCTTGAGGTGGTTGTGCGTACATGGGTGCCTACCCGCCACGCCCTCCAGGTTCCCTGCATTTTGCCCAACGGATCACCAGATGACTTATTTCCTTAATATAAGCACCTAGAATTACTCTAGCCGATTCCAGGAAGGTCCAAGGGACCTGGGCCGGGTGTCAAACTTCTTACCACCATGGGGTGGTTGTGCGTACATGGGTGCCTACCCACCACGCCCTCCTGGTTCCTCGCATTTTGCCCCACGGACCCCCAGAATCCTTAATTCCTTAATATAAGCAGCTAGAATTGCTATAGCGTGTTCCAGGAAGGGCCGAGGGACCTGGGCAGGGTGTCAAACTTCTTACCACCATGAGGTGGTTGCGCGTACATGGGTGCCTACCCGCCACGCCCTCCTGGTTCCCCGCATTTTGCCCCACGGACACCCAGAGGCCTTAATTCCTTATTATAAGCACCTAGAATTGCTATAGCGGATTCCAGGAAGAGCCGAGGGACCTGGGCCGTGTGTCAAACTTCTTACCACCATGAGGTGGTTGTGCGTACATGGGTGCCTACCCACCACGCCCTCCTGGTTCCTCGCATTTTGCCCCACGGACCCCCAGAATCCTTAATTCCTTAATATAAGCAGCTAGAATTGCTATAGCGGATTCCAGGAAGGGCCGAGGGACCTGGGCCGTGTGTCAAACTTCTTACCACCATGAGGTGGTTGTGCGTACGTGGGTGCCTACCACCCACGCCCTTCTCGTTCCCCGCATTTTGCCCCACGGATCCCCAGCGGCCTTAATTCCTTATTATAAGCACCTAGATTTGCTATAGCGGATTCCAGGAAGAGCCGAGGGACCTGGGCAGGGTGTCAAACTTCTTACCACCATGAGGTGGTTGCGCGTACATGGGTGCCTACCCGCCACGCCCTCCTGGTTCCCCGCATTTTGCCCCACGGACACCCAGAGGCCTTAATTCCTTATTATAAGCACCTAGAATTGCTATAGCGGATTCCAGGAAGAGCCGAGGGACCTGGGCCGTGTGTCAAACTTCTTACCACCATGAGGTGGTTGTGCGTACATGGGTGCCTACCCACCACGCCCTCCTGGTTCCTCGCATTTTGCCCCACGGACCCCCAGAATCCTTAATTCCTTAATATAAGCAGCTAGAATTGCTATAGCGGATTCCAGGAAGGGCCGAGGGACCTGGGCCGTGTGTCAAACTTCTTACCACCATGAGGTGGTTGTGCGTACATGGGTGCCTACCCGCCACGCCCTCCTGGTTCCTCGCATTTTGTCCCACGGACCCCCAGAATCCTTAATTCCTTAATATAAGCACCTAGAATTGCTTTAGCGGATTCCAGGAAGGGCCGAGGGACCTGGGCAGGGTGTCAAACTTCTTACCACCATGAGGTGATTGTGCGTACATGGGTGCCTACCCGCCACGCCCTCCTGGTTCACCGCATTTTGCCCCACGGATCCCCAGAGGCTTTATTTCCTTAATATTAGCCCTTAGAATTGCTCTAGCGGATTCCAGGAAGAGCCGAGGGACCTGGGCCGGGTGTCAAACTTCTTACCACCATGAGGTGGTTGCGCGTACATGGGTGCCTACCCGCCACGCCCTCCTGGTTTCCCGCATTTTGCCCCACGTACCCCCAGAATCCTTAATTCCTTAATATAAGCACCTAGAATTGCTATAGCGGATTCCAGGAAGAGCCGAGAGAACTGGGCCGGGTGTCAAACTTCTTACCACCATGAGGTGGTTGTGCGTACGTGGGTGCCTACCACCCACGCCCTTCTCGTCCCCCGCATTTTGCCCCACGGATCCCCAGCGGCCTTAATTCCTTATTATAAGCACCTAGATTTGCTATAGCGGATTCCAGGAAGAGCCGAGGGACCTGGGCAGGGTGTCAAACTTCTTACCACCATGAGGTGGTTGTGCGTACATGGGTGCCTACCCGCTACGCCCTCCTGGTTCCCCGCATTTTGCCCCACGGATCCCCAGAAGCTTTAATTCCTTAAAATTAGCACTTAGAATTGCTATAGCGGATTCCAGGAAGAGCCGAAGGACCTGGGCCGGGTGTCAAACTTCTTACCACCATGAGGTGGTTGCGCGTACATGGGTGCCTACCCGCCACGCCCTCCTGGTTCCCCGCATTTTGCCCCACGGACCCCCAGAGGCCTTAATTCCTTATTATAAGCACCTAGAATTGCTATAGCGGATTCCAGGAAGAGCCGAGGGACCTGGGCCGTGTGTCAAACTTCTTACCACCATGAGGTGGTTGTGCGTACATGGGTGCCTACCCACCACGCCCTCCTGGTTCCTCGCATTTTGCCCCACGGACCCCCAGAATCCTTAATTCCTTAATATAAGCAGCTAGAATTGCTATAGCGGATTCCAGGAAGGGCCGAGGGACCTGGGCCGGGTATCAAACTTCTTACAACCTTGAGGTGGTTGTGCGTACATGGGTGCCTACCGACCACGCCTTCCTGGTTCCCCGCATTTTGCCCCACGTTTCCCCAGAGGCTTTAATTCCTTAACATAAGCAATTAGAATTGCTATAGCGGATTCCAGGAAGGGCCGAGGGACCTGGGCCGGATGTCAAACTTCTTACAACCTTGAGGTGGTTGTGCGTACATGGGTGCCTACCCGCCACGCCATCCTGGTTCCTTGCATTTTGCCCAACGGACCCCCAGAATCCTTAATTCCTTAATATAAGCACGTAGAATTGCTATAGCGGATTCCAGGAAGAGCCGAGGGACCTGGGCCGGGTGTCAAACTTCTTACCACCATGAGGTGGTTGTGCGTAGATGGGTGCCTACCCGCCACGCCCTCCTGGTTCCCTGCATTTTGCCCCACGGATCCCCAGAGGCCTTATTTCCTTAATATAAGCACCTAGAAATACTCTAGCGGATTCCAGGAAGGTCCGAGGGACCTGGGCCGGGTGTCAAACTTTTTACCACCATGAGGTGGTTGTGCGTACATGGGTGCCTACCCGCCACGCCCTCCTGGTTCCCCGCATTTTGCCCCACGGACCCCCAGAGGCCTTAATTCCTTATTATAAGCACCTAGAATTGCTATAGCGGATTCCAGGAAGAGCCGAGGGACCTGGGCCGGGTGTCAAACTTCTTACCACCTTGAGGTGGTTGTGCGTACATGGGTGCCTACCCGCCACGCCCTCCAGGTTCCCTGCATTTTGCCCAACGGATCACCAGATGACTTATTTCCTTAATATAAGCACCTAGAATTACTCTAGCCGATTCCAGGAAGGTCCAAGGGACCTGGGCCGGGTGTCAAACTTCTTACCACCATGGGGTGGTTGTGCGTACATGGGTGCCTACCCGCCACGCCCTCCTGGTTCCCCGCATTTTGCCCCACGGACACCCAGAGGCCTTAATTCCTTATTATAAGCACCTAGAATTGCTATAGCGGATTCCAGGAAGAGCCGAGGGACCTGGGCCGTGTGTCAAACTTCTTACCACCATGAGGTGGTTGTGCGTACATGGGTGCCTACCCACCACGCCCTCCTGGTTCCTCGCATTTTGCCCCACGGACCCCCAGAATCCTTAATTCCTTAATATAAGCAGCTAGAATTGCTATAGCGGATTCCAGGAAAGGCCGAGGGACCTGGGCAGGGTGTCAAACTTCTTACCACCATGAGGTGGTTGCGCGTACATGGGTGCCTACCCGCAACGCCCTCCTGGTTCCCCGCATTTTGCCCCACGGACACCCAGAGGCCTTAATTCCTTATTATAAGCACCTAGAATTGCTATAGCGGATTCCAGGAAGAGCCGAGGGACCTGGGCCGTGTGTCAAACTTCTTACCACCATGAGGTGGTTGTGCGTACATGGGTGCCTACCCACCACGCCCTCCTGGTTCCTCGCATTTTGCCCCACGGACCCCCAGAATCCTTAATTCCTTAATATAAGCAGCTAGAATTGCTATAGCGGATTCCAGGAAGGGCCGAGGGACCTGGGCCGTGTGTCAAACTTCTTACCACCATGAGGTGGTTGTGCGTACATGGGTGCCTACCCGCCACGCCCTCCTGGTTCCTCGCATTTTGCCCCACGGTTCCCCAGAGGCTTTAATTCCTTAACATAAGCACTTAGAATTGCTATAGCGGATTCCAGGAAGGGCCAAGGGACCTGGGCAGGGTGTCAAACTTCTTACAACCATGAGGTGGTTGTGCGTACATGGGTGCCTACCCGCCACGCCCTCCTGGTTTCCCGCATTTTGCCCCACGGATCCCCAGAGGCCTTAATTCTTTAACATAAGCACTTAGAATTGCTCTAGCGGATTCCAGGAAGAGCCGAGGGACCTGGGCCGGGTGTCAAACTTCTTACCACCATGAGGTGGTTGTGCGTACGTGGGTGCCTACTACCCACGCCCTTCTCGTTCCCCGCATTTTGCCCCACGGATCCCCAGCGGCCTTAATTCCTTATTATAAGCACCTAGAATTGCTATAGCGGATTCCAGGAAGAGCCGAGGGACCTGGGCAGGGTGTCAAACTTCTTACCACCATGAGGTGATTGTGCGTACATGGGTGCGTACCCGCCACGCCCTCCTGGTTCACCGCATTTTGCCCCACGGATCCCCAGAGGCTTTATTTCCTTAATATTAGCCCTTAGAATTGCTCTAGCGGATTCCAGGAAGAGCCGAGGGACCTGGGCCGGGTGTCAAACTTCTTACCACCATGAGGTGGTTGCGCGTACATGGGTGCCTACCCGCCACGCCCTCCTGGTTCCCCGCATTTTGCCCCACGGACCCCCAGAGGCCTTAATTCCTTATTATAAGCACCTAGAATTGCTCTAGCGGATTCCAGGAAAAGCCGAGGGGCCTGGGCCGTGTGTCAAACTTCTTACCACCATGAGGTGGTTGTGCGTACATGGGTGCCTACCCGCCACGCCCTCCTGGTTCCCCGCATTTTGCCCCACGGATCCCCAGAGGCCTTAATTCTTTAACATAAGCACTTAGAATTGCTCTAGCGGATTCCAGGAAGAGCCGAGGGACCTGGGCCGGGTGTCAAACTTCTTACCACCATGAGGTGGTTGTGCGTACGTGGGTGCCTACTACCCACGCCCTTCTCGTTCCCCGCATTTTGCCCCACGGATCCCCAGCGGCCTTAATTCCTTATTATAAGCACCTAGAATTGCTATAGCGGATTCCAGGAAGAGCCGAGGGACCTGGGCAGGGTGTCAAACTTCTTACCACCATGAGGTGATTGTGCGTACATGGGTGCGTACCCGCCACGCCCTCCTGGTTCACCGCATTTTGCCCCACGGATCCCCAGAGGCTTTAATTCCTTAAAATTAGCACTTAGAATTGCTATAGCGGATTCCAGGAAGAGCCGAGGGACCTGGGCCGGGTGTCAAACTTCTTACCACCATGAGGTGGTTGCGCGTACATGGGTGCCTACCCGCCACGCCCTCCTGGTTCCCCGCATTTTGCCCCACGGACCCCCAGAGGCCTTAATTCCTTATTATAAGCACCTAGAATTGCTATAGCGGATTCCAGGAAGAGCCGAGGGACCTGGGCCGTGTGTCAAACTTCTTACCACCATGAGGTGGTTGTGCGTACATGGGTGCCTACCCGCCACGCCCTCCTGGTTCCCCGCATTTTGCCCCACGGATCCCCAGAGGCCTTAATTCTTTAACATAAGCACTTAGAATTGCTCTAGCGGATTCCAGGAAGAGCCGAGGGACCTGGGCCGGGTGTCAAACTTCTTACCACCATGAGGTGGTTGTGCGTACGTGGGTGCCTACTACCCACGCCCTTCTCGTTCCCCGCATTTTGCCCCACGGATCCCCAGCGGCCTTAATTCCTTATTATAAGCACCTAGAATTGCTATAGCGGATTCCAGGAAGAGCCGAGGGACCTGGGCAGGGTGTCAAACTTCTTACCACCATGAGGTGATTGTGCGTACATGGGTGCGTACCCGCCACGCCCTCCTGGTTCACCGCATTTTGCCCCACGGATCCCCAGAGGCTTTAATTCCTTAAAATTAGCACTTAGAATTGCTATAGCGGATTCCAGGAAGAGCCGAGGGACCTGGGCCGGGTGTCAAACTTCTTACCACCATGAGGTGGTTGCGCGTACATGGGTGCCTACCCGCCACGCCCTCCTGGTTCCCCGCATTTTGCCCCACGGACCCCCAGAGGCCTTAATTCCTTATTATAAGCACCTAGAATTGCTATAGCGGATTCCAGGAAGAGCCGAGGGACCTGGGCCGTGTGTCAAACTTCTTACCACCATGAGGTGGTTGTGCGTACATGGGTGCCTACCCACCACGCCCTCCTGGTTCCTCGCATTTTGCCCCACGGACCCCCAGAATCCTTAATTCCTTAATATAAGCAGCTAGAATTGCTATAGCGGATTCCAGGAAGGGCCGAGGGACCTGGGCCGGGTATCAAACTTCTTACAACCTTGAGGTGGTTGTGCGTACATGGGTGCCTACCGACCACGCCTTCCTGGTTCCCCGCATTTTGCCCCACGGTTCCCCAGAGGCTTTAATTCCTTAACATAAGCACTTAGAATTGCTATAGCGGATTCCAGGAAGGGCCAAGGGACCTGGGCCGGATGTCAAACTTCTTACAACCTTGAGGTGGTTGTGCGTACATGGGTGCCTACCCGCCACGCCATCCTGGTTCCTTGCATTTTGCCCAACGGACCCCCAGAGGCCTTATTTCCTTAATATAAGCACCTAGAATTACTCTAGCGGATTCCAGGAAGGGCCGAGGGACCTGGGCCGGGTGTCAAACTTTTTACCACCATGAGGTGGTTGTGCGTACATGGGTGCCTACCCGCCACGCCCTCCTGGTTCCCCGCATTTTGCCCCACGGACCCCCAGAGGCCTTAATTCCTTATTATAAGCACCTAGAATTGCTATAGCGGATTCCAGGAAGAGCCGAGGGACCTGGGCCGGGTGTCAAACTTCTTACCACCTTGAGGTGGTTGTGCGTACATGGGTGCCTACCCGCCACGCCCTCCAGGTTCCCTGCATTTTGCCCAACGGATCCCCAGATGACTTATTTCCTTAATATAAGCACCTAGAATTACTCTAGCCGATTCCAGGAAGGTCCAAGGGACCTGGGCCGGGTGTCAAACTTCTTACCACCATGGGGTGGTTGTGCGTACACGAGTGCCTTCCCGCCACGCCCTCCTGGTTCCCCGCATTTTGCCCCACGGTTCCCCAGAGGCTTTAATTCCTTAACATAAGCACTTAGAATTGCTATAGCGGATTCCAGGAAGGGCCAAGGGACCTGGGCAGGGTGTCAAACTTCTTACAACCATGAGGTGGTTGTGCGTACATGGGTGCCTACCCGCCACGCCCTCCTGGTTTCCCGCATTTTGCCCCACGGATCCCCAGAGGCCTTAATTCTTTAACATAAGCACTTAGAATTGCTCTAGCGGATTCCAGGAAGAGCCGAGGGACCTGGGCCGGGTGTCAAACTTCTTACCACCATGAGGTGGTTGTGCGTACGTGGGTGCCTACTACCCACGCCCTTCTCGTTCCCCGCATTTTGCCCCACGGATCCCCAGCGGCCTTAATTCCTTATTATAAGCACCTAGAATTGCTATAGCGGATTCCAGGAAGAGCCGAGGGACCAGGGCCGGGTGTCAAACTTCTTACCACCATGAGGTGGTTGTGCGTACGTGGGTGCCTACCACCCACGCCCTTCTCGTTCCCCGCATTTTGCCCCACGGATCCCCAGCGGCCTTAATTCCTTATTATAAGCACCTAGAATTGCTATAGCGGATTCCAGGAAGAGCCGAGGGACCTCGGCCGTGTGTCAAACTTCTTACCACCATGAGGTGGTTGTGCGTACATGGGTGCCTACCCACCACGCCCTCCTGGTTCCTCGCATTTTGCCCCACGGACCCCCAGAATCCTTAATTCCTTATTATAAGCACCTAGAATTGCTATAGCGGATTCCAGGAAGAGCCGAGGGACCTGGGCCGGGTGTCAAACTTCTTACCACCATGAGGTGGTTGTGCGTACGTGGGTGCCTACTACCCACGCCCTTCTCGTTCCCCGCATTTTGCCCCACGGATCCCCAGCGGCCTTAATTCCTTATTATAAGCACCTAGAATTGCTATAGCGGATTCCAGGAAGAGCCGAGGGACCAGGGCCGGGTGTCAAACTTCTTACCACCATGAGGTGGTTGTGCGTACGTGGGTGCCTACCACCCACGCCCTTCTCGTTCCCCGCATTTTGCCCCACGGATCCCCAGCGGCCTTAATTCCTTATTATAAGCACCTAGAATTGCTATAGCGGATTCCAGGAAGAGCCGAGGGACCTCGGCCGTGTGTCAAACTTCTTACCACCATGAGGTGGTTGTGCGTACATGGGTGCCTACCCACCACGCCCTCCTGGTTCCTCGCATTTTGCCCCACGGACCCCCAGAATCCTTAATTCCTTATTATAAGCACCTAGAATTGCTATAGCGGATTCCAGGAAGAGCCGAGGGACCTGGGCCGGGTGTCAAACTTTTTACCACCATGAGGTGGTTGTGCGTACATGGGTGCCTACCCGCTACGCCCTCCTGGTTCCCCGCATTTTGCCCCACGGATCCCCAGAAGCTTTAATTCCTTAAAATTAGCACTTAGAATTGCTATAGCGGATTCCAGGAAGAGCCGAAGGACCTGGGCCGGGTGTCAAACTTCTTACCACCATAAGGTGGTTGCGCGTACATGGGTGCCTACCTGCCACGCCCTCCTGGTTCCCCGCATTTTGCCCCACGGACCCCCAGAGGCCTTAATTCCTTATTATAAGCACCTAGAATTGCTATAGCGGATTCCAGGAAGAGCCGAGGGACCTGGGCCGTGTGTCAAACTTCTTACCACCATGAGGTGGTTGTGCGTACATGGGTGCCTACCCACCACGCCCTCCTGGTTCCTCGCATTTTGCCCCACGGACCCCCAGAATCCTTAATTCCTTAATATAAGCAGCTAGAATTGCTATAGCGGATTCCAGGAAGGGCCGAGGGACCTGGGCCGGGTATCAAACTTCTTACAACCTTGAGGTGGTTGTGCGTACATGGGTGCCTACCGACCACGCCTTCCTGGTTCCCCGCATTTTGCCCCACGTTTCCCCAGAGGCTTTAATTCCTTAACATAAGCACTTAGAATTGCTATAGCGGATTCCAGGAAGGGCCGAGGGACCTGGGCCGGATGTCAAACTTCTTACAACCTTGAGGTGGTTGTGCGTACATGGGTGCCTACCCGCCACGCCATCCTGGTTCCTTGCATTTTGCCCAACGGACCCCCAGAATCCTTAATTCCTTAATATAAGCACGTAGAATTGCTATAGCGGATTCCAGGAAGAGCCGAGGGACCTGGGCCGGGTGTCAAACTTCTTACCACCATGAGGTGGTTGTGCGTAGATGGGTGCCTACCCGCCACGCCCTCCTGGTTCCCTGCATTTTGCCCCACGGATCCCCAGAGGCCTTATTTCCTTAATATAAGCACCTAGAATTACTCTAGCGGATTCCAGGAAGGTCCGAGGGACCTGGGCCGGGTGTCAAACTTCTTACCACCATGAGGTGGTTGTGCGTAGATGGGTGCCTACCCGCCACGCCCTTCTGGTTCCCTGCATTTTGCCCCACGGATCCCCAGAGGCCTTATTTCCTTAATATAAGCACCTAGAATTACTCTAGCGGATTCCAGGAAGGTCCGAGGGACCTGGGCCGGGTGTCAAACTTTTTACCACCATGAGGTGGTTGTGCGTACATGGGTGCCTACCCGCCACGCCCTCCTGGTTCCCCGCATTTTGCCCCACGGACCCCCAGAGGCCTTAATTCCTTATTATAAGCACCTAGAATTGCTATAGCGGATTCCAGGAAGAGCCGAGGGACCTGGGCCGGATGTCAAACTTCTTACAACCTTGAGGTGGTTGTGCGTACATGGGTGCCTACCCGCCACGCCATCCTGGTTCCCCGCATTTTGCCCCACGTTTCCCCAGAGGCTTTAATTCCTTAACATAAGCACTTAGAATTGCTATAGCGGATTCCAGGAAGGGCCGAGGGACCTGGGCCGGATGTCAAACTTCTTACAACCTTGAGGTGGTTGTGCGTACATGGGTGCCTACCCGCCACGCCATCCTGGTTCCTTGCATTTTGCCCAACGGACCCCCAGAATCCTTAATTCCTTAATATAAGCACGTAGAATTGCTATAGCGGATTCCAGGAAGAGCCGAGGGACCTGGGCCGGGTGTCAAACTTCTTACCACCATGAGGTGGTTGTGCGTAGATGGGTGCCTACCCGCCACGCCCTCCTGGTTCCCTGCATTTTGCCCCACGGATCCCCAGAGGCCTTATTTCCTTAATATAAGCACCTAGAATTACTCTAGCGGATTCCAGGAAGGTCCGAGGGACCTGGGCCGGGTGTCAAACTTTTTACCACCATGAGGTGGTTGTGCGTACATGGGTGCCTACACGCCACGCCCTCCTGGTTCCCCGCATTTTGCCCCACGGACCCCCAGAGGCCTTAATTCCTTATTATAAGCACCTAGAATTGCTATAGCGGATTCCAGGAAGAGCCGAGGGACCTGGGCCGGGTGTCAAACTTCTTACCACCTTGAGGTGGTTGTGCGTACATGGGTGCCTACCCGCCACGCCCTCCAGGTTCCCTGCATTTTGCCCAACGGATCCCCAGATGACTTATTTCCTTAATATAAGCACCTAGAATTACTCTAGCCGATTCCAGGAAGAGCCGAGGGACCAGGGCCGGGTGTCAAACTTCTTACCACCATGAGGTGGTTGTGCGTACGTGGGTGCCTACCACCCACGCCCTTCTCGTTCCCCGCATTTTGCCCCACGGATCCCCAGCGGCCTTAATTCCTTATTATAAGCACCTAGAATTGCTATAGCGGATTCCAGGAAGAGCCGAGGGACCTGGGCCGTGTGTCAAACTTCTTACCACCATGAGGTGGTTGTGCGTACATGGGTGCCTACCCACCACGCCCTCCTGGTTCCTCGCATTTTGCCCCACGGACCCCCAGAATCCTTAATTCCTTAATATAAGCAGCTAGAATTGCTATAGCGGATTCCAGGAAGGGCCGAGGGACCTGGGCCGGGTATCAAACTTCTTACAACCTTGAGGTGGTTGTGCGTACATGGGTGCCTACCGACCGCGCCTTCCTGGTTCCCCGCATTTTGCCCCACGGTTCCCCAGAGGCTTTAATTCCTTAACATAAGCACTTAGAATTGCTATTGCGGATTCCAGGAAGGGCCGAGGGACCTGGGCCAAATGTCAAACTTCTTACAACCTTGAGGTGGTTGTGCGTACATGGGTGCCTACCCGCCACGCCATCCTGGTTCCTTGCATTTTGCCCAACGGACCCCCAGAATCCTTAATTCCTTAATATAAGCACGTAGAATTGCTATAGCGGATTCCAGGAAGAGCCGAGGGACCTGGGCCGGGTGTCAAACTTCTTACCACCATGAGGTGGTTGTGCGTAGATGGGTGCCTACCCGCCACGCCCTCCTGGTTCCCTGCATTTTGCCCCACGGATCCCCAGAGGCCTTATTTCCTTAATATAAGCACCTAGAATTACTCTAGCCGATTCCAGGAAGGTCCAAGGGACTTGGGCCGGGTGTCAAACTTCTTACCACCATGGGGTGGTTGTGCGTACATGGGTGCCTACCCGCCACGCCCTCCTTGTTCCCCGCATTTTGCCCCACGGACCCTCAGAATCCTTAATTCCTTAATATAAGCACCTAGAATTGCTATAGCGGATTCCAGGAAGGGCCGAGGGACCTGGGCCGGGTGTCAAACTTCTTACAACCTTTAGGTGGGAGTGCGTACATGGGTGCCTACCGACCACGCCCTCCTGGTTCCCCGCATTTTGCCCCACGGACCCCCAGAATCCTTAATTCCTTAATATAAGCACCTAGAATTGCTATAGCGGATTCCAGGAAGAGCCGAGGGACCTGGGCAGGGTGTCAAACTTCTTACAACCATGAGGTGGTTGTGCGTACATGGGTGCCTACCCGCCACGCCCTCCTGGTTTCCCGCATTTTGCCCCACGGATCCCCAGAGGCCTTAATTCTTTAACATAAGCACTTAGAATTGCTCTAGCGAATTCCAGGAAGAGCCGAGGGACCTGGGCCGGGTGTCAAACTTCTTACCACCATGAGGTGGTTGTGCGTACGTGGGTGCCTACTACCCACGCCCTTCTCGTTCCCCGCATTTTGCCCCACGGATCCCCAGCGGCCTTAATTCCTTATTATAAGCACCTAGAATTGCTATAGCGGATTCCAGGAAGAGCCGAGGGACCTGGGCAGGGTGTCAAACTTCTTACCACCATGAGGTGATTGTGCGTACATGGGTGCGTACCCGCCATGCCCTCCTGGTTCACCGCATTTTGCCCCACGGATCCCCAGAGGCTTTATTTCCTTAATATTAGCCCTTAGAATTGCTCTAGCGGATTCCAGGAAGAGCCGAGGGACCTGGGCCGGGTGTCAAACTTCTTACCACCATGAGGTGGTTGCGCGTACATGGGTGCCTACCCGCCACGCCCTCCTGGTTCCCCGCATTTTGCCCCACGGACCCCCAGAGGCCTTAATTCCTTATTATAAGCACCTAGAATTGCTCTAGCGGATTCCAGGAAAAGCCGAGGGGCCTGGGCCGTGTGTCAAACTTCTTACCACCATGAGGTGGTTGTGCGTACATGGGTGCCTACCCGCTACGCCCTCCTGGTTCCCCGCATTTTGCCCCACGGATCCCCAGAAGCTTTAATTCCTTAAAATTAGCACTTAGAATTGCTATAGCGGATTCCAGGAAGAGCCGAGGGACCTGGGCCGGGTGTCAAACTTCTTACCACCATGAGGTGGTTGCGCGTACATGGGTGCCTACCCGCCACGCCCTCCTGGTTCCCCGCATTTTGCCCCACGGACCCCCAGAGGCCTTAATTCCTTATTATAAGCACCTAGAATTGCTATAGCGGATTCCAGGAAGAGCCGAGGGACCTGGGCCGTGTGTCAAACTTCTTACCACCATGAGGTGGTTGTGCGTACATGGGTGCCTACCCACCACGCCCTCCTGGTTCCTCGCATTTTGCCCCACGGACCCCCAGAATCCTTAATTCCTTAATATAAGCAGCTAGAATTGCTATAGCGGATTCCAGGAAGGGCCGAGGGACCTGGGCCGGGTATCAAACTTCTTACAACCTTGAGGTGGTTGTGCGTACATGGGTGCCTACCGACCACGCCTTCCTGGTTCCCCGCATTTTGCCCCACGGTTCCCCAGAGGCTTTAATTCCTTAACATAAGCACTTAGAATTGCTATAGCGGATTCCAGGAAGGGCCAAGGGACCTGGGCAGGGTGTCAAACTTCTTACAACCATGAGGTGGTTGTGCGTACATGGGTGCCTACCCGCCACGCCCTCCTGGTTTCCCGCATTTTGCCCCACGGATCCCCAGAGGCCTTAATTCTTTAACATAAGCACTTAGAATTGCTCTAGCGGATTCCAGGAAGAGCCGAGGGACCTGGGCCGGGTGTCAAACTTCTTACCACCATGAGGTGGTTGTGCGTACGTGGGTGCCTACTACCCACGCCCTTCTCGTTCCCCGCATTTTGCCCCACGGATCCCCAGCGGCCTTAATTCCTTATTATAAGCACCTAGAATTGCTATAGCGGATTCCAGGAAGAGCCGAGGGACCTGGGCAGGGTGTCAAACTTCTTACCACCATGAGGTGATTGTGCGTACATGGGTGCGTACCCGCCACGCCCTCCTGGTTCACCGCATTTTGCCCCACGGTCCCCCAGAGGCCTTAATTCCTTATTATAAGCACCTAGAATTGCTCTAGCGGATTCCAGGAAAAGCCGAGGGGCCTGGGCCGTGTGTCAAACTTCTTACCACCATGAGGTGGTTGTGCGTACATGGGTGCCTACCCGCTACGCCCTCCTGGTTCCCCGCATTTTGCCCCACGGATCCCCAGAGGCCTTAATTCTTTAACATAAGCACTTAGAATTACTCTAGCGGATTCCAGGAAGGTCCGAGGGACCTGGGCCGGGTGTCAAACTTTTTACCACCATGAGGTGGTTGTGCGTACATGGGTGCCTACCCGCCACGCCCTCCTGGTTCCCCGCATTTTGCCCCACGGACCCCCAGAGGCCTTAATTCCTTATTATAAGCACCTAGAATTGCTATAGCGGATTCCAGGAAGAGCCGAGGGACCTGGGCCGGGTGTCAAACTTCTTACCACCTTGAGGTGGTTGTGCGTACATGGGTGCCTACCCGCCACGCCCTCCAGGTTCCCTGCATTTTGCCCAACGGATCACCAGATGACTTATTTCCTTAATATAAGCACCTAGAATTACTCTAGCCGATTCCAGGAAGGTCCAAGGGACCTGGGCCGGGTGTCAAACTTCTTACCACCATGGGGTGGTTGTGCGTACATGGGTGCCTACCCACCACGCCCTCCTGGTTCCTCGCATTTTGCCCCACGGACCCCCAGAATCCTTAATTCCTTAATATAAGCAGCTAGAATTGCTATAGCGGATTCCAGGAAGGGCCGAGGGACCTGGGCAGGGTGTCAAACTTCTTACCACCATGAGGTGGTTGCGCGTACATGGGTGCCTACCCGCCACGCCCTCCTGGTTCCCCGCATTTTGCCCCACGGACACCCAGAGGCCTTAATTCCTTATTATAAGCACCTAGAATTGCTATAGCGGATTCCAGGAAGAGCCGAGGGACCTGGGCCGTGTGTCAAACTTCTTACCACCATGAGGTGGTTGTGCGTACATGGGTGCCTACCCACCACGCCCTCCTGGTTCCTCGCATTTTGCCCCACGGACCCCCAGAATCCTTAATTCCTTAATATAAGCAGCTAGAATTGCTATAGCGGATTCCAGGAAGGGCCGAGGGACCTGGGCCGTGTGTCAAACTTCTTACCACCATGAGGTGGTTGTGCGTACGTGGGTGCCTACCACCCACGCCCTTCTCGTTCCCCGCATTTTGCCCCACGGATCCCCAGCGGCCTTAATTCCTTATTATAAGCACCTAGAATTGCTATAGCGGATTCCAGGAAGAGCCGAGGGACCTGGGCAGGGTGTCAAACTTCTTACCACCATGAGGTGGTTGCGCGTACATGGGTGCCTACCCGCCACGCCCTCCTGGTTCCCCGCATTTTGCCCCACGGACACCCAGAGGCCTTAATTCCTTATTATAAGCACCTAGAATTGCTATAGCGGATTCCAGGAAGAGCCGAGGGACCTGGGCCGTGTGTCAAACTTCTTACCACCATGAGGTGGTTGTGCGTACATGGGTGCCTACCCACCACGCCCTCCTGGTTCCTCGCATTTTGCCCCACGGACCCCCAGAATCCTTAATTCCTTAATATAAGCAGCTAGAATTGCTATAGCGGATTCCAGGAAGGGCCGAGGGACCTGGGCCGTGTGTCAAACTTCTTACCACCATGAGGTGGTTGTGCGTACATGGGTGCCTACCCGCCACGCCCTCCTGGTTCCTCGCATTTTGTCCCACGGACCCCCAGAATCCTTAATTCCTTAATATAAGCACCTAGAATTGCTTTAGCGGATTCCAGGAAGGGCCGAGGGACCTGGGCAGGGTGTCAAACTTCTTACCACCATGAGGTGATTGTGCGTACATGGGTGCCTACCCGCCACGCCCTCCTGGTTCACCGCATTTTGCCCCACGGATCCCCAGAGGCTTTATTTCCTTAATATTAGCCCTTAGAATTGCTCTAGCGGATTCCAGGAAGAGCCGAGGGACCTGGGCCGGGTGTCAAACTTCTTACCACCATGAGGTGGTTGCGCGTACATGGGTGCCTACCCGCCACGCCCTCCTGGTTTCCCGCATTTTGCCCCACGAACCCCCAGAATCCTTAATTCCTTAATATAAGCACCTAGAATTGCTATAGCGGATTCCAGGAAGAGCCGAGAGAACTGGGCCGGGTGTCAAACTTCTTACCACCATGAGGTGGTTGTGCGTACGTGGGTGCCTACCACCCACGCCCTTCTCGTCCCCCGCATTTTGCCCCACGGATCCCCAGCGGCCTTAATTCCTTATTATAAGCACCTAGATTTGCTATAGCGGATTCCAGGAAGAGCCGAGGGACCTGGGCAGGGTGTCAAACTTCTTACCACCATGAGGTGGTTGTGCGTACATGGGTGCCTACCCGCTACGCCCTCCTGGTTCCCCGCATTTTGCCCCACGGATCCCCAGAAGCTTTAATTCCTTAAAATTAGCACTTAGAATTGCTATAGCGGATTCCAGGAAGAGCCGAAGGACCTGGGCCGGGTGTCAAACTTCTTACCACCATGAGGTGGTTGCGCGTACATGGGTGCCTACCCGCCACGCCCTCCTGGTTCCCCGCATTTTGCCCCACGGACCCCCAGAGGCCTTAATTCCTTATTATAAGCACCTAGAATTGCTATAGCGGATTCCAGGAAGAGCCGAGGGACCTGGGCCGTGTGTCAAACTTCTTACCACCATGAGGTGGTTGTGCGTACATGGGTGCCTACCCACCACGCCCTCCTGGTTCCTCGCATTTTGCCCCACGGACCCCCAGAATCCTTAATTCCTTAATATAAGCAGCTAGAATTGCTATAGCGGATTCCAGGAAGGGCCGAGGGACCTGGGCCGGGTATCAAACTTCTTACAACCTTGAGGTGGTTGTGCGTACATGGGTGCCTACCGACCACGCCTTCCTGGTTCCCCGCATTTTGCCCCACGTTTCCCCAGAGGCTTTAATTCCTTAACATAAGCAATTAGAATTGCTATAGCGGATTCCAGGAAGGGCCGAGGGACCTGGGCCGGATGTCAAACTTCTTACAACCTTGAGGTGGTTGTGCGTACATGGGTGCCTACCCGCCACGCCATCCTGGTTCCTTGCATTTTGCCCAACGGACCCCCAGAATCCTTAATTCCTTAATATAAGCACGTAGAATTGCTATAGCGGATTCCAGGAAGAGCCGAGGGACCTGGGCCGGGTGTCAAACTTCTTACCACCATGAGGTGGTTGTGCGTAGATGGGTGCCTACCCGCCACGCCCTCCTGGTTCCCTGCATTTTGCCCCACGGATCCCCAGAGGCCTTATTTCCTTAATATAAGCACCTAGAATTACTCTAGCGGATTCCAGGAAGGTCCGAGGGACCTGGGCCGGGTGTCAAACTTTTTACCACCATGAGGTGGTTGTGCGTACATGGGTGCCTACCCGCCACGCCCTCCTGGTTCCCCGCATTTTGCCCCACGGACCCCCAGAGGCCTTAATTCCTTATTATAAGCACCTAGAATTGCTATAGCGGATTCCAGGAAGAGCCGAGGGACCTGGGCCGGGTGTCAAACTTCTTACCACCTTGAGGTGGTTGTGCGTACATGGGTGCCTACCCGCCACGCCCTCCAGGTTCCCTGCATTTTGCCCAACGGATCACCAGATGACTTATTTCCTTAATATAAGCACCTAGAATTACTCTAGCCGATTCCAGGAAGGTCCAAGGGACCTGGGCCGGGTGTCAAACTTCTTACCACCATGGGGTGGTTGTGCGTACATGGGTGCCTACCCGCCACGCCCTCCTGGTTCCCCGCATTTTGCCCCACGGACACCCAGAGGCCTTAATTCCTTATTATAAGCACCTAGAATTGCTATAGCGGATTCCAGGAAGAGCCGAGGGACCTGGGCCGTGTGTCAAACTTCTTACCACCATGAGGTGGTTGTGCGTACATGGGTGCCTACCCACCACGCCCTCCTGGTTCCTCGCATTTTGCCCCACGGACCCCCAGAATCCTTAATTCCTTAATATAAGCAGCTAGAATTGCTATAGCGGATTCCAGGAAGGGCCGAGGGACCTGGGCAGGGTGTCAAACTTCTTACCACCATGAGGTGGTTGCGCGTACATGGGTGCCTACCCGCAACGCCCTCCTGGTTCCCCGCATTTTGCCCCACGGACACCCAGAGGCCTTAATTCCTTATTATAAGCACCTAGAATTGCTATAGCGGATTCCAGGAAGAGCCGAGGGACCTGGGCCGTGTGTCAAACTTCTTACCACCATGAGGTGGTTGTGCGTACATGGGTGCCTACCCACCACGCCCTCCTGGTTCCTCGCATTTTGCCCCACGGACCCCCAGAATCCTTAATTCCTTAATATAAGCAGCTAGAATTGCTATAGCGGATTCCAGGAAGGGCCGAGGGACCTGGGCCGTGTGTCAAACTTCTTACCACCATGAGGTGGTTGTGCGTACATGGGTGCCTACCCGCCACGCCCTCCTGGTTCCTCGCATTTTGCCCCACGGTTCCCCAGAGGCTTTAATTCCTTAACATAAGCACTTAGAATTGCTATAGCGGATTCCAGGAAGGTCCAAGGGACCTGGGCAGGGTGTCAAACTTCTTACAACCATGAGGTGGTTGTGCGTACATGGGTGCCTACCCGCCACGCCCTCCTGGTTTCCCGCATTTTGCCCCACGGATCCCCAGAGGCCTTAATTCTTTAACATAAGCACTTAGAATTGCTCTAGCGGATTCCAGGAAGAGCCGAGGGACCAGGGCCGGGTGTCAAACTTCTTACCACCATGAGGTGGTTGTGCGTACGTGGGTGCCTACTACCCACGCCCTTCTCGTTCCCCGCATTTTGCCCCACGGATCCCCAGCGGCCTTAATTCCTTATTATAAGCACCTAGAATTGCTATAGCGGATTCCAGGAAGAGCCGAGGGACCTGGGCAGGGTGTCAAACTTCTTACCACCATGAGGTGATTGTGCGTACATGGGTGCGTACCCGCCACGCCCTCCTGGTTCACCGCATTTTGCCCCACGGATCCCCAGAGGCTTTATTTCCTTAATATTAGCCCTTAGAATTGCTCTAGCGGATTCCAGGAAGAGCCGAGGGACCTGGGCCGGGTGTCAAACTTCTTACCACCATGAGGTGGTTGCGCGTACATGGGTGCCTACCCGCCACGCCCTCCTGGTTCCCCGCATTTTGCCCCACGGACCCCCAGAGGCCTTAATTCCTTATTATAAGCACCTAGAATTGCTCTAGCGGATTCCAGGAAAAGCCGAGGGGCCTGGGCCGTGTGTCAAACTTCTTACCACCATGAGGTGGTTGTGCGTACATGGGTGCCTACCCGCCACGCCCTCCTGGTTCCCCGCATTTTGCCCCACGGATCCCCAGAGGCCTTAATTCTTTAACATAAGCACTTAGAATTGCTCTAGCGGATTCCAGGAAGAGCCGAGGGACCTGGGCCGGGTGTCAAACTTCTTACCACCATGAGGTGGTTGTGCGTACGTGGGTGCCTACTACCCACGCCCTTCTCGTTCCCCGCATTTTGCCCCACGGATCCCCAGCGGCCTTAATTCCTTATTATAAGCACCTAGAATTGCTATAGCGGATTCCAGGAAGAGCCGAGGGACCTGGGCAGGGTGTCAAACTTCTTACCACCATGAGGTGATTGTGCGTACATGGGTGCGTACCCGCCACGCCCTCCTGGTTCACCGCATTTTGCCCCACGGATCCCCAGAGGCTTTAATTCCTTAAAATTAGCACTTAGAATTGCTATAGCGGATTCCAGGAAGAGCCGAGGGACCTGGGCCGGGTGTCAAACTTCTTACCACCATGAGGTGGTTGCGCGTACATGGGTGCCTACCCGCCACGCCCTCCTGGTTCCCCGCATTTTGCCCCACGGACCCCCAGAGGCCTTAATTCCTTATTATAAGCACCTAGAATTGCTATAGCGGATTCCAGGAAGAGCCGAGGGACCTGGGCCGTGTGTCAAACTTCTTACCACCATGAGGTGGTTGTGCGTACATGGGTGCCTACCCACCACGCCCTCCTGGTTCCTCGCATTTTGCCCCACGGACCCCCAGAATCCTTAATTCCTTAATATAAGCAGCTAGAATTGCTATAGCGGATTCCAGGAAGGGCCGAGGGACCTGGGCCGGGTATCAAACTTCTTACAACCTTGAGGTGGTTGTGCGTACATGGGTGCCTACCGACCACGCCTTCCTGGTTCCCCGCATTTTGCCCCACGGTTCCCCAGAGGCTTTAATTCCTTAACATAAGCACTTAGAATTGCTATAGCGGATTCCAGGAAGGGCCAAGGGACCTGGGCCGGATGTCAAACTTCTTACAACCTTGAGGTGGTTGTGCGTACATGGGTGCCTACCCGCCACGCCATCCTGGTTCCTTGCATTTTGCCCAACGGACCCCCAGAGGCCTTATTTCCTTAATATAAGCACCTAGAATTACTCTAGCGGATTCCAGGAAGGGCCGAGGGACCTGGGCCGGGTGTCAAACTTTTTACCACCATGAGGTGGTTGTGCGTACATGGGTGCCTACCCGCCACGCCCTCCTGGTTCCCCGCATTTTGCCCCACGGACCCCCAGAGGCCTTAATTCCTTATTATAAGCACCTAGAATTGCTATAGCGGATTCCAGGAAGAGCCGAGGGACCTGGGCCGGGTGTCAAACTTCTTACCACCTTGAGGTGGTTGTGCGTACATGGGTGCCTACCCGCCACGCCCTCCAGGTTCCCTGCATTTTGCCCAACGGATCCCCAGATGACTTATTTCCTTAATATAAGCACCTAGAATTACTCTAGCCGATTCCAGGAAGGTCCAAGGGACCTGGGCCGGGTGTCAAACTTCTTACCACCATGGGGTGGTTGTGCGTACACGAGTGCCTTCCCGCCACGCCCTCCTGGTTCCCCGCATTTTGCCCCACGGTTCCCCAGAGGCTTTAATTCCTTAACATAAGCACTTAGAATTGCTATAGCGGATTCCAGGAAGGGCCAAGGGACCTGGGCAGGGTGTCAAACTTCTTACAACCATGAGGTGGTTGTGCGTACATGGGTGCCTACCCGCCACGCCCTCCTGGTTTCCCGCATTTTGCCCCACGGATCCCCAGAGGCCTTAATTCTTTAACATAAGCACTTAGAATTGCTCTAGCGGATTCCAGGAAGAGCCGAGGGACCTGGGCCGGGTGTCAAACTTCTTACCACCATGAGGTGGTTGTGCGTACGTGGGTGCCTACTACCCACGCCCTTCTCGTTCCCCGCATTTTGCCCCACGGATCCCCAGCGGCCTTAATTTCTTATTATAAGCACCTAGAATTGCTATAGCGGATTCCAGGAAGAGCCGAGGGACCAGGGCCGGGTGTCAAACTTCTTACCACCATGAGGTGGTTGTGCGTACGTGGGTGCCTACCACCCACGCCCTTCTCGTTCCCCGCATTTTGCCCCACGGATCCCCAGCGGCCTTAATTCCTTATTATAAGCACCTAGAATTGCTATAGCGGATTCCAGGAAGAGCCGAGGGACCTCGGCCGTGTGTCAAACTTCTTACCACCATGAGGTGGTTGTGCGTACATGGGTGCCTACCCACCACGCCCTCCTGGTTCCTCGCATTTTGCCCCACGGACCCCCAGAATCCTTAATTCCTTATTATAAGCACCTAGAATTGCTATAGCGGATTCCAGGAAGAGCCGAGGGACCTGGGCCGGGTGTCAAACTTCTTACCACCATGAGGTGGTTGTGCGTACGTGGGTGCCTACTACCCACGCCCTTCTCGTTCCCCGCATTTTGCCCCACGGATCCCCAGCGGCCTTAATTCCTTATTATAAGCACCTAGAATTGCTATAGCGGATTCCAGGAAGAGCCGAGGGACCAGGGCCGGGTGTCAAACTTCTTACCACCATGAGGTGGTTGTGCGTACGTGGGTGCCTACCACCCACGCCCTTCTCGTTCCCCGCATTTTGCCCCACGGATCCCCAGCGGCCTTAATTCCTTATTATAAGCACCTAGAATTGCTATAGCGGATTCCAGGAAGAGCCGAGGGACCTCGGCCGTGTGTCAAACTTCTTACCACCATGAGGTGGTTGTGCGTACATGGGTGCCTACCCACCACGCCCTCCTGGTTCCTCGCATTTTGCCCCACGGACCCCCAGAATCCTTAATTCCTTATTATAAGCACCTAGAATTGCTATAGCGGATTCCAGGAAGAGCCGAGGGACCTGGGCCGGGTGTCAAACTTTTTACCACCATGAGGTGGTTGTGCGTACATGGGTGCCTACCCGCTACGCCCTCCTGGTTCCCCGCATTTTGCCCCACGGATCCCCAGAAGCTTTAATTCCTTAAAATTAGCACTTAGAATTGCTATAGCGGATTCCAGGAAGAGCCGAAGGACCTGGGCCGGGTGTCAAACTTCTTACCACCATAAGGTGGTTGCGCGTACATGGGTGCCTACCTGCCACGCCCTCCTGGTTCCCCGCATTTTGCCCCACGGACCCCCAGAGGCCTTAATTCCTTATTATAAGCACCTAGAATTGCTATAGCGGATTCCAGGAAGAGCCGAGGGATCTGGGCCGTGTGTCAAACTTCTTACCACCATGAGGTGGTTGTGCGTACATGGGTGCCTACCCACCACGCCCTCCTGGTTCCTCGCATTTTGCCCCACGGACCCCCAGAATCCTTAATTCCTTAATATAAGCAGCTAGAATTGCTATAGCGGATTCCAGGAAGGGCCGAGGGACCTGGGCCGGGTATCAAACTTCTTACAACCTTGAGGTGGTTGTGCGTACATGGGTGCCTACCGACCACGCCTTCCTGGTTCCCCGCATTTTGCCCCACGTTTCCCCAGAGGCTTTAATTCCTTAACATAAGCACTTAGAATTGCTATAGCGGATTCCAGGAAGGGCCGAGGGACCTGGGCCGGATGTCAAACTTCTTACAACCTTGAGGTGGTTGTGCGTACATGGGTGCCTACCCGCCACGCCATCCTGGTTCCTTGCATTTTGCCCAACGGACCCCCAGAATCCTTAATTCCTTAATATAAGCACGTAGAATTGCTATAGCGGATTCCAGGAAGAGCCGAGGGACCTGGGCCGGGTGTCAAACTTCTTACCACCATGAGGTGGTTGTGCGTAGATGGGTGCCTACCCGCCACGCCCTCCTGGTTCCCTGCATTTTGCCCCACGGATCCCCAGAGGCCTTATTTCCTTAATATAAGCACCTAGAATTACTCTAGCGGATTCCAGGAAGGTCCGAGGGACCTGGGCCGGGTGTCAAACTTCTTACCACCATGAGGTGGTTGTGCGTAGATGGGTGCCTACCCGCCACGCCCTCCTGGTTCCCTGCATTTTGCCCCACGGATCCCCAGAGGCCTTATTTCCTTAATATAAGCACCTAGAATTACTCTAGCGGATTCCAGGAAGGTCCGAGGGACCTGGGCCGGGTGTCAAACTTTTTACCACCATGAGGTGGTTGTGCGTACATGGGTGCCTACCCGCCACGCCCTCCTGGTTCCCCGCATTTTGCCCCACGGACCCCCAGAGGCCTTAATTCCTTATTATAAGCACCTAGAATTGCTATAGCGGATTCCAGGAAGAGCCGAGGGACCTGGGCCGGATGTCAAACTTCTTACAACCTTGAGGTGGTTGTGCGTACATGGGTGCCTACCCGCCACGCCATCCTGGTTCCCCGCATTTTGCCCCACGTTTCCCCAGAAGCTTTAATTCCTTAACATAAGCACTTAGAATTGCTATAGCGGATTCCAGGAAGGGCCGAGGGACCTGGGCCGGATGTCAAACTTCTTACAACCTTGAGGTGGTTGTGCGTACATGGGTGCCTACCCGCCACGCCATCCTGGTTCCTTGCATTTTGCCCAACGGACCCCCAGAATCCTTAATTCCTTAATATAAGCACGTAGAATTGCTATAGCGGATTCCAGGAAGAGCCGAGGGACCTGGGCCGGGTGTCAAACTTCTTACCACCATGAGGTGGTTGTGCGTAGATGGGTGCCTACCCGCCACGCCCTCCTGGTTCCCTGCATTTTGCCCCACGGATCCCCAGAGGCCTTATTTCCTTAATATAAGCACCTAGAATTACTCTAGCGGATTCCAGGAAGGTCCGAGGGACCTGGGCCGGGTGTCAAACTTTTTACCACCATGAGGTGGTTGTGCGTACATGGGTGCCTACACGCCACGCCCTCCTGGTTCCCCGCATTTTGCCCCACGGACCCCCAGAGGCCTTAATTCCTTATTATAAGCACCTAGAATTGCTATAGCGGATTCCAGGAAGAGCCGAGGGACCTGGGCCGGGTGTCAAACTTCTTACCACCTTGAGGTGATTGTGCGTACATGGGTGCCTACCCGCCACGCCCTCCAGGTTCCCTGCATTTTGCCCAACGGATCACCAGATGACTTATTTCCTTAATATAAGCACCTAGAATTACTCTAGCCGATTCCAGGAAGGTCCAAGGGACTTGGGCCGGGTGTCAAACTTCTTACCACCATGGGGTGGTTGTGCGTACATGGGTGCCTACCCGCCACGCCCTCCTTGTTCCCCGCATTTTGCCCCACGGACCCTCAGAATCCTTAATTCCTTAATATAAGCACCTAGAATTGCTATAGCGGATTCCAGGAAGGGCCGAGGGACCTGGGCCGGGTGTCAAACTTCTTACAACCTTGAGGTGGGAGTGCGTACATGGGTGCCTACCGACCACGCCCTCCTGGTTCCCCGCATTTTGCCCCACGGACCCCCAGAATCCTTAATTCCTTAATATAAGCACCTAGAATTGCTATAGCGGATTCCAGGAAGAGCCGAGGGACCTGGGCAGGGTGTCAAACTTCTTACAACCATGAGGTGGTTGTGCGTACATGGGTGCCTACCCGCCACGCCCTCCTGGTTTCCCGCATTTTGCCCCACGGATCCCCAGAGGCCTTAATTCTTTAACATAAGCACTTAGAATTGCTCTAGCGAATTCCAGGAAGAGCCGAGGGACCTGGGCCGGGTGTCAAACTTCTTACCACCATGAGGTGGTTGTGCGTACGTGGGTGCCTACTACCCACGCCCTTCTCGTTCCCCGCATTTTGCCCCACGGATCCCCAGCGGCCTTAATTCCTTATTATAAGCACCTAGAATTGCTATAGCGGATTCCAGGAAGAGCCGAGGGACCTGGGCAGGGTGTCAAACTTCTTACCACCATGAGGTGATTGTGCGTACATGGGTGCGTACCCGCCATGCCCTCCTGGTTCACCGCATTTTGCCCCACGGATCCCCAGAGGCTTTATTTCCTTAATATTAGCCCTTAGAATTGCTCTAGCGGATTCCAGGAAGAGCCGAGGGACCTGGGCCGGGTGTCAAACTTCTTACCACCATGAGGTGGTTGCGCGTACATGGGTGCCTACCCGCCACGCCCTCCTGGTTCCCCGCATTTTGCCCCACGGACCCCCAGAGGCCTTAATTCCTTATTATAAGCACCTAGAATTGCTCTAGCGGATTCCAGGAAAAGCCGAGGGGCCTGGGCCGTGTGTCAAACTTCTTACCACCATGAGGTGGTTGTGCGTACATGGGTGCCTACCCGCTACGCCCTCCTGGTTCCCCGCATTTTGCCCCACGGATCCCCAGAAGCTTTAATTCCTTAAAATTAGCACTTAGAATTGCTATAGCGGATTCCAGGAAGAGCCGAGGGACCTGGGCCGGGTGTCAAACTTCTTACCACCATGAGGTGGTTGCGCGTACATGGGTGCCTACCCGCCACGCCCTCCTGGTTCCCCGCATTTTGCCCCACGGACCCCCAGAGGCCTTAATTCCTTATTATAAGCACCTAGAATTGCTATAGCGGATTCCAGGAAGAGCCGAGGGACCTGGGCCGTGTGTCAAACTTCTTACCACCATGAGGTGGTTGTGCGTACATGGGTGCCTACCCACCACGCCCTCCTGGTTCCTCGCATTTTGCCCCACGGACCCCCAGAATCCTTAATTCCTTAATATAAGCAGCTAGAATTGCTATAGCGGATTCCAGGAAGGGCCGAGGGACCTGGGCCGGGTATCAAACTTCTTACAACCTTGAGGTGGTTGTGCGTACATGGGTGCCTACCGACCACGCCTTCCTGGTTCCCCGCATTTTGCCCCACGGTTCCCCAGAGGCTTTAATTCCTTAACATAAGCACTTAGAATTGCTATAGCGGATTCCAGGAAGGGCCAAGGGACCTGGGCAGGGTGTCAAACTTCTTACAACCATGAGGTGGTTGTGCGTACATGGGTGCCTACCCGCCACGCCCTCCTGGTTTCCCGCATTTTGCCCCACGGATCCCCAGAGGCCTTAATTCTTTAACATAAGCACTTAGAATTGCTCTAGCGGATTCCAGGAAGAGCCGAGGGACCTGGGCCGGGTGTCAAACTTCTTACCACCATGAGGTGGTTGTGCGTACGTGGGTGCCTACTACCCACGCCCTTCTCGTTCCCCGCATTTTGCCCCACGGATCCCCAGCGGCCTTAATTCCTTATTATAAGCACCTAGAATTGCTATAGCGGATTCCAGGAAGAGCCGAGGGACCTGGGCAGGGTGTCAAACTTCTTACCACCATGAGGTGATTGTGCGTACATGGGTGCGTACCCGCCACGCCCTCCTGGTTCACCGCATTTTGCCCCACGGTCCCCCAGAGGCCTTAATTCCTTATTATAAGCACCTAGAATTGCTCTAGCGGATTCCAGGAAAAGCCGAGGGGCCTGGGCCGTGTGTCAAACTTCTTACCACCATGAGGTGGTTGTGCGTACATGGGTGCCTACCCGCTACGCCCTCCTGGTTCCCCGCATTTTGCCCCACGGATCCCCAGAAGCTTTAATTCCTTAAAATTAGCACTTAGAATTGCTATAGCGGATTCCAGGAAGAGCCGAGGGACCTGGGCCGGGTGTCAAACTTCTTACCACCATGAGGTGGTTGCGCGTACATGGGTGCCTACCCGCCACGCCCTCCTGGTTCCCCGCATTTTGCCCCACGGACCCCCAGAGGCCTTAATTCCTTATTATAAGCACCTAGAATTGCTATAGCGGATTCCAGGAAGAGCCGAGGGACCTGGGCCGTGTGTCAAACTTCTTACCACCATGAGGTGGTTGTGCGTACATGGGTGCCTACCCACCACGCCCTCCTGGTTCCTCGCATTTTGCCCCACGGACCCCCAGAATCCTTAATTCCTTAATATAAGCAGCTAGAATTGCTATAGCGGATTCCAGGAAGGGCCGAGGGACCTGGGCCGGGTATCAAACTTCTTACAACCTTGAGGTGGTTGTGCGTACATGGGTGCCTACCGACCACGCCTTCCTGGTTCCCCGCATTTTGCCCCACGGTTCCCCAGAGGCTTTAATTCCTTAACATAAGCACTTAGAATTGCTATAGCGGATTCCAGGAAGGGCCAAGGGACCTGGGCCGGATGTCAAACTTCTTACAACCTTGAGGTGGTTGTGCGTACATGGGTGCCTACCCGCCACGCCATCCTGGTTCCTTGCATTTTGCCCAACGGACCCCCAGAATCCTTAATTCCTTAATATAAGCACGTAGAATTGCTATAGCGGATTCCAGGAAGAGCCGAGGGACCTGGGCCGGGTGTCAAACTTCTTACCACCATGAGGTGGTTGTGCGTAGATGGGTGCCTACCCGCCACGCCCTCCTGGTTCCCTGCATTTTGCCCCACGGATCCCCAGAGGCCTTATTTCCTTAATATAAGCACCTAGAATTACTCTAGCGGATTCCAGGAAGGTCCGAGGGACCTGGGCCGGGTGTCAAACTTTTTACCACCATGAGGTGGTTGTGCGTACATGGGTGCCTACCCGCCACGCCCTCCTGGTTCCCCGCATTTTGCCCCACGGACCCCCAGAGGCCTTAATTCCTTATTATAAGCACCTAGAATTGCTATAGCGGATTCCAGGAAGAGCCGAGGGACCTGGGCCGGGTGTCAAACTTCTTACCACCTTGAGGTGGTTGTGCGTACATGGGTGCCTACCCGCCACGCCCTCCAGGTTCCCTGCATTTTGCCCAACGGATCCCCAGATGACTTATTTCCTTAATATAAGCACCTAGAATTACTCTAGCCGATTCCAGGAAGGTCCAAGGGACCTGGGCCGGGTGTCAAACTTCTTACCACCATGGGGTGGTTGTGCGTACACGAGTGCCTTCCCGCCACGCCCTCCTGGTTCCCCGCATTTTGCCCCACGGACACCCAGAGGCCTTAATTCCTTATTATAAGCACCTAGAATTGCTATAGCGGATTCCAGGAAGAGCCGAGGGACCTGGGCCGGGTGTCAAACTTCTTACCACCATGAGGTGGTTGTGCGTACATGGGTGCCTACCCGCCACGCCCTTCTGGTTTCCCGCATTTTGCCCCACGGACCCCCAGAGGCCTTAATTCCTTATTATAAGCACCTAGAATTGCTATAGCGGATTCCAGGAAGAGCCGAGGGACCTGGGCCGGGTGTCAAACTTTTTACCACCATGAGGTGGTTGTGCGTACATGGGTGCCTACCCGCCACGCCCTCCTGGTTTCCCGCATTTTGCCCCACGAACCCCCAGAATCCTTAATTCCTTAATATAAGCACCTAGAATTGCTATAGCGGATTCCAGGAAGAGCCGAGGGACCAGGGCCGGGTGTCAAACTTCTTACCACCATGAGGTGGTTGTGCGTACGTGGGTGCCTACCACCCACGCCCTTCTCGTTCCCCGCATTTTGCCCCACGGATCCCCAGCGGCCTTAATTCCTTATTATAAGCACCTAGAATTGCTATAGCGGATTCCAGGAAGAGCCGAGGGACCTCGGCCGTGTGTCAAACTTCTTACCACCATGAGGTGGTTGTGCGTACATGGGTGCCTACCCACCACGCCCTCCTGGTTCCTCGCATTTTGCCCCACGGACCCCCAGAATCCTTAATTCCTTATTATAAGCACCTAGAATTGCTATAGCGGATTCCAGGAAGAGCCGAGGGACCTGGGCCGGGTGTCAAACTTTTTACCACCATGAGGTGGTTGTGCGTACATGGGTGCCTACCCGCTACGCCCTCCTGGTTCCCCGCATTTTGCCCCACGGATCCCCAGAAGCTTTAATTCCTTAAAATTAGCACTTAGAATTGCTATAGCGGATTCCAGGAAGAGCCGAAGGACCTGGGCCGGGTGTCAAACTTCTTACCACCATGAGGTGGTTGCGCGTACATGGGTGCCTACCCGCCACGCCCTCCTGGTTCCCCGCATTTTGCCCCACGGACCCCCAGAGGCCTTAATTCCTTATTATAAGCACCTAGAATTGCTATAGCGGATTCCAGGAAGAGCCGAGGGACCTGGGCCGTGTGTCAAACTTCTTACCACCATGAGGTGGTTGTGCGTACATGGGTGCCTACCCACCACGCCCTCCTGGTTCCTCGCATTTTGCCCCACGGACCCCCAGAATCCTTAATTCCTTAATATAAGCAGCTAGAATTGCTATAGCGGATTCCAGGAAGGGCCGAGGGACCTGGGCCGGGTATCAAACTTCTTACAACCTTGAGGTGGTTGTGCGTACATGGGTGCCTACCGACCACGCCTTCCTGGTTCCCCGCATTTTGCCCCACGTTTCCCCAGAGGCTTTAATTCCTTAACATAAGCACTTAGAATTGCTATAGCGGATTCCAGGAAGGGCCGAGGGACCTGGGCCGGATGTCAAACTTCTTACAACCTTGAGGTGGTTGTGCGTACATGGGTGCCTACCCGCCACGCCATCCTGGTTCCTTGCATTTTGCCCAACGGACCCCCAGAATCCTTAATTCCTTAATATAAGCACGTAGAATTGCTATAGCCGATTCCAGGAAGGTCCAAGGGACCTGGGCCGGGTGTCAAACTTCTTACCACCATGGGGTGGTTGTGCGTACATGGGTGCCTACCCACCACGCCCTCCTGGTTCCTCGCATTTTGCCCCACGGACCCCCAGAATCCTTAATTCCTTAATATAAGCAGCTAGAATTGCTATAGCGGATTCCAGGAAGGGCCGAGGGACCTGGGCAGGGTGTCAAACTTCTTACCACCATGAGGTGGTTGCGCGTACATGGGTGCCTACCCGCCACGCCCTCCTGGTTCCCCGCATTTTGCCCCACGGACACCCAGAGGCCTTAATTCCTTATTATAAGCACCTAGAATTGCTATAGCGGATTCCAGGAAGAGCCGAGGGACCTGGGCCGTGTGTCAAACTTCTTACCACCATGAGGTGGTTGTGCGTACATGGGTGCCTACCCACCACGCCCTCCTGGTTCCTCGCATTTTGCCCCACGGACCCCCAGAATCCTTAATTCCTTAATATAAGCAGCTAGAATTGCTATAGCGGATTCCAGGAAGGGCCGAGGGACCTGGGCAGGGTGTCAAACTTCTTACCACCATGAGGTGGTTGCGCGTACATGGGTGCCTACCCGCCACGCCCTCCTGGTTCCCCGCATTTTGCCCCACGGACACCCAGAGGCCTTAATTCCTTATTATAAGCACCTAGAATTGCTATAGCGGATTCCAGGAAGAGCCGAGGGACCTGGGCCGTGTGTCAAACTTCTTACCACCATGAGGTGGTTGTGCGTACATGGGTGCCTACCCACCACGCCCTCCTGGTTCCTCGCATTTTGCCCCACGGACCCCCAGAATCCTTAATTCCTTAATATAAGCAGCTAGAATTGCTATAGCGGATTCCAGGAAGGGCCGAGGGACCTGGGCCGTGTGTCAAACTTCTTACCACCATGAGGTGGTTGTGCGTACGTGGGTGCCTACCACCCACGCCCTTCTCGTTCCCCGCATTTTGCCCCACGGATCCCCAGCGGCCTTAATTCCTTATTATAAGCACCTAGATTTGCTATAGCGGATTCCAGGAAGGGCCAAGGGACCTGGGCAGGGTGTCAAACTTCTTACAACCATGAGGTGGTTGTGCGTACATGGGTGCCTACCCGCCACGCCCTCCTGGTTTCCCGCATTTTGCCCCACGGATCCCCAGAGGCCTTAATTCTTTAACATAAGCACTTAGAATTGCTCTAGCGGATTCCAGGAAGAGCCGAGGGACCTGGGCCGGGTGTCAAACTTCTTACCACCATGAGGTGGTTGTGCGTACGTGGGTGCCTACTACCCACGCCCTTCTCGTTCCCCGCATTTTGCCCCACGGATCCCCAGCGGCCTTAATTCCTTATTATAAGCACCTAGAATTGCTATAGCGGATTCCAGGAAGAGCCGAGGGACCTGGGCAGGGTGTCAAACTTCTTACCACCATGAGGTGATTGTGCGTACATGGGTGCGTACCCGCCACGCCCTCCTGGTTCACCGCATTTTGCCCCACGGATCCCCAGAGGCTTTATTTCCTTAATATTAGCCCTTAGAATTGCTCTAGCGGATTCCAGGAAGAGCCGAGGGACCTGGGCCGGGTGTCAAACTTCTTGCCACCATGAGGTGGTTGCGCGTACATGGGTGCCTACCCGCCACGCCCTCCTGGTTCCCCGCATTTTGCCCCACGGACCCCCAGAGGCCTTAATTCCTTATTATAAGCACCTAGAATTGCTCTAGCGGATTCCAGGAAAAGCCGAGGGGCCTGGGCCGTGTGTCAAACTTCTTACCACCATGAGGTGGTTGTGCGTACATGGGTGCCTACCCGCCACGCCCTCCTGGTTCCCCGCATTTTGCCCCACGGATCCCCAGAGGCCTTAATTCTTTAACATAAGCACTTAGAATTGCTCTAGCGGATTCCAGGAAGAGCCGAGGGACCTGGGCCGGGTGTCAAACTTCTTACCACCATGAGGTGGTTGTGCGTACGTGGGTGCCTACTACCCACGCCCTTCTCGTTCCCCGCATTTTGCCCCACGGATCCCCAGCGGCCTTAATTCCTTATTATAAGCACCTAGAATTGCTATAGCGGATTCCAGGAAGAGCCGAGGGACCTGGGCAGGGTGTCAAACTTCTTACCACCATGAGGTGATTGTGCGTACATGGGTGCGTACCCGCCACGCCCTCCTGGTTCACCGCATTTTGCCCCACGGATCCCCAGAGGCTTTAATTCCTTAAAATTAGCACTTAGAATTGCTATAGCGGATTCCAGGAAGAGCCGAGGGACCTGGGCCGGGTGTCAAACTTCTTACCACCATGAGGTGGTTGCGCGTACATGGGTGCCTACCCGCCACGCCCTCCTGGTTCCCCGCATTTTGCCCCACGGACCCCCAGAGGCCTTAATTCCTTATTATAAGCACCTAGAATTGCTATAGCGGATTCCAGGAAGAGCCGAGGGACCTGGGCCGTGTGTCAAACTTCTTACCACCATGAGGTGGTTGTGCGTACATGGGTGCCTACCCACCACGCCCTCCTGGTTCCTCGCATTTTGCCCCACGGACCCCCAGAATCCTTAATTCCTTAATATAAGCAGCTAGAATTGCTATAGCGGATTCCAGGAAGGGCCGAGGGACCTGGGCCGGGTATCAAACTTCTTACAACCTTGAGGTGGTTGTGCGTACATGGGTGCCTACCGACCACGCCTTCCTGGTTCCCCGCATTTTGCCCCACGGTTCCCCAGAGGCTTTAATTCCTTAACATAAGCACTTAGAATTGCTATAGCGGATTCCAGGAAGGGCCAAGGGACCTGGGCCGGATGTCAAACTTCTTACAACCTTGAGGTGGTTGTGCGTACATGGGTGCCTACCCGCCACGCCATCCTGGTTCCTTGCATTTTGCCCAACGGACCCCCAGTGGCCTTATTTCCTTAATATAAGCACCTAGAATTACTCTAGCGGATTCCAGGAAGGGCCGAGGGACCTGGGCCGGGTGTCAAACTTTTTACCACCATGAGGTGGTTGTGCGTACATGGGTGCCTACCCGCCACGCCCTCCTGGTTCCCCGCATTTTGCCCCACGGACCCCCAGAGGCCTTAATTCCTTATTATAAGCACCTAGAATTGCTATAGCGGATTCCAGGAAGAGCCGAGGGACCTGGGCCGGGTGTCAAACTTCTTACCACCTTGAGGTGGTTGTGCGTACATGGGTGCCTACCCGCCACGCCCTCCAGGTTCCCTGCATTTTGCCCAACGGATCCCCAGATGACTTATTTCCTTAATATAAGCACCTAGAATTACTCTAGCCGATTCCAGGAAGGTCCAAGGGACCTGGGCCGGGTGTCAAACTTCTTACCACCATGGGGTGGTTGTGCGTACACGAGTGCCTTCCCGCCACGCCCTCCTGGTTCCCCGCATTTTGCCCCACGGTTCCCCAGAGGCTTTAATTCCTTAACATAAGCACTTAGAATTGCTATAGCGGATTCCAGGAAGGGCCAAGGGACCTGGGCAGGGTGTCAAACTTCTTACAACCATGAGGTGGTTGTGCGTACATGGGTGCCTACCCGCCACGCCCTCCTGGTTTCCCGCATTTTGCCCCACGGATCCCCAGAGGCCTTAATTCTTTAACATAAGCACTTAGAATTGCTCTAGCGGATTCCAGGAAGAGCCGAGGGACCTGGGCCGGGTGTCAAACTTCTTACCACCATGAGGTGGTTGTGCGTACGTGGGTGCCTACTACCCACGCCCTTCTCGTTCCCCGCATTTTGCCCCACGGATCCCCAGCGGCCTTAATTCCTTATTATAAGCACCTAGAATTGCTATAGCGGATTCCAGGAAGAGCCGAGGGACCAGGGCCGGGTGTCAAACTTCTTACCACCATGAGGTGGTTGTGCGTACGTGGGTGCCTACCACCCACGCCCTTCTCGTTCCCCGCATTTTGCCCCACGGATCCCCAGCGGCCTTAATTCCTTATTATAAGCACCTAGAATTGCTATAGCGGATTCCAGGAAGAGCCGAGGGACCTCGGCCGTGTGTCAAACTTCTTACCACCATGAGGTGGTTGTGCGTACATGGGTGCCTACCCACCACGCCCTCCTGGTTCCTCGCATTTTGCCCCACGGACCCCCAGAATCCTTAATTCCTTATTATAAGCACCTAGAATTGCTATAGCGGATTCCAGGAAGAGCCGAGGGACCTGGGCCGGGTGTCAAACTTCTTACCACCATGAGGTGGTTGTGCGTACGTGGGTGCCTACTACCCACGCCCTTCTCGTTCCCCGCATTTTGCCCCACGGATCCCCAGCGGCCTTAATTCCTTATTATAAGCACCTAGAATTGCTATAGCGGATTCCAGGAAGAGCCGAGGGACCAGGGCCGGGTGTCAAACTTCTTACCACCATGAGGTGGTTGTGCGTACGTGGGTGCCTGCCACCCACGCCCTTCTCGTTCCCCGCATTTTGCCCCACGGATCCCCAGCGGCCTTAATTCCTTATTATAAGCACCTAGAATTGCTATAGCGGATTCCAGGAAGAGCCGAGGGACCTCGGCCGTGTGTCAAACTTCTTACCACCATGAGGTGGTTGTGCGTACATGGGTGCCTACCCACCACGCCCTCCTGGTTCCTCGCATTTTGCCCCACGGACCCCCAGAATCCTTAATTCCTTATTATAAGCACCTAGAATTGCTATAGCGGATTCCAGGAAGAGCCGAGGGACCTGGGCCGGGTGTCAAACTTTTTACCACCATGAGGTGGTTGTGCGTACATGGGTGCCTACCCGCTACGCCCTCCTGGTTCCCCGCATTTTGCCCCACGGATCCCCAGAAGCTTTAATTCCTTAAAATTAGCACTTAGAATTGCTATAGCGGATTCCAGGAAGAGCCGAAGGACCTGGGCCGGGTGTCAAACTTCTTACCACCATAAGGTGGTTGCGCGTACATGGGTGCCTACCTGCCACGCCCTCCTGGTTCCCCGCATTTTGCCCCACGGACCCCCAGAGGCCTTAATTCCTTATTATAAGCACCTAGAATTGCTATAGCGGATTCCAGGAAGAGCCGAGGGACCTGGGCCGTGTGTCAAACTTCTTACCACCATGAGGTGGTTGTGCGTACATGGGTGCCTACCCACCACGCCCTCCTGGTTCCTCGCATTTTGCCCCACGGACCCCCAGAATCCTTAATTCCTTAATATAAGCAGCTAGAATTGCTATAGCGGATTCCAGGAAGGGCCGAGGGACCTGGGCCGGGTATCAAACTTCTTACAACCTTGAGGTGGTTGTGCGTACATGGGTGCCTACCGACCACGCCTTCCTGGTTCCCCGCATTTTGCCCCACGTTTCCCCAGAGGCTTTAATTCCTTAACATAAGCACTTAGAATTGCTATAGCGGATTCCAGGAAGGGCCGAGGGACCTGGGCCGGATGTCAAACTTCTTACAACCTTGAGGTGGTTGTGCGTACATGGGTGCCTACCCGCCACGCCATCCTGGTTCCTTGCATTTTGCCCAACGGACCCCCAGAATCCTTAATTCCTTAATATAAGCACGTAGAATTGCTATAGCGGATTCCAGGAAGAGCCGAGGGACCTGGGCCGGGTGTCAAACTTCTTACCACCATGAGGTGGTTGTGCGTAGATGGGTGCCTACCCGCCACGCCCTCCTGGTTCCCTGCATTTTGCCCCACGGATCCCCAGAGGCCTTATTTCCTTAATATAAGCACCTAGAATTACTCTAGCGGATTCCAAGAAGGTCCGAGGGACCTGGGCCGGGTGTCAAACTTCTTACCACCATGAGGTGGTTGTGCGTAGATGGGTGCCTACCCGCCACGCCCTCCTGGTTCCCTGCATTTTGCCCCACGGATCCCCAGAGGCCTTATTTCCTTAATATAAGCACCTAGAATTACTCTAGCGGATTCCAAGAAGGTCCGAGGGACCTGGGCCGGGTGTCAAACTTCTTACCACCATGAGGTGGTTGTGCGTAGATGGGTGCCTACCCGCCACGCCCTCCTGGTTCCCTGCATTTTGCCCCACGGATCCCCAGAGGCCTTATTTCCTTAATATAAGCACCTAGAATTACTCTAGCGGATTCCAGGAAGGTCCGAGGGACCTGGGCCGGGTGTCAAACTTTTTACCACCATGAGGTGGTTGTGCGTACATGGGTGCCTACCCGCCACGCCCTCCTGGTTCCCCGCATTTTGCCCCACGGACCCCCAGAGGCCTTAATTCCTTATTATAAGCACCTAGAATTGCTATAGCGGATTCCAGGAAGAGCCGAGGGACCTGGGCCGGATGTCAAACTTCTTACAACCTTGAGGTGGTTGTGCGTACATGGGTGCCTACCCGCCACGCCATCCTGGTTCCCCGCATTTTGCCCCACGTTTCCCCAGAGGCTTTAATTCCTTAACATAAGCACTTAGAATTGCTATAGCGGATTCCAGGAAGGGCCGAGGGACCTGGGCCGGATGTCAAACTTCTTACAACCTTGAGGTGGTTGTGCGTACATGGGTGCCTACCCGCCACGCCATCCTGGTTCCTTGCATTTTGCCCAACGGACCCCCAGAATCCTTAATTCCTTAATATAAGCACGTAGAATTGCTATAGCGGATTCCAGGAAGAGCCGAGGGACCTGGGCCGGGTGTCAAACTTCTTACCACCATGAGGTGGTTGTGCGTAGATGGGTGCCTACCCGCCACGCCCTCCTGGTTCCCTGCATTTTGCCCCACGGATCCCCAGAGGCCTTATTTCCTTAATATAAGCACCTAGAATTACTCTAGCGGATTCCAGGAAGGTCCGAGGGACCTGGGCCGGGTGTCAAACTTTTTACCACCATGAGGTGGTTGTGCGTACATGGGTGCCTACACGCCACGCCCTCCTGGTTCCCCGCATTTTGCCCCACGGACCCCCAGAGGCCTTAATTCCTTATTATAAGCACCTAGAATTGCTATAGCGGATTCCAGGAAGAGCCGAGGGACCTGGGCCGGGTGTCAAACTTCTTACCACCTTGAGGTGATTGTGCGTACATGGGTGCCTACCCGCCACGCCCTCCAGGTTCCCTGCATTTTGCCCAACGGATCACCAGATGACTTATTTCCTTAATATAAGCACCTAGAATTACTCTAGCCGATTCCAGGAAGGTCCAAGGGACTTGGGCCGGGTGTCAAACTTCTTACCACCATGGGGTGGTTGTGCGTACATGGGTGCCTACCCGCCACGCCCTCCTTGTTCCCCGCATTTTGCCCCACGGACCCTCAGAATCCTTAATTCCTTAATATAAGCACCTAGAATTGCTATAGCGGATTCCAGGAAGGGCCGAGGGACCTGGGCCGGGTGTCAAACTTCTTACAACCTTGAGGTGGGAGTGCGTACATGGGTGCCTACCGACCACGCCCTCCTGGTTCCCCGCATTTTGCCCCACGGACCCCCAGAATCCTTAATTCCTTAATATAAGCACCTAGAATTGCTATAGCGGATTCCAGGAAGAGCCGAGGGACCTGGGCAGGGTGTCAAACTTCTTACAACCATGAGGTGGTTGTGCGTACATGGGTGCCTACCCGCCACGCCCTCCTGGTTTCCCGCATTTTGCCCCACGGATCCCCAGAGGCCTTAATTCTTTAACATAAGCACTTAGAATTGCTCTAGCGAATTCCAGGAAGAGCCGAAGGACCTGGGCCGGGTGTCAAACTTCTTACCACCATGAGGTGGTTGTGCGTACGTGGGTGCCTACTACCCACGCCCTTCTCGTTCCCCGCATTTTGCCCCACGGATCCCCAGCGGCCTTAATTCCTTATTATAAGCACCTAGAATTGCTATAGCGGATTCCAGGAAGAGCCGAGGGACCTGGGCAGGGTGTCAAACTTCTTACCACCATGAGGTGATTGTGCGTACATGGGTGCGTACCCGCCATGCCCTCCTGGTTCACCGCATTTTGCCCCACGGATCCCCAGAGGCTTTATTTCCTTAATATTAGCCCTTAGAATTGCTCTAGCGGATTCCAGGAAGAGCCGAGGGACCTGGGCCGGGTGTCAAACTTCTTACCACCATGAGGTGGTTGCGCGTACATGGGTGCCTACCCGCCACGCCCTCCTGGTTCCCCGCATTTTGCCCCACGGACCCCCAGAGGCCTTAATTCCTTATTATAAGCACCTAGAATTGCTCTAGCGGATTCCAGGAAAAGCCGAGGGGCCTGGGCCGTGTGTCAAACTTCTTACCACCATGAGGTGGTTGTGCGTACATGGGTGCCTACCCGCTACGCCCTCCTGGTTCCCCGCATTTTGCCCCACGGATCCCCAGAAGCTTTAATTCCTTAAAATTAGCACTTAGAATTGCTATAGCGGATTCCAGGAAGAGCCGAGGGACCTGGGCCGGGTGTCAAACTTCTTACCACCATGAGGTGGTTGCGCGTACATGGGTGCCTACCCGCCACGCCCTCCTGGTTCCCCGCATTTTGCCCCACGGACCCCCAGAGGCCTTAATTCCTTAATATAAGCAGCTAGAATTGCTATAGCGGATTCCAGGAAGGGCCGAGGGACCTGGGCCGGGTATCAAACTTCTTACAACCTTGAGGTGGTTGTGCGTACATGGGTGCCTACCGACCACGCCTTCCTGGTTCCCCGCATTTTGCCCCACGGTTCCCCAGAGGCTTTAATTCCTTAACATAAGCACTTAGAATTGCTATAGCGGATTCCAGGAAGGGCCAAGGGACCTGGGCAGGGTGTCAAACTTCTTACAACCATGAGGTGGTTGTGCGTACATGGGTGCCTACCCGCCACGCCCTCCTGGTTTCCCGCATTTTGCCCCACGGATCCCCAGAGGCCTTAATTCTTTAACATAAGCACTTAGAATTGCTCTAGCGGATTCCAGGAAGAGCCGAGGGACCTGGGCCGGGTGTCAAACTTCTTACCACCATGAGGTGGTTGTGCGTACGTGGGTGCCTACTACCCACGCCCTTCTCGTTCCCCGCATTTTGCCCCACGGATCCCCAGCGGCCTTAATTCCTTATTATAAGCACTTAGAATTGCTATAGCGGATTCCAGGAAGAGCCGAGGGACCTGGGCAGGGTGTCAAACTTCTTACCACCATGAGGTGATTGTGCGTACATGGGTGCGTACCCGCCACGCCCTCCTGGTTCACCGCATTTTGCCCCACGGTCCCCCAGAGGCCTTAATTCCTTATTATAAGCACCTAGAATTGCTCTAGCGGATTCCAGGAAAAGCCGAGGGGCCTGGGCCGTGTGTCAAACTTCTTACCACCATGAGGTGGTTGTGCGTACATGGGTGCCTACCCGCTACGCCCTCCTGGTTCCCCGCATTTTGCCCCACGGATCCCCAGAAGCTTTAATTCCTTAATATAAGCAGCTAGAATTGCTATAGCGGATTCCAGGAAGGGCCGAGGGACCTGGGCCGGGTATCAAACTTCTTACAACCTTGAGGTGGTTGTGCGTACATGGGTGCCTACCGACCACGCCTTCCTGGTTCCCCGCATTTTGCCCCACGTTTCCCCAGAGGCTTTAATTCCTTAACATAAGCACTTAGAATTGCTATAGCGGATTCCAGGAAGGGCCGAGGGACCTGGGCCGGATGTCAAACTTCTTACAACCTTGAGGTGGTTGTGCGTACATGGGTGCCTACCCGCCACGCCATCCTGGTTCCTTGCATTTTGCCCAACGGACCCCCAGAATCCTTAATTCCTTAATATAAGCACGTAGAATTGCTATAGCCGATTCCAGGAAGGTCCAAGGGACCTGGGCCGGGTGTCAAACTTCTTACCACCATGGGGTGGTTGTGCGTACATGGGTGCCTACCCACCACGCCCTCCTGGTTCCTCGCATTTTGCCCCACGGACCCCCAGAATCCTTAATTCCTTAATATAAGCAGCTAGAATTGCTATAGCGGATTCCAGGAAGGGCCGAGGGACCTGGGCAGGGTGTCAAACTTCTTACCACCATGAGGTGGTTGCGCGTACATGGGTGCCTACCCGCCACGCCCTCCTGGTTCCCCGCATTTTGCCCCACGGACACCCAGAGGCCTTAATTCCTTATTATAAGCACCTAGAATTGCTATAGCGGATTCCAGGAAGAGCCGAGGGACCTGGGCCGTGTGTCAAACTTCTTACCACCATGAGGTGGTTGTGCGTACATGGGTGCCTACCCGCCACGCCCTCCTGGTTCCTCGCATTTTGCCCCACGGACCCCCAGAATCCTTAATTCCTTAATATAAGCAGCTAGAATTGCTATAGCGGATTCCAGGAAGGGCCGAGGGACCTGGGCAGGGTGTCAAACTTCTTACCACCATGAGGTGGTTGCGCGTACATGGGTGCCTACCCGCCACGCCCTCCTGGTTCCCCGCATTTTGCCCCACGGACACCCAGAGGCCTTAATTCCTTATTATAAGCACCTAGAATTGCTATAGCGGATTCCAGGAAGAGCCGAGGGACCTGGGCCGTGTGTCAAACTTCTTACCACCATGAGGTGGTTGTGCGTACATGGGTGCCTACCCACCACGCCCTCCTGGTTCCTCGCATTTTGCCCCACGGACCCCCAGAATCCTTAATTCCTTAATATAAGCAGCTAGAATTGCTATAGCGGATTCCAGGAAGGGCCGAGGGACCTGGGCCGTGTGTCAAACTTCTTACCACCATGAGGTGGTTGTGCGTACGTGGGTGCCTACCACCCACGCCCTTCTCGTTCCCCGCATTTTGCCCCACGGATCCCCAGCGGCCTTAATTCCTTATTATAAGCACCTAGATTTGCTATAGCGGATTCCAGGAAGAGCCGAGGGACCTGGGCAGGGTGTCAAACTTCTTACCACCATGAGGTGGTTGCGCGTACATGGGTGCCTACCCGCCACGCCCTCCTGGTTCCCCGCATTTTGCCCCACGGACACCCAGAGGCCTTAATTCCTTATTATAAGCACCTAGAATTGCTATAGCGGATTCCAGGAAGAGCCGAGGGACCTGGGCCGTGTGTCAAACTTCTTACCACCATGAGGTGGTTGTGCGTACATGGGTGCCTACCCACCACGCCCTCCTGGTTCCTCGCATTTTGCCCCACGGACCCCCAGAATCCTTAATTCCTTAATATAAGCAGCTAGAATTGCTATAGCGGATTCCAGGAAGGGCCGAGGGACCTGGGCCGTGTGTCAAACTTCTTACCACCATGAGGTGGTTGTGCGTACATGGGTGCCTACCCGCCACGCCCTCCTGGTTCCTCGCATTTTGTCCCACGGACCCCCAGAATCCTTAATTCCTTAATATAAGCACCTAGAATTGCTTTAGCGGATTCCAGGAAGGGCCGAGGGACCTGGGCAGGGTGTCAAACTTCTTACCACCATGAGGTGATTGTGCGTACATGGGTGCCTACCCGCCACGCCCTCCTGGTTCACCGCATTTTGCCCCACGGATCCCCAGAGGCTTTATTTCCTTAAGATTAGCCCTTAGAATTGCTCTAGCGGATTCCAGGAAGAGCCGAGGGACCTGGGCCGGGTGTCAAACTTCTTACCACCATGAGGTGGTTGCGCGTACATGGGTGCCTACCCGCCACGCCCTCCTGGTTTCCCGCATTTTGCCCCACGAACCCCCAGAATCCTTAATTCCTTAATATAAGCACCTAGAATTGCTATAGCGGATTCCAGGAAGAGCCGAGAGAACTGGGCCGGGTGTCAAACTTCTTACCACCATGAGGTGGTTGTGCGTACGTGGGTGCCTACCACCCACGCCCTTCTCGTCCCCCGCATTTTGCCCCACGGATCCCCAGCGGCCTTAATTCCTTATTATAAGCACCTAGATTTGCTATAGCGGATTCCAGGAAGAGCCGAGGGACCTGGGCAGGGTGTCAAACTTCTTACCACCATGAGGTGGTTGTACGTACATGGGTGCCTACCCGCTACGCCCTCCTGGTTCCCCGCATTTTGCCCCACGGATCCCCAGAAGCTTTAATTCCTTAAAATTAGCACTTAGAATTGCTATAGCGGATTCCAGGAAGAGCCGAAGGACCTGGGCCGGGTGTCAAACTTCTTACCACCATGAGGTGGTTGCGCGTACATGGGTGCCTACCCGCCACGCCCTCCTGGTTCCCCGCATTTTGCCCCACGGACCCCCAGAGGCCTTAATTCCTTATTATAAGCACCTAGAATTGCTATAGCGGATTCCAGGAAGAGCCGAGGGACCTGGGCCGTGTGTCAAACTTCTTACCACCATGAGGTGGTTGTGCGTACATGGGTGCCTACCCACCACGCCCTCCTGGTTCCTCGCATTTTGCCCCACGGACCCCCAGAATCCTTAATTCCTTAATATAAGCAGCTAGAATTGCTATAGCGGATTCCAGGAAGGGCCGAGGGACCTGGGCCGGGTATCAAACTTCTTACAACCTTGAGGTGGTTGTGCGTACATGGGTGCCTACCGACCACGCCTTCCTGGTTCCCCGCATTTTGCCCCACGTTTCCCCAGAGGCTTTAATTCCTTAACATAAGCAATTAGAATTGCTATAGCGGATTCCAGGAAGGGCCGAGGGACCTGGGCCGGATGTCAAACTTCTTACAACCTTGAGGTGGTTGTGCGTACATGGGTGCCTACCCGCCACGCCATCCTGGTTCCTTGCATTTTGCCCAACGGACCCCCAGAATCCTTAATTCCTTAATATAAGCACGTAGAATTGCTATAGCGGATTCCAGGAAGAGCCGAGGGACCTGGGCCGGGTGTCAAACTTCTTACCACCATGAGGTGGTTGTGCGTAGATGGGTGCCTACCCGCCACGCCCTCCTGGTTCCCTGCATTTTGCCCCACGGATCCCCAGAGGCCTTATTTCCTTAATATAAGCACCTAGAATTACTCTAGCGGATTCCAGGAAGGTCCGAGGGACCTGGGCCGGGTGTCAAACTTTTTACCACCATGAGGTGGTTGTGCGTACATGGGTGCCTACCCGCCACGCCCTCCTGGTTCCCCGCATTTTGCCCCACGGACCCCCAGAGGCCTTAATTCCTTATTATAAGCACCTAGAATTGCTATAGCGGATTCCAGGAAGAGCCGAGGGACCTGGGCCGGGTGTCAAACTTCTTACCACCTTGAGGTGGTTGTGCGTACATGGGTGCCTACCCGCCACGCCCTCCAGGTTCCCTGCATTTTGCCCAACGGATCACCAGATGACTTATTTCCTTAATATAAGCACCTAGAAGTACTCTAGCCGATTCCAGGAAGGTCCAAGGGACCTGGGCCGGGTGTCAAACTTCTTACCACCATGGGGTGGTTGTGCGTACATGGGTGCCTACCCGCCACGCCTTCCTGGTTCCCCGCATTTTGCCCCACGGACACCCAGAGGCCTTAATTCCTTATTATAAGCACCTAGAATTGCTATAGCGGATTCCAGGAAGAGCCGAGGGACCTGGGCCGTGTGTCAAACTTCTTACCACCATGAGGTGGTTGTGCGTACATGGGTGCCTACCCACCACGCCCTCCTGGTTCCTCGCATTTTGCCCAACGGACCCCCAGAATCCTTAATTCCTTAATATAAGCACGTAGAATTGCTATAGCCGATTCCAGGAAGGTCCAAGGGACCTGGGCCGGGTGTCAAACTTCTTACCACCATGGGGTGGTTGTGCGTACATGGGTGCCTACCCACCACGCCCTCCTGGTTCCTCGCATTTTGCCCCACGGACCCCCAGAATCCTTAATTCCTTAATATAAGCAGCTAGAATTGCTATAGCGGATTCCAGGAAGGGCCGAGGGACCTGGGCAGGGTGTCAAACTTCTTACCACCATGAGGTGGTTGCGCGTACATGGGTGCCTACCCGCCACGCCCTCCTGGTTCCCCGCATTTTGCCCCACGGACACCCAGAGGCCTTAATTCCTTATTATAAGCACCTAGAATTGCTATAGCGGATTCCAGGAAGAGCCGAGGGACCTGGGCCGTGTGTCAAACTTCTTACCACCATGAGGTGGTTGTGCGTACATGGGTGCCTACCCGCCACGCCCTCCTGGTTCCTCGCATTTTGCCCCACGGACCCCCAGAATCCTTAATTCCTTAATATAAGCAGCTAGAATTGCTATAGCGGATTCCAGGAAGGGCCGAGGGACCTGGGCAGGGTGTCAAACTTCTTACCACCATGAGGTGGTTGCGCGTACATGGGTGCCTACCCGCCACGCCCTCCTGGTTCCCCGCATTTTGCCCCACGGACACCCAGAGGCCTTAATTCCTTATTATAAGCACCTAGAATTGCTATAGCGGATTCCAGGAAGAGCCGAGGGACCTGGGCCGTGTGTCAAACTTCTTACCACCATGAGGTGGTTGTGCGTACATGGGTGCCTACCCACCACGCCCTCCTGGTTCCTCGCATTTTGCCCCACGGACCCCCAGAATCCTTAATTCCTTAATATAAGCAGCTAGAATTGCTATAGCGGATTCCAGGAAGGGCCGAGGGACCTGGGCCGTGTGTCAAACTTCTTACCACCATGAGGTGGTTGTGCGTACGTGGGTGCCTACCACCCACGCCCTTCTCGTTCCCCGCATTTTGCCCCACGGATCCCCAGCGGCCTTAATTCCTTATTATAAGCACCTAGATTTGCTATAGCGGATTCCAGGAAGAGCCGAGGGACCTGGGCAGGGTGTCAAACTTCTTACCACCATGAGGTGGTTGCGCGTACATGGGTGCCTACCCGCCACGCCCTCCTGGTTCCCCGCATTTTGCCCCACGGACACCCAGAGGCCTTAATTCCTTATTATAAGCACCTAGAATTGCTATAGCGGATTCCAGGAAGAGCCGAGGGACCTGGGCCGTGTGTCAAACTTCTTACCACCATGAGGTGGTTGTGCGTACATGGGTGCCTACCCACCACGCCCTCCTGGTTCCTCGCATTTTGCCCCACGGACCCCCAGAATCCTTAATTCCTTAATATAAGCAGCTAGAATTGCTATAGCGGATTCCAGGAAGGGCCGAGGGACCTGGGCCGTGTGTCAAACTTCTTACCACCATGAGGTGGTTGTGCGTACATGGGTGCCTACCCGCCACGCCCTCCTGGTTCCTCGCATTTTGTCCCACGGACCCCCAGAATCCTTAATTCCTTAATATAAGCACCTAGAATTGCTTTAGCGGATTCCAGGAAGGGCCGAGGGACCTGGGCAGGGTGTCAAACTTCTTACCACCATGAGGTGATTGTGCGTACATGGGTGCCTACCCGCCACGCCCTCCTGGTTCACCGCATTTTGCCCCACGGATCCCCAGAGGCTTTATTTCCTTAATATTAGCCCTTAGAATTGCTCTAGCGGATTCCAGGAAGAGCCGAGGGACCTGGGCCGGGTGTCAAACTTCTTACCACCATGAGGTGGTTGCGCGTACATGGGTGCCTACCCGCCACGCCCTCCTGGTTTCCCGCATTTTGCCCCACGAACCCCCAGAATCCTTAATTCCTTAATATAAGCACCTAGAATTGCTATAGCGGATTCCAGGAAGAGCCGAGAGAACTGGGCCGGGTGTCAAACTTCTTACCACCATGAGGTGGTTGTGCGTACGTGGGTGCCTACCACCCACGCCCTTCTCGTCCCCCGCATTTTGCCCCACGGATCCCCAGCGGCCTTAATTCCTTATTATAAGCACCTAGATTTGCTATAGCGGATTCCAGGAAGAGCCGAGGGACCTGGGCAGGGTGTCAAACTTCTTACCACCATGAGGTGGTTGTACGTACATGGGTGCCTACCCGCTACGCCCTCCTGGTTCCCCGCATTTTGCCCCACGGATCCCCAGAAGCTTTAATTCCTTAAAATTAGCACTTAGAATTGCTATAGCGGATTCCAGGAAGAGCCGAAGGACCTGGGCCGGGTGTCAAACTTCTTACCACCATGAGGTGGTTGCGCGTACATGGGTGCCTACCCGCCACGCCCTCCTGGTTCCCCGCATTTTGCCCCACGGACCCCCAGAGGCCTTAATTCCTTATTATAAGCACCTAGAATTGCTATAGCGGATTCCAGGAAGAGCCGAGGGACCTGGGCCGTGTGTCAAACTTCTTACCACCATGAGGTGGTTGTGCGTACATGGGTGCCTACCCACCACGCCCTCCTGGTTCCTCGCATTTTGCCCCACGGACCCCCAGAATCCTTAATTCCTTAATATAAGCAGCTAGAATTGCTATAGCGGATTCCAGGAAGGGCCGAGGGACCTGGGCCGGGTATCAAACTTCTTACAACCTTGAGGTGGTTGTGCGTACATGGGTGCCTACCGACCACGCCTTCCTGGTTCCCCGCATTTTGCCCCACGTTTCCCCAGAGGCTTTAATTCCTTAACATAAGCAATTAGAATTGCTATAGCGGATTCCAGGAAGGGCCGAGGGACCTGGGCCGGATGTCAAACTTCTTACAACCTTGAGGTGGTTGTGCGTACATGGGTGCCTACCCGCCACGCCATCCTGGTTCCTTGCATTTTGCCCAACGGACCCCCAGAATCCTTAATTCCTTAATATAAGCACGTAGAATTGCTATAGCGGATTCCAGGAAGAGCCGAGGGACCTGGGCCGGGTGTCAAACTTCTTACCACCATGAGGTGGTTGTGCGTAGATGGGTGCCTACCCGCCACGCCCTCCTGGTTCCCTGCATTTTGCCCCACGGATCCCCAGAGGCCTTATTTCCTTAATATAAGCACCTAGAATTACTCTAGCGGATTCCAGGAAGGTCCGAGGGACCTGGGCCGGGTGTCAAACTTTTTACCACCATGAGGTGGTTGTGCGTACATGGGTGCCTACCCGCCACGCCCTCCTGGTTCCCCGCATTTTGCCCCACGGACCCCCAGAGGCCTTAATTCCTTATTATAAGCACCTAGAATTGCTATAGCGGATTCCAGGAAGAGCCGAGGGACCTGGGCCGGGTGTCAAACTTCTTACCACCATGAGGTGGTTGCGCGTACATGGGTGCCTACCCGCCACGCCCTCCTGGTTCCCCGCATTTTGCCCCACGGACCCCCAGAGGCCTTAATTCCTTAATATAAGCAGCTAGAATTGCTATAGCGGATTCCAGGAAGGGCCGAGGGACCTGGGCCGGGTATCAAACTTCTTACAACCTTGAGGTGGTTGTGCGTACATGGGTGCCTACCGACCACGCCTTCCTGGTTCCCCGCATTTTGCCCCACGGTTCCCCAGAGGCTTTAATTCCTTAACATAAGCACTTAGAATTGCTATAGCGGATTCCAGGAAGGGCCAAGGGACCTGGGCAGGGTGTCAAACTTCTTACAACCATGAGGTGGTTGTGCGTACATGGGTGCCTACCCGCCACGCCCTCCTGGTTTCCCGCATTTTGCCCCACGGATCCCCAGAGGCCTTAATTCTTTAACATAAGCACTTAGAATTGCTCTAGCGGATTCCAGGAAGAGCCGAGGGACCTGGGCCGGGTGTCAAACTTCTTACCACCATGAGGTGGTTGTGCGTACGTGGGTGCCTACTACCCACGCCCTTCTCGTTCCCCGCATTTTGCCCCACGGATCCCCAGCGGCCTTAATTCCTTATTATAAGCACTTAGAATTGCTATAGCGGATTCCAGGAAGAGCCGAGGGACCTGGGCAGGGTGTCAAACTTCTTACCACCATGAGGTGATTGTGCGTACATGGGTGCGTACCCGCCACGCCCTCCTGGTTCACCGCATTTTGCCCCACGGTCCCCCAGAGGCCTTAATTCCTTATTATAAGCACCTAGAATTGCTCTAGCGGATTCCAGGAAAAGCCGAGGGGCCTGGGCCGTGTGTCAAACTTCTTACCACCATGAGGTGGTTGTGCGTACATGGGTGCCTACCCGCTACGCCCTCCTGGTTCCCCGCATTTTGCCCCACGGATCCCCAGAAGCTTTAATTCCTTAATATAAGCAGCTAGAATTGCTATAGCGGATTCCAGGAAGGGCCGAGGGACCTGGGCCGGGTATCAAACTTCTTACAACCTTGAGGTGGTTGTGCGTACATGGGTGCCTACCGACCACGCCTTCCTGGTTCCCCGCATTTTGCCCCACGTTTCCCCAGAGGCTTTAATTCCTTAACATAAGCACTTAGAATTGCTATAGCGGATTCCAGGAAGGGCCGAGGGACCTGGGCCGGATGTCAAACTTCTTACAACCTTGAGGTGGTTGTGCGTACATGGGTGCCTACCCGCCACGCCATCCTGGTTCCTTGCATTTTGCCCAACGGACCCCCAGAATCCTTAATTCCTTAATATAAGCACGTAGAATTGCTATAGCCGATTCCAGGAAGGTCCAAGGGACCTGGGCCGGGTGTCAAACTTCTTACCACCATGGGGTGGTTGTGCGTACATGGGTGCCTACCCACCACGCCCTCCTGGTTCCTCGCATTTTGCCCCACGGACCCCCAGAATCCTTAATTCCTTAATATAAGCAGCTAGAATTGCTATAGCGGATTCCAGGAAGGGCCGAGGGACCTGGGCAGGGTGTCAAACTTCTTACCACCATGAGGTGGTTGCGCGTACATGGGTGCCTACCCGCCACGCCCTCCTGGTTCCCCGCATTTTGCCCCACGGACACCCAGAGGCCTTAATTCCTTATTATAAGCACCTAGAATTGCTATAGCGGATTCCAGGAAGAGCCGAGGGACCTGGGCCGTGTGTCAAACTTCTTACCACCATGAGGTGGTTGTGCGTACATGGGTGCCTACCCGCCACGCCCTCCTGGTTCCTCGCATTTTGCCCCACGGACCCCCAGAATCCTTAATTCCTTAATATAAGCAGCTAGAATTGCTATAGCGGATTCCAGGAAGGGCCGAGGGACCTGGGCAGGGTGTCAAACTTCTTACCACCATGAGGTGGTTGCGCGTACATGGGTGCCTACCCGCCACGCCCTCCTGGTTCCCCGCATTTTGCCCCACGGACACCCAGAGGCCTTAATTCCTTATTATAAGCACCTAGAATTGCTATAGCGGATTCCAGGAAGAGCCGAGGGACCTGGGCCGTGTGTCAAACTTCTTACCACCATGAGGTGGTTGTGCGTACATGGGTGCCTACCCACCACGCCCTCCTGGTTCCTCGCATTTTGCCCCACGGACCCCCAGAATCCTTAATTCCTTAATATAAGCAGCTAGAATTGCTATAGCGGATTCCAGGAAGGGCCGAGGGACCTGGGCCGTGTGTCAAACTTCTTACCACCATGAGGTGGTTGTGCGTACGTGGGTGCCTACCACCCACGCCCTTCTCGTTCCCCGCATTTTGCCCCACGGATCCCCAGCGGCCTTAATTCCTTATTATAAGCACCTAGATTTGCTATAGCGGATTCCAGGAAGAGCCGAGGGACCTGGGCAGGGTGTCAAACTTCTTACCACCATGAGGTGGTTGCGCGTACATGGGTGCCTACCCGCCACGCCCTCCTGGTTCCCCGCATTTTGCCCCACGGACACCCAGAGGCCTTAATTCCTTATTATAAGCACCTAGAATTGCTATAGCGGATTCCAGGAAGAGCCGAGGGACCTGGGCCGTGTGTCAAACTTCTTACCACCATGAGGTGGTTGTGCGTACATGGGTGCCTACCCACCACGCCCTCCTGGTTCCTCGCATTTTGCCCCACGGACCCCCAGAATCCTTAATTCCTTAATATAAGCAGCTAGAATTGCTATAGCGGATTCCAGGAAGGGCCGAGGGACCTGGGCCGTGTGTCAAACTTCTTACCACCATGAGGTGGTTGTGCGTACATGGGTGCCTACCCGCCACGCCCTCCTGGTTCCTCGCATTTTGTCCCACGGACCCCCAGAATCCTTAATTCCTTAATATAAGCACCTAGAATTGCTTTAGCGGATTCCAGGAAGGGCCGAGGGACCTGGGCAGGGTGTCAAACTTCTTACCACCATGAGGTGATTGTGCGTACATGGGTGCCTACCCGCCACGCCCTCCTGGTTCACCGCATTTTGCCCCACGGATCCCCAGAGGCTTTATTTCCTTAAGATTAGCCCTTAGAATTGCTCTAGCGGATTCCAGGAAGAGCCGAGGGACCTGGGCCGGGTGTCAAACTTCTTACCACCATGAGGTGGTTGCGCGTACATGGGTGCCTACCCGCCACGCCCTCCTGGTTTCCCGCATTTTGCCCCACGAACCCCCAGAATCCTTAATTCCTTAATATAAGCACCTAGAATTGCTATAGCGGATTCCAGGAAGAGCCGAGAGAACTGGGCCGGGTGTCAAACTTCTTACCACCATGAGGTGGTTGTGCGTACGTGGGTGCCTACCACCCACGCCCTTCTCGTCCCCCGCATTTTGCCCCACGGATCCCCAGCGGCCTTAATTCCTTATTATAAGCACCTAGATTTGCTATAGCGGATTCCAGGAAGAGCCGAGGGACCTGGGCAGGGTGTCAAACTTCTTACCACCATGAGGTGGTTGTACGTACATGGGTGCCTACCCGCTACGCCCTCCTGGTTCCCCGCATTTTGCCCCACGGATCCCCAGAAGCTTTAATTCCTTAAAATTAGCACTTAGAATTGCTATAGCGGATTCCAGGAAGAGCCGAAGGACCTGGGCCGGGTGTCAAACTTCTTACCACCATGAGGTGGTTGCGCGTACATGGGTGCCTACCCGCCACGCCCTCCTGGTTCCCCGCATTTTGCCCCACGGACCCCCAGAGGCCTTAATTCCTTATTATAAGCACCTAGAATTGCTATAGCGGATTCCAGGAAGAGCCGAGGGACCTGGGCCGTGTGTCAAACTTCTTACCACCATGAGGTGGTTGTGCGTACATGGGTGCCTACCCACCACGCCCTCCTGGTTCCTCGCATTTTGCCCCACGGACCCCCAGAATCCTTAATTCCTTAATATAAGCAGCTAGAATTGCTATAGCGGATTCCAGGAAGGGCCGAGGGACCTGGGCCGGGTATCAAACTTCTTACAACCTTGAGGTGGTTGTGCGTACATGGGTGCCTACCGACCACGCCTTCCTGGTTCCCCGCATTTTGCCCCACGTTTCCCCAGAGGCTTTAATTCCTTAACATAAGCAATTAGAATTGCTATAGCGGATTCCAGGAAGGGCCGAGGGACCTGGGCCGGATGTCAAACTTCTTACAACCTTGAGGTGGTTGTGCGTACATGGGTGCCTACCCGCCACGCCATCCTGGTTCCTTGCATTTTGCCCAACGGACCCCCAGAATCCTTAATTCCTTAATATAAGCACGTAGAATTGCTATAGCGGATTCCAGGAAGAGCCGAGGGACCTGGGCCGGGTGTCAAACTTCTTACCACCATGAGGTGGTTGTGCGTAGATGGGTGCCTACCCGCCACGCCCTCCTGGTTCCCTGCATTTTGCCCCACGGATCCCCAGAGGCCTTATTTCCTTAATATAAGCACCTAGAATTACTCTAGCGGATTCCAGGAAGGTCCGAGGGACCTGGGCCGGGTGTCAAACTTTTTACCACCATGAGGTGGTTGTGCGTACATGGGTGCCTACCCGCCACGCCCTCCTGGTTCCCCGCATTTTGCCCCACGGACCCCCAGAGGCCTTAATTCCTTATTATAAGCACCTAGAATTGCTATAGCGGATTCCAGGAAGAGCCGAGGGACCTGGGCCGGGTGTCAAACTTCTTACCACCTTGAGGTGGTTGTGCGTACATGGGTGCCTACCCGCCACGCCCTCCAGGTTCCCTGCATTTTGCCCAACGGATCACCAGATGACTTATTTCCTTAATATAAGCACCTAGAATTACTCTAGCCGATTCCAGGAAGGTCCAAGGGACCTGGGCCGGGTGTCAAACTTCTTACCACCATGGGGTGGTTGTGCGTACATGGGTGCCTACCCGCCACGCCTTCCTGGTTCCCCGCATTTTGCCCCACGGACACCCAGAGGCCTTAATTCCTTATTATAAGCACCTAGAATTGCTATAGCGGATTCCAGGAAGAGCCGAGGGACCTGGGCCGTGTGTCAAACTTCTTACCACCATGAGGTGGTTGTGCGTACATGGGTGCCTACCCACCACGCCCTCCTGGTTCCTCGCATTTTGCCCAACGGACCCCCAGAATCCTTAATTCCTTAATATAAGCACGTAGAATTGCTATAGCCGATTCCAGGAAGGTCCAAGGGACCTGGGCCGGGTGTCAAACTTCTTACCACCATGGGGTGGTTGTGCGTACATGGGTGCCTACCCACCACGCCCTCCTGGTTCCTCGCATTTTGCCCCACGGACCCCCAGAATCCTTAATTCCTTAATATAAGCAGCTAGAATTGCTATAGCGGATTCCAGGAAGGGCCGAGGGACCTGGGCAGGGTGTCAAACTTCTTACCACCATGAGGTGGTTGCGCGTACATGGGTGCCTACCCGCCACGCCCTCCTGGTTCCCCGCATTTTGCCCCACGGACACCCAGAGGCCTTAATTCCTTATTATAAGCACCTAGAATTGCTATAGCGGATTCCAGGAAGAGCCGAGGGACCTGGGCCGTGTGTCAAACTTCTTACCACCATGAGGTGGTTGTGCGTACATGGGTGCCTACCCGCCACGCCCTCCTGGTTCCTCGCATTTTGCCCCACGGACCCCCAGAATCCTTAATTCCTTAATATAAGCAGCTAGAATTGCTATAGCGGATTCCAGGAAGGGCCGAGGGACCTGGGCAGGGTGTCAAACTTCTTACCACCATGAGGTGGTTGCGCGTACATGGGTGCCTACCCGCCACGCCCTCCTGGTTCCCCGCATTTTGCCCCACGGACACCCAGAGGCCTTAATTCCTTATTATAAGCACCTAGAATTGCTATAGCGGATTCCAGGAAGAGCCGAGGGACCTGGGCCGTGTGTCAAACTTCTTACCACCATGAGGTGGTTGTGCGTACATGGGTGCCTACCCACCACGCCCTCCTGGTTCCTCGCATTTTGCCCCACGGACCCCCAGAATCCTTAATTCCTTAATATAAGCAGCTAGAATTGCTATAGCGGATTCCAGGAAGGGCCGAGGGACCTGGGCCGTGTGTCAAACTTCTTACCACCATGAGGTGGTTGTGCGTACGTGGGTGCCTACCACCCACGCCCTTCTCGTTCCCCGCATTTTGCCCCACGGATCCCCAGCGGCCTTAATTCCTTATTATAAGCACCTAGATTTGCTATAGCGGATTCCAGGAAGAGCCGAGGGACCTGGGCAGGGTGTCAAACTTCTTACCACCATGAGGTGGTTGCGCGTACATGGGTGCCTACCCGCCACGCCCTCCTGGTTCCCCGCATTTTGCCCCACGGACACCCAGAGGCCTTAATTCCTTATTATAAGCACCTAGAATTGCTATAGCGGATTCCAGGAAGAGCCGAGGGACCTGGGCCGTGTGTCAAACTTCTTACCACCATGAGGTGGTTGTGCGTACATGGGTGCCTACCCACCACGCCCTCCTGGTTCCTCGCATTTTGCCCCACGGACCCCCAGAATCCTTAATTCCTTAATATAAGCAGCTAGAATTGCTATAGCGGATTCCAGGAAGGGCCGAGGGACCTGGGCCGTGTGTCAAACTTCTTACCACCATGAGGTGGTTGTGCGTACATGGGTGCCTACCCGCCACGCCCTCCTGGTTCCTCGCATTTTGTCCCACGGACCCCCAGAATCCTTAATTCCTTAATATAAGCACCTAGAATTGCTTTAGCGGATTCCAGGAAGGGCCGAGGGACCTGGGCAGGGTGTCAAACTTCTTACCACCATGAGGTGATTGTGCGTACATGGGTGCCTACCCGCCACGCCCTCCTGGTTCACCGCATTTTGCCCCACGGATCCCCAGAGGCTTTATTTCCTTAATATTAGCCCTTAGAATTGCTCTAGCGGATTCCAGGAAGAGCCGAGGGACCTGGGCCGGGTGTCAAACTTCTTACCACCATGAGGTGGTTGCGCGTACATGGGTGCCTACCCGCCACGCCCTCCTGGTTTCCCGCATTTTGCCCCACGAACCCCCAGAATCCTTAATTCCTTAATATAAGCACCTAGAATTGCTATAGCGGATTCCAGGAAGAGCCGAGAGAACTGGGCCGGGTGTCAAACTTCTTACCACCATGAGGTGGTTGTGCGTACGTGGGTGCCTACCACCCACGCCCTTCTCGTCCCCCGCATTTTGCCCCACGGATCCCCAGCGGCCTTAATTCCTTATTATAAGCACCTAGATTTGCTATAGCGGATTCCAGGAAGAGCCGAGGGACCTGGGCAGGGTGTCAAACTTCTTACCACCATGAGGTGGTTGTACGTACATGGGTGCCTACCCGCTACGCCCTCCTGGTTCCCCGCATTTTGCCCCACGGATCCCCAGAAGCTTTAATTCCTTAAAATTAGCACTTAGAATTGCTATAGCGGATTCCAGGAAGAGCCGAAGGACCTGGGCCGGGTGTCAAACTTCTTACCACCATGAGGTGGTTGCGCGTACATGGGTGCCTACCCGCCACGCCCTCCTGGTTCCCCGCATTTTGCCCCACGGACCCCCAGAGGCCTTAATTCCTTATTATAAGCACCTAGAATTGCTATAGCGGATTCCAGGAAGAGCCGAGGGACCTGGGCCGTGTGTCAAACTTCTTACCACCATGAGGTGGTTGTGCGTACATGGGTGCCTACCCACCACGCCCTCCTGGTTCCTCGCATTTTGCCCCACGGACCCCCAGAATCCTTAATTCCTTAATATAAGCAGCTAGAATTGCTATAGCGGATTCCAGGAAGGGCCGAGGGACCTGGGCCGGGTATCAAACTTCTTACAACCTTGAGGTGGTTGTGCGTACATGGGTGCCTACCGACCACGCCTTCCTGGTTCCCCGCATTTTGCCCCACGTTTCCCCAGAGGCTTTAATTCCTTAACATAAGCAATTAGAATTGCTATAGCGGATTCCAGGAAGGGCCGAGGGACCTGGGCCGGATGTCAAACTTCTTACAACCTTGAGGTGGTTGTGCGTACATGGGTGCCTACCCGCCACGCCATCCTGGTTCCTTGCATTTTGCCCAACGGACCCCCAGAATCCTTAATTCCTTAATATAAGCACGTAGAATTGCTATAGCGGATTCCAGGAAGAGCCGAGGGACCTGGGCCGGGTGTCAAACTTCTTACCACCATGAGGTGGTTGTGCGTAGATGGGTGCCTACCCGCCACGCCCTCCTGGTTCCCTGCATTTTGCCCCACGGATCCCCAGAGGCCTTATTTCCTTAATATAAGCACCTAGAATTACTCTAGCGGATTCCAGGAAGGTCCGAGGGACCTGGGCCGGGTGTCAAACTTTTTACCACCATGAGGTGGTTGTGCGTACATGGGTGCCTACCCGCCACGCCCTCCTGGTTCCCCGCATTTTGCCCCACGGACCCCCAGAGGCCTTAATTCCTTATTATAAGCACCTAGAATTGCTATAGCGGATTCCAGGAAGAGCCGAGGGACCTGGGCCGGGTGTCAAACTTCTTACCACCTTGAGGTGGTTGTGCGTACATGGGTGCCTACCCGCCACGCCCTCCAGGTTCCCTGCATTTTGCCCAACGGATCACCAGATGACTTATTTCCTTAATATAAGCACCTAGAATTACTCTAGCCGATTCCAGGAAGGTCCAAGGGACCTGGGCCGGGTGTCAAACTTCTTACCACCATGGGGTGGTTGTGCGTACATGGGTGCCTACCCGCCACGCCTTCCTGGTTCCCCGCATTTTGCCCCACGGACACCCAGAGGCCTTAATTCCTTATTATAAGCACCTAGAATTGCTATAGCGGATTCCAGGAAGAGCCGAGGGACCTGGGCCGTGTGTCAAACTTCTTACCACCATGAGGTGGTTGTGCGTACATGGGTGCCTACCCACCACGCCCTCCTGGTTCCTCGCATTTTGCCCCACGGACCCCCAGAATCCTTAATTCCTTAATATAAGCAGCTAGAATTGCTATAGCGGATTCCAGGAAGGGCCGAGGGACCTGGGCAGGGTGTCAAACTTCTTACCACCATGAGGTGGTTGCGCGTACATGGGTGCCTACCCGCAACGCCCTCCTGGTTCCCCGCATTTTGCCCCACGGACACCCAGAGGCCTTAATTCCTTATTATAAGCACCTAGAATTGCTATAGCGGATTCCAGGAAGAGCCGAGGGACCTGGGCCGTGTGTCAAACTTCTTACCACCATGAGGTGGTTGTGCGTACATGGGTGCCTACCCACCACGCCCTCCTGGTTCCTCGCATTTTGCCCCACGGACCCCCAGAATCCTTAATTCCTTAATATAAGCAGCTAGAATTGCTATAGCGGATTCCAGGAAGGGCCGAGGGACCTGGGCCGTGTGTCAAACTTCTTACCACCATGAGGTGGTTGTGCGTACGTGGGTGCCTACCACCCACGCCCTTCTCGTTCCCCGCATTTTGCCCCACGGATCCCCAGCGGCCTTAATTCCTTATTATAAGCACCTAGATTTGCTATAGCGGATTCCAGGAAGAGCCGAGGGACCTGGGCAGGGTGTCAAACTTCTTACCACCATGAGGTGGTTGCGCGTACATGGGTGCCTACCCGCCACGCCCTCCTGGTTCCCCGCATTTTGCCCCACGGACACCCAGAGGCCTTAATTCCTTATTATAAGCACTTAGAATTGCTCTAGCGGATTCCAGGAAGAGCCGAGGGACCTGGGCCGGGTGTCAAACTTCTTACCACCATGAGGTGGTTGTGCGTACGTGGGTGCCTACTACCCACGCCCTTCTCGTTCCCCGCATTTTGCCCCACGGATCCCCAGCGGCCTTAATTCCTTATTATAAGCACCTAGAATTGCTATAGCGGATTCCAGGAAGAGCCGAGGGACCTGGGCAGGGTGTCAAACTTCTTACCACCATGAGGTGATTGTGCGTACATGGGTGCGTACCCGCCACGCCCTCCTGGTTCACCGCATTTTGCCCCACGGATCCCCAGAGGCTTTATTTCCTTAATATTAGCCCTTAGAATTGCTCTAGCGGATTCCAGGAAGAGCCGAGGGACCTGGGCCGGGTGTCAAACTTCTTACCACCATGAGGTGGTTGCGCGTACATGGGTGCCTACCCGCCACGCCCTCCTGGTTCCCCGCATTTTGCCCCACGGACCCCCAGAGGCCTTAATTCCTTATTATAAGCACCTAGAATTGCTCTAGCGGATTCCAGGAAAAGCCGAGGGGCCTGGGCCGTGTGTCAAACTTCTTACCACCATGAGGTGGTTGTGCGTACATGGGTGCCTACCCGCCACGCCCTCCTGGTTCCCCGCATTTTGCCCCACGGATCCCCAGAGGCCTTAATTCTTTAACATAAGCACTTAGAATTGCTCTAGCGGATTCCAGGAAGAGCCGAGGGACCTGGGCCGGGTGTCAAACTTCTTACCACCATGAGGTGGTTGTGCGTACGTGGGTGCCTACTACCCACGCCCTTCTCGTTCCCCGCATTTTGCCCCACGGATCCCCAGCGGCCTTAATTCCTTATTATAAGCACCTAGAATTGCTATAGCGGATTCCAGGAAGAGCCGAGGGACCTGGGCAGGGTGTCAAACTTCTTACCACCATGAGGTGATTGTGCGTACATGGGTGCGTACTCGCCACGCCCTCCTGGTTCACCGCATTTTGCCCCACGGATCCCCAGAGGCTTTAATTCCTTAAAATTAGCACTTAGAATTGCTATAGCGGATTCCAGGAAGAGCCGAGGGACCTGGGCCGGGTGTCAAACTTCTTACCACCATGAGGTGGTTGCGCGTACATGGGTGCCTACCCGCCACGCCCTCCTGGTTCCCCGCATTTTGCCCCACGGACCCCCAGAGGCCTTAATTCCTTATTATAAGCACCTAGAATTGCTATAGCGGATTCCAGGAAGAGCCGAGGGACCTGGGCCGTGTGTCAAACTTCTTACCACCATGAGGTGGTTGTGCGTACATGGGTGCCTACCCACCACGCCCTCCTGGTTCCTCGCATTTTGCCCCACGGACCCCCAGAATCCTTAATTCCTTAATATAAGCAGCTAGAATTGCTATAGCGGATTCCAGGAAGGGCCGAGGGACCTGGGCCGGGTATCAAACTTCTTACAACCTTGAGGTGGTTGTGCGTACATGGGTGCCTACCGACCACGCCTTCCTGGTTCCCCGCATTTTGCCCCACGGTTCCCCAGAGGCTTTAATTCCTTAACATAAGCACTTAGAATTGCTATAGCGGATTCCAGGAAGGGCCAAGGGACCTGGGCCGGATGTCAAACTTCTTACAACCTTGAGGTGGTTGTGCGTACATGGGTGCCTACCCGCCACGCCATCCTGGTTCCTTGCATTTTGCCCAACGGACCCCCAGAGGCCTTATTTCCTTAATATAAGCACCTAGAATTACTCTAGCGGATTCCAGGAAGGGCCGAGGGACCTGGGCCGGGTGTCAAACTTTTTACCACCATGAGGTGGTTGTGCGTACATGGGTGCCTACCCGCCACGCCCTCCTGGTTCCCCGCATTTTGCCCCACGGACCCCCAGAGGCCTTAATTCCTTATTATAAGCACCTAGAATTGCTATAGCGGATTCCAGGAAGAGCCGAGGGACCTGGGCCGGGTGTCAAACTTCTTACCACCTTGAGGTGGTTGTGCGTACATGGGTGCCTACCCGCCACGCCCTCCAGGTTCCCTGCATTTTGCCCAACGGATCCCCAGATGACTTATTTCCTTAATATAAGCACCTAGAATTACTCTAGCCGATTCCAGGAAGGTCCAAGGGACCTGGGCCGGGTGTCAAACTTCTTACCACCATGGGGTGGTTGTGCGTACACGAGTGCCTTCCCGCCACGCCCTCCTGGTTCCCCGCATTTTGCCCCACGGTTCCCCAGAGGCTTTAATTCCTTAACATAAGCACTTAGAATTGCTATAGCGGATTCCAGGAAGGGCCAAGGGACCTGGGCAGGGTGTCAAACTTCTTACAACCATGAGGTGGTTGTGCGTACATGGGTGCCTACCCGCCACGCCCTCCTGGTTTCCCGCATTTTGCCCCACGGATCCCCAGAGGCCTTAATTCTTTAACATAAGCACTTAGAATTGCTCTAGCGGATTCCAGGAAGAGCCGAGGGACCTGGGCCGGGTGTCAAACTTCTTACCACCATGAGGTGGTTGTGCGTACGTGGGTGCCTACTACCCACGCCCTTCTCGTTCCCCGCATTTTGCCCCACGGATCCCCAGCGGCCTTAATTCCTTATTATAAGCACCTAGAATTGCTATAGCGGATTCCAGGAAGAGCCGAGGGACCAGGGCCGGGTGTCAAACTTCTTACCACCATGAGGTGGTTGTGCGTACGTGGGTGCCTACCACCCACGCCCTTCTCGTTCCCCGCATTTTGCCCCACGGATCCCCAGCGGCCTTAATTCCTTATTATAAGCACCTAGAATTGCTATAGCGGATTCCAGGAAGAGCCGAGGGACCTCGGCCGTGTGTCAAACTTCTTACCACCATGAGGTGGTTGTGCGTACATGGGTGCCTACCCACCACGCCCTCCTGGTTCCTCGCATTTTGCCCCACGGACCCCCAGAATCCTTAATTCCTTATTATAAGCACCTAGAATTGCTATAGCGGATTCCAGGAAGAGCCGAGGGACCTGGGCCGGGTGTCAAACTTCTTACCACCATGAGGTGGTTGTGCGTACGTGGGTGCCTACTACCCACGCCCTTCTCGTTCCCCGCATTTTGCCCCACGGATCCCCAGCGGCCTTAATTCCTTATTATAAGCACCTAGAATTGCTATAGCGGATTCCAGGAAGAGCCGAGGGACCAGGGCCGGGTGTCAAACTTCTTACCACCATGAGGTGGTTGTGCGTACGTGGGTGCCTACCACCCACGCCCTTCTCGTTCCCCGCATTTTGCCCCACGGATCCCCAGCGGCCTTAATTCCTTATTATAAGCACCTAGAATTGCTATAGCGGATTCCAGGAAGAGCCGAGGGACCTCGGCCGTGTGTCAAACTTCTTACCACCATGAGGTGGTTGTGCGTACATGGGTGCCTACCCACCACGCCCTCCTGGTTCCTCGCATTTTGCCCCACGGACCCCCAGAATCCTTAATTCCTTATTATAAGCACCTAGAATTGCTATAGCGGATTCCAGGAAGAGCCGAGGGACCTGGGCCGGGTGTCAAACTTTTTACCACCATGAGGTGGTTGTGCGTACATGGGTGCCTACCCGCTACGCCCTCCTGGTTCCCCGCATTTTGCCCCACGGATCCCCAGAAGCTTTAATTCCTTAAAATTAGCACTTAGAATTGCTATAGCGGATTCCAGGAAGAGCCGAAGGACCTGGGCCGGGTGTCAAACTTCTTACCACCATAAGGTGGTTGCGCGTACATGGGTGCCTACCTGCCACGCCCTCCTGGTTCCCCGCATTTTGCCCCACGGACCCCCAGAGGCCTTAATTCCTTATTATAAGCACCTAGAATTGCTATAGCGGATTCCAGGAAGAGCCGAGGGACCTGGGCCGTGTGTCAAACTTCTTACCACCATGAGGTGGTTGTGCGTACATGGGTGCCTACCCACCACGCCCTCCTGGTTCCTCGCATTTTGCCCCACGGACCCCCAGAATCCTTAATTCCTTAATATAAGCAGCTAGAATTGCTATAGCGGATTCCAGGAAGGGCCGAGGGACCTGGGCCGGGTATCAAACTTCTTACAACCTTGAGGTGGTTGTGCGTACATGGGTGCCTACCGACCACGCCTTCCTGGTTCCCCGCATTTTGCCCCACGTTTCCCCAGAGGCTTTAATTCCTTAACATAAGCACTTAGAATTGCTATAGCGGATTCCAGGAAGGGCCGAGGGACCTGGGCCGGATGTCAAACTTCTTACAACCTTGAGGTGGTTGTGCGTACATGGGTGCCTACCCGCCACGCCATCCTGGTTCCTTGCATTTTGCCCAACGGACTCCCAGAATCCTTAATTCCTTAATATAAGCACGTAGAATTGCTATAGCGGATTCCAGGAAGAGCCGAGGGACCTGGGCCGGGTGTCAAACTTCTTACCACCATGAGGTGGTTGTGCGTAGATGGGTGCCTACCCGCCACGCTCTCCTGGTTCCCTGCATTTTGCCCCACGGATCCCCAGAGGCCTTATTTCCTTAATATAAGCACCTAGAATTACTCTAGCGGATTCCAGGAAGGTCCGAGGGACCTGGGCCGGGTGTCAAACTTCTTACCACCATGAGGTGGTTGTGCGTAGATGGGTGCCTACCCGCCACGCCCTCCTGGTTCCCTGCATTTTGCCCCACGGATCCCCAGAGGCCTTATTTCCTTAATATAAGCACCTAGAATTACTCTAGCGGATTCCAGGAAGGTCCGAGGGACCTGGGCCGGGTGTCAAACTTTTTACCACCATGAGGTGGTTGTGCGTACATGGGTGCCTACCCGCCACGCCCTCCTGGTTCCCCGCATTTTGCCCCACGGACCCCCAGAGGCCTTAATTCCTTATTATAAGCACCTAGAATTGCTATAGCGGATTCCAGGAAGAGCCGAGGGACCTGGGCCGGATGTCAAACTTCTTACAACCTTGAGGTGGTTGTGCGTACATGGGTGCCTACCCGCCACGCCATCCTGGTTCCCCGCATTTTGCCCCACGTTTCCCCAGAGGCTTTAATTCCTTAACATAAGCACTTAGAATTGCTATAGCGGATTCCAGGAAGGGCCGAGGGACCTGGGCCGGATGTCAAACTTCTTACAACCTTGAGGTGGTTGTGCGTACATGGGTGCCTACCCGCCACGCCATCCTGGTTCCTTGCATTTTGCCCAACGGACCCCCAGAATCCTTAATTCCTTAATATAAGCACGTAGAATTGCTATAGCGGATTCCAGGAAGAGCCGAGGGACCTGGGCCGGGTGTCAAACTTCTTACCACCATGAGGTGGTTGTGCGTAGATGGGTGCCTACCCGCCACGCCCTCCTGGTTCCCTGCATTTTGCCCCACGGATCCCCAGAGGCCTTATTTCCTTAATATAAGCACCTAGAATTACTCTAGCGGATTCCAGGAAGGTCCGAGGGACCTGGGCCGGGTGTCAAACTTTTTACCACCATGAGGTGGTTGTGCGTACATGGGTGCCTACACGCCACGCCCTCCTGGTTCCCCGCATTTTGCCCTACGGACCCCCAGAGGCCTTAATTCCTTATTATAAGCACCTAGAATTGCTATAGCGGATTCCAGGAAGAGCCGAGGGACCTGGGCCGGGTGTCAAACTTCTTACCACCTTGAGGTGATTGTGCGTACATGGGTGCCTACCCGCCACGCCCTCCAGGTTCCCTGCATTTTGCCCAACGGATCACCAGATGACTTATTTCCTTAATATAAGCACCTAGAATTACTCTAGCCGATTCCAGGAAGGTCCAAGGGACTTGGGCCGGGTGTCAAACTTCTTACCACCATGGGGTGGTTGTGCGTACATGGGTGCCTACCCGCCACGCCCTCCTTGTTCCCCGCATTTTGCCCCACGGACCCTCAGAATCCTTAATTCCTTAATATAAGCACCTAGAATTGCTATAGCGGATTCCAGGAAGGGCCGAGGGACCTGGGCCGGGTGTCAAACTTCTTACAACCTTGAGGTGGGAGTGCGTACATGGGTGCCTACCGACCACGCCCTCCTGGTTCCCCGCATTTTGCCCCACGGACCCCCAGAATCCTTAATTCCTTAATATAAGCACCTAGAATTGCTATAGCGGATTCCAGGAAGAGCCGAGGGACCTGGGCAGGGTGTCAAACTTCTTACAACCATGAGGTGGTTGTGCGTACATGGGTGCCTACCCGCCACGCCCTCCTGGTTTCCCGCATTTTGCCCCACGGATCCCCAGAGGCCTTAATTCTTTAACATAAGCACTTAGAATTGCTCTAGCGAATTCCAGGAAGAGCCGAGGGACCTGGGCCGGGTGTCAAACTTCTTACCACCATGAGGTGGTTGTGCGTACGTGGGTGCCTACTACCCACGCCCTTCTCGTTCCCCGCATTTTGCCCCACGGATCCCCAGCGGCCTTAATTCCTTATTATAAGCACCTAGAATTGCTATAGCGGATTCCAGGAAGAGCCGAGGGACCTGGGCAGGGTGTCAAACTTCTTACCACCATGAGGTGATTGTGCGTACATGGGTGCGTACCCGCCATGCCCTCCTGGTTCACCGCATTTTGTCCCACGGATCCCCAGAGGCTTTATTTCCTTAATATTAGCCCTTAGAATTGCTCTAGCGGATTCCAGGAAGAGCCGAGGGACCTGGGCCGGGTGTCAAACTTCTTACCACCATGAGGTGGTTGCGCGTACATGGGTGCCTACCCGCCACGCCCTCCTGGTTCCCCGCATTTTGCCCCACGGACCCCCAGAGGCCTTAATTCCTTATTATAAGCACCTAGAATTGCTCTAGCGGATTCCAGGAAAAGCCGAGGGGCCTGGGCCGTGTGTCAAACTTCTTACCACCATGAGGTGGTTGTGCGTACATGGGTGCCTACCCGCTACGCCCTCCTGGTTCCCCGCATTTTGCCCCACGGATCCCCAGAAGCTTTAATTCCTTAAAATTAGCACTTAGAATTGCTATAGCGGATTCCAGGAAGAGCCGAGGGACCTGGGCCGGGTGTCAAACTTCTTACCACCATGAGGTGGTTGCGCGTACATGGGTGCCTACCCGCCACGCCCTCCTGGTTCCCCGCATTTTGCCCCACGGACCCCCAGAGGCCTTAATTCCTTAATATAAGCAGCTAGAATTGCTATAGCGGATTCCAGGAAGGGCCGAGGGACCTGGGCCGGGTATCAAACTTCTTACAACCTTGAGGTGGTTGTGCGTACATGGGTGCCTACCGACCACGCCTTCCTGGTTCCCCGCATTTTGCCCCACGGTTCCCCAGAGGCTTTAATTCCTTAACATAAGCACTTAGAATTGCTATAGCGGATTCCAGGAAGGGCCAAGGGACCTGGGCAGGGTGTCAAACTTCTTAAAACCATGAGGTGGTTGTGCGTACATGGGTGCCTACCCGCCACGCCCTCCTGGTTTCCCGCATTTTGCCCCACGGATCCCCAGAGGCCTTAATTCTTTAACATAAGCACTTAGAATTGCTCTAGCGGATTCCAGGAAGAGCCGAGGGACCTGGGCCGGGTGTCAAACTTGTTACCACCATGAGGTGGTTGTGCGTACGTGGGTGCCTACTACCCACGCCCTTCTCGTTCCCCGCATTTTGCCCCACGGATCCCCAGCGGCCTTAATTCCTTATTATAAGCACTTAGAATTGCTATAGCGGATTCCAGGAAGAGCCGAGGGACCTGGGCAGGGTGTCAAACTTCTTACCACCATGAGGTGATTGTGCGTACATGGGTGCGTACCCGCCACGCCCTCCTGGTTCACCGCATTTTGCCCCACGGTCCCCCAGAGGCCTTAATTCCTTATTATAAGCACCTAGAATTGCTCTAGCGGATTCCAGGAAAAGCCGAGGGGCCTGGGCCGTGTGTCAAACTTCTTACCACCATGAGGTGGTTGTGCGTACATGGGTGCCTACCCGCTACGCCCTCCTGGTTCCCCGCATTTTGCCCCACGGATCCCCAGAAGCTTTAATTCCTTAAAATTAGCACTTAGAATTGCTATAGCGGATTCCAGGAAGAGCCGAGGGACCTGGGCCGGGTGTCAAACTTCTTACCACCATGAGGTGGTTGCGCGTACATGGGTGCCTACCCGCCACGCCCTCCTGGTTCCCCGCATTTTGCCCCACGGACCCCCAGAGGCCTTAATTCCTTATTATAAGCACCTAGAATTGCTATAGCGGATTCCAGGAAGAGCCGAGGGACCTGGGCCGTGTGTCAAACTTCTTACCACCATGAGGTGGTTGTGCGTACATGGGTGCCTACCCACCACGCCCTCCTGGTTCCTCGCATTTTGCCCCACGGACCCCCAGAATCCTTAATTCCTTAATATAAGCAGCTAGAATTGCTATAGCGGATTCCAGGAAGGGCCGAGGGACCTGGGCCGGGTATCAAACTTCTTACAACCTTGAGGTGGTTGTGCGTACATGGGTGCCTACCGACCACGCCTTCCTGGTTCCCCGCATTTTGCCCCACGGTTCCCCAGAGGCTTTAATTCCTTAACATAAGCACTTAGAATTGCTATAGCGGATTCCAGGAAGGGCCAAGGGACCTGGGCCGGATGTCAAACTTCTTACAACCTTGAGGTGGTTGTGCGTACATGGGTGCCTACCCGCCACGCCATCCTGGTTCCTTGCATTTTGCCCAACGGACCCCCAGAATCCTTAATTCCTTAATATAAGCACGTAGAATTGCTATAGCGGATTCCAGGAAGAGCCGAGGGACCTGGGCCGGGTGTCAAACTTCTTACCACCATGAGGTGGTTGTGCGTAGATGGGTGCCTACCCGCCACGCCCTCCTGGTTCCCTGCATTTTGCCCCACGGATCCCCAGAGGCCTTATTTCCTTAATATAAGCACCTAGAATTACTCTAGCGGATTCCAGGAAGGTCCGAGGGACCTGGGCCGGGTGTCAAACTTTTTACCACCATGAGGTGGTTGTGCGTACATGGGTGCCTACCCGCCACGCCCTCCTGGTTCCCCGCATTTTGCCCCACGGACCCCCAGAGGCCTTAATTCCTTATTATAAGCACCTAGAATTGCTATAGCGGATTCCAGGAAGAGCCGAGGGACCTGGGCCGGGTGTCAAACTTCTTACCACCTTGAGGTGGTTGTGCGTACATGGGTGCCTACCCGCCACGCCCTCCAGGTTCCCTGCATTTTGCCCAACGGATCCCCAGATGACTTATTTCCTTAATATAAGCACCTAGAATTACTCTAGCCGATTCCAGGAAGGTCCAAGGGACCTGGGCCGGGTGTCAAACTTCTTACCACCATGGGGTGGTTGTGCGTACACGAGTGCCTTCCCGCCACGCCCTCCTGGTTCCCCGCATTTTGCCCCACGGACCCCCAGAGGCCTTAATTCCTTATTATAAGCACCTAGAATTGCTATAGCGGATTCCAGGAAGAGCCGAGGGACCTGGGCCGGGTGTCAAACTTCTTACCACCATGAGGTGGTTGTGCGTACATGGGTGCCTACCCGCCACGCCCTTCTGGTTTCCCGCATTTTGCCCCACGGACCCCCAGAGGCCTTAATTCCTTATTATAAGCACCTAGAATTGCTATAGCGGATTCCAGGAAGAGCCGAGGGACCTGGGCCGGGTGTCAAACTTTTTACCACCATGAGGTGGTTGTGCGTACATGGGTGCCTACCCGCCACGCCCTCCTGGTTTCCCGCATTTTGCCCCACGAACCCCCAGAATCCTTAATTCCTTAATATAAGCACCTAGAATTGCTATAGCGGATTCCAGGAAGAGCCGAGGGACCAGGGCCGGGTGTCAAACTTCTTACCACCATGAGGTGGTTGTGCGTACGTGGGTGCCTACCACCCACGCCCTTCTCGTTCCCCGCATTTTGCCCCACGGATCCCCAGCGGCCTTAATTCCTTATTATAAGCACCTAGAATTGCTATAGCGGATTCCAGGAAGAGCCGAGGGACCTCGGCCGTGTGTCAAACTTCTTACCACCATGAGGTGGTTGTGCGTACATGGGTGCCTACCCACCACGCCCTCCTGGTTCCTCGCATTTTGCCCCACGGACCCCCAGAATCCTTAATTCCTTATTATAAGCACCTTGAATTGCTATAGCGGATTCCAGGAAGAGCCGAGGGACCTGGGCCGGGTGTCAAACTTTTTACCACCATGAGGTGGTTGTGCGTACATGGGTGCCTACCCGCTACGCCCTCCTGGTTCCCCGCATTTTGCCCCACGGATCCCCAGAAGCTTTAATTCCTTAAAATTAGCACTTAGAATTGCTATAGCGGATTCCAGGAAGAGCCGAAGGACCTGGGCCGGGTGTCAAACTTCTTACCACCATGAGGTGGTTGCGCGTACATGGGTGCCTACCCGCCACGCCCTCCTGGTTCCCCGCATTTTGCCCCACGGACCCCCAGAGGCCTTAATTCCTTATTATAAGCACCTAGAATTGCTATAGCGGATTCCAGGAAGAGCCGAGGGACCTGGGCCGTGTGTCAAACTTCTTACCACCATGAGGTGGTTGTGCGTACATGGGTGCCTACCCACCACGCCCTCCTGGTTCCTCGCATTTTGCCCCACGGACCCCCAGAATCCTTAATTCCTTAATATAAGCAGCTAGAATTGCTATAGCGGATTCCAGGAAGGGCCGAGGGACCTGGGCCGGGTATCAAACTTCTTACAACCTTAAGGTGGTTGTGCGTACATGGGTGCCTACCGACCACGCCTTCCTGGTTCCCCGCATTTTGCCCCACGTTTCCCCAGAGGCTTTAATTCCTTAACATAAGCACTTAGAATTGCTATAGCGGATTCCAGGAAGGGCCGAGGGACCTGGGCCGGATGTCAAACTTCTTACAACCTTGAGGTGGTTGTGCGTACATGGGTGCCTACCCGCCACGCCATCCTGGTTCCTTGCATTTTGCCCAACGGACCCCCAGAATCCTTAATTCCTTAATATAAGCACGTAGAATTGCTATAGCCGATTCCAGGAAGGTCCAAGGGACCTGGGCCGGGTGTCAAACTTCTTACCACCATGGGGTGGTTGTGCGTACATGGGTGCCTACCCACCACGCCCTCCTGGTTCCTCGCATTTTGCCCCACGGACCCCCAGAATCCTTAATTCCTTAATATAAGCAGCTAGAATTGCTATAGCGGATTCCAGGAAGGGCCGAGGGACCTGGGCAGGGTGTCAAACTTCTTACCACCATGAGGTGGTTGCGCGTACATGGGTGCCTACCCGCCACGCCCTCCTGGTTCCCCGCATTTTGCCCCACGGACACCCAGAGGCCTTAATTCCTTATTATAAGCACCTAGAATTGCTATAGCGGATTCCAGGAAGAGCCGAGGGACCTGGGCCGTGTGTCAAACTTCTTACCACCATGAGGTGGTTGTGCGTACATGGGTGCCTACCCACCACGCCCTCCTGGTTCCTCGCATTTTGCCCCACGGACCCCCAGAATCCTTAATTCCTTAATATAAGCAGCTAGAATTGCTATTGCGGATTCCAGGAAGGGCCGAGGGACCTGGGCCGTGTGTCAAACTTCTTACCACCATGAGGTGGTTGTGCGTACATGGGTGCCTACCCGCCACGCCCTCTTGGTTCCTCGCATTTTGTCCCACGAACCCCCAGAATCCTTAATTCCTTAATATAAGCACCTAGAATTGCTATAGCGGATTCCAGGAAGAGCCGAGGGAACTGGGCCGGGTGTCAAACTTCTTACCACCATGAGGTGGTTGTGCGTACGTGGGTGCCTACCACCCACGCCCTTCTCGTTCCCCGCATTTTGCCCCACGGATCCCCAGCGGCCTTAATTCCTTATTATAAGCACCTAGATTTGCTATAGCGGATTCCAGGAAGAGCCGAGGGACCTGGGCAGGGTGTCAAACTTCTTACCACCATGAGGTGGTTGCGCGTACATGGGTGCCTACCCGCCACGCCCTCCTGGTTCCCCGCATTTTGCCCCACGGACACCCAGAGGCCTTAATTCCTTATTATAAGCACCTAGAATTGCTATAGCGGATTCCAGGAAGAGCCGAGGGACCTGGGCCGTGTGTCAAACTTCTTACCACCATGAGGTGGTTGTGCGTACATGGGTGCCTACCCGCCACGCCCTCCTGGTTCCTCGCATTTTGTCCCACGGACCCCCAGAATCCTTAATTCCTTAATATAAGCACCTAGAATTGCTTTAGCGGATTCCAGGAAGGGCCGAGGGACCTGGGCAGGGTGTCAAACTTCTTACCACCATGAGGTGATTGTGCGTACATGGGTGCCTACCCGCCACGCCCTCCTGGTTCACCGCATTTTGCCCCACGGATCCCCAGAGGCTTTATTTCCTTAATATTAGCCCTTAGAATTGCTCTAGCGGATTCCAGGAAGAGCCGAGGGACCTGGGCCGGGTGTCAAACTTCTTACCACCATGAGGTGGTTGCGCGGACATGGGTGCCTACCCGCCACGCCCTCCTGGTTTCCCGCATTTTGCCCCACGAACCCCCAGAATCCTTAATTCCTTAATATAAGCACCTAGAATTGCTATAGCGGATTCCAGGAAGAGCCGAGGGAACTGGGCCGGGTGTCAAACTTCTTACCACCATGAGGTGGTTGTGCGTACGTGGGTGCCTACCACCCACGCCCTTCTCGTTCCCCGCATTTTGCCCCACGGATCCCCAGCGGCCTTAATTCCTTATTATAAGCACCTAGATTTGCTATAGCGGATTCCAGGAAGAGCCGAGGGACCTGGGCCGTGTGTCAAACTTCTTACCACCATGAGGTGGTTGTGCGTACATGGGTGCCTACCCACCACGCCCTCCTGGTTCCTCGCATTTTGCCCCACGGACCCCCAGAATCCTTAATTCCTTAATATAAGCAGCTAGAATTGCTATAGCGGATTCCAGGAAGGGCCGAGGGACCTGGGCCGTGTGTCAAACTTCTTACCACCATGAGGTGGTTGTGCGTACATGGGTGCCTACCCGCCACGCCCTCCTGGTTCCTCGCATTTTGTCCCACGGACCCCCAGAATCCTTAATTCCTTAATATAAGCACCTAGAATTGCTTTAGCGGATTCCAGGAAGGGCCGAGGGACCTGGGCAGGGTGTCAAACTTCTTACCACCATGAGGTGGTTGCGCGGACATGGGTGCCTACCCGCCACGCCCTCCTGGTTTCCCGCATTTTGCCCCACGAACCCCCAGAATCCTTAATTCCTTAATATAAGCACCTAGAATTGCTATAGCGGATTCCAGGAAGAGCCGAGGGAACTGGGCCGGGTGTCAAACTTCTTACCACCATGAGGTGGTTGTGCGTACGTGGGTGCCTACCACCCACGCCCTTCTCGTTCCCCGCATTTTGCCCCACGGATCCCCAGCGGCCTTAATTCCTTATTATAAGCACCTAGATTTGCTATAGCGGATTCCAGGAAGAGCCGAGGGACCTGGGCAGGGTGTCAAACTTCTTACCACCATGAGGTGGTTGTGCGTACATGGGTGCCTACCCGCTACGCCCTCCTGGTTCCCCGCAATTTGCCCCACGGATCCCCAGAAGCTTTAATTCCTTAAAATTAGCACTTAGAATTGCTATAGCGGATTCCAGGAAGAGCCGAAGGACCTGGGCCGGGTGTCAAACTTCTTACCACCATGAGGTGGTTGCGCGTACATGGGTGCCTACCCGCCACGCCCTCCTGGTTCCCCGCATTTTGCCCCACGGACCCCCAGAGGCCTTAATTCCTTATTATAAGCACCTAGAATTGCTATAGCGGATTCCAGGAAGAGCCGAGGGACCTGGGCCGTGTGTCAAACTTCTTACCACCATGAGGTGGTTGCGCGTACATGGGTGCCTACCCGCCACGCCCTCCTGGTTCCCCGCATTTTGCCCCACGGACCCCCAGAGGCCTTAATTCCTTATTATAAGCAGCTAGAATTGCTATAGCGGATTCCAGGAAGGGCCGAGGGACCTGGGCCGGGTATCAAACTTCTTACAACCTTGAGGTGGTTGTGCGTACATGGGTGCCTACCGACCACGCCTTCCTGGTTCCCCGCATTTTGCCCCACGTTTCCCCAGAGGCTTTAATTCCTTAACATAAGCACTTAGAATTGCTATAGCGGATTCCAGGAAGGGCCGAGGGACCTGGGCCGGATGTCAAACTTCTTACAACCTTGAGGTGGTTGTGCGTACATGGGTGCCTACCCGCCACGCCATCCTGGTTCCTTGCATTTTGCCCAACGGACCCCCAGAATCCTTAATTCCTTAATATAAGCACGTAGAATTGCTATAGCGGATTCCAGGAAGGGCCGAGGGACCTGGGCAGGGTGTCAAACTTCTTACCACCATGAGGTGGTTGCGCGTACATGGGTGCCTACCCGCCACGCCCTCCTGGTTCCCCGCATTTTGCCCCACGGACACCCAGAGGCCTTAATTCCTTATTATAAGCACCTAGAATTGCTATAGCGGATTCCAGGAAGAGCCGAGGGACCTGGGCCGTGTGTCAAACTTCTTACCACCATGAGGTGGTTGTGCGTACATGGGTGCCTACCCACCACGCCCTCCTGGTTCCTCGCATTTTGCCCCACGGACCCCCAGAATCCTTAATTCCTTAATATAAGCAGCTAGAATTGCTATAGCGGATTCCAGGAAGGGCCGAGGGACCTGGGCCGTGTGTCAAACTTCTTACCACCATGAGGTGGTTGTGCGTACATGGGTGCCTACCCGCCACGCCCTCTTGGTTCCTCGCATTTTGTCCCACGAACCCCCAGAATCCTTAATTCCTTAATATAAGCACCTAGAATTGCTATAGCGGATTCCAGGAAGAGCCGAGGGAACTGGGCCGGGTGTCAAACTTCTTACCACCATGAGGTGGTTGTGCGTACGTGGGTGCCTACCACCCACGCCCTTCTCGTTCCCCGCATTTTGCCCCACGGATCCCCAGCGGCCTTAATTCCTTATTATAAGCACCTAGATTTGCTATAGCGGATTCCAGGAAGAGCCGAGGGACCTGGGCAGGGTGTCAAACTTCTTACCACCATGAGGTGGTTGCGCGTACATGGGTGCCTACCCGCCACGCCCTCCTGGTTCCCCGCATTTTGCCCCACGGACACCCAGAGGCCTTAATTCCTTATTATAAGCACCTAGAATTGCTATAGCGGATTCCAGGAAGAGCCGAGGGACCTGGGCCGTGTGTCAAACTTCTTACCACCATGAGGTGGTTGTGCGTACATGGGTGCCTACCCACCACGCCCTCCTGGTTCCTCGCATTTTGCCCCACGGACCACCAGAATCCTTAATTCCTTAATATAAGCAGCTAGAATTGCTATAGCGGATTCCAGGAAGGGCCGAGGGACCTGGGCCGTGTGTCAAACTTCTTACCACCATGAGGTGGTTGTGCGTACATGGGTGCCTACCCGCCACGCCCTCCTGGTTCCTCGCATTTTGTCCCACGGACCCCCAGAATCCTTAATTCCTTAATATAAGCACCTAGAATTGCTTTAGCGGATTCCAGGAAGGGCCGAGGGACCTGGGCAGGGTGTCAAACTTCTTACCACCATGAGGTGATTGTGCGTACATGGGTGCCTACCCGCCACGCCCTCCTGGTTCACCGCATTTTGCCCCACGGATCCCCAGAGGCTTTATTTCCTTAATATTAGCCCTTAGAATTGCTCTAGCGGATTCCAGGAAGAGCCGAGGGACCTGGGCCGGGTGTCAAACTTCTTACCACCATGAGGTGGTTGCGCGGACATGGGTGCCTACCCGCCACGCCCTCCTGGTTTCCCGCATTTTGCCCCACGAACCCCCAGAATCCTTAATTCCTTAATATAAGCACCTAGAATTGCTATAGCGGATTCCAGGAAGAGCCGAGGGAACTGGGCCGGGTGTCAAACTTCTTACCACCATGAGGTGGTTGTGCGTACGTGGGTGCCTACCACCCACGCCCTTCTCGTTCCCCGCATTTTGCCCCACGGATCCCCAGCGGCCTTAATTCCTTATTATAAGCACCTAGATTTGCTATAGCGGATTCCAGGAAGAGCCGAGGGACCTGGGCCGTGTGTCAAACTTCTTACCACCATGAGGTGGTTGTGCGTACATGGGTGCCTACCCACCACGCCCTCCTGGTTCCTCGCATTTTGCCCCACGGACCCCCAGAATCCTTAATTCCTTAATATAAGCAGCTAGAATTGCTATAGCGGATTCCAGGAAGGGCCGAGGGACCTGGGCCGTGTGTCAAACTTCTTACCACCATGAGGTGGTTGTGCGTACATGGGTGCCTACCCGCCACGCCCTCCTGGTTCCTCGCATTTTGTCCCACGGACCCCCAGAATCCTTAATTCCTTAATATAAGCACCTAGAATTGCTTTAGCGGATTCCAGGAAGGGCCGAGGGACCTGGGCAGGGTGTCAAACTTCTTACCACCATGAGGTGGTTGCGCGGACATGGGTGCCTACCCGCCACGCCCTCCTGGTTTCCCGCATTTTGCCCCACGAACCCCCAGAATCCTTAATTCCTTAATATAAGCACCTAGAATTGCTATAGCGGATTCCAGGAAGAGCCGAGGGAACTGGGCCGGGTGTCAAACTTCTTACCACCATGAGGTGGTTGTGCGTACGTGGGTGCCTACCACCCACGCCCTTCTCGTTCCCCGCATTTTGCCCCACGGATCCCCAGCGGCCTTAATTCCTTATTATAAGCACCTAGATTTGCTATAGCGGATTCCAGGAAGAGCCGAGGGACCTGGGCAGGGTGTCAAACTTCTTACCACCATGAGGTGGTTGTGCGTACATGGGTGCCTACCCGCTACGCCCTCCTGGTTCCCCGCAATTTGCCCCACGGATCCCCAGAAGCTTTAATTCCTTAAAATTAGCACTTAGAATTGCTATAGCGGATTCCAGGAAGAGCCGAAGGACCTGGGCCGGGTGTCAAACTTCTTACCACCATGAGGTGGTTGCGCGTACATGGGTGCCTACCCGCCACGCCCTCCTGGTTCCCCGCATTTTGCCCCACGGACCCCCAGAGGCCTTAATTCCTTATTATAAGCACCTAGAATTGCTATAGCGGATTCCAGGAAGAGCCGAGGGACCTGGGCCGTGTGTCAAACTTCTTACCACCATGAGGTGGTTGCGCGTACATGGGTGCCTACCCGCCACGCCCTCCTGGTTCCCCGCATTTTGCCCCACGGACCCCCAGAGGCCTTAATTCCTTATTATAAGCAGCTAGAATTGCTATAGCGGATTCCAGGAAGGGCCGAGGGACCTGGGCCGGGTATCAAACTTCTTACAACCTTGAGGTGGTTGTGCGTACATGGGTGCCTACCGACCACGCCTTCCTGGTTCCCCGCATTTTGCCCCACGTTTCCCCAGAGGCTTTAATTCCTTAACATAAGCACTTAGAATTGCTATAGCGGATTCCAGGAAGGGCCGAGGGACCTGGGCCGGATGTCAAACTTCTTACAACCTTGAGGTGGTTGTGCGTACATGGGTGCCTACCCGCCACGCCATCCTGGTTCCTTGCATTTTGCCCAACGGACCCCCAGAATCCTTAATTCCTTAATATAAGCACGTAGAATTGCTATAGCGGATTCCAGGAAGAGCCGAGGGACCTGGGCCGGGTGTCAAACTTCTTACCACCATGAGGTGGTTGTGCGTAGATGGGTGCCTACCCGCCACGCCCTCCTGGTTCCCTGCATTTTGCCCCACGGATCCCCAGAGGCCTTATTTCCTTAATATAAGCACCTAGAATTACTCTAGCGGATTCCAGGAAGGTCCGAGGGACCTGGGCCGGGTGTCAAACTTTTTACCACCATGAGGTGGTTGTGCGTACATGGGTGCCTACCCGCCACGCCCTCCTGGTTCCCCGCATTTTGCCCCACGGACCCCCAGAGGCCTTAATTCCTTATTATAAGCACCTAGAATTGCTATAGCGGATTCCAGGAAGAGCCGAGGGACCTGGGCCGGGTGTCAAACTTCTTACCACCTTGAGGTGGTTGTGCGTACATGGGTGCCTACCCGCCACGCCCTCCAGGTTCCCTGCATTTTGCCCAACGGATCACCAGATGACTTATTTCCTTAATATAAGCACCTAGAATTACTCTAGCCGATTCCAGGAAGGTCCAAGGGACCTGGGCCGGGTGTCAAACTTCTTACCACCATGGGGTGGTTGTGCGTACATGGGTGCCTACCCGCCACGCCCTCCTGGTTCCCCGCATTTTGCCCCACGGACACCCAGAGGCCTTAATTCCTTGTTATAAGCACCTAGAATTGCTATAGCGGATTCCAGGAAGAGCCGAGGGACCTGGGCCGTGTGTCAAACTTCTTACCACCATGAGGTGGTTGTGCGTACATGGGTGCCTACCCACCACGCCCTCCTGGTTCCTCGCATTTTGCCCCACGGACCCCCAGAATCCTTAATTCCTTAATATAAGCAGCTAGAATTGCTATAGCGGATTCCAGGAAGGGCCGAAGGACCTGGGCAGGGTGTCAAACTTCTTACCACCATGAGGTGGTTGCGCGTACATGGGTGCCTACCCGCCACGCCCTCCTGGTTCCCCGCATTTTGCCCCACGGACACCCAGAGGCCTTAATTCCTTATTATAAGCACCTAGAATTGCTATAGCGGATTCCAGGAAGAGCCGAGGGACCTGGGCCGTGTGTCAAACTTCTTACCACCATGAGGTGGTTGTGCGTACATGGGTGCCTACCCACCACGCCCTCCTGGTTCCTCGCATTTTGCCCCACGGACCCCCAGAATCCTTAATTCCTTAATATAAGCAGCTAGAATTGCTATAGCGGATTCCAGGAAGGGCCGAGGGACCTGGGCCGTGTGTCAAACTTCTTACCACCATGAGGTGGTTGTGCGTACATGGGTGCCTACCCGCCACGCCCTCCTGGTTCACCGCATTTTGCCCCACGGATCCCCAGAGGCTTTATTTCCTTAATATTAGCCTTTAGAATTGCTCTAGCAGATTCCAGGAAGAGTCGAGGGACCTGGGCCGGGTGTCAAACTTCTTACCACCATGAGGTGGTTGCGCGTACATGGGTGCCTACCCGCAACGCCCTCCTGGTTTCCCGCATTTTGCCCCACGAACCCCCAGAATCCTTAATTCCTTAATATAAGCACCTAGAATTGCTATAGCGGATTCCAGGAAGAGCCGAGGGAACTGGGCCGGGTGTCAAACTTCTTACCACCATGAGGTGGTTGTGCGTACGTGGGTGCCTACCACCCACGCCCTTCTCGTTCCCCGCATTTTGCTCCACGGATCCCCAGCGGCCTTAATTCCTTATTATAAGCACCTAGATTTGCTATAGCGGATTCCAGGAAGAGCCGAGGGACCTGGGCAGGGTGTCAAACTTCTTACCACCATGAGGTGGTTGTGCGTACATGGGTGCCTACCCGCTACGCCCTCCTGGTTCCCCGCATTTTGCCCCACGGATCCCCAGAAGCTTTAATTCCTTAAAATTAGCACTTAGAATTGCTATAGCGGATTCCAGGAAGAGCCGAAGGACCTGGACCGGGTGTCAAACTTCTTACCACCATGAGGTGGTTGCGCGTACATGGGTGCCTACCCGCCACGCCCTCCTGGTTCCCCGCATTTTGCCCCACGGACACCCAGAGGCCTTAATTCCTTATTATAAGCACCTAGAATTGCTATAGCGGATTCCAGGAAGAGCCGAGGGACCTGGGCCGTGTGTCAAACTTCTTACCACCATGAGGTGGTTGTGCGTACATGGGTGCCTACCCACCACGCCCTCCTGGTTCCTCGCATTTTGCCCCACGGACCCCCAGAATCCTTAATTCCTTAATATAAGCAGCTAGAATTGCTATAGCGGATTCCAGGAAGGGCCGAGGGACCTGGGCCGTGTGTCAAACTTCTTACCACCATGAGGTGGTTGTGCGTACATGGGTGCCTACCCGCCACGCCCTCCTGGTTCCTCGCATTTTGTCCCACGAACCCCCAGAATCCTTAATTCCTTAATATAAGCACCTAGAATTGCTTTAGCGGATTCCAGGAAGGGCCGAGGGACCTGGGTAGGGTGTCAAACTTCTTACCACCATGAGGTGATTGTGCGTACATGGGTGCCTACCCGCCACGCCCTCCTGGTTCACCGCATTTTGCCCCACGGATCCCCAGAGGCTTTATTTCCTTAATATTAGCCCTTAGAATTGCTCTAGCGGATTCCAGGAAGAGTCGAGGGACCTGGGCCGGGTGTCAAACTTCTTACCACCATGAGGTGGTTGCGCGTACATGGGTGCCTACCCGCCACGCCCTCCTGGTTCCCCGCATTTTGCCCCACGGACCCCCAGAGGCCTTAATTCCTTATTATAAGCACCTAGAATTGCTATAGCGGATTCCAGGAAGAGCCGAGGGACCTGGGCCGTGTGTCAAACTTCTTACCACCATGAGGTGGTTGTGCGTACATGGGTGCCTACCCACCACGCCCTCCTGGTTCCTCGCATTTTGCCCCACGGACCCCCAGAATCCTTAATTCCTTAATATAAGCAGCTAGAATTGCTATAGCGGATTCCAGGAAGGGCCGAGGGACCTGGGCCGGGTATCAAACTTCTTACAACCTTGAGGTGGTTGTGCGTACATGGGTGCCTACCGACCACGCCTTCCTGGTTCCCCGCATTTTGCCCCACGTTTCCCCAGAGGCTTTAATTCCTTAACATAAGCACTTAGAATTGCTATAGCGGATTCCAGGAAGGGCCGAGGGACCTGGGCCGGATGTCAAACTTCTTACAACCTTGAGGTGGTTGTGCGTACATGGGTGCCTACCCGCCACGCCCTCCTGGTTTCCCGCATTTTGCCCCACGAACCCCCAGAATCCTTAATTCCTTAATATAAGCACCTAGAATTGCTATAGCGGATTCCAGGAAGAGCCGAAGGACCTGGGCCGGGTGTCAAACTTCTTACCACCATGAGGTGGTTGCGCGTACATGGGTGCCTACCCGCCACGCCCTCCTGGTTCCCCGCATTTTGCCCCACGGACCCCCAGAGGCCTTAATTCCTTATTATAAGCACCTAGAATTGCTATAGCGGATTCCAGGAAGAGCCGAGGGACCTGGGCCGTGTGTCAAACTTCTTACCACCATGAGGTGGTTGTGCGTACATGGGTGCCTACCCACCACGCCCTCCTGGTTCCTCGCATTTTGCCCCACGGACCCCCAGAATCCTTAATTCCTTAATATAAGCAGCTAGAATTGCTATAGCGGATTCCAGGAAGGGCCGAGGGACCTGGGCCGGGTATCAAACTTCTTACAACCTTGAGGTGGTTGTGCGTACATGGGTGCCTACCGACCACGCCTTCCTGGTTCCCCGCATTTTGCCCCACGTTTCCCCAGAGGCTTTAATTCCTTAACATAAGCACTTAGAATTGCTATAGCGGATTCCAGGAAGGGCCGAGGGACCTGGGCCGGATGTCAAACTTCTTACAACCTTGAGGTGGTTGTGCGTACATGGGTGCCTACCCGCCACGCCATCCTGGTTCCTTGCATTTTGCCCAACGGACCCCCAGAATCCTTAATTCCTTAATATAAGCACCTAGAATTGCTATAGCGGATTCCAGGAAGAGCCGAGGGACCTGGGCCGGGTGTCAAACTTCTTACCACCATGAGGTGGTTGTGCGTAGATGGGTGCCTACCCGCCACGCCCTCCTGGTTCCCTGCATTTTGCCCCACGGATCCCCAGAGGCCTTATTTCCTTAATATAAGCACCTAGAATTGCTATAGCGGATTCCAGGAAGGGCCGAGGGACCTGGGCCGGGTGTCAAACTTCTTACAACCTTGAGGTGGTTGTGCGTACATGGGTGCCTACCGACCACGCCCTCCTGGTTCCCCGCATTTTGCCCCACGGACCCCCAGAATCCTTAATTCCTTAATATAAGCACCTAGAATTGCTATAGCGGATTCCAGGAAGAGCCGAGGGACCTGGGCAGGGTGTCAAACTTCTTACAACCATGAGGTGGTTGTGCGTACATGGGTGCCTACCCGCCACGCCCTCCTGGTTTCCCGCATTTTGCCCCACGGATCCCCAGAGGCCTTAATTCTTTAACATAAGCACTTAGAATTGCTCTAGCGGATTCCAGGAAGAGCCGAGGGACCTGGGCCGGGTGTCAAACTTCTTACCACCATGAGGTGGTTGTGCGTACGTGGGTGCCTACTACCCACGCCCTTCTCGTTCCCCGCATTTTGCCCCACGGATCCCCAGCGGCCTTAATTCCTTATTATAAGCACCTAGAATTGCTATAGCGGATTCCAGGAAGAGCCGAGGGACCTGGGCAGGGTGTCAAACTTCTTACCACCATGAGGTGATTGTGCGTACATGGGTGCGTACCCGCCACGCCCTCCTGGTTCACCGCATTTTGCCCCACGGATCCCCAGAGGCTTTATTTCCTTAATATTAGCACTTAGAATTGCTCTAGCGGATTCCAGGAAGAGCCGAGGGACCTGGGCCGGGTGTCAAACTTCTTACCACCATGAGGTGGTTGCGCGTACATGGGTGCCTACCCGCCACGCCCTCCTGGTTCCCCGCATTTTGCCCCACGGACCCCCAGAGGCCTTAATTCCTTATTATAAGCACCTAGAATTGCTCTAGCGGATTCCAGGAAAAGCCGAGGGGCCTGGGCCGTGTGTCAAACTTCTTACCACCATGAGGTGGTTGTGCGTACATGGGTGCCTACCCGCTACGCCCTCCTGGTTCCCCGCATTTTGCCCCACGGATCCCCAGAAGCTTTAATTCCTTAAAATTAGCACTTAGAATTGTTATAGCGGATTCCAGGAAGAGCCGAGGGACCTGGGCCGGGTGTCAAACTTCTTACCACCATGAGGTGGTTGCGCGTACATGGGTGCCTACCCGCCACGCCCTCCTGGTTCCCCGCATTTTGCCCCACGGACCCCCAGAGGCCTTAATTCCTTATTATAAGCACCTAGAATTGCTATAGCGGATTCCAGGAAGAGCCGAGGGACCTGGGCCGTGTGTCAAACTTCTTACCACCATGAGGTGGTTGTGCGTACATGGGTGCCTACCCACCACGCCCTCCTGGTTCCTCGCATTTTGCCCCACGGACCCCCAGAATCCTTAATTCCTTAATATAAGCAGCTAGAATTGCTATAGCGGATTCCAGGAAGGGCCGAAGGACCTGGGCCGGGTATCAAACTTCTTACAACCTTGAGGTGGTTGTGCGTACATGGGTGCCTACCGACCACGCCTTCCTGGTTTCCCGCATTTTGCCCCACGGTTCCCCAGAGGCTTTAATTCCTTAACATAAGCACTTAGAATTGCTATAGCGGATTCCAGGAAGGGCCAAGGGACCTGGGCCGGATGTCAAACTTCTTACAACCTTGAGGTGGTTGTGCGTACATGGGTGCCTACCCGCCACGCCATCCTGGTTCCTTGCATTTTGCCCAACGGACCCCCAGAATCCTTAATTCCTTAATATAAGCACGTAGAATTGCTATAGCGGATTCCAGGAAGAGCCGAGGGACCTGGGCCGGGTGTCAAACTTCTTACCACCATGAGGTGGTTGTGCGTAGATGGGTGCCTACCCGCCACGCCCTCCTGGTTCCCTGCATTTTGCCCCACGGATCCCCAGAGGCCTTATTTCCTTAATATAAGCACCTAGAATTACTCTAGCGGATTCCAGGAAGGTCCGAGGGACCTGGGCCGGGTGTCAAACTTTTTACCACCATGAGGTGGTTGTGCGTACATGGGTGCCTACCCGCCACGCCCTCCTGGTTCCCCGCATTTTGCCCCACGGACCCCCAGAGGCCTTAATTCCTTATTATAAGCACCTAGAATTGCTATAGCGGATTCCAGGAAGAGCCGAGGGACCTGGGCCGGGTGTCAAACTTCTTACCACCTTGAGGTGGTTGTGCGTACATGGGTGCCTACCCGCCACGCCCTCCAGGTTCCCTGCATTTTGCCCAACGGATCCCCAGATGACTTATTTCCTTAATATAAGCACCTAGAATTACTCTAGCCGATTCCAGGAAGGTCCAAGGGACCTGGGCCGGGTGTCAAACTTCTTACCACCATGGGGTGGTTGTGCGTACACGAGTGCCTTCCCGCCACGCCCTCCTGGTTCCCCGCATTTTGCCCCACGGACCCCCAGAGGCCTTAATTCCTTATTATAAGCACCTAGAATTGCTATAGCGGATTCCAGGAAGAACCGAGGGACCTGGGCCGGGTGTCAAACTTCTTACCACCATGAGGTGATTGTGCGTACATGGGTGCCTACCCGCCACGCCCTTCTGGTTTCCCGCATTTTGCCCCACGGACCCCCAGAGGCCTTAATTCCTTATTATAAGCACCTAGAATTGCTATAGCGGATTCCAGGAAGAGCCGAGGGACCTGGGCCGGGTGTCAAACTTTTTACCACCATGAGGTGGTTGTGCGTACATGGGTGCCTACCCGCCACGCCCTCCTGGTTTCCCGCATTTTGCCCCACGAACCCCCAGAATCCTTAATTCCTTAATATAAGCACCTAGAATTGCTATAGCGGATTCCAGGAAGAGCCGAGGGACCAGGGCCGGGTGTCAAACTTCTTACCACCATGAGGTGGTTGTGCGTACGTGGGTGCCTACCACCCACGCCCTTCTCGTTCCCCGCATTTTGCCCCACGGATCCCCAGCGGCCTTAATTCCTTATTATAAGCACCTAGAATTACTCTAGCCGATTCCAGGAAGGTCCAAGGGACCTGGGCCGGGTGTCAAACTTCTTACCACCATGAGGTGGTTGTGCGTACATGGGTGCCTACCCGCTACGCCCTCCTGGTTCCCCGCATTTTGCCCCACGGATCCCCAGAAGCTTTAATTCCTTAAAATTAGCACTTAGAATTGCAATAGCGGATTCCAGGAAGAGCCGAAGGACCTGGGCCGGGTGTCAAACTTCTTACCACCATGAGGTGGTTGCGCGTACATGGGTGCCTACCCGCCACGCCCTCCTGGTTCCCCGCATTTTGCCCCACGGACACCCAGAGGCCTTAATTCCTTATTATAAGCACCTAGAATTGCTATAGCGGATTCCAGGAAGAGCCGAGGGACCTGGGCCGTGTGTCAAACTTCTTACCACCATGAGGTGGTTGTGCGTACATGGGTGCCTACCCACCACGCCCTCCTGGTTCCTCGCATTTTGCCCCACGGACCCCCAGAATCCTTAATTCCTTAATATAAGCAGCTAGAATTGCTATAGCGGATTCCAGGAAGGGCCGAGGGACCTGGGCCGTGTGTCAAACTTCTTACCACCATGAGGTGGTTGTGCGTACATGGGTGCCTACCCGCCACGCCCTCCTGGTTCCTCGCATTTTGTCCCACGAACCCCCAGAATCCTTAATTCCTTAATATAAGCACCTAGAATTGCTTTAGCGGATTCCAGGAAGGGCCGAGGGACCTGGGTAGGGTGTCAAACTTCTTACCACCATGAGGTGATTGTGCGTACATGGGTGCCTACCCGCCACGCCCTCCTGGTTCACCGCATTTTGCCCCACGGATCCCCAGAGGCTTTATTTCCTTAATATTAGCCCTTAGAATTGCTCTAGCGGATTCCAGGAAGAGTCGAGGGACCTGGGCCGGGTGTCAAACTTCTTACCACCATGAGGTGGTTGCGCGTACATGGGTGCCTACCCGCCACGCCCTCCTGGTTCCCCGCATTTTGCCCCACGGACCCCCAGAGGCCTTAATTCCTTATTATAAGCACCTAGAATTGCTATAGCGGATTCCAGGAAGAGCCGAGGGACCTGGGCCGTGTGTCAAACTTCTTACCACCATGAGGTGGTTGTGCGTACATGGGTGCCTACCCACCACGCCCTCCTGGTTCCTCGCATTTTGCCCCACGGACCCCCAGAATCCTTAATTCCTTAATATAAGCAGCTAGAATTGCTATAGCGGATTCCAGGAAGGGCCGAGGGACCTGGGCCGGGTATCAAACTTCTTACAACCTTGAGGTGGTTGTGCGTACATGGGTGCCTACCGACCACGCCTTCCTGGTTCCCCGCATTTTGCCCCACGTTTCCCCAGAGGCTTTAATTCCTTAACATAAGCACTTAGAATTGCTATAGCGGATTCCAGGAAGGGCCGAGGGACCTGGGCCGGATGTCAAACTTCTTACAACCTTGAGGTGGTTGTGCGTACATGGGTGCCTACCCGCCACGCCCTCCTGGTTTCCCGCATTTTGCCCCACGAACCCCCAGAATCCTTAATTCCTTAATATAAGCACCTAGAATTGCTATAGCGGATTCCAGGAAGAGCCGAAGGACCTGGGCCGGGTGTCAAACTTCTTACCACCATGAGGTGGTTGCGCGTACATGGGTGCCTACCCGCCACGCCCTCCTGGTTCCCCGCATTTTGCCCCACGGACCCCCAGAGGCCTTAATTCCTTATTATAAGCACCTAGAATTGCTATAGCGGATTCCAGGAAGAGCCGAGGGACCTGGGCCGTGTGTCAAACTTCTTACCACCATGAGGTGGTTGTGCGTACATGGGTGCCTACCAACCACGCCCTCCTGGTTCCTCGCATTTTGCCCCACGGACCCCCAGAATCCTTAATTCCTTAATATAAGCAGCTAGAATTGCTATAGCGGATTCCAGGAAGGGCCGAGGGACCTGGGCCGGGTATCAAACTTCTTACAACCTTGAGGTGGTTGTGCGTACATGGGTGCCTACCGACCACGCCTTCCTGGTTCCCCGCATTTTGCCCCACGTTTCCCCAGAGGCTTTAATTCCTTAACATAAGCACTTAGAATTGCTATAGCGGATTCCAGGAAGGGCCGAGGGACCTGGGCCGGATGTCAAACTTCTTACAACCTTGAGGTGGTTGTGCGTACATGGGTGCCTACCCGCCACGCCATCCTGGTTCCTTGCATTTTGCCCAACGGACCCCCAGAATCCTTAATTCCTTAATATAAGCACCTAGAATTGCTATAGCGGATTCCAGGAAGAGCCGAGGGACCTGGGCCGGGTGTCAAACTTCTTACCACCATGAGGTGGTTGTGCGTAGATGGGTGCCTACCCGCCACGCCCTCCTGGTTCCCTGCATTTTGCCCCACGGATCCCCAGAGGCCTTATTTCCTTAATATAAGCACCTAGAATTGCTATAGCGGATTCCAGGAAGGGCCGAGGGACCTGGGCCGGGTGTCAAACTTCTTACAACCTTGAGGTGGTTGTGCGTACATGGGTGCCTACCGACCACGCCCTCCTGGTTCCCCGCATTTTGCCCCACGGACCCCCAGAATCCTTAATTCCTTAATATAAGCACCTAGAATTGCTATAGCGGATTCCAGGAAGAGCCGAGGGACCTGGGCAGGGTGTCAAACTTCTTACAACCATGAGGTGGTTGTGCGTACATGGGTGCCTACCCGCCACGCCCTCCTGGTTTCCCGCATTTTGCCCCACGGATCCCCAGAGGCCTTAATTCTTTAACATAAGCACTTAGAATTGCTCTAGCGGATTCCAGGAAGAGCCGAGGGACCTGGGCCGGGTGTCAAACTTCTTACCACCATGAGGTGGTTGTGCGTACGTGGGTGCCTACTACCCACGCCCTTCTCGTTCCCCGCATTTTGCCCCACGGATCCCCAGCGGCCTTAATTCCTTATTATAAGCACCTAGAATTGCTATAGCGGATTCCAGGAAGAGCCGAGGGACCTGGGCAGGGTGTCAAACTTCTTACCACCATGAGGTGATTGTGCGTACATGGGTGCGTACCCGCCACGCCCTCCTGGTTCACCGCATTTTGCCCCACGGATCCCCAGAGGCTTTATTTCCTTAATATTAGCACTTAGAATTGCTCTAGCGGATTCCAGGAAGAGCCGAGGGACCTGGGCCGGGTGTCAAACTTCTTACCACCATGAGGTGGTTGCGCGTACATGGGTGCCTACCCGCCACGCCCTCCTGGTTCCCCGCATTTTGCCCCACGGACCCCCAGAGGCCTTAATTCCTTATTATAAGCACCTAGAATTGCTCTAGCGGATTCCAGGAAAAGCCGAGGGGCCTGGGCCGTGTGTCAAACTTCTTACCACCATGAGGTGGTTGTGCGTACATGGGTGCCTACCCGCTACGCCCTCCTGGTTCCCCGCATTTTGCCCCACGGATCCCCAGAAGCTTTAATTCCTTAAAATTAGCACTTAGAATTGTTATAGCGGATTCCAGGAAGAGCCGAGGGACCTGGGCCGGGTGTCAAACTTCTTACCACCATGAGGTGGTTGCGCGTACATGGGTGCCTACCCGCCACGCCCTCCTGGTTCCCCGCATTTTGCCCCACGGACCCCCAGAGGCCTTAATTCCTTATTATAAGCACCTAGAATTGCTATAGCGGATTCCAGGAAGAGCCGAGGGACCTGGGCCGTGTGTCAAACTTCTTACCACCATGAGGTGGTTGTGCGTACATGGGTGCCTACCCACCACGCCCTCCTGGTTCCTCGCATTTTGCCCCACGGACCCCCAGAATCCTTAATTCCTTAATATAAGCAGCTAGAATTGCTATAGCGGATTCCAGGAAGGGCCGAAGGACCTGGGCCGGGTATCAAACTTCTTACAACCTTGAGGTGGTTGTGCGTACATGGGTGCCTACCGACCACGCCTTCCTGGTTCCCCGCATTTTGCCCCACGGTTCCCCAGAGGCTTTAATTCCTTAACATAAGCACTTAGAATTGCTATAGCGGATTCCAGGAAGGGCCAAGGGACCTGGGCCGGATGTCAAACTTCTTACAACCTTGAGGTGGTTGTGCGTACATGGGTGCCTACCCGCCACGCCATCCTGGTTCCTTGCATTTTGCCCAACGGACCCCCAGAATCCTTAATTCCTTAATATAAGCACGTAGAATTGCTATAGCGGATTCCAGGAAGAGCCGAGGGACCTGGGCCGGGTGTCAAACTTCTTACCACCATGAGGTGGTTGTGCGTAGATGGGTGCCTACCCGCCACGCCCTCCTGGTTCCCTGCATTTTGCCCCACGGATCCCCAGAGGCCTTATTTCCTTAATATAAGCACCTAGAATTACTCTAGCGGATTCCAGGAAGGTCCGAGGGACCTGGGCCGGGTGTCAAACTTTTTACCACCATGAGGTGGTTGTGCGTACATGGGTGCCTACCCGCCACGCCCTCCTGGTTCCCCGCATTTTGCCCCACGGACCCCCAGAGGCCTTAATTCCTTATTATAAGCACCTAGAATTGCTATAGCGGATTCCAGGAAGAGCCGAGGGACCTGGGCCGGGTGTCAAACTTCTTACCACCTTGAGGTGGTTGTGCGTACATGGGTGCCTACCCGCCACGCCCTCCAGGTTCCCTGCATTTTGCCCAACGGATCCCCAGATGACTTATTTCCTTAATATAAGCACCTAGAATTACTCTAGCCGATTCCAGGAAGGTCCAAGGGACCTGGGCCGGGTGTCAAACTTCTTACCACCATGGGGTGGTTGTGCGTACACGAGTGCCTTCCCGCCACGCCCTCCTGGTTCCCCGCATTTTGCCCCACGGACCCCCAGAGGCCTTAATTCCTTATTATAAGCACCTAGAATTGCTATAGCGGATTCCAGGAAGAACCGAGGGACCTGGGCCGGGTGTCAAACTTCTTACCACCATGAGGTGATTGTGCGTACATGGGTGCCTACCCGCCACGCCCTTCTGGTTTCCCGCATTTTGCCCCACGGACCCCCAGAGGCCTTAATTCCTTATTATAAGCACCTAGAATTGCTATAGCGGATTCCAGGAAGAGCCGAGGGACCTGGGCCGGGTGTCAAACTTTTTACCACCATGAGGTGGTTGTGCGTACATGGGTGCCTACCCGCCACGCCCTCCTGGTTTCCCGCATTTTGCCCCACGAACCCCCAGAATCCTTAATTCCTTAATATAAGCACCTAGAATTGCTATAGCGGATTCCAGGAAGAGCCGAGGGACCAGGGCCGGGTGTCAAACTTCTTACCACCATGAGGTGGTTGTGCGTACGTGGGTGCCTACCACCCACGCCCTTCTCGTTCCCCGCATTTTGCCCCACGGATCCCCAGCGGCCTTAATTCCTTATTATAAGCACCTAGAATTGCTATAGCGGATTCCAGGAAGAGCCGAGGGACCTCGGCCGGGTGTCAAACTTCTTACCACCATGAGGTGGTTGCGCGTACATGGGTGCCTACCCGCCACGCCCTCCTGGTTCCCCGCATTTTGCCCCACGGACCCCCAGAGGCCTTAATTCCTTATTATAAGCACCTAGAATTGCTATAGCGGATTCCAGGAAGGGCCGAGGGACCTGGGCCGGGTATCAAACTTCTTACAACCTTGAGGTGGTTGTGCGTACATGGGTGCCTACCGACCACGCCCTCCTGGTTCCCCGCATTTTGCCCCACGGTTCCCCAGAGGCTTTAATTCCTTAATATAAGCACTTAGAATTGCTATAGCGGATTCCAGGAAGGGCCGAGGGACCTGGGCCGGGTGTCAAACTTCTTACAACCTTGAGGTGGTTGCGCGTACATGGGTGCCTACCCGCCACGCCCTCCTGGTTCCCCGCATTTTGCCCCACGGACCGCCAGCGGCCTTAATTCCTTAGTATAAGCACCTAGAATTGCTATAGCGGATTCCAGGAAGAGCCGAGGGACCTGGGCCGTGTGTCAAACTTCTTACCACCATGAGGTGGTTGTGCGTACATGGGTGCCTACCCGCCACGCCCTCCTGGTTCCTCGCATTTTGCCCCACGGTCCCCCAGAATCCTTAATTCCTTAATATAAGCACCTAGAATTGCTATAGCGGATTCCAGGAAGGGCCGAGGGACCTGGGCCGGGTGTCAAACTTCTTACCACCTTGAGGTGGTTGCGCGTACATGGGTGCCTACCCGCCACGCCTTCCTGGTTCCCCGCATTTTGCCCCACGGACCGCCAGAGGCCTTAATTCCTTATTATAAGCACCTAGAATTGCTATAGCGGATTCCAGGAAGAGCCGAGGGACCTGGGCCGGGTGTCAAACTTCTTACCACCATGGGGTGGTTGTGCGTACGTGGGTGCCTACTACCCACGCCCTTCTCGTTCCCCGCATTTTGCCCCACGGATCCCCAGCGGCCTTAATTCCTTATTATAAGCACCTAGAATTGCTATAGCGGATTCCAGGAAGAGCCGAGGGACCTGGGCAGGGTGTCAAACTTCTTACCACCATGAGGTGATTGTGCGTACATGGGTGCCAACCCGCCACGCCCTCCTGGTTCACCGCATTTTGCCCCACGGATCCCCAGAGGCTTTATTTCCTTAATATTAGCCCTTAGAATTGCTCTAGCGGATTCCAGGAAGAGCCGAGGGACCTGGGCCGGGTGTCAAACTTCTTACCACCATGAGGTGGTTGCGCGTACATGGGTGCCTACCCGCCACGCCCTCCTGGTTCCCCGCATTTTGCCCCACGGACCCCCAGAGGCCTTAATTCCTTATTATAAGCACCTAGAATTGCTATAGCGGATTCCAGGAAGAGCCGAGGGACCTGGGCCGGGTGTCAAACTTCTTACCACCATGAGGTGGTTGTGCGTACATGGGCGCCTACCCGCCACGCCCTCCTGGTTTCGCGCATTTTGCCCCACGAACCCCCAGAATCCTTTATTCCTTAATATAAGCACCTAGAATTGCTATAGCGGATTCCAGGAAGGGCCAAGGGACCTGGGCTGGGTGTCAAACTTCTTACCACCATGAGGTGGTTGTGCGTACATGGGTGCCTACCCGCTACGCCCTCCTGGTTCCCTGCATTTTGCCCCACGGACCCCCAGAGGCCTTAATTCCTTATTATAAGCACCTAGAATTGCTATAGCGGATTCCAGGAAGAGCCGAGGGACCTGGGCCGGGTGTCAAACTTCTTACCACCATGAGGTGGTTGTGCGTACATGGGTGCCTACCCGCCACGCCCTTCTGGTTCCCTGCATTTTGCACCACGGACCCTCAGAATCCTTAATTCCTTAATATAAGCACCTAGAATTGATATAGCGGATTCCAGGAAGGGCCGAGGGACCTGGGCCGGGTGTCAAACTTCTTACAACCTTGAGGTGGTTGTGCGTACATGGGTGCTTACCGACCACGCCCTCCTGGTTCCCCGCATTTTGCCCCACGGACCCCCCAGAATCCTGAATTCCTTAATATAAGCACCTTGAATTGCTATAGCGGATTCCAGGAAGAGCCGAGGGACCTGGGCAGGGTGTCAAACTTCTTACAACCATGAGGTGGTTGTGCGTACATGGGTGCCTACCCGCCACGCCCTCCTCGTTTCCCGCATTTTGCCCCACGGATCCCCAGAGGCCTTAATTCCTTAACATAAGCACTTAGAATTGCTATAGCGGATCCCAGGAAGAGCCGAGGGACCAGGGCAGGGTGTCAAACTTCTTACCACCATGAGGTGATTGTGCGTACATGGGTGCCTACCTGCCACGCCCTCCTGGTTCCCCGCATTTTGCCCCACGGATCCCCAGAGGCTTTATTTCCTTAATATTAGCCCTTGGAATTGCTCTAGCGGATTCCAGGAAGAGCCGAGGGACCTGGGCCGGGTGTCAAACTTCTTACCACCATGAGGTGGTTGCGCGTACATGGGTGCCTACCCGCCACGCCCTCCTGGTTCCCCGCAGTTTGCCCCACGGACCCCCAGAGGCCTTATTTCCTTAATATTAGCCCTTAGAATTGCTCTAGCGGATTCCAGGAAGAGCCGAGGGACCTGGGCCGGGTGTCAAACTTCTTACCACCATGAGGTGTTTGCGCGTACATGGGTGCCTACCCGCCACGCCCTCCTGGTTCCCCGCATTTTGCCCCACGGACCCCCAGAGGCCTTAATTCCTTATTATAAGCACCTAGAATTGCTATAGCGGATTCCAGGAAGAGCCGAGGGACCTGGGCCGGGTGTCAAACTTCTTACCACCATGAGGTGGTTGTGCGTACATGGGCGCCTACCCGCCACGCCCTCCTGGTTCCTCGCATTTTGTCCCACGGACCCCCAGAATCCTTAATTCCTTAATATAAGAACCTAGAATTGCTATAGCGGATTCCAGGAAGAGCCGAGGGACCTGGGCCGGGTGTCAAATTTCTTACCACCATGAGGTGGTTGCGCGTACATGGGTGCCTACCCGCCTCGCCCTCCTGGTTTCCCGCATTTTGCCCCACGGATCCCCAGAGGCCTTAATTCCTTAACATAAGCACTTAGAATTGCTATAGCGGATTCCAGGAAGAGCCGAGGGACCAGGGCAGGGTGTCAAACTTCTTACCACCATGAGGTGATTGTGCGTACATGGGTGCCTACCCGCCACGCCCTCCTGGTTCCCCGCATTTTGCCCCACGGATCCCCAGAGGCTTTATTTCCTTAATATTAGCCCTTAGAATTGCTCTAGCGGATTCCAGGAAGAGCCGAGGGACCTGGGCCGGGTGTCAAACTTCTTACCACCATGAGGTGGTTGCGCGTACATGGGTGCCTACCCGCCACGCCCTCCTGGTTCCCCGCATTTTGCCCCACGGACCCCCAGAGGCCTTAATTCCTTATTATAAGCACCTAGAATTGTTATAGCGGATTCCAGGAAGAGCCGAGGGACCTGGGCCGGGTGTCAAACTTCTTACCACCATGAGGTGGTTGTGCGTACATGGGCGCCTACCCGCCACGCCCTCCTGGTTCCTCGCATTTTGTCCCACGGACCCCCAGAATCCTTAATTCCTTAATATAAGAAACTAGAATTGCTATAGCGGATTCCAGGAAGAGCCGAGGGACCTGGGCCGGGTGTCAAATTTCTTACCACCATGAGGTGGTTGCGCGTACATGGGTGCCTTCCCGCCTCGCCCTCCTGGTTTCCCGCATTTTGCCCCACGGATCCCCAGAGGCCTTAATTCCTTAACATAAGCACTTAGAATTGCTATAGCGGATTCCAGGAAGAGCCGAGGGACCAGGGCAGGGTGTCAAACTTCTTACCACCATGAGGTGATTGTGCGTACATGGGTGCCTACCCGCCACGCCCTCCTGGTTCCCCGCATTTTGCCCCACGGATCCCCAGAGGCTTTATTTCCTTAATATTAGCCCTTAGAATTGCTCTAGCGGATTCCAGGAAGAGCCGAGGGACCTGGGCCGGGTGTCAAACTTCTTACCACCATGAGGTGGTTGCGCGTACATGGGTGCCTACCCGCCACGCCCTCCTGGTTCCCCGCATTTTGCCCCACGGACCCCCAGAGGCCTTAATTCCTTATTATAAGCACCTAGAATTGTTATAGCGGATTCCAGGAAGAGCCGAGGGACCTGGGCCGGCTGTCAAACTTCTTACCACCATGAGGTGGTTGTGCGTACATGGGCGCCTACCCGCCACGCCCTCCTGGTTCCCCGCATTTTGCCCCACGAACCCCCAGAATCCTTTATTCCTTAATATAAGCACCTAGAATTGCTATAGCGGATTCCAGGAAGGGCCAAGGGACCTGGGCTGGGTGTCAAACTTCTTACCACCATGAGGTGGTTGTGCGTACATGGGTGCCTACCCGCTACGCCCTCCTGGTTCCCTGCATTTTGCCCCACGGACCCCCAGAGGCCTTAATTCCTTATTATAAGCACCTAGAATTGCTATAGCGGATTCCAGGAAGAGCCGAGGGACCTGGGCCGGGTGTCAAACTTCTTACCACCATGAGGTGGTTGTGCGTACATGGGTGCCTACCCGCCACGCCCTTCTGGTTCCCTGCATTTTGCACCACGGACCCTCAGAATCCTTAATTCCTTAATATAAGCACCTAGAATTGATATAGCGGATTCCAGGAAGGGCCGAGGGACCTGGGCCGGGTGTCAAACTTCTTACAACCTTGAGGTGGTTGTGCGTACATGGGTGCTTACCGACCACGCCCTCCTGGTTCCCCGCATTTTGCCCCACGGACCCCCCAGAATCCTGAATTCCTTAATATAAGCACCTTGAATTGCTATAGCGGATTCCAGGAAGAGCCGAGGGACCTGGGCAGGGTGTCAAACTTCTTACAACCATGAGGTGGTTGTGCGTACATGGGTGCCTACCCGCCACGCCCTCCTCGTTTCCCGCATTTTGCCCCACGGATCCCCAGAGGCCTTAATTCCTTAACATAAGCACTTAGAATTGCTATAGCGGATCCCAGGAAGAGCCGAGGGACCAGGGCAGGGTGTCAAACTTCTTACCACCATGAGGTGATTGTGCGTACATGGGTGCCTACCTGCCACGCCCTCCTGGTTCCCCGCATTTTGCCCCACGGATCCCCAGAGGCTTTATTTCCTTAATATTAGCCCTTGGAATTGCTCTAGCGGATTCCAGGAAGAGCCGAGGGACCTGGGCCGGGTGTCAAACTTCTTACCACCATGAGGTGGTTGCGCGTACATGGGTGCCTACCCGCCACGCCCTCCTGGTTCCCCGCAGTTTGCCCCACGGACCCCCAGAGGCCTTATTTCCTTAATATTAGCCCTTAGAATTGCTCTAGCGGATTCCAGGAAGAGCCGAGGGACCTGGGCCGGGTGTCAAACTTCTTACCACCATGAGGTGTTTGCGCGTACATGGGTGCCTACCCGCCACGCCCTCCTGGTTCCCCGCATTTTGCCCCACGGACCCCCAGAGGCCTTAATTCCTTATTATAAGCACCTAGAATTGCTATAGCGGATTCCAGGAAGAGCCGAGGGACCTGGGCCGGGTGTCAAACTTCTTACCACCATGAGGTGGTTGTGCGTACATGGGCGCCTACCCGCCACGCCCTCCTGGTTCCTCGCATTTTGTCCCACGGACCCCCAGAATCCTTAATTCCTTAATATAAGAACCTAGAATTGCTATAGCGGATTCCAGGAAGAGCCGAGGGACCTGGGCCGGGTGTCAAATTTCTTACCACCATGAGGTGGTTGCGCGTACATGGGTGCCTACCCGCCTCGCCCTCCTGGTTTCCCGCATTTTGCCCCACGGATCCCCAGAGGCCTTAATTCCTTAACATAAGCACTTAGAATTGCTATAGCGGATTCCAGGAAGAGCCGAGGGACCAGGGCAGGGTGTCAAACTTCTTACCACCATGAGGTGATTGTGCGTACATGGGTGCCTACCCGCCACGCCCTCCTGGTTCCCCGCATTTTGCCCCACGGATCCCCAGAGGCTTTATTTCCTTAATATTAGCCCTTAGAATTGCTCTAGCGGATTCCAGGAAGAGCCGAGGGACCTGGGCCGGGTGTCAAACTTCTTACCACCATGAGGTGGTTGCGCGTACATGGGTGCCTACCCGCCACGCCCTCCTGGTTCCCCGCATTTTGCCCCACGGACCCCCAGAGGCCTTAATTCCTTATTATAAGCACCTAGAATTGTTATAGCGGATTCCAGGAAGAGCCGAGGGACCTGGGCCGGGTGTCAAACTTCTTACCACCATGAGGTGGTTGTGCGTACATGGGCGCCTACCCGCCACGCCCTCCTGGTTCCTCGCATTTTGTCCCACGGACCCCCAGAATCCTTAATTCCTTAATATAAGAAACTAGAATTGCTATAGCGGATTCCAGGAAGAGCCGAGGGACCTGGGCCGGGTGTCAAATTTCTTACCACCATGAGGTGGTTGCGCGTACATGGGTGCCTTCCCGCCTCGCCCTCCTGGTTTCCCGCATTTTGCCCCACGGATCCCCAGAGGCCTTAATTCCTTAACATAAGCACTTAGAATTGCTATAGCGGATTCCAGGAAGAGCCGAGGGACCAGGGCAGGGTGTCAAACTTCTTACCACCATGAGGTGATTGTGCGTACATGGGTGCCTACCCGCCACGCCCTCCTGGTTCCCCGCATTTTGCCCCACGGATCCCCAGAGGCTTTATTTCCTTAATATTAGCCCTTAGAATTGCTCTAGCGGATTCCAGGAAGAGCCGAGGGACCTGGGCCGGGTGTCAAACTTCTTACCACCATGAGGTGGTTGCGCGTACATGGGTGCCTACCCGCCACGCCCTCCTGGTTCCCCGCATTTTGCCCCACGGACCCCCAGAGGCCTTAATTCCTTATTATAAGCACCTAGAATTGTTATAGCGGATTCCAGGAAGAGCCGAGGGACCTGGGCCGGCTGTCAAACTTCTTACCACCATGAGGTGGTTGTGCGTACATGGGCGCCTACCCGCCACGCCCTCCTGGTTCCTCGCATTTTGTTCCACGGACCCCCAGAATCCTTAATTCCTTAATATAAGAACCTAGAATTGCTATAGCGGATTCCAGGAAGAGCCGAGGGACCTGGGCCGGGTGTCAAACTTCTTACCACCATGAGGTGGTTGTGCGTACATGGGTGCCTACCCGCCACGCACTCCTGGTTCCCCGCATTTTGCCCCACGGACCCCCAGAGGCCTTAATTCCTTATTATAAGCACCTAGAATTGCTATAGCGGATTCCAGGAAGAGCCGAGGGACCTGGGCCGGGTGTCAAACTTCTTACCACCATGAGGTGGTTGTGCGTACATGGGTGCCTACCCGCCACGCCCTTCTGGTTCCCTGCATTTTGCACCACGGACCCTCAGAATCCTTAATTCCTTAATATAAGCACCTAGAATTGATATAGCGGATTCCAGGAAGGGCCGAGGGACCTGGGCCGGGTGTCAAACTTCTTACAACCTTGAGGTTTTTGTGCGTACATGGGTGCTTACCGACCACGCCCTCCTGGTTCCCCGCATTTTGCCCCACGGACCCCCCAGAATCCTTAATTCCTTAATATAAGCACCTTGAATTGCTATAGCGGATTCCAGGAAGAGCTGAGGGACCTGGGCAGGGTGTCAAACTTCTTACAACCATGAGGTGGTTTTGCGTACATGGGTGCCTACCCGCCACGCCCTCCTCGTTTCCCCCATTTTGCCCCACGGATCCCCAGAGGCCTTAATTCCTTAACATAAGCACTTAGAATTGCTATAGCGGATTCCAGGAAGAGCCGAGGGACCAGGGCAGGGTGTCAAACTTCTTACCACCATGAGGTGATTGTGCGTACATGGGTGCCTACCTGCCACGCCCTCCTGGTTCCCCGCATTTTGCCCCACGGATCCCCAGAGGCTTTATTTCCTTAATATTAGCCCTTAGAATTGCTCTAGCGGATTCCAGGAAGAGCCGAGGGACCTGGGCCGGGTGTCAAACTTCTTACCACCATGAGGTGGTTGCGCGTACATGGGTGCCTACCCGCCACGCCCTCCTGGTTCCCCGCAGTTTGCCCCACGGACCCCCAGAGGCCTTATTTCCTTAATATTAGCCTTTAGAATTGCTCTAGCGGATTCCAGGAAGAGCCGAGGGACCTGGGCCGGGTGTCAAACTTCTTACCACCATGAGGTGGTTGTGCGTACATGGGCGCCTACCCGCCACGCCCTCCTGGTTCCTCGCATTTTGTCCCACAGACCCCCAGAACCCTTAATTCCTTAATATAAGAACCTAGAATTGCTATAGCGGATTCCAGGAAGAGCCGAGGGACCTGGGCCGGGTGTCAAACTTCTTACCACCATGAGGTGGTTGCGCGTACATGGGTGCCTACCCGCCACGCCCTCCTGGTTTCGCGCATTTTGCCCCACGAACCCCCAGAATCCTTTATTCCTTAATATAAGCACCTAGAATTGCTATAGCGGATTCCAGGAAGGGCCAAGGGACCTGGGCTGGGTGTCAAACTTCTTACCACCATGAGGTGGTTGTGCGTACATGGGTGCCTACCCGCCACGCCCTCCTGGTTCCCTGCATTTTGCCCCACGGACCCCCAGAGGCCTTAATTCCTTATTATAAGCACCTAGAATTGCTATAGCGGATTCCAGGAAGAGCCGAGGGACCTGGGCCGGGTGTCAAACTTCTTACCACCATGAGGTGGTTGTGCGTACATGGGTGCCTACCCGCCACGCCCTTCTGGTTCCCTGCATTTTGCACCACGGACCCTCAGAATCCTTAATTCCTTAATATAAGCACCTAGAATTGATATAGCGGATTCCAGGAAGGGCCGAGGGACCTGGGCCGGGTGTCAAACTTCTTACAACCTTGAGGTGGTTGTGCGTACATGGGTGCTTACCGACCACGCCCTCCTGGTTCCCCGCATTTTGCCCCACGGACCCCCCAGAATCCTTAATTCCTTAATATAAGCACCTTGAATTGCTATAGCGGATTCCAGGAAGAGCCGAGGGACCTGGGCAGGGTGTCAAACTTCTTACAACCATGAGGTGGTTGTGCGTACATGGGTGCCTACCCGCCACGCCCTCCTCGTTTCCCGCATTTTGCCCCACAGATCCCCAGAGGCCTTAATTCCTTAACATAAGCACTTAGAATTGCTATAGCGGATCCCAGGAAGAGCCGAGGGACCAGGGCAGGGTGTCAAACTTCTTACCACCATGAGGTGATTGTGCGTACATGGGTGCCTACCTGCCACGCCCTCCTGGTTCCCCGCATTTTGCCCCACGGATCCCCAGAGGCTTTATTTCCTTAATATTAGCCCTTAGAATTGCTCTAGCGGATTCCAGGAAGAGCCGAGGGACCTGGGCCGGGTGTCAAACTTCTTACCACCATGAGGTGGTTGCGCGTACATGGGTGCCTACCCGCCACGCCCTCCTGGTTCCCCGCAGTTTGCCCCACGGACCCCCAGAGGCCTTATTTCCTTAATATTAGCCCTTAGAATTGCTCTAGCGGATTCCAGGAAGAGCCGAGGGACCTGGGCCGGGTGTCAAACTTCTTACCACCATGAGGTGTTTGCGCGTACATGGGTGCCTACCCGCCACGCCCTCCTGGTTCCCCGCATTTTGCCCCACGGACCCCCAGAGGCCTTAATTCCTTATTATAAGCACCTAGAATTGCTATAGCGGATTCCAGGAAGAGCCGAGGGACCTGGGCCGGGTGTCAAACTTCTTACCACCATGAGGTGGTTGTGCGTACATGGGCGCCTACCCGCCACGCCCTCCTGGTTCCTCGCATTTTGTCCCACGGACCCCCAGAATCCTTAATTCCTTAATATAAGAACCTAGAATTGCTATAGCGGAATCCAGGAAGAGCCGAGGGACCTGGGCCGGGTGTCAAATTTCTTACCACCATGAGGTGGTTGCGCGTACATGGGTGCCTACCCGCCTCGCCCTCCTGGTTTCCCGCATTTTGCCCCACGGATCCCCAGAGGCCTTAATTCCTTAACATAAGCACTTAGAATTGCTATAGCGGATTCCAGGAAGAGCCGAGGGACCAGGGCAGGGTGTCAAACTTCTTACCACCATGAGGTGATTGTGCGTACATGGGTGCCTACCCGCCACGCCCTCCTGGTTCCCCGCATTTTGCCCCACGGATCCCCAGAGGCTTTAATTCCTTATTATAAGCACCTAGAATTGTTATAGCGGATTCCAGGAAGAGCCGAGGGACCTGGGCCGGGTGTCAAACTTCTTACCACCATGAGGTGGTTGCGCGTACATGGGTGCCTACCCGCCACGCCCTCCTGGTTCCCCGCATTTTGCCCCACGGACCCCCAGAGGCCTTAATTCCTTATTATAAGCACCTAGAATTGTTATAGCGGATTCCAGGAAGAGCCGAGGGACCTGGGCCGGGTGTCAAACTTCTTACCACCATGAGGTGGTTGTGCGTACATGGGCGCCTACCCGCCACGCCCTCCTGGTTCCTCGCATTTTGTTCCACGGACCCCCAGAATCCTTAATTCCTTAATATAAGAACCTAGAATTGCTATAGCGGATTCCAGGAAGAGCCGAGGGACCTGGGCCGGGTGTCAAACTTCTTACCACCATGAGGTGGTTGTGCGTACATGGGTGCCTACCCGCCACGCACTCCTGGTTCCCCGCATTTTGCCCCACGGACCCCCAGAGGCCTTAATTCCTTATTATAAGCACCTAGAATTGCTATAGCGGATTCCAGGAAGAGCCGAGGGACCTGGGCCGGGTGTCAAACTTCTTACCACCATGAGGTGGTTGCGCGTACATGGGTGCCTACCCGCCACGCACTCCTGGTTCCCCGCATTTTGCCCCACGGATCCCCAGAGGCTTTATTTCCTTAATATTAGCCCTTAGAATTGCTCTAGCGGATTCCAGGAATAGCCGAGGGACCTGGGCCGGGTGTCAAACTTCTTACCACCATGAGGTGGTTGCGCGTACATGGGTGCCTACCCGCCACGCCCTCCTGGTTCCCCGCATTTTGCCCCACGGACCCCCAGAGGCCTTAATTCCTTATTATAAGCACCTAGAATTGCTCTAGCGGATTCCAGGAAAAGCCGAGGGGCCTGGGCCGTGTGTCAAACTTCTTACCACCATGAGGTGGTTGTGCGTACATGGGTGCCTACCCGCTACGCCCTCCTGGTTCCCCGCATTTTGCCCCACGGATCCCCAGAAGCTTTAATTCCTTAAAATTAGCACTTAGAATTGCTATAGCGGATTCCAGGAAGAGCCGAGGGACCTGGGCCGGGGGTCAAACTTCTTACCACCATGAGGTGGTTGCGCGTACATGGGTGCCTACCCGCCACGCCCTCCTGGTTCCCCGCATTTTGCCCAACGGACCACCAGAGGCCTTAATTCCTTATTATAAGCACCTAGAATTGCTATAGCGGATTCCAGGAAGAGCCGAGGGACCTGGGCCGTGTGTCAAACTTCTTACCACCATGAGGTGGTTGTGCGTACATGGGTGCCTACCCACCACGCCCTCCTGGTTCCTCGCATTTTGCCCCACGGACCCCCAGAATCCTTAATTCCTTAATATTAGCAGCTAGAATTGCTATAGCGGATTCCAGGAAGGGCCGAAGGACCTGGGCCGGGTATCAAACTTTTTACAACCTTGAGGTGGTTGTGCGTACATGGGTGCCTACCGACCACGCCTTCCTGGTTCCCCGCATTTTGCCCCACGGTTCCCCAGAGGCTTTAATTCCTTAACATAAGCACTTAGAATTGCTATAGCGGATTCCAGGAAGGGCCAAGGGACCTGGGCCGGATGTCAAACTTCTTACAACCTTGAGGTGGTTGTGCGTACATGGGTGCCTACCCGCCACGCCATCCTGGTTCCTTGCATTTTGCCCAACGGACCCCCAGAATCCTTAATTCCTTAATATAAGCACGTAGAATTGCTATAGCGGATTCCAGGAAGAGCCGAGGGACCTGGGCCGGGTGTCAAACTTCTTACCACCATGAGGTGGTTGTGCGTAGATGGGTGCCTACCCGCCACGCCCTCCTGGTTCCCTGCATTTTGCCCCACGGATCCCCAGAGGCCTTATTTCCTTAATATAAGCACCTAGAATTACTCTAGCGGATTCCAGGAAGGTCCGAGGGACCTGGGCCGGGTGTCAAACTTTTTACCACCATGAGGTGGTTGTGCGTACATGGGTGCCTACCCGCCACGCCCTCCAGCTTCCCTGGATTTTGCCCAACGGATCCCCAGATGACTTATTTCCTTAATATAAGCACCTAGAATTACTCTAGCCGATTCCAGGAAGGTCCAAGGGACCTGGGCCGGGTGTCAAACTTCTTACCACCATGGGGTGGTTGTGCGTACACGAGTGCCTTCCTGCCACGCCCTCCTGGTTCCCCGCATTTTGCCCCACGGACCCCCAGAGGCCTTAATTCCTTATTATAAGCACCTAGAATTGCTATAGCGGATTCCAGGAAGAGCCGAGGGACCTGGGCCGGGTGTCAAACTTCTTACCACCATGAGGTGATTGTGCGTACATGGGTGCCTACCCGCCACGCCCTTCTGGTTTCCCGCATTTTGCCCCACGGACCCCCAGAGGCCTTAATTCCTTATTATAAGCACCTAGAATTGCTATAGCGGATTCCAGGAAGAGCCGAGGGACCTGGGCCGGGTGTCAAACTTTTTACCACCATGAGGTGGTTGTGCGTACATGGGTGCCTACCCGCCACGCCCTCCTGGTTTCCCGCATTTTGCCCCACGAACCCCCAGAGGCCTTAATTCCTTATTATAAGCACCTAGAATTGCTATAGCGGATTCCAGGAAGAGCCGAGGGACCTGGGCCGGGTGTCAAACTTTTTACCACCATGAGGTGGTTGTGCGTACATGGGTGCCTACCCGCCACGCCCTCCTGGTTTCCCGCATTTTGCCCCACGAACCCCCAGAATCCTTAATTCCTTAATATAAGCACCTAGAATTGCTATAGCGGATTCCAGGAAGAGCCGAGGGACCAGGGCCGGGTGTCAAACTTCTTACCACCATGAGGTGGTTGTGCGTACGTGGGTGCCTACCACCCACGCCCTTCTCGTTCCCCGCATTTTGCCCCACGGATCCCCAGCGGCCTTAATTCCTTATTATAAGCACCTAGAATTGCTATAGCGGATTCCAGGAAGAGCCGAGGGACCTCGGCCGGGTGTCAAACTTCTTACCACCATGAGGTGGTTGCGCGTACATGGGTGCCTACCCGCCACGCCCTCCTGGTTCCCCGCATTTTGCCCCACGGACCCCCAGAAGCCTTAATTCCTTATTATAAGCACCTAGAATTGCTATAGCGGATTCCAGGAAGGGCCGAGGGACCTGGGCCGGGTATCAAACTTCTTACAACCTTGAGGTGGTTGTGCGTACATGGGTGCCTACCGACCACGCCCTCCTGGTTCCCCGCATTTTGCCCCACGGTTCCCCAGAGGCTTTAATTCCTTAATATAAGCACTTAGAATTGCTATAGCGGATTCCAGGAAGGGCCGAGGGACCTGGGCCGGGTGTCAAACTTCTTACAACCTTGAGGTGGTTGCGCGTACATGGGTGCCTACCCGCCACGCCCTCCTGGTTCCCCGCATTTTGCCCCACGGACCGCCAGCGGCCTTAATTCCTTAGTATAAGCACCTAGAATTGCTATAGCGGATTCCAGGAAGAGCCGAGGGACCTGGGCCGTGTGTCAAACTTCTTACCACCATGAGGTGGTTGTGCGTACATGGGTGCCTACCCGCCACGCCCTCCTGGTTCCTCGCATTTTGCCCCACAGTCCCCCAGAATCCTTAATTCCTTAATATAAGCACCTAGAATTGCTATAGCGGATTCCAGGAAGGGCCGAGGGACCTGGGCCGGGTGTCAAACTTCTTACCACCTTGAGGTGGTTGCGCGTACATGGGTGCCTACCCGCCACGCCTTCCTGGTTCCCCGCATTTTGCCCCACGGACCGCCAGAGGCCTTAATTCCTTATTATAAGCACCTAGAATTGCTATAGCGGATTCCAGGAAGAGCCGAGGGACCTGGGCCGGGTGTCAAACTTCTTACCACCATGGGGTGGTTGTGCGTACGTGGGTGCCTACTACCCACGCCCTTCTCGTTCCCCGCATTTTGCCCCACGGATCCCCAGCGGCCTTAATTCCTTATTATAAGCACCTAGAATTGCTATAGCGGATTCCAGGAAGAGCCGAGGGACCTGGGCCGGGTGTCAAACTTCTTACCACCATGAGGTGATTGTGCGTACATGGGTGCCAACCCGCCACGCCCTCCTGGTTCACCGCATTTTGCCCCACGGATCCCCAGAGGCTTTATTTCCTTAATATTAGCCCTTAGAATTGCTCTAGCGGATTCCAGGAAGAGCCGAGGGACCTGGGCCGGGTGTCAAACTTCTTACCACCATGAGGTGGTTGCGCGTACATGGGTGCCTACCCGCCACGCCCTCCTGGTTCCCCGCATTTTGCCCCACGGACCCCCAGAGGCCTTAATTCCTTATTATAAGCACCTAGAATTGCTATAGCGGATTCCAGGAAGAGCCGAGGGACCTGGGCCGGGTGTCAAACTTCTTACCACCATGAGGTGGTTGTGCGTACATGGGCGCCTACCCGCCACGCCCTCCTGGATCCTCGCATTTTGTCCCACAGACCCCCAGAACCCTTAATTCCTTAATATAAGAACCTAGAATTGCTATAGCGGATTCCAGGAAGAGCCGAGGGACCTGGGCCGGGTGTCAAACTTCTTACCACCATGAGGTGGTTGCGCGTACATGGGTGCCTACCCGCCACGCCCTCCTGGTTTCGCGCATTTTGCCCCACGAACCCCCAGAATCCTTTATTCCTTAATATAAGCACCTAGAATTGCTATAGCGGATTCCAGGAAGGGCCAAGGGACCTGGGCTGGGTGTCAAACTTCTTACCACCATGAGGTGGTTGTGCGTACATGGGTGCCTACCCGCTACGCCCTCCTGGTTCCCTGCATTTTGCCCCACGGACCCCCAGAGGCCTTAATTCCTTATTATAAGCACCTAGAATTGCTATAGCGGATTCCAGGAAGAGCCGAGGGACCTGGGCCGGGTGTCAAACTTCTTACCACCATGAGGTGGTTGTGCGTACATGGGTGCCTACCCGCCACGCCCTTCTGGTTCCCTGCATTTTGCACCACGGACCCTCAGAATCCTTAATTCCTTAATATAAGCACCTAGAATTGATATAGCGGATTCCAGGAAGGGCCGAGGGACCTGGGCCGGGTGTCAAACTTCTTACAACCTTGAGGTGGTTGTGCGTACATGGGTGCTTACCGACCACGCCCTCCTGGTTCCCCGCATTTTGCCCCACGGACCCCCCAGAATCCTGAATTCCTTAATATAAGCACCTTGAATTGCTATAGCGGATTCCAGGAAGAGCCGAGGGACCTGGGCAGGGTGTCAAACTTCTTACAACCATGAGGTGGTTGTGCGTACATGGGTGCCTACCCGCCACGCCCTCCTCGTTTCCCGCATTTTGCCCCACGGATCCCCAGAGGCCTTAATTCCTTAACATAAGCACTTAGAATTGCTATAGCGGATCCCAGGAAGAGCCGAGGGACCAGGGCAGGGTGTCAAACTTCTTACCACCATGAGGTGATTGTGCGTACATGGGTGCCTACCTGCCACGCCCTCCTGGTTCCCCGCATTTTGCCCCACGGATCCCCAGAGGCTTTATTTCCTTAATATTAGCCCTTAGAATTGCTCTAGCGGATTCCAGGAAGAGCCGAGGGACCTGGGCCGGGTGTCAAACTTCTTACCACCATGAGGTGGTTGTGCGTACATGGGCGCCTACCCGCCACGCCCTCCTGGATCCTCGCATTTTGTCCCACAGACCCCCAGAACCCTTAATTCCTTAATATAAGAACCTAGAATTGCTATAGCGGATTCCAGGAAGAGCCGAGGGACCTGGGCCGGGTGTCAAACTTCTTACCACCATGAGGTGGTTGCGCGTACATGGGTGCCTACCCGCCACGCCCTCCTGGTTTCGCGCATTTTGCCCCACGAACCCCCAGAATCCTTTATTCCTTAATATAAGCACCTAGAATTGCTATAGCGGATTCCAGGAAGGGCCAAGGGACCTGGGCTGGGTGTCAAACTTCTTACCACCATGAGGTGGTTGTGCGTACATGGGTGCCTACCCGCTACGCCCTCCTGGTTCCCTGCATTTTGCCCCACGGACCCCCAGAGGCCTTAATTCCTTATTATAAGCACCTAGAATTGCTATAGCGGATTCCAGGAAGAGCCGAGGGACCTGGGCCGGGTGTCAAACTTCTTACCACCATGAGGTGGTTGTGCGTACATGGGTGCCTACCCGCCACGCCCTTCTGGTTCCCTGCATTTTGCACCACGGACCCTCAGAATCCTTAATTCCTTAATATAAGCACCTAGAATTGATATAGCGGATTCCAGGAAGGGCCGAGGGACCTGGGCCGGGTGTCAAACTTCTTACAACCTTGAGGTGGTTGTGCGTACATGGGTGCTTACCGACCACGCCCTCCTGGTTCCCCGCATTTTGCCCCACGGACCCCCCAGAATCCTGAATTCCTTAATATAAGCACCTTGAATTGCTATAGCGGATTCCAGGAAGAGCCGAGGGACCTGGGCAGGGTGTCAAACTTCTTACAACCATGAGGTGGTTGTGCGTACATGGGTGCCTACCCGCCACGCCCTCCTCGTTTCCCGCATTTTGCCCCACGGATCCCCAGAGGCCTTAATTCCTTAACATAAGCACTTAGAATTGCTATAGCGGATCCCAGGAAGAGCCGAGGGACCAGGGCCGGGTGTCAAACTTCTTACCACCATGAGGTGGTTGCGCGTACATGGGTGCCTACCCGCCACGCCCTCCTGGTTTCGCGCATTTTGCCCCACGAACCCCCAGAATCCTTTATTCCTTAATATAAGCACCTAGAATTGCTATAGCGGATTCCAGGAAGGGCCAAGGGACCTGGGCTGGGTGTCAAACTTCTTACCACCATGAGGTGGTTGTGCGTACATGGGTGCCTACCCGCTACGCCCTCCTGGTTCCCTGCATTTTGCCCCACGGACCCCCAGAGGCCTTAATTCCTTATTATAAGCACCTAGAATTGCTATAGCGGATTCCAGGAAGAGCCGAGGGACCTGGGCCGGGTGTCAAACTTCTTACCACCATGAGGTGGTTGTGCGTACATGGGTGCCTACCCGCCACGCCCTTCTGGTTCCCTGCATTTTGCACCACGGACCCTCAGAATCCTTAATTCCTTAATATAAGCACCTAGAATTGATATAGCGGATTCCAGGAAGGGCCGAGGGACCTGGGCCGGGTGTCAAACTTCTTACAACCTTGAGGTGGTTGTGCGTACATGGGTGCTTACCGACCACGCCCTCCTGGTTCCCCGCATTTTGCCCCACGGACCCCCCAGAATCCTGAATTCCTTAATATAAGCACCTTGAATTGCTATAGCGGATTCCAGGAAGAGCCGAGGGACCTGGGCAGGGTGTCAAACTTCTTACAACCATGAGGTGGTTGTGCGTACATGGGTGCCTACCCGCCACGCCCTCCTCGTTTCCCGCATTTTGCCCCACGGATCCCCAGAGGCCTTAATTCCTTAACATAAGCACTTAGAATTGCTATAGCGGATCCCAGGAAGAGCCGAGGGACCAGGGCAGGGTGTCAAACTTCTTACCACCATGAGTTGATTGTGCGTACATGGGTGCCTACCTGCCACGCCCTCCTGGTTCCCCGCATTTTGCCCCACGGATCCCCAGAGGCTTTATTTCCTTAATATTAGCCCTTAGAATTGCTCTAGCGGATTCCAGGAAGAGCCGAGGGACCTGGGCCGGGTGTCAAACTTCTTACCACCATGAGGTGGTTGTGCGTACATGGGCGCCTACCCGCCACGCCCTCCTGGATCCTCGCATTTTGTCCCACAGACCCCCAGAACCCTTAATTCCTTAATATAAGAACCTAGAATTGCTATAGCGGATTCCAGGAAGAGCCGAGGGACCTGGGCCGGGTGTCAAACTTCTTACCACCATGAGGTGGTTGCGCGTACATGGGTGCCTACCCGCCACGCCCTCCTGGTTTCGCGCATTTTGCCCCACGAACCCCCAGAATCCTTTATTCCTTAATATAAGCACCTAGAATTGCTATAGCGGATTCCAGGAAGGGCCAAGGGACCTGGGCTGGGTGTCAAACTTCTTACCACCATGAGGTGGTTGTGCGTACATGGGTGCCTACCCGCTACGCCCTCCTGGTTCCCTGCATTTTGCCCCACGGACCCCCAGAGGCCTTAATTCCTTATTATAAGCACCTAGAATTGCTATAGCGGATTCCAGGAAGAGCCGAGGGACCTGGGCCGGGTGTCAAACTTCTTACCACCATAAGGTGGTTGTGCGTACATGGGTGCCTACCCGCCACGCCCTTCTGGTTCCCTGCATTTTGCACCACGGACCCTCAGAATCCTTAATTCCTTAATATAAGCACCTAGAATTGATATAGCGGATTCCAGGAAGGGCCGAGGGACCTGGGCCGGGTGTCAAACTTCTTACAACCTTGAGGTGGTTGTGCGTACATGGGTGCTTACCGACCACGCCCTCCTGGTTCCCCGCATTTTGCCCCACGGACCCCCCAGAATCCTGAATTCCTTAATATAAGCACCTTGAATTGCTATAGCGGATTCCAGGAAGAGCCGAGGGACCTGGGCAGGGTGTCAAACTTCTTACAACCATGAGGTGGTTGTGCGTACATGGGTGCCTACCCGCCACGCCCTCCTCGTTTCCCGCATTTTGCCCCACGGATCCCCAGAGGCCTTAATTCCTTAACATAAGCACTTAGAATTGCTATAGCGGATCCCAGGAAGAGCCGAGGGACCAGGGCAGGGTGTCAAACTTCTTACCACCATGAGGTGATTGTGCGTACATGGGTGCCTACCTGCCACGCCCTCCTGGTTCCCCGCATTTTGCCCCACGGATCCCCAGAGGCTTTATTTCCTTAATATTAGCCCTTAGAATTGCTCTAGCGGATTCCAGGAAGAGCCGAGGGACCTGGGCCGGGTGTCAAACTTCTTACCACCATGAGGTGGTTGCGCGTACATGGGTGCCTACCCGCCACGCCCTCCTGGTTCCCCGCAGTTTGCCCCACGGACCCCCAGAGGCCTTATTTCCTTAATATTAGCCCTTAGAATTGCTCTAGCGGATTCCAGGAAGAGCCGAGGGACCTGGGCCGGGTGTCAAACTTCTTACCACCATGAGGTGTTTGCGCGTACATGGGTGCCTACCCGCCACGCCCTCCTGGTTCCCCGCATTTTGCCCCACGGACCCCCAGAGGCCTTAATTCCTTATTATAAGCACCTAGAATTGCTATAGCGGATTCCAGGAAGAGCCGAGGGACCTGGGCCGGGTGTCAAACTTCTTACCACCATGAGGTGGTTGTGCGTACATGGGCGCCTACCCGCCACGCCCTCCTGGTTCCTCCCATTTTGTCCCACGGACCCCCAGAATCCTTAATTCCTTAATATAAGAACCTAGAATTGCTATAGCGGATTCCAGGAAGAGCCGAGGGACCTGGGCCGGGTGTCAAATTTCTTACCACCATGAGGTGGTTGCGCGTACATGGGTGCCTACCCGCCTCGCCCTCCTGGTTTCCCGCATTTTGCCCCACGGATCCCCAGAGGCCTTAATTCCTTAACATAAGCACTTAGAATTGCTATAGCGGATTCCAGGAAGAGCCGAGGGACCAGGGCAGGGTGTCAAACTTCTTACCACCATGAGGTGATTGTGCGTACATGGGTGCCTACCCGCCACGCCCTCCTGGTTCCCCGCATTTTGCCCCACGGATCCCCAGAGGCTTTATTTCCTTAATATTAGCCCTTAGAATTGCTCTAGCGGATTCCAGGAAGAGCCGAGGGACCTGGGCCGGGTGTCAAACTTCTTACCACCATGAGGTGGTTGCGCGTACATGGGTGCCTACCCGCCACGCCTTCCTGGTTCCCCGCATTTTGCCCCACGGACCCCCAGAGGCCTTAATTCCTTATTATAAGCACCTAGAATTGTTATAGCGGATTCCAGGAAGAGCCGAGGGACCTGGGCCGGGTGTCAAACTTCTTACCACCATGAGGTGGTTGTGCGTACATGGGCGCCTACCCGCCACGCCCTCCTGGTTCCTCGCATTTTGTCCCACGGACCCCCAGAATCCTTAATTCCTTAATATAAGAAACTAGAATTGCTATAGCGGATTCCAGGAAGAGCCGAGGGACCTGGGCCGGGTGTCAAATTTCTTACCACCATGAGGTGGTTGCGCGTACATGGGTGCCTTCCCGCCTCGCCCTCCTGGTTTCCCGCATTTTGCCCCACGGATCCCCAGAGGCCTTAATTCCTTAACATAAGCACTTAGAATTGCTATAGCGGATTCCAGGAAGAGCCGAGGGACCAGGGCAGGGTGTCAAACTTCTTACCACCATGAGGTGATTGTGCGTACATGGGTGCCTACCCGCCACGCCCTCCTGGTTCCCCGCATTTTGCCCCACGGATCCCCAGAGGCTTTATTTCCTTAATATTAGCCCTTAGAATTGCTCTAGCGGATTCCAGGAAGAGCCGAGGGACCTGGGCCGGGTGTCAAACTTCTTACCACCATGAGGTGGTTGCGCGTACATGGGTGCCTACCCGCCACGCCCTCCTGGTTCCCCGCATTTTGCCCCACGGACCCCCAGAGGCCTTAATTCCTTATTATAAGCACCTAGAATTGTTATAGCGGATTCCAGGAAGAGCCGAGGGACCTGGGCCGGCTGTCAAACTTCTTACCACCATGAGGTGGTTGTGCGTACATGGGCGCCTACCCGCCACGCCCTCCTGGTTCCTCGCATTTTGTTCCACGGACCCCCAGAATCCTTAATTCCTTAATATAAGAACCTAGAATTGCTATAGCGGATTCCAGGAAGAGCCGAGGGACCTGGGCCGGGTGTCAAACTTCTTACCACCATGAGGTGGTTGTGCGTACATGGGTGCCTACCCGCCACGCACTCCTGGTTCCCCGCATTTTGCCCCACGGACCCCCAGAGGCCTTAATTCCTTATTATAAGCACCTAGAATTGCTATAGCGGATTCCAGGAAGAGCCGAGGGACCTGGGCCGGGTGTCAAACTTCTTACCACCATGAGGTGGTTGTGCGTACATGGGTGCCTACCCGCCACGCCCTTCTGGTTCCCTGCATTTTGCACCACGGACCCTCAGAATCCTTAATTCCTTAATATAAGCACCTAGAATTGATATAGCGGATTCCAGGAAGGGCCGAGGGACCTGGGCCGGGTGTCAAACTTCTTACAACCTTGAGGTTTTTGTGCGTACATAGGTGCTTACCGACCACGCCCTCCTGGTTCCCCGCATTTTGCCCCACGGACCCCCCAGAATCCTTAGTTCCTTAATATAAGCACCTTGAATTGCTATAGCGGATTCCAGGAAGAGCTGAGGGACCTGGGCAGGGTGTCAAACTTCTTACAACCATGAGGTGGTTGTGCGTACATGGGTGCCTACCCGCCACGCCCTCCTCGTTTCCCCCATTTTGCCCCACGGATCCCCAGAGGCCTTAATTCCTTAACATAAGCACTTAGAATTGCTATAGCGGATTCCAGGAAGAGCCGAGGGACCAGGGCAGGGTGTCAAACTTCTTACCACCATGAGGTGATTGTGCGTACATGGGTGCCTACCTGCCACGCCCTCCTGGTTCCCCGCATTTTGCCCCACGGATCCCCAGAGGCTTTATTTCCTTAATATTAGCCCTTAGAATTGCTCTAGCGGATTCCAGGAAGAGCCGAGGGACCTGGGCCGGGTGTCAAACTTCTTACCACCATGAGGTGGTTGCGCGTACATGGGTGCCTACCCGCCACGCCCTCCTGGTTCCCCGCAGTTTGCCCCACGGACCCCCAGAGGCCTTATTTCCTTAATATTAGCCTTTAGAATTGCTCTAGCGGATTCCAGGAAGAGCCGAGGTACCTGGGCCGGGTGTCAAACTTCTTACCACCATGAGGTGGTTGTGCGTACATGGGCGCCTACCCGCCACGCCCTCCTGGTTCCTCGCATTTTGTCCCACAGACCCCCAGAACCCTTAATTCCTTAATATAAGAACCTAGAATTGCTATAGCGGATTCCAGGAAGAGCCGAGGGACCTGGGCCGGGTGTCAAACTTCTTACCACCATGAGGTGGTTGCGCGTACATGGGTGCCTACCCGCCACGCCCTCCTGGTTTCGCGCATTTTGCCCCACGAACCCCCAGAATCCTTTATTCCTTAATATAAGCACCTAGAATTGCTATAGCGGATTCCAGGAAGGGCCAAGGGACCTGGGCTGGGTGTCAAACTTCTTACCACCATGAGGTGGTTGTGCGTACATGGGTGCCTACCCGCCACGCCCTCCTGGTTCCCTGCATTTTGCCCCACGGACCCCCAGAGGCCTTAATTCCTTATTATAAGCACCTAGAATTGCTATAGCGGATTCCAGGAAGAGCCGAGGGACCTGGGCCGGGTGTCAAACTTCTTACCACCATGAGGTGGTTGTGCGTACATGGGTGCCTACCCGCCACGCCCTTCTGGTTCCCTGCATTTTGCACCACGGACCCTCAGAATCCTTAATTCCTTAATATAAGCACCTAGAATTGATATAGCGGATTCCAGGAAGGGCCGAGGGACCTGGGCCGGGTGTCAAACTTCTTACAACCTTGAGGTGGTTGTGCGTACATGGGTGCTTACCGACCACGCCCTCCTGGTTCCCCGCATTTTGCCCCACGGACCCCCCAGAATCCTTAATTCCTTAATATAAGCACCTTGAATTGCTATAGCGGATTCCAGGAAGAGCCGAGGGACCTGGGCAGGGTGTCAAACTTCTTACAACCATGAGGTGGTTGTGCGTACATGGGTGCCTACCCGCCACGCCCTCCTCGTTTCCCGCATTTTGCCCCACGGATCCCCAGAGGCCTTAATTCCTTAACATAAGCACTTAGAATTGCTATAGCGGATCCCAGGAAGAGCCGAGGGACCAGGGCAGGGTGTCAAACTTCTTACCACCATGAGGTGATTGTGCGTACATGGGTGCCTACCTGCCACGCCCTCCTGGTTCCCCGCATTTTGCCCCACGGATCCCCAGAGGCTTTATTTCCTTAATATTAGCCCTTAGAATTGCTCTAGCGGATTCCAGGAAGAGCCGAGGGACCTGGGCCGGGTGTCAAACTTCTTACCACCATGAGGTGGTTGCGCGTACATGGGTGCCTACCCGCCACGCCCTCCTGGTTCCCCGCAGTTTGCCCCACGGACCCCCAGAGGCCTTATTTCCTTAATATTAGCCCTTAGAATTGCTCTAGCGGATTCCAGGAAGAGCCGAGGGACCTGGGCCGGGTGTCAAACTTCTTACCACCATGAGGTGTTTGCGCGTACATGGGTGCCTACCCGCCACGCCCTCCTGGTTCCCCGCATTTTGCCCCACGGACCCCCAGAGGCCTTAATTCCTTATTATAAGCACCTAGAATTGCTATAGCGGATTCCAGGAAGAGCCGAGGGACCTGGGCCGGGTGTCAAACTTCTTACCACCATGAGGTGGTTGTGCGTACATGGGCGCCTACCCGCCACGCCCTCCTGGTTCCTCGCATTTTGTCCCACGGACCCCCAGAATCCTTAATTCCTTAATATAAGAACCTAGAATTGCTATAGCGGATTCCAGGAAGAGCCGAGGGACCTGGGCCGGGTGTCAAATTTCTTACCACCATGAGGTGGTTGCGCGTACATGGGTGCCTACCCGCCTCGCCCTCCTGGTTTCCCGCATTTTGCCCCACGGATCCCCAGAGGCCTTAATTCCTTAACATAAGCACTTAGAATTGCTATAGCGGATTCCAGGAAGAACCGAGGGACCAGGGCAGGGTGTCAAACTTCTTACCACCATGAGGTGATTGTGCGTACATGGGTGCCTACCCGCCACGCCCTCCTGGTTCCCCGCATTTTGCCCCACGGATCCCCAGAGGCTTTATTTCCTTAATATTAGCCCTTAGAATTGCTCTAGCGGATTCCAGGAAGAGCCGAGGGACCTGGGCCGGGTGTCAAACTTCTTACCACCATGAGGTGGTTGCGCGTACATGGGTGCCTACCCGCCACGCCCTCCTGGTTCCCCGCATTTTGCCCCACGGACCCCCAGAGGCCTTAATTCCTTATTATAAGCACCTAGAATTGTTATAGCGGATTCCAGGAAGAGCCGAGGGACCTGGGCCGGGTGTCAAACTTCTTACCACCATGAGGTGGTTGTGCGTACATGGGCGCCTACCCGCCACGCCCTCCTGGTTCCTCGCATTTTGTTCCACGGACCCCCAGAATCCTTAATTCCTTAATATAAGAACCTAGAATTGCTATAGCGGATTCCAGGAAGAGCCGAGGGACCTGGGCCGGGTGTCAAACTTCTTACCACCATGAGGTGGTTGTGCGTACATGGGTGCCTACCCGCCACGCACTCCTGGTTCCCCGCATTTTGCCCCACGGACCCCCAGAGGCCTTAATTCCTTATTATAAGCACCTAGAATTGCTATAGCGGATTCCAGGAAGAGCCGAGGGACCTGGGCCGGGTGTCAAACTTCTTACCACCATGAGGTGGTTGTGCGTACATGGGTGCCTACCCGCCACGCCCTTCTGGTTCCCTGCATTTTGCACCACGGACCCTCAGAATCCTTAATTCCTTAATATAAGCACCTAGAATTGATATAGCGGATTCCAGGAAGGGCCGAGGGACCTGGGCCGGGTGTCAAACTTCTTACAACCTTGAGGTGGTTGTGCGTACATGGGTGCTTACCGACCACGCCCTCCTGGTTCCCCGCATTTTGCCCCACGGACCCCCCAGAATCCTTAATTCCTTAATATAAGCACCTTGAATTGCTATAGCGGATTCCAGGAAGAGCCGAGGGACCTGGGCAGGGTGTCAAACTTCTTACAACCATGAGGTGGTTGTGCGTACATGGGTGCCTACCCGCCACGCCCTCCTCGTTTCCCGCATTTTGCCCCACGGATCCCCAGAGGCCTTAATTCCTTAACATAAGCACTTAGAATTGCTATAGCGGATTCCAGGAAGAGCCGAGGGACCAGGGCAGGGTGTCAAACTTCTTACCACCATGAGGTGATTGTGCGTACATGGGTGCCTACCTGCCACGCCCTCCTGGTTCCCCGCATTTTGCCCCACGGATCCCCAGAGGCTTTATTTCCTTAATATTAGCCCTTAGAATTGCTCTAGCGGATTCCAGGAAGAGCCGAGGGACCTGGGCCGGGTGTCAAACTTCTTACCACCATGAGGTGGTTGCGCGTACATGGGTGCCTACCCGCCACGCCCTCCTGGTTCCCCGCAGTTTGCCCCACGGACCCCCAGAGGCCTTATTTCCTTAATATTAGCCTTTAGAATTGCTCTAGCGGATTCCAGGAAGAGCCGAGGGACCTGGGCCGGGTGTCAAACTTCTTACCACCATGAGGTGTTTGCGCGTACATGGGTGCCTACCCGCCACGCCCTCCTGGTTCCCCGCATTTTGCCCCACGGACCCCCAGAGGCCTTAATTCCTTATTATAAGCACCTAGAATTGCTATAGCGGATTCCAGGAAGAGCCGAGGGACCTGGGCCGGGTGTCAAACTTCTTACCACCATGAGGTGGTTGCGCGTACATTGGCGCTTACCCGCCACGCCCTCCTGGTTCCTCGCATTTTGTCCCACGGACCCCCAGAATCCTTAATTCCTTAATATAAGAACCTAGAATTGCTATAGCGGATTCCAGGAAGAGCCGAGGGACCTGGGCCGGGTGTCAAATTTCTTACCACCATGAGGTGGTTGCGCGTACATGGGTGCCTACCCGCCTCGCCCTCCTGGTTTCCCGCATTTTGCCCCACGGATCCCCAGAGGCCTTAATTCCTTAACATAAGCACTTAGAATTGCTATAGCGGATTCCAGGAAGAGCCGAGGGACCAGGGCAGGGTGTCAAACTTCTTACCACCATGAGGTGATTGTGCGTACATGGGTGCCTACCCGCCACGCCCTCCTGGTTCCCCGCATTTTGCCCCACGGATCCCCAGAGGCTTTATTTCCTTAATATTAGCCCTTAGAATTGCTCTAGCGGATTCCAGGAAGAGCCGAGGGACCTGGGCCGGGTGTCAAACTTCTTACCACCATGAGGTGGTTGCGCGTATATGGGTGCCTACCCGCCACGCCCTCCTGGTTCCCCGCAGTTTGCCCCACGGACCCCCAGAGGCCTTATTTCCTTAATATTAGCCCTTAGAATTGCTCTAGCGGATTCCAGGAAGAGCCGAGGGACCTGGGCCGGGTGTCAAACTTCTTACCACCATGAGGTGTTTGCGCGTACATGGGTGCCTACCCGCCACGCCCTCCTGGTTCCCCGCATTTTGCCCCACGGACCCCCAGAGGCCTTAATTCCTTATTATAAGCACCTAGAATTGCTATAGCGGATTCCAGGAAGAGCCGAGGGACCTGGGCCGGGTGTCAAACTTCTTACCACCATGAGGTGGTTGTGCGTACATGGGCGCCTACCCGCCACGCCCTCCTGGTTCCTCGCATTTTGTCCCACGGACCCCCAGAATCCTTAATTCCTTAATATAAGAACCTAGAATTGCTATAGCGGATTCCAGGAAGAGCCGAGGGACCTGGGCCGGGTGTCAAATTTCTTACCACCATGAGGTGGTTGCGCGTACATGGGTGCCTACCCGCCTCGCCCTCCTGGTTTCCCGCATTTTGCCCCACGGATCCCCAGAGGCCTTAATTCCTTAACATAAGCACTTAGAATTGCTATAGCGGATTCCAGGAAGAGCCGAGGGACCAGGGCAGGGTGTCAAACTTCTTACCACCATGAGGTGATTGTGCGTACATGGGTGCCTACCCGCCACGCCCTCCTGGTTCCCCGCATTTTGCCCCACGGATCCCCAGAGGCTTTATTTCCTTAATATTAGCCCTTAGAATTGCTCTAGCGGATTCCAGGAAGAGCCGAGGGACCTGGGCCGGGTGTCAAACTTCTTACCACCATGAGGTGGTTGCGCGTACATGGGTGCCTACCCGCCACGCCCTCCTGGTTCCCCGCATTTTGCCCCACGGACCCCCAGAGGCCTTAATTCCTTATTATAAGCACCTAGAATTGTTATAGCGGATTCCAGGAAGAGCCGAGGGACCTGGGCCGGGTGTCAAACTTCTTACCACCATGAGGTGGTTGTGCGTACATGGGCGCCTACCCGCCACGCCCTCCTGGTTCCTCGCATTTTGTCCCACGGACCCCCAGAATCCTTAATTCCTTAATATAAGAAACTAGAATTGCTATAGCGGATTCCAGGAAGAGCCGAGGGACCTGGGCCGGGTGTCAAATTTCTTACCACCATGAGGTGGTTGCGCGTACATGGGTGCCTTCCCGCCTCGCCCTCCTGGTTTCCCGCATTTTGCCCCACGGATCCCCAGAGGCCTTAATTCCTTAACATAAGCACTTAGAATTGCTATAGCGGATTCCAGGAAGAGCCGAGGGACCAGGGCAGGGTGTCAAACTTCTTACCACCATGAGGTGATTGTGCGTACATGGGTGCCTACCCGCCACGCCCTCCTGGTTCCCCGCATTTTGCCCCACGGATCCCCAGAGGCTTTATTTCCTTAATATTAGCCCTTAGAATTGCTCTAGCGGATTCCAGGAAGAGCCGAGGGACCTGGGCCGGGTGTCAAACTTCTTACCACCATGAGGTTGTTGCGCGTACATGGGTGCCTACCCGCCACGCCCTCCTGGTTCCCCGCATTTTGCCCCACGGACCCCCAGAGGCCTTAATTCCTTATTATAAGCACCTAGAATTGTTATAGCGGATTCCAGGAAGAGCCGAGGGACCTGGGCCGGGTGTCAAACTTCTTACCACCATGAGGTGGTTGTGCGTACATGGGCGCCTACCCGCCACGCCCTCCTGGTTCCTCGCATTTTGTTCCACGGACCCCCAGAATCCTTAATTCCTTAATATAAGAACCTAGAATTGCTATAGCGGATTCCAGGAAGAGCCGAGGGACCTGGGCCGGGTGTCAAACTTCTTACCACCATGAGGTGGTTGTGCGTACATGGGTGCCTACCCGCCACGCACTCCTGGTTCCCCGCATTTTGCCCCACGGACCCCCAGAGGCCTTAATTCCTTATTATAAGCACCTAGAATTGCTATAGCGGATTCCAGGAAGAGCCGAGGGACCTGGGCCGGGTGTCAAACTTCTTACCACCATGAGGTGGTTGTGCGTACATGGGTGCCTACCCGCCACGCCCTTCTGGTTCCCTGCATTTTGCACCACGGACCCTCAGAATCCTTAATTCCTTAATATAAGCACCTAGAATTGATATAGCGGATTCCAGGAAGGGCCGAGGGACCTGGGCCGGGTGTCAAACTTCTTACAACCTTGAGGTGGTTGTGCGTACATGGGTGCTTACCGACCACGCCCTCCTGGTTCCCCGCATTTTGCCCCACGGACCCCCCAGAATCCTTAATTCCTTAATATAAGCACCTTGAATTGCTATAGCGGATTCCAGGAAGAGCCGAGGGACCTGGGCCGGGTGTCAAACTTCTTACCACCATGAGGTGGTTGCGCGTACATGGGTGCCTACCCGCCACGCCCTCCTGGTTCCCCGCATTTTGCCCCACGGACCCCCAGAGGCCTTAATTCCTTATTATAAGCACCTAGAATTGTTATAGCGGATTCCAGGAAGAGCCGAGGGACCTGGGCCGGGTGTCAAACTTCTTACCACCATGAGGTGGTTGTGCGTACATGGGCGCCTACCCGCCACGCCCTCCTGGTTCCTCGCATTTTGTCCCACGGACCCCCAGAATCCTTAATTCCTTAATATAAGAAACTAGAATTGCTATAGCGGATTCCAGGAAGAGCCGAGGGACCTGGGCCGGGTGTCAAATTTCTTACCACCATGAGGTGGTTGCGCGTACATGGGTGCCTTCCCGCCTCGCCCTCCTGGTTTCCCGCATTTTGCCCCACGGATCCCCAGAGGCCTTAATTCCTTAACATAAGCACTTAGAATTGCTATAGCGGATTCCAGGAAGAGCCGAGGGACCAGGGCAGGGTGTCAAACTTCTTACCACCATGAGGTGATTGTGCGTACATGGGTGCCTACCCGCCACGCCCTCCTGGTTCCCCGCATTTTGCCCCACGGATCCCCAGAGGCTTTATTTCCTTAATATTAGCCCTTAGAATTGCTCTAGCGGATTCCAGGAAGAGCCGAGGGACCTGGGCCGGGTGTCAAACTTCTTACCACCATGAGGTTGTTGCGCGTACATGGGTGCCTACCCGCCACGCCCTCCTGGTTCCCCGCATTTTGCCCCACGGACCCCCAGAGGCCTTAATTCCTTATTATAAGCACCTAGAATTGTTATAGCGGATTCCAGGAAGAGCCGAGGGACCTGGGCCGGGTGTCAAACTTCTTACCACCATGAGGTGGTTGTGCGTACATGGGCGCCTACCCGCCACGCCCTCCTGGTTCCTCGCATTTTGTTCCACGGACCCCCAGAATCCTTAATTCCTTAATATAAGAACCTAGAATTGCTATAGCGGATTCCAGGAAGAGCCGAGGGACCTGGGCCGGGTGTCAAACTTCTTACCACCATGAGGTGGTTGTGCGTACATGGGTGCCTACCCGCCACGCACTCCTGGTTCCCCGCATTTTGCCCCACGGACCCCCAGAGGCCTTAATTCCTTATTATAAGCACCTAGAATTGCTATAGCGGATTCCAGGAAGAGCCGAGGGACCTGGGCCGGGTGTCAAACTTCTTACCACCATGAGGTGGTTGTGCGTACATGGGTGCCTACCCGCCACGCCCTTCTGGTTCCCTGCATTTTGCACCACGGACCCTCAGAATCCTTAATTCCTTAATATAAGCACCTAGAATTGATATAGCGGATTCCAGGAAGGGCCGAGGGACCTGGGCCGGGTGTCAAACTTCTTACAACCTTGAGGTGGTTGTGCGTACATGGGTGCTTACCGACCACGCCCTCCTGGTTCCCCGCATTTTGCCCCACGGACCCCCCAGAATCCTTAATTCCTTAATATAAGCACCTTGAATTGCAATAGCGGATTCCAGGAAGAGCCGAGGGACCTGGGCAGGGTGTCAAACTTCTTACAACCATGAGGTGGTTGTGCGTACATGGGTGCCTACCCGCCACGCCCTCCTCGTTTCCCGCATTTTGCCCCACGGATCCCCAGAGGCCTTAATTCCTTAACATAAGCACTTAGAATTGCTATAGCGGATTCCAGGAAGAGCCGAGGGACCAGGGCAGGGTGTCAAACTTCTTACCACCATGAGGTGGTTGTGCGTACATGGGTGCCTACCCGCCACGCACTCCTGGTTCCCCGCATTTTGCCCCACGGACCCCCAGAGGCTTTATTTCCTTAATATTAGCCCTTAGAATTGCTCTAGCGGATTCCAGGAAGAGCCGAGGGACCTGGGCCGGGTGTCAAACTTCTTACCACCATGAGGTGGTTGCGCGTATATGGGTGCCTACCCGCCACGCCCTCCTGGTTCCCCGCAGTTTGCCCCACGGACCCCCAGAGGCCTTATTTCCTTAATATTAGCCCTTAGAATTGCTCTAGCGGATTCCAGGAAGAGCCGAGGGACCTGGGCCGGGTGTCAAACTTCTTACCACCATGAGGTGTTTGCGCGTACATGGGTGCCTACCCGCCACGCCCTCCTGGTTCCCCGCATTTTGCCCCACGGACCCCCAGAGGCCTTAATTCCTTATTATAAGCACCTAGAATTGCTATAGCGGATTCCAGGAAGAGCCGAGGGACCTGGGCCGGGTGTCAAACTTCTTACCACCATGAGGTGGTTGTGCGTACATGGGCGCCTACCCGCCACGCCCTCCTGGTTCCTCGCATTTTGTCCCACGGACCCCCAGAATCCTTAATTCCTTAATATAAGAACCTAGAATTGCTATAGCGGATTCCAGGAAGAGCCGAGGGACCTGGGCCGGGTGTCAAATTTTTTACCACCATGAGGTGGTTGCGCGTACATGGGTGCCTACCCGCCTCGCCCTCCTGGTTTCCCGCATTTTGCCCCACGGATCCCCAGAGGCCTTAATTCCTTAACATAAGCACTTAGAATTGCTATAGCGGATTCCAGGAAGAGCCGAGGGACCAGGGCAGGGTGTCAAACTTCTTACCACCATGAGGTGATTGTGCGTACATGGGTGCCTACCCGCCACGCCCTCCTGGTTCCCCGCATTTTGCCCCACGGATCCCCAGAGGCTTTATTTCCTTAATATTAGCCCTTAGAATTGCTCTAGCGGATTCCAGGAAGAGCCGAGGGACCTGGGCCGGGTGTCAAACTTCTTACCACCATGAGGTGGTTGCGCGTACATGGGTGCCTACCCGCCACGCCCTCCTGGTTCCCCGCATTTTGCCCCACGGACCCCCAGAGGCCTTAATTCCTTATTATAAGCACCTAGAATTGTTATAGCGGATTCCAGGAAGAGCCGAGGGACCTGGGCCGGGTGTCAAACTTCTTACCACCATGAGGTGGTTGTGCGTACATGGGCGCCTACCCGCCACGCCCTCCTGGTTCCTCGCATTTTGTCCCACGGACCCCCAGAATCCTTAATTCCTTAATATAAGAAACTAGAATTGCTATAGCGGATTCCAGGAAGAGCCGAGGGACCTGGGCCGGGTGTCAAATTTCTTACCACCATGAGGTGGTTGCGCGTACATGGGTGCCTTCCCGCCTCGCCCTCCTGGTTTCCCGCATTTTGCCCCACGGATCCCCAGAGGCCTTAATTCCTTAACATAAGCACTTAGAATTGCTATAGCGGATTCCAGGAAGAGCCGAGGGACCAGGGCAGGGTGTCAAACTTCTTACCACTATGAGGTGATTGTGCGTACATGGGTGCCTACCCGCCACGCCCTCCTGGTTCCCCGCATTTTGCCCCACGGATCCCCAGAGGCTTTATTTCCTTAATATTAGCCCTTAGAATTGCTCTAGCGGATTCCAGGAAGAGCCGAGGGACCTGGGCCGGGTGTCAAACTTCTTACCACCATGAGGTTGTTGCGCGTACATGGGTGCCTACCCGCCACGCCCTCCTGGTTCCCCGCATTTTGCCCCACGGACCCCCAGAGGCCTTAATTCCTTATTATAAGCACCTAGAATTGTTATAGCGGATTCCAGGAAGAGCCGAGGGACCTGGGCCGGGTGTCAAACTTCTTACCACCATGAGGTGGTTGTGCGTACATGGGCGCCTACCCGCCACGCCCTCCTGGTTCCTCGCATTTTGTTCCACGGACCCCCAGAATCCTTAATTCCTTAATATAAGAACCTAGAATTGCTATAGCGGATTCCAGGAAGAGCCGAGGGACCTGGGCCGGGTGTCAAACTTCTTACCACCATGAGGTGGTTGTGCGTACATGGGTGCCTACCCGCCACGCACTCCTGGTTCCCCGCATTTTGCCCCACGGACCCCCAGAGGCCTTAATTCCTTATTATAAGCACCTAGAATTGCTATAGCGGATTCCAGGAAGAGCCGAGGGACCTGGGCCGGGTGTCAAACTTCTTACCACCATGAGGTGGTTGTGCGTACATGGGTGCCTACCCGCCACGCCCTTCTGGTTCCCTGCATTTTGCACCACGGACCCTCAGAATCCTTAATTCCTTAATATAAGCACCTAGAATTGATATAGCGGATTCCAGGAAGGGCCGAGGGACCTGGGCCGGGTGTCAAACTTCTTACAACCTTGAGGTGGTTGTGCGTACATGGGTGCTTACCGACCACGCCCTCCTGGTTCCCCGCATTTTGCCCCACGGACCCCCCAGAATCCTTAATTCCTTAATATAAGCACCTTGAATTGCTATAGCGGATTCCAGGAAGAGCCGAGGGACCTGGGCAGGGTGTCAAACTTCTTACAACCATGAGGTGGTTGTGCGTACATGGGTGCCTACCCGCCACGCCCTCCTCGTTTCCCGCATTTTGCCCCACGGATCCCCAGAGGCCTTAATTCCTTAACATAAGCACTTAGAATTGCTATAGCGGATTCCAGGAAGAGCCGAGGGACCAGGGCAGGGTGTCAAACTTCTTACCACCATGAGGTGGTTGTGCGTACATGGGTGCCTACCCGCCACGCACTCCTGGTTCCCCGCATTTTGCCCCACGGACCCCCAGAGGCCTTAATTCCTTATTATAAGCACCTAGAATTGCTATAGCGGATTCCAGGAAGAGCCGAGGGACCTGGGCCGGGTGTCAAACTTCTTACAACCATGAGGTGGTTGTGCGTATATGGGTGCCTACCCGCCACGCCCTCCTCGTTTCCCGCATTTTGCCCCACGGATCCCCAGAGGCCTTAATTCCTTAACATAAGCACTTAGAATTGCTATAGCGGATTCCAGGAAGAGCCGAGGGACCAGGGCAGGGTGTCAAACTTCTTACCACCATGAGGTGATTGTGCGTACATGGGTGCCTACCTGCCACGCCCTCCTGGTTCCCCGCATTTTGCCCCACGGATCCCCAGAGGCTTTATTTCCTTAATATTAGCCCTTAGAATTGCTCTAGCGGATTCCAGGAAGAGCCGAGGGACCTGGGCCGGGTGTCAAACTTCTTACCACCATGAGGTGGTTGCGCGTACATAGGTGCCTACCCGCCACGCCCTCCTGGTTCCCCGCAGTTTGCCCCACGGACCCCCAGAGGCCTTATTTCCTTAATATTAGCCTTTAGAATTGCTCTAGCGGATTCCAGGAAGAGCCGAGGGACCTGGGCCGGGTGTCAAACTTCTTACCACCATGAGGTGGTTGTGCGTACATGGGCGCCTACCCGCCACGCCCTCCTGGTTCCTCGCATTTTGTCCCACAGACCCCCAGAACCCTTAATTCCTTAATATAAGAACCTAGAATTGCTATAGCGGATTCCAGGAAGAGCCGAGGGACCTGGGCCGGGTGTCAAACTTCTTACCACCATGAGGTGGTTGCGCGTACATGGGTGCCTACCCGCCACGCCCTCCTGGTTTCGCGCATTTTGCCCCACGAACCCCCAGAATCCTTTATTCCTTAATATAAGCACCTAGAATTGCTATAGCGGATTCCAGGAAGGGCCAAGGGACCTGGGCTGGGTGTCAAACTTCTTACCACCATGAGGTGGTTGTGCGTACATGGGTGCCTACCCGCTACGCCCTCCTGGTTCCCTGCATTTTGCCCCACGGACCCCCAGAGGCCTTAATTCCTTATTATAAGCACCTAGAATTGCTATAGCGGATTCCAGGAAGAGCCGAGGGACCTGGGCCGGGTGTCAAACTTCTTACAACCATGAGGTGGTTGTGCGTATATGGGTGCCTACCCGCCACGCCCTCCTCGTTTCCCGCATTTTGCCCCACGGATCCCCAGAGGCCTTAATTCCTTAACATAAGCACTTAGAATTGCTATAGCGGATTCCAGGAAGAGCCGAGGGACCAGGGCAGGGTGTCAAACTTCTTACCACCATGAGGTGATTGTGCGTACATGGGTGCCTACCTGCCACGCCCTCCTGGTTCCCCGCATTTTGCCCCACGGATCCCCAGAGGCTTTATTTCCTTAATATTAGCCCTTAGAATTGCTCTAGCGGATTCCAGGAAGAGCCGAGGGACCTGGGCCGGGTGTCAAACTTCTTACCACCATGAGGTGGTTGCGCGTACATAGGTGCCTACCCGCCACGCCCTCCTGGTTCCCCGCAGTTTGCCCCACGGACCCCCAGAGGCCTTATTTCCTTAATATTAGCCTTTAGAATTGCTCTAGCGGATTCCAGGAAGAGCCGAGGGACCTGGGCCGGGTGTCAAACTTCTTACCACCATGAGGTGGTTGTGCGTACATGGGCGCCTACCCGCCACGCCCTCCTGGTTCCTCGCATTTTGTCCCACAGACCCCCAGAACCCTTAATTCCTTAATATAAGAACCTAGAATTGCTATAGCGGATTCCAGGAAGAGCCGAGGGACCTGGGCCGGGTGTCAAACTTCTTACCACCATGAGGTGGTTGCGCGTACATGGGTGCCTACCCGCCACGCCCTCCTGGTTTCGCGCATTTTGCCCCACGAACCCCCAGAATCCTTTATTCCTTAATATAAGCACCTAGAATTGCTATAGCGGATTCCAGGAAGGGCCAAGGGACCTGGGCTGGGTGTCAAACTTCTTACCACCATGAGGTGGTTGTGCGTACATGGGTGCCTACCCGCTACGCCCTCCTGGTTCCCTGCATTTTGCCCCACGGACCCCCAGAGGCCTTAATTCCTTATTATAAGCACCTAGAATTGCTATAGCGGATTCCAGGAAGAGCCGAGGGACCTGGGCCGGGTGTCAAACTTCTTACCACCATGAGGTGGTTGTGCGTACATGGGTGCCTACCCGCCACGCCCTTCTGGTTCCCTGCATTTTGCACCACGGACCCTCAGAATCCTTAATTCCTTAATATAAGCACCTAGAATTGATATAGCGGATTCCAGGAAGGGCCGAGGGACCTGGGCCGGGTGTCAAACTTCTTACAACCTTGAGGTGGTTGTGCGTACATGGGTGCTTACCGACCACGCCCTCCTGGTTCCCCGCATTTTGCCCCACGGACCCCCCAGAATCCTTAATTCCTTAATATAAGCACCTTGAATTGCTATAGCGGATTCCAGGAAGAGCCGAGGGACCAGGGCAGGGTGTCAAACTTCTTACCACCATGAGGTGGTTGTGCGTACATGGGTGCCTACCCGCCACGCCCTCCTGGTTCCCTGCATTTTGCCCCACGGACCCCCAGAGGCCTTAATTCCTTATTATAAGCACCTAGAATTGCTATAGCGGATTCCAGGAAGAGCCGAGGGACCTGGGCCGGGTGTCAAACTTCTTACCACCATGAGGTGGTTGTGCGTACATGGGTGCCTACCCGCCACGCCCTTCTGGTTCCCTGCATTTTGCACCACGGACCCTCAGAATCCTTAATTCCTTAATATAAGCACCTAGAATTGATATAGCGGATTCCAGGAAGGGCCGAGGGACCTGGGCCGGGTGTCAAACTTCTTACAACCTTGAGGTGGTTGTGCGTACATGGGTGCTTACCGACCACGCCCTCCTGGTTCCCCGCATTTTGCCCCACGGACCCCCCAGAATCCTTAATTCCTTAATATAAGCACCTTGAATTGCTATAGCGGATTCCAGGAAGAGCCGAGGGACCTGGGCAGGGTGTCAAACTTCTTACAACCATGAGGTGGTTGTGCGTACATGGGTGCCTACCCGCCACGCCCTCCTCGTTTCCCGCATTTTGCCCCACGGATCCCCAGAGGCCTTAATTCCTTAACATAAGCACTTAGAATTGCTATAGCGGATCCCAGGAAGAGCCGAGGGACCAGGGCAGGGTGTCAAACTTCTTACCACCATGAGGTGATTGTGCGTACATGGGTGCCTACCTGCCACGCCCTCCTGGTTCCCCGCATTTTGCCCCACGGATCCCCAGAGGCTTTATTTCCTTAATATTAGCCCTTAGAATTGCTCTAGCGGATTCCAGGAAGAGCCGAGGGACCTGGGCCGGGTGTCAAACTTCTTACCACCATGAGGTGGTTGCGCGTACATGGGTGCCTACCCGCCACGCCCTCCTGGTTCCCCGCAGTTTGCCCCACGGACCCCCAGAGGCCTTATTTCCTTAATATTAGCCCTTAGAATTGCTCTAGCGGATTCCAGGAAGAGCCGAGGGACCTGGGCCGGGTGTCAAACTTCTTACCACCATGAGGTGTTTGCGCGTACATGGGTGCCTACCCGCCACGCCCTCCTGGTTCCCCGCATTTTGCCCCACGGACCCCCAGAGGCCTTAATTCCTTATTATAAGCACCTAGAATTGCTATAGCGGATTCCAGGAAGAGCCGAGGGACCTGGGCCGGGTGTCAAACTTCTTACCACCATGAGGTGGTTGTGCGTACATGGGCGCCTACCCGCCACGCCCTCCTGGTTCCTCGCATTTTGTCCCACGGACCCCCAGAATCCTTAATTCCTTAATATAAGAACCTAGAATTGCTATAGCGGATTCCAGGAAGAGCCGAGGGACCTGGGCCGGGTGTCAAATTTCTTACCACCATGAGGTGGTTGCGCGTACATGGGTGCCTACCCGCCTCGCCCTCCTGGTTTCCCGCATTTTGCCCCACGGATCCCCAGAGGCCTTAATTCCTTAACATAAGCACTTAGAATTGCTATAGCGGATTCCAGGAAGAACCGAGGGACCAGGGCAGGGTGTCAAACTTCTTACCACCATGAGGTGATTGTGCGTACATGGGTGCCTACCCGCCACGCCCTCCTGGTTCCCCGCATTTTGCCCCACGGATCCCCAGAGGCTTTATTTCCTTAATATTAGCCCTTAGAATTGCTCTAGCGGATTCCAGGAAGAGCCGAGGGACCTGGGCCGGGTGTCAAACTTCTTACCACCATGAGGTGGTTGCGCGTACATGGGTGCCTACCCGCCACGCCCTCCTGGTTCCCCGCATTTTGCCCCACGGACCCCCAGAGGCCTTAATTCCTTATTATAAGCACCTAGAATTGTTATAGCGGATTCCAGGAAGAGCCGAGGGACCTGGGCCGGGTGTCAAACTTCTTACCACCATGAGGTGGTTGTGCGTACATGGGCGCCTACCCGCCACGCCCTCCTGGTTCCTCGCATTTTGTTCCACGGACCCCCAGAATCCTTAATTCCTTAATATAAGAACCTAGAATTGCTATAGCGGATTCCAGGAAGAGCCGAGGGACCTGGGCCGGGTGTCAAACTTCTTACCACCATGAGGTGATTGTGCGTACATGGGTGCCTACCTGCCACGCCCTCCTGGTTCCCCGCATTTTGCCCCACGGATCCCCAGAGGCTTTATTTCCTTAATATTAGCCCTTAGAATTGCTCTAGCGGATTCCAGGAAGAGCCGAGGGACCTGGGCCGGGTGTCAAACTTCTTACCACCATGAGGTGGTTGCGCGTACATAGGTGCCTACCCGCCACGCCCTCCTGGTTCCCCGCAGTTTGCCCCACGGACCCCCAGAGGCCTTATTTCCTTAATATTAGCCTTTAGAATTGCTCTAGCGGATTCCAGGAAGAGCCGAGGGACCTGGGCCGGGTGTCAAACTTCTTACCACCATGAGGTGGTTGTGCGTACATGGGCGCCTACCCGCCACGCCCTCCTGGTTCCTCGCATTTTGTCCCACAGACCCCCAGAACCCTTAATTCCTTAATATAAGAACCTAGAATTGCTATAGCGGATTCCAGGAAGAGCCGAGGGACCTGGGCCGGGTGTCAAACTTCTTACCACCATGAGGTGGTTGCGCGTACATGGGTGCCTACCCGCCACGCCCTCCTGGTTTCGCGCATTTTGCCCCACGAACCCCCAGAATCCTTTATTCCTTAATATAAGCACCTAGAATTGCTATAGCGGATTCCAGGAAGGGCCAAGGGACCTGGGCTGGGTGTCAAACTTCTTACCACCATGAGGTGGTTGTGCGTACATGGGTGCCTACCCGCTACGCCCTCCTGGTTCCCTGCATTTTGCCCCACGGACCCCCAGAGGCCTTAATTCCTTATTATAAGCACCTAGAATTGCTATAGCGGATTCCAGGAAGAGCCGAGGGACCTGGGCCGGGTGTCAAACTTCTTACAACCATGAGGTGGTTGTGCGTATATGGGTGCCTACCCGCCACGCCCTCCTCGTTTCCCGCATTTTGCCCCACGGATCCCCAGAGGCCTTAATTCCTTAACATAAGCACTTAGAATTGCTATAGCGGATTCCAGGAAGAGCCGAGGGACCAGGGCAGGGTGTCAAACTTCTTACCACCATGAGGTGATTGTGCGTACATGGGTGCCTACCTGCCACGCCCTCCTGGTTCCCCGCATTTTGCCCCACGGATCCCCAGAGGCTTTATTTCCTTAATATTAGCCCTTAGAATTGCTCTAGCGGATTCCAGGAAGAGCCGAGGGACCTGGGCCGGGTGTCAAACTTCTTACCACCATGAGGTGGTTGCGCGTACATAGGTGCCTACCCGCCACGCCCTCCTGGTTCCCCGCAGTTTGCCCCACGGACCCCCAGAGGCCTTATTTCCTTAATATTAGCCTTTAGAATTGCTCTAGCGGATTCCAGGAAGAGCCGAGGGACCTGGGCCGGGTGTCAAACTTCTTACCACCATGAGGTGGTTGTGCGTACATGGGCGCCTACCCGCCACGCCCTCCTGGTTCCTCGCATTTTGTCCCACAGACCCCCAGAACCCTTAATTCCTTAATATAAGAACCTAGAATTGCTATAGCGGATTCCAGGAAGAGCCGAGGGACCTGGGCCGGGTGTCAAACTTCTTACCACCATGAGGTGGTTGCGCGTACATGGGTGCCTACCCGCCACGCCCTCCTGGTTTCGCGCATTTTGCCCCACGAACCCCCAGAATCCTTTATTCCTTAATATAAGCACCTAGAATTGCTATAGCGGATTCCAGGAAGGGCCAAGGGACCTGGGCTGGGTGTCAAACTTCTTACCACCATGAGGTGGTTGTGCGTACATGGGTGCCTACCCGCTACGCCCTCCTGGTTCCCTGCATTTTGCCCCACGGACCCCCAGAGGCCTTAATTCCTTATTATAAGCACCTAGAATTGCTATAGCGGATTCCAGGAAGAGCCGAGGGACCTGGGCCGGGTGTCAAACTTCTTACCACCATGAGGTGGTTGTGCGTACATGGGTGCCTACCCGCCACGCCCTTCTGGTTCCCTGCATTTTGCACCACGGACCCTCAGAATCCTTAATTCCTTAATATAAGCACCTAGAATTGATATAGCGGATTCCAGGAAGGGCCGAGGGACCTGGGCCGGGTGTCAAACTTCTTACAACCTTGAGGTGGATGTGCGTACATGGGTGCTTACCGACCACGCCCTCCTGGTTCCCCGCATTTTGCCCCACGGACCCCCCAGAATCCTTAATTCCTTAATATAAGCACCTTGAATTGCTATAGCGGATTCCAGGAAGAGCCGAGGGACCAGGGCAGGGTGTCAAACTTCTTACCACCATGAGGTGGTTGTGCGTACATGGGTGCCTACCCGCCACGCCCTCCTGGTTCCCTGCATTTTGCCCCACGGACCCCCAGAGGCCTTAATTCCTTATTATAAGCACCTAGAATTGCTATAGCGGATTCCAGGAAGAGCCGAGGGACCTGGGCCGGGTGTCAAACTTCTTACCACCATGAGGTGGTTGTGCGTACATGGGTGCCTACCCGCCACGCCCTTCTGGTTCCCTGCATTTTGCACCACGGACCCTCAGAATCCTTAATTCCTTAATATAAGCACCTAGAATTGATATAGCGGATTCCAGGAAGGGCCGAGGGACCTGGGCCGGGTGTCAAACTTCTTACAACCTTGAGGTGGTTGTGCGTACATGGGTGCTTACCGACCACGCCCTCCTGGTTCCCCGCATTTTGCCCCACGGACCCCCCAGAATCCTTAATTCCTTAATATAAGCACCTTGAATTGCTATAGCGGATTCCAGGAAGAGCCGAGGGACCTGGGCAGGGTGTCAAACTTCTTACAACCATGAGGTGGTTGTGCGTACATGGGTGCCTACCCGCCACGCCCTCCTCGTTTCCCGCATTTTGCCCCACGGATCCCCAGAGGCCTTAATTCCTTAACATAAGCACTTAGAATTGCTATAGCGGATCCCAGGAAGAGCCGAGGGACCAGGGCAGGGTGTCAAACTTCTTACCACCATGAGGTGATTGTGCGTACATGGGTGCCTACCTGCCACGCCCTCCTGGTTCCCCGCATTTTGCCCCACGGATCCCCAGAGGCTTTATTTCCTTAATATTAGCCCTTAGAATTGCTCTAGCGGATTCCAGGAAGAGCCGAGGGACCTGGGCCGGGTGTCAAACTTCTTACCACCATGAGGTGGTTGCGCGTACATGGGTGCCTACCCGCCACGCCCTCCTGGTTCCCCGCAGTTTGCCCCACGGACCCCCAGAGGCCTTATTTCCTTAATATTAGCCCTTAGAATTGCTCTAGCGGATTCCAGGAAGAGCCGAGGGACCTGGGCCGGGTGTCAAACTTCTTACCACCATGAGGTGTTTGCGCGTACATGGGTGCCTACCCGCCACGCCCTCCTGGTTCCCCGCATTTTGCCCCACGGACCCCCAGAGGCCTTAATTCCTTATTATAAGCACCTAGAATTGCTATAGCGGATTCCAGGAAGAGCCGAGGGACCTGGGCCGGGTGTCAAACTTCTTACCACCATGAGGTGGTTGTGCGTACATGGGCGCCTACCCGCCACGCCCTCCTGGTTCCTCGCATTTTGTCCCACGGACCCCCAGAATCCTTAATTCCTTAATATAAGAACCTAGAATTGCTATAGCGGATTCCAGGAAGAGCCGAGGGACCTGGGCCGGGTGTCAAATTTCTTACCACCATGAGGTGGTTGCGCGTACATGGGTGCCTACCCGCCTCGCCCTCCTGGTTTCCCGCATTTTGCCCCACGGATCCCCAGAGGCCTTAATTCCTTAACATAAGCACTTAGAATTGCTATAGCGGATTCCAGGAAGAACCGAGGGACCAGGGCAGGGTGTCAAACTTCTTACCACCATGAGGTGATTGTGCGTACATGGGTGCCTACCCGCCACGCCCTCCTGGTTCCCCGCATTTTGCCCCACGGATCCCCAGAGGCTTTATTTCCTTAATATTAGCCCTTAGAATTGCTCTAGCGGATTCCAGGAAGAGCCGAGGGACCTGGGCCGGGTGTCAAACTTCTTACCACCATGAGGTGGTTGCGCGTACATGGGTGCCTACCCGCCACGCCCTCCTGGTTCCCCGCATTTTGCCCCACGGACCCCCAGAGGCCTTAATTCCTTATTATAAGCACCTAGAATTGTTATAGCGGATTCCAGGAAGAGCCGAGGGACCTGGGCCGGGTGTCAAACTTCTTACCACCATGAGGTGGTTGTGCGTACATGGGCGCCTACCCGCCACGCCCTCCTGGTTCCTCGCATTTTGTTCCACGGACCCCCAGAATCCTTAATTCCTTAATATAAGAACCTAGAATTGCTATAGCGGATTCCAGGAAGAGCCGAGGGACCTGGGCCGGGTGTCAAACTTCTTACCACCATGAGGTGGTTGTGCGTACATGGGTGCCTACCCGCCACGCACTCCTGGTTCCCCGCATTTTGCCCCACGGACCCCCAGAGGCCTTAATTCCTTATTATAAGCACCTAGAATTGCTATAGCGGATTCCAGGAAGAGCCGAGGGACCTGGGCCGGGTGTCAAACTTCTTACCACCATGAGGTGGTTGTGCGTACATGGGTGCCTACCCGCCACGCCCTTCTGGTTCCCTGCATTTTGCACCACGGACCCTCAGAATCCTTAATTCCTTAATATAAGCACCTAGAATTGATATAGCGGATTCCAGGAAGGGCCGAGGGACCTGGGCCGGGTGTCAAACTTCTTACAACCTTGAGGTGGTTGTGCGTACATGGGTGCTTACCGACCACGCCCTCCTGGTTCCCCGCATTTTGCCCCACGGACCCCCCAGAATCCTTAATTCCTTAATATAAGCACCTTGAATTGCTATAGCGGATTCCAGGAAGAGCCGAGGGACCTGGGCAGGGTGTCAAACTTCTTACAACCATGAGGTGGTTGTGCGTACATGGGTGCCTACCCGCCACGCCCTCCTCGTTTCCCGCATTTTGCCCCATGGATCCCCAGAGGCTTTATTTCCTTAATATTAGCCTTTAGAATTGCTCTAGCGGATTCCAGGAAGAGCCGAGGGACCTGGGCCGGGTGTCAAACTTCTTACCACCATGAGGTGGTTGCGCGTACATGGGTGCCTACCCGCCACGCCCTCCTGGTTCCCCGCAGTTTGCCCCACGGACCCCCAGAGGCCTTATTTCCTTAATATTAGCCTTTAGAATTGCTCTAGCGGATTCCAGGAAGAGCCGAGGGACCTGGGCCGGGTGTCAAACTTCTTACCACCATGAGGTGTTTGCGCGTACATGGGTGCCTACCCGCCACGCCCTCCTGGTTCCCCGCATTTTGCCCCACGGACCCCCAGAGGCCTTAATTCCTTATTATAAGCACCTAGAATTGCTATAGCGGATTCCAGGAAGAGCCGAGGGACCTGGGCCGGGTGTCAAACTTCTTACCACCATGAGGTGGTTGCGCGTACATTGGCGCTTACCCGCCACGCCCTCCTGGTTCCTCGCATTTTGTCCCACGGACCCCCAGAATCCTTAATTCCTTAATATAAGAACCTAGAATTGCTATAGCGGATTCCAGGAAGAGCCGAGGGACCTGGGCCGGGTGTCAAATTTCTTACCACCATGAGGTGGTTGCGCGTACATGGGTGCCTACCCGCCTCGCCCTCCTGGTTTCCCGCATTTTGCCCCACGGATCCCCAGAGGCCTTAATTCCTTAACATAAGCACTTAGAATTGCTATAGCGGATTCCAGGAAGAGCCGAGGGACCAGGGCAGGGTGTCAAACTTCTTACCACCATGAGGTGATTGTGCGTACATGGGTGCCTACCCGCCACGCCCTCCTGGTTCCCCGCATTTTGCCCCACGGATCCCCAGAGGCTTTATTTCCTTAATATTAGCCCTTAGAATTGCTCTAGCGGATTCCAGGAAGAGCCGAGGGACCTGGGCCGGGTGTCAAACTTCTTACCACCATGAGGTGGTTGCGCGTATATGGGTGCCTACCCGCCACGCCCTCCTGGTTCCCCGCAGTTTGCCCCACGGACCCCCAGAGGCCTTATTTCCTTAATATTAGCCCTTAGAATTGCTCTAGCGGATTCCAGGAAGAGCCGAGGGACCTGGGCCGGGTGTCAAACTTCTTACCACCATGAGGTGTTTGCGCGTACATGGGTGCCTACCCGCCACGCCCTCCTGGTTCCCCGCATTTTGCCCCACGGACCCCCAGAGGCCTTAATTCCTTATTATAAGCACCTAGAATTGCTATAGCGGATTCCAGGAAGAGCCGAGGGACCTGGGCCGGGTGTCAAACTTCTTACCACCATGAGGTGGTTGTGCGTACATGGGCGCCTACCCGCCACGCCCTCCTGGTTCCTCGCATTTTGTCCCACGGACCCCCAGAATCCTTAATTCCTTAATATAAGAACCTAGAATTGCTATAGCGGATTCCAGGAAGAGCCGAGGGACCTGGGCCGGGTGTCAAATTTCTTACCACCATGAGGTGGTTGCGCGTACATGGGTGCCTACCCGCCTCGCCCTCCTGGTTTCCCGCATTTTGCCCCACGGATCCCCAGAGGCCTTAATTCCTTAACATAAGCACTTAGAATTGCTATAGCGGATTCCAGGAAGAGCCGAGGGACCAGGGCAGGGTGTCAAACTTCTTACCACCATGAGGTGATTGTGCGTACATGGGTGCCTACCCGCCACGCCCTCCTGGTTCCCCGCATTTTGCCCCACGGATCCCCAGAGGCTTTATTTCCTTAATATTAGCCCTTAGAATTGCTCTAGCGGATTCCAGGAAGAGCCGAGGGACCTGGGCCGGGTGTCAAACTTCTTACCACCATGAGGTGGTTGTGCGTACATGGGCGCCTACCCGCCACGCCCTCCTGGTTCCTCGCATTTTGTTCCACGGACCCCCAGAATCCTTAATTCCTTAATATAAGAACCTAGAATTGCTATAGCGGATTCCAGGAAGAGCCGAGGGACCTGGGCCGGGTGTCAAACTTCTTACCACCATGAGGTGGTTGTGCGTACATGGGTGCCTACCCGCCACGCACTCCTGGTTCCCCGCATTTTGCCCCACGGACCCCCAGAGGCCTTAATTCCTTATTATAAGCACCTAGAATTGCTATAGCGGATTCCAGGAAGAGCCGAGGGACCTGGGCCGGGTGTCAAACTTCTTACCACCATGAGGTGGTTGTGCGTACATGGGTGCCTACCCGCCACGCCCTTCTGGTTCCCTGCATTTTGCACCACGGACCCTCAGAATCCTTAATTCCTTAATATAAGCACCTAGAATTGATATAGCGGATTCCAGGAAGGGCCGAGGGACCTGGGCCGGGTGTCAAACTTCTTACAACCTTGAGGTGGTTGTGCGTACATGGGTGCTTACCGACCACGCCCTCCTGGTTCCCCGCATTTTGCCCCACGGACCCCCCAGAATCCTTAATTCCTTAATATAAGCACCTTGAATTGCTATAGCGGATTCCAGGAAGAGCCGAGGGACCTGGGCAGGGTGTCAAACTTCTTACAACCATGAGGTGGTTGTGCGTACATGGGTGCCTACCCGCCACGCCCTCCTCGTTTCCCGCATTTTGCCCCACGGATCCCCAGAGGCCTTAATTCCTTAACATAAGCACTTAGAATTGCTATAGCGGATTCCAGGAAGAGCCGAGGGACCAGGGCAGGGTGTCAAACTTCTTACCACCATGAGGTGATTGTGCGTACATGGGTGCCTACCTGCCACGCCCTCCTGGTTCCCCGCATTTTGCCCCACGGATCCCCAGAGGCTTTATTTCCTTAATATTAGCCCTTAGAATTGCTCTAGCGGATTCCAGGAAGAGCCGAGGGACCTGGGCCGGGTGTCAAACTTCTTACCACCATGAGGTGGTTGCGCGTACATGGGTGCCTACCCGCCACGCCCTCCTGGTTCCCCGCAGTTTGCCCCACGGACCCCCAGAGGCCTTATTTCCTTAATATTAGCCTTTAGAATTGCTCTAGCGGATTCCAGGAAGAGCCGAGGGACCTGGGCCGGGTGTCAAACTTCTTACCACCATGAGGTGTTTGCGCGTACATGGGTGCCTACCCGCCACGCCCTCCTGGTTCCCCGCATTTTGCCCCACGGACCCCCAGAGGCCTTAATTCCTTATTATAAGCACCTAGAATTGCTATAGCGGATTCCAGGAAGAGCCGAGGGACCTGGGCCGGGTGTCAAACTTCTTACCACCATGAGGTGGTTGCGCGTACATTGGCGCTTACCCGCCACGCCCTCCTGGTTCCTCGCATTTTGTCCCACGGACCCCCAGAATCCTTAATTCCTTAATATAAGAACCTAGAATTGCTATAGCGGATTCCAGGAAGAGCCGAGGGACCTGGGCCGGGTGTCAAATTTCTTACCACCATGAGGTGGTTGCGCGTACATGGGTGCCTACCCGCCTCGCCCTCCTGGTTTCCCGCATTTTGCCCCACGGATCCCCAGAGGCCTTAATTCCTTAACATAAGCACTTAGAATTGCTATAGCGGATTCCAGGAAGAGCCGAGGGACCAGGGCAGGGTGTCAAACTTCTTACCACCATGAGGTGATTGTGCGTACATGGGTGCCTACCCGCCACGCCCTCCTGGTTCCCCGCATTTTGCCCCACGGATCCCCAGAGGCTTTATTTCCTTAATATTAGCCCTTAGAATTGCTCTAGCGGATTCCAGGAAGAGCCGAGGGACCTGGGCCGGGTGTCAAACTTCTTACCACCATGAGGTGGTTGCGCGTATATGGGTGCCTACCCGCCACGCCCTCCTGGTTCCCCGCAGTTTGCCCCACGGACCCCCAGAGGCCTTATTTCCTTAATATTAGCCCTTAGAATTGCTCTAGCGGATTCCAGGAAGAGCCGAGGGACCTGGGCCGGGTGTCAAACTTCTTACCACCATGAGGTGTTTGCGCGTACATGGGTGCCTACCCGCCACGCCCTCCTGGTTCCCCGCATTTTGCCCCACGGACCCCCAGAGGCCTTAATTCCTTATTATAAGCACCTAGAATTGCTATAGCGGATTCCAGGAAGAGCCGAGGGACCTGGGCCGGGTGTCAAACTTCTTACCACCATGAGGTGGTTGTGCGTACATGGGCGCCTACCCGCCACGCCCTCCTGGTTCCTCGCATTTTGTCCCACGGACCCCCAGAATCCTTAATTCCTTAATATAAGAACCTAGAATTGCTATAGCGGATTCCAGGAAGAGCCGAGGGACCTGGGCCGGGTGTCAAATTTCTTACCACCATGAGGTGGTTGCGCGTACATGGGTGCCTACCCGCCTCGCCCTCCTGGTTTCCCGCATTTTGCCCCACGGATCCCCAGAGGCCTTAATTCCTTAACATAAGCACTTAGAATTGCTATAGCGGATTCCAGGAAGAGCCGAGGGACCAGGGCAGGGTGTCAAACTTCTTACCACCATGAGGTGATTGTGCGTACATGGGTGCCTACCCGCCACGCCCTCCTGGTTCCCCGCATTTTGCCCCACGGATCCCCAGAGGCTTTATTTCCTTAATATTAGCCCTTAGAATTGCTCTAGCGGATTCCAGGAAGAGCCGAGGGACCTGGGCCGGGTGTCAAACTTCTTACCACCATGAGGTGGTTGCGCGTACATGGGTGCCTACCCGCCACGCCCTCCTGGTTCCCCGCATTTTGCCCCACGGACCCCCAGAGGCCTTAATTCCTTATTATAAGCACCTAGAATTGTTATAGCGGATTCCAGGAAGAGCCGAGGGACCTGGGCCGGCTGTCAAACTTCTTACCACCATGAGGTGGTTGTGCGTACATGGGCGCCTACCCGCCACGCCCTCCTGGTTCCTCGCATTTTGTCCCACGGACCCCCAGAATCCTTAATTCCTTAATATAAGAAACTAGAATTGCTATAGCGGATTCCAGGAAGAGCCGAGGGACCTGGGCCGGGTGTCAAATTTCTTACCACCATGAGGTGGTTGCGCGTACATGGGTGCCTTCCCGCCTCGCCCTCCTGGTTTCCCGCATTTTGCCCCACGGATCCCCAGAGGCCTTAATTCCTTAACATAAGCACTTAGAATTGCTATAGCGGATTCCAGGAAGAGCCGAGGGACCAGGGCAGGGTGTCAAACTTCTTACCACCATGAGGTGATTGTGCGTACATGGGTGCCTACCCGCCACGCCCTCCTGGTTCCCCGCATTTTGCCCCACGGATCCCCAGAGGCTTTATTTCCTTAATATTAGCCCTTAGAATTGCTCTAGCGGATTCCAGGAAGAGCCGAGGGACCTGGGCCGGGTGTCAAACTTCTTACCACCATGAGGTTGTTGCGCGTACATGGGTGCCTACCCGCCACGCCCTCCTGGTTCCCCGCATTTTGCCCCACGGACCCCCAGAGGCCTTAATTCCTTATTATAAGCACCTAGAATTGTTATAGCGGATTCCAGGAAGAGCCGAGGGACCTGGGCCGGGTGTCAAACTTCTTACCACCATGAGGTGGTTGTGCGTACATGGGCGCCTACCCGCCACGCCCTCCTGGTTCCTCGCATTTTGTTCCACGGACCCCCAGAATCCTTAATTCCTTAATATAAGAACCTAGAATTGCTATAGCGGATTCCAGGAAGAGCCGAGGGACCTGGGCCGGGTGTCAAACTTCTTACCACCATGAGGTGGTTGTGCGTACATGGGTGCCTACCCGCCACGCACTCCTGGTTCCCCGCATTTTGCCCCACGGACCCCCAGAGGCCTTAATTCCTTATTATAAGCACCTAGAATTGCTATAGCGGATTCCAGGAAGAGCCGAGGGACCTGGGCCGGGTGTCAAACTTCTTACCACCATGAGGTGGTTGTGCGTACATGGGTGCCTACCCGCCACGCCCTTCTGGTTCCCTGCATTTTGCACCACGGACCCTCAGAATCCTTAATTCCTTAATATAAGCACCTAGAATTGATATAGCGGATTCCAGGAAGGGCCGAGGGACCTGGGCCGGGTGTCAAACTTCTTACAACCTTGAGGTGGTTGTGCGTACATGGGTGCTTACCGACCACGCCCTCCTGGTTCCCCGCATTTTGCCCCACGGACCCCCCAGAATCCTTAATTCCTTAATATAAGCACCTTGAATTGCTATAGCGGATTCCAGGAAGAGCCGAGGGACCTGGGCCGGGTGTCAAACTTCTTACCACCATGAGGTGGTTGCGCGTATATGGGTGCCTACCCGCCACGCCCTCCTGGTTCCCCGCAGTTTGCCCCACGGACCCCCAGAGGCCTTATTTCCTTAATATTAGCCCTTAGAATTGCTCTAGCGGATTCCAGGAAGAGCCGAGGGACCTGGGCCGGGTGTCAAACTTCTTACCACCATGAGGTGTTTGCGCGTACATGGGTGCCTACCCGCCACGCCCTCCTGGTTCCCCGCATTTTGCCCCACGGACCCCCAGAGGCCTTAATTCCTTATTATAAGCACCTAGAATTGCTATAGCGGATTCCAGGAAGAGCCGAGGGACCTGGGCCGGGTGTCAAACTTCTTACCACCATGAGGTGGTTGTGCGTACATGGGCGCCTACCCGCCACGCCCTCCTGGTTCCTCGCATTTTGTCCCACGGACCCCCAGAATCCTTAATTCCTTAATATAAGAACCTAGAATTGCTATAGCGGATTCCAGGAAGAGCCGAGGGACCTGGGCCGGGTGTCAAATTTTTTACCACCATGAGGTGGTTGCGCGTACATGGGTGCCTACCCGCCTCGCCCTCCTGGTTTCCCGCATTTTGCCCCACGGATCCCCAGAGGCCTTAATTCCTTAACATAAGCACTTAGAATTGCTATAGCGGATTCCAGGAAGAGCCGAGGGACCAGGGCAGGGTGTCAAACTTCTTACCACCATGAGGTGATTGTGCATACATGGGTGCCTACCCGCCACGCCCTCCTGGTTCCCCGCATTTTGCCCCACGGATCCCCAGAGGCTTTATTTCCTTAATATTAGCCCTTAGAATTGCTCTAGCGGATTCCAGGAAGAGCCGAGGGACCTGGGCCGGGTGTCAAACTTCTTACCACCATGAGGTGGTTGCGCGTACATGGGTGCCTACCCGCCACGCCCTCCTGGTTCCCCGCATTTTGCCCCACGGACCCCCAGAGGCCTTAATTCCTTATTATAAGCACCTAGAATTGTTATAGCGGATTCCAGGAAGAGCCGAGGGACCTGGGCCGGGTGTCAAACTTCTTACCACCATGAGGTGGTTGTGCGTACATGGGCGCCTACCCGCCACGCCCTCCTGGTTCCTCGCATTTTGTCCCACGGACCCCCAGAATCCTTAATTCCTTAATATAAGAAACTAGAATTGCTATAGCGGATTCCAGGAAGAGCCGAGGGACCTGGGCCGGGTGTCAAATTTCTTACCACCATGAGGTGGTTGCGCGTACATGGGTGCCTTCCCGCCTCGCCCTCCTGGTTTCCCGCATTTTGCCCCACGGATCCCCAGAGGCCTTAATTCCTTAACATAAGCACTTAGAATTGCTATAGCGGATTCCAGGAAGAGCCGAGGGACCAGGGCAGGGTGTCAAACTTCTTACCACTATGAGGTGATTGTGCGTACATGGGTGCCTACCCGCCACGCCCTCCTGGTTCCCCGCATTTTGCCCCACGGATCCCCAGAGGCTTTATTTCCTTAATATTAGCCCTTAGAATTGCTCTAGCGGATTCCAGGAAGAGCCGAGGGACCTGGGCCGGGTGTCAAACTTCTTACCACCATGAGGTTGTTGCGCGTACATGGGTGCCTACCCGCCACGCCCTCCTGGTTCCCCGCATTTTGCCCCACGGACCCCCAGAGGCCTTAATTCCTTATTATAAGCACCTAGAATTGTTATAGCGGATTCCAGGAAGAGCCGAGGGACCTGGGCCGGGTGTCAAACTTCTTACCACCATGAGGTGGTTGTGCGTACATGGGCGCCTACCCGCCACGCCCTCCTGGTTCCTCGCATTTTGTTCCACGGACCCCCAGAATCCTTAATTCCTTAATATAAGAACCTAGAATTGCTATAGCGGATTCCAGGAAGAGCCGAGGGACCTGGGCCGGGTGTCAAACTTCTTACCACCATGAGGTGGTTGTGCGTACATGGGTGCCTACCCGCCACGCACTCCTGGTTCCCCGCATTTTGCCCCACGGACCCCCAGAGGCCTTAATTCCTTATTATAAGCACCTAGAATTGCTATAGCGGATTCCAGGAAGAGCCGAGGGACCTGCGCCGGGTGTCAAACTTCTTACCACCATGAGGTGGTTGTGCGTACATGGGTGCCTACCCGCCACGCCCTTCTGGTTCCCTGCATTTTGCACCACGGACCCTCAGAATCCTTAATTCCTTAATATAAGCACCTAGAATTGATATAGCGGATTCCAGGAAGGGCCGAGGGACCTGGGCCGGGTGTCAAACTTCTTACAACCTTGAGGTGGTTGTGCGTACATGGGTGCTTACCGACCACGCCCTCCTGGTTCCCCGCATTTTGCCCCACGGACCCCCCAGAATCCTTAATTCCTTAATATAAGCACCTTGAATTGCTATAGCGGATTCCAGGAAGAGCCGAGGGACCTGGGCAGGGTGTCAAACTTCTTACAACCATGAGGTGGTTGTGCGTACATGGGTGCCTACCCGCCACGCCCTCCTCGTTTCCCGCATTTTGCCCCACGGATCCCCAGAGGCCTTAATTCCTTAACATAAGCACTTAGAATTGCTATAGCGGATTCCAGGAAGAGCCGAGGGACCAGGGCAGGGTGTCAAACTTCTTACCACCATGAGGTGGTTGTGCGTACATGGGTGCCTACCCGCCACGCACTCCTGGTTCCCCGCATTTTGCCCCACGGACCCCCAGAGGCCTTAATTCCTTATTATAAGCACCTAGAATTGCTATAGCGGATTCCAGGAAGAGCCGAGGGACCTGGGCCGGGTGTCAAACTTCTTACAACCATGAGGTGGTTGTGCGTACATGGGTGCCTACCCGCCACGCCCTCCTCGTTTCCCGCATTTTGCCCCACGGATCCCCAGAGGCCTTAATTCCTTAACATAAGCACTTAGAATTGCTATAGCGGATTCCAGGAAGAGCCGAGGGACCAGGGCAGGGTGTCAAACTTCTTACCACCATGAGGTGATTGTGCGTACATGGGTGCCTACCTGCCACGCCCTCCTGGTTCCCCGCATTTTGCCCCACGGATCCCCAGAGGCTTTATTTCCTTAATATTAGCCCTTAGAATTGCTCTAGCGGATTCCAGGAAGAGCCGAGGGACCTGGGCCGGGTGTCAAACTTCTTACCACCATGAGGTGGTTGCGCGTACATGGGTGCCTACCCGCCACGCCCTCCTGGTTCCCCGCAGTTTGCCCCACGGACCCCCAGAGGCCTTATTTCCTTAATATTAGCCTTTAGAATTGCTCTAGCGGATTCCAGGAAGAGCCGAGGGACCTGGGCCGGGTGTCAAACTTCTTACCACCATGAGGTGGTTGTGCGTACATGGGCGCCTACCCGCCACGCCCTCCTGGTTCCTCGCATTTTGTCCCACAGACCCCCAGAACCCTTAATTCCTTAATATAAGAACCTAGAATTGCTATAGCGGATTCCAGGAAGAGCCGAGGGACCTGGGCCGGGTGTCAAACTTCTTACCACCATGAGGTGGTTGCGCGTACATGGGTGCCTACCCGCCACGCCCTCCTGGTTTCGCGCATTTTGCCCCACGAACCCCCAGAATCCTTTATTCCTTAATATAAGCACCTAGAATTGCTATAGCGGATTCCAGGAAGGGCCAAGGGACCTGGGCTGGGTGTCAAACTTCTTACCACCATGAGGTGGTTGTGCGTACATGGGTGCCTACCCGCTACGCCCTCCTGGTTCCCTGCATTTTGCCCCACGGACCCCCAGAGGCCTTAATTCCTTATTATAAGCACCTAGAATTGCTATAGCGGATTCCAGGAAGAGCCGAGGGACCTGGGCTGGGTGTCAAACTTCTTACCACCATGAGGTGGTTGTGCGTACATGGGTGCCTACCCGCCACGCCCTTCTGGTTCCCTGCATTTTGCACCACGGACCCTCAGAATCCTTAATTCCTTAATATAAGCACCTAGAATTGATATAGCGGATTCCAGGAAGGGCCGAGGGACCTGGGCCGGGTGTCAAACTTCTTACAACCTTGAGGTGGTTGTGCGTACATGGGTGCTTACCGACCACGCCCTCCTGGTTCCCCGCATTTTGCCCCACGGACCCCCCAGAATCCTTAATTCCTTAATATAAGCACCTTGAATTGCTATAGCGGATTCCAGGAAGAGCCGAGGGACCTGGGCAGGGTGTCAAACTTCTTACAACCATGAGGTGGTTGTGCGTACATGGGTGCCTACCCGCCACGCCCTCCTCGTTTCCCGCATTTTGCCCCACGGATCCCCAGAGGCCTTAATTCCTTAACATAAGCACTTAGAATTGCTATAGCGGATCCCAGGAAGAGCCGAGGGACCAGGGCAGGGTGTCAAACTTCTTACCACCATGAGGTGATTGTGCGTACATGGGTGCCTACCTGCCACGCCCTCCTGGTTCCCCGCATTTTGCCCCACGGATCCCCAGAGGCTTCATTTCCTTAATATTAGCCCTTAGAATTGCTCTAGCGGATTCCAGGAAGAGCCGAGGGACCTGGGCCGGGTGTCAAACTTCTTACCACCATGAGGTGGTTGCGCGTACATGGGTGCCTACCCGCCACGCCCTCCTGGTTCCCCGCAGTTTGCCCCACGGACCCCCAGAGGCCTTATTTCCTTAATATTAGCCCTTAGAATTGCTCTAGCGGATTCCAGGAAGAGCCGAGGGACCTGGGCCGGGTGTCAAACTTCTTACCACCATGAGGTGTTTGCGCGTACATGGGTGCCTACCCGCCACGCCCTCCTGGTTCCCCGCATTTTGCCCCACGGACCCCCAGAGGCCTTAATTCCTTATTATAAGCACCTAGAATTGCTATAGCGGATTCCAGGAAGAGCCGAGGGACCTGGGCCGGGTGTCAAACTTCTTACCACCATGAGGTGGTTGTGCGTACATGGGCGCCTACCCGCCACGCCCTCCTGGTTCCTCGCATTTTGTCCCACGGACCCCCAGAATCCTTAATTCCTTAATATAAGCACCTTGAATTGCTATAGCGGATTCCAGGAAGAGCCGAGGGACCTGGGCAGGGTGTCAAACTTCTTACAACCATGAGGTGGTTGTGCGTACATGGGTGCCTACCCGCCACGCCCTCCTCGTTTCCCGCATTTTGCCCCACGGATCCCCAGAGGCCTTAATTCCTTAACATAAGCACTTAGAATTGCTATAGCGGATTCCAGGAAGAGCCGAGGGACCAGGGCAGGGTGTCAAACTTCTTACCACCATGAGGTGATTGTGCGTACATGGGTGCCTACCTGCCACGCCCTCCTGGTTCCCCGCATTTTGCCCCACGGATCCCCAGAGGCTTTATTTCCTTAATATTAGCCCTTAGAATTGCTCTAGCGGATTCCAGGAAGAGCCGAGGGACCTGGGCCGGGTGTCAAACTTCTTACCACCATGAGGTGGTTGCGCGTACATGGGTGCCTACCCGCCACGCCCTCCTGGTTCCCCGCAGTTTGCCCCACGGACCCCCAGAGGCCTTATTTCCTTAATATTAGCCTTTAGAATTGCTCTAGCGGATTCCAGGAAGAGCCGAGGGACCTGGGCCGGGTGTCAAACTTCTTACCACCATGAGGTGTTTGCGCGTACATGGGTGCCTACCCGCCACGCCCTCCTGGTTCCCCGCATTTTGCCCCACGGACCCCCAGAGGCCTTAATTCCTTATTATAAGCACCTAGAATTGCTATAGCGGATTCCAGGAAGAGCCGAGGGACCTGGGCCGGGTGTCAAACTTCTTACCACCATGAGGTGGTTGTGCGTACATGGGCGCCTACCCGCCACGCCCTCCTGGTTCCTCGCATTTTGTCCCACGGACCCCCAGAATCCTTAATTCCTTAATATAAGCACCTTGAATTGCTATAGCGGATTCCAGGAAGAGCCGAGGGACCTGGGCAGGGTGTCAAACTTCTTACAACCATGAGGTGGTTGTGCGTACATGGGTGCCTACCCGCCACGCCCTCCTCGTTTCCCGCATTTTGCCCCACGGATCCCCAGAGGCCTTAATTCCTTAACATAAGCACTTAGAATTGCTATAGCGGATTCCAGGAAGAGCCGAGGGACCAGGGCAGGGTGTCAAACTTCTTACCACCATGAGGTGATTGTGCGTACATGGGTGCCTACCTGCCACGCCCTCCTGGTTCCCCGCATTTTGCCCCACGGATCCCCAGAGGCTTTATTTCCTTAATATTAGCCCTTAGAATTGCTCTAGCGGATTCCAGGAAGAGCCGAGGGACCTGGGCCGGGTGTCAAACTTCTTACCACCATGAGGTGGTTGCGCGTACATGGGTGCCTACCCGCCACGCCCTCCTGGTTCCCCGCAGTTTGCCCCACGGACCCCCAGAGGCCTTATTTCCTTAATATTAGCCTTTAGAATTGCTCTAGCGGATTCCAGGAAGAGCCGAGGGACCTGGGCCGGGTGTCAAACTTCTTACCACCATGAGGTGGTTGTGCGTACATGGGCGCCTACCCGCCACGCCCTCCTGGTTCCTCGCATTTTGTCCCACAGACCCCCAGAACCCTTAATTCCTTAATATAAGAACCTAGAATTGCTATAGCGGATTCCAGGAAGAGCCGAGGGACCTGGGCCGGGTGTCAAACTTCTTACCACCATGAGGTGGTTGCGCGTACATGGGTGCGTACCCGCCACGCCCTCCTGGTTTCGCGCATTTTGCCCCACGAACCCCCAGAATCCTTTATTCCTTAATATAAGCACCTAGAATTGCTATAGCGGATTCCAGGAAGGGCCAAGGGACCTGGGCTGGGTGTCAAACTTCTTACCACCATGAGGTGGTTGTGCGTACATGGGTGCCTACCCGCTACGCCCTCCTGGTTCCTTGCATTTTGCCCCACGGACCCCCAGAGGCCTTAATTCCTTATTATAAGCACCTAGAATTGCTATAGCGGATTCCAGGAAGAGCCGAGGGACCTGGGCCGGGTGTCAAACTTCTTACCACCATGAGGTGGTTGTGCGTACATGGGTGCCTACCCGCCACGCCCTTCTGGTTCCCTGCATTTTGCACCACGGACCCTCAGAATCCTTAATTCCTTAATATAAGCACCTAGAATTGATATAGCGGATTCCAGGAAGGGCCGAGGGACCTGGGCCGGGTGTCAAACTTCTTACAACCTTGAGGTGGTTGTGCGTACATGGGTGCTTACCGACCACGCCCTCCTGGTTCCCCGCATTTTGCCCCACGGACCCCCCAGAATCCTTAATTCCTTAATATAAGCACCTTGAATTGCTATAGCGGATTCCAGGAAGAGCCGAGGGACCTGGGCAGGGTGTCAAACTTCTTACAACCATGAGGTGGTTGTGCGTACATGGGTGCCTACCCGCCACGCCCTCCTCGTTTCCCGCATTTTGCCCCACGGATCCCCAGAGGCCTTAATTCCTTAACATAAGCACTTAGAATTGCTATAGCGGATCCCAGGAAGAGCCGAGGGACCAGGGCAGGGTGTCAAACTTCTTACCACTATGAGGTGATTGTGCGTACATGGGTGCCTACCTGCCACGCCCTCCTGGTTCCCCGCATTTTGCCCCACGGATCCCCAGAGGCTTCATTTCCTTAATATTAGCCCTTAGAATTGCTCTAGCGGATTCCAGGAAGAGCCGAGGGACCTGGGCCGGGTGTCAAACTTCTTACCACCATGAGGTGGTTGCGCGTACATGGGTGCCTACCCGCCACGCCCTCCTGGTTCCCCGCAGTTTGCCCCACGGACCCCCAGAGGCCTTATTTCCTTAATATTAGCCCTTAGAATTGCTCTAGCGGATTCCAGGAAGAGCCGAGGGACCTGGGCCGGGTGTCAAACTTCTTACCACCATGAGGTGTTTGCGCGTACATGGGTGCCTACCCGCCACGCCCTCCTGGTTCCCCGCATTTTGCCCCACGGACCCCCAGAGGCCTTAATTCCTTATTATAAGCACCTAGAATTGCTATAGCGGATTCCAGGAAGAGCCGAGGGACCTGGGCCGGGTGTCAAACTTCTTACCACCATGAGGTGGTTGTGCGTACATGGGCGCCTACCCGCCACGCCCTCCTGGTTCCTCGCATTTTGTCCCACGGACCCCCAGAATCCTTAATTCCTTAATATAAGAACCTAGAATTGCTATAGCGGATTCCAGGAAGAGCCGAGGGACCTGGGCCGGGTGTCAAATTTCTTACCACCATGAGGTGGTTGCGCGTACATGGGTGCCTACCCGCCTCGCCCTCCTGGTTTCCCGCATTTTGCCCCACGGATCCCCAGAGGCCTTAATTCCTTAACATAAGCACTTAGAATTGCTATAGCGGATTCCAGGAAGAGCCGAGGGACCAGGGCAGGGTGTCAAACTTCTTACCACCATGAGGTGATTGTGCGTACATGGGTGCCTACCCGCCACGCCCTCCTGGTTCCCCGCATTTTGCCCCACGGATCCCCAGAGGCTTTATTTCCTTAATATTAGCCCTTAGAATTGCTCTAGCGGATTCCAGGAAGAGCCGAGGGACCTGGGCCGGGTGTCAAACTTCTTACCACCATGAGGTGGTTGCGCGTACATGGGTGCCTACCCGCCACGCCCTCCTGGTTCCCCGCATTTTGCCCCACGGACCCCCAGAGGCCTTAATTCCTTATTATAAGCACCTAGAATTGTTATAGCGGATTCCAGGAAGAGCCGAGGGACCTGGGCCGGGTGTCAAACTTCTTACCACCATGAGGTGGTTGTGCGTACATGGGCGCCTACCCGCCACGCCCTCCTGGTTCCTCGCATTTTGTTCCACGGACCCCCAGAATCCTTAATTCCTTAATATAAGAACCTAGAATTGCTATAGCGGATTCCAGGAAGAGCCGAGGGACCTGGGCCGGGTGTCAAACTTCTTACCACCATGAGGTGGTTGTGCGTACATGGGTGCCTACCCGCCACGCACTCCTGGTTCCCCGCATTTTGCCCCACGGACCCCCAGAGGCCTTAATTCCTTATTATAAGCACCTAGAATTGCTATAGCGGATTCCAGGAAGAGCCGAGGGACCTGGGCCGGGTGTCAAACTTCTTACCACCATGAGGTGGTTGTGCGTACATGGGTGCCTACCCGCCACGCCCTTCTGGTTCCCTGCATTTTGCACCACGGACCCTCAGAATCCTTAATTCCTTAATATAAGCACCTAGAATTGATATAGCGGATTCCAGGAAGAGCCGAGGGACCAGGGCAGGGTGTCAAACTTCTTACCACCATGAGGTGATTGTGCGTACATGGGTGCCTACCTGCCACGCCCTCCTGGTTCCCCGCATTTTGCCCCACGGATCCCCAGAGGCTTTATTTCCTTAATATTAGCCCTTAGAATTGCTCTAGCGGATTCCAGGAAAAGCCGAGGGACCTGGGCCGGGTGTCAAACTTCTTACCACCATGAGGTGGTTGCGCGTACATGGGTGCCTACCCGCCACGCCCTCCTGGTTCCCCGCAGTTTGCCCCACGGACCCCCAGAGGCCTTATTTCCTTAATATTAGCCTTTAGAATTGCTCTAGCGGATTCCAGGAAGAGCCGAGGGACCTGGGCCGGGTGTCAAACTTCTTACCACCATGAGGTGTTTGCGCGTACATGGGTGCCTACCCGCCACGCCCTCCTGGTTCCCCGCATTTTGCCCCACGGACCCCCAGAGGCCTTAATTCCTTATTATAAGCACCTAGAATTGCTATAGCGGATTCCAGGAAGAGCCGAGGGACCTGGGCCGGGTGTCAAACTTCTTACCACCATGAGGTGGTTGTGCGTACATGGGCGCCTACCCGCCACGCCCTCCTGGTTCCTCGCATTTTGTCCCACGGACCCCCAGAATCCTTAATTCCTTAATATAAGAACCTAGAATTGCTATAGCGGATTCCAGGAAGAGCCGAGGGACCTGGGCCGGGTGTCAAATTTCTTACCACCATGAGGTGGTTGCGCGTACATGGGTGCCTACCCGCCTCGCCCTCCTGGTTTCCCGCATTTTGCCCCACGGATCCCCAGAGGCCTTAATTCCTTAACATAAGCACTTAGAATTGCTATAGCGGATTCCAGGAAGAGCCGAGGGACCAGGTCAGGGTGTCAAACTTCTTACCACCATGAGGTGATTGTGCGTACATGGGTGCCTACCCGCCACGCCCTCCTGGTTCCCCGCATTTTGCCCCACGGATCCCCAGAGGCTTTATTTCCTTAATATTAGCCCTTAGAATTGCTCTAGCGGATTCCAGGAAGAGCCGAGGGACCTGGGCCGGGTGTCAAACTTCTTACCACCATGAGGTGGTTGCGCGTACATGGGTGCCTACCCGCCACGCCCTCCTGGTTCCCCGCATTTTGCCCCACGGACCCCCAGAGGCCTTAATTCCTTATTATAAGCACCTAGAATTGCTATAGCGGATTCCAGGAAGAGCCGAGGGACCTGGGCCGGGTGTCAAACTTCTTACCACCATGAGGTGGTTGTGCGTACATGGGCGCCTACCCGCCACGCCCTCCTGGTTCCTCGCATTTTGTCCCACGGACCCCCAGAATCCTTAATTCCTTAATATAAGAACCTAGAATTGCTATAGCGGATTCCAGGAAGAGCCGAGGGACCTGGGCCGGGTGTCAAACTTCTTACCACCATGAGGTGGTTGCGCGTACATGGGTGCCTACCCGCCTCGCCCTCCTGGTTTCCCGCATTTTGCCCCACGGATCCCCAGAGGCCTTAATTCCTTAACATAAGCACTTAGAATTGCTATAGCGGATTCCAGGAAGAGCCGAGGGACCAGGGCAGGGTGTCAAACTTCTTACCACCATGAGGTGATTGTGCGTACATGGGTGCCTACCCGCCACGCCCTCCTGGTTCCCCGCATTTTGCCCCACGGATCCCCAGAGGCTATATTTCCTTAATATTAGCCCTTAAAATTGCTCTAGCGGATTCCAGGAAGAGCCGAGGGACCTGGGCCGGGTGTCAAACTTCTTACCACCATGAGGTGATTGTGCGTACATGGGCGCCTACCCGCCACGCCCTCTTGGTTCCTCGCATTTTGTCCCACGGACCCCCAGAATCCTTAATTCCTTAATATAAGAACCTAGAATTGCTATAGCGGATTCCAGGAAGAGCCGAGGGACCTGGGCCGGGTGTCAAACTTCTTACCACCATGAGGTGGTTGCGCGTACATGGGTGCCTACCCGCCACGCCCTCCTGGTTTCCCGCATTTTGCCCCACGAACCCCCAGAATCCTTAATTCCTTAATATAAGCACTTAGAATTGCTATAGCGGATTCCAGGAAGAGCCGAGGGACCAGGGCAGGGTGTCAAACTTCTTACCACCATGAGGTGATTGTTCGTACATGGGTGCCTACCCGCCACGCCCTCCTGGTTCCCCGCATTTTGCCCCACGGAACCCCAGAGGCCTTAATTCCTTATTATAAGAACCTAGAATTGCTATAGCGGATTCCAGGAAGAGCCGAGGGACCTGGGCCGGGTGTCAAACTTCTTACCACCATGAGGTGGTTGCGCGTACATGGGTGCCTACCCGCCACGTCCTCCTGGTTTCCCGCATTTTGCCCCACGAACCCCCAGAATCCTTAATTCCTTAATATAAGCACCTAGAATTGCTATAGCGGATTCCAGGAAGAGCCGAGGGAACTGGGCCGGGTGTCAAACTTCTTACCACCATGAGGTGGTTGTGCGTACGTGGGTGCCTACCACCCACGCCCTTCTCGTTCCCCGCATTTTGCCCCACGGATCCCCAGCGGCCTTAATTCCTTATTATAAGCACCTAGATTTGCTATAGCGGATTCCAGGAAGAGCCGAGGGACCTGGGCAGGGTGTCAAACTTCTTACCACCATGAGGTGGTTGCGCGTACATGGGTGCCTACCCGCCACGCCATCCTGGTTCCCCGCATTTTGCCCCACGGACCCCCAGAGGCCTTAATTCCTTATTATAAGCACCTAGAATTGCTATAGCGGATTCCAGGAAGAGCCGAGGGACCTGGGCCGTGTGTCAAACTTCTTACCACCATGAGGTGGTTGTGCGTACATGGGTGCCTACCCACCACGCCCTCCTGGTTCCTCGCATTTTGCCCCACGGACCCCCAGAATCCTTAATTCCTTAATATAAGCAGCTAGAATTGCTATAGCGGATTCCAGGAAGGGCCGAGGGACCTGGGCCGTGTGTCAAACTTCTTACCACCATGAGGTGGTTGTGCGTACATGGGTGCCTACCCGCCACGCCCTCCTGGTTCCTCGCATTTTGTCCCACGGACCCCCAGAATCCTTAATTCCTTAATATAAGCACCTAGAATTGCTTTAGCGGATTCCAGGAAGGGCCGAGGGACCTGGGCAGGGTGTCAAACTTCTTACCACCATGAGGTGATTGTGCGTACATGGGTGCCTACCCACCACGCCCTCCTGGTTCACCGCATTTTGCCCCACGGATCCCCAGAGGCTTTATTTCCTTAATATTAGCCCTTAGAATTGCTCTAGCGGATTCCAGGAAGAGCCGAGGGACCTGGGCCGGGTGTCAAACTTCTTACCACCATGAGGTGGTTGCGCGTACATGGGTGCCTACCCGCCACGCCGTCCTGGTTCCCCGCATTTTGCCCCACGGATCCCCAGAGGCCTTAATTCCTTATTATAAGCACCTAGAATTGCTATAGCGGATTCCAGGAAGAGCCGAGGGACCTGGGCCGGGTGTCAAACTTCTTACCACCATGAGGTGGTTGTGCGTACATGGGCGCCTACCCGCCACGCCCTCCTGGTTCCTCGCATTTTGTCCCACGGACCCCCAGAATCCTTAATTCCTTAATATAAGAACCTAGAATTGCTATAGCGGATTCCAGGAAGAGCCGAGGGACCTGGGCCGGGTGTCAAACTTCTTACCACTATGAGGTGGTTGCGCGTACATGGGTGCCTACCCGCCACGCCCTCCTGGTTTCCCGCATTTTGCCCCACGAACCCCCAGAATCCTTAATTCCTTAATATAAGCACCTAGAATTGCTATAGCGGATTCCAGGAAGAGCCGAGGGAACTGGGCCGGGTGTCAAACTTCTTACCACCATGAGGTGGTTGTGCGTACGTGGGTGCCTACCACCCACGCCCTTCTCGTTCCCCGCATTTTGCCCCACGGATCCCCAGCGGCCTTAATTCCTTATTATAAGCACCTAGATTTGCTATAGCGGATTCCAGGAAGAGCCGAGGGACCTGGGCAGGGTGTCAAACTTCTTACCACGATGAGGTGGTTGTGCGTACATGGGTGCCTACCCGCTACGCCCTCCTGGTTCCCCGCATTTGGCCCCACGGATCCCCAGAAGCTTTAATTCCTTAAAATTAGCACTTAGAATTGCTATAGCGGATTCCAGGAAGAGCCGAGGGACCTGGGCCGGGTGTCAAACTTCTTACCACCATGAGGTGGTTGCGCGTACATGGGTGCCTACCCGCCACGCCCTCCTGGTTCCCCGCATTTTGCCCCACGGACCCCCAGAGGCCTTAATTCCTTATTATAAGCACCTAGAATTGCTATAGCGGATTCCAGGAAGAGCCGAGGGACCTGGGCCGTGTGTCAAACTTCTTACCACCATGAGGTGGTTGTGCGTACATGGGTGCCTACCCACCACGCCCTCCTGGTTCCTCGCATTTTGCCCCACGGACCCCCAGAATCCTTAATTCCTTAATATAAGCACCTTGAATTGCTATAGCGGATTCCAGGAAGAGCCGAGGGACCTGGGCAGGGTGTCAAACTTCTTACAACCGTGAGGTGGTTGTGCGTACATGGGTGCCTACCCGCCACGCCCTCCTCGTTCCCCGCATTTTGCCCCACGGATCCCCAGAGGCTTTATTTCCTTAATATTAGCCTTTAGAATTGCTCTAGCGGATTCCAGGAAGAGCCGAGGGACCTGGGCCGGGTGTCAAACTTCTTACCACCATGAGGTGGTTGCGCGTACATGGGTGCCTACCCGCCACGCCCTCCTGGTTCCCCGCATTTTGCCCCACGGACCCCCAGAGGCCTTATTTCCTTAATATTAGCCCTTAGAATTGCTCTAGCGGATTCCAGGAAGAGCCGAGGGACCTGGGCCGGGTGTCAAACTTTTTACCACCATGAGGTGTTTGCGCGTACATGGGTGCCTACCCGCCACGCCCTCCTGGTTTCCCGCATTTTGCCCCACGGACCCCCAGAGGCCTTAATTCCTTATTATAAGCACCTAGAATTGCTATAGCGGATTCCAGGAAGAGCCGAGGGACCTGGGCCGGGTGTCAAACTTCTTACCACCATGAGGTGGTTGTGCGTACATGGGCGCCTACCCGCCACGCCCTCCTGGTTCCTCGCATTTTGTCCCACGGACCCCCAGAATCCTTAATTCCTTAATATAAGAACCTAGAATTGCTATAGCGGATTCCAGGAAGAGCCGAGGGACCTGGGCCGGGTGTCAAACTTCTTACCACCATGAGGTGGTTGCGCGTACATGGGTGCCTACCCGCCTCGCCCTCCTGGTTTCCCGCATTTTGCCCCACGGATCCCCAGAGGCCTTAATTCCTTAACATAAGCACTTAGAATTGCTATAGCGGATTCCAGGAAGAGCCGAGGGACCAGGGCAGGGTGTCAAACTTCTTACCACCATGAGGTGATTGTGCGTACATGGGTGCCTACCCGCCACGCCCTCCTGGTTCCCCGCATTTTGCCCCACGGATCCCCAGAGGCTTTATTTCCTTAATATTAGCCCTTAGAATTGCTCTAGCGGATTCCAGGAAGAGCCGAGGGACCTGGGCCGGGTGTCAAACTTCTTACCACCATGAGGTGGTTGCGCGTACATGGGTGCCTACCCGCCACGCCCTCCTGGTTCCCCGCATTTTGCCCCACGGACCCCCAGAGGCCTTAATTCCTTATTATAAGCACCTAGAATTGCTATAGCGGATTCCAGGAAGAGCCAAGGGACCTGGGCCGGGTGTCAAACTTCTTACCACCATGAGGTGGTTGTGCGTACATGGGCGCCTACCCGCCACGCCCTCCTGGTTCCTCGCATTTTGTTCCACGGACCCCCAGAATCCTTAATTCCTTAATATAAGAACCTAGAATTGCTATAGCGGATTCCAGGAAGAGCCGAGGGACCTGGGCCGGGTGTCAAACTTCTTACCACCATGAGGTGGTTGTGCGTACATGGGTGCCTACCCGCCACGCACTCCTGGTTCCCCGCATTTTGCCCCACGGACCCCCAGAGGCCTTAATTCCTTATTATAAGCACCTAGAATTGCCATAGCGGATTCCAGGAAGAGCCGAGGGACCAGGGCCGGGTGTCAAACTTCTTACCACCATGAGGTGGTTGTGCGTACATGGGCGCCTACCCGCCACGCCCTCCTGGTTCCTCGCATTTTGTCCCACGGACCCCCAGAATCCTTAATTCCTTAATATAAGAACCTAGAATTGCTATAGCGGATTCCAGGAAGAGCCGAGGGACCTGGGCCGGGTGTCAAACTTCTTACCACCATGAGGTGGTTGCGCGTACATGGGTGCCTACCCGCCTCGCCCTCCTGGTTTCCCGCATTTTGCCCCACGGATCCCCAGAGGCCTTAATTCCTTAACATAAGCACTTAGAATTGCTATAGCGGATTCCAGGAAGAGCCGAGGGACCAGGGCAGGGTGTCAAACTTCTTACCACCATGAGGTGATTGTGCGTACATGGGTGCCTACCCGCCACGCCCTCCTGGTTCCCCGCATTTTGCCCCACGGATCCCCAGAGGCTTTATTTCCTTAATATTAGCCCTTAGAATTGCTCTAGCGGATTCCAGGAAGAGCCGAGGGACCTGGGCCGGGTGTCAAACTTCTTACCACCATGAGGTGGTTGCGCGTACATGGGTGCCTACCCGCCACGCCCTCCTGGTTCCCCGCATTTTGCCCCACGGACCCCCAGAGGCCTTAATTCCTTATTATAAGCACCTAGAATTGCTATAGCGGATTCCAGGAAGAGCCAAGGGACCTGGGCCGGGTGTCAAACTTCTTACCACCATGAGGTGGTTGTGCGTACATGGGCGCCTACCCGCCACGCCCTCCTGGTTCCTCGCATTTTGTTCCACGGACCCCCAGAATCCTTAATTCCTTAATATAAGAACCTAGAATTGCTATAGCGGATTCCAGGAAGAGCCGAGGGACCTGGGCCGGGTGTCAAACTTCTTACCACCATGAGGTGGTTGTGCGTACATGGGTGCCTACCCGCCACGCACTCCTGGTTCCCCGCATTTTGCCCCACGGACCCCCAGAGGCCTTAATTCCTTATTATAAGCACCTAGAATTGCCATAGCGGATTCCAGGAAGAGCCGAGGGACCAGGGCCGGGTGTCAAACTTCTTACCACCATGAGGTGGTTGTGCGTACATGGGTGCCTACCCGCCACGCCCTTCTGGTTCCCTGCATTTTGCACCACGGACCCTCAGAATCCTTAATTCCTTAATATAAGCACCTTGAATTACTATAGCGGATTCCAGGAAGAGCCGAGGGACCTGGGCAGGGTGTCAAACTTCTTACAACCATGAGGTGGTTGTGCGTACATGGGTGCCTATCCGCGACGCCCTCCTCGTTTCCCGCATTTTGCCAAACGGATCCCCAGAGGCCTTAATTCCTTAACATAAGCACTTAGAATTGCTATAGCGGATTCCAGGAAGAGCCGAGGGACCAGGGCAGGGTGTCAAACTTCTTACCACCATGAGGTGATTGTGCGTACATGGGTGCCTACCTGCCACGCCCTCCTGGTTCCCCGCATTTTGCCCCACGGATCCCCAGAGGCTTTATTTCCTTAATATAAGCAGCTAGAATTGCTATAGCGGATTCCAGGAAGGGCCGAGGGACCTGGGCCGTGTGTCAAACTTCTTACCACCATGAGGTGGTTGTGCGTACATGGGTGCCTACCCGCCACGCCCTCCTGGTTCACCGCATTTTGCCCCACGGATCCCCAGAGGCTTTATTTCCTTAATATTAGCCCTTAGAATTGCTCTAGCGGATTCCAGGAAGAGCCGAGGGACCTGGGCCGGGTGTCAAACTTCTTACCACCATGAGGTGGTTGCGCGTACATGGGTGCCTACCCGCCACGCCGTCCTGGTTCCCCGCATTTTGCCCCACGGATCCCCAGAGGCCTTAATTCCTTATTATAAGCACCTAGAATTGCTATAGCGGATTCCAGGAAGAGCCGAGGGACCTGGGCCGGGTGTCAAACTTCTTACCACCATGAGGTGGTTGTGCGTACATGGGCGCCTACCCGCCACGCCCTCCTGGTTCCTCGCATTTTGTCCCACGGACCCCCAGAATCCTTAATTCCTTAATATAAGAACCTAGAATTGCTATAGCGGATTCCAGGAAGAGCCGAGGGACCTGGGCCGGGTGTCAAACTTCTTACCACCATGAGGTGGTTGCGCGTACATGGGTGCCTACCCGCCACGCCCTCCTGGTTTCCCGCATTTTGCCCCACGAACCCCCAGAATCCTTAATTCCTTAATATAAGCACCTAGAATTGCTATAGCGGATTCCAGGAAGAGCCGAGGGAACTGGGCCGGGTGTCAAACTTCTTACCACCATGAGGTGGTTGTGCGTACGTGGGTGCCTACCACCCACGCCCTTCTCGTTCCCCGCATTTTGCCCCACGGATCCCCAGCGGCCTTAATTCCTTATTATAAGCACCTAGATTTGCTATAGCGGATTCCAGGAAGAGCCGAGGGACCTGGGCAGGGTGTCAAACTTCTTACCACCATGATGTGGTTGTGCGTACATGGGTGCCTACCCGCTACGCCCTCCTGGTTCTCCGCATTTGGCCCCACGGATCCCCAGAAGCTTTAATTCCTTAAAATTAGCACTTAGAATTGCTATAGCGGATTCCAGGAAGAGCCGAAGGACCTGGGCCGGGTGTCAAACTTCTTACCACCATGAGGTGGTTGCGCGTACATGGGTGCCTACCCGCCACGCCCTCCTGGTTCCCCGCATTTTGCCCCACGGACCCCCAGAGGCCTTAATTCCTTATTATAAGCACCTAGAATTGCTATAGCGGATTCCAGGAAGAGCCGAGGGACCTGGGCCGTGTGTCAAACTTCTTACCACCATGAGGTGGTTGTGCGTACATGGGTGCCTACCCACCACGCCCTCCTGGTTCCTCGCATTTTGCCCCACGGACCCCCAGAATCCTTAATTCCTTAATATAAGCACCTTGAATTGCTATAGCGGATTCCAGGAAGAGCCGAGGGACCTGGGCAGGGTGTCAAACTTCTTACAACCATGAGGTGGTTGTGCGTACATGGGTGCCTACCCGCCACGCCCTCCTCGTTCCCCGCATTTTGCCCCACGGATCCCCAGAGGCTTTATTTCCTTAATATTAGCCCTTAGAATTGCTCTAGCGGATTCCAGGAAGAGCCGAGGGACCTGGGCCGGGTGTCAAACTTCTTACCACCATGAGGTGGTTGCGCGTACATGGGTGCCTACCCGCCACGCCCTCCTGGTTCCCCGCATTTTGCCCCACGGACCCCCAGAAGCTTTAATTCCTTATTATAAGCACCTAGAATTGCTATAGCGGATTCCAGGAAGAGCCGAGGGACCTGGGCCGGGTGTCAAACTTCTTACCACCATGAGGTGGTTGTGCGTACATGGGCGCCTACCCGCCACGCCCTCCTGGTTCCTCGCATTTTGTTCCACGGACCCCCAGAATCCTTAATTCCTTATTATAAGCACCTAGAATTGCCATAGCGGATTCCAGGAAGAGCCGAGGGACCAGGGCCGGGTGTCAAACTTCTTACCACCATGAGGTGGTTGTGCGTACATGGGTGCCTACCCGCCACGCCCTTCTGGTTCCCTGCATTTTGCACCACGGACCCTCAGAATCCTTAATTCCTTAATATAAGCACCTTGAATTACTATAGCGGATTCCAGGAAGAGCCGAGGGACCTGGGCAGGGTGTCAAACTTCTTACAACCATGAGGTGGTTGTGCGTACATGGGTGCCTACCCGCGACGCCCTCCTCGTTTCCCGCATTTTGCCCCACGGATCCCCAGAGGCCTTAATTCCTTAACATAAGCACTTAGAATTGCTATAGCGGATTCCAGGAAGAGCCGAGGGACCAGGGCAGGGTGTCAAACTTCTTACCACCATGAGGTGATTGTGCGTACATGGGTGCCTACCTGCCACGCCCTCCTGGTTCCCCGCATTTTGCCCCACGGATCCCCAGAGGCTTTATTTCCTTAATATTAGCCCTTAGAATTGCTCTAGCGGAATCCAGGAAGAGCCGAGGGACCTGGGCCGGGTGTCAAACTTCTTACCACCATGAGGTGGTTGCGCGTACATGGGTGCCTACCCGCCACGCCCTCCTGGTTCCCCGCATTTTGCCCCACGGACCCCCAGAGGCCTTATTTCCTTAATATTAGCCCTTAGAATTGCTCTAGCGGATTCCAGGAAGAGCCGAGGGACCTGGGCCGGGTGTCAAACTTCTTACCACCATGAGGTGGTTGCGCGTACATGGGTGCCTACCCGCCACGCCCTCCTGGTTCCCCGCATTTTGCCCCACGGACCCCCAGAGGCCTTAATTCCTTATTATAAGCACTTAGAATTGCTATAGCGGATTCCAGGAAGAGCCGAGGGACCAGGGCAGGGTGTCAAACTTCTTACCACCATGAGGTGATTGTGCGTACATGGGTGCCTACCCGCCACGCCCTCCTGGTTCCCCGCATTTTGCCCCACGGATCCCCAGAGGCTTTATTTCCTTAATATTAGCCCTTAGAATTGCTCTAGCGGATTCCAGGAAGAGCCGAGGGACCTGGGCCGGGTGTCAAACTTCTTACCACCATGAGGTGGTTGCGCGTACATGGGTGCCTACCCGCCACGCCCTCCTGGTTCCCCGCATTTTGCCCCACGGACCCCCAGAGGCCTTAATTCCTTATTATAAGCACCTAGAATTGCTATAGCGGATTCCAGGAAGAGCCGAGGGACCTGGGCCGGGTGTCAAACTTCTTACCACCATGAGGTGGTTGCGCGTATATGGGTGCCTACCCGCCACGCCCTCCTGGTTCCTCGCATTTTGTCCCACGGACCCCCAGAATCCTTAATTCCTTAATATAAGAACCTAGAATTGCTATAGCGGATTCCAGGAAGAGCCGAGGGACCTGGGCCGGGTGTCAAACTTCTTACCACCATGAGGTGGTTGCGCGTACATGGGTGCCTACCCGCCACGCCCTCCTGGTTTCCCGCATTTTGCCCCACGAACCCCCAGAATCCTTAATTCCTTAATATAAGCACCTAGAATTGCTATAGCGGATTCCAGGAAGAGCCGAGGGAACTGGGCCGGGTGTCAAACTTCTTACCACCATGAGGTGGTTGTGCGTACGTGGGTGCCTACCACCCACGCCCTTCTCGTTCCCCGCATTTTGCCCCACGGATCCCCAGAGGCTTTATTTCCTTAATATTAGCCCTTAGAATTGCTCTAGCGGATTCCAGGAAGAGCCGAGGGACCTGGGCCGGGTGTCAAACTTCTTACCACCATGAGGTGGTTGCGCGTACATGGGTGCCTACCCGCCACGCCCTCCTGGTTCCCCGCATTTTGCCCCACGGACCCCCAGAGGCCTTAATTCCTTATTATAAGCATCTAGAATTGCTATAGCGGATTCCAGGAAGAGCCGAGGGACCTGGGCCGGGTGTCAAACTTCTTACCACCATGAGGTGGTTGTGCGTACATGGGCGCCTACCCGCCACGCCCTCCTGGTTCCTCGCATTTTGTTCCACGGACCCCCAGAATCCTTAATTCCTTAATATAAGAACCTAGAATTGCTATAGCGGATTCCAGGAAGAGCCGAGGGACCTGGGCCGGGTGTCAAACTTCTTACCACCATGAGGTGGTTGTGCGTACATGGGTGCCTACCCGCCACGCACTCCTGGTTCCCCGCATTTTGCCCCACGGACCCCCAGAGGCCTTAATTCCTTATTATAAGCACCTAGAATTGCCATAGCGGATTCCAGGAAGAGCCGAGGGACCAGGGCCGGGTGTCAAACTTCTTACCACCATGAGGTGGTTGTGCGTACATGGGTGCCTACCCGCCACGCCCTTCTGGTTCCCTGCATTTTGCACCACGGACCCTCAGAATCCTTAATTCCTTAATATAAGCACCTTGAATTACTATAGCGGATTCCAGGAAGAGCCGAGGGACCTGGGCAGGGTGTCAAACTTCTTACAACCATGAGGTGGTTGTGCGTACATGGGTGCCTACCCGCGACGCCCTCCTCGTTTCCCGCATTTTGCCCCACGGATCCCCAGAGGCCTTAATTCCTTAACATAAGCACTTAGAATTGCTATAGCGGATTCCAGGAAGAGCCGAGGGACCAGGGCAGGGTGTCAAACTTCTTACCACCATGAGGTGATTGTGCGTACATGGGTGCCTACCTGCCACGCCCTCCTGGTTCCCCGCATTTTGCCCCACGGATCCCCAGAGGCTTTATTTCCTTAATATAAGCAGCTAGAATTGCTATAGCGGATTCCAGGAAGGGCCGAGGGACCTGGGCCGTGTGTCAAACTTCTTACCACCATGAGGTGGTTGTGCGTACATGGGTGCCTACCCGCCACGCCCTCCTGGTTCACCGCATTTTGCCCCACGGATCCCCAGAGGCTTTATTTCCTTAATATTAGCCCTTAGAATTGCTCTAGCGGATTCCAGGAAGAGCCGAGGGACCTGGGCCGGGTGTCAAACTTCTTACCACCATGAGGTGGTTGCGCGTACATGGGTGCCTACCCGCCACGCACTCCTGGTTCCCCGCATTTTGCCCCACGGACCCCCAGAGGCCTTAATTCCTTATTATAAGCACCTAGAATTGCCATAGCGGATTCCAGGAAGAGCCGAGGGACCAGGGCCGGGTGTCAAACTTCTTACCACCATGAGGTGGTTGTGCGTACATGGGTGCCTACCCGCCACGCCCTTCTGGTTCCCTGCATTTTGCACCACGGACCCTCAGAATCCTTAATTCCTTAATATAAGCACCTTGAATTACTATAGCGGATTCCAGGAAGAGCCGAGGGACCTGGGCAGGGTGTCAAACTTCTTACAACCATGAGGTGGTTGTGCGTACATGGGTGCCTACCCGCGACGCCCTCCTCGTTTCCCGCATTTTGCCCCACGGATCCCCAGAGGCCTTAATTCCTTAACATAAGCACTTAGAATTGCTATAGCGGATTCCAGGAAGAGCCGAGGGACCAGGGCAGGGTGTCAAACTTCTTACCACCATGAGGTGATTGTGCGTACATGGGTGCCTACCTGCCACGCCCTCCTGGTTCCCCGCATTTTGCCCCACGGATCCCCAGAGGCTTTATTTCCTTAATATAAGCAGCTAGAATTGCTATAGCGGATTCCAGGAAGGGCCGAGGGACCTGGGCCGTGTGTCAAACTTCTTACCACCATGAGGTGGTTGTGCGTACATGGGTGCCTACCCGCCACGCCCTCCTGGTTCACCGCATTTTGCCCCACGGATCCCCAGAGGCTTTATTTCCTTAATATTAGCCCTTAGAATTGCTCTAGCGGATTCCAGGAAGAGCCGAGGGACCTGGGCCGGGTGTCAAACTTCTTACCACCATGAGGTGGTTGCGCGTACATGGGTGCCTACCCGCCACGCCGTCCTGGTTCCCCGCATTTTGCCCCACGGATCCCCAGAGGCCTTAATTCCTTATTATAAGCACCTAGAATTGCTATAGCGGATTCCAGGAAGAGCCGAGGGACCTGGGCCGGGTGTCAAACTTCTTACCACCATGAGGTGGTTGTGCGTACATGGGCGCCTACCCGCCACGCCCTCCTGGTTCCTCGCATTTTGTCCCACGGACCCCCAGAATCCTTAATTCCTTAATATAAGAACCTAGAATTGCTATAGCGGATTCCAGGAAGAGCCGAGGGACCTGGGCCGGGTGTCAAACTTCTTACCACCATGAGGTGGTTGCGCGTACATGGGTGCCTACCCGCCACGCCCTCCTGGTTTCCCGCATTTTGCCCCACGAACCCCCAGAATCCTTAATTCCTTAATATAAGCACCTAGAATTGCTATAGCGGATTCCAGGAAGAGCCGAGGGAACTGGGCCGGGTGTCAAACTTCTTACCACCATGAGGTGGTTGTGCGTACGTGGGTGCCTACCACCCACGCCCTTCTCGTTCCCCGCATTTTGCCCCACGGATCCCCAGAGGCTTTATTTCCTTAATATTAGCCCTTAGAATTGCTCTAGCGGATTCCAGGAAGAGCCGAGGGACCTGGGCCGGGTGTCAAACTTCTTACCACCATGAGGTGGTTGCGCGTACATGGGTGCCTACCCGCCACGCCGTCCTGGTTCCCCGCATTTTGCCCCACGGATCCCCAGAGGCCTTAATTCCTTATTATAAGCACCTAGAATTGCTATAGCGGATTCCAGGAAGAGCCGAGGGACCTGGGCCGGGTGTCAAACTTCTTACCACCATGAGGTGGTTGTGCGTACATGGGCGCCTACCCGCCACGCCCTCCTGGTTCCTCGCATTTTGTCCCACGGACCCCCAGAATCCTTAATTCCTTAATATAAGAACCTAGAATTGCTATAGCGGATTCCAGGAAGAGCCGAGGGACCTGGGCCGGGTGTCAAACTTCTTACCACCATGAGGTGGTTGCGCGTACATGGGTGCCTACCCGCCACGCCCTCCTGGTTTCCCGCATTTTGCCCCACGAACCCCCAGAATCCTTAATTCCTTAATATAAGCACCTAGAATTGCTATAGCGGATTCCAGGAAGAGCCGAGGGAACTGGGCCGGGTGTCAAACTTCTTACCACCATGAGGTGGTTGTGCGTACGTGGGTGCCTACCACCCACGCCCTTCTCGTTCCCCGCATTTTGCCCCACGGATCCCCAGAGGCTTTATTTCCTTAATATTAGCCCTTAGAATTGCTCTAGCGGATTCCAGGAAGAGCCGAGGGACCTGGGCCGGGTGTCAAACTTCTTACCACCATGAGGTGGTTGCGCGTACATGGGTGCCTACCCGCCACGCCCTCCTGGTTCCCCGCATTTTGCCCCACGGACCCCCAGAGGCCTTAATTCCTTATTATAAGCACCTAGAATTGCTATAGCGGATTCCAGGAAGAGCCGAGGGACCTGGGCCGGGTGTCAAACTTCTTACCACCATGAGGTGGTTGTGCGTACATGGGCGCCTACCCGCCACGCCCTCCTGGTTCCTCGCATTTTGTTCCACGGACCCCCAGAATCCTTAATTCCTTATTATAAGCACCTAGAATTGCCATAGCGGATTCCAGGAAGAGCCGAGGGACCAGGGCCGGGTGTCAAACTTCTTACCACCATGAGGTGGTTGTGCGTACATGGGTGCCTACCCGCCACGCCCTTCTGGTTCCCTGCATTTTGCACCACGGACCCTCAGAATCCTTAATTCCTTAATATAAGCACCTTGAATTACTATAGCGGATTCCAGGAAGAGCCGAGGGACCTGGGCAGGGTGTCAAACTTCTTACAACCATGAGGTGGTTGTGCGTACATGGGTGCCTACCCGCGACGCCCTCCTCGTTTCCCGCATTTTGCCCCACGGATCCCCAGAGGCCTTAATTCCTTAACATAAGCACTTAGAATTGCTATAGCGGATTCCAGGAAGAGCCGAGGGACCAGGGCAGGGTGTCAAACTTCTTACCACCATGAGGTGATTGTGCGTACATGGGTGCCTACCTGCCACGCCCTCCTGGTTCCCCGCATTTTGCCCCACGGATCCCCAGAGGCTTTATTTCCTTAATATTAGCCCTTAGAATTGCTCTAGCGGAATCCAGGAAGAGCCGAGGGACCTGGGCCGGGTGTCAAACTTCTTACCACCATGAGGTGGTTGCGCGTACATGGGTGCCTACCCGCCACGCCCTCCTGGTTCCCCGCATTTTGCCCCACGGACCCCCAGAGGCCTTATTTCCTTAATATTAGCCCTTAGAATTGCTCTAGCGGATTCCAGGAAGAGCCGAGGGACCTGGGCCGGGTGTCAAACTTCTTACCACCATGAGGTGGTTGCGCGTACATGGGTGCCTACCCGCCACGCCCTCCTGGTTCCCCGCATTTTGCCCCACGGACCCCCAGAGGCCTTAATTCCTTATTATAAGCACCTAGAATTGCTATAGCGGATTCCAGGAAGAGCCGAGGGACCAGGGCAGGGTGTCAAACTTCTTACCACCATGAGGTGATTGTGCGTACATGGGTGCCTACCCGCCACGCCCTCCTGGTTCCCCGCATTTTGCCCCACGGATCCCCAGAGGCTTTATTTCCTTAATATTAGCCCTTAGAATTGCTCTAGCGGATTCCAGGAAGAGCCGAGGGACCTGGGCCGGGTGTCAAACTTCTTACCACCATGAGGTGGTTGCGCGTATATGGGTGCCTACCCGCCACGCCCTCCTGGTTCCTCGCATTTTGTCCCACGGACCCCCAGAATCCTTAATTCCTTAATATAAGAACCTAGAATTGCTATAGCGGATTCCAGGAAGAGCCGAGGGACCTGGGCCGGGTGTCAAACTTCTTACCACCATGAGGTGGTTGCGCGTACATGGGTGCCTACCCGCCACGCCCTCCTGGTTTCCCGCATTTTGCCCCACGAACCCCCAGAATCCTTAATTCCTTAATATAAGCACCTAGAATTGCTATAGCGGATTCCAGGAAGAGCCGAGGGAACTGGGCCGGGTGTCAAACTTCTTACCACCATGAGGTGGTTGTGCGTACGTGGGTGCCTACCACCCACGCCCTTCTCGTTCCCCGCATTTTGCCCCACGGATCCCCAGCGGCCTTAATTCCTTATTATAAGCACCTAGATTTGCTATAGCGGATTCCAGGAAGAGCCGAGGGACCTGGGCAGGGTGTCAAACTTCTTACCACGATGAGGTGGTTGTGCGTACATGGGTGCCTACCCGCTACGCCCTCCTGGTTCCCCGCATTTGGCCCCACGGATCCCCAGAAGCTTTAATTCCTTAAAATTAGCACTTAGAATTGCTATAGCGGATTCCAGGAAGAGCCGAGGGACCTGGGCCGGGTGTCAAACTTCTTACCACCATGAGGTGGTTGCGCGTACATGGGTGCCTACCCGCCACGCCCTCCTGGTTCCCCGCATTTTGCCCCACGGACCCCCAGAGGCCTTAATTCCTTATTATAAGCACCTAGAATTGCTATAGCGGATTCCAGGAATAGCCGAGGGACCTGGGCCGTGTGTCAAACTTCTTACCACCATGAGGTGGTTGTGCGTACATGGGTGCCTACCCACCACGCCCTCCTGGTTCCTCGCATTTTGCCCCACGGACCCCCAGAATCCTTAATTCCTTAATATAAGCACCTTGAATTGCTATAGCGGATTCCAGGAAGAGCCGAGGGACCTGGGCAGGGTGTCAAACTTCTTACAACCATGAGGTGGTTGTGCGTACATGGGTGCCTACCCGCCACGCCCTCCTCGTTCCCCGCATTTTGCCCCACGGATCCCCAGAGGCTTTATTTCCTTAATATTAGCCCTTAGAATTGCTCTAGCGGATTCCAGGAAGAGCCGAGGGACCTGGGCCGGGTGTCAAACTTCTTACCACCATGAGGTGTTTGCGCGTACATGGGTGCCTACCCGCCACGCCCTCCTGGTTCCCCGCATTTTGCCCCACGGACCCCCAGAGGCCTTAATTCCTTATTATAAGCACCTAGAATTGCTATAGCGGATTCCAGGAAGAGCCGAGGGACCTGGGCCGGGTGTCAAACTTCTTACCACCATGAGGTGGTTGTGCGTACATGGGCGCCTACCCGCCACGCCCTCCTGGTTCCTCGCATTTTGTCCCACGGACCCCCAGAATCCTTAATTCCTTAATATAAGAACCTAGAATTGCTATAGCGGATTCCAGGAAGAGCCGAGGGACCTGGGCCGGGTGTCAAACTTCTTACCACCATGAGGTGGTTGCGCGTACATGGGTGCCTACCCGCCTCGCCCTCCTGGTTTCCCGCATTTTGCCCCACGGATCCCCAGAGGCCTTAATTCCTTAACATAAGCACTTAGAATTGCTATAGCGGATTCCAGGAAGAGCCGAGGGACCAGGGCAGGGTGTCAAACTTCTTACCACCATGAGGTGATTGTGCGTACGTGGGTGCCTACCCGCCACGCCCTCCTGGTTCCCCGCATTTTGCCCCACGGATCCCCAGAGGCTTTATTTCCTTAATATTAGCCCTTAGAATTGCTCTAGCGGATTCCAGGAAGAGCCGAGGGACCTGGGCCGGGTGTCAAACTTCTTACCACCATGAGGTGGTTGCGCGTACATGGGTGCCTACCCGCCACGCCCTCCTGGTTCCCCGCATTTTGCCCCACGGACCCCCAGAGGCCTTAATTCCTTATTATAAGCACCTAGAATTGCTATAGCGGATTCCAGGAAGAGCCGAGGGACCTGGGCCGGGTGTCAAACTTCTTACCACCATGAGGTGGTTGTGCGTACATGGGCGCCTACCCGCCACGCCCTCCTGGTTCCTCGCATTTTGTTCCACGGACCCCCAGAATCCTTAATTCCTTAATATAAGAACCTAGAATTGCTATAGCGGATTCCAGGAAGAGCCGAGGGACCTGGGCCGGGTGTCAAACTTCTTACCACCATGAGGTGGTTGTGCGTACATGGGTGCCTACCCGCCACGCACTCCTGGTTCCCCGCATTTTGCCCCACGGACCCCCAGAGGCCTTAATTCCTTATTATAAGCACCTAGAATTGCCATAGCGGATTCCAGGAAGAGCCGAGGGACCAGGGCCGGGTGTCAAACTTCTTACCACCATGAGGTGGTTGTGCGTACATGGGTGCCTACCCGCCACGCCCTTCTGGTTCCCTGCATTTTGCACCACGGACCCTCAGAATCTTTAATTCCTTAATATAAGCACCTTGAATTACTATAGCGGATTCCAGGAAGAGCCGAGGGACCTGGGCAGGGTGTCAAACTTCTTACAACCATGAGGTGGTTGTGCGTACATGGGTGCCTACCCGCGACGCCCTCCTCGTTTCCCGCATTTTGCCCCACGGATCCCCAGAGGCCTTAATTCCTTAACATAAGCACTTAGAATTGCTATAGCGGATTCCAGGAAAAGCCGAGGGACCAGGGCAGGGTGTCAAACTTCTTACCACCATGAGGTGATTGTGCGTACATGGGTGCCTACCTGCCACGCCCTCCTGGTTCCCCGCATTTTGCCCCACGGATCCCCAGAGGCTTTATTTCCTTAATATAAGCAGCTAGAATTGCTATAGCGGATTCCAGGAAGGGCCGAGGGACCTGGGCCGTGTGTCAAACTTCTTACCACCATGAGGTGGTTGTGCGTACATGGGTGCCTACCCGCCACGCCCTCCTGGTTCACCGCATTTTGCCCCACGGATCCCCAGAGGCTTTATTTCCTTAATATTAGCCCTTAGAATTGCTCTAGCGGATTCCAGGAAGAGCCGAGGGACCTGGGCCGGGTGTCAAACTTCTTACCACCATGAGGTGGTTGCGCGTACATGGGTGCCTACCCGCCACGCCGTCCTGGTTCCCCGCATTTTGCCCCACGGATCCCCAGAGGCCTTAATTCCTTATTATAAGCACCTAGAATTGCTATAGCGGATTCCAGGAAGAGCCGAGGGACCTGGGCCGGGTGTCAAACTTCTTACCACCATGAGGTGGTTGTGCGTACATGGGCGCCTACCCGCCACGCCCTCCTGGTTCCTCGCATTTTGTCCCACGGACCCCCAGAATCCTTAATTCCTTAATATAAGAACCTAGAATTGCTATAGCGGATTCCAGGAAGAGCCGAGGGACCTGGGCCGGGTGTCAAACTTCTTACCACCATGAGGTGGTTGCGCGTACATGGGTGCCTACCCGCCACGCCCTCCTGGTTTCCCGCATTTTGCCCCACGAACCCCCAGAATCCTTAATTCCTTAATATAAGCACCTAGAATTGCTATAGCGGATTCCAGGAAGAGCCGAGGGACCTGGGCAGGGTGTCAAACTTCTTACCACCATGATGTGGTTGTGCGTACATGGGTGCCTACCCGCTACGCCCTCCTGGTTCTCCGCATTTGGCCCCACGGATCCCCAGAAGCTTTAATTCCTTAAAATTAGCACTTAGAATTGCTATAGCGGATTCCAGGAAGAGCCGAGGGACCTGGGCCGGGTGTCAAACTTCTTACCACCATGAGGTGGTTGCGCGTACATGGGTGCCTACCCGCCACGCCCTCCTGGTTCCCCGCATTTTGCCCCACGGACCCCCAGAGGCCTTAATTCCTTATTATAAGCACCTAGAATTGCTATAGCGGATTCCAGGAAGAGCCGAGGGACCTGGGCCGTGTGTCAAACTTCTTACCACCATGAGGTGGTTGTGCGTACATGGGTGCCTACCCACCACGCCCTCCTGGTTCCTCGCATTTTGCCCCACGGACCCCCAGAATCCTTAATTCCTTAATATAAGCACCTTGAATTGCTATAGCGGATTCCAGGAAGAGCCGAGGGACCTGGGCAGGGTGTCAAACTTCTTACAACCATGAGGTGGTTGTGCGTACATGGGTGCCTACCCGCCACGCCCTCCTCGTTCCCCGCATTTTGCCCCACGGATCCCCAGAGGCTTTATTTCCTTAATATTAGCCCTTAGAATTGCTCTAGCGGATTCCAGGAAGAGCCGAGGGACCTGGGCCGGGTGTCAAACTTCTTACCACCATGAGGTGGTTGCGCGTACATGGGTGCTTACCCGCCACGCCCTCCTGGTTCCCCGCATTTTGCCCCACGGACCCCCAGAGGCCTTAATTCCTTATTATAAGCACCTAGAATTGCTATAGCGGATTCCAGGAAGAGCCGAGGGACCTGGGCCGGGTGTCAAACTTCTTACCACCATGAGGTGGTTGTGCGTACATGGGCGCCTACCCGCCACGCCCTCCTGGTTCCTCGCATTTTGTTCCACGGACCCCCAGAATCCTTAATTCCTTATTATAAGCACCTAGAATTGCCATAGCGGATTCCAGGAAGAGCCGAGGGACCAGGGCCGGGTGTCAAACTTCTTACCACCATGAGGTGGTTGTGCGTACATGGGTGCCTACCCGCCACGCCTTTCTGGTTCCCTGCATTTTGCACCACGGACCCTCAGAATCCTTAATTCCTTAATATAAGCACCTTGAATTCCTATAGCGGATTCCAGGAAGAGCCGAGGGACCTGGGCAGGGTGTCAAACTTCTTACAACCATGAGGTGGTTGTGTGTACATGGGTGCCTACCCGCGACGCCCTCCTCGTTTCCCGCATTTTGCCCCACGGATCCCCAGAGGCCTTAATTCCTTAACATAAGCACTTAGAATTGCTATAGCGGATTCCAGGAAGAGCCGAGGGACCAGGGCAGGGTGTCAAACTTCTTACCACCATGAGGTGATTGTGCGTACATGGGTGCCTACCTGCCACGCCCTCCTGGTTCCCCGCATTTTGCCCCACGGATCCCCAGAGGCTTTATTTCCTTAATATTAGCCCTTAGAATTGCTCTAGCGGAATCCAGGAAGAGCCGAGGGACCTGGGCCGGGTGTCAAACTTCTTACCACCATGAGGTGGTTGCGCGTACATGGGTGCCTACCCGCCACGCCCTCCTGGTTCCCCGCATTTTGCCCCACGGACCCCCAGAGGCCTTATTTCCTTAATATTAGCCCTTAGAATTGCTCTAGCGGATTCCAGGAAGAGCCGAGGGACCTGGGCCGGGTGTCAAACTTCTTACCACCATGAGGTGGTTGCGCGTACATGGGTGCCTACCCGCCACGCCCTCCTGGTTCCCCGCATTTTGCCCCACGGACCCCCAGAGGCCTTAATTCCTTATTATAAGCACCTAGAATTGCTATAGCGGATTCCAGGAAGAGCCGAGGGACCAGGGCAGGGTGTCAAACTTCTTACCACCATGAGGTGATTGTGCGTACATGGGTGCCTGCCCGCCACGCCCTCCTGGTTCCCCGCATTTTGCCCCACGGATCCCCAGAGGCTTTATTTCCTTAATATTAGCCCTTAGAATTGCTCTAGCGGATTCCAGGAAGAGCCGAGGGACCTGGGCCGGGTGTCAAACTTCTTACCACCATGAGGTGGTTGCGCGTACATGGGTGCCTACCCGCCACGCCCTCCTGGTTCCCCGCATTTTGCCCCACGGACCCCCAGAGGCCTTAATTCCTTATTATAAGCACCTAGAATTGCTATAGCGGATTCCAGGAAGAGCCGAGGGACCTGGGCCGGGTGTCAAACTTCTTACCACCATGAGGTGGTTGTGCGTACATGGGCGCCTACCCGCCACGCCCTCCTGGTTCCTCGCATTTTGTTCCACGGACCCCCAGAATCCTTAATTCCTTATTATAAGCACCTAGAATTGCCATAGCGGATTCCAGGAAGAGCCGAGGGACCAGGGCCGGGTGTCAAACTTCTTACCACCATGAGGTGGTTGTGCGTACATGGGTGCCTACCCGCCACGCCCTTCTGGTTCCCTGCATTTTGCACCACGGACCCTCAGAATCCTTAATTCCTTAATATAAGCACCTTGAATTACTATAGCGGATTCCAGGAAGAGCCGAGGGACCTGGGCAGGGTGTCAAACTTCTTACAACCATGAGGTGGTTGTGCGTACATGGGTGCCTACCCGCGACGCCCTCCTCGTTTCCCGCATTTTGCCCCACGGATCCCCAGAGGCTTTAATTCCTTAACATAAGCACTTAGAATTGCTATAGCGGATTCCAGGAAGAGCCGAGGGACCAGGGCAGGGTGTCAAACTTCTTACCACCATGAGGTGATTGTGCGTACATGGGTGCCTACCTGCCACGCCCTCCTGGTTCCTCGCATTTTGCCCCACGGATCCCCAGAGGCTTTATTTCCTTAATATTAGCCCTTAGAATTGCTCTAGCGGAATCCAGGAAGAGCCGAGGGACCTGGGCCGGGTGTCAAACTTCTTACCACCATGAGGTGGTTGCGCGTACATGGGTGCCTACCCGCCACGCCCTCCTGGTTCCCCGCATTTTGCCCCACGGACCCCCAGAGGCCTTATTTCCTTAATATTAGCCCTTAGAATTGCTCTAGCGGATTCCAGGAAGAGCCTAGGGACCTGGGCCGGGTGTCAAACTTCTTACCACCATGAGGTGGTTGCGCGTACATGGGTGCCTACCCGCCACGCCCTCCTGGTTCCCCGCATTTTGCCCCACGGACCCCCAGAGGCCTTAATTCCTTATTATAAGCACCTAGAATTGCTATAGCGGATTCCAGGAAGAGCCGAGGGACCTGGGCCGGGTGTCAAACTTCTTACCACCATGAGGTGGTTGTGCGTACATCGGCGCCTACCCGCCACGCCCTCCTGGTTCCTCGCATTTTGTCCCACGGACCCCCAGAATCCTTAATTCCTTAATATAAGAACCTAGAATTGCTATAGCGGATTCCAGGAAGAGCCGAGGGACCTGGGCCGGGTGTCAAACTTCTTACCACCATGAGGTGGTTGCGCGTACATAGGTGCCTACCCGCCTCGCCCTCCTGGTTTCCCGCATTTTGCCCCACGGATCCCCAGAGGCCTTAATTCCTTAACATAAGCACTTAGAATTGCTATAGCGGATTCCAGGAAAAGCCGAGGGACCAGGGCAGGGTGTCAAACTTCTTACCACCATGAGATGATTGTGCGTACATGGGTGCCTACCCGCCACGCCCTCCTGGTTCCCCGCATTTTGCCCCACGGATCCCCAGAGGCTATATTTCCTTAATATTAGCCCTTAGAATTGCTCTAGCGGATTCCAGGAAGAGCCGAGGGACCTGGGCCGGGTGTCAAACTTCTTACCACCATGAGGTGGTTGCGCGTACATGTGTGCCTACCCGCCACGCCCTCCTGGTTCCCCGCATTTTGCCCCACGGACCCCCAGAGGCCTTAATTCCTTATTATAAGCACCTAGAATTGCTATAGCGGATTCCAGGAAGAGCCGAGGGACCTGGGCCGGGTGTCAAACTTCTTACCACCATGAGGTGGTTGTGCGTACATGGGCGCCTACCCGCCACGCCCTCCTGGTTCCTCGCATTTTGTCCCACGGACCCCCAGAATCCTTAATTCCTTAATATAAGAACCTAGAATTGCTATAGCGGATTCCAGGAAGAGCCGAGGGACCTGGGCCGGGTGTCAAACTTCTTACCACCATGAGGTGGTTGCGCGTACATGGGTGCCTACCCGCCACGCCCTCCTGGTTTCCCGCATTTTGCCCCACGATCCCCCAGAATCCTTAATTCCTTAATATAAGCACTTAGAATTGCTATAGCGGATTCCAGGAAGAGCCGAGGGACCAGGGCAGGGTGTCAAACTTCTTACCACCATGAGGTGATTGTGCGTACATGGGTGCCTACCCGCCACGCCCTCCTGGTTCCCCGCATTTTGCCCCACGGAACCCCAGAGGCCTTAATTCCTTATTATAAGAACCTAGAATTGCTATAGCGGATTCCAGGAAGAGCCGAGGGACCTGGGCCGGGTGTCAAACTTCTTACCACCATGAGGTGGTTGCGCGTACATGGGTGCCTACCCGCCACGCCCTCCTGGTTTCCCGCATTTTGCCCCACGAACCCCCAGAATCCTTAATTCCTTAATATAAGCACCTAGAATTGCTATAGCGGATTCCAGGAAGAGCCGAGGGAACTGGGCCGGGTGACAAACTTCTTACCACCATGAGGTGGTTGTGCGTACGTGGGTGCCTACCACCCACGCCCTTCTCGTTCCCCGCATTTTGCCCCACGGATCCCCAGCGGCCTTAATTCCTTATTATAAGCACCTAGATTTGCTATAGCGGATTCCAGGAAGAGCCGAGGGACCTGGGCAGGGTGTCAAACTTCTTACCACCATGAGGTGGTTGCGCGTACATGGGTGCCTACCCGCCACGCCCTCCTGGTTCCCCGCATTTTGCCCCACGGACCCCCAGAGGCCTTAATTCCTTATTATAAGCACCTAGAATTGCTATAGCGGATTCCAGGAAGAGCCGAGGGACCTGGGCCGTGTGTCAAACTTCTTACCACCATGAGGTGGTTGTGCGTACATGGGTGCCTACCCACCACGCCCTCCTGGTTCCTCGCATTTTGCCCCACGGACCCCCAGAATCCTTAATTCCTTAATATAAGCAGCTAGAATTGCTATAGCGGATTCCAGGAAGGGCCGAGGGACCTGGGCCGTGTGTCAAACTTCTTACCACCATGAGGTGGTTGTGCGTACATGGGTGCCTACCCGCCACGCCCTCCTGGTTCACCGCATTTTGCCCCACGGATCCCCAGAGGCTTTATTTCCTTAATATTAGCCCTTAGAATTGCTCTAGCGGATTCCAGGAAGAGCCGAGGGACCTGGGCCGGGTGTCAAACTTCTTACCACCATGAGGTGGTTGCGCGTACATGGGTGCCTACCCGCCACGCCGTCCTGGTTCCCCGCATTTTGCCCCACGGACCCCCAGAGGCCTTAATTCCTTATTATAAGCACCTAGAATTGCTATAGCGGATTCCAGGAAGAGCCGAGGGACCTGGGCCGGGTGTCAAACTTCTTACCACCATGAGGTGGTTGTGCGTACATGGGCGCCTACCCGCCACGCCCTCCTGGTTCCTCGCATTTTGTCCCACGGACCCCCAGAATCCTTAATTCCTTAATATAAGAACCTAGAATTGCTATAGCGGATTCCAGGAAGAGCCGAGGGACCTGGGCCGGGTGTCAAACTTCTTACCACCATGAGGTGGTTGCGCGTACATGGGTGCCTACCCGCCACGCCCTCCTGGTTTCCCGCATTTTGCCCCACGAACCCCCAGAATCCTTAATTCCTTAATATAAGCACCTAGAATTGCTATAGCGGATTCCAGGAAGAGCCGAGGGACCTGGGCCGGGTGTCAAACTTCTTACCACCATGAGGTGGTTGTGCGTACATCGGCGCCTACCCGCCACGCCCTCCTGGTTCCTCGCATTTTGTCCCACGGACCCCCAGAATCCTTAATTCCTTAATATAAGAACCTAGAATTGCTATAGCGGATTCCAGGAAGAGCCGAGGGACCTGGGCCGGGTGTCAAACTTCTTACCACCATGAGGTGGTTGCGCGTACATGGGTGCCTACCCGCCTCGCCCTCCTGGTTTCCCGCCTTTTGCCCCACGGATCCCCAGAGGCCTTAATTCCTTAACATAAGCACTTAGAATTGCTATAGCGGATTCCAGGAAGAGCCGAGGGACCAGGGCAGGGTGTCAAACTTCTTACCACCATGAGGTGATTGTGCGTACATGGGTGCCTACCCGCCACGCCCTCCTGGTTCCCCGCATTTTGCCCCACGGATCCCCAGAGGCTATATTTCCTTAATATTAGCCCTTAGAATTGCTCTAGCGGATTCCAGGAAGAGCCGAGGGACCTGGGCCGGGTGTCAAACTTCTTACCACCATGAGGTGGTTGCGCGTACATGGGTGCCTACCCGCCACGCCCTCCTGGTTCCCCGCATTTTGCCCCACGGACCCCCAGAGGCCTTAATTCCTTATTATAAGCACCTAGAATTGCTATAGCGGATTCCAGGAAGAGCCGAGGGACCTGGGCCGGGTGTCAAACTTCTTACCACCATGAGGTGGTTGTGCGTACATGGGCGCCTACCCGCCACGCCCTCCTGGTTCCTCGCATTTTGTCCCACGGACCCCCAGAATCCTTAATTCCTTAATATAAGAACCTAGAATTGCTATAGCGGATTCCAGGAAGAGCCGAGGGACCTGGGCCGGGTGTCAAACTTCTTACCACCATGAGGTGGTTGCGCGTACATGGGTGCCTACCCGCCACGCCCTCCTGGTTTTCCGCATTTTGCCCCACGATCCCCCAGAATCCTTATTTCCTTAATATAAGCACTTAGAATTGCTATAGCGGATTCCAGGAAGAGCCGAGGGACCAGGGCAGGGTGTCAAACTTCTTACCACCATGAGGTGATTGTGCGTACATGGGTGCCTACCCGCCACGCCCTCCTGGTTCCCCGCATTTTGCCCCACGGAACCCCAGAGGCCTTAATTCCTTAATATTAGCCCTTAGAATTGCTCTAGCGGATTCCAGGAAGAGCCGAGGGACCTGGGCCGGGTGTCAAACTTCTTACCACCATGAGGTGGTTGCGCGTACATGGGTGCCTACCCGCCACGCCCTCCTGGTTCCCCGCATTTTGCCCCACGGACCCCCAGAGGCCTTAATTCCTTATTATAAGCACCTAGAATTGCTATAGCGGATTCCAGGAAGAGCCGAGGGACCTGGGCCGGGTGTCAAACTTCTTACCACCATGAGGTGGTTGTGCGTACATGGGCGCCTACCCGCCACGCCCTCCTGGTTCCTCGCATTTTGTCCCACGGACCCCCAGAATCCTTAATTCCTTAATATAAGAACCTAGAATTGCTATAGCGGATTCCAGGAAGAGCCGAGGGACCTGGGCCGGGTGTCAAACTTCTTACCACCATGAGGTGGTTGCGCGTACATGGGTGCCTACCCGCCACGCCCTCCTGGTTTCCCGCATTTTGCCCCACGATCCCCCAGAATCCTTAATTCCTTAATATAAGCACTTAGAATTGCTATAGCGGATTCCAGGAAGAGCCGAGGGACCAGGGCAGGGTGTCAAACTTCTTACCACCATGAGGTGATTGTGCGTACATGGGTGCCTACCCGCCACGCCCTCCTGGTTTCCCGCATTTTGCCCCACGGAACCCCAGAGGCCTTAATTCCTTATTATAAGAACCTAGAATTGCTATAGCGGATTCCAGGAAGAGCCGAGGGACCTGGGCCGGGTGTCAAACTTCTTACCACCATGAGGTGGTTGCGCGTACATGGGTGCCTACCCGCCACGCCCTCCTGGTTTCCCGCATTTTGCCCCACGAACCCCCAGAATCCTTAATTCCTTAATATAAGCACCTAGAATTGCTATAGCGGATTCCAGGAAGAGCCGAGGGAACTGGGCCGGGTGACAAACTTCTTACCACCATGAGGTGGTTGTGCGTACGTGGGTGCCTACCACCCACGCCCTTCTCGTTCCCCGCATTTTGCCCCACGGATCCCCAGCGGCCTTAATTCCTTATTATAAGCACCTAAATTTGCTATAGCGGATTCCAGGAAGAGCCGAGGGACCTGGGCAGGGTGTCAAACTTCTTACCACCATGAGGTGGTTGCGCGTACATGGGTGCCTACCCGCCACGCCCTCCTGGTTCCCCGCATTTTGCCCCACGGACCCCCAGAGGCCTTAATTCCTTATTATAAGCACCTAGAATTGCTATAGCGGATTCCAGGAAGAGCCGAGGGACCTGGGCCGTGTGTCAAACTTCTTACCACCATGAGGTGGTTGTGCGTACATGGGTGCCTACCCACCACGCCCTCCTGGTTCCTCGCATTTTGCCCCACGGACCCCCAGAATCCTTAATTCCTTAATATAAGCAGCTAGAATTGCTATAGCGGATTCCAGGAAGGGCCGAGGGACCTGGGCCGTGTGTCAAACTTCTTACCACCATGAGGTGGTTGTGCGTACATGGGTGCCTACCCGCCACGCCCTCCTGGTTCACCGCATTTTGCCCCACGGATCCCCAGAGGCTTTATTTCCTTAATATTAGCCCTTAGAATTGCTCTAGCGGATTCCAGGAAGAGCCGAGGGACCTGGGCCGGGTGTCAAACTTCTTACCACCATGAGGTGGTTGCGCGTACATGGGTGCCTACCCGCCACGCCGTCCTGGTTCCCCGCATTTTGCCCCACGGACCCCCAGAGGCCTTAATTCCTTATTATAAGCACCTAGAATTGCTATAGCGGATTCCAGGAAGAGCCGAGGGACCTGGGCCGGGTGTCAAACTTCTTACCACCATGAGGTGGTTGTGCGTACATGGGCGCCTACCCGCCACGCCCTCCTGGTTCCTCGCATTTTGTCCCACGGACCCCCAGAATCCTTAATTCCTTAATATAAGAACCTAGAATTGCTATAGCGGATTCCAGGAAGAGCCGAGGGACCTGGGCCGGGTGTCAAACTTCTTACCACCATGAGGTGGTTGCGCGTAAATGGGTGCCTACCCGCCACGCCCTCCTGGTTTCCCGCATTTTGCCCCACGATCCCCCAGAATCCTTAATTCCTTAATATAAGCACTTAGAATTGCTATAGCGGATTCCAGGAAGAGCCGAGGGACCAGGGCAGGGTGTCAAACTTCTTACCACCATGAGGTGATTGTGCGTACATGGGTGCCTACCCGCCACGCCCTCCTGGTTCCCCGCATTTTGCCCCACGGAACCCCAGAGGCCTTAATTCCTTATTATAAGAACCTAGAATTGCTATAGCGGATTCCAGGAAGAGCCGAGGGACCTGGGCCGGGTGTCAAACTTCTTACCACCATGAGGTGGTTGCGCGTACATGGGTGCCTACCCGCCACGCCCTCCTGGTTTCCCGCATTTTGCCCCACGAACCCCCAGAATCCTTAATTCCTTAATATAAGCACCTAGAATTGCTATAGCGGATTCCAGGAAGAGCCGAGGGAACTGGGCCGGGTGACAAACTTCTTACCACCATGAGGTGGTTGTGCGTACGTGGGTGCCTACCACCCACGCCCTTCTCGTTCCCCGCATTTTGCCCCACGGATCCCCAGCGGCCTTAATTCCTTATTATAAGCACCTAGATTTGCTATAGCGGATTCCAGGAAGAGCCGAGGGACCTGGGCAGGGTGTCAAACTTCTTACCACCATGAGGTGGTTGCGCGTACATGGGTGCCTACCCGCCACGCCCTCCTGGTTCCCCGCATTTTGCCCCACGGACCCCCAGAGGCCTTAATTCCTTATTATAAGCACCTAGAATTGCTATAGCGGATTCCAGGAAGAGCCGAGGGACCTGGGCCGTGTGTCAAACTTCTTACCACCATGAGGTGGTTGTGCGTACATGGGTGCCTACCCACCACGCCCTCCTGGTTCCTCGCATTTTGCCCCACGGACCCCCAGAATCCTTAATTCCTTAATATAAGCAGCTAGAATTGCTATAGCGGATTCCAGGAAGGGCCGAGGGACCTGGGCCGTGTGTCAAACTTCTTACCACCATGAGGTGGTTGTGCGTACATGGGTGCCTACCCGCCACGCCCTCCTGGTTCACCGCATTTTGCCCCACGGATCCCCAGAGGCTTTATTTCCTTAATATTAGCCCTTAGAATTGCTCTAGCGGATTCCAGGAAGAGCCGAGGGACCTGGGCCGGGTGTCAAACTTCTTACCACCATGAGGTGGTTGCGCGTACATGGGTGCCTACCCGCCACGCCGTCCTGGTTCCCCGCATTTTGCCCCACGGACCCCCAGAGGCCTTAATTCCTTATTATAAGCACCTAGAATTGCTATAGCGGATTCCAGGAAGAGCCGAGGGACCTGGGCCGGGTGTCAAACTTCTTACCACCATGAGGTGGTTGTGCGTACATGGGCGCCTACCCGCCACGCCCTCCTGGTTCCTCGCATTTTGTCCCACGGACCCCCAGAATCCTTAATTCCTTAATATAAGAACCTAGAATTGCTATAGCGGATTCCAGGAAGAGCCGAGGGACCTGGGCCGGGTGTCAAACTTCTTACCACCATGAGGTGGTTGCGCGTACATGGGTGCCTACCCGCCACGCCCTCCTGGTTTCCCGCATTTTGCCCCACGAACCCCCAGAATCCTTAATTCCTTAATATAAGCACCTAGAATTGCTATAGCGGATTCCAGGAAGAGCCGAGGGACCTGGGCCGGGTGTCAAACTTCTTACCACCATGAGGTGGTTGTGCGTACATCGGCGCCTACCCGCCACGCCCTCCTGGTTCCTCGCATTTTGTCCCACGGACCCCCAGAATCCTTAATTCCTTAATATAAGAACCTAGAATTGCTATAGCGGATTCCAGGAAGAGCCGAGGGACCTGGGCCGGGTGTCAAACTTCTTACCACCATGAGGTGGTTGCGCGTACATGGGTGCCTACCCGCCTCGCCCTCCTGGTTTCCCGCATTTTGCCCCACGGATCCCCAGAGGCCTTAATTCCTTAACATAAGCACTTAGAATTGCTATAGCGGATTCCAGGAAGAGCCGAGGGACCAGGGCAGGGTGTCAAACTTCTTACCACCATGAGGTGATTGTGCGTACATGGGTGCCTACCCGCCACGCCCTCCTGGTTCCCCGCATTTTGCCCCACGGATCCCCAGAGGCTATATTTCCTTAATATTAGCCCTTAGAATTGCTCTAGCGGATTCCAGGAAGAGCCGAGGGACCTGGGCCGGGTGTCAAACTTCTTACCACCATGAGGTGGTTGCGCGTACATGGGTGCCTACCCGCCACGCCCTCCTGGTTCCCCGCATTTTGCCCCACGGACCCCCAGAGGCCTTAATTCCTTATTATAAGCACCTAGAATTGCTATAGCGGATTCCAGGAAGAGCCGAGGGACCTGGGCCGGGTGTCAAACTTCTTACCACCATGAGGTGGTTGTGCGTACATGGGCGCCTACCCGCCACGCCCTCCTGGTTCCTCGCATTTTGTCCCACGGACCCCCAGAATCCTTAATTCCTTAATATAAGAACCTAGAATTGCTATAGCGGATTCCAGGAAGAGCCGAGGGACCTGGGCCGGGTGTCAAACTTCTTACCACCATGAGGTGGTTGCGCGTACATGGGTGCCTACCCGCCACGCCCTCCTGGTTTTCCGCATTTTGCCCCACGATCCCCCAGAATCCTTATTTCCTTAATATAAGCACTTAGAATTGCTATAGCGGATTCCAGGAAGAGCCGAGGGACCAGGGCAGGGTGTCAAACTTCTTACCACCATGAGGTGATTGTGCGTACATGGGTGCCTACCCGCCACGCCCTCCTGGTTCCCCGCATTTTGCCCCACGGAACCCCAGAGGCCTTAATTCCTTAATATTAGCCCTTAGAATTGCTCTAGCGGATTCCAGGAAGAGCCGAGGGACCTGGGCCGGGTGTCAAACTTCTTACCACCATGAGGTGGTTGCGCGTACATGGGTGCCTACCCGCCACGCCCTCCTGGTTCCCCGCATTTTGCCCCACGGACCCCCAGAGGCCTTAATTCCTTATTATAAGCACCTAGAATTGCTATAGCGGATTCCAGGAAGAGCCGAGGGACCTGGGCCGGGTGTCAAACTTCTTACCACCATGAGGTGGTTGTGCGTACATGGGCGCCTACCCGCCACGCCCTCCTGGTTCCTCGCATTTTGTCCCACGGACCCCCAGAATCCTTAATTCCTTAATATAAGAACCTAGAATTGCTATAGCGGATTCCAGGAAGAGCCGAGGGACCTGGGCCGGGTGTCAAACTTCTTACCACCATGAGGTGGTTGCGCGTACATGGGTGCCTACCCGCCACGCCCTCCTGGTTTCCCGCATTTTGCCCCACGATCCCCCAGAATCCTTAATTCCTTAATATAAGCACTTAGAATTGCTATAGCGGATTCCAGGAAGAGCCGAGGGACCAGGGCAGGGTGTCAAACTTCTTACCACCATGAGGTGATTGTGCGTACATGGGTGCCTACCCGCCACGCCCTCCTGGTTTCCCGCATTTTGCCCCACGGAACCCCAGAGGCCTTAATTCCTTATTATAAGAACCTAGAATTGCTATAGCGGATTCCAGGAAGAGCCGAGGGACCTGGGCCGGGTGTCAAACTTCTTACCACCATGAGGTGGTTGCGCGTACATGGGTGCCTACCCGCCACGCCCTCCTGGTTTCCCGCATTTTGCCCCACGAACCCCCAGAATCCTTAATTCCTTAATATAAGCACCTAGAATTGCTATAGCGGATTCCAGGAAGAGCCGAGGGAACTGGGCCGGGTGACAAACTTCTTACCACCATGAGGTGGTTGTGCGTACGTGGGTGCCTACCACCCACGCCCTTCTCGTTCCCCGCATTTTGCCCCACGGATCCCCAGCGGCCTTAATTCCTTATTATAAGCACCTAAATTTGCTATAGCGGATTCCAGGAAGAGCCGAGGGACCTGGGCAGGGTGTCAAACTTCTTACCACCATGAGGTGGTTGCGCGTACATGGGTGCCTACCCGCCACGCCCTCCTGGTTCCCCGCATTTTGCCCCACGGACCCCCAGAGGCCTTAATTCCTTATTATAAGCACCTAGAATTGCTATAGCGGATTCCAGGAAGAGCCGAGGGACCTGGGCCGTGTGTCAAACTTCTTACCACCATGAGGTGGTTGTGCGTACATGGGTGCCTACCCACCACGCCCTCCTGGTTCCTCGCATTTTGCCCCACGGACCCCCAGAATCCTTAATTCCTTAATATAAGCAGCTAGAATTGCTATAGCGGATTCCAGGAAGGGCCGAGGGACCTGGGCCGTGTGTCAAACTTCTTACCACCATGAGGTGGTTGTGCGTACATGGGTGCCTACCCGCCACGCCCTCCTGGTTCACCGCATTTTGCCCCACGGATCCCCAGAGGCTTTATTTCCTTAATATTAGCCCTTAGAATTGCTCTAGCGGATTCCAGGAAGAGCCGAGGGACCTGGGCCGGGTGTCAAACTTCTTACCACCATGAGGTGGTTGCGCGTACATGGGTGCCTACCCGCCACGCCGTCCTGGTTCCCCGCATTTTGCCCCACGGACCCCCAGAGGCCTTAATTCCTTATTATAAGCACCTAGAATTGCTATAGCGGATTCCAGGAAGAGCCGAGGGACCTGGGCCGGGTGTCAAACTTCTTACCACCATGAGGTGGTTGTGCGTACATGGGCGCCTACCCGCCACGCCCTCCTGGTTCCTCGCATTTTGTCCCACGGACCCCCAGAATCCTTAATTCCTTAATATAAGAACCTAGAATTGCTATAGCGGATTCCAGGAAGAGCCGAGGGACCTGGGCCGGGTGTCAAACTTCTTACCACCATGAGGTGGTTGCGCGTAAATGGGTGCCTACCCGCCACGCCCTCCTGGTTTCCCGCATTTTGCCCCACGATCCCCCAGAATCCTTAATTCCTTAATATAAGCACTTAGAATTGCTATAGCGGATTCCAGGAAGAGCCGAGGGACCAGGGCAGGGTGTCAAACTTCTTACCACCATGAGGTGATTGTGCGTACATGGGTGCCTACCCGCCACGCCCTCCTGGTTCCCCGCATTTTGCCCCACGGAACCCCAGAGGCCTTAATTCCTTATTATAAGAACCTAGAATTGCTATAGCGGATTCCAGGAAGAGCCGAGGGACCTGGGCCGGGTGTCAAACTTCTTACCACCATGAGGTGGTTGCGCGTACATGGGTGCCTACCCGCCACGCCCTCCTGGTTTCCCGCATTTTGCCCCACGAACCCCCAGAATCCTTAATTCCTTAATATAAGCACCTAGAATTGCTATAGCGGATTCCAGGAAGAGCCGAGGGAACTGGGCCGGGTGACAAACTTCTTACCACCATGAGGTGGTTGTGCGTACGTGGGTGCCTACCACCCACGCCCTTCTCGTTCCCCGCATTTTGCCCCACGGATCCCCAGCGGCCTTAATTCCTTATTATAAGCACCTAGATTTGCTATAGCGGATTCCAGGAAGAGCCGAGGGACCTGGGCAGGGTGTCAAACTTCTTACCACCATGAGGTGGTTGCGCGTACATGGGTGCCTACCCGCCACGCCCTCCTGGTTCCCCGCATTTTGCCCCACGGACCCCCAGAGGCCTTAATTCCTTATTATAAGCACCTAGAATTGCTATAGCGGATTCCAGGAAGAGCCGAGGGACCTGGGCCGTGTGTCAAACTTCTTACCACCATGAGGTGGTTGTGCGTACATGGGTGCCTACCCACCACGCCCTCCTGGTTCCTCGCATTTTGCCCCACGGACCCCCAGAATCCTTAATTCCTTAATATAAGCAGCTAGAATTGCTATAGCGGATTCCAGGAAGGGCCGAGGGACCTGGGCCGTGTGTCAAACTTCTTACCACCATGAGGTGGTTGTGCGTACATGGGTGCCTACCCGCCACGCCCTCCTGGTTCACCGCATTTTGCCCCACGGATCCCCAGAGGCTTTATTTCCTTAATATTAGCCCTTAGAATTGCTCTAGCGGATTCCAGGAAGAGCCGAGGGACCTGGGCCGGGTGTCAAACTTCTTACCACCATGAGGTGGTTGCGCGTACATGGGTGCCTACCCGCCACGCCGTCCTGGTTCCCCGCATTTTGCCCCACGGACCCCCAGAGGCCTTAATTCCTTATTATAAGCACCTAGAATTGCTATAGCGGATTCCAGGAAGAGCCGAGGGACCTGGGCCGGGTGTCAAACTTCTTACCACCATGAGGTGGTTGTGCGTACATGGGCGCCTACCCGCCACGCCCTCCTGGTTCCTCGCATTTTGTCCCACGGACCCCCAGAATCCTTAATTCCTTAATATAAGAACCTAGAATTGCTATAGCGGATTCCAGGAAGAGCCGAGGGACCTGGGCCGGGTGTCAAACTTCTTACCACCATGAGGTGGTTGCGCGTACATGGGTGCCTACCCGCCACGCCCTCCTGGTTTCCCGCATTTTGCCCCACGAACCCCCAGAATCCTTAATTCCTTAATATAAGCACCTAGAATTGCTATAGCGGATTCCAGGAAGAGCCGAGGGACCTGGGCCGGGTGTCAAACTTCTTACCACCATGAGGTGGTTGTGCGTACATCGGCGCCTACCCGCCACGCCCTCCTGGTTCCTCGCATTTTGTCCCACGGACCCCCAGAATCCTTAATTCCTTAATATAAGAACCTAGAATTGCTATAGCGGATTCCAGGAAGAGCCGAGGGACCTGGGCCGGGTGTCAAACTTCTTACCACCATGAGGTGGTTGCGCGTACATGGGTGCCTACCCGCCTCGCCCTCCTGGTTTCCCGCATTTTGCCCCACGGATCCCCAGAGGCCTTAATTCCTTAACATAAGCACTTAGAATTGCTATAGCGGATTCCAGGAAGAGCCGAGGGACCAGGGCAGGGTGTCAAACTTCTTACCACCATGAGGTGATTGTGCGTACATGGGTGCCTACCCGCCACGCCCTCCTGGTTCCCCGCATTTTGCCCCACGGATCCCCAGAGGCTATATTTCCTTAATATTAGCCCTTAGAATTGCTCTAGCGGATTCCAGGAAGAGCCGAGGGACCTGGGCCGGGTGTCAAACTTCTTACCACCATGAGGTGGTTGCGCGTACATGGGTGCCTACCCGCCACGCCCTCCTGGTTCCCCGCATTTTGCCCCACGGACCCCCAGAGGCCTTTATTCCTTATTATAAGCACCTAGAATTGCTATAGCGGATTCCAGGAAGAGCCGAGGGACCTGGGCCGGGTGTCAAACTTCTTACCACCATGAGGTGGTTGTGCGTACATGGGCGCCTACCCGCCACGCCCTCCTGGTTCCTCGCATTTTGTCCCACGGACCCCCAGAATCCTTAATTCCTTAATATAAGAACCTAGAATTGCTATAGCGGATTCCAGGAAGAGCCGAGGGACCTGGGCCGGGTGTCAAACTTCTTACCACCATGAGGTGGTTGCGCGTACATGGGTGCCTACCCGCCACGCCCTCCTGGTTTTCCGCATTTTGCCCCACGATCCCCCAGAATCCTTATTTCCTTAATATAAGCACTTAGAATTGCTATAGCGGATTCCAGGAAGAGCCGAGGGACCAGGGCAGGGTGTCAAACTTCTTACCACCATGAGGTGATTGTGCGTACATGGGTGCCTACCCGCCACGCCCTCCTGGTTCCCCGCATTTTGCCCCACGGAACCCCAGAGGCCTTAATTCCTTAATATTAGCCCTTAGAATTGCTCTAGCGGATTCCAGGAAGAGCCGAGGGACCTGGGCCGGGTGTCAAACTTCTTACCACCATGAGGTGGTTGCGCGTACATGGGTGCCTACCCGCCACGCCCTCCTGGTTCCCCGCATTTTGCCCCACGGACCCCCAGAGGCCTTAATTCCTTATTATAAGCACCTAGAATTGCTATAGCGGATTCCAGGAAGAGCCGAGGGACCTGGGCCGGGTGTCAAACTTCTTACCACCATGAGGTGGTTGTGCGTACATGGGCGCCTACCCGCCACGCCCTCCTGGTTCCTCGCATTTTGTCCCACGGACCCCCAGAATCCTTAATTCCTTAATATAAGAACCTAGAATTGCTATAGCGGATTCCAGGAAGAGCCGAGGGACCTGGGCCGGGTGTCAAACTTCTTACCACCATGAGGTGGTTGCGCGTACATGGGTGCCTACCCGCCACGCCCTCCTGGTTTCCCGCATTTTGCCCCACGATCCCCCAGAATCCTTAATTCCTTAATATAAGCACTTAGAATTGCTATAGCGGATTCCAGGAAGAGCCGAGGGACCAGGGCAGGGTGTCAAACTTCTTACCACCATGAGGTGATTGTGCGTACATGGGTGCCTACCCGCCACGCCCTCCTGGTTTCCCGCATTTTGCCCCACGGAACCCCAGAGGCCTTAATTCCTTATTATAAGAACCTAGAATTGCTATAGCGGATTCCAGGAAGAGCCGAGGGACCTGGGCCGGGTGTCAAACTTCTTACCACCATGAGGTGGTTGCGCGTACATGGGTGCCTACCCGCCACGCCCTCCTGGTTTCCCGCATTTTGCCCCACGAACCCCCAGAATCCTTAATTCCTTAATATAAGCACCTAGAATTGCTATAGCGGATTCCAGGAAGAGCCGAGGGAACTGGGCCGGGTGACAAACTTCTTACCACCATGAGGTGGTTGTGCGTACGTGGGTGCCTACCACCCACGCCCTTCTCGTTCCCCGCATTTTGCCCCACGGATCCCCAGCGGCCTTAATTCCTTATTATAAGCACCTAGATTTGCTATAGCGGATTCCAGGAAGAGCCGAGGGACCTGGGCAGGGTGTCAAACTTCTTACCACCATGAGGTGGTTGCGCGTACATGGGTGCCTACCCGCCACGCCCTCCTGGTTCCCCGCATTTTGCCCCACGGACCCCCAGAGGCCTTAATTCCTTATTATAAGCACCTAGAATTGCTATAGCGGATTCCAGGAAGAGCCGAGGGACCTGGGCCGTGTGTCAAACTTCTTACCACCATGAGGTGGTTGTGCGTACATGGGTGCCTACCCACCACGCCCTCCTGGTTCCTCGCATTTTGCCCCACGGACCCCCAGAATCCTTAATTCCTTAATATAAGCAGCTAGAATTGCTATAGCGGATTCCAGGAAGGGCCGAGGGACCTGGGCCGTGTGTCAAACTTCTTACCACCATGAGGTGGTTGTGCGTACATGGGTGCCTACCCGCCACGCCCTCCTGGTTCACCGCATTTTGCCCCACGGATCCCCAGAGGCTTTATTTCCTTAATATTAGCCCTTAGAATTGCTCTAGCGGATTCCAGGAAGAGCCGAGGGACCTGGGCCGGGTGTCAAACTTCTTACCACCATGAGGTGGTTGCGCGTACATGGGTGCCTACCCGCCACGCCGTCCTGGTTCCCCGCATTTTGCCCCACGGACCCCCAGAGGCCTTAATTCCTTATTATAAGCACCTAGAATTGCTATAGCGGATTCCAGGAAGAGCCGAGGGACCTGGGCCGGGTGTCAAACTTCTTACCACCATGAGGTGGTTGTGCGTACATGGGCGCCTACCCGCCACGCCCTCCTGGTTCCCCGCATTTTGCCCCACGGATCCCCAGAAGCTTTAATTCCTTAAAATTAGCACTTAGAATTGCTATAGCGGATTCCAGGAAGAGCCGAGGGACCTGGGCCGGGTGTCAAACTTCTTACCACCATGAGGTGGTTGCGCGTACATGGGTGCCTACCCGCCACGCCCTCCTGGTTCCCCGCATTTTGCCCCACGGACCCCCAGAGGGCTTAATTCCTTATTATAAGCACCTAGAATTGCTATAGCGGATTCCAGGAAGAGCCGAGGGACCTGGGCCGTGTGTCAAACTTCTTACCACCATGAGGTGGTTGTGCGTACATGGGTGCCTACCCACCACGCCCTCCTGGTTCCTCGCATTTTGCCCCACGGACCCCCAGAATCCTTAATTCCTTAATATAAGCAGCTAGAATTGCTATAGCGGATTCCAGGAAGAGCCGAGGGAACTGGGCCGGGTGTCAAACTTCTTACCACCATGAGGTGGTTGTGCGTACGTGGGTGCCTACCACCCACGCCCTTCTCGTTCCCCGCATTTTGCCCCACGGATCCCCAGCGGCCTTAATTCCTTATTATAAGCACCTAGATTTGCTATAGCGGATTCCAGGAAGAGCCGAGGGACCTGGGCAGGGTGTCAAACTTCTTACCACCATGAGGTGGTTGCGCGTACATGGGTGCCTACCCGCCACGCCCTCCTGGTTCCCCGCATTTTGCCCCACGGACCCCCAGAGGCCTTAATTCCTTATTATAAGCACCTAGAATTGCTATAGCGGATTCCAGGAAGAGCCGAGGGACCTGGGCCGTGTGTCAAACTTTTTACCACCATGAGGTGGTTGTGCGTACATGGGTGCCTACCCACCACGCCCTCCTGGTTCCTCGCATTTTGCCCCACGGACCCCCAGAATCCTTAATTCCTTAATATAAGCAGCTAGAATTGCTATAGCGGATTCCAGGAAGGGCCGAGGGACCTGGGCCGTGTGTCAAACTTCTTACCACCATGAGGTGGTTGTGCGTACATGGGTGCCTACCCGCCACACCCTCCTGGTTCCTCGCATTTTGTCCCACGGACCCCCAGAATCCTTAATTCCTTAATATAAGCACCTAGAATTGCTTTAGCGGATTCCAGGAAGGGCCGAGGGACCTGGGCAGGGTGTCAAACTTCTTACCACCATGAGGTGATTGTGCGTACATGTACATGTGCATGTGTGTACATGATTGTGCCTACCCGCCACGCCCTCCTGGTTCCTCGCATTTTGTCCCACGGACCCCCAGAATCCTTAATTCCTTAATATAAGCACCTAGAATTGCTTTAGCGGATTCCAGGAAGAGCCGAGGGACCTGGGCCGGGTGTCAAACTTCTTACCACCATGAGGTGGTTGCGCGTACATGGGTGCCTACCCGCCACGCCCTCCTGGTTCCCCGCATTTTGCCCCACGGATCCCCAGAGGCCTTAATTCCTTATTATAAGCACCTAGAATTGCTATAGCGGATTCCAGGAAGAGACGAGGGACCTGGGCCGGGTGTCAAACTTCTTACCACCATGAGGTGGTTGTGCGTACATGGGCGCCTACCCGCCACGCCCTCCTGGTTCCTCGCATTTTGTCCCACGGACCCCCAGAGGCCTTAATTCCTTAATATAAGAACCTAGAATTGCTATAGCGGATTCCAGGAAGAGCCGAGGGACCTGGGCCGGGTGTCAAACTTCTTACCACCATGAGGTGGTTGCGCGTACATGGGTGCCTACCCGCCACGCCCTCCTGGTTTCCCGCATTTTGCCCCACGAACCCCCAGAATCCTTAATTCCTTAATATAAGCACCTAGAATTGCTATAGCGGATTCCAGGAAGAGCAGAGGGAACTGGGCCGGGTGTCAAATTTCTTACCACCATGAGGTGGTTGTGCGTACGTGGGTGCCTACCACCCACGCCCTTCTCGTTCCCCGCATTTTGCCCCACGGATCCCCAGCGGCCTTAATTTCTTATTATAAGCACCTAGATTTGCTATAGCGGATTCCAGGAAGAGCCGAGGGACCTGGGCAGGGTGTCAAACTTCTTACCACCATGAGGTGGTTGTGCGTACATGGGTGCCTACCCGCTACGCCCTCCTGGTTCCCCGCATTTTGCCGCACGGATCCCCAGAAGCTTTAATTCCTTAAAATTAGCACTTAGAATTGCTATGGCGGATTCCAGGAAGAGCCGAGGGACCTGGGCCGGGTGTCAAACTTCTTACCACCATGAGGTGGTTGCGCGTACATGGGTGCCTACCCGCCACGCCCTCCTGGTTCCCCGCATTTTGCCCCACGGACCCCCAGAGGCCTTAATTCCTTATTATAAGCACCTAGAATTGCTATAGCGGATTCCAGGAAGAGCCGAGGGACCTGGGCCGTGTGTCAAACTTCTTACCACCATGAGGTGGTTGTGCGTACATGGGTGCCTACCCACCACGCCCTCCTGGTTCCTCGCATTTTGCCCCACGGACCCCCAGAATCCTTAATTCCTTAATATAAGCCGCTAGAATTGCTATAGCGGATTCCAGGAAGAGCCGAGGGACCTGGGCAGGGTGTCAAACTTCTTACCACCATGAGGTGGTTGCGCGTACATGGGTGCCTACCCGCCACGCCCTCCTGGTTCCCCGCATTTTGCCCCACGGACCCCCAGAGGCCTTAATTCCTTATTATAAGCACCTAGAATTGCTATAGCGGATTCCAGGAAGAGCCGAGGGACCTGGGCCGTGTGTCAAACTTCTTACCACCATGAGGTGGTTGTGCGTACATGGGTGCCTACCCACCACGCCCTCCTGGTTCCTCGCATTTTGCCCCACGGACCCCCAGAATCCTTAATTCCTTAATATAAGCAGCTAGAATTGCTATAGCGGATTCCAGGAAGGGCCGAGGGACCTGGGCCGTGTGTCAAACTTCTTACCACCATGAGGTGGTTGTGCGTACATGGGTGCCTACCCGCCACGCCCTCCTGGTTCACCGCATTTTGCCCCACGGATCCCCAGAGGCTTTATTTCCTTAATATTAGCCCTTAGAATTGCTCTAGCGGATTCCAGGAAGAGCCGAGGGACCTGGGCCGGGTGTCAAACTTCTTACCACCATGAGGTGGTTGCGCGTACATTGGTGCCTACCCGCCACGCCGTCCTGGTTCCCCGCATTTTGCCCCACGGACCCCCAGAGGCCTTAATTCCTTATTATAAGCACCTAGAATTGCTATAGCGGATTCCAGGAAGAGCCGAGGGACCTGGGCCGGGTGTCAAACTTCTTACCACCATGAGGTGGTTGTGCGTACATGGGCGCCTACCCGCCACGCCCTCCTGGTTCCTCGCATTTTGTCCCACGGACCCCCAGAATCCTTAATTCCTTAATATAAGAACCTAGAATTGCTATAGCGGATTCCAGGAAGAGCCGAGGGACCTGGGCCGGGTGTCAAACTTCTTACCACCATGAGGTGGTTGCGCGTACATGGGTGCCTACCCGCCACGCCCTCCTGGTTTCCCGCATTTTGCCCCACGAACCCCCAGAATCCTTAATTCCTTAATACAAGCACCTAGAATTGCTATAGCGGATTCCAGGAAGAGCCGAGGGAACTGGGCCGGGTGTCAAACTTCTTACCACCATGAGGTGGTTGTGCGTACGTGGGTGCCTACCACCCACGCCCTTCTCGTTCCCCGCATTTTGCCCCACGGATCCCCAGCGGCCTTAATTCCTTATTATAAGCACCTAGATTTGCTATAGCGGATTCCAGGAAGAGCCGAGGGACCTGGGCAGGGTGTCAAACTTCTTACCACCATGAGGTGGTTGTGCGTACATGGGTGCCTACCCGCTACGCCCTCCTGGTTCCCCGCATTTTGCCCCACGGATCCCCAGAAGCTTTAATTCCTTAAAATTAGCACTTAGAATTGCTATAGCGGATTCCAGGAAGAGCCGAGGGACCTGGGCCGGGTGTCAAACTTCTTACCACCATGAGGTGGTTGCGCGTACATGGGTGCCTACCCGCCACGCCCTCCTGGTTCCCCGCATTTTGCCCCACGGACCCCCAGAGGCCTTAATTCCTTATTATAAGCACCTAGAATTGCTATAGCGGATTCCAGGAAGAGCCGAGGGACCTGGGCCGTGTGTCAAACTTCTTACCACCATGAGGTGGTTGTGCGTACATGGGTGCCTACCCGCTCCGCCCTCCTGGTTCCCCGCATTTTGCCCCACGGATCCCCAGAAGCTTTAATTCCTTAAAATTAGCACTTAGAATTGCTATAGCGGATTCTAGGAAGAGCCGAGGGACCTTGGCCGGGTGTCAAACTTCTTACCACCATGAGGTGGTTGCGCGTACATGGGTGCCTACCCGCCACGCCCTCCTGGTTCCCCGCATTTTGCCCCACGGACCCCCAGAGGCCTTAATTCCTTATTATAAGCACGTAGAATTGCTATAGCGGATTCCAGGAAGAGCCGAGGGACCTGGGCCGTGTGTCAAACTTCTTACCACCATGAGGTGGTTGTGCGTACATGGGTGCCTACCCGCTACGCCCTCCTGGTTCCCCGCATTTTGCCCCACGGATCCCCAGAAGCTTTAATTCCTTAAAATTAGCACTTAGAATTGCTATAGCGGATTCCAGGAAGAGCCGAGGGACCTGGGCCGGGTGTCAAACTTCTTACCACCATGAGGTGGTTGCGCGTACATGGGTGCCTACCCGCCACGCCCTCCTGGTTCCCCGCATTTTGCCCCACGGACCCCCAGAGGCCTTAATTCCTTATTATAAGCACCTAGAATTGCTATAGCGGATTCCAGGAAGAGCCGAGGGACCTGGGCCGTGTGTCAAACTTCTTACCACCATGAGGTGGTTGTGCGTACATGGGTGCCTACCCACCACGCCCTCCTGGTTCCTCGCATTTTGCCCCACGGACCCCCAGAATCCTTAATTCCTTAATATAAGCAGCTAGAATTGCTATAGCGGATTCCAGGAAGAGCCGAGGGAACTGGGCCGGGTGTCAAACTTCTTACCACCATGAGGTGGTTGTGCGTACGTGGGTGCCTACCACCCACGCCCTTCTCGTTCCCCGCATTTTGCCCCACGGATCCCCAGCGGCCTTAATTCCTTATTATAAGCACCTAGATTTGCTATAGCGGATTCCAGGAAGAGCCGAGGGACCTGGGCAGGGTGTCAAACTTCTTACCACCATGAGGTGGTTGCGCGTACATGGGTGCCTACCCGCCACGCCCTCCTGGTTCCCCGCATTTTGCCCCACGGACCCCCAGAGGCCTTAATTCCTTATTATAAGCACCTAGAATTGCTATAGCGGATTCCAGGAAGAGCCGAGGGACCTGGGCCGTGTGTCAAACTTCTTACCACCATGAGGTGGTTGTGCGTACATGGGTGCCTACCCACCACGCCCTCCTGGTTCCTCGCATTTTGCCCCACGGACCCCCAGAATCCTTAATTCCTTAATATAAGCAGCTAGAATTGCTATAGCGGATTCCAGGAAGGGCCGAGGGACCTGGGCCGTGTGTCAAACTTCTTACCACCATGAGGTGGTTGTGCGTACATGGGTGCCTACCCGCCACACCCTCCTGGTTCCTCGCATTTTGTCCCACGGACCCCCAGAATCCTTAATTCCTTAATATAAGCACCTAGAATTGCTTTAGCGGATTCCAGGAAGGGCCGAGGGACCTGGGCAGGGTGTCAAACTTTTTACCACCATGAGGTGATTGTGCGTACATGTACATGTGCATGTGTGTACATGATTGTGCCTACCCGCCACGCCCTCCTGGTTCACCGCATTTTGCCCCACGGATCCCCAGAGGCTTTATTTCCTTAATATTAGCCCTTAGAATTGCTCTAGCGGATTCCAGGAAGAGCCGAGGGACCTGGGCCGGGTGTCAAACTTCTTACCACCATGAGGTGGTTGTGCGTACATGGGCGCCTACCCGCCACGCCCTCCTGGTTCCTCGCATTTTGTCCCACGGACCCCCAGAGGCCTTAATTCCTTAATATAAGAACCTAGAATTGCTATAGCGGATTCCAGGAAGAGCCGAGGGACCTGGGCCGGGTGTCAAACTTCTTACCACCATGAGGTGGTTGCGCGTACATGGGTGCCTACCCGCCACGCCCTCCTGGTTTCCCGCATTTTGCCCCACGAACCCCCAGAATCCTTAATTCCTTAATATAAGCACCTAGAATTGCTATAGCGGATTCCAGGAAGAGCAGAGGGAACTGGGCCGGGTGTCAAACTTCTTACCACCATGAGGTGGTTGTGCGTACGTGGGTGCCTACCACCCACGCCCTTCTCGTTCCCCGCATTTTGCCCCACGGATCCCCAGCGGCCTTAATTCCTTATTATAAGCACCTAGATTTGCTATAGCGGATTCCAGGAAGAGCCGAGGGACCTGGGCAGGGTGTCAAACTTCTTACCACCATGAGGTGGTTGTGCGTACATGGGTGCCTACCCGCTACGCCCTCCTGGTTCCCCGCATTTTGCCCCACGGATCCCCAGAAGCTTTAATTCCTTAAAATTAGCACTTAGAATTGCTATAGCGGATTCCAGGAAGAGCCGAGGGACCTGGGCCGGGTGTCAAACTTCTTACCACCATGAGGTGGTTGCGCGTACATGGGTGCCTACCCGCCACGCCCTCCTGGTTCCCCGCATTTTGCCCCACGGACCCCCAGAGGCCTTAATTCCTTATTATAAGCACCTAGAATTGCTATAGCGGATTCCAGGAAGAGCCGAGGGACATGGGCCGTGTGTCAAACTTCTTACCACCATGAGGTGGTTGTGCGTACATGGGTGCCTACCCACCACGCCCTCCTGGTTCCTCGCATTTTGCCCCACGGACCCCCAGAATCCTTAATTCCTTAATATAAGCCGCTAGAATTGCTATAGCGGATTCCAGGAAGGGCCGAGGGACCTGGGCCGGGTATCAAACTTCTTACAACCTTGAGGTGGTTGTGCGTACATGGGTGCCTACCGACCACGCCTTCCTGGTTCCCCGCATTTTGCCCCACGTTTCCCCAGAGGCTTTAATTCCTTAACATAAGCACTTAGAATTGCTATAGCGGATTCCAGGAAGGGCCGAGGGACCTGGGCCGGATGTCAAACTTCTTACAACCTTGAGGTGGTTGTGCGTACATGGGTGCCTACCACCCACGCCCTTCTCGTTCCCCGCATTTTGCCCCACGGATCCCCAGCGGCCTTAATTCCTTATTATAAGCACCTAGATTTGCTATAGCGGATTCCAGGAAGAGCCGAGGGACCTGGGCAGGGTGTCAAACTTCTTACCACCATGAGGTGGTTGTGCGTACATGGGTGCCTACCCGCTACGCCCTCCTGGTTCCCCGCATTTTGCCCCACGGATCCCCAGAAGCTTTAATTCCTTAAAATTAGCACTTAGAATTGCTATAGCGGATTCCAGGAAGAGCCGAGGGACCTGGGCCGGGTGTCAAACTTCTTACCACCATGAGGTGGTTGCGCGTACATGGGTGCCTACCCGCCACGCCCTCCTGGTTCCCCGCATTTTGCCCCACGGACCCCCAGAGGCCTTAATTCCTTATTATAAGCACCTAGAATTGCTATAGCGGATTCCAGGAAGAGCCGAGGGACCTGGGCCGTGTGTCAAACTTCTTACCACCATGAGGTGGTTGTGCGTACATGGGTGCCTACCCACCACGCCCTCCTGGTTCCTCGCATTTTGCCCCACGGACCCCCAGAATCCTTAATTCCTTAATATAAGCAGCTAGAATTGCTATAGCGGATTCCAGGAAGAGCCGAGGGAACTGGGCCGGGTGTCAAACTTCTTACCACCATGAGGTGGTTGTGCGTACGTGGGTGCCTACCACCCACGCCCTTCTCGTTCCCCGCATTTTGCCCCACGGATCCCCAGCGGCCTTAATTCCTTATTATAAGCACCTAGATTTGCTATAGCGGATTCCAGGAAGAGCCGAGGGACCTGGGCAGGGTGTCAAACTTCTTACCACCATGAGGTGGTTGCGCGTACATGGGTGCCTACCCGCCACGCCCTCCTGGTTCCCCGCATTTTGCCCCACGGACCCCCAGAGGCCTTAATTCCTTATTATAAGCACCTAGAATTGCTATAGCGGATTCCAGGAAGAGCCGAGGGACCTGGGCCGTGTGTCAAACTTCTTACCACCATGAGGTGGTTGTGCGTACATGGGTGCCTACCCACCACGCCCTCCTGGTTCCTCGCATTTTGCCCCACGGACCCCCAGAATCCTTAATTCCTTAATATAAGCAGCTAGAATTGCTATAGCGGATTCCAGGAAGGGCCGAGGGACCTGGGCCGTGTGTCAAACTTCTTACCACCATGAGGTGGTTGTGCGTACATGGGTGCCTACCCGCCACACCCTCCTGGTTCCTCGCATTTTGTCCCACGGACCCCCAGAATCCTTAATTCCTTAATATAAGCACCTAGAATTGCTTTAGCGGATTCCAGGAAGGGCCGAGGGACCTGGGCAGGGTGTCAAACTTCTTACCACCATGAGGTGATTGTGCGTACATGTACATGTGCATGTGTGTACATGATTGTGCCTACCCGCCATGAGGACCTGGGCCGTGTGTCAAACTTCTTACCACCATGAGGTGGTTGTGCGTACATGGGTGCCTACCCACCACGCCCTCCTGGTTCCTCGCATTTTGCCCCACGGACCCCCAGAATCCTTAATTCCTTAATATAAGCAGCTAGAATTGCTATAGCGGATTCCAGGAAGAGCCGAGGGAACTGGGCCGGGTGTCAAACTTCTTACCACCATGAGGTGGTTGTGCGTACGTGGGTGCCTACCACCCACGCCCTTCTCGTTCCCCGCATTTTGCCCCACGGATCCCCAGCGGCCTTAATTCCTTATTATAAGCACCTAGATTTGCTATAGCGGATTCCAGGAAGAGCCGAGGGACCTGGGCAGGGTGTCAAACTTCTTACCACCATGAGGTGGTTGCGCGTACATGGGTGCCTACCCGCCACGCCCTCCTGGTTCCCCGCATTTTGCCCCACGGACCCCCAGAGGCCTTAATTCCTTATTATAAGCACCTAGAATTGCTATAGCGGATTCCAGGAAGAGCCGAGGGACCTGGGCCGTGTGTCAAACTTCTTACCACCATGAGGTGGTTGTGCGTACATGGGTGCCTACCCACCACGCCCTCCTGGTTCCTCGCATTTTGCCCCAACGGACCCCCAGAATCCTTAATTCCTTAATATAAGCAGCTAGAATTGCTATAGCGGATTCCAGGAAGGGCCGAGGGACCTGGGCCGTGTGTCAAACTTCTTACCACCATGAGGTGGTTGTGCGTACATGGGTGCCTACCCGCCACACCCTCCTGGTTCCTCGCATTTTGTCCCACGGACCCCCAGAATCTTTAATTCCTTAATATAAGCACCTAGAATTGCTTTAGCGGATTCCAGGAAGGGCCGAGGGACCTGGGCAGGGTGTCAAACTTCTTACCACCATGAGGTGGTTGTGCGTACATGGGTGCCTACCCACCACGCCCTCCTGGTTCCTCGCATTTTGCCCCACGGACCCCCAGAATCCTTAATTCCTTAATATAAGCAGCTAGAATTGCTATAGCGGATTCCAGGAAGGGCCGAGGGACCTGGGCCGTGTGTCAAACTTCTTACCACCATGAGGTGGTTGTGCGTACATGGGTGCCTACCCACCACGCCCTCCTGGTTCCTCGCATTTTGCCCCACGGACCCCCAGAATCCTTAATTCCTTAATATAAGCCGCTAGAATTGCTATAGCAGATTCCAGGAAGGGCCGAGGGACCTGGGCCGGGTATCAAACTTCTTACAACCTTGAGGTGGTTGTGCGTACATGGGTGCCTACCGACCACGCCTTCCTGGTTCCCCGCATTTTGCCCCACGGTTCCCCAGAGGCTTTAATTCCTTAACATAAGCACTTAGAATTGCTATAGCGGATTCCAGGAAGGGCCGAGGGACCTGGGCCGGATGTCAAACTTCTTACAACCTTGAGGTGGTTGTGCGTACATGGGTGCCTACCCGCCACGCCATCCTGGTTCCCCGCATTTTGCCCAACGGACCCCCAGAATCCTTAATTCCTTAATATAAGCACGTAGAATTGCTATAGCGGATTCCAGGAAGAGCCGAGGGACCTGGGCCGGGTGTCAAACTTCTTACCACCATGAGGTGGTTGTGCGTAGATGGGTGCCTACCCGCCACGCCCTCCTGGTTCCCTGCATTTTGCCCCACGGATCCCCAGAGGCCTTATTTCCTTAATATAAGCACCTAGAATTACTCTAGCGGATTCCAGGAAGAGCAGAGGGAACTGGGCCGGGTGTCAAACTTCTTACCACCATGAGGTGGTTGCGCGTACATGGGTGCCTGCCACCCACGCCCTTCTCGTTCCCCGCATTTTGCCCCACGGATCCCCAGCGGCCTTAATTCCTTATTATAAGCACCTAGATTTGCTATAGCGGATTCCAGGAAGAGCCGAGGGACCTGGGCAGGGTGTCAAACTTCTTACCACCATGAGGTGGTTGTGCGTATATGGGTGCCTACCCGCTACGCCCTCCTGGTTCCCCGCATTTTGCCCCACGGATCCCCAGAAGCTTTAATTCCTTAAAATTAGCACTTAGAATTGCTATAGCGGATTCCAGGAAGAGCCGAGGGACCTGGGCCGGGTGTCAAACTTCTTACCACCATGAGGTGGTTGCGCGTACATGGGTGCCTACCCGCCACGCCCTCCTGGTTCCCCGCATTTTGCCCCACGGACCCCCAGAGGCCTTAATTCCTTATTATAAGCACCTAGAATTGCTATAGCGGATTCCAGGAAGAGCCGAGGGACCTGGGCCGTGTGTCAAACTTCTTACCACCATGAGGTGGTTGTGCGTACATGGGTGCCTACCCACCACGCCCTCCTGGTTCCTCGCATTTTGCCCCACGGACCCCCAGAATCCTTAATTCCTTAATATAAGCAGCTAGAATTGCTATAGCGGATTCCAGGAAGAGCCGAGGGAACTGGGCCGGGTGTCAAACTTCTTACCACCATGAGGTGGTTGTGCGTACGTGGGTGCCTACCACCCACGCCCTTCTCGTTCCCCGCATTTTGCCCCACGGATCCCCAGCGGCCTTAATTCCTTATTATAAGCAGCTAGATTTGCTATAGCGGATTCCAGGAAGAGCCGAGGGACCTGGGCAGGGTGTCAAACTTCTTACCACCATGAGGTGGTTGCGCGTACATGGGTGCCTACCCGCCACGCCCTCCTGGTTCCCCGCATTTTGCCCCACGGACCCCCAGAGGCCTTAATTCCTTATTATAAGCACCTAGAATTGCTATAGCGGATTCCAGGAAGAGCCGAGGGACCTGGGCCGTGTGTCAAACTTCTTACCACCATGAGGTGGTTGTGCGTACATGGGTGCCTACCCACCACGCCCTCCTGGTTCCTCGCATTTTGCCCCACGGACCCCCAGAATCCTTAATTCCTTAATATAAGCAGCTAGAATTGCTATAGCGGATTCCAGGAAGGGCCGAGGGACCTGGGCAGGGTGTCAAACTTCTTACCACCATGAGGTGGTTGTGCGTACATGGGTGCCTACCCGCCACACCCTCCTGGTTCCTCGCATTTTGTCCCACGGACCCCCAGAATCCTTAATTCCTTAATATAAGCAGCTAGAATTGCTATAGCGGATTCCAGGAAGGGCCGAGGGACCTGGGCCGTGTGTCAAACTTCTTACCACCATGAGGTGGTTGTGCGTACATGGGTGCCTACCCACCACGCCCTCCTGGTTCCTCGCATTTTGCCCCACGGACCCCCAGAATCCTTAATTCCTTAATATAAGCCGCTAGAATTGCTATAGCAGATTCCAGGAAGGGCCGAGGGACCTGGGCCGGGTATCAAACTTCTTACAACCTTGAGGTGGTTGTGCGTACATGGGTGCCTACCGACCACGCCTTCCTGGTTCCCCGCATTTTGCCCCACGGTTCCCCAGAGGCTTTAATTCCTTAACATAAGCACTTAGAATTGCTATAGCGGATTCCAGGAAGGGCCGAGGGACCTGGGCCGGATGTCAAACTTCTTACAACCTTGAGGTGGTTGTGCGTACATGGGTGCCTACCCGCCACGCCATCCTGGTTCCCCGCATTTTGCCCAACGGACCCCCAGAATCCTTAATTCCTTAATATAAGCACGTAGAATTGCTATAGCGGATTCCAGGAAGAGCCGAGGGACCTGGGCCGGGTGTCAAACTTCTTACCACCATGAGGTGGTTGTGCGTAGATGGGTGCCTACCCGCCACGCTCTCCTGGTTCCCTGCATTTTGCCCCACGGATCCCCAGAGGCCTTATTTCCTTAATATAAGCACCTAGAATTACTCTAGCGGATTCCAGGAAGAGCAGAGGGAACTGGGCCGGGTGTCAAACTTCTTACCACCATGAGGTGGTTGCGCGTACATGGGTGCCTGCCACCCACGCCCTTCTCGTTCCCCGCATTTTGCCCCACGGATCCCCAGCGGCCTTAATTCCTTATTATAAGCACCTAGATTTGCTATAGCGGATTCCAGGAAGAGCCGAGGGACCTGGGCAGGGTGTCAAACTTCTTACCACCATGAGGTGGTTGTGCGTATATGGGTGCCTACCCGCTACGCCCTCCTGGTTCCCCGCATTTTGCCCCACGGATCCCCAGAAGCTTTAATTCCTTAAAATTAGCACTTAGAATTGCTATAGCGGATTCCAGGAAGAGCCGAGGGACCTGGGCCGGGTGTCAAACTTCTTACCACCATGAGGTGGTTGCGCGTACATGGGTGCCTACCCGCCACGCCCTCCTGGTTCCCCGCATTTTGCCCCACGGACCCCCAGAGGCCTTAATTCCTTATTATAAGCACCTAGAATTGCTATAGCGGATTCCAGGAAGAGCCGAGGGACCTGGGCCGTGTGTCAAACTTCTTACCACCATGAGGTGGTTGTGCGTACATGGGTGCCTACCCACCACGCCCTCCTGGTTCCTCGCATTTTGCCCCACGGACCCCCAGAATCCTTAATTCCTTAATATAAGCAGCTAGAATTGCTATAGCGGATTCCAGGAAGAGCCGAGGGAACTGGGCCGGGTGTCAAACTTCTTACCACCATGAGGTGGTTGTGCGTACGTGGGTGCCTACCACCCACGCCCTTCTCGTTCCCCGCATTTTGCCCCACGGATCCCCAGCGGCCTTAATTCCTTATTATAAGCAGCTAGATTTGCTATAGCGGATTCCAGGAAGAGCCGAGGGACCTGGGCAGGGTGTCAAACTTCTTACCACCATGAGGTGGTTGCGCGTACATGGGTGCCTACCCGCCACGCCCTCCTGGTTCCCCGCATTTTGCCCCACGGACCCCCAGAGGCCTTAATTCCTTATTATAAGCACCTAGAATTGCTATAGCGGATTCCAGGAAGAGCCGAGGGACCTGGGCCGTGTGTCAAACTTCTTACCACCATGAGGTGGTTGTGCGTACATGGGTGCCTACCCACCACGCCCTCCTGGTTCCTCGCATTTTGCCCCACGGACCCCCAGAATCCTTAATTCCTTAATATAAGCAGCTAGAATTGCTATAGCGGATTCCAGGAAGGGCCGAGGGACCTGGGCCGTGTGTCAAACTTCTTACCACCATGAGGTGGTTGTGCGTACATGGGTGCCTACCCGCCACACCCTCCTGGTTCCTCGCATTTTGTCCCACGGACCCCCAGAATCCTTAATTCCTTAATATAAGCACCTAGAATTGCTTTAGCGGATTCCAGGAAGGGCCGAGGGACCTGGGCAGGGTGTCAAACTTCTTACCACCATGAGGTGATTGTGCGTACATGTACATGTGCATGTGTGTACATGATTGTGCCTACCCGCCACGCCCTCCTGGTTCACCGCATTTTGCCCCACGGATCCCCAGAGGCTTTATTTCCTTAATATTAGCCCTTAGAATTGCTCTAGCGGATTCCAGGAAGAGCCGAGGGACCTGGGCCGGGTGTCAAACTTCTTACCACCATGAGGTGGTTGTGCGTACATGGGTGCCTACCCGCCACGCCCTCCTGGTTCCCCGCATTTTGCCCCACGGACCCCCAGAGGCCTTAATTCCTTATTATAAGCACCTAGAATTGCTATAGCGGATTCCAGGAAGAGCCGAGGGACCTGGGCCGGGTGTCAAACTTCTTACCACCTTGAGGTGGTTGTGCGTACATGGGTGCCTACCCGCCACGCCCTCCAGGTTCCCTGCATTTTGCCCAACGGATCCCCAGATGACTTATTTCCTTAATATAAGCACCTAGAATTACTCTAGCCGATTCCAGGAAGGTCCAAGGGACCTGGGCCGGGTGTCAAACTTCTTACCACCATGGGGTGGTTGTGCGTACACGAGTGCCTACCCGCCACGCCCTCCTGGTTCCTCGCATTTTGTCCCACGGACCCCCAGAATCCTTAATTCCTTAATATAAGCACCTAGAATTGCTTTAGCGGATTCCAGGAAGGGCCGAGGGACCTGGGCAGGGTGTCAAACTTCTTACCACCATGAGGTGATTGTGCGTACATGGGTGCCTACCCGCCACGCCCTCCTGGTTCACCGCATTTTGCCCCACGGATCCCCAGAGGCTTTATTTCCTTAATATTAGCCCTTAGAATTGCTCTAGCGGATTCCAGGAAGAGCCGAGGGACCTGGGCCGGGTGTCAAACTTCTTACCACCATGAGGTGGTTGCGCGTACATGGGTGCCTACCCGCCACGCCGTCCTGGTTCCCCGCATTTTGCCCCACGGACCCCCAGAGGCCTTAATTCCTTATTATAAGCACCTAGAATTGCTATAGCGGATTCCAGGAAGAGCCGAGGGACCTGGGCCGGGTGTCAAACTTCTTACCACCATGAGGTGGTTGTGCGTACATGGGCGCCTACCCGCCACGCCCTCCTGGTTCCTCGCATTTTGTCCCACGGACCCCCAGAATCCTTAATTCCTTAATATAAGAACCTAGAATTGCTATAGCGGATTCCAGGAAGAGCCGAGGGACCTGGGCCGGGTGTCAAACTTCTTACCACCATGAGGTGGTTGCGCGTACATGGGTGCCTACCCACCACGCCCTCCTGGTTCCTCGCATTTTGCCCCACGGACCCCCAGAATCCTTAATTCCTTAATATAAGCCGCTAGAATTGCTATAGCGGATTCCAGGAAGGGCCGAGGGACCTGGGCCGGGTATCAAACTTCTTACAACCTTGAGGTGGTTGTGCGTACATGGGTGCCTACCGACCACGCCTTCCTGGTTCCCCGCATTTTGCCCCACGGTTCCCCAGAGGCTTTAATTCCTTAACATAAGCACTTAGAATTGCTATAACGGATTCCAGGAAGGGCCGAGGGACCTGGGCCGGATGTCAAACTTCTTACCACCATGAGGTGGTTGTGCGTAGATGGGTGCCTACCCGCCACGCCCTTCTGGTTCCCTGCATTTTGCCCCACGGATCCCCAGAGGCCTTATTTCCTTAATATAAGCACCTAGAATTACTCTAGCGGATTCCAGGAAGGTCCGAGGGACCTGGGCCGGGTGTCAAACTTTTTACCACCATGAGGTGGTTGTGCGTACATGGGTGCCTACCCGCCACGCCCTCCTGGTTCCCCGCATTTTGCCCCACGGACCCCCAGAGGCCTTAATTCCTTATTATAAGCACCTAGAATTGCTATAGCGGATTCCAGGAAGAGCCGAGGGACCTGGGCCGGGTGTCAAACTTCTTACCACCTTGAGGTGGTTGTGCGTACATGGGTGCCTACCCGCCACGCCCTCCAGGTTCCCTGCATTTTGCCCAACGGATCCCCAGATGACTTATTTCCTTAATATAAGCACCTAGAATTACTCTAGCCGATTCCAGGAAGGTCCAAGGGACCTGGGCCGGGTGTCAAACTTCTTACCACCATGGGGTGGTTGTGCGTACACGAGTGCCTACCCGCCACGCCCTCCTGGTTCCTCGCATTTTGTCCCACGGACCCCCAGAATCCTTAATTCCTTAATATAAGCACCTAGAATTGCTTTAGCGGATTCCAGGAAGGGCCGAGGGACCTGGGCAGGGTGTCAAACTTCTTACCACCATGAGGTGATTGTGCGTACATGGGTGCCTACCCGCCACGCCCTCCTGGTTCACCGCATTTTGCCCCACGGATCCCCAGAGGCTTTATTTCCTTAATATTAGCCCTTAGAATTGCTCTAGCGGATTCCAGGAAGAGCCGAGGGACCTGGGCCGGGTGTCAAACTTCTTACCACCATGAGGTGGTTGCGCGTACATGGGTGCCTACCCGCCACGCCGTCCTGGTTCCCCGCATTTTGCCCCACGGACCCCCAGAGGCCTTAATTCCTTATTATAAGCACCTAGAATTGCTATAGCGGATTCCAGGAAGAGCCGAGGGACCTGGGCCGGGTGTCAAACTTCTTACCACCATGAGGTGGTTGTGCGTACATGGGCGCCTACCCGCCACGCCCTCCTGGTTCCTCGCATTTTGTCCCACGGACCCCCAGAATCCTTAATTCCTTAATATAAGAACCTAGAATTGCTATAGCGGATTCCAGGAAGAGCCGAGGGACCTGGGCCGGGTGTCAAACTTCTTACCACCATGAGGTGGTTGCGCGTACATGGGTGCCTACCCGCCACGCCTTCCTGGTTTCCCGCATTTTGCCCCACGAACCCCCAGAATCCTTAATTCCTTAATATAAGCACCTAGAATTGCTATAGCGGATTCCAGGAAGAGCCGAGGGAACTGGGCCGGGTGTCAAACTTCTTACCACCATGAGGTGGTTGTGCGTACGTGGGTGCCTACCACCCACGCCCTTCTCGTTCCCCGCATTTTGCCCCACGGATCCCCAGCGGCCTTAATTCCTTATTATAAGCACCTAGATTTGCTATAGCGGATTCCAGGAAGAGCCGAGGGACCTGGGCAGGGTGTCAAACTTCTTACCACCATGAGGTGGTTGTGCGTACATGGGTGCCTACCCGCTACGCCCTCCTGGTTCCCCGCATTTTGCCCCACGGATCCCCAGAAGCTTTAATTCCTTAAAATTAGCACTTAGAATTGCTATAGCGGATTCCAGGAAGAGCCGAGGGACCTGGGCCGGGTGTCAAACTTCTTACCACCATGAGGTGGTTGCGCGTACATGGGTGCCTACCCACCACGCCCTCCTGGTTCCCCGCATTTTGCCCCACGGACCCCCAGAGGCCTTAATTCCTCATTATAAGCACCTAGAATTGCTATAGCGGATTCCAGGAAGAGCCGAGGGACCTGGGCCGTGTGTCAAACTTCTTACCACCATGAGGTGGTTGTGCGTACATGGGTGCCTACCCACCACGCCCTCCTGGTTCCTCGCATTTTGCCCCACGGACCCCCAGAATCCTTAATTCCTTAATATAAGCAGCTAGAATTGCTATAGCGGATTCCAGGAAGAGCCGAGGGACCTGGGCCGGGTGTCAAACTTCTTACCACCATGAGGTGGTTGTGCGTACGTGGGTGCCTACCACCCACGCCCTTCTCGTTCCCCGCATTTTGCCCCACAGATCCCCAGGGGCCTTAATTCCTTATTATAAGCACCTAGATTTGCTATAGCGGATTCCAGGAAGGGCCGAGGGACCTGGGCAGGGTGTCAAACTTCTTACCACCATGAGGTGGTTGCGCGTACAAGGGTGCCTACCCGCCACGCCCTCCTGGTTCCCCGCATTTTGCCCCACGGACCCCCAGAGGCCTTAATTCCTTATTATAAGCACTCATTCCAGGAAGAGCCGAGGGACCTGGGCCGGGTGTCAAACTTCTTACCACCATGAGGTGGTTGCGCGTACATGGGTGCCTACCCGCCACGCCGTCCTGGTTCCCCGCATTTTGCCCCACGGACCCCCAGAGGCCTTAATTCCTTATTATAAGCACCTAGAATTGCTATAGCGGATTCCAGGAAGAGCCGAGGGACCTGGGCCGGGTGTCAAACTTCTTACCACCATGAGGTGGTTGTGCGTACATGGGCGCCTACCCGCCACGCCCTCCTGGTTCCTCGCATTTTGTCCCACGGACCCCCAGAATCCTTAATTCCTTAATATAAGAACCTAGAATTGCTATAGCGGATTCCAGGAAGAGCCGAGGGACCTGGGCCGGGTGTCAAACTTCTTACCACCATGAGGTGGTTGCGCGTACATGGGTGCCTACCCGCCACGCCTTCCTGGTTTCCCGCATTTTGCCCCACGAACCCCCAGAATCCTTAATTCCTTAATATAAGCACCTAGAATTGCTATAGCGGATTCCAGGAAGAGCCGAGGGAACTGGGCCGGGTGTCAAACTTCTTACCACCATGAGGTGGTTGTGCGTACGTGGGTGCCTACCACCCACGCCCTTCTCGTTCCCCGCATTTTGCCCCACGGATCCCCAGCGGCCTTAATGCCTTATTATAAGCACCTAGATTTGCTATAGCGGATTCCAGGAAGAGCCGAGGGACCTGGGCAGGGTGTCAAACTTCTTACCACCATGAGGTGGTTGTGCGTACATGGGTGCCTACCCGCTACGCCCTCCTGGTTCCCCGCATTTTGCCCCACGGATCCCCAGAAGCTTTAATTCCTTAAAATTAGCACTTAGAATTGCTATAGCGGATTCCAGGAAGAGCCGAGGGACCTGGGCCGGGTGTCAAACTTCTTACCACCATGAGGTGGTTGCGCGTACATGGGTGCCTACCCACCACGCCCTCCTGGTTCCCCGCATTTTGCCCCACGGACCCCCAGAGGCCTTAATTCCTCATTATAAGCACCTAGAATTGCTATAGCGGATTCCAGGAAGAGCCGAGGGACCTGGGCCGTGTGTCAAACTTCTTACCACCATGAGGTGGTTGTGCGTACATGGGTGCCTACCCACCACGCCCTCCTGGTTCCTCGCATTTTGCCCCACGGACCCCCAGAATCCTTAATTCCTTAATATAAGCAGCTAGAATTGCTATAGCGGATTCCAGGAAGAGCCGAGGGACCTGGGCCGGGTGTCAAACTTCTTACCACCATGAGGTGGTTGTGCGTACGTGGGTGCCTACCACCCACGCCCTTCTCGTTCCCCGCATTTTGCCCCACAGATCCCCAGGGGCCTTAATTCCTTATTATAAGCACCTAGATTTGCTATAGCGGATTCCAGGAAGGGCCGAGGGACCTGGGCAGGGTGTCAAACTTCTTACCACCATGAGGTGGTTGCGCGTACAAGGGTGCCTACCCGCCACGCCCTCCTGGTTCCCCGCATTTTGCCCCACGGACCCCCAGAGGCCTTAATTCCTTATTATAAGCACCTAGAATTGCTCTAGCGGATTCCAGGAAGAGCCGAGGGACCTGGGCCGGGTGTCAAACTTCTTACCACCATGAGGTGGTTGCGCGTACATGGGTGCCTACCCGCCACGCCCTCCTGGTTCCCCGCATTTTGCCCCACGGACCCCCAGAGGCCTTAATTCCTTATTATAAGCACCTAGAATTGCTATAGCGGATTCCAGGAAGAGCCGAGGGACCTGGGCCGGGTGTCAAACTTCTTACCACCATGAGGTGGTTGTGCATACATGGGCGCCTACCCGCCACGCCCTCCTGGTTCCTCGCATTTTGTCCCACGGACCCCCAGAATCCTTAATTCCTTAATATAAGAACCTAGAATTGCTATAGCGGATTCCAGGAAGAGCCGAGGGACCTGGGCCGGGTGTCAAACTTCTTACCACCATGAGGTGGTTGCGCGTACATGGGTGCCTACCCGCCACGCCCTCCTGGTTTCCCGCATTTTGCCCCACGAACCCCCAGAATCCTTAATTCCTTAATATAAGCACCTAGAATTGCTATAGCGGATTCCAGGAAAAGCAGAGGGAACTGGGCCGGGTGTCAAACTTCTTACCACCATGAGGTGGTTGTGCGTACGTGGGTGCCTACCACCCACGCCCTTTTCGTTCCCCGCATTTTGCCCCACGGATCCCCAGCGGCCTTAATTCCTTATTATAAGCACCTAGATTTGCTATAGCGGATTCCAGGAAGAGCCGAGGGACCTGGGCAGGGTGTCAAACTTCTTACCACCATGGGGTGGTTGTGCGTACATGGGTGCCTACCCGCTACGCCTTCCTGGTTCCCCGCATTTTGCCCCACGGATCCCCAGAAGCTTTAATTCCTTAAAATTAGCACTTAGAATTGCTATAGCGGATTCCAGGAAGAGCCGAGGGACCTGGGCCGGGTGTCAAACTTCTTACCACCATGAGGTGGTTGCGCGTACATGGGTGCCTACCCGCCACGCCCTCCTGGTTCCCCGCATTTTGCCCCACGGACCCCCAGAGGCCTTAATTCCTTATTATAAGCACCTAGAATTGCTATAGCGGATTCCAGGAAGAGCCGAGGGACCTGGGCCGTGTGTCAAACTTCTTACCACCATGAGGTGGTTGTGCGTACATGGGTGCCTACCCACCACGCCCTCCTGGTTCCTCGCATTTTGCCCCACGGACCCCCAGAATCCTTAATTCCTTAATATAAGCCGCTAGAATTGCTATAGCGGATTCCAGGAAGGGCCGAGGGACCTGGGCCGGGTATCAAACTTCTTACAACCTTGAGGTGGTTGTGCGTACATGGGTGCCTACCGACCACGCCTTCCTGGTTCCCCGCATTTTGCCCCACGGTTCCCCAGAGGCTTTAATTCCTTAACATAAGCACTTTGAATTGCTATAGCGGATTCCAGGAAGGGCCGAGGGACCTGGGCCGGATGTCAAACTTCTTACAACCTTGAGGTGGTTGTGCGTACATGGGTGCCTACCCGCCACGCCATCCTGGTTCCTTGCATTTTGCCCAACGGACCCCCAGAATCCTTAATTCCTTAATATAAGCACGTAGAATTGCTATAGCGGATTCCAGGAAGAGCCGAGGGACCTGGGCCGGGTGTCAAACTTCTTACCACCATGAGGTGGTTGTGCGTAGATGGGTGCCTACCCGCCACGCCCTCCTGGTTCCCTGCATTTTGCCCCACGGATCCCCAGAGGCCTTATTTCCTTAATATAAGCACCTAGAATTACTCTAGCGGATTCCTGGAAGGTCCGAGGGACCTGGGCCGGGTGTCAAACTTTTTACCACCATGAGGTGGTTGTGCGTACATGGGTGCCTACCCGCCACGCCCTCCTGGTTCCCCGCATTTTGCCCCACGGACCCCCAGAGGCCTTAATTCCTTATTATAAGCACCTAGAATTGCTATAGCGGATTCCAGGAAGAGCCGAGGGACCTGGGCCGGGTGTCAAACTTCTTACCACCTTGAGGTGGTTGTGCGTACATGGGTGCCTACCCGCCACGCCCTCCAGGTTCCCTGCATTTTGCCCCACGGATCCCCAGATGACTTATTTCCTTAATATAAGCACCTAGAATTACTCTAGCCGATTCCAGGAAGGTCCAAGGGACCTGGGCCGGGTGTCAAACTTCTTACCACCATGGGGTGGTTGTGCGTACACGAGTGCCTTCCCGCCACGCCCTCCTGGTTCCCCGCATTTTGCCCCACGGACCCCCAGAGGCCTTAATTCCTTATTATAAGCAGCTAGAATTGCTATAGCGGATTCCAGGAAGAGCCGAGGGACCTGGGCCGGGTGTCAAACTTCTTACCACCATGAGGTGGTTGTGCGTACATGGGTGCCTACCCGCCACGCCCTTCTGGTTTCCCGCATTTTGCCCCACGGACCCCCAGAGGCCTTAATTCCTTATTATAAGCACCTAGAATTGCTATAGCGGATTCCAGGAAGAGCCGAGGGACCTGGGCCGGGTGTCAAACTTCTTACCACCATGAGGTGGTTGCGCGTACATGGGTGCCTACCCGCCACGCCCTCCTGGTTCCCCGAATTTTGCCCCACGGACCCCCAGAGGCCTTAATTCCTTATTATAAGCACCTAGAATTGCTATAGCGGATTCCAGGAAGGGCCGAGGGACCTGGGCCGGGTATCAAACTTCTTACAACCTTGAGGTGGTTGTGCGTACATGGGTGCCTACCGACCACGCCCTCCTGGTTCCCCGCATTTTGCCCCACTGTTCCCCAGAGGTTTTAATTCCTTAATATAAGCACTTAGAATTGCTATAGCGGATTCCAGGAAGGGCCGAGGGACCTGGGCCGGGTGTCAAACTTCTTACAACCTTGTGGTGGTTGTGCGTACATGGGTGCCTACCCGCCAAGCCATCCTGGTTCCTTGCATTTTGCCCAACGGACCCCCAGAATCCTTAATTCCTTAATATAAGCACCTAGAATTGCTATAGCGGATTCCAGGAAGAGCCGAGGGACCTGGGCCGGGTGTCAAACTTCTTACCACCATGAGGTGGTTGTGCGTAGATGGGTGCCTACCCGCCACGCCCTCCTGGTTCCCTGCATTTTGCCCCACGGATCCCCAGAGGCCTTATTTCCTTAATATAAGCACCTAGAATTACTCTAGCGGATTCCAGGAAGGTCCGAGGGACCTGGGCCGGGTGTCAAACTTTTTACCACCATGAGGTGGTTGTGCGTACATGGGTGCCTACCCGCCACGCCCTCCTGGTTCCCCGCATTTTGCCCCACGGACCCCCAGAGGCCTTAATTCCTTATTATAAGCACCTAGAATTGCTATAGCGGATTCCAGGAAGAGCCGAGGGACCTGGGCCGTGTGTCAAACTTCTTACCACCATGAGGTGGTTGTGCGTACATGGGTGCCTACCCGCCACGCCCTCCTGGTTCCTCGCATTTTGCCCCACGGACCCTCAGAATCCTTAATTCCTTAATATAAGCACCTAGAATTGCTATAGCGGATTCCAGGAAGAGCCGAGGGACCTGGGCCGGGTGTCAAACTTCTTACCACCATGAGGTGGTTGCGCGTACATGGGTGCCTACCCGCCACGCCCTCCTGGTTCCCCGCATTTTGCCCCACGGACCGCCAGCGGCCTTAATTCCTTAGTATAAGCACCTAGAATTGCTATAGCGGATTCCAGGAAGAGCCGAGGGACCTGGGCCGGGTGTCAAACTTCTTACCACCATGAGGTGGTTGCGCGTACATGGGTGCCTACCCGCCACGCCCTCCTGGTTCCCCGCATTTTGCCCCACGGACCCCCAGAGGCCTTAATTCCTTATTATAAGCACCTAGAATTGCTATAGCGGATTCCAGGAAGAGCCGAGGGACCTGGGCCGGGTGTCAAACTTCTTACCACCATGAGGTGGTTGTGCGTACATGGGCGCCTACCCGCCACGCCCTCCTGGTTCCTCGCATTTTGTCCCACGGACCCCCAGAACCCTTAATTCCTTAATATAAGAACCTAGAATTGTTATAGCGGATTCCAGGAAGAGCCGAGGGACCTGGGCCGGGTGTCAAACTTCTTACCACCATGAGGTGGTTGCGCGTACATGGGTGCCTACCCGCCTCGCCCTCCTGGTTTCCCGCATTTTGCCCCACGGATCCCCAGAGGCCTTAATTCCTTAACATAAGCACTTAGAATTGCTATAGCGGATTCCAGGAAGAGCCGAGGGACCAGGGCAGGGTGTCAAACTTCTTACCACCATGAGGTGATTGTGCGTACATGGGTGCCTACCCGCCACGCCCTCCTGGTTCCCCGCATTTTGCCCCACGGATCCCCAGAGGCTTTATTTCCTTAATATTAGCCCTTAGAATTGCTCTAGCGGATTCCAGGAAGAGCCGAGGGACCTGGGCCGGGTGTCAAACTTCTTACCACCATGAGGTGGTTGCGCGTACATGGGTGCCTACCCGCCACGCCCTCCTGGTTCCCCGCATTTTGCCCCACGGACCCCCAGAGGCCTTAATTCCTTATTATAAGCACCTAAAATTGCTATAGCGGATTCCAGGAAGAGCCGAGGGACCTGGGCCGGGTGTCAAACTTCTTACCACCATGAGGTGGTTGTGCGTACGTGGGTGCCTACCACCCACGCCCTTCTCGTTCCCCGCATTTTGCCCCACGGATCCCCAGCGGCCTTAATTCCTTATTATAAGCACCTAGAATTGCTATAGCGGATTCCAGGAAGAGCCGAGGGACCTGGGCCGGGTGTCAAACTTCTTACCACCATGAGGTGGTTGCGCGTACATGGGTGCCTACCCGCCACGCCCTCCTGGTTCCCCGCATTTTGCCCCACGGATCCCCAGAGGCTTTATTTCCTTAATATTAGCCCTTAGAATTGCTCTAGCGGATTCCAGGAAGAGCCGAGGGACCTGGGCCGGGTGTCAAAATTCTTACCACCATGAGGTGGTTGCGCGTACATGGGTGCCTACCCGCCACGCCCTCCTGGTTCCCCGCATTTTGCCCCACGGACCCCCAGAGGCCTTAATTCCTTATTATAAGCACCTAAAATTGCTATAGCGGATTCCAGGAAGAGCCGAGGGACCTGGGCCGGGTGTCAAACTTCTTACCACCATGAGGTGGTTGTGCGTACGTGGGTGCCTACCACCCACGCCCTTCTCGTTCCCCGCATTTTGCCCCACGGATCCCCAGCGGCCTTAATTCCTTATTATAAGCACCTAGAATTGCTATAGCGGATTCCAGGAAGAGCCGAGGGACCTGGGCCGGGTGTCAAACTTCTTACCACCATGAGGTGGTTGCGCGTACATGGGTGCCTACCCGCCACGCCCTCCTGGTTCCCCGCATTTTGCCCAACGGACCCCCAGAGGCCTTAATTCCTTAATATAAGCACCTAGAATTGCCATAGCGGATTCCAGGAAGGGCCGAGGGACCTCTGCCGGGTGTCAAACTTCTTACCACCATGAGGTGGTTGTGCGTACATGGGTGCCTACCCGCCACGCCCTTCTTGTTCCCTGCATTTTGCACCACGGACCCTCAGAATCCTTAATTCCTTAATATAAGCACCTAGAATTGCTATAGCGGATTCCAGGAAGAGCCGAGGGACCTGGGCCTTGTGTCAAACTTCTTACCACCATGAGGTGGTTGTGCGTACATGGGTGCCTACCCGCCACGCCCTCCTGGTTCCTCGCATTTTGCCCCACGGTCCCCCAGAATCCTTAATTCCTTAATATAAGCACCTAGAATTGCTATAGCGGATTCCAGGAAGGGCCGAGGGACCTGGGCCGGGTGTCAAACTTCTTACCACCTTGAGGTGGTTGCGCGTACATGGGTGCCTACCCGCCACGCCTTCCTGGTTCCCCGCATTTTGCCCCACGGACCCCCAGAGGCCTTAATTCCTTATTATAAGCACCTAGAATTGCTATAGCAGATTCCAGGAAGAGCCGAGGGACCTGGGCCGGGTGTCAAACTTCTTACCACCATGAGGTGGTTGTGCGTACGTGGGTGCCTACTACCCACGCCCTTCTCGTTCCCGCATTTTGCCCCACGGATCCCCAGCGGCCTTAATTCCTTATTATAAGCACCTAGAATTGCTATAGCGGATTCCAGGAAGAGCCGAGGGACCTGGGCAGGGTGTCAAACTTCTTACCACCATGAGGTGATTGTGCGTACATGGGTGCCTACCCGCCACGCCCTCCTGGTTCACCGCATTTTGCCCCACGGATCCCCAGAGGCTTTATTTCCTTAATATTAGCCTTTAGAATTGCTCTAGCGGATTCCAGGAAGAGCCGAGGGACCTGGGCCGGGTGTCAAACTTCTTACCACCATGAGGTGGTTGCGCGTACATGGGTGCCTACCCGCCACGCCCTCCTGGTTCCCCGCATTTTGCCCCACGGACCCCCAGAGGCCTTAATTCCTTATTATAAGCACCTAGAATTGCTATAGCGGATTCCAGGAAGAGCCGAGGGACCTGGGCCGGGTGTCAAACTTCTTACCACCATGAGGTGGTTGTGCGTACATGGGCGCCTACCCGCCACGCCCTCCTGGTTCCTCGCATTTTGTCCCACGGACCCCCAGAACCCTTAATTCCTTAATATAAGAACCTAGAATTGCTATAGCGGATTCCAGGAAGAGCCGAGGGACCTGGGCCGGGTGTCAAACTTCTTACCACCATGAGGTGGTTGCGCGTACATGGGTGCCTACCCGCCATGCCCTCCTGGTTCCTCGCATTTTGTCCCACGGACCCCCAGAACCCTTAATTCCTTAATATAAGAACCTAGAATTGCTATAGCGGATTCCAGGAAGAGCCGAGAAACCTGGGCCGGGTGTCAAACTTCTTACCACCATGAGGTGGTTGTGCGTACATGGGTGCCTACCCGCCACGCCCTCCTGGTTCCCCGCATTTTGCCCCACGGATCCCCAGAGGCTTTATTTCCTTAATATTAGCCCTTACAATTGCTCTAGCGGATTCCAGGAAGAGCCGAGGGACCTGGGCCGGGTGTCAAACTTCTTACCACCATGAGGTGGTTGCGCGTACATGGGTGCCTACCCGCCACGCCCTCCTGGTTCCCCGCATTTTGCCCCACGGACCCCCAGAGGCCTTAATTCCTTATTATAAGCACCTAAAATTGCTATAGCGGATTCCAGGAAGAGCCGAGGGACCTGGGCCGGGTGTCAAACTTCTTACCACCATGAGGTGGTTGTGCGTACGTGGGTGCCTACCACCCACGCCCTTCTCGTTCCCCGCATTTTGCCCCACGGATCCCCAGCGGCCTTAATTCCTTATTATAAGCACCTAGAATTGCTATAGCGGATTCCAGGAAGAGCCGAGGGACCTGGGCCGGGTGTCAAACTTCTTACCACCATGAGGTGGTTGCGCGTACATGGGTGCCTACCCGCCACGCCCTCCTGGTTCCCCGCATTTTGCCCCACGGATCCCCAGAGGCTTTATTTCCTTAATATTAGCCCTTAGAATTGCTCTAGCGGATTCCAGGAAGAGCCGAGGGACCTGGGCCGGGTGTCAAACTTCTTACCACCATGAGGTGGTTGCGCGTACATGGGTGCCTACCCGCCACGCCCTCCTGGTTCCCCGCATTTTGCCCCACGGACCCCCAGAGGCCTTAATTCCTTATTATAAGCACCTAAAATTGCTATAGCGGATTCCAGGAAGAGCCGAGGGACCTGGGCCGGGTGTCAAACTTCTTACCACCATGAGGTGGTTGTGCGTACGTGGGTGCCTACCACCCACGCCCTTCTCGTTCCCCGCATTTTGCCCCACGGATCCCCAGCGGCCTTAATTCCTTATTATAAGCACCTAGAATTGCTATAGCGGATTCCAGGAAGAGCCGAGGGACCTGGGCCGGGTGTCAAACTTCTTACCACCATGAGGTGGTTGCGCGTACATGGGTGCCTACCCGCCACGCCCTCCTGGTTCCCCGCATTTTGCCCAACGGACCCCCAGAGGCCTTAATTCCTTAATATAAGCACCTAGAATTGCCATAGCGGATTCCAGGAAGGGCCGAGGGACCTCTGCCGGGTGTCAAACTTCTTACCACCATGAGGTGGTTGTGCGTACATGGGTGCCTACCCGCCACGCCCTTCTTGTTCCCTGCATTTTGCACCACGGACCCTCAGAATCCTTAATTCCTTAATATAAGCACCTAGAATTGCTATAGCGGATTCCAGGAAGAGCCGAGGGACCTGGGCCTTGTGTCAAACTTCTTACCACCATGAGGTGGTTGTGCGTACATGGGTGCCTACCCGCCACGCCCTCCTGGTTCCTCGCATTTTGCCCCACGGTCCCCCAGAATCCTTAATTCCTTAATATAAGCACCTAGAATTGCTATAGCGGATTCCAGGAAGGGCCGAGGGACCTGGGCCGGGTGTCAAACTTCTTACCACCTTGAGGTGGTTGCGCGTACATGGGTGCCTACCCGCCACGCCTTCCTGGTTCCCCGCATTTTGCCCCACGGACCCCCAGAGGCCTTAATTCCTTATTATAAGCACCTAGAATTGCTATAGCGGATTCCAGGAAGAGCCGAGGGACCTGGGCCGGGTGTCAAACTTCTTACCACCATGAGGTGGTTGTGCGTACGTGGGTGCCTACTACCCACGCCCTTCTCGTTCCCGCATTTTGCCCCACGGATCCCCAGCGGCCTTAATTCCTTATTATAAGCACCTAGAATTGCTATAGCGGATTCCAGGAAGAGCCGAGGGACCTGGGCAGGGTGTCAAACTTCTTACCACCATGAGGTGATTGTGCGTACATGGGTGCCTACCCGCCACGCCCTCCTGGTTCACCGCATTTTGCCCCACGGATCCCCAGAGGCTTTATTTCCTTAATATTAGCCTTTAGAATTGCTCTAGCGGATTCCAGGAAGAGCCGAGGGACCTGGGCCGGGTGTCAAACTTCTTACCACCATGAGGTGGTTGCGCGTACATGGGTGCCTACCCGCCACGCCCTCCTGGTTCCCCGCATTTTGCCCCACGGACCCCCAGAGGCCTTAATTCCTTATTATAAGCACCTAGAATTGCTATAGCGGATTCCAGGAAGAGCCGAGGGACCTGGGCCGGGTGTCAAACTTCTTACCACCATGAGGTGGTTGTGCGTACATGGGCGCCTACCCGCCACGCCCTCCTGGTTCCTCGCATTTTGTCCCACGGACCCCCAGAACCCTTAATTCCTTAATATAAGAACTTAGAATTGCTATAGCGGATTCCAGGAAGAGCCGAGGGACCTGGGCCGGGTGTCAAACTTCTTACCACCATGAGGTGGTTGCGCGTACATGGGTGCCTACCCGCCATGCCCTCCTGGTTCCTCGCATTTTGTCCCACGGACCCCCAGAACCCTTAATTCCTTAATATAAGAACCTAGAATTGCTATAGCGGATTCCAGGAAGAGCCGAGGGACCTGGGCCGGGTGTCAAACTTTTTACCACCATGAGGTGGTTGTGCGTACATGGGTGCCTACCCGCCACGCCCTCCTGGTTCCCCGCATTTTGCCCCACGGATCCCCAGAGGCTTTATTTCCTTAATATTAGCCCTTACAATTGCTCTAGCGGATTCCAGGAAGAGCCGAGGGACCTGGGCCGGGTGTCAAACTTCTTACCACCATGAGGTGGTTGCGCGTACATGGGTGCCTACCCGCCACGCCCTCCTGGTTCCCCGCATTTTGCCCCACGGACCCCCAGAGGCCTTATTTCCTTAATATTAGCCCTTAGAATTGCTCTAGCGGATTCCAGGAAGAGCCGAGGGACCTGGGCCGGGTGTCAAACTTCTTACCACCATGAGGTGGTTACGCGTACATGGGTGCCTACCCGCCACGCCCTCCTGGTTCCCCGCATTTTGCACCACGGACCCCCAGAGGCCTTAATTCCTTATTATAAGCACCTAGAATTGCTATAGCGGATTCCAGGAAGAGCCGAGGGACCTGGGCCGGGTGTCAAACTTCTTACCACCATGAGGTGGTTGTGCGTACATGGGCGCCTACCCGCCACGCCCTCCTGGTTCCTCGCATTTTGTCCCACGGACCCCCAGAATCCTTAATTCCTTAGTATAAGAACCTAGAATTGCTATAGCGGATTCCAGGAAGAGCCGAGGGACCTGGGCCGGGTGTCAAACTTCTTACCACCATGAGGTGATTGTGCGTACATGGGTGCCTACCCGCCACGCCCTCCTGGTTCCCCGCATTTTGCGCCACGGATCCCCAGAGGCTTTATTTCCTTAATATTAGCCCTTAGAATTGCTCTAGCGGATTCCAGGAAGAGCCGAGGGACCTGGGCCGGGTGTCAAACTTCTTACCACCATGAGGTGGTTGCGCGTACATGGGTGCCTACCCGCCACGCCCTCCTGGTTCCCCGCATTTTGCCCCACGGATCCCCAGAGGCTTTATTTCCTTAATATTAGCCCTTAGAATTGCTCTAGCGGATTCCAGGAAGAGCCGAGGGACCTGGGCCGGGTGTCAAACTTCTTACCACCATGAGGTGGTTGCGCGTACATGGGTGCCTACCCGCCACGCCCTCCTGGTTCCCCGCATTTTGCCCCACGGACCCCCAGAGGCCTTAATTCCTTATTATAAGCACCTAGAATTGCTATAGCGGATTCCAGGAAGAGCCGAGGGACCTGGGCCGGGTGTCAAACTTCTTACCACCATGAGGTGGTTGTGCGTACATGGGCGCCTACCCGCCACGCCCTCCTGGTTCCTCGCATTTTGTCCCACGGACCCCCAGAATCCTTAATTCCTTAATATAAGAACCTAGAATTGCTATAGCGGATTCCAGGAAGAGCCGAGGGACCTGGGCCGGGTGTCAAACTTCTTACCACCATGAGGTGGTTGCGCATACGTGGGTGCCTACCCGCCACGCCCTCCTGGTTTCCCGCATTTTGCCCCACGGATCCCCAGAGGCTTTATTTCCTTAATATTAGCCTTTAGAATTGCTCTAGCGGATTCCAGGAAGAGCCGAGGGACCTGGGCCGGGTGTCAAACTTCTTACCACCATGAGGTGGTTGCGCGTACATGGGTGCCTACCCGCCACGCCCTCCTGGTTCCCCGCATTTTGCCCCACGGACCCCCAGAGGCCTTAATTCCTTATTATAAGCACCTAGAATTGCTATAGCGGATTCCAGGAAGAGCCGAGGGACCTGGGCCGGGTGTCAAACTTCTTACCACCATGAGGTGGTTGTGCGTACATGGGCGCCTACCCACCACGCCCTCCTGGTTCCTCGCATTTTGTCCCACGGACCCCCAGAACCCTTAATTCCTTAATATAAGAACCTAGAATTGCTCTAGCGGATTCCAGGAAGAGCCGAGGGACCTGGGCCGGGTGTCAAACTTCTTACCACCATGAGGTGGTTGCGCGTACATGGGTGCCTACCCGCCACGCCCTCCTGGTTCCTCGCATTTTGTCCCACGGACCCCCAGAACCCTTAATTCCTTAATATAAGAACCTAGAATTGCTATAGCGGATTCCAGGAAGAACCGAGGGACCTGGGCCGGGTGTCAAACTTCTTACCACCATGAGGTGGTTGTGCGTACATGGGTGCCTACCGACCACGCCCTCCTGGTTCCCCGCATTTTGCCCCACGGATCCCCAGAGGCTTTATTTCTTAATATAAGAACCTAGAATTGCTATAGCGGATTCCAGGAAGAGCCGAGGGACCTGGGCCGGGTGTCAAACTTCTTACCACCATGAGGTGGTTGCGCGTACATGGGTGCCTACCCGCCACGCCCTCCTGGTTCCTCGCATTTTGTCCCACGGACCCCCAGAACCCTTAATTCCTTAATATAAGAACCTAGAATTGCTATAGCGGATTCCAGGAAGAGCCGAGGGACCTGGGCCGGGTGTCAAACTTCTTACCACCATGAGGTGGTTGTGCGTACATGGGTGCCTACCCGCCACGCCCTCCTGGTTCCCCGCATTTTGCCCCACGGATCCCCAGAAGCTTTATTTCCTTAATATTAGCCCTTACAATTGCTCTAGCGGATTCCAGGAAGAGCCGAGGGACCTGGGCCGGGTGTCAAACTTCTTACCACCATGAGGTGGTTGCGCGTACATGGGTGCCTACCCGCCACGCCCTCCTGGTTCCCCGCATTTTGCCCCACGGACCCCCAGAGGCCTTATTTCCTTAATATTAGCCCTTAGAATTGCTCTAGCGGATTCCAGGAAGAGCCGAGGGACCTGGGCCGGGTGTCAAACTTCTTACCACCTTGAGGTGGTTACGCGTACATGGGTGCCTACCCGCCACGCCCTCCTGGTTCCCCGCATTTTGCCCCACGGACCCCCAGAATCCTTAATTCCTTAATATAAGCACCTAGAATTGCTATAGCGGATTCCAGGAAGAGCCGAGGGACCTGGGCCGGGTGTCAAACTTCTTACAACCTTGAGGTGGTTGTGCGTACATGGGTGCCTACCGACCACGCCCTCCTGGTTCCCCGCATTTTGCCCCACGGATCCCCAGAGGCTTTATTTCAATAATATTAGCACTTAGAATTGCTATAGCGGATTCCAGGAAGAGCCGAGGGACCTGGGCCGGGTGTCAAACTTCTTACCACCATGAGGTGGTTGCGCGTACATGGGTGCCTACCCGCCTCGCCCTCCTGGTTTCCCGCATTTTGCCCCACGGATCCCCAGAGGCCTTAATTCCTTAACATAAGCACTTAGAATTGCTATAGCGCATTCCAGGAAGAGCCGAGGGACCAGGGCAGGGTGTCAAACTTCTTACCACCATGAGGTGATTGTGCGTACATGGGTGCCTACCCGCCACGCCCTCCTGGTTCCCCGCATTTTGCCCCACGGATCCCCAGAGGCTTTATTTCCTTAATATTAGCCCTTAGAATTGCTCTAGCGGATTCAAGGAAGAGCCGAGGGACCTGGGCCGGGTGTCAAACTTCTTACCACCATGAGGTGGTTGCGCGTACATGGGTGCCTACCCGCCACGCCCTCCTGGTTCCCCGCATTTTGCCCCACGGACCCCCAGAGGCCTTAATTCCTTATTATAAGCACCTAGAATTGCTATAGCGGATTCCAGGAAGAGCCGAGGGACCTGGGCCGGGTGTCAAACTTCTTACCACCATGAGGTGGTTGTGCGTACATGGGCGCCTACCCGCCACGCCCTCCTGGTTCCTCGCATTTTGTCCCACGGACCCCCAGAATCCTTAATTCCTTAATATAAGAACCTAGAATTGCTATAGCGGATTCCAGGAAGAGCCGAGGGACCTGGGCCGGGTGTCAAACTTCTTACCACCATGAGGTGGTTGCGCATACATGGGTGCCTACCCGCCACGCCCTCCTGGTTTCCCGCATTTTGCCCCACGAACCCCCAGAATCCTTAATTCCTTAATATAAGCACCTAGAATTGCTATAGCGGATTCCAGGAAGAGCCGAGGGAACTGGGCCGGGTGTCAAACTTCTTACCACCATGAGGTGGTTGTGCGTACGTAGGTGCCTACCACCCACGCCCTTCTCGTTCCCCGCATTTTGCCCCACGGATCCCCAGCGGCCTTAATTCCTTATTATAAGCACCTAGATTTGCTATAGCGGATTCCAGGAAGAGCCGAGGGACCTGGGCAGGGGGTCAAACTTCTTACCACCATGAGGTGGTTGCGCGTACATGGGTGCCTACCCGCCACGCCCTCCTGGTTCCCCGCATTTTGCCCCACGGACCCCCAGAGGCCTTAATTCCTTATTATAAGCACCTAGAATTGCTATAGCGGATTCCAGGAAGAGCCGAGGGACCTGGGCCGTGTGTCAAACTTCTTACAACCTTGAGGTGGTTGTGCGTACATGGGTGCCTACCGACCACGCCCTCCTGGTTCCCCGCATTTTGCCCCACGGTTCCCCAGAGGCTTTAATTCCTTAATATAAGCACTTAGAATTGCTATAGCGGATTCCAGGAAGAGCCGAGGGACCTGGGCCGGGTGTCAAACTTCTTACCACCATGAGGTGGTTGTGCGTAGATGGGTGCCTACCCGCCACGCCCTCCTGGTTCCCTGCATTTTGCCCCACGGATCCCCAGAGGCCTTATTTCCTTAATATAAGCACCTAGAATTACTCTAGCGGATTCCAGGAAGGTCCGAGGGACCTGGGCCGGGTGTCAAACTTTTTACCACCATGAGGTGGTTGTGCGTACATGGGTGCCTACCCGCCACGCCCTCCTGGTTCCCCGCATTTTGCCCCACGGACGCCCAGAGGCCTTAATTCCTTATTATAAGCACCTAGAATTGCTATAGCGGATTCCAGGAAGAACCGAGGGACCTGGGCCGGGTGTTAAACTTTTTACCACCTTGAGGTGGTTGTGCGTACATGGGTGCCTACCCGCCACGCCCTCCAGGTTCCCTGCATTTTGCCCAACGGATCCCCAGATGACTTATTTCCTTAATATAAGCACCTAGAATTGCTATAGCGGATTCCAGGAAGGGCCGAGGGACCTGGGCCGGGTGTCAAACTTCTTACCACCATGAGGTGGTTGTGCGTACATGGGTGCCTACCCGCCACGCCCTCCTGGTTCCTCGCATTTTGCCCCACGGACCCCCAGAGTCCTTAATTTCCTTATTATAAGCACCTAGAATTGCTATAGCGGATTCCAGGAAGAGCCGAGGGACCTGGGCCGGGTGTCAAACTTTTTACCACCATGAGGTGGTTGTGCGTACATGGGTGCCTACCACCCACGCCCTCCTGGTTTCCCGCATTTTGCCCCACGAACCCCCAGAATCCTTAATTCCTTAATATAAGCACCTAGAATTGCTATAGCAGATTCCAGGAAGAGCCGAGGGACCAGGGCCGGGTGTCAAACTTCTTACCACCATGAGGTGGTTGTGCGTACGTGGGTGCCTACCACCCACGCCCTTCTCGTTCCCCGCATTTTGCCCCACGGATCCCCAGCGGCCTTAATTCCTTATTATAAGCACCTAGAATTGCTATAGCGGATTCCAGGAAGAGCCGAGGGACCTGGGCCGGGTGTCAAACTTCTTACCACCATGAGGTGGTTGCGCGTACATGGGTGCCTACCCGCCACGCCCTCCTGGTTCCCCGCATTTTGCCCCACGGACCCCCAGAGGCCTTAATTCCTTATTATAAGCACCTAGAATTGCTATAGCGGATTCCAGGAAGGGCCGAGGGACCTGGGCCGGGTATCAAACTTCTTACAACCTTGAGGTGGTTGTGCGTACATGGGTGCCTACCGACCACGCCCTCCTGGTTCCCCGCATTTTGCCCCACGGTTCCCCAGAGGCTTTAATTCCTTAATATAAGCACTTAGAATTGCTATAGCGCATTCCAGGAAGGGCCGAGGGACCTGGGCCGGGTGTCAAACTTCTTACCACCATGAGGTGGTTGCGCGTACATGGGTGCCTACCCGCCACGCCCTCCAGGTTCCCTGCATTTTGCCCAACGGATCCCCAGATGACTTATTTCCTTAATATAAGCACCTAGAATTGCTATAGCGGATTCCAGGAAGAGCCGAGGGACCTGGGCCGGGTGTCAAACTTCTTACCACCATGAGGTGGTTGTGCGTACATGGGTGCCTACCCGCCACGCCCTTCTGGTTTCCCGCATTTTGCCCCACGGACCCCCAGATGCCTTAATTCCTTATTAGAAGCACCTAGAATTGCTATAGCGGATTCCAGGAAGAGCCGAGGGACCTGGGCCGGGTGTCAAACTTTTTACCACCATGAGGTGGTTGTGCGTACATGGGTGCCTACCCGCCACGCCCTCCTGGTTTCCCGCATTTTGCCCCACGGACCGCCAGCGGCCTTAATTCCTTAGTATAAGCACCTAGAATTGCTATAGCGGATTCCAGGAAGAGCCGAGGGACCAGGGCCGGGTGTCAAACTTCTTACCACCATGAGGTGGTTGTGCGTACGTGGGTGCCTACCACCCACGCCCTTCTCGTTCCCCGCATTTTGCCCCACGGATCCCCAGCGGCCTTAATTCCTTATTATAAGCACCTAGAATTGCTATAGCGGATTCCAGGAAGAGCCGAGGGACCTGGGCCGGGTGTCAAACTTCTTACCACCATGAGGTGGTTGCGCGTACATGGGTGCCTACCCGCCATGCCCTCCTGGTTCCCCGCATTTTGCCCCACGGACCCCCAGAGGCCTTAATTCCTTATTATAAGCACCTAGAATTGCTATAGCGGATTCCAGGAAGGGCCGAGGGACCTGGGCCGGGTATCAAACTTCTTACAACCTTGAGGTGGTTGTGCGTACATGGGTGCCTACCGACCACGCCCTCCTGGTTCCCCGCATTTTGCCCCACGGTTCCCCAGAGGCTTTAATTCCTTAATATAAGCACTTAGAATTGCTATAGCGGATTCCAGGAAGGGCCGAGGGACCTGGTCCGGGTGTCAAACTTCTTACAACCTTGAGGTGGTTGTGCGTACATGGGTGCCTACCCGCCACGCCATCCTGGTTCCTTGCATTTTGCCCAACGGACCCCCAGAATCCTTAATTCCTTAATATAAGCACCTAGAATTGCTATAGCGGATTCCAGGAAGAGCCGAGGGACCTGGGCCGGGTGTCAAACTTCTTACCACCATGAGGTGGTTGTGCGTAGATGGGTGCCTACCCGCCACGCCCTCCTGGTTCCCTGCATTTTGCCCCACGGATCCCCAGAGGCCTTATTTCCTTAATATAAGCACCTAGAATTACTCTAGCGGATTCCAGGAAGGTCCGAGGGACCTGGGCCATGTGTCAAACTTTTTACCACCATGAGGTGGTTGTGCGTACATGGGTGCCTACCCGCCACGCCCTCCTGGTTCCCCGCATTTTGCCCCACGGACCCCCAGAGGCCTTAATTCCTTATTATAAGCACCTAGAATTGCTATAGCGGATTCCAGGAAGAGCCGAGGACCTGGGCCGTGTGTCAAACTTCTTACCACCATGAGGTGGTTGTGCGTACATGGGTGCCTACCCGCCACGCCCTCCTGGTTCCCCGCATTTTGCCCCACGGTTCCCCAGAGGCTTTAATTCCTTAATATAAGCACTTAGAATTGCTATAGCGGATTCCAGGAAGAGCCGAGGGACCTGGGCCGGGTGTCAAACTTCTTACCACCATGAGGTGGTTGTGCGTAGATGGGTGCCTACCCGCCACGCCCTCCTGGTTCCCTGCATTTTGCCCCACGGATCCCCAGAGGCCTTATTTCCTTAATATAAGCACCTAGAATTACTCTAGCGGATTCCAGGAAGGTCCGAGGGACCTGGGCCGGGTGTCAAACTTTTTACCACCATGAGGTGGTTGTGCGTACATGGGTGCCTACCCGCCACGCCCTCCTGGTTCCCCGCATTTTGCCCCACGGACGCCCAGAGGCCTTAATTCCTTATTATAAGCACCTAGAATTGCTATAGCGGATTCCAGGAAGAACCGAGGGACCTGGGTCGGGTGTTAAACTTTTTACCACCTTGAGGTGGTTGTGCGTACATGGGTGCCTACCCGCCACGCCCTCCAGGTTCCCTGCATTTTGCCCAACGGATCCCCAGATGACTTATTTCCTTAATATAAGCACCTTGAATTGCTATAGCGGATTCCAGGAAGGGCCGAGGGACCTGGGCCGGGTGTCAAACTTCTTACCACCATGAGGTGGTTGTGCGTACATGGGTGCCTACCCGCCACGCCCTCCTGGTTCCTCGCATTTTGCCCCACGGACCCCCAGATTCCTTAATTTCCTTATTATAAGCACCTAGAATTGCTATAGCGGATTCCAGGAAGAGCCGAGGGACCTGGGCCGGGTGTCAAACTTTTTACCACCATGAGGTGGTTGTGCGTACATGGGTGCCTACCACCCACGCCCTCCTGGTTTCCCGCATTTTGCCCCACGAACCCCCAGAATCCTTAATTCCTTAATATAAGCACCTAGAATTGCTATAGCGGATTCCAGGAAGAGCCGAGGGACCAGGGCCGGGTGTCAAACTTCTTACCACCATGAGGTGGTTGTGCGTACGTGGGTGCCTACCACCCACGCCTTTTTCGTTCCCCGCATTTTGCCCCACGGATCCCCAGCGGCCTTAATTCCTTATTATAAGCACCTAGAATTGCTATAGCGGATTCCAGGAAGAGCCGAGGGACCTGGGCCGGGTGTCAAACTTCTTACCACCATGAGGTGGTTGCGCGTACATGGGTGCCTACCCGCCACGCCCTCCTGGTTCCCCGCATTTTGCCCCACGGACCCCCAGAGGCCTTAATTCCTTATTATAAGCACCTAGAATTGCTATAGCGGATTCCAGGAAGGGCCGAGGGACCTGGGCCGGGTATCAAACTTCTTACAACCTTGAGGTGGTTGTGCGTACATGGGTGCCTACCGACCACGCCCTCCTGGTTCCCCGCATTTTGCCCCACGGTTCCCCAGAGGCTTTAATTCCTTAATATAAGCACTTAGAATTGCTATAGCGCATTCCAGGAAGGGCCGAGGGACCTGGGCCGGGTGTCAAACTTCTTACCACCATGAGGTGGTTGCGCGTACATGGGTGCCTACCCGCCACGCCCTCCAGGTTCCCTGCATTTTGCCCAACGGATCCCCAGATGACTTATTTCCTTAATATAAGCACCTAGAATTGCTATAGCGGATTCCAGGAAGAGCCGAGGGACCTGGGCCGGGTGTCAAACTTCTTACCACCATGAGGTGGTTGTGCATACATGGGTGCCTACCCGCCACGCCCTTCTGGTTTCCCGCATTTTGCCCCACGGACCCCCAGATGCCTTAATTCCTTATTAGAAGCACCTAGAATTGCTATAGCGGATTCCAGGAAGAGCCGAGGGACCTGGGTCGGGTGTCAAACTTTTTACCACCATGAGGTGGTTGTGCGTACATGGGTGCCTACCCGCCACGCCCTCCTGGTTTCCCGCATTTTGCCCCACGGACCGCCAGCGGCCTTAATTCCTTAGTATAAGCACCTAGAATTGCTATAGCGGATTCCAGGAAGAGCCGAGGGACCAGGGCCGGTTGTCAAACTTCTTACCACCATGAGGTGGTTGTGCGTACGTGGGTGCCTACCACCCACGCCCTTCTCGTTCCCCGCATTTTGCCCCACGGATCCCCAGCGGCCTTAATTCCTTATTATAAGCACCTAGAATTGCTATAGCGGATTCCAGGAAGAGCCGAGGGACCTGGGCCGGGTGTCAAACTTCTTACCACCATGAGGTGGTTGCGCGTACATGGGTGCCTACCCGCCATGCCCTCCTGGTTCCCCGCATTTTGCCCCACGGACCCCCAGAGGCCTTAATTCCTTATTATAAGCACCTAGAATTGCTATAGCGGATTCCAGGAAGGGCCGAGGGACCTGGGCCGGGTATCAAACTTCTTACAACCTTGAGGTGGTTGTGCGTACATGGGTGCCTACCGACCACGCCCTCCTGGTTCCCCGCATTTTGCCCCACGGTTCCCCAGAGGCTTTAATTCCTTAATATAAGCACTTAGAATTGCTATAGCGGATTCCAGGAAGGGCCGAGGGACCTGGTCCGGGTGTCAAACTTCTTACAACCTTGAGGTGGTTGTGCGTACATGGGTGCCTACCCGCCACGCCATCCTGGTTCCTTGCATTTTGCCCAACGGACCCCCAGAATCCTTAATTCCTTAATATAAGCACCTAGAATTGCTATAGCGGATTCCAGGAAGAGCCGAGGGACCTGGGCCGGGTGTCAAACTTCTTACCACCATGAGGTGGTTGTGCGTAGATGGGTGCCTACCCGCCACGCCCTCCTGGTTCTCTGCATTTTGCCCCACGGATCCCCAGAGGCCTTATTTCCTTAATATAAGCACCTAGAATTACTCTAGCGGATTCCAGGAAGGTCCGAGGGACCTGGGCCGGGTGTCAAACTTTTTACCACCATGAGGTGGTTGTGCGTACATGGGTGCCTACCCGCCACGCCCTCCTGGTTCCCCGCATTTTGCCCCACGGACCCCCAGAGGCCTTAATTCCTTATTATAAGCACCTAGAATTGCTATAGCGGATTCCAGGAAGAGCCGAGGGACCTGGGCCGTGTGTCAAACTTCTTACCACCATGAGGTGGTTGTGCGTACATGGGTGCCTACCCGCCACGCCCTCCTGGTTCCTCGCATTTTGCCCCACGGACCCTCAGAATCCTTAATTCCTTAATATAAGCACCTAGAATTGCTATAGCGGATTCCAGGAAGAGCCGAGGGACCTGGGCCGGATGTCAAACTTCTTACCACCATGAGGTGGTTGCGCGTACATGGGTGCCTACCCGCCACGCCCTCCTGGTTCCCCGCATTTTGCCCCACGGACCGCCAGAGGCCTTAATTCCTTAGTATAAGCACCTAGAATTGCTATAGCGGATTCCAGGAAGAGCCGAGGGACCTGGGCCGTGTGTCAAACTTCTTACCACCATGAGGTGGTTGTGCGTACATGGGTGCCTACCCGCCACGCCCTCCTGGTTCCTCGCATTTTGCCCCACGGACCCTCAGAATCCTTAATTCCTTAATATAAGCACCTAGAATTGCTATAGCGGATTCCAGGAAGAGCCGAGGGACCTGGGCCGGGTGTCAAACTTCTTACCACCATGAGGTGGTTGCGCGTACATGGGTGCCTACCCGCCACGCCCTCCTGGTTCCCCGCATTTTGCCCCACGGACCGCCAGAGGCCTTAATTCCTTAGTATAAGCACCTAGAATTGCTATAGCGGATTCCAGGAAGAGCCGAGGGACCTGGGCCGTGTGTCAAACTTCTTACCACCATGAGGTGGTTGTGCGTACATGGGTGCCTACCCGCCACGCCCTCCTGGTTCCTCGCATTTTGCCCCACGGACCCTCAGAATCCTTAATTCCTTAATATAAGCACCTAGAATTGCTATAGCGGATTCCAGGAAGAGCCGAGGGACCTGGGCCGGATGTCAAACTTCTTACCACCATGAGGTGGTTGCGCGTACATGGGTGCCTACCCGCCACGCCCTCCTGGTTCCCCGCATTTTGCCCCACGGACCGCCAGAGGCCTTAATTCCTTAGTATAAGCACCTAGAATTGCTATAGCGGATTCCAGGAAGAGCCGAGGGACCTGGGCCGTGTGTCAAACTTCTTACCACCATGAGGTGGTTGTGCGTACATGGGTGCCTACCCGCCACGCCCTCCTGGTTCCTCGCATTTTGCCCCACGGACCCTCAGAATCCTTAATTCCTTAATATAAGCACCTAGAATTGCTATAGCGGATTCCAGGAAGAGCCGAGGGACCTGGGCCGGGTGTCAAACTTCTTACCACCATGAGGTGGTTGCGCGTACATGGGTGCCTACCCGCCACGCCCTCCTGGTTCCCCGCATTTTGCCCCACGGACCGCCAGAGGCCTTAATTCCTTAGTATAAGCACCTAGAATTGCTATAGCGGATTCCAGGAAGAGCCGAGGGACCTGGGCCGTGTGTCAAACTTCTTACCACCATGAGGTAGTTGTGCGTACATGGGTGCCTACCCGCCACGCCCTCCTGGTTCCTCGCATTTTGCCCCACGGTCCCCCAGAATCCTTAATTCCTTAATATAAGCACCTAGAATTGCTATAGCGGATTCCAGGAAGGGCCGAGGGACCTGGGCCGGGTGTCAAACTTCTTACCACCTTGAGGTGATTGCGCGTACATGGGTGCCTACCCGCCACGCCTTCCTGGTTCGCCGCATTTTGCCCCACGGATCCCCAGAGGCCTTAATTCCTTATTATAAGCACCTAGAATTGCTATAGCGGATTCCAGGAAGAGCCGAGGGACCTGGGCCGGGTGTCAAACTTCTTACCACCATGAGGTGGTTGTGCGTACGTGGGTGCCTACTACCCAAGCCCTTCTCGTTCCCCGCATTTTGCCCCACGGATCCCCAGCGGCCTTAATTCCTTATTATAAGCACCTAGAATTGCTATAGCGGATTCCAGGAAGAGCCGAGGGACCTGGGCAGGGTGTCAAACTTCTTACCACCATGAGGTGATTGTGCGTACATGGGTGCCTACCCGCCACGCCCTCCTGGTTCCTCGCATTTTGCCCCACGGACCCTCAGAATCCTTAATTCCTTAATATAAGCACCTAGAATTGCTATAGCGGATTCCAGGAAGAGCCGAGGGACCTGGGCCGGATGTCAAACTTCTTACCACCATGAGGTGGTTGCGCGTACATGGGTGCCTACCCGCCACGCCCTCCTGGTTCCCCGCATTTTGCCCCACGGACCGCCAGAGGCCTTAATTCCTTAGTATAAGCACCTAGAATTGCTATAGCGGATTCCAGGAAGAGCCGAGGGACCTGGGCCGTGTGTCAAACTTCTTACCACCATGAGGTGGTTGTGCGTACATGGGTGCCTACCCGCCACGCCCTCCTGGTTCCTCGCATTTTGCCCCACGGACCCTCAGAATCCTTAATTCCTTAATATAAGCACCTAGAATTGCTATAGCGGATTCCAGGAAGAGCCGAGGGACCTGGGCCGGGTGTCAAACTTCTTACCACCATGAGGTGGTTGCGCGTACATGGGTGCCTACCCGCCACGCCCTCCTGGTTCCCCGCATTTTGCCCCACGGACCGCCAGAGGCCTTAATTCCTTAGTATAAGCACCTAGAATTGCTATAGCGGATTCCAGGAAGAGCCGAGGGACCTGGGCCGTGTGTCAAACTTCTTACCACCATGAGGTGGTTGTGCGTACATGGGTGCCTACCCGCCACGCCCTCCTGGTTCCTCGCATTTTGCCCCACGGACCCTCAGAATCCTTAATTCCTTAATATAAGCACCTAGAATTGCTATAGCGGATTCCAGGAAGAGCCGAGGGACCTGGGCCGGATGTCAAACTTCTTACCACCATGAGGTGGTTGCGCGTACATGGGTGCCTACCCGCCACGCCCTCCTGGTTCCCCGCATTTTGCCCCACGGACCGCCAGAGGCCTTAATTCCTTAGTATAAGCACCTAGAATTGCTATAGCGGATTCCAGGAAGAGCCGAGGGACCTGGGCCGTGTGTCAAACTTCTTACCACCATGAGGTGGTTGTGCGTACATGGGTGCCTACCCGCCACGCCCTCCTGGTTCCTCGCATTTTGCCCCACGGACCCTCAGAATCCTTAATTCCTTAATATAAGCACCTAGAATTGCTATAGCGGATTCCAGGAAGAGCCGAGGGACCTGGGCCGGGTGTCAAACTTCTTACCACCATGAGGTGGTTGCGCGTACATGGGTGCCTACCCGCCACGCCCTCCTGGTTCCCCGCATTTTGCCCCACGGACCGCCAGAGGCCTTAATTCCTTAGTATAAGCACCTAGAATTGCTATAGCGGATTCCAGGAAGAGCCGAGGGACCTGGGCCGTGTGTCAAACTTCTTACCACCATGAGGTAGTTGTGCGTACATGGGTGCCTACCCGCCACGCCCTCCTGGTTCCTCGCATTTTGCCCCACGGTCCCCCAGAATCCTTAATTCCTTAATATAAGCACCTAGAATTGCTATAGCGGATTCCAGGAAGGGCCGAGGGACCTGGGCCGGGTGTCAAACTTCTTACCACCTTGAGGTGATTGCGCGTACATGGGTGCCTACCCGCCACGCCTTCCTGGTTCGCCGCATTTTGCCCCACGGATCCCCAGAGGCCTTAATTCCTTATTATAAGCACCTAGAATTGCTATAGCGGATTCCAGGAAGAGCCGAGGGACCTGGGCCGGGTGTCAAACTTCTTACCACCATGAGGTGGTTGTGCGTACGTGGGTGCCTACTACCCAAGCCCTTCTCGTTCCCCGCATTTTGCCCCACGGATCCCCAGCGGCCTTAATTCCTTATTATAAGCACCTAGAATTGCTATAGCGGATTCCAGGAAGAGCCGAGGGACCTGGGCAGGGTGTCAAACTTCTTACCACCATGAGGTGATTGTGCGTACATGGGTGCCTACCCGCCACGCCCTCCTGGTTCACCGCATTTTGCCCCACGGATCCCCAGAGGCTTTATTTCCTTAATATTAGCCCTTAGAATTGCTCTAGCGGATTCCAGGAAGAGCCGAGGGACCTGGGCCGGGTGTCAAACTTCTTACCACCAAGAGGTGGTTGCGCGTACATGGGTGCCTACCCGCCACACCCTCCTGGTTCCCCGCATTTTGCCCCACGGACCCCCAGAGGCCTTAATTCCTTATTATAAGCACCTAGAATTGCTATAGCGGATTCCAGGAAGAGCCGAGGGACCTGGGCCGGGTGTCAAACTTCTTACCACCATGAGGTGGTTGTGCGTACATGGGCGCCTACCCGCCACGCCCTCCTGGTTCCTCGCATTTTGTCCCACGGACCCCCAGAACCCTTAATTCCTTAATATAAGAACCTAGAATTGCTATAGCGGATTCCAGGAAGAGCCGAGGGACCTGGGCCGGATGTCAAACTTCTTACCACCATGAGGTGGTTGCGCGTACATGGGTGCCTACCCGCCACGCCCTCCTGGTTCCCCGCATTTTGCCCCACGGACCGCCAGAGGCCTTAATTCCTTAGTATAAGCACCTAGAATTGCTATAGCGGATTCCAGGAAGAGCCGAGGGACCTGGGCCGTGTGTCAAACTTCTTACCACCATGAGGTGGTTGTGCGTACATGGGTGCCTACCCGCCACGCCCTCCTGGTTCCTCGCATTTTGCCCCACGGACCCTCAGAATCCTTAATTCCTTAATATAAGCACCTAGAATTGCTATAGCGGATTCCAGGAAGAGCCGAGGGACCTGGGCCGGGTGTCAAACTTCTTACCACCATGAGGTGGTTGCGCGTACATGGGTGCCTACCCGCCACGCCCTCCTGGTTCCCCGCATTTTGCCCCACGGACCGCCAGAGGCCTTAATTCCTTAGTATAAGCACCTAGAATTGCTATAGCGGATTCCAGGAAGAGCCGAGGGACCTGGGCCGTGTGTCAAACTTCTTACCACCATGAGGTAGTTGTGCGTACATGGGTGCCTACCCGCCACGCCCTCCTGGTTCCTCGCATTTTGCCCCACGGTCCCCCAGAATCCTTAATTCCTTAATATAAGCACCTAGAATTGCTATAGCGGATTCCAGGAAGGGCCGAGGGACCTGGGCCGGGTGTCAAACTTCTTACCACCTTGAGGTGGTTGCGCGTACATGGGTGCCTACCCGCCACGCCTTCCTGGTTCGCCGCATTTTGCCCCACGGACCCCCAGAGGCCTTAATTCCTTATTATAAGCACCTAGAATTGCTATAGCGGATTCCAGGAAGAGCCGAGGGACCTGGGCCGGGTGTCAAACTTCTTACTACCATGAGGTGGTTGTGCGTACGTGGGTGCCTACTACCAAAGCCCTTCTCGTTCCCCGCATTTTGCCCCACGGATCCCCAGCGGCCTTAATTCCTTATTATAAGCACCTAGAATTGCTATAGCGGATTCCAGGAAGAGCCGAGGGACCTGGGCAGGGTGTCAAACTTCTTACCACCATGAGGTGATTGTGCGTACATGGGTGCCTACCCGCCACGCCCTCCTGGTTCACCGCATTTTGCCCCACGGATCCCCAGAGGCTTTATTTCCTTAATATTAGCCCTTAGAATTGCTCTAGCGGATTCCAGGAAGAGCCGAGGGACCTGGGCCGGGTGTCAAACTTCTTACCACCATGAGGTGGTTACGCGTACATGGGTGCCTACCCGCCACGCCCTCCTGGTTCCCCGCATTTTGCACCACGGACCCCCAGAGGCCTTAATTCCTTATTATAAGCACCTAGAATTGCTATAGCGGATTCCAGGAAGAGCCGAGGGACCTGGGCCGGGTGTCAAACTTTTTACCACCATGAGGTGGTTGTGCGTACATGGGTGCCTACCCGCCACGCCCTCCTGGTTCCTCGCATTTTGCCCCACGGTCCCCCAGAATCCTTAATTCCTTAATATAAGCACCTAGAATTGCTATAGCGGATTCCAGGAAGGGCCGAGGGACCTGGGCCGGGTGTCAAACTTCTTACCACCTTGAGGTGGTTGCGCGTACATGGGTGCCTACCCGCCACGCCTTCCTGGTTCCCCGCATTTTGCCCCACGGACCCCCAGAGGCCTTAATTCCTTATTATAAGCACCTAGAATTGCTATAGCGGATTCCAGGAAGAGCCGAGGGACCTGGGCCGGGTGTCAAACTTCTTACCACCATGAGGTGGTTGTGCGTACGTGGGTGCCTACTACCCACGCCCTTCTCGTTCCCGCATTTTGCCCCACGGATCCCCAGCGGCCTTAATTCCTTATTATAAGCACCTAGAATTGCTATAGCGGATTCCAGGAAGAGCCGAGGGACCTGGGCAGGGTGTCAAACTTCTTACCACCATGAGGTGATTGTGCGTACATAGGTGCCTACCCGCCACGCCCTCCTGGTTCACCGCATTTTGCCCCACGGATCCCCAGAGGCTTTATTTCCTTAATATTAGCCTTTAGAATTGCTCTAGCGGATTCCAGGAAGAGCCGAGGGACCTGGGCCGGGTGTCAAACTTCTTACCACCATGAGGTGGTTGCGCGTACATGGGTGCCTACCCGCCACGCCCTCCTGGTTCCCCGCATTTTGCCCCACGGACCCCCAGAGGCCTTAATTCCTTATTATAAGCACCTAGAATTGCTATAGCGGATTCCAGGAAGAGCCGAGGGACCTGGGCCGGGTGTCAAACTTCTTACCACCATGAGGTGGTTGTGCGTACATGGGCGCCTACCCGCCACGCCCTCCTGGTTCCTCGCATTTTGTCCCACGGACCCCCAGAACCCTTAATTCCTTAATATAAGAACCTAGAATTGCTATAGCGGATTCCAGGAAGAGCCGAGGGACCTGGGCCGGGTGTCAAACTTCTTACCACCATGAGGTGGTTGCGCGTACATGGGTGCCTACCCGCCATGCCCTCCTGGTTCCTCGCATTTTGTCCCACGGACCCCCAGAACCCTTAATTCCTTAATATAAGAACCTAGAATTGCTATAGCGGATTCCAGGAAGAGCCGAGGGACCTGGGCCGGGTGTCAAACTTCTTACCACCATGAGGTGGTTGTGCGTACATGGGTGCCTACCCGCCACGCCCTCCTGGTTCCCCGCATTTTGCCCCACGGATCCCCAGAGGCTTTATTTCCTTAATATTAGCCCTTACAATTGCTCTAGCGGATTCCAGGAAGAGCCGAGGGACCTGGGCCGGGTGTCAAACTTCTTACCACCATGAGGTGGTTGCGCGTACATGGGTGCCTACCCGCCACGCCCTCCTGGTTCCCCGCATTTTGCCCCACGGACCCCCAGAGGCCTTATTTCCTTAATATTAGCCCTTAGAATTGCTCTAGCGGATTCCAGGAAGAGCCGAGGGACCTGGGCCGGGTGTCAAACTTCTTACCACCATGAGGTGGTTACGCGTACATGGGTGCCTACCCGCCACGCCCTCCTGGTTCCCCGCATTTTGCACCACGGACCCCCAGAGGCCTTAATTCCTTATTATAAGCACCTAGAATTGCTATAGCGGATTCCAGGAAGAGCCGAGGGACCTGGGCCGGGTGTCAAACTTCTTACCACCATGAGGTGGTTGTGCGTACATGGGCGCCTACCCGCCACGCCCTCCTGGTTCCTCGCATTTTGTCCCACGGACCCCCAGAATCCTTAATTCCTTAGTATAAGAACCTAGAATTGCTATAGCGGATTCCAGGAAGAGCCGAGGGACCTGGGCCGGGTGTCAAACTTCTTACCACCATGAGGTGATTGTGCGCACATGGGTGCCTACCCGCCACGCCCTCCTGGTTCCCCGCATTTTGCGCCACGGATCCCCAGAGGCTTTATTTCCTTATTATAAGCACCTAGAATTGCTATAGCGGATTCCAGGAAGAGCCGAGGGACCTGGGCCGGGTGTCAAACTTCTTACCACCATGAGGTGGTTGCGCGTACATGGGTGCCTACCCGCCACGCCCTCCTGGTTCCCCGCATTTTGCCCCACGGATCCCCAGAATCCTTAATTCCTTAATATAAGAACCTAGAATTGCTATAGCGGATTCCAGGAAGAGCCGAGGGACCTGGGCCGGGTGTCAAACTTCTTACCACCATGAGGTGGTTGTGCGTACATGGGTGCCTACCGACCACGCCCTCCTGGTTCCCCGCATTTTGCCCCACGGATCCCCAGAGGCTTTATTTCTTAATATAAGAACCTAGAATTGCTATAGCGGATTCCAGGAAGAGCCGAGGGACCTGGGCCGGGTGTCAAACTTCTTACCACCATGAGGTGGTTGCGCGTACATGGGTGCCTACCCGCCACGCCCTCCTGGTTCCTCGCATTTTGTCCCACGGACCCCCAGAACCCTTAATTCCTTAATATAAGAACCTAGAATTGCTATAGCGGATTCCAGGAAGAACCGAGGGACCTGGGCCGGGTGTCAAACTTCTTACCACCATGAGGTGGTTGTGCGTACATGGGTGCCTACCCGCCACGCCCTCCTGGTTCCCCGCATTTTGCCCCACGGATCCCCAGAGGCTTTATTTCCTTAATATTAGCCCTTACAATTGCTCTAGCGGATTCCAGGAAGAGCCGAGGGACCTGGGCCGGGTGTCAAACTTTTTACCACCATGAGGTGGTTGCGCGTACATGGGTGCCTACCCGCCACGCCCTCCTGGTTCCCCGCATTTTGCCCCACGGACCCCCAGAGGCCTTATTTCCTTAATATTAGCCCTTAGAATTGCTCTAGCGGATTCCAGGAAGAGCCGAGGGACCTGGGCCGGGTGTCAAACTTCTTACCACCATGAGGTGGTTACGCGTACATGGGTGCCTACCCGCCACGCCCTCCTGGTTCCCCGCATTTTGCCCCACGGACCCCCAGAATCCTTAATTCCTTAATATAAGCACCTAGAATTGCTATAGCGGATTCCAGGAAGAGCCGAGGGACCTGGGCCGGGTGTCAAACTTCTTACAACCTTGAGGTGGTTGTGCGTACATGGGTGCCTACCGACCACGCCCTCCTGGTTCCCCGCATTTTGCCCCACGGATCCCCAGAGGCTTTATTTCAATAATATTAGCACTTAGAATTGCTATAGCGGATTCCAGGAAGAGCCGAGGGACCTGGGCCGGGTGTCAAACTTCTTACCACCATGAGGTGGTTGCGCGTACATGGGTGCCTACCCGCCTCGCCCTCCTGGTTTCCCGCATTTTGCCCCACGGATCCCCAGAGGCCTTAATTCCTTAACATAAGCACTTAGAATTGCTATAGCGCATTCCAGGAAGAGCCGAGGGACCAGGGCAGGGTGTCAAACTTCTTACCACCATGAGGTGATTGTGCGTACATGGGTGCCTACCCGCCACGCCCTCCTGGTTCCCCGCATTTTGCCCCACGGATCCCCAGAGGCTTTATTTCCTTAATATTAGCCCTTAGAATTGCTCTAGCGGATTCCAGGAAGAGCCGAGGGACCTGGGCCGGGTGTCAAACTTCTTACCACCATGAGGTGGTTGCGCGTACATGGGTGCCTACCCGCCACGCCCTCCTGGTTCCCCGCATTTTGCCCCACGGACCCCCAGAGGCCTTAATTCCTTATTATAAGCACCTAGAATTGCTATAGCGGATTCCAGGAAGAGCCGAGGGACCTGGGCCGGGTGTCAAACTTCTTACCACCATGAGGTGGTTGTGCGTACATGGGCGCCTAACCGCCACGCCCTCCTGGTTCCTCGCATTTTGCCCCACGGACCCCCAGAATCCTTAATTCCTTAATATAAGAACCTAGAATTGCTATAGCGGATTCCAGGAAGAGCCGAGGGACCTGGGCCGGGTGTCAAACTTCTCACCACCATGAGGTGGTTGCGCATACATGGGTGCCTACCCGCCACGCCCTCCTGGTTCCCCGCATTTTGCCCCACGGATCCCCAGAGGCTTTATTTCAATAATATTAGCACTTAGAATTGCTATAGCGGATTCCAGGAAGAGCCGAGGGACCTGGGCCGGGTGTCAAACTTCTTACCACCATGAGGTGGTTGCGCGTACATGGGTGCCTACCCGCCTCGCCCTCCTGGTTTCCCGCATTTTGCCCCACGGATCCCCAGAGGCCTTAATTCCTTAACATAAGCACTTAGAATTGCTATAGCGCATTCCAGGAAGAGCCGAGGGACCAGGGCAGGGTGTCAAACTTCTTACCACCATGAGGTGATTGTGCGTACATGGGTGCCTACCCGCCACGCCCTCCTGGTTCCCCGCATTTTGCCCCACGGATCCCCAGAGGCTTTATTTCCTTAATATTAGCCCTTAGAATTGCTCTAGCGGATTCCAGGAAGAGCCGAGTGACCTGGGCCGGGTGTCAAACTTCTTACCACCATGAGGTGGTTGCGCGTACATGGGTGCCTACCCGCCACGCCCTCCTGGTTCCCCGCATTTTGCCCCACGGACCCCCAGAGGCCTTAATTCCTTATTATAAGCACCTAGAATTGCTATAGCGGATTCCAGGAAGAGCCGAGGGACCTGGGCCGGGTGTCAAACTTCTTACCACCATGAGGTGGTTGTGCGTACATGGGCGCCTACCCGCCACGCCCTCCTGGTTCCTCGCATTTTGTCCCACGGACCCCCAGAATCCTTAATTCCTTAATATAAGAACCTAGAATTGCTATAGCGGATTCCAGGAAGAGCCGAGGGACCTGGGCCGGGTGTCAAACTTCTTACCACCATGAGGTGGTTGCGCATACATGGGTGCCTACCCGCCACGCCCTCCTGGTTTCCCGCATTTTGCCCCACGAACCCCCAGAATCCTTAATTCCTTAATATAAGCACCTAGAATTGCTATAGCGGATTCCAGGAAGAGCCGAGGGAACTGGGCCGGGTGTCAAACTTCTTACCACCATGAGGTGGTTGTGCGTACGTGGGTGCCTACCACCCACGCCCTTCTCGTTCCCCGCATTTTGCCCCACGGATCCCCAGCGGCCTTAATTCCTTATTATAAGCACCTAGATTTGCTATAGCGGATTCCAGGAAGAGCCGAGGGACCTGGGCAGGGGGTCAAACTTCTTACCACCATGAGGTGGTTGCGCGTACATGGGTGCCTACCCGCCACGCCCTCCTGGTTACCCGCATTTTGCCCCACGGACCCCCAGAGGCCTTAATTCCTTATTATAAGCACCTAGAATTGCTATAGCGGATTCCAGGAAGAGCCGAGGGACCTGGGCCGTGTGTCAAACTTCTTACAACCTTGAGGTGGTTGTGCGTACATGGGTGCCTACCGACCACGCCCTCCTGGTTCCCCGCATTTTGCCCCACGGTTCCCCAGAGGCTTTAATTCCTTAATATAAGCACTTAGAATTGCTATAGCGGATTCCAGGAAGAGCCGAGGGACCTGGGCCGGGTGTCAAACTTCTTACCACCATGAGGTGGTTGTGCGTAGATGGGTGCCTACCCGCCACGCCCTCCTGGTTCCCTGCATTTTGCCCCACGGATCCCCAGAGGCCTTATTTCCTTAATATAAGCACCTAGAATTACTCTAGCGGATTCCAGGAAGGTCCGAGGGACCTGGGCCGGGTGTCAAACTTTTTACCACCATGAGGTGGTTGTGCGTACATGGGTGCCTACCCGCCACGCCCTCCTGGTTCCCCGCATTTTGCCCCACGGACGCCCAGAGGCCTTAATTCCTTATTATAAGCACCTAGAATTGCTATAGCGGATTCCAGGAAGAACCGAGGGACCTGGGCCGGGTGTTAAACTTTTTACCACCTTGAGGTGGTTGTGCGTACATGGGTGCCTACCCGCCACGCCCTCCAGGTTCCCTGCATTTTGCCCAACGGATCCCCAGATGACTTATTTCCTTAATATAAGCACCTAGAATTGCTATAGCGGATTCCAGGAAGGGCCGAGGGACCTGGGCCGGGTGTCAAACTTCTTACCACCATGAGGTGGTTGTGCGTACATGGGTGCCTACCCGCCACGCCCTCCTGGTTCCTCGCATTTTGCCCCACGGACCCCCAGAGTCCTTAATTTCCTTATTATAAGCACCTAGAATTGCTATAGCGGATTCCAGGAAGAGCCGAGGGACCTGGGCCGGGTGTCAAACTTTTTACCACCATGAGGTGGTTGTGCGTACATGGGTGCCTACCACCCACGCCCTCCTGGTTTCCCGCATTTTGCCCCACGAACCCCCAGAATCCTTAATTCCTTAATATAAGCACCTAGAATTGCTATAGCGGATTCCAGGAAGAGCCGAGGGACCAGGGCCGGGTGTCAAACTTCTTACCACCATGAGGTGGTTGTGCGTACGTGGGTGCCTACCACCCACGCCCTTCTCGTTCCCCGCATTTTGCCCCACGGATCCCCAGAATCCTTAATTCCTTAATATAAGCACCTAGAATTGCTATAGCGGATTCCAGGAAGGGCCGAGGGACCTGGGCCGGGTGTCAAACTTCTTACCACCTTGAGGTGGTTGCGCGTACATGGGTGCCTACCCGCCACGCCTTCCTGGTTCCCCGCATTTTGCCCCACGGACCCCCAGAGGCCTTAATTCCTTATTATAAGCACCTAGAATTGCTATAGCGGATTCCAGGAAGAGCCGAGGGACCTGGGCCGGGTGTCAAACTTCTTACCACCATGAGGTGGTTGTGCGTACGTGGGTGCCTACTACCCACGCCCTTCTCGTTCCCGCATTTTGCCCCACGGATCCCCAGCGGCCTTAATTCCTTATTATAAGCACCTAGAATTGCTATAGCGGATTCCAGGAAGAGCCGAGGGACCTGGGCAGGGTGTCAAACTTCTTACCACCATGAGGTGATTGTGCGTACATAGGTGCCTACCCGCCACGCCCTCCTGGTTCACCGCATTTTGCCCCACGGATCCCCAGAGGCTTTATTTCCTTAATATTAGCCTTTAGAATTGCTCTAGCGGATTCCAGGAAGAGCCGAGGGACCTGGGCCGGGTGTCAAACTTCTTACCACCATGAGGTGGTTGCGCGTACATGGGTGCCTACCCGCCACGCCCTCCTGGTTCCCCGCATTTTGCCTCACGGACCCCCAGAGGCCTTAATTCCTTATTATAAGCACCTAGAATTGCTATAGCGGATTCCAGGAAGAGCCGAGGGACCTGGGCCGGGTGTCAAACTTCTTACCACCATGAGGTGGTTGTGCGTACATGGGCGCCTACCCGCCACGCCCTCCTGGTTCCTCGCATTTTGTCCCACGGACCCCCAGAACCCTTAATTCCTTAATATAAGAACCTAGAATTGCTATAGCGGATTCCAGGAAGAGCCGAGGGACCTGGGCCGGGTGTCAAACTTCTTACCACCATGAGGTGGTTGCGCGTACATGGGTGCCTACCCGCCATGCCCTCCTGGTTCCTCGCATTTTGTCCCACGGACCCCCAGAACCCTTAATTCCTTAATATAAGAACCTAGAATTGCTATAGCGGATTCCAGGAAGAGCCGAGGGACCTGGGCCGGGTGTCAAACTTCTTACCACCATGAGGTGGTTGTGCGTACATGGGTGCCTACCCGCCACGCCCTCCTGGTTCCCCGCATTTTGCCCCACGGATCCCCAGAGGCTTTATTTCCTTAATATTAGCCCTTACAATTGCTCTAGCGGATTCCAGGAAGAGCCGAGGGACCTGGGCCGGGTGTCAAACTTCTTACCACCATGAGGTGGTTGCGCGTACATGGGTGCCTACCCGCCACGCCCTCCTGGTTCCCCGCATTTTGCCCCACGGACCCCCAGAGGCCTTATTTCCTTAATATTAGCCCTTAGAATTGCTCTAGCGGATTCCAGGAAGAGCCGAGGGACCTGGGCCGGGTGTCAAACTTCTTACCACCATGAGGTGGTTACGCGTACATGGGTGCCTACCCGCCACGCCCTCCTGGTTCCCCGCATTTTGCACCACGGACCCCCAGAGGCCTTAATTCCTTATTATAAGCACCTAGAATTGCTATAGCGGATTCCAGGAAGAGCCGAGGGACCTGGGCCGGGTGTCAAACTTCTTACCACCATGAGGTGGTTGTGCGTACATGGGCGCCTACCCGCCACGCCCTCCTGGTTCCTCGCATTTTGTCCCACGGACCCCCAGAATCCTTAATTCCTTAGTATAAGAACCTAGAATTGCTATAGCGGATTCCAGGAAGAGCCGAGGGACCTGGGCCGGGTGTCAAACTTCTTACCACCATGAGGTGATTGTGCGTACATGGGTGCCTACCCGCCACGCCCTCCTGGTTCCCCGCATTTTGCGCCACGGATCCCCAGAGGCTTTATTTCCTTATTATAAGCACCTAGAATTGCTATAGCGGATTCCAGGAAGAGCCGAGGGACCTGGGCCGGGTGTCAAACTTCTTACCACCATGAGGTGGTTGCGCGTACATGGGTGCCTACCCGCCACGCCCTCCTGGTTCCCCGCATTTTGCCCCACGGATCCCCAGAATCCTTAATTCCTTAATATAAGAACCTAGAATTGCTATAGCGGATTCCAGGAAGAGCCGAGGGACCTGGGCCGGGTGTCAAACTTCTTACCACCATGAGGTGGTTGTGCGTACATGGGTGCCTACCGACCACGCCCTCCTGGTTCCCCGCATTTTGCCCCACGGATCCCCAGAGGCTTTATTTCTTAATATAAGAACCTAGAATTGCTATAGCGGATTCCAGGAAGAGCCGAGGGACCTGGGCCGGGTGTCAAACTTCTTACCACCATGAGGTGGTTGCGCGTACATGGGTGCCTACCCGCCACGCCCTCCTGGTTCCTCGCATTTTGTCCCACGGACCCCCAGAACCCTTAATTCCTTAATATAAGAACCTAGAATTGCTATAGCGGATTCCAGGAAGAGCCGAGGGACCTGGGCCGGGTGTCAAACTTCTTACCACCATGAGGTGGTTGTGCGTACATGGGTGCCTACCCGCCACGCCCTCCTGGTTCCCCGCATTTTGCCCCACGGATCCCCAGAGGCTTTATTTCCTTAATATTAGCCCTTACAATTGCTCTAGCGGATTCCAGGAAGAGCCGAGGGACCTGGGCCGGGTGTCAAACTTTTTACCACCATGAGGTGGTTGCGCGTACATGGGTGCCTACCCGCCACGCCCTCCTGGTTCCCCGCATTTTGCCCCACGGACCCCCAGAGGCCTTATTTCCTTAATATTAGCCCTTAGAATTGCTCTAGCGGATTCCAGGAAGAGCCGAGGGACCTGGGCCGGGTGTCAAACTTCTTACCACCATGAGGTGGTTACGCGTACATGGGTGCCTACCCGCCACGCCCTCCTGGTTCCCCGCATTTTGCCCCACGGACCCCCAGAATCCTTAATTCCTTAATATAAGCACCTAGAATTGCTATAGCGGATTCCAGGAAGAGCCGAGGGACCTGGGCCGGGTGTCAAACTTCTTACAACCTTGAGGTGGTTGTGCGTACATGGGTGCCTACCGACCACGCCCTCCTGGTTCCCCGCATTTTGCCCCACGGATCCCCAGAGGCTTTATTTCAATAATATTAGCACTTAGAATTGCTATAGCGGATTCCAGGAAGAGCCGAGGGACCTGGGCCGGGTGTCAAACTTCTTACCACCATGAGGTGGTTGCGCGTACATGGGTGCCTACCCGCCTCGCCCTCCTGGTTTCCCGCATTTTGCCCCACGGATCCCCAGAGGCCTTAATTCCTTAACATAAGCACTTAGAATTGCTATAGCGCATTCCAGGAAGAGCCGAGGGACCAGGGCAGGGTGTCAAACTTCTTACCACCATGAGGTGATTGTGCGTACATGGGTGCCTACCCGCCACGCCCTCCTGGTTCCCCGCATTTTGCCCCACGGATCCCCAGAGGCTTTATTTCCTTAATATTAGCCCTTAGAATTGCTCTAGCGGATTCCAGGAAGAGCCGAGGGACCTGGGCCGGGTGTCAAACTTCTTACCACCATGAGGTGGTTGCGCGTACATGGGTGCCTACCCGCCACGCCCTCCTGGTTCCCCGCATTTTGCCCCACGGACCCCCAGAGGCCTTAATTCCTTATTATAAGCACCTAGAATTGCTATAGCGGATTCCAGGAAGAGCCGAGGGACCTGGGCCGGGTGTCAAACTTCTTACCACCATGAGGTGGTTGTGCGTACATGGGCGCCTACCCGCCACGCCCTCCTGGTTCCTCGCATTTTGCCCCACGGACCCCCAGAATCCTTAATTCCTTAATATAAGAACCTAGAATTGCTATAGCGGATTCCAGGAAGAGCCGAGGGACCTGGGCCGGGTGTCAAACTTCTTACCACCATGAGGTGGTTGCGCATACATGGGTGCCTACCCGCCACGCCCTCCTGGTTCCCCGCATTTTGCCCCACGGATCCCCAGAGGCTTTATTTCAATAATATTAGCACTTAGAATTGCTATAGCGGATTCCAGGAAGAGCCGAGGGACCTGGGCCGGGTGTCAAACTTCTTACCACCATGAGGTGGTTGCGCGTACATGGGTGCCTACCCGCCTCGCCCTCCTGGTTTCCCGCATTTTGCCCCACGGATCCCCAGAGGCCTTAATTCCTTAACATAAGCACTTAGAATTGCTATAGCGCATTCCAGGAAGAGCCGAGGGACCAGGGCAGGGTGTCAAACTTCTTACCACCATGAGGTGATTGTGCGTACATGGGTGCCTACCCGCCACGCCCTCCTGGTTCCCCGCATTTTGCCCCACGGATCCCCAGAGGCTTTATTTCCTTAATATTAGCCCTTAGAATTGCTCTAGCGGATTCCAGGAAGAGCCGAGTGACCTGGGCCGGGTGTCAAACTTCTTACCACCATGAGGTGGTTGCGCGTACATGGGTGCCTACCCGCCACGCCCTCCTGGTTCCCCGCATTTTGCCCCACGGACCCCCAGAGGCCTTAATTCCTTATTATAAGCACCTAGAATTGCTATAGCGGATTCCAGGAAGAGCCGAGGGACCTGGGCCGGGTGTCAAACTTCTTACCACCATGAGGTGGTTGTGCGTACATGGGCGCCTACCCGCCACGCCCTCCTGGTTCCTCGCATTTTGTCCCACGGACCCCCAGAATCCTTAATTCCTTAATATAAGAACCTAGAATTGCTATAGCGGATTCCAGGAAGAGCCGAGGGACCTGGGCCGGGTGTCAAACTTCTTACCACCATGAGGTGGTTGCGCATACATGGGTGCCTACCCGCCACGCCCTCCTGGTTTCCCGCATTTTGCCCCACGAACCCCCAGAATCCTTAATTCCTTAATATAAGCACCTAGAATTGCTATAGCGGATTCCAGGAAGAGCCGAGGGAACTGGGCCGGGTGTCAAACTTCTTACCACCATGAGGTGGTTGTGCGTACGTGGGTGCCTACCACCCACGCCCTTCTCGTTCCCCGCATTTTGCCCCACGGATCCCCAGCGGCCTTAATTCCTTATTATAAGCACCTAGATTTGCTATAGCGGATTCCAGGAAGAGCCGAGGGACCTGGGCAGGGGGTCAAACTTCTTACCACCATGAGGTGGTTGCGCGTACATGGGTGCCTACCCGCCACGCCCTCCTGGTTCCCCGCATTTTGCCCCACGGACCCCCAGAGGCCTTAATTCCTTATTATAAGCACCTAGAATTGCTATAGCGGATTCCAGGAAGAGCCGAGGGACCTGGGCCGTGTGTCAAACTTCTTACAACCTTGAGGTGGTTGTGCGTACATGGGTGCCTACCGACCACGCCCTCCTGGTTCCCCGCATTTTGCCCCACGGTTCCCCAGAGGCTTTAATTCCTTAATATAAGCACTTAGAATTGCTATAGCGGATTCCAGGAAGAGCCGAGGGACCTGGGCCGGGTGTCAAACTTCTTACCACCATGAGGTGGTTGTGCGTAGCTGGGTGCCTACCCGCCACGCCCTCCTGGTTCCCTGCATTTTGCCCCACGGATCCCCAGAGGCCTTATTTCCTTAATATAAGCACCTAGAATTACTCTAGCGGATTCCAGGAAGGTCCGAGGGACCTGGGCCGGGTGTCAAACTTTTTACCACCATGAGGTGGTTGTGCGTACATGGGTGCCTACCCGCCACGCCCTCCTGGTTCCCCGCATTTTGCCCCACGGACGCCCAGAGGCCTTAATTCCTTATTATAAGCACCTAGAATTGCTATAGCGGATTCCAGGAAGAACCGAGGGACCTGGGCCGGGTGTTAAACTTTTTACCACCTTGAGGTGGTTGTGCGTACATGGGTGCCTACCCGCCACGCCCTCCAGGTTCCCTGCATTTTGCCCAACGGATCCCCAGATGACTTATTTCCTTAATATAAGCACCTAGAATTGCTATAGCGGATTCCAGGAAGGGCCGAGGGACCTGGGCCGGGTGTCAAACTTCTTACCACCATGAGGTGGTTGTGCGTACATGGGTGCCTACCCGCCACGCCCTCCTGGTTCCTCGCATTTTGCCCCACGGACCCCCAGAGTCCTTAATTTCCTTATTATAAGCACCTAGAATTGCTATAGCGGATTCCAGGAAGAGCCGAGGGACCTGGGCCGGGTGTCAAACTTTTTACCACCATGAGGTGGTTGTGCGTACATGGGTGCCTACCACCCACGCCCTCCTGGTTTCCCGCATTTTGCCCCACGAACCCCCAGAATCCTTAATTCCTTAATATAAGCACCTAGAATTGCTATAGCGGATTCCAGGAAGAGCCGAGCGACCAGGGCCGGGTGTCAAACTTCTTACCACCATGAGGTGGTTGTGCGTACGTGGGTGCCTACCACCCACGCCCTTCTCGTTCCCCGCATTTTGCCCCACGGATCCCCAGCGGCCTTAATTCCTTATTATAAGCACCTAGAATTGCTATAGCGGATTCCAGGAAGAGCCGAGGGACCTGGGCCGGGTGTCAAACTTCTTACCACCATGAGGTGGTTGCGCGTACATGGGTGCCTACCCGCCACGCCCTCCTGGTTCCCCGCATTTTGCCCCACGGACCCCCAGAGGCCTTAATTCCTTATTATAAGCACCTAGAATTGCTATAGCGGATTCCAGGAAGGGCCGAGGGACCTGGGCCGGGTATCAAACTTCTTACAACCTTGAGGTGGTTGTGCGTACATGGGTGCCTACCGACCACGCCCTCCTGGTTCCCCGCATTTTGCCCCACGGTTCCCCAGAGGCTTTAATTCCTTAATATAAGCACTTAGAATTGCTATAGCGCATTCCAGGAAGGGCCGAGGGACCTGGGCCGGGTGTCAAACTTCTTACCACCATGAGGTGGTTGCGCGTACATGGGTGCCTACCCGCCACGCCCTCCAGGTTCCCTGCATTTTGCCCAACGGATCCCCAGATGACTTATTTCCTTAATATAAGCACCTAGAATTGCTATAGCGGATTCCAGGAAGAGCCGAGGGACCTGGGCCGGGTGTCAAACTTCTTACCACCATGAGGTGGTTGTGCGTACATGGGTGCCTACCCGCCACGCCCTTCTGGTTTCCCGCATTTTGCCCCACGGACCCCCAGAGGCCTTAATTCCTTATTAGAAGCACCTAGAATTGCTATAGCGGATTCCAGGAAGAGCCGAGGGACCTGGGCCGGGTGTCAAACTTTTTACCACCATGAGGTGGTTGTGCGTACATGGGTGCCTACCCGCCACGCCCTCCTGGTTTCCCGCATTTTGCCCCACGGACCGCCAGCGGCCTTAATTCCTTAGTATAAGCACCTAGAATTGCTATAGCGGATTCCAGGAAGAGCCGAGGGACCAGGGCCGGGTGTCAAACTTCTTACCACCATGAGGTGGTTGTGCGTACGTGGGTGCCTACCACCCACGCCCTTCTCGTTCCCCGCATTTTGCCCCACGGATCCCCAGCGGCCTTAATTCCTTATTATAAGCACCTAGAATTGCTATAGCGGATTCCAGGAAGAGCCGAGGGACCTGGGCCGGGTGTCAAACTTCTTACCACCATGAGGTGGTTGCGCGTACATGGGTGCCTACCCGCCATGCCCTCCTGGTTCCCCGCATTTTGCCCCACGGACCCCCAGAGGCCTTAATTCCTTATTATAAGCACCTAGAATTGCTATAGCGGATTCCAGGAAGGGCCGAGGGACCTGGGCCGGGTATCAAACTTCTTACCACCTTGAGGTGGTTGTGCGTACATGGGTGCCTACCGACCACGCCCTCCTGGTTCCCCGCATTTTGCCCCACGGTTCCCCAGAGGCTTTAATTCCTTAATATAAGCACTTAGAATTGCTATAGCGGATTCCAGGAAGGGCCGAGGGACCTGGTCCGGGTGTCAAACTTCTTACAACCTTGAGGTGGTTGTGCGTACATGGGTGCCTACCCGCCACGCCATCCTGGTTCCTTGCATTTTGCCCAACGGACCCCCAGAATCCTTAATTCCTTAATATAAGCACCTAGAATTGCTATAGCGGATTCCAGGAAGAGCCGAGGGACCTGGGCCGGGTGTCAAACTTCTTACCACCATGAGGTGGTTGTGCGTAGATGGGTGCCTACCCGCCACGCCCTCCTGGTTCCCTGCATTTTGCCCCACGGATCCCCAGAGGCCTTATTTCCTTAATATAAGCACCTAGAATTACTCTAGCGGATTCCAGGAAGGTCCGAGGGACCTGGGCCGGGTGTCAAACTTTTTACCACCATGAGGTGGTTGTGCGTACATGGGTGCCTACCCGCCACGCCCTCCTGGTTCCCCGCATTTTGCCCCACGGACCCCCAGAGGCCTTAATTCCTTATTATAAGCACCTAGAATTGCTATAGCGGATTCCAGGAAGAGCCGAGGGACCTGGGCCGTGTGTCAAACTTTTTACCACCATGAGGTGGTTGTGCGTACATGGGTGCCTACCCGCCACGCCCTCCTGGTTCCTCGCATTTTGCCCCACGGACCCTCAGAATCCTTAATTCCTTAATATAAGCACCTAGAATTGCTATAGCGGATTCCAGGAAGAGCCGAGGGACCTGGGCCGGATGTCAAACTTCTTACCACCATGAGGTGGTTGCGCGTACATGGGTGCCTACCCGCCACGCCCTCCTGGTTCCCCGCATTTTGCCCCACGGACCGCCAGAGGCCTTAATTCCTTAGTATAAGCACCTAGAATTGCTATAGCGGATTCCAGGAAGAGCCGAGGGACCTGGGCCGTGTGTCAAACTTCTTACCACCATGAGGTGGTTGTGCGTACATGGGTGCCTACCCGCCACGCCCTCCTGGTTCCTCGCATTTTGCCCCACGGACCCTCAGAATCCTTAATTCCTTAATATAAGCACCTAGAATTGCTATAGCGGATTCCAGGAAGAGCCGAGGGACCTGGGCCGGGTGTCAAACTTCTTACCACCATGAGGTGGTTGCGCGTACATGGGTGCCTACCCGCCACGCCCTCCTGGTTCCCCGCATTTTGCCCCACGGACCGCCAGAGGCCTTAATTCCTTAGTATAAGCACCTAGAATTGCTATAGCGGATTCCAGGAAGAGCCGAGGGACCTGGGCCGTGTGTCAAACTTCTTACCACCATGAGGTGGTTGTGCGTACATGGGTGCCTACCCGCCACGCCCTCCTGGTTCCTCGCATTTTGCCCCACGGACCCTCAGAATCCTTAATTCCTTAATATAAGCACCTAGAATTGCTATAGCGGATTCCAGGAAGAGCCGAGGGACCTGGGCCGGATGTCAAACTTCTTACCACCATGAGGTGGTTGCGCGTACATGGGTGCCTACCCGCCACGCCCTCCTGGTTCCCCGCATTTTGCCCCACGGACCGCCAGAGGCCTTAATTCCTTAGTATAAGCACCTAGAATTGCTATAGCGGATTCCAGGAAGAGCCGAGGGACCTGGGCCGTGTGTCAAACTTCTTACCACCATGAGGTGGTTGTGCGTACATGGGTGCCTACCCGCCACGCCCTCCTGGTTCCTCGCATTTTGCCCCACGGACCCTCAGAATCCTTAATTCCTTAATATAAGCACCTAGAATTGCTATAGCGGATTCCAGGAAGAGCCGAGGGACCTGGGCCGGGTGTCAAACTTCTTACCACCATGAGGTGGTTGCGCGTACATGGGTGCCTACCCGCCACGCCCTCCTGGTTCCCCGCATTTTGCCCCACGGACCGCCAGAGGCCTTAATTCCTTAGTATAAGCACCTAGAATTGCTATAGCGGATTCCAGGAAGAGCCGAGGGACCTGGGCCGTGTGTCAAACTTCTTACCACCATGAGGTAGTTGTGCGTACATGGGTGCCTACCCGCCACGCCCTCCTGGTTCCTCGCATTTTGCCCCACGGTCCCCCAGAATCCTTAATTCCTTAATATAAGCACCTAGAATTGCTATAGCGGATTCCAGGAAGGGCCGAGGGACCTGGGCCGGGTGTCAAACTTCTTACCACCTTGAGGTGATTGCGCGTACATGGGTGCCTACCCGCCACGCCTTCCTGGTTCGCCGCATTTTGCCCCACGGATCCCCAGAGGCCTTAATTCCTTATTATAAGCACCTAGAATTGCTATAGCGGATTCCAGGAAGAGCCGAGGGACCTGGGCCGGGTGTCAAACTTCTTACCACCATGAGGTGGTTGTGCGTACGTGGGTGCCTACTACCCAAGCCCTTCTCGTTCCCCGCATTTTGCCCCACGGATCCCCAGCGGCCTTAATTCCTTATTATAAGCACCTAGAATTGCTATAGCGGATTCCAGGAAGAGCCGAGGGACCTGGGCAGGGTGTCAAACTTCTTACCACCATGAGGTGATTGTGCGTACATGGGTGCCTACCCGCCACGCCCTCCTGGTTCACCGCATTTTGCCCCACGGATCCCCAGAGGCTTTATTTCCTTAATATTAGCCCTTAGAATTGCTCTAGCGGATTCCAGGAAGAGCCGAGGGACCTGGGCCGGGTGTCAAACTTCTTACCACCAAGAGGTGGTTGCGCGTACATGGGTGCCTACCCGCCACACCCTCCTGGTTCCCCGCATTTTGCCCCACGGACCCCCAGAGGCCTTAATTCCTTATTATAAGCACCTAGAATTGCTATAGCGGATTCCAGGAAGAGCCGAGGGACCTGGGCCGGGTGTCAAACTTCTTACCACCATGAGGTGGTTGTGCGTACATGGGTGCCTACCCGCCACGCCCTCCTGGTTCCTCGCATTTTGTCCCACGGACCCCCAGAACCCTTAATTCCTTAATATAAGAACCTAGAATTGCTATAGCGGATTCCAGGAAGAGCCGAGGGACCTGGGCCGGATGTCAAACTTCTTACCACCATGAGGTGGTTGCGCGTACATGGGTGCCTACCCGCCACGCCCTCCTGGTTCCCCGCATTTTGCCCCACGGACCGCCAGAGGCCTTAATTCCTTAGTATAAGCACCTAGAATTGCTATAGCGGATTCCAGGAAGAGCCGAGGGACCTGGGCCGTGTGTCAAACTTCTTACCACCATGAGGTGGTTGTGCGTACATGGGTGCCTACCCGCCACGCCCTCCTGGTTCCTCGCATTTTGCCCCACGGACCCTCAGAATCCTTAATTCCTTAATATAAGCACCTAGAATTGCTATAGCGAATTCCAGGAAGAGCCGAGGGACCTGGGCCGGGTGTCAAACTTCTTACCACCATGAGGTGGTTGCGCGTACATGGGTGCCTACCCGCCACGCCCTCCTGGTTCCCCGCATTTTGCCCCACGGACCGCCAGAGGCCTTAATTCCTTAGTATAAGCACCTAGAATTGCTATAGCGGATTCCAGGAAGAGCCGAGGGACCTGGGCCGTGTGTCAAACTTCTTACCACCATGAGGTGATTGTGCGTACATGGGTGCCTACCCGCCACGCCCTCCTGGTTCACCGCATTTTGCCCCACGGATCCCCAGAGGCTTTATTTCCTTAATATTAGCCCTTAGAATTGCTCTAGCGTATTCCAGGAAGAGCCGAGGGACCTGGGCCGGGTGTCAAACTTCTTACCACCAAGAGGTGGTTGCGCGTACATGGGTGCCTACCCGCCACACCCTCCTGGTTCCCCGCATTTTGCCCCACGGACCCCCAGAGGCCTTAATTCCTTATTATAAGCACCTAGAATTGCTATAGCGGATTCCAGGAAGAGCCGAGGGACCTGGGCCGGGTGTCAAACTTCTTACCACCATGAGGTGGTTGTGCGTACATGGGTGCCTACCCGCCACGCCCTCCTGGTTCCTCGCATTTTGTCCCACGGACCCCCAGAACCCTTAATTCCTTAATATAAGAACCTAGAATTGCTATAGCGGATTCCAGGAAGAGCCGAGGGACCTGGGCCGGATGTCAAACTTCTTACCACCATGAGGTGGTTGCGCGTACATGGGTGCCTACCCGCCACGCCCTCCTGGTTCCCCGCATTTTGCCCCACGGACCGCCAGAGGCCTTAATTCCTTAGTATAAGCACCTAGAATTGCTATAGCGGATTCCAGGAAGAGCCGAGGGACCTGGGCCGTGTGTCAAACTTCTTACCACCATGAGGTGGTTGTGCGTACATGGGTGCCTACCCGCCACGCCCTCCTGGTTCCTCGCATTTTGCCCCACGGACCCTCAGAATCCTTAATTCCTTAGTATAAGCACCTAGAATTGCTATAGCGGATTCCAGGAAGAGCCGAGGGACCTGGGCCGTGTGTCAAACTTCTTACCACCATGAGGTGGTTGTGCGTACATGGGTGCCTACCCGCCACGCCCTCCTGGTTCCTCGCATTTTGCCCCACGGTCCCCCAGAATCCTTAATTCCTTAATATAAGCACCTAGAATTGCTATAGCGGATTCCAGGAAGGGGCGAGGGACCTGGGCCGGGTGTCAAACTTCTTACCACCTTGAGGTGGTTGCGCGTACATGGGTGCCTACCCGCCACGCCTTCCTGGTTCGCCGCATTTTGCCCCACGGACCCCCAGAGGCCTTAATTCCTTATTATAAGCACCTAGAATTGCTATAGCGGATTCCAGGAAGAGCCGAGGGACCTGGGCCGGGTGTCAAACTTCTTACCACCATGAGGTGGTTGTGCGTACGTGGGTGCCTACTACCCAAGCCCTTCTCGTTCCCCGCATTTTGCCCCACGGATCCCCAGCGGCCTTAATTCCTTATTATAAGCACCTAGAATTGCTATAGCGGATTCCAGGAAGAGCCGAGGGACCTGGGCAGGGTGTCAAACTTCTTACCACCATGAGGTGATTGTGCGTACATGGGTGCCTACCCGCCACGCCCTCCTGGTTCACCGCATTTTGCCCCACGGATCCCCAGAGGCTTTATTTCCTTAATATTAGCCCTTAGAATTGCTCTAGCGGATTCCAGGAAGAGCCGAGGGACCTGGGCCGGGTGTCAAACTTCTTACCACCAAGAGGTGGTTGCGCGTACATGGGTGCCTACCCGCCACGCCCTCCTGGTTCCCCGCATTTTGCCCCACGGACCCCCAGAGGCCTTAATTCCTTATTATAAGCACCTAGAATTGCTATAGCGGATTCCAGGAAGAGCCGAGGGACCTGGGCCGGGTGTCAAACTTCTTACCACCATGAGGTGGTTGTGCGTACATGGGCGCCTACCCGCCACGCCTTCCTGGTTCCTCGCATTTTGTCCCACGGACCCCCAGAACCCTTAATTCCTTAATATAAGAACCTAGAATTGCTATAGCGGATTCCAGGAAGAGCCGAGGGACCTGGGCCGGGTGTCAAACTTCTTACCACCATGAGGTGGTTGTGCGTACATGGGTGCCTACCCGCCACGCACTCCTGGTTCCCCGCATTTTGCCCCACGGACCCCCAGAGGCCTTAATTCCTTATTATAAGCACCTAGAATTGCTATAGCGGATTCCAGGAAGAGTCGAGGGACCTGGGCCGGGTGTCAAACTTCTTACCACCATGAGGCGGTTGTGCGTACATGGGTGCCTACCCGCCACGCCCTTCTGGTTCCCTGCATTTTGCACCACGGACCCTCAGAATCCTTAATTCCTTAATATAAGCACCTAGAATTACTCTAGCGGATTCCAGGAAGGGCCGAGGGACCTGGGCCGGGTGTCAAACTTCTTACCACCATGAGGTGGTTGTGCGTACATGGGTGCCTACCCGCCACGCCCTCCTGGTTCCCCGCATTTTGCCCCACGGACCCCCAGAGGCCTTAATTCCTTATTATAAGCACCTAGAATTGCTATAGCGGATTCCAGGAAGAGCCGAGGGACCTGGGCCGTGTGTCAAACTTCTTACCACCATGACGTGGTTGTGCGTACATGGGTGCCTACCCGCCACGCCCTCCTGGTTCCTCGCATTTTGCCCCACGGACCCTCAGAATCCTTAATTCCTTAATATAAGCACCTAGAATTGCTATAGCGGATTCCAGGAAGAGCCGAGGGACCTGGGCCGGGTGTCAAACTTCTTACCACCATGAGGTGGTTGCGCGTACATGGGTGCCTACCCGCCACGCCCTCCTGGTTCCCCGCATTTTGCCCCACGGACCGCCAGCGGCCTTAATTCCTTAGTATAAGCACCTAGAATTGCTATAGCGGATTCCAGGAAGAGCCGAGGGACCTGGGCTGTGTGTCAAACTTCTTACCACCATGAGGTGGTTGTGCGTACATGGGTGCCTACCCGCCACGCCCTCCTGGTTCCTCGCATTTTGCCCCACGGTCCCCCAGAATCCTTAATTCCTTAATATAAGCACCTAGAATTGCTATAGCGGATTCCAGGAAGGGCCGAGGGACCTGGGCCGGGTGTCAAACTTCTTACCACCTTGAGGTGGTTGCGCGTACATGGGTGCCTACCCGCCACGCCTTCCTGGTTCCCCGCATTTTGCCCCACGGACCCCCAGAGGCCTTAATTCCTTATTATAAGCACCTAGAATTGCTATAGCGGATTCCAGGAAGAGCCGAGGGACCTGGGCCGGGTGTCAAACTTCTTACCACCATGAGGTGGTTGTGCGTACATGGGCGCCTACCCGCCACGCCCTCCTGGTTCCTCGCATTTTGTCCCACGGACCCCCAGAACCCTTATTTCCTTAATATAAGCACCTAGAATTACTCTAGCCGATTCCAGGAAGGTCCAAGAGACCTGGGCCGAGTGTCAAACTTCTTACCACCATGGGGTGGTTGTGCGTACATGAGTGCCTTCCCGCCACGCCCTCCTGGTTCCCCGCATTTTGCCCCACGGACCCCCAGAGTCCTTAATTTCCTTATTATAAGCACCTAGAATTGCTATAGCGGATTCCAGGAAGAGCCGAGGGACCTGGGCCGGGTGTCAAACTTTTTACCACCATGAGGTGGTTGTGCGTACATGGGTGCCTACCACCCACGCCCTCCTGGTTTCCCGCATTTTGCCCCACGAACCCCCAGAATCCTTAATTCCTTAATATAAGCACCTAGAATTGCTATAGCGGATTCCAGGAAGAGCCGAGGGACCAGGGCCGGGTGTCAAACTTCTTACCACCATGAGGTGGTTGTGCGTACGTGGGTGCCTACCACCCACGCCCTTCTCGTTCCCCGCATTTTGCCCCACGGATCCCCAGCGGCCTTAATTCCTTATTATAAGCACCTAGAATTGCTATAGCGGATTCCAGGAAGAGCCGAGGGACCTGGGCCGGGTGTCAAACTTCTTACCACCATGAGGTGGTTGCGCGTACATGGGTGCCTACCCGCCACGCCCTCTTGGTTCCCCGCATTTTGCCCCACGGACCCCCAGAGGCCATAATTCCTTATTATAAGCACCTAGAATTGCTATAGCGGATTCCAGGAAGGGCCGAGGGACCTGGGCCGGGTATCAAACTTCTTACAACCTTGAGGTGGTTGTGCGTACATGGGTGCCTACCGACCACGCCCTCCTGGTTCCCCGCATTTTGCCCCACGGTTCCCCAGAGGCTTTAATTCCTTAATATAAGCACTTAGAATTGCTATAGCGGATTCCAGGAAGGGCCGAGGGACCTGGGCCGGGTGTCAAACTTCTTACCACCATGAGGTGGTTGCGCGTACATGGGTGCCTACCCGCCACGCCCTCCAGGTTCCCTGCATTTTGCCCAACGGATCCCCAGATGACTTATTTCCTTAATATAAGCACCTAGAATTGCTATAGCGGATTCCAGGAAGAGCCGAGGGACCTGGGCCGGGTGTCAAACTTCTTACCACCATGAGGTGGTTGTGCGTACATGGGTGCCTACCCGCCACGCCCTTCTGGTTTCCCGCATTTTGCCCCACGGACCCCCAGAGGCCTTAATTCCTTATTAGAAGCACCTAGAATTGCTATAGCGGATTCCAGGAAGAGCCGAGGGACCTGGGCCGGGTGTCAAACTTCTTACCACCATGAGGTGGTTGCGCGTACATGGGTGCCTACCCGCCATGCCCTCCTGGTTCCCCGCATTTTGCCCCACGGACCCCCAGAGGCCTTAATTCCTTATTATAAGCACCTAGAATTGCTATAGCGGATTCCAGGAAGGGCCGAGGGACCTGGGCCGGGTATCAAACTTCTTACAACCTTGAGGTGGTTGTGCGTACATGGGTGCCTACCGACCACGCCCTCCTGGTTCCCCGCATTTTGCCCCACGGTTCCCCAGAGGCTTTAATTCCTTAATATAAGCACTTAGAATTGCTATAGCGGATTCCAGGAAGGGCCGAGGGACCTGGTCCGGGTGTCAAACTTCTTACAACCTTGAGGTGGTTGTGCGTACATGGGTGCCTACCCGCCACGCCATCCTGGTTCCTTGCATTTTGCCCAACGGACCCCCAGAATCCTTAATTCCTTAATATAAGCACCTAGAATTGCTATAGCGGATTCCAGGAAGAGCCGAGGGACCTGGGCCGGGTGTCAAACTTCTTACCACCATGAGGTGGTTGTGCGTAGATGGGTGCCTACCCGCCACGCCCTCCTGGTTCCCTGCATTTTGCCCCACGGATCCCCAGAGGCCTTATTTCCTTAATATAAGCACCTAGAATTACTCTAGCGGATTCCAGGAAGGTCCGAGGGACCTGGGCCGGGTGTCAAACTTTTTACCACCATGAGGTGGTTGTGCGTACATGGGTGCCTACCCGCCACGCCCTCCTGGTTCCCCGCATTTTGCCCCACGGACCCCCAGAGGCCTTAATTCCTTATTATAAGCACCTAGAATTGCTATAGCGGATTCCAGGAAGAGCCGAGGGACCTGGGCCGTGTGTCAAACTTCTTACCACCATGAGGTGGTTGTGCGTACATGGGTGCCTACCCGCCACGCCCTCCTGGTTCCTCGCATTTTGCCCCACGGACCCTCAGAATCCTTAATTCCTTAATATAAGCACCTAGAATTGCTATAGCGGATTCCAGGAAGAGCCGAGGGACCTGGGCCGGATGTCAAACTTCTTACCACCATGAGGTGGTTGCGCGTACATGGGTGCCTACCCGCCACGCCCTCCTGGTTCCCCGCATTTTGCCCCACGGACCGCCAGAGGCCTTAATTCCTTAGTATAAGCACCTAGAATTGCTATAGCGGATTCCAGGAAGAGCCGAGGGACCTGGGCCGTGTGTCAAACTTCTTACCACCATGAGGTGGTTGTGCGTACATGGGTGCCTACCCGCCACGCCCTCCTGGTTCCTCGCATTTTGCCCCACGGACCCTTAGAATCCTTAATTCCTTAATATAAGCACCTAGAATTGCTATAGCGGATTCCAGGAAGAGCCGAGGGACCTGGGCCGGGTGTCAAACTTCTTACCACCATGAGGTGGTTGCGCGTACATGGGTGCCTACCCGCCACGCCCTCCTGGTTCCCCGCATTTTGCCCCACGGACCGCCAGCGGCCTTAATTCCTTAGTATAAGCACCTAGAATTGCTATAGCGGATTCCAGGAAGAGCCGAGGGACCAGGGCCGGGTGTCAAACTTCTTACCACCATGAGGTGGTTGTGCGTACGTGGGTGCCTACCACCCACGCCCTTCTCGTTCCCCGCATTTTGCCCCACGGATCCCCAGCGGCCTTAATTCCTTATTATAAGCACCTAGAATTGCTATAGCGGATTCCAGGAAGAGCCGAGGGACCTGGGCCGTGTGTCAAACTTCTTACCACCATGAGGTGGTTGTGCGTACATGGGTGCCTACCCGCCACGCCCTCCTGGTTCCTCGCATTTTGCCCCACGGACCCTCAGAATCCTTAATTCCTTAATATAAGCACCTAGAATTGCTATAGCGGATTCCAGGAAGAGCCGAGGGACTTGGGCCGGGTGTCAAACTTCTTACCACCATGAGGTGGTTGCGCGTACATGGGTGCCTACCCGCCACGCCCTCCTGGTTCCCCGCATTTTGCCCCACGGACCGCCAGCGGCCTTAATTCCTTAGTATAAGCACCTAGAATTGCTATAGCGGATTCCAGGAAGAGCCGAGGGACCAGGGCCGGGTGTCAAACTTCTTACCACCATGAGGTGGTTGTGCGTACGTGGGTGCCTACCACCCACGCCCTTCTCGTTCCCCGCATTTTGCCCCACGGATCCCCAGCGGCCTTAATTCCTTATTATAAGCACCTAGAATTGCTATAGCGGATTCCAGGAAGAGCCGAGGGACCTGGGCCGGGTGTCAAACTTCTTACCACCATGAGGTGGTTGCGCGTACATGGGTGCCTACCCGCCATGCCCTCCTGGTTCCCCGCATTTTGCCCCACGGACCCCCAGAGGCCTTAATTCCTTATTATAAGCACCTAGAATTGCTATAGCGGATTCCAGGAAGGGCCGAGGGACCTGGGCCGGGTATCAAACTTCTTACAACCTTGAGGTGGTTGTGCGTACATGGGTGCCTACCGACCACGCCCTCCTGGTTCCCCGCATTTTGCCCCACGGTTCCCCAGAGGCTTTAATTCCTTAATATAAGCACTTAGAATTGCTATAGCGGATTCCAGGAAGGGCCGAGGGACCTGGTCCGGGTGTCTAACTTCTTACAACCTTGAGGTGGTTGTGCGTACATGGGTGCCTACCCGCCACGCCATCCTGGTTCCTTGCATTTTGCCCAACGGACCCCCAGAATCCTTAATTCCTTAATATAAGCACCTAGAATTGCTATAGCGGATTCCAGGAAGAGCCGAGGGACCTGGGCCGGGTGTCAAACTTCTTACCACCATGAGGTGGTTGTGCGTAGATGGGTGCCTACCCGCCACGCCCTCCTGGTTCCCTGCATTTTGCCCCACGGATCCCCAGAGGCCTTATTTCCTTAATATAAGCACCTAGAATTACTCTAGCGGATTCCAGGAAGGTCCGAGGGACCTGGGCCGGGTGTCAAACTTTTTACCACCATGAGGTGGTTGTGCGTACATGGGTGCCTACCCGCCACGCCCTCCTGGTTCCCCGCATTTTGCCCCACGGACCCCCAGAGGCCTTAATTCCTTATTATAAGCACCTAGAATTGCTATAGCGGATTCCAGGAAGAGCGGAGGGACCTGGGCCGTGTGTCAAACTTCTTACCACCATGAGGTGGTTGTGCGTACATGGGTGCCTACCCGCCACGCCCTCCTGGTTCCTCGCATTTTGCCCCACGGACCCTCAGAATCCTTAATTCCTTAATATAAGCACCTAGAATTGCTATAGCGGATTCCAGGAAGAGCCGAGGGACCTGGGCCGGATGTCAAACTTCTTACCACCATGAGGTGGTTGCGCGTACATGGGTGCCTACCCGCCACGCCCTCCTGGTTCCCCGCATTTTGCCCCACGGACCGCCAGAGGCCTTAATTCCTTAGTATAAGCACCTAGAATTGCTATAGCGGATTCCAGGAAGAGCCGAGGGACCTGGGCCGTGTGTCAAACTTCTTACCACCATGAGGTGGTTGTGCGTACATGGGTGCCTACCCGCCATGCCCTCCTTGTTCCTCGCATTTTGCCCCACGGACCCTCAGAATCCTTAATTCCTTAATATAAGCACCTAGAATTGCTATAGCGGATTCCAGGAAGAGCCGAGGGACCTGGGCCGGGTGTCAAACTTCTTACCACCATGAGGTGGTTGCGCGTACATGGGTGCCTACCCGCCACGCCCTCCTGGTTCCCCGCATTTTGCCCCACGGACCGCCAGAGGCCTTAATTCCTTAGTATAAGCACCTAGAATTGCTATAGCGGATTCCAGGAAGAGCCGAGGGACCTGGGCCGTGTGTCAAACTTCTTACCACCATGAGGTAGTTGTGCGTACATGGGTGCCTACCCGCCACGCCCTCCTGGTTCCTCGCATTTTGCCCCACGGTCCCCCAGAATCCTTAATTCCTTAATATAAGCACCTAGAATTGCTATAGCGGATTCCAGGAAGGGCCGAGGGACCTGGGCCGGGTGTCAAACTTCTTACCACCTTGAGGTGGTTGCGCGTACATGGGTGCCTACCCGCCACGCCTTCCTGGTTCGCCGCATTTTGCCCCACGGACCCCCAGAGGCCTTAATTCCTTATTATAAGCACCTAGAATTGCTATAGCGGATTCCAGGAAGAGCCGAGGGACCTGGGCCGGGTGTCAAACTTCTTACCACCATGAGGTGGTTGTGCGTACGTGGGTGCCTACTACCCAAGCCCTTCTCGTTCCCCGCATTTTGCCCCACGGATCCCCAGCGGCCTTAATTCCTTATTATAAGCACCTAGAATTGCTATAGCGGATTCCAGGAAGAGCCGAGGGACCTGGGCAGGGTGTCAAACTTCTTACCACCATGAGGTGATTGTGCGTACATGGGTGCCTACCCGCCACGCCCTCCTGGTTCACCGCATTTTGCCCCACGGATCCCCAGAGGCTTTATTTCCTTAATATTAGCCCTTAGAATTGCTCTAGCGGATTCCAGGAAGAGCCGAGGGACCTGGGCCGGGTGTCAAACTTTTTACCACCAAGAGGTGGTTGCGCGTACATGGGTGCCTACCCGCCACACCCTCCTGGTTCCCCGCATTTTGCCCCACGGACCCCCAGAGGCCTTAATTCCTTATTATAAGCACCTAGAATTGCTATAGCGGATTCCAGGAAGAGCCGAGGGACCTGGGCCGGGTGTCAAACTTCTTACCACCATGAGGTGGTTGTGCGTACATGGGCGCCTACCCGCCACGCCCTCCTGGTTCCTCGCATTTTGTCCCACGGACCCCCAGAACCCTTAATTCCTTAATATAAGAACCTAGAATTGCTATAGCGGATTCCAGGAAGAGCCGAGGGACCTGGGCCGGGTGTCAAACTTCTTACCACCATGAGGTGGTTGTGCGTACATGGGTGCCTACCCGCCACGCACTCCTGGTTCCCCGCATTTTGCCCCACGGACCGCCAGCGGCCTTAATTCCTTAGTATAAGCACCTAGAATTGCTATAGCGGATTCCAGGAAGAGCCGAGGGACCTGGGCTGTGTGTCAAACTTCTTACCACCATGAGGTGGTTGTGCGTACATGGGTGCCTACCCGCCACGCCTTCCTGGTTCCTCGCATTTTGCCCCACGGTCCCCCAGAATCCTTAATTCCTTAATATAAGCACCTAGAATTGCTATAGCGGATTCCAGGAAGGGCCGAGGGACCTGGGCCGGGTGTCAAACTTCTTACCACCATGAGGTGGTTGTGCGTACATGGGTGCCTACCCGCCACGCCCTCCTGGTTTCTCGCATTTTGCCCCACGGACCCTCAGAATCCTTAATTCCTTAGTATAAGCACCTAGAATTGCTATAGCGGATTCCAGGAAGAGCCGAGGGACCTGGGCCGTGTGTCAAACTTCTTACCACCATGAGGTGGTTGTGCGTACATGGGTGCCTACCCGCCACGCCCTCCTGGTTCCTCGCATTTTGCCCCACGGTCCCCCAGAATCCTTAATTCCTTAATATAAGCACCTAGAATTGCTATAGCGGATTCCAGGAAGGGGCGAGGGACCTGGGCTGGGTGTCAAACTTCTTACCACCTTGAGGTGGTTGCGCGTACATGGGTGCCTACCCGCCACGCCTTCCTGGTTCGCCGCATTTTGCCCCACGGACCCCCAGAGGCCTTAATTCCTTATTATAAGCACCTAGAATTGCTATAGCGGATTCCAGGAAGAGCCGAGGGACCTGGGCCGGGTGTCAAACTTCTTACCACTATGAGGTGGTTGTGCGTACGTGGGTGCCTACTACCCAAGCCCTTCTCGTTCCCCGCATTTTGCCCCACGGATCCCCAGCGGCCTTAATTCCTTATTATAAGCACCTAGAATTGCTATAGCGGATTCCAGGAAGAGCCGAGGGACCTGGGCAGGGTGTCAAACTTCTTACCACCATGAGGTGATTGTGCGTACATGGGTGCCTACCCGCCACGCCCTCCTGGTTCACCGCATTTTGCCCCACGGATCCCCAGAGGCTTTATTTCCTTAATATTAGCCCTTAGAATTGCTCTAGCGGATTCCAGGAAGAGCCGAGGGACCTGGGCCGGGTGTCAAACTTCTTACCACCAAGAGGTGGTTGCGCGTACATGGGTGCCTACCCGCCACGCCCTCCTGGTTCCCCGCATTTTGCCCCACGGACCCCCAGAACCCTTAATTCCTTAATATAAGAACCTAGAATTGCTATAGCGGATTCCAGGAAGAGCCGAGGGACCTGGGCCGGGTGTCAAACTTCTTACCACCATGAGGTGGTTGTGCGTACATGGGCGCCTACCCGCCACGCCCTCCTGGTTCCTCGCATTTTGTCCCACGGACCCCCAGAACCCTTAATTCCTTAATATAAGAACCTAGAATTGCTATAGCGGATTCCAGGAAGAGCCGAGGGACCTGGGCCGGGTGTCAAACTTCTTACCACCATGAGGTGGTTGTGCGTACATGGGTGCCTACCCGCCACGCACTCCTGGTTCCCCGCATTTTGCCCCACGGACCCCCAGAGGCCTTAATTCCTTATTATAAGCACCTAGAATTGCTATAGCGGATTCCAGGAAGAGTCGAGGGACCTGGGCCGGGTGTCAAACTTCTTACCACCATGAGGCGGTTGTGCGTACATGGGTGCCTACCCGCCACGCCCTTCTGGTTCCCTGCATTTTGCACCACGGACCCTCAGAATCCTTAATTCCTTAATATAAGCACCTAGAATTACTCTAGCGGATTCCATGAAGGGCCGAGGGACCTGGGCCGGGTGTCAAACTTCTTACCACCATGAGGTGGTTGTGCGTACATGGGTGCCTACCCGCCACGCCCTCCTGGTTCCCCGCATTTTGCCCCACGGACCCCCAGAGGCCTTAATTCCTTATTATAAGCACCTAGAATTGCTATAGCGGATTCCAGGAAGAGCCGAGGGACCTGGGCCGTGTGTCAAACTTCTTACCACCATGAGGTGGTTGTGCGTACATGGGTGCCTACCCGCCACGCCCTCCTGGTTCCTCGCATTTTGCCCCACGGACCCTCAGAATCCTTAATTCCTTAATATAAGCACCTAGAATTGCTATAGCGGATTCCAGGAAGAGCCGAGGGACCTGGGCCGGGTGTCAAACTTCTTACCACCATGAGGTGGTTGCGCGTACATGGGTGCCTACCCGCCACGCCCTCCTGGTTCCCCGCATTTTGCCCCACGGACCGCCAGCGGCCTTAATTCCTTAGTATAAGCACCTAGAATTGCTATAGCGGATTCCAGGAAGAGCCGAGGGACCTGGGCTGTGTGTCAAACTTCTTACCACCATGAGGTGGTTGTGCGTACATGGGTGCCTACCCGCCACGCCCTCCTGGTTCCTCGCATTTTGCCCCACGGTCCCCCAGAATCCTTAATTCCTTAATATAAGCACCTAGAATTGCTATAGCGGATTCCAGGAAGGGCCGAGGGACCTGGGCCGGGTGTCAAACTTCTTACCACCTTGAGGTGGTTGCGCGTACATGGGTGCCTACCCACCACGCCTTCCTGGTTCCCCGCATTTTGCCCCACGGACCCCCAGAGGCCTTAATTCCTTATTATAAGCACCTAGAATTGCTATAGCGGATTCCAGGAAGAGCCGAGGGACCTGGGCCGGGTGTCAAACTTCTTACCACCATGAGGTGGTTGTGCGTACGTGGGTGCCTACTACCCACGCCCTTCTCGTTCCCCGCATTTTGCCCCACGGATCCCCAGCGGCCTTAATTCCTTATTATAAGCACCTAGAATTGCTATAGCGGATTCCAGGAAGAGCCGAGGGACCTGGGCAGGGTGTCAAACTTCTTACCACCATGAGGTGATTGTGCGTACATGGGTGCCTACCCGCCACGCCCTCCTGGTTCACCGCATTTTGCCCCACGGATCCCCAGAGGCTTTATTTCCTTATTATAAGCACCTAGAATTGCTATAGCGGATTCCAGGAAGAGCCGAGGGACCTGGGCCGGGTGTCAAACTTCTTACCACCATGAGGTGGTTGTGCGTACGTGGGTGCCTACTACCCAAGCCCTTCTCGTTCCCCGCATTTTGCCCCACGGATCCCCAGCGGCCTTAATTCCTTATTATAAGCACCTAGAATTGCTATAGCGGATTCCAGGAAGAGCCGAGGGACCTGGGCAGGGTGTCAAACTTCTTACCACCATGAGGTGATTGTGCGTACATGGGTGCCTACCCGCCACGCCCTCCTGGTTCACCGCATTTTGCCCCACGGATCCCCAGAGGCTTTATTTCCTTAATATTAGCCCTTAGAATTGCTCTAGCGGATTCCAGGAAGAGCCGAGGGACCTGGGCCGGGTGTCAAACTTCTTACCACCAAGAGGTGGTTGCGCGTACATGGGTGCCTACCCGCCACACCCTCCTGGTTCCCCGCATTTTGCCCCACGGACCCCCAGAGGCCTTAATTCCTTATTATAAGCACCTAGAATTGCTATAGCGGATTCCAGGAAGAGCCGAGGGACCTGGGCCGGGTGTCAAACTTCTTACCACCATGAGGTGGTTGTGCGTACATGGGCGCCTACCCGCCACGCCCTCCTGGTTCCTCGCATTTTGTCCCACGGACCCCCAGAACCCTTAATTCCTTAATATAAGAACCTAGAATTGCTATAGCGGATTCCAGGAAGAGCCGAGGGACCTGGGCCGGGTGTCAAACTTCTTACCACCATGAGGTGGTTGTGCGTACATGGGTGCCTACACGCCACGCACTCCTGGTTCCCCGCATTTTGCCCCACGGACCGCCAGCGGCCTTAATTCCTTAGTATAAGCACCTAGAATTGCTATAGCGGATTCCAGGAAGAGCCGAGGGACCTGGGCTGTGTGTCAAACTTCTTACCACCATGAGGTGGTTGTGCGTACATGGGTGCCTACCCGCCACGCCCTCCTGGTTCCTCGCATTTTGCCCCACGGTCCCCCAGAATCCTTAATTCCTTAATATAAGCACCTAGAATTGCTATAGCGGATTCCAGGAAGGGCCGAGGGACCTGGGCCGGGTGTCAAACTTCTTACCACCATGAGGTGGTTGTGCGTACATGGGCGCCTACCCGCCACGCCCTCCTGGTTCCTCGCATTTTGTCCCACGGACCCCCAGAACCCTTAATTCCTTAATATAAGAACCTAGAATTGCTATAGCGGATTCCAGGAAGAGCCGAGGGACCTGGGCCGGGTGTCAAACTTCTTACCACCATGAGGTGGTTGTGCGTACATGGGTGCCTACCCGCCACGCACTCCTGGTTCCCCGCATTTTGCCCCACGGACCCCCAGAGGCCTTAATTCCTTATTATAAGCACCTAGAATTGCTATAGCGGATTCCAGGAAGAGTCGAGGGACCTGGGCCGGGTGTCAAACTTCTTACCACCATGAGGCGGTTGTGCGTACATGGGTGCCTACCCGCCACGCCCTTCTGGTTCCCTGCATTTTGCACCACGGACCCTCAGAATCCTTAATTCCTTAATATAAGCACCTAGAATTACTCTAGCGGATTCCAGGAAGGGCCGAGGGACCTGGGCCGGGTGTCAAACTTCTTACCACCATGAGGTGGTTGTGCGTACATGGGTGCCTACCCGCCACGCCCTCCTGGTTCCCCGCATTTTGCCCCACGGACCCCCAGAGGCCTTAATTCCTTATTATAAGCACCTAGAATTGCTATAGCGGATTCCAGGAAGAGCCGAGGGACCTGGGCCGTGTGTCAAACTTCTTACCACCATGAGGTGGTTGTGCGTACATGGGTGCCTACCCGCCACGCCCTCCTGGTTCCTCGCATTTTGCCCCACGGACCCTCAGAATCCTTAATTCCTTAATATAAGCACCTAGAATTGCTATAGCGGATTCCAGGAAGAGCCGAGGGACCTGGGCCGGGTGTCAAACTTCTTACCACCATGAGGTGGTTGTGCGTACATGGGTGCCTACCCGCCACGCCCTCCTGGTTCCCCGCATTTTGCCCCACGGACCCCCAGAGGCCTTAATTCCTTATTATAAGCACCTAGAATTGCTATAGCGGATTCCAGGAAGAGCCGAGGGACCTGGGCCGTGTGTCAAACTTCTTACCACCATGAGGTGGTTGTGCGTACATGGGTGCCTACCCGCCACGCCCTCCTGGTTCCTCGCATTTTGCCCCACGGACCCTCAGAATCCTTAATTCCTTAATATAAGCACCTAGAATTGCTATAGCGGATTCCAGGAAGAGCCGAGGGACCTGGGCCGGGTGTCAAACTTCTTACCACCATGAGGTGGTTGCGCGTACATGGGTGCCTACCCGCCACGCCCTCCTGGTTCCCCGCATTTTGCCCCACGGACCGCCAGCGGCCTTAATTCCTTAGTATAAGCACCTAGAATTGCTATAGCGGATTCCAGGAAGAGCCGAGGGACCTGGGCTGTGTGTCAAACTTCTTACCACCATGAGGTGGTTGTGCGTACATGGGTGCCTACCCGCCACGCCCTCCTGGTTCCTCGCATTTTGCCCCACGGTCCCCCAGAATCCTTAATTCCTTAATATAAGCACCTAGAATTGCTATAGCGGATTCCAGGAAGGGCCGAGGGACCTGGGCCGGGTGTCAAACTTCTTACCACCTTGAGGTGGTTGCGCGTACATGGGTGCCTACCCACCACGCCTTCCTGGTTCCCCGCATTTTGCCCCACGGACCCCCAGAGGCCTTAATTCCTTATTATAAGCACCTAGAATTGCTATAGCGGATTCCAGGAAGAGCCGAGGGACCTGGGCCGGGTGTCAAACTTCTTACCACCATGAGGTGGTTGTGCGTACGTGGGTGCCTACTACCCACGCCCTTCTCGTTCCCCGCATTTTGCCCCACGGATCCCCAGCGGCCTTAATTCCTTATTATAAGCACCTAGAATTGCTATAGCGGATTCCAGGAAGAGCCGAGGGACCTGGGCAGGGTGTCAAACTTCTTACCACCATGAGGTGATTGTGCGTACATGGGTGCCTACCCGCCACGCCCTCCTGGTTCACCGCATTTTGCCCCACGGATCCCCAGAGGCTTTATTTCCTTATTATAAGCACCTAGAATTGCTATAGCGGATTCCAGGAAGAGCCGAGGGACCTGGGCCGGGTGTCAAACTTCTTACCACCATGAGGTGGTTGTGCGTACGTGGGTGCCTACTACCCAAGCCCTTCTCGTTCCCCGCATTTTGCCCCACGGATCCCCAGCGGCCTTAATTCCTTATTATAAGCACCTAGAATTGCTATAGCGGATTCCAGGAAGAGCCGAGGGACCTGGGCAGGGTGTCAAACTTCTTACCACCATGAGGTGATTGTGCGTACATGGGTGCCTACCCGCCACGCCCTCCTGGTTCACCGCATTTTGCCCCACGGATCCCCAGAGGCTTTATTTCCTTAATATTAGCCCTTAGAATTGCTCTAGCGGATTCCAGGAAGAGCCGAGGGACCTGGGCCGGGTGTCAAACTTCTTACCACCAAGAGGTGGTTGCGCGTACATGGGTGCCTACCCGCCACACCCTCCTGGTTCCCCGCATTTTGCCCCACGGACCCCCAGAGGCCTTAATTCCTTATTATAAGCACCTAGAATTGCTATAGCGGATTCCAGGAAGAGCCGAGTGACCTGGGCCGGGTGTCAAACTTCTTACCACCATGAGGTGGTTGTGCGTACATGGGCGCCTACCCGCCACGCCCTCCTGGTTCCTCGCATTTTGTCCCACGGACCCCCAGAACCCTTAATTCCTTAATATAAGAACCTAGAATTGCTATAGCGGATTCCAGGAAGAGCCGAGGGACCTGGGCCGGGTGTCAAACTTCTTACCACCATGAGGTGGTTGTGCGTACATGGGTGCCTACACGCCACGCACTCCTGGTTCCCCGCATTTTGCCCCACGGACCGCCAGCGGCCTTAATTCCTTAGTATAAGCACCTAGAATTGCTATAGCGGATTCCAGGAAGAGCCGAGGGACCTGGGCTGTGTGTCAAACTTCTTACCACCATGAGGTGGTTGTGCGTACATGGGTGCCTACCCGCCACGCCCTCCTGGTTCCTCGCATTTTGCCCCACGGTCCCCCAGAATCCTTAATTCCTTAATATAAGCACCTAGAATTGCTATAGCGGATTCCAGGAAGGGCCGAGGGACCTGGGCCGGGTGTCAAACTTCTTACCACCATGAGGTGGTTGTGCGTACATGGGCGCCTACCCGCCACGCCCTCCTGGTTCCTCGCATTTTGTCCCACGGACCCCCAGAACCCTTAATTCCTTAATATAAGAACCTAGAATTGCTATAGCGGATTCCAGGAAGAGCCGAGGGACCTGGGCCGGGTGTCAAACTTCTTACCACCATGAGGTGGTTGTGCGTACATGGGTGCCTACCCGCCACGCACTCCTGGTTCCCCGCATTTTGCCCCACGGACCCCCAGAGGCCTTAATTCCTTATTATAAGCACCTAGAATTGCTATAGCGGATTCCAGGAAGAGTCGAGGGACCTGGGCCGGGTGTCAAACTTCTTACCACCATGAGGCGGTTGTGCGTACATGGGTGCCTACCCGCCACGCCCTTCTGGTTCCCTGCATTTTGCACCACGGACCCTCAGAATCCTTAATTCCTTAATATAAGCACCTAGAATTACTCTAGCGGATTCCAGGAAGGGCCGAGGGACCTGGGCCGGGTGTCAAACTTCTTACCACCATGAGGTGGTTGTGCGTACATGGGTGCCTACCCGCCACGCCCTCCTGGTTCCCCGCATTTTGCCCCACGGACCCCCAGAGGCCTTAATTCCTTATTATAAGCACCTAGAATTGCTATAGCGGATTCCAGGAAGAGCCGAGGGACCTGGGCCGTGTGTCAAACTTCTTACCACCATGAGGTGGTTGTGCGTACATGGGTGCCTACCCGCCACGCCCTCCTGGTTCCTCGCATTTTGCCCCACGGACCCTCAGAATCCTTAATTCCTTAATATAAGCACCTAGAATTGCTATAGCGGATTCCAGGAAGAGCCGAGGGACCTGGGCCGGGTGTCAAACTTCTTACCACCATGAGGTGGTTGTGCGTACGTGGGTGCCTACTACCCACGCCCTTCTCGTTCCCCGCATTTTGCCCCACGGATCCCCAGCGGCCTTAATTCCTTATTATAAGCACCTAGAATTGCTATAGCGGATTCCAGGAAGAGCCGAGGGACCTGGGCTGTGTGTCAAACTTCTTACCACCATGAGGTGGTTGTGCGTACATGGGTGCCTACCCGCCACGCCCTCCTGGTTCCTCGCATTTTGCCCCACGGTCCCCCAGAATCCTTAATTCCTTAATATAAGCACCTAGAATTGCTATAGCGGATTCCAGGAAGAGCCGAGGGACCTGGGCCGGGTGTCAAACTTCTTACCACCATGAGGTGGTTGTGCGTACGTGGGTGCCTACTACCCACGCCCTTCTCGTTCCCCGCATTTTGCCCCACGGATCCCCAGCGGCCTTAATTCCTTATTATAAGCACCTAGAATTGCTATAGCGGATTCCAGGAAGAGCCGAGGGACCTGGGCAGGGTGTCAAACTTCTTACCACCATGAGGTGATTGTGCGTACATGGGTGCTTACCCGCCACGCTCTCCTGGTTCACCGCATTTTGCCCCACGGATCCCCAGAGGCTTTATTTCCTTATTATAAGCACCTAGAATTGCTATAGCGGATTCCAGGAAGAGCCGAGGGACCTGGGCCGGGTGTCAAACTTCTTACCACCATGAGGTGGTTGTGCGTACGTGGGTGCCTACTACCCAAGCCCTTCTCGTTCCCCGCATTTTGCCCCACGGATCCCCAGCGGCCTTAATTCCTTATTATAAGCACCTAGAATTGCTATAGCGGATTCCAGGAAGAGCCGAGGGACCTGGGCAGGGTGTCAAACTTCTTACCACCATGAGGTGATTGTGCGTACATGGGTGCCTACCCGCCACGCCCCCCTGGTTCACCGCATTTTGCCCCACGGATCCCCAGAGGCTTTATTTCCTTAATATTAGCCCTTAGAATTGCTCTAGCGGATTCCAGGAAGAGCCGAGGGACCTGGGCCGGGTGTCAAACTTCTTACCACCAAGAGGTGGTTGCGCGTACATGGGTGCCTACCCGCCACACCCTCCTGGTTCCCCGCATTTTGCCCCACGGACCCCCAGAGGCCTTAATTCCTTATTATAAGCACCTAGAATTGCTATAGCGGATTCCAGGAAGAGCCGAGGGACCTGGGCCGGGTGTCAAACTTCTTACCACCATGAGGTGGTTGTGCGTACATGGGCGCCTACCCGCCACGCCCTCCTGGTTCCTCGCATTTTGTCCCACGGACCCCCAGAACCCTTAATTCCTTAATATAAGAACCTAGAATTGCTATAGCGGATTCCAGGAAGAGCCGAGGGACCTGGGCCGGGTGTCAAACTTCTTACCACCATGAGGTGGTTGTGCGTACATGGGTGCCTACCCGCCACGCACTCCTGGTTCCCCGCATTTTGCCCCACGGACCGCCAGCGGCCTTAATTCCTTAGTATAAGCACCTAGAATTGCTATAGCGGATTCCAGGAAGAGCCGAGGGACCTGGGCTGTGTGTCAAACTTCTTACCACCATGAGGTGGTTGTGCGTACATGGGTGCCTACCCGCCACGCCCTCCTGGTTCCACGCATTTTGCCCCACGGTCCCCCAGAATCCTTAATTCCTTAATATAAGCACCTAGAATTGCTATAGCGGATTCCAGGAAGGGCCGAGGGACCTGGGCCGGGTGTCAAACTTCTTACCACCATGAGGTGGTTGTGCGTACATGGGTGCCTACCCGCCACGCCCTCCTGGTTCCTCGCATTTTGCCCCACGGACCCTCAGAATCCTTAATTCCTTAGTATAAGCACCTAGAATTGCTATAGCGGATTCCAGGAAGAGCCGAGGGACCTGGGCCGTGTGTCAAACTTCTTACCACCATGAGGTGGTTGTGCGTACATGGGTGCCTACCCGCCACGCCTTCCTGGTTCGCCGCATTTTGCCCCACGGACCCCCAGAGGCCTTAATTCCTTATTATAAGCACCTAGAATTGCTATAGCGGATTCCAGGAAGAGCCGAGGGACCTGGGCCGGGTGTCAAACTTCTTACCACCATGAGGTGGTTGTGCGTACGTGGGTGCCTACTACCCAAGCCCTTCTCGTTCCCCGCATTTTGCCCCACGGATCCCCAGCGGCCTTAATTCCTTATTATAAGCACCTAGAATTGCTATAGCGGATTCCAGGAAGAGCCGAGGGACCTGGGCAGGGTGTCAAACTTCTTACCACCATGAGGTGATTGTGCGTACATGGGTGCCTACCCGCCACGCCCTCCTGGTTCACCGCATTTTGCCCCACGGATCCCCAGAGGCTTTATTTCCTTAATATTAGCCCTTAGAATTGCTCTAGCGGATTCCAGGAAGAGCCGAGGGACCTGGGCCGGGTGTCAAACTTCTTACCACCAAGAGGTGGTTGCGCGTACATGGGTGCCTACCCGCCACGCCCTCCTGGTTCCCCGCATTTTGCCCCACGGACCCCCAGAGGCCTTAATTCCTTATTATAAGCACCTAGAATTGCTATAGCGGATTCCAGGAAGAGCCGAGGGACCTGGGCCGGGTGTCAAACTTCTTACCACCATGAGGTGGTTGTGCGTACATGGGCGCCTACCCGCCACGCCCTCCTGGTTCCTCGCATTTTGTCCCACGGACCCCCAGAACCCTTAATTCCTTAATATAAGAACCTAGAATTGCTATAGCGGATTCCAGGAAGAGCCGAGGGACCTGGGCCGGGTGTCAAACTTCTTACCACCATGAGGTGGTTGTGCGTACATGGGTGCCTACCCGCCACGCACTCCTGGTTCCCCGCATTTTGCCCCACGGACCCCCAGAGGCCTTAATTCCTTATTATAAGCACCTAGAATTGCTATAGCGGATTCCAGGAAGAGTCGAGGGACCTGGGCCGGGTGTCAAACTTCTTACCACCATGAGGCGGTTGTGCGTACATGGGTGCCTACCCGCCACGCCCTTCTGGTTCCCTGCATTTTGCACCACGGACCCTCAGAATCCTTAATTCCTTAATATAAGCACCTAGAATTACTCTAGCGGATTCCAGGAAGGGCCGAGGGACCTGGGCCGGGTGTCAAACTTCTTACCACCATGAGGTGGTTGTGCGTACATGGGTGCCTACCCGCCACGCCCTCCTGGTTCCCCGCATTTTGCCCCACGGACCCCCAGAGGCCTTAATTCCTTATTATAAGCACCTAGAATTGCTATAGCGGATTCCAGGAAGAGCCGAGGGACCTGGGCCGTGTGTCAAACTTCTTACCACCATGAGGTGGTTGTGCGTACATGGGTGCCTACCCGCCACGCCCTCCTGGTTCCTCGCATTTTGCCCCACGGACCCTCAGAATCCTTAATTCCTTAATATAAGCACCTAGAATTGCTATAGCGGATTCCAGGAAGAGCCGAGGGACCTGCGCCGGGTGTCAAACTTCTTACCACCATGAGGTGGTTGCGCGTACATGGGTGCCTACCCGCCACGCCCTCCTGGTTCCCCGCATTTTGCCCCACGGACCGCCAGCGGCCTTAATTCCTTAGTATAAGCACCTAGAATTGCTATAGCGGATTCCAGGAAGAGCCGAGGGACCTGGGCTGTGTGTCAAACTTCTTACCACCATGAGGTGGTTGTGCGTACATGGGTGCCTACCCGCCACGCCCTCCTGGTTCCTCGCATTTTGCCCCACGGTCCCCCAGAATCCTTAATTCCTTAATATAAGCACCTAGAATTGCTATAGCGGATTCCAGGAAGGGCCGAGGGACCTGGGCCGGGTGTCAAACTTCTTACCACCTTGAGGTGGTTGCGCGTACATGGGTGCCTACCCGCCACGCCTTCCTGGTTCCCCGCATTTTGCCCCACGGACCCCCAGAGGCCTTAATTCCTTATTATAAGCACCTAGAATTGCTATAGCGGATTCCAGGAAGAGCCGAGGGACCTGGGCCGGGTGTCAAACTTCTTACCACCATGAGGTGGTTGTGCGTACGTGGGTGCCTACTACCCACGCCCTTCTCGTTCCCCGCATTTTGCCCCACGGATCCCCAGCGGCCTTAATTCCTTATTATAAGCACCTAGAATTGCTATAGCGGATTCCAGGAAGAGCCGAGGGACCTGGGCAGGGTGTCAAACTTCTTACCACCATGAGGTGATTGTGCGTACATGGGTGCCTACCCGCCACGCCCTCCTGGTTCACCGCATTTTGCCCCACGGATCCCCAGAGGCTTTATTTCCTTATTATAAGCACCTAGAATTGCTATGGCGGATTCCAGGAAGAGCCGAGGGACCTGGGCCGGGTGTCAAACTTCTTACCACCATGAGGTGGTTGTGCGTACGTGGGTGCCTACTACCCAAGCCCTTCTCGTTCCCCGCATTTTGCCCCACGGATCCCCAGCGGCCTTAATTCCTTATTATAAGCACCTAGAATTGTTATAGCGGATTCCAGGAAGAGCCGAGGGACCTGGGCAGGGTGTCAAACTTCTTACCACCATGAGGTGATTGTGCGTACATGGGTGCCTACCCGCCACGCCCTCCTGGTTCACCGCATTTTGCCCCACGGATCCCCAGAGGCTTTATTTCCTTAATATTAGCCCTTAGAATTGCTCTAGCGGATTCCAGGAAGAGCCGAGGGACCTGGGCCGGGTGTCAAACTTCTTACCACCAAGAGGTGGTTGCGCGTACATGGGTGCCTACCCGCCACACCCTCCTGGTTCCCCGCATTTTGCCCCACGGACCCCCAGAGGCCTTAATTCCTTATTATAAGCACCTAGAATTGCTATAGCGGATTCCAGGAAGAGCCGAGGGACCTGGGCCGGGTGTCAAACTTCTTACCGCCATGAGGTGGTTGTGCGTACATGGGCGCCTACCCGCCACGCCCTCCTGGTTCCTCGCATTTTGTCCCACGGACCCCCAGAACCCTTAATTCCTTAATATAAGAACCTAGAATTGCTATAGCGGATTCCAGGAAGAGCCGAGGGACCTGGGCCGGGTGTCAAACTTCTTACCACCATGAGGTGGTTGTGCGTACATGGGTGCCTACCCGCCACGCACTCCTGGTTCCCCGCATTTTGCCCCACGGACCGCCAGCGGCCTTAATTCCTTAGTATAAGCACCTAGAATTGCTATAGCGGATTCCAGGAAGAGCCGAAGGACCTGGGCTGTGTGTCAAACTTCTTACCACCATGAGGTGGTTGTGCGTACATGGGTGCCTACCCGCCACGCCCTCCTGGTTCCTCGCATTTTGCCCCACGGTCCCCCAGAATCCTTAATTCCTTAATATAAGCACCTAGAATTGCTATAGCGGATTCCAGGAAGGGCCGAGGGACCTGGGCCGGGTGTCAAACTTCTTACCACCATGAGGTGGTTGTGCGTACATGGGTGCCTACCCGCCACGCCCTCCTGGTTCCTCGCATTTTGCCCCACGGACCCTCAGAATCCTTAATTCCTTAGTATAAGCACCTAGAATTGCTATAGCGGATTCCAGGAAGAGCCGAGGGACCTGGGCCGTGTGTCAAACTTCTTACCACCATGAAGTGGTTGTGCGTACATGGGTGCCTACCCGCCACGCCCTCCTGGTTCCTCGCATTTTGCCCCACGGTCCCCCAGAATCCTTAATTCCTTAATATAAGCACCTAGAATTGCTATAGCGGATTCCAGGAAGGGGCGAGGGACCTGGGCCGGGTGTCAAACTTCTTACCACCTTGAGGTGGTTGCGCATACATGGGTGCCTACCCGCCACGCCTTCCTGGTTCGCCGCATTTTGCCCCACGGACCCCCAGCGGCCTTAATTCCTTATTATAAGCACCTAGAATTGCTATAGCGGATTCCAGAAAGAGCCGAGGGACCTGGGCAGGGTGTCAAACTTCTTACCACCATGAGGTGATTGTGCGTACATGGGTGCCTACCCGCCACGCCCTCCTGGTTCACCGCATTTTGGCCCACGGATCCCCAGAGGCTTTATTTCCTTAATATTAGCCCTTAGAATTGCTCTAGCGGATTCCAGGAAGAGCCGAGGGACCTGGGCCGGGTGTCAAACTTCTTACCACCAAGAGGTGGTTGCGCGTACATGGGTGCCTACCCGCCACGCCCTCCTGGTTCCCCGCATTTTGCCCCACGGACCCCCAGAGGCCTTAATTCCTTATTATAAGCACCTAGAATTGCTATAGCGGATTCCAGGAAGAGCCGAGGGACCTGGGCCGGGTGTCAAACTTCTTACCACCATGAGGTGGTTGCGCGTACATGGGCGCCTACCCGCCACGCCCTCCTGGTTCCTCGCATTTTGTCCCACGGACCCCCAGAACCCTTAATTCCTTAATATAAGAACCTAGAATTGCTATAGCGGATTCCAGGAAGAGCCGAGGGACCTGGGCCGGGTGTCAAACTTCTTACCACCATGAGGTGGTTGTGCGTACATGGGTGCCTACCCGCCACGCACTCCTGGTTCCCCGCATTTTGCCCCACGGACCCCCAGAGGCCTTAATTCCTTATTATAAGCACCTAGAATTGCTATAGCGGATTCCAGGAAGAGTCGAGGGACCTGGGCCGGGTGTCAAACTTCTTACCACCATGAGGCGGTTGTGCGTACATGGGTGCCTACCCGCCACGCCCTTCTGGTTCCCTGCATTTTGCACCACGGACCCTCAGAATCCTTAATTCCTTAATATAAGCACCTAGAATTACTCTAGCGGATTCCAGGAAGGGCCGAGGGACCTGGGCCGGGTGTCAAACTTCTTACCACCATGAGGTGGTTGTGCGTACATGGGTGCCTACCCGCCACGCCCTCCTGGTTCCCCGCATTTTGCCCCAAGGACCCCCAGAGGCCTTAATTCCTTATTATAAGCACCTAGAATTGCTATAGCGGATTCCAGGAAGAGCCGAGGGACCTGGGCCGTGTGTCAAACTTCTTACCACCATGAGGTGGTTGTGCGTACATGGGTGCCTACCCGCCACGCCCTCCTGGTTCCTCGCATTTTGCCCCACGGACCCTCAGAATCCTTAATTCCTTAATATAAGCACCTAGAATTGCTATAGCGGATTCCAGGAAGAGCCGAGGGACCTGGGCCGGGTGTCAAACTTCTTACCACCATGAGGTGGTTGCGCGTACATGGGTGCCTACCCGCCACGCCCTCCTGGTTCCCCGCATTTTGCCCCACGGACCGCCAGCGGCCTTAATTCCTTAGTATAAGCACCTAGAATTGCTATAGCGGATTCCAGGAAGAGCCGAGGGACCTGGGCTGTGTGTCAAACTTCTTACCACCATGAGGTGGTTGTGCGTACATGGGTGCCTACCCGCCACGCCCTCCTGGTTCCTCGCATTTTGCCCCACGGTCCCCCAGAATCCTTAATTCCTTAATATAAGCACCTAGAATTGCTATAGCGGATTCCAGGAAGGGCCGAGGGACCTGGGCCGGGTGTCAAACTTTTTACCACCTTGAGGTGGTTGCGCGTACATGGGTGCCTACCCGCCACGCCTTCCTGGTTCCCCGCATTTTGCCCCACGGACCCCCAGAGGCCTTAATTCCTTATTATAAGCACCTAGAATTGCTATAGCGGATTCCAGGAAGAGCCGAGGGACCTGGGCCGGGTGTCAAACTTCTTACCACCATGAGGTGGTTGTGCGTACGTGGGTGCCTACTACCCACGCCCTTCTCGTTCCCCGCATTTTGCCCCACGGATCCCCAGCGGCCTTAATTCCTTATTATAAGCACCTAGAATTGCTATAGCGGATTCCAGGAAGAGCCGAGGGACCTGGGCAGGGTGTCAAACTTCTTACCACCATGAGGTGATTGTGCGTACATGGGTGCCTACCCGCCACGCCCTCCTGGTTCACCGCATTTTGCCCCACGGATCCCCAGAGGCTTTATTTCCTTAATATTAGCCCTTAGAATTGCTCTAGCGGATTCCAGGAAGAGCCGAGGGACCTGGGCCGGGTGTCAAACTTCTTACCACCATGAGGTGGTTGCGCGTACATGGGTGCCTACCCGCCACGCCCTCCTGGTTCCCCGCATTTTGCCCCACGGACCCCCAGAGGCCTTAATTCCTTATTATAAGCACCTAGAATTGCTAGAGCGGATTCCAGGAAGAGCCGAGGGACCTGGGCCGGGTGTCAAACTTCTTACCACCATGAGGTGGTTGTGCGTACATGGGCGCCTACCCGCCACGCCCTCCTGGTTCCTCGCATTTTGTCCCACGGACCCCCAGAACCCTTAATTTCTTAATATAAGAACCTAGAATTGCTATAGCGGATTCCAGGAAGAGCCGAGGGACCTGGGCCGGGTGTCAAACTTCTTACCACCATGAGGTGGTTGCGCGTACATGGGTGCCTACCCGCCACGCCCTCCTGGTTTCCCGCATTTTGCCCCACGAACCCCCAGAATCCTTAATTCCTTAATATAAGCACCTAGAATTGCTATAGCGGATTCCAGGAAGGGCCAAGGGACCTGGGCTGGGTGTCAAACTTCTTACCACCATGAGGTGGTTGTGCGTACATGGGTGCCTACCCGCTACGCCCTCCTGGTTCCCTGCATTTTGCCCCACGGATCCCCAGAGGCCTTATTTCCTTAATATAAGCATCTAGAATTACTCTAGCGAATTCCAGGAAGGTCCGAGGGACCTGGGACGGGTGTCAAACTTCTTACCACCATGAGGTGGTTGTGCGTACATGGGTGCCTACCCGCCACGCACTCCTGGTTCCCCGCATTTTGCCCCACGGACCCCCAGAGGCCTTAATTCCTTATTATAAGCACCTAGAATTGCTATAGCGGATTCCAGGAAGAGCCGAGGGACCTGGGCCGGGTGTCAAACTTCTTACCACCATGAGGTGGTTGTGCGTACATGGGTGCCTACCCGCCACGCCCTTCTGGTTCCCTGCATTTTGCACCACGGACCCTCAGAATCCTTAATTCCTTAATATAAGCACCTAGAATTGCTATAGCGGATTCCAGGAAGGGCCGAGGGACCTGGGCCGGGTGTCAAACTTCTTACAACCTTGAGGTGGTTGTGCGTACATGGGTGCTTACCGACCACGCCCTCCTGGTTCCCCGCATTTTGCCCCACGGACCCCCCAGAATCCTTAATTCCTTAATATAAGCACCTTGAATTGCTATAGCGGATTCCAGGAAGAGCCGAGGGACCTGGGCAGGGTGTCAAACTTCTTACCACCATGAGGTGGTTGCGCGTACATGGGTGCCTACCCGCCACGCCCACCTGGTTCCCCGCATTTTGCCCCACGGTCCCCCAGAGGCCTTAATTCCTTAATATTAGCCCTTAGAATTGCTCTAGCGGATTCCAGGAAGAGCCGAGGGACCTGGGCCGGGTGTCAAACTTCTTACCACCATGAGGTGGTTGCGCGTACATGGGTGCCTACCCGCCACGCCCTCCTGGTTCCCCGCATTTTGCCCCACGGACCCCCAGAGGCCTTAATTCCTTATTATAAGCACCTAGAATTGCTATAGCGGATTCCAGGAAGAGCCGAGGGACCTGGGCCGGGTGTCAAACTTCTTACCACCATGAGGTGATTGTGCGTACATGGGTGCCTACCCGCCACGCCCTCCTGGTTCCCCGCATTTTGCCCCACGGATCCCCAGAGGCTTTATTTCCTTAATATTAGCCCTTAGAATTGCTCTAGCGGATTCCAGGAAGAGCCGAGGGACCTGGGCCGGGTGTCAAACTTCTTACCACCATGAGGTGGTTGCGCGTACATGGGTGCCTACCCGCCACGCCCTCCTGGTTCCCCGCATTTTGCCCCACGGACCCCCAGAGGCCTTATTTCCTTAATATTAGCCCTTAGAATTGCTCTAGCGGATTCCAGGAAGAGCCGAGGGACCTGGGCCGGGTGTCAAACTTCTTACCACCATGAGGTGGTTGCGCGTACATGGGTGCCTACCCGCCACGCCCTCCTGGTTCCCCGCATTTTGCCCCACGGACCCCCAGAGGCCTTAATTCCTTATTATAAGCACCTAGAATTGCTATAGCGGATTCCAGGAAGAGCCGAGGGACCTGGGCCGGGTGTCAAACTTCTTACCACCATGAGGTGGTTGTGCGTACATGGGTGCCTACCCGCCTCGCCCTCCTGGTTTCCCGCATTTTGCCCCACGGATCCCCAGAGGCCTTAATTCCTTAACATAAGCACTTAGAATTGCTATAGCGGATTCCAGGAAGAGCCGAGGGACCAGGGCAGGGTGTCAAACTTCTTACCACCATGAGGTGATTGTGCGTACATGGGTGCCTACCCGCCACGCCCTCTTGGTTCCCCGCATTTTGCCCCACGGATCCCCAGAGGCTTTATTTCCTTAATATAAGCAGCTAGAATTGCTATAGCGGATTCCAGGAAGGGCCGAGGGACCTGGGCCGGGTGTCAAACTTCTTACCACCATGAGGTGGTTGTGCGTACATGAGTGCCTACCCGCCACGCCCTCCTGGTTCCTCGCATTTTGTCCCACGGACCCCCAGAATCCTTAATTCCTTAATATAAGCACCTAGAATTGCTTTAGCGGATTCCAGGAAGAGCCGAGGGACCTGGGCAGGGTGTCAAACTTCTTACCACCATGAGGTGATTGTGCGTACATGGGTGCCTACCCGCCACGCCCTCCTGGTTCACCGCATTTTGCCCCACGGATCCCCAGAGGCTTTATTTCCTTAATATTAGCCCTTAGAATTGCTCTAGCGGATTCCAGGAAGAGCCGAGGGACCTGGGCCGGGTGTCAAACTTCTTACCACCATGAGGTGGTTGCGCGTACAAGGGTGCCTACCCGCCACGCCCTCCTGGTTCCCCGCATTTTGCCCCACGGACCCCCAGAGGCCTTAATTCCTTATTATAATCACCTAGAATTGCTATAGCGGATTCCAGGAAGAGCCGAGGGACCTGGGCCGGGTGTCAAACTTCTTACCACCATGAGGTGGTTGTGCGTACATGGGCGCCTACCCGCCACGCCCTCCTGGTTCCTCGCATTTTGTCCCACGGACCCCCAGAATCCGTAATTCCTTAATATAAGAACCTAGAATTGCTATAGCGGATTCCAGGAAGAGCCGAGGGACCTGGGCCGGGTGTCAAACTTCTTACCACCATGAAGTGGTTGCGCGTACATGGGCGCCTACCCGCCACGCCCTCCTGGTTCCTCGCATTTTGTCCCACGGACCCCCAGAACCCTTAATTCCTTAATATAAGAACCTAGAATTGCTATAGCGGATTCCAGGAAGAGCCGAGGGACCTGGGCCGGGTGTCAAACTTCTTACCACCATGAGGTGGTTGTGCATACATGGGTGCCTACCCGCCACGCACTCCTGGTTCCCCGCATTTTGCCCCACGGACCCCCAGAGGCCTTAATTCCTTATTATAAGCACCTAGAATTGCTATAGCGGATTCCAGGAAGAGTCGAGGGACCTGGGCCGGGTGTCAAACTTCTTACCACCATGAGGCGGTTGTGCGTACATGGGTGCCTACCCGCTACGCCCTTCTGGTTCCCTGCATTTTGCACCACGGACCCTCAGAATCCTTAATTCCTTAATATAAGCACCTAGAATTACTCTAGCGGATTCCAGGAAGGGCCGAGGGACCTGGGCCGGGTGTCAAACTTCTTACCACCATGAGGTGGTTGTGCGTACATGGGTGCCTACCCGCCACGCCCTCCTGGTTCCCCGCATTTTGCCCCAAGGACCCCCAGAGGCCTTAATTCCTTATTATAAGCACCTAGAATTGCTATAGCGGATTCCAGGAAGAGCCGAGGGACCTGGGCCGTGTGTCAAACTTCTTACCACCATGAGGTGGTTGTGCGTACATGGGTGCCTACCCGCCACGCCCTCCTGGTTCCTCGCATTTTGCCCCACGGACCCTCAGAATCCTTAATTCCTTAATATAAGCACCTAGAATTGCTATAGCGGATTCCAGGAAGAGCCGAGGGACCTGGGCCGGGTGTCAAACTTCTTACCACCATGAGGTGGTTGCGCGTACATGGGTGCCTACCCGCCACGCCCTCCTGGTTCCCCGCATTTTGCCCCACGGACCGCCAGCGGCCTTAATTCCTTAGTATAAGCACCTAGAATTGCTATAGCGGATTCCAGGAAGAGCCGAGGGACCTGGGCTGTGTGTCAAACTTCTTACCACCATGAGGTGGTTGTGCGTACATGGGTGCCTACCCGCCACGCCCTCCTGGTTCCTCGCATTTTGTCCCACGGTCCCCCAGAATCCTTAATTCCTTAATATAAGCACCTAGAATTGCTATAGCGGATTCCAGGAAGAGCCGAGGGACCTGGGCAGGGTGTCAAACTTCTTACCACCATGAGGTGATTGTGCGTACATGGGTGCCTACCCGCCACGCCCTCCTGGTTCACCGCATTTTGCCCCACGGATCCCCAGAGGCTTTATTTCCTTAATATTAGCCCTTAGAATTGCTCTAGCGGATTCCAGGAAGAGCCGAGGGACCTGGGCCGGGTGTCAAACTTCTTACCACCATGAGGTGGTTGCGCGTACATGGGTGCCTACCCGCCACGCCCTCCTGGTTCCCCGCATTTTGCCCCACGGACCCCCAGAGGCCTTAATTCCTTATTATAAGCACCTAGAATTGCTAGAGCGGATTCCAGGAAGAGCCGAGGGACCTGGGTCGGGTGTCAAACTTCTTACCACCATGAGGTGGTTGTGCGTACATGGGCGCCTACCCGCGACGCCCTCCTGGTTCCTCGCATTTTGTCCCACGGACCCCCAGAACCCTTAATTTCTTAATATAAGAACCTAGAATTGCTATAGCGGATTCCAGGAAGAGCCGAGGGACCTGGGCCGGGTGTCAAACTTCTTACCACCATGAGGTGGTTGCGCGTACATGGGTGCCTACCCGCCACGCCCTCCTGGTTTCCCGCATTTTGCCCCACGAACCCCCAGAATCCTTAATTCCTTAATATAAGCACCTAGAATTGCTATAGCGGATTCCAGGAAGGGCCAAGGGACCTGGGCTGGGTGTCAAACTTCTTACCACCATGAGGTGGTTGTGCGTACATGGGTGCCTACCCGCTACGCCCTCCTGGTTCCCTGCATTTTGCCCCACGGATCCCCAGAGGCCTTATTTCCTTAATATAAGCATCTAGAATTACTCTAGCGAATTCCAGGAAGGTCCGAGGGACCTGGGACGGGTGTCAAACTTCTTACCACCATGAGGTGGTTGTGCGTACATGGGTGCCTACCCGCCACGCACTCCTGGTTCCCCGCATTTTGCCCCACGGACCCCCAGAGGCCTTAATTCCTTATTATAAGCACCTAGAATTGCTATAGCGGATTCCAGGAAGAGCCGAGGGACCTGGGCCGGGTGTCAAACTTCTTACCACCATGAGGTGGTTGTGCGTACATGGGTGCCTACCCGCCACGCCCTTCTGGTTCCCTGCATTTTGCACCACGGACCCTCAGAATCCTTAATTCCTTAATATAAGCACCTAGAATTGCTATAGCGGATTCCAGGAAGGGCCGAGGGACCTGGGCCGGGTGTCAAACTTCTTACAACCTTGAGGTGGTTGTGCGTACATGGGTGCTTACCGACCACGCCCTCCTGGTTCCCCGCATTTTGCCCCACGGACCCCCCAGAATCCTTAATTCCTTAATATAAGCACCTTGAATTGCTATAGCGGATTCCAGGAAGAGCCGAGGGACCTGGGCAGGGTGTCAAACTTCTTACCACCATGAGGTGGTTGCGCGTACATGGGTGCCTACCCGCCACGCCCACCTGGTTCCCCGCATTTTGCCCCACGGTCCCCCAGAGGCCTTAATTCCTTAATATTAGCCCTTAGAATTGCTCTAGCGGATTCCAGGAAGAGCCGAGGGACCTGGGCCGGGTGTCAAACTTCTTACCACCATGAGGTGGTTGCGCGTACATGGGTGCCTACCCGCCACGCCCTCCTGGTTCCCCGCATTTTGCCCCACGGACCCCCAGAGGCCTTAATTCTTTATTATAAGCACCTAGAATTGCTATAGCGGATTCCAGGAAGAGCCGAGGGACCTGGGCCGGGTGTCAAACTTCTTACCACCATGAGGTGATTGTGCGTACATGGGTGCCTACCCGCCACGCCCTCCTGGTTCCCCGCATTTTGCCCCACGGACCCCCAGAGGCCTTAATTCCTTATTATAAGCACCTAGAATTGCTATAGCGGATTCCAGGAAGAGCCGAGGGACCTGGGCCGGGTGTCAAACTTCTTACCACCATGAGGTGGTTGTGCGTACATGGGTGCCTACCCGCCACGCCCTTCTGGTTCCCTGCATTTTGCACCACGGACCCTCAGAATCCTTAATTCCTTAATATAAGCACCTAGAATTGCTATAGCGGATTCCAGGAAGGGCCGAGGGACCTGGGCCGGGTGTCATACTTCTTACAACCTTGAGGTGGTTGTGCGTACATGGGTGCTTACCGACCACGCCCTCCTGGTTCCCCGCATTTTGCCCCACGGACCCCCCAGAATCCTTAATTCCTTAATATAAGCACCTTGAATTGCTATAGCGGATTCCAGGAAGAGCCGAGGGACCTGGGCAGGGTGTCAAACTTCTTACCACCATGAGGTGGTTGCGCGTACATGGGTGCCTACCCGCCACGCCCACCTGGTTCCCCGCATTTTGCCCCACGGTCCCCCAGAGGCCTTAATTCCTTAATATTAGCCCTTAGAATTGCTCTAGCGGATTCCAGGAAGAGCCGAGGGACCTGGGCCGGGTGTCAAACTTCTTACCACCATGAGGTGGTTGCGCGTACATGGGTGCCTACCCGCCACGCCCTCCTGGTTCCCCGCATTTTGCCCCACGGACCCCCAGAGGCCTTAATTCCTTATTATAAGCACCTAGAATTGCTATAGCGGATTCCAGGAAGAGCCGAGGGACCTGGGCCGGGTGTCAAACTTCTTACCACCATGAGGTGATTGGGCGTACATGGGTGCCTACCCGCCACGCCCTCCTGGTTCCCCGCATTTTGCCCCACGGACCCCCAGAGGCCTTAATTCTTTATTATAAGCACCTAGAATTGCTATAGCGGATTCCAGGAAGAGCCGAGGGACCTGGGCCGGGTGTCAAACTTCTTACCACCATGAGGTGGTTGTGCGTACATGGGTGCCTACCCGCCTCGCCCTCCTGGTTTCCCGCATTTTGCCCCACGGATCCCCAGAGGCCTTAATTCCTTAACATAAGCACTTAGAATTGCTATAGCGGATTCCAGGAAGAGCCGAGGGACCAGGGCAGGGTGTCAAACTTCTTACCACCATGAGGTGATTGTGCGTACATGGGTGCCTACCCGCCACGCCCTCTTGGTTCCCCGCATTTTGCCCCACGGATCCCCAGAGGCTTTATTTCCTTAATATAAGCAGCTAGAATTGCTATAGCGGATTCCAGGAAGGGCCGAGGGACCTGGGCCGGGTGTCAAACTTTTTACCACCATGAGGTGGTTGTGCGTACATGAGTGCCTACCCGCCACGCCCTCCTGGTTCCTCGCATTTTGTCCCACGGACCCCCAGAATCCTTAATTCCTTAATATAAGCACCTAGAATTGCTTTAGCGGATTCCAGGAAGGGCCGAGGGACCTGGGCAGGGTGTCAAACTTCTTACCACCATGAGGTGATTGTGCGTACATGGGTGCCTACCCGCCACGCCCTCCTGGTTCACCGCATTTTGCCCCACGGATCCCCAGAGGCTTTATTTCCTTAATATTAGCCCTTAGAATTGCTCTAGCGGATTCCAGGAAGAGCCGAGGGACCTGGGCCGGGTGTCAAACTTCTTACCACCATGAGGTGGTTGCGCGTACAAGGGTGCCTACCCGCCACGCCCTCCTGGTTCCTCGCATTTTGCCCCACGGACCCCCAGAGGCCTTAATTCCTTATTATAATCACCTAGAATTGCTATAGCGGATTCCAGGAAGAGCCGAGGGACCTGGGCCGGGTGTCAAACTTCTTACCACCATGAGGTGGTTGTGCGTACATGGGCGCCTACCCGCCACGCCCTCCTGGTTCCTCGCATTTTGTCCCACGGACCCCCAGAATCCGTAATTCCTTAATATAAGAACCTAGAATTGCTATAGCGGATTCCAGGAAGAGCCGAGGGACCTGGGCCGGGTGTCAAACTTCTTACCACCATGAGGTGGTTGCGCGTACATGGGTGCCTACCCGCCACGCCCTCCTGGTTTCCCGCATTTTGCCCCACGAACCCCCAGAATCCTTAATTCCTTAATATAAGCACCTAGAATTGCTATAGCGGATTCCAGGAAGAGCCGAGGGAACTGGGCCGGGTGTCAAACTTCTTACCACCATGAGGTGGTTGTGCGTAGATGGGTGCCTACCCGCCACGCCCTCCTGGTTCCCTGCATTTTGCCCCACGGATCCCCAGAGGCCTTATTTCCTTAATATAAGCACCTAGAATTACTCTAGCGGATTCCAGGAAGAGCCGAGGGACCTGGGCCGTGTGTCAAACTTCTTACCACCATGAGGTGGTTGTGCGTACATGGGTGCCTACCCGCCACGCCCTCCTGGTTCCTCGCATTTTGCCCCACGGACCCTCAGAATCCTTAATTCCTTAATATAATCACCTAGAATTGCTATAGCGGATTCCAGGAAGAGCCGAGGGACCTGGGCCGGGTGTCAAACTTCTTACCACCATGAGGTGGTTGCGCGTACATGGGTGCCTACCCGCCACGCCTTCCTGGTTCCCCGCATTTTGCCCCACGGATCCCCAGCGGCCTTAATTCCTTATTATAAGCACCTAGAATTGCTATAGCGGATTCCAGGAAGAGCCGAGGGACCTGGGCAGGGTGTCAAACTTCTTACCACCATGAGGTGATTGTGCGTACATGGGTGCCTACCCGCCACGCCCTCCTGGTTCACCGCATTTTGCCCCACGGATCCCCAGAGGCTTTATTTCCTTAATATTAGCCCTTAGAATTGCTCTAGCGGATTCCAGGAAGAGCCGAGGGACCTGGGCCGGGTGTCAAACTTCTTACCACCATGAGGTGGTTGCGCGTACATGGGTGCCTACCCGCCACGCCCTCCTGGTTCCCCGCATTTTGCCCCACGGACCCCCAGCGGCCTTAATTCCTTATTATAAGCACCTAGAATTGCTATAGCGGATTCCAGGAAGAGCCGAGGGACCTGGGCCGGGTGTCAAACTTCTTACCACCATGAGGTGGTTGTGCGTACATGGGCGCCTACCCGCCACGCCCTCCTGGTTCCTCGCATTTTGTCCCACGGACCCCCAGAACCCTTAATTCCTTAATATAAGAACCTAGAATTGCTATAGCGGATTCCAGGAAGAGCCGAGGGACCTGGGCCGGGTGTCAAACTTCTTACCACCATGAGGTGGTTGCGCGTACATGGGTGCCTACCCGCCACGCCCTCCTGGTTTCTCGCATTTTGCCCCACGAACCCCCAGAATCCTTAATTCCTTAATATAAGCACCTAGAATTGCTATAGCGGATTCCAGGAAGGGCCAAGGGACCTGGGCTGGGTGTCAAACTTCTTACCACCATGAGGTGGTTGTGCGTACATGGGTGCCTACCCGCTACGCCCTCCTGGTTCCCTGCATTTTGCCCCACGGATCCCCAGAGGCCTTATTTCCTTAATATAAGCATCTAGAATTACTCTAGCGAATTCCAGGAAGGTCCGAGGGACCTGGGACGGGTGTCAAACTTCTTACCACCATGAGGTGGTTGTGCGTACATGGGTGCCTACCCGCCACGCACTCCTGGTTCCCCGCATTTTGCCCCACGGACCCCCAGAGGCCTTAATTCCTTATTATAAGCACCTAGAATTGCTATAGCGGATTCCAGGAAGAGCCGAGGGACCTGGGCCGGGTGTCAAACTTCTTACCACCATGAGGTGGTTGTGCGTACATGGGTGCCTACCCGCCACGCCCTTCTGGTTCCCTGCATTTTGCACCACGGACCCTCAGAATCCTTAATTCCTTAATATAAGCACCTAGAATTGCTATAGCGGATTCCAGGAAGGGCCGAGGGACCTGGGCCGGGTGTCAAACTTCTTACAACCTTGAGGTGGTTGTGCGTACATGGGTGCTTACCGACCACGTCCTCCTGGTTCCCCGCATTTTGCCCCACGGACACCCCAGAATCCTTAATTCCTTAATATTAGCCCTTAGAATTGCTCTAGCGGATTCCAGGAAGAGCCGAGGGACGTGGGCCGGGTGTCAAACTTCTTACCACCATGAGGTGGTTGCGCGTACATGGGTGCCTACCCGCCACGCCCTCCTGGTTCCCCGCATTTTGCCCCACGGACCGCCAGAGGCCTTAATTCCTTATTATAAGCACCTAGAATTGCTATAGCGGATTCCAGGAAGAGCCGAGGGACCTGGGCCGGGTGTCAAACTTCTTACCACCATGAGGTGGTTGTGCGTACATTGGCGCCTACCCGCCACGCCCTCCTGGTTCCTCGCATTTTGTCCCACGGACCCCCAGAACCCTTAATTCCTTAATATAAGAACCTAGAATTGCTATAGCGGATTCCAGGAAGAGCCGAGGGACCTGGGCCGGGTGTCAAACTTCTTACCACCATGAGGTGGTTGCGCGTACATGGGTGCCTACCCGCCACGCCCTCCAGGTTTCCCGCATTTTGCCCCACGAACCCCCAGAATCCTTTATTCCTTAATATAAGCACCTAGAATTGCTATAGCGGATTCCAGGAAGGGCCAAGGGACCTGGGCTGGGTGTCAAACTTCTTACCACCATGAGGTGGTTGTGCGTACATGGGTGCCTACCCGCTACGCCCTCCTGGTTCCCTGCATTTTGCCCCACGGATCCCCAGAGGCCTTATTTCCTTAATATAAGCATCTAGAATTACTCTAGCGAATTCCAGGAAGGTCCGAGGGACCTGGGACGGGTGTCAAACTTCTTACCACCATGAGGTGGTTGTGCGTACATGGGTGCCTACCCGCCACGCACTCCTGGTTCCCCGCATTTTGCCCCACGGACCCCCAGAGGCCTTAATTCCTTATTATAAGCACCTAGAATTGCTATAGCGAATTCCAGGAAGAGCCGAGGGACCTGGGCCGGGCGTCAAACTTCTTACCACCATGAGGTGGTTGTGCGTACATGGGTGCCTACCCGCCACGCCCTTCTGGTTCCCTGCATTTTGCACCACGGACCCTCAGAATCCTTAATTCCTTAATATAAGCATCTAGAATTGCTATAGCGGATTCCAGGAAGGGCCGAGGGACCTGGGCCGGGTGTCAAACTTCTTACAACCTTGAGGTGGTTGTGCGTACATAGGTGCTTACCGACCACGCCCTCCTGGTTCCCCGCATTTTGCCCCACGGACCCCCCAGAATCCTTAATTCCTTAATATAAGCACCTTGAATTGCTATAGCGGATTCCAGGAAGAGCCGAGGGACCAGGGCAGGGTGTCAAACTTCTTACCACCATGAGGTGATTGTGCGTACATGGGTGCCTACCCGCCACGCCCTCCTGGTTCCCCGCATTTTGCCCCACGGATCCCCAGAGGCTTTATTTCCTTAATATTAGCCCTTAGAATTGCTCTAGCGGATTCCAGGAAGAGCCGAGGGACCTGGGCCGGGTGTCAAACTTCTTACCACCATGAGGTGGTTGCGCGTACATGGGTGCCTACCCGCCACGCCCTCCTGGTTCCCCGCATTTTGCCCCACGGACCCCCAGAGGCCTTATTTCCTTAATATTAGCCCTTAGAATTGCTCTAGCGGATTCCAGGAAAAGCCGAGGGACCTGGGCCGGGTGTCAAACTTCTTACCACCATGAGGTGGTTGCGCGTACATGGGTGCCTACCCGCCACGCCCTCCTGGTTCCCCGCATTTTGCCCCACGGTCCCCCAGAGGCCTTAATTCCTTATTATAAGCACCTAGAATTGCTATAGCGGATTCCAGGAAGAGCCGAGGGACCTGGGCCGGGTGTCAAACTTCTTACCACCATGAGGTGGTTGTGCGTACATGGGCGCCTACCCGCCACGCCCTCCTGGTTCCTCGCATTTTGTCCCACGGACCCCCAGAATCCTTAATTCCTTAATATAAGAACCTAGAATTGCTATAGCGGATTCCAGGAAGAGCCGAGGGACCTGGGCCGGGTGTCAAACTTCTTACCACCATGAGGTGGTTGCGCGTACATGGGTGCCTACCCGCCACGCCCTCCTGGTTCCCCGCATTTTGCCCCACGGACCCCCAGAGGCCTTAATTCCTTATTATAAGCACCTAGAATTGCTATAGCGGATTCCAGGAAGAGCCGAGGGACCTGGGCCGGGTGTCAAACTTCTTACCACCATGAGGTGGTTGTGCGTACATGGGCGCCTACCCGCCACGCCCTCCTGGTTCCTCGCATTTTGCCCCACGGATCCCCAGAGGCTTTATTTCCTTAATATTAGCCCTTAGAATTGCTCTAGCGGATTCCAGGAAGAGCCGAGGGACCTGGGCCGGGTGTCAAACTTCTTACCACCATGAGGTGGTTGCGCGTACATGGGTGCCTACCCGCCACGCCCTCCTGGTTCCCCGCATTTTGCCCCACGGACCCCCAGAGGCCTTAATTCCTTATTATAAGCACCTAGAATTGCTATAGCGGATTCCAGGAAGAGCCGAGGGACCTGGGCCGGGTGTCAAACTTCTTACCACCATGAGGTGGTTGTGCGTACATGGGCGCCTACCCGCCACGCCCTCCTGGTTCCTCGCATTTTGTCCCACGGACCCCCAGAATCCTTAATTCCTTAATATAAGAACCTAGAATTGCTATAGCGGATTCCAGGAAGAGCCGAGGGACCTGGGCCGGGTGTCAAACTTCTTACCACCATGAGGTGGTTGCGCGTACATGGGTGCCTACCCGCCACGCCCTCCTGGTTTCCCGCATTTTGCCCCACGAACCCCCAGAATCCTTTATTCCTTAATATAAGCACCTAGAATTGCTATAGCGGATTCCAGGAAGGGCCAAGGGACCTGGGCTGGGTGTCAAACTTCTTACCACCATGAGGTGGTTGTGCGTACATGGGTGCCTACCCGCCACGCCCTCCTGGTTTCCCGCATTTTGCCCCACGAACCCCCAGAATCCTTTATTCCTTAATATAAGCACCTAGAATTGCTATAGCGGATTCCAGGAAGGGCCAAGGGACCTGGGCTGGGTGTCAAACTTCTTACCACCATGAGGTGGTTGTGCGTACATGGGTGCCTACCCGCTACGCCCTCCTGGTTCCCTGCATTTTGCCCCACGGATCCCCAGAGGCCTTATTTCCTTAATATAAGCATCTAGAATTACTCTAGCGAATTCCAGGAAGGTCCGAGGGACCTGGGACGGGTGTCAAACTTCTTACCACCATGAGGTGGTTGTGCGTACATGGGTGCCTACCCGCCACGCACTCCTGGTTCCCCGCATTTTGCCCCACGGACCCCCAGAGGCCTTAATTCCTTATTATAAGCACCTAGAATTGCTATAGCGAATTCCAGGAAGAGCCGAGGGACCTGGGCCGGGCGTCAAACTTCTTACCACCATGAGGTGGTTGTGCGTACATGGGTGCCTACCCGCCACGCCCTTCTGGTTCCCTGCATTTTGCACCACGGACCCTCAGAATCCTTAATTCCTTAATATAAGCATCTAGAATTGCTATAGCGGATTCCAGGAAGGGCCGAGGGACCTGGGCCGGGTGTCAAACTTCTTACAACCTTGAGGTGGTTGTGCGTACATAGGTGCTTACCGACCACGCCCTCCTGGTTCCCCGCATTTTGCCCCACGGACCCCCCAGAATCCTTAATTCCTTAATATAAGCACCTTGAATTGCTATAGCGGATTCCAGGAAGAGCCGAGGGACCAGGGCAGGGTGTCAAACTTCTTACCACCATGAGGTGATTGTGCGTACATGGGTGCCTACCCGCCACGCCCTCCTGGTTCCCCGCATTTTGCCCCACGGATCCCCAGAGGCTTTATTTCCTTAATATTAGCCCTTAGAATTGCTCTAGCGGATTCCAGGAAGAGCCGAGGGACCTGGGCCGGGTGTCAAACTTCTTACCACCATGAGGTGGTTGCGCGTACATGGGTGCCTACCCGCCACGCCCTCCTGGTTCCCCGCATTTTGCCCCACGGACCCCCAGAGGCCTTATTTCCTTAATATTAGCCCTTAGAATTGCTCTAGCGGATTCCAGGAAAAGCCGAGGGACCTGGGCCGGGTGTCAAACTTCTTACCACCATGAGGTGGTTGCGCGTACATGGGTGCCTACCCGCCACGCCCTCCTGGTTCCCCGCATTTTGCCCCACGGTCCCCCAGAGGCCTTAATTCCTTATTATAAGCACCTAGAATTGCTATAGCGGATTCCAGGAAGAGCCGAGGGACCTGGGCCGGGTGTCAAACTTCTTACCACCATGAGGTGGTTGTGCGTACATGGGCGCCTACCCGCCACGCCCTCCTGGTTCCTCGCATTTTGTCCCACGGACCCCCAGAATCCTTAATTCCTTAATATAAGAACCTAGAATTGCTATAGCGGATTCCAGGAAGAGCCGAGGGACCTGGGCCGGGTGTCAAACTTCTTACCACCATGAGGTGGTTGCGCGTACATGGGTGCCTACCCGCCTCGCCCTCCTGGTTTCCCGCATTTTGCCCCACGGATCCCCAGAGGCCTTAATTCCTTAACATAAGCACTTAGAATTGCTATAGCGGATTCCAGGAAGAGCCGAGGGACCAGGGCAGGGTGTCAAACTTCTTACCACCATGAGGTGATTGTGCGTACATGGGTGCCTACCCGCCACGCCCTCCTGGTTCCCCGCATTTTGCCCCACGGATCCCCAGAGGCTTTATTTCCTTAATATTAGCCCTTAGAATTGCTCTAGCGTATTCCAGGAAGAGCCGAGGGACCTGGGCCGGGTGTCAAACTTCTTACCACCATGAGGTGGTTGCACGTACATGGGTGCCTACCCGCCACGCCCTCCTGGTTCCCCGCATTTTGCCCCACGGACCCCCAGAGGCCTTAATTCCTTATTATAAGCACCTAGAATTGCTATAGCGGATTCCAGGAAGAGCCGAGGGACCTGGGCCGGGTGTCAAACTTCTTACCACCATGAGGTGGTTGTGCGTACATGGGCGCCTACCCGCCACGCCCTCCTGGTTCCTCGCATTTTGCCCCACGGATCCCCAGAGGCTTTATTTCCTTAATATTAGCCCTTAGAATTGCTCTAGCGGATTCCAGGAAGAGCCGAGGGACCTGGGCCGGGTGTCAAACTTCTTACCACCATGAGGTGGTTGCGCGTACATGGGTGCCTACCCGCCACGCCCTCCTGGTTCCCCGCATTTTGCCCCACGGACCCCCAGAGGCCTTAATTCCTTATTATAAGCACCTAGAATTGCTATAGCGGATTCCAGGAAGAGCCGAGGGACCTGGGCCGGGTGTCAAACTTCTTACCACCATGAGGTGGTTGTGCGTACATGGGCGCCTACCCGCCACGCCCTCCTGGTTCCTCGCATTTTGTCCCACGGACCCCCAGAATCCTTAATTCCTTAATATAAGCACCTAGAATTGCTATAGCGGATTCCAGGAAGGGCCGAGGGACCTGGGCCGGGTGTCAAACTTCTTACAACCTTGAGGTGGTTGTGCGTACATGGGTGCCTACCGACCACGCCCTCCTGGTTCCCCGCATTTTGCCCCACGGTTCCCCAGAGGCTTTAATTCCTTAATATAAGCACTTAGAATTGCTATAGCGGATTCCAGGAAGAGCCGAGGGACCTGGGCCGGGTGTCAAACTTCTTACCACCATGAGGTGGTTGTGCGTAGATGGGTGCCTACCCGCCACGCCCTCCTGGTTCCCTGCATTTTGCCCCACGGATCCCCAGAGGCCTTATTTCCTTAATATAAGCACCTAGAATTACTCTAGCGGATTCCAGGAAGGTCCGAGGGACCTGGGCCGGGTGTCAAACTTTTTACCACCATGAGGTGGTTGTGCGTACATGGGTGCCTACCCGCCACGCACTCCTGGTTCCCCGCATTTTGCCCCACGGACCCCCAGAGGCCTTAATTCCTTATTATAAGCACCTAGAATTGCTATAGCGGATTCCAGGAAGAGCCGAGGGACCTGGGCCGGGTGTCAAACTTCTTACCACCATGAGGTGGTTGTGCGTACATGGGTGCCTACCCGCCACGCCCTTCTGGTTCCCTGCATTTTGCACCACGGACCCTCAGAATCCTTAATTCCTTAATATAAGCACCTAGAATTGCTATAGCGGATTCCAGGAAGGGCCGAGGGACCTGGGCCGGGTGTCAAACTTCTTACAACCTTGAGGTGGTTGTGCGTACATGGGTGCTTACCGACCACGCCCTCCTGGTTCCCCGCATTTTGCCCCACGGACCCCCCAGAATCCTTAATTCCTTAATATAAGCACCTTGAATTGCTATAGCGGATTCCAGGAAGAGCCGAGGGACCTGGGCAGGGTGTCAAACTTCTTACAACCATGAGGTGGTTGTGCGTACATGGGTGCCTACCCGCCACGCCCTCCTCGTTTCCCGCATTTTGCCCCACGGATCCCCAGAGGCCTTAATTCCTTAACATAAGCACTTAAAATTGCTATAGCGGATTCCAGGAAGAGCCGAGGGACCAGGGCAGGGTGTCAAACTTCTTACCACCTTGAGGTGATTGTGCGTACATGGGTGCCTACCCGCCACGCCCTCCTGGTTCCCCGCATTTTGCCCCACGGATCCCCAGAGGCTTTATTTCCTTAATATTAGCCCTTAGAATTGCTCTAGCGGATTCCAGGAAGAGCCGAGGGACCTGGGCCGGGTGTCAAACTTCTTACCACCATGAGGTGGTTGCGCGTACATGGGTGCCTACCCGCCACGCCCTCCTGGTTCCCCGCATTTTGCCCCACGGACCCCCAGAGGCCTTATTTCCTTAATATTAGCCCTTAGAATTGCTCTAGCGGATTCCAGGAAAAGCCGAGGGACCTGGGCCGGGTGTCAAACTTCTTACCACCATGAGGTGGTTGCGCGTACATGGGTGCCTACCCGCCACGCCCTCCTGGTTCCCCGCATTTTGCCCCACGGTCCCCCAGAGGCCTTAATTCCTTATTATAAGCACCTAGAATTGCTATAGCGGATTCCAGGAAGAGCCGAGGGACCTGGGCCGGGTGTCAAACTTCTTACCACCATGAGGTGGTTGCGCGTACATGGGTGCCTACCCGCCACGCCCTCCTGGTTCCCCGCATTTTGCCCCACGGTCCCCCAGAGGCCTTAATTCCTTATTATAAGCACCTAGAATTGCTATAGCGGATTCCAGAAAGAGCCGAGGGACCTGGGCCGGGTGTCAAACTTCTTACCACCATGAGGTGGTTGTGCGTACATGGGCGCCTACCCGCCACGCCCTCCTGGTTCCTCGCATTTTGTCCCACGGACCCCCAGAATCCTTAATTCCTTAATATAAGAACCTAGAATTGCTATAGCGGATTCCAGGAAGAGCCGAGGGACCTGGGCCGGGTGTCAAACTTCTTACCACCATGAGGTGGTTGCGCGTACATGGGTGCCTACCCGCCTCGCCCTCCTGGTTTCCCGCATTTTGCCCCACAGATCCCCAGAGGCCTTAATTCCTTAACATAAGCACCTAGAATTGCTATAGCGGATTCCAGGAAGAGCCGAGGGACCTGGGCCGGGTGTCAAACTTCTTACCACCATGAGGTGGTTGTGCGTACATGGGTGCCTACCCGCCACGCCCTTCTGGTTCCCTGCATTTTGCACCACGGACCCTCAGAATCCTTAATTCCTTAATATAAGCACCTAGAATTGCTATAGCGGATTCCAGGAAGGGCCGAGGGACCTGGGCCGGGTGTCAAACTTCTTACAACCTTGAGGTGGTTGTGCGTACATGGGTGCTTACCGACCACGCCCTCCTGGTTCCCCGCATTTTGCCCCACGGACCCCCCAGAATCCTTAATTCCTTAATATAAGCACCTTGAATTGCTATAGCGGATTCCAGGAAGAGCCGAGGGACCTGGGCAGGGTGTCAAACTTCTTACAACCATGAGGTGGTTGTGCGTACATGGGTGCCTACCCGCCACGCCCTCCTCGTTTCCCGCATTTTGCCCCACGGATCCCCAGAGGCCTTAATTCCTTAACATAAGCACTTAGAATTGCTATAGCGGATTCCAGGAAGAGCCGAGGGACCAGGGCAGGGTGTCAAACTTCTTACCACCATGAGGTGATTGTGCGTACATGGGTGCCTAACCGCCACGCCCTCCTGGTTTCCCGCATTTTGCCCCACGAACCCCCAGAATCCTTAATTCCTTAATATAAGCACCTAGAATTGCTATAGCGGATTCCAGGAAGAGCCGAGGGAACTGGGCCGGGTGTCAAACTTCTTACCACCATGAGGTGGTTGTGCGTACGTGGGTGCCTACCACCCACGCCCTTCTCGTTCCCCGCATTTTGCCCCACGGATCCCCAGCGGCCTTAATTCCTTATTATAAGCACCTAGATTTGCTATAGCGGATTCCAGGAAGAGCCGAGGGACCTGGGCAGGGTGTCAAACTTCTTACCACCATGAGGTGGTTGCGCGTACATGGGTGCCTACCCGCCACGCCCTCCTGGTTCCCCGCATTTTGCCCCACGGACCCCCAGAGGCCTTAATTCCTTATTATAAGCACCTAGAATTGCTATAGCGGATTCCAGGAAGAGCCGAGGGACCTGGGCCGGGTGTCAAACTTCTTACCACCATGAGGTGGTTGTGCGTACATGGGTGCCTACCCACGACGCCCTCCTGGTTCCTCGCATTTTGCCCCACGGACCCCCAGAATCCTTAATTCCTTAATATAAGCAGCTAGAATTGCTATAGCGGATTCCAGGAAGGGCCGAGGGACCTGGGCCGGGTATCAAACTTCTTACAACCTTGAGGTGGTTGTGCGTACATGGGTGCCTACCGACCACGCCCTCCTGGTTCCCCGCATTTTGCCCCACGGTTCCCCAGAGGCTTTAATTCCTTAATATAAGCACTTAGAATTGCTATAGCGGATTCCAGGAAGAGCCGAGGGACCTGGGCCGGGTGTCAAACTTCTTACCACCATGAGGTGGTTGTGCGTAGATGGGTGCCTACCCGCCACGCCCTCCTGGTTCCCTGCATTTTGCCCCACGGATCCCCAGAGGCCTTATTTCCTTAATATAAGCACCTAGAATTACTCTAGCGGATTCCAGGAAGGTCCGAGGGACCTGGGCCGGGTGTCAAACTTTTTACCACCATGAGGTGGTTGTGCGTACATGGGTGCCTACCCGCCACGCACTCCTGGTTCCCCGCATTTTGCCCCACGGACCCCCAGAGGCCTTAATTCCTTATTATAAGCACCTAGAATTGCTATAGCGGATTCCAGGAAGAGCCGAGGGACCTGGGCCGGGTGTCAAACTTCTTACCACCATGAGGTGGTTGTGCGTACATGGGTGCCTACCCGCCACGCCCTTCTGGTTCCCTGCATTTTGCACCACGGACCCTCAGAATCCTTAATTCCTTAATATAAGCACCTAGAATTGCTATAGCGGATTCCAGGAAGGGCCGAGGGACCTGGGCCGGGTGTCAAACTTCTTACAACCTTGAGGTGGTTGTGCGTACATGGGTGCTTACCGACCACGCCCTCCTGGTTCCCCGCATTTTGCCCCACGGACCCCCCAGAATCCTTAATTCCTTAATATAAGCACCTTGAATTGCTATAGCGGATTCCAGGAAGAGCCGAGGAACCTGGGCAGGGTGTCAAACTTCTTACAACCATGAGGTGGTTGTGCGTACATGGGTGCCTACCCGCCACGCCCTCCTCGTTTCCCGCATTTTGCCCCACGGATCCCCAGAGGCCTTAATTCCTTAACATAAGCACTTAAAATTGCTATAGCGGATTCCAGGAAGAGCCGAGGGACCAGGGCAGGGTGTCAAACTTCTTACCACCATGAGGTGATTGTGCGTACATGGGTGCCTACCCGCCACGCCCTCCTGGTTCCCCGCATTTTGCCCCACGGATCCCCAGAGGCTTTATTTCCTTAATATTAGCCCTTAGAATTGCTCTAGCGGATTCCAGGAAGAGCCGAGGGACCTGGGCCGGGTGTCAAACTTCTTACCACCATGAGGTGGTTGCGCGTACATGGGTGCCTACCCGCCACGCCCTCCTGGTTCCCCGCATTTTGCCCCACGGACCCCCAGAGGCCTTATTTCCTTAATATTAGCCCTTAGAATTGCTCTAGCGGATTCCAGGAAAAGCCGAGGGACCTGGGCCGGGTGTCAAACTTCTTACCACCATGAGGTGGTTGCGCGTACATGGGTGCCTACCCGCCACGCCCTCCTGGTTCCCCGCATTTTGCCCCACGGTCCCCCAGAGGCCTTAATTCCTTATTATAAGCACCTAGAATTGCTATAGCGGATTCCAGGAAGAGCCGAGGGACCTGGGCCGGGTGTCAAACTTCTTACCACCATGAGGTGGTTGTGCGTACATGGGCGCCTACCCGCCACGCCCTCCTGGTTCCTCGCATTTTGTCCCACGGACCCCCAGAATCCTTAATTCCTTAATATAAGAACCTAGAATTGCTATAGCGGATTCCAGGAAGAGCCGAGGGACCTGGGCCGGGTGTCAAACTTCTTACCACCATGAGGTGGTTGCGCGTACATGGGTGCCTACCCGCCTCGCCCTCCTGGTTTCCCGCATTTTGCCCCACAGATCCCCAGAGGCCTTAATTCCTTAACATAAGCACCTAGAATTGCTATAGCGGATTCCAGGAAGAGCCGAGGGACCTGGGCCGGGTGTCAAACTTCTTACCACCATGAGGTGGTTGTGCGTACATGGGTGCCTACCCGCCACGCCCTTCTGGTTCCCTGCATTTTGCACCACGGACCCTCAGAATCCTTAATTCCTTAATATAAGCACCTAGAATTGCTATAGCGGATTCCAGGAAGGGCCGAGGGACCTGGGCCGGGTGTCAAACTTCTTACAACCTTGAGGTGGTTGTGCGTACATGGGTGCTTACCGACCACGCCCTCCTGGTTCCCCGCATTTTGCCCCACGGACCCCCCAGAATCCTTAATTCCTTAATATAAGCACCTTGAATTGCTATAGCGGATTCCAGGAAGAGCCGAGGGACCTGGGCAGGGTGTCAAAATTCTTACAACCATGAGGTGGTTGTGCGTACATGGGTGCCTACCCGCCACGCCCTCCTCGTTTCCCGCATTTTGCCCCACGGATCCCCAGAGGCCTTAATTCCTTAACATAAGCACTTAGAATTGCTATAGCGGATTCCAGGAAGAGCCGAGGGACCAGGGCAGGGTGTCAAACTTCTTACCACCATGAGGTGATTGTGCGTACATGGGTGCCTACCCGCCACGCCCTCCTGGTTCCCCGCATTTTGCCCCACGGATCCCCAGAGGCTTTATTTCCTTAATATTAGCCCTTAGAATTGCTCTAGCGGATTCCAGGAAGAGCCGAGGGACCTGGGCCGGGTGTCAAACTTCTTACCACCATGAGGTGGTTGCGCGTACATGGGTGCCTACCCGCCTCGCCCTCCTGGTTTCCCGCATTTTGCCCCACGGATCCCCAGAGGCCTTAATTCCTTAACATAAGCACTTAGAATTGCTATAGCGGATTCCAGGAAGAGCCGAGGGACCAGGGCTGGGTGTCAAACTTCTTACCACCATGAGGTGATTGTGCGTACATGGGTGCCTACCCGCCACGCCCTCCTGGTTCCCCGCATTTTGCCCCACGGATCCCCAGAGGCTTTATTTCCTTAATATTAGCCCTTAGAATTGCTCTAGCGGATTCCAGGAAGAGCCGAGGGACCTGGGCCGGGTGTCAAACTTCTTACCACCATAAGGTGGTTGCGCGTACATGGGTGCCTACCAGCCACGCCCTCCTGGTTCCCCGCATTTTGCCCCACGGACCCCCAGAGGCCTTAATTCCTTATTATAAGCACCTAGAATTGCTATAGCGGATTCCAGGAAGAGCCGAGGGACCTGGGCCGGGTGTCAAACTTCTTACCACCATGAGGTGGTTGTGCGTACATGGGCGCCTACCCGCCTCGCCCTCCTGGTTCCTCGCATTTTGTCCCACGGACCCCCAGAATCCTTAATTCCTTAATATAAGAACCTAGAATTGCTATAGCGGATTCCAGGAAGAGCCGAGGGACCTGGGCCGGGTGTCAAACTTCTTACCACCATGAGGTGGTTGCGCGTACATGGGTGCCTAACCGCCACGCCCTCCTGGTTTCCCGCATTTTGCCCCACGAACCCCCAGAATCCTTAATTCCTTAATATAAGCACCTAGAATTGCTATAGCGGATTCCAGGAAGAGCCGAGGGAACTGGGCCGGGTGTCAAACTTCTTACCACCATGAGGTGGTTGTGCGTACGTGGGTGCCTACCACCCACGCCCTTCTCGTTCCCCGCATTTTGCCCCACGGATCCCCAGCGGCCTTAATTCCTTATTATAAGCACCTAGATTTGCTATAGCGGATTCCAGGAAGAGCCGAGGGACCTGGGCAGGGTGTCAAACTTCTTACCACCATGAGGTGGTTGCGCGTACATGGGTGCCTACCCGCCACGCCCTCCTGGTTCCCCGCATTTTGCCCCACGGACCCCCAGAGGCCTTAATTCCTTATTATAAGCACCTAGAATTGCTATAGCGGATTCCAGGAAGAGCCGAGGGACCTGGGCCGGGTGTCAAACTTCTTACCACCATGAGGTGGTTGTGCGTACATGGGTGCCTACCCACCACGCCCTCCTGGTTCCTCGCATTTTGCCCCACGGACCCCCAGAATCCTTAATTCCTTAATATAAGCAGCTAGAATTGCTATAGCGGATTCCAGGAAGGGCCGAGGGACCTGGGCCGGGTATCAAACTTCTTAAAACCTTGAGGTGGTTGTGCGTACATGGGTGCCTACCGACCACGCCCTCCTGGTTCCCCGCATTTTGCCCCACGGTTCCCCAGAGGCTTTAATTCCTTAATATAAGCACTTAGAATTGCTATAGCGGATTCCAGGAAGAGCCGAGGGACCTGGGCCGGGTGTCAAACTTCTTACCACCATGAGGTGGTTGTGCGTAGATGGGTGCCTACCCGCCACGCCCTCCTGGTTCCCTGCATTTTGCCCCACGGATCCCCAGAGGCCTTATTTCCTTAATATAAGCACCTAGAATTACTCTAGCGGATTCCAGGAAGGTCCGAGGGACCTGGGCCGGGTGTCAAACTTTTTACCACCATGAGGTGGTTGTGCGTACATGGGTGCCTACCCGCCACGCACTCCTGGTTCCCCGCATTTTGCCCCACGGACCCCCAGAGGCCTTAATTCCTTATTATAAGCACCTAGAATTGCTATAGCGGATTCCTGGAAGAGCCGAGGGACCTGGGCCGGGTGTCAAACTTCTTACCACCATGAGGTGGTTGTGCGTACATGGGTGCCTACCCGCCACGCCCTTCTGGTTCCCTGCATTTTGCACCACGGACCCTCAGAATCCTTAATTCCTTAATATAAGCACCTAGAATTGCTATAGCGGATTCCAGGAAGGGCCGAGGGACCTGGGCCGGGTGTCAAACTTCTTACAACCTTGAGGTGGTTGTGCGTACATGGGTGCTTACCGACCACGCCCTCCTGGTTCCCCGCATTTTGCCCCACGGACCCCCCAGAATCCTTAATTCCTTAATATAAGCACCTTGAATTGCTATAGCGGATTCCAGGAAGAGCCGAGGGACCTGGGCAGGGTGTCAAACTTCTTACAACCATGAGGTGGTTGTGCGTACATGGGTGCCTACCCGCCACGCCCTCCTGGTTCCCCGCATTTTGCCCCACGGATCCCCAGAGGCTTTATTTCCTTAATATTAGCCCTTAGAATTGCTCTAGCGGATTCCAGGAAGAGCCGAGGGACCTGGGCCGGGTGTCAAACTTCTTACCACCATGAGGTGGTTGCGCGTACATGGGTGCCTACCCGCCACGCCCTCCTGGTTCCTCGCATTTTGCCCCACGGACCCCCAGAGGCCTTAATTCCTTATTATAAGCACCTAGAATTGCTATAGCGGATTCCAGGAAGAGCCGAGGGACCTGGGCCGGGTGTCAAACTTCTTACCACCATGAGGTGGTTGTGCGTACATGGGCGCCTACCCGCCACGCCCTCCTGGTTCCTCGCATTTTGTCCCACGGACCCCCAGAATCCTTAATTCCTTAATATAAGAACCTAGAATTGCTATAGCGGATCCCAGGAAGAGCCGAGGGACCTGGGCCGGGTGTCAAACTTCTTACCACCATGAGGTGGTTGCGCGTACATGGGTGCCTACCCGCCACGCCCTCCTGGTTTCCCGCATTTTGCCCAACGAACCCCCAGAATCCTTAATTCCTTAATATAAGCACCTAGAATTGCTATAGCGGATTCCAGGAAGAGCCGAGGGAACTGGGCCGGGTGTCAAACTTCTTACCACCATGAGGTGGTTGTGCGTACGTGGGTGCCTACCACCCACGCCCTTCTCGTTCCCCGCATTTTGCCCCACGGATCCCCAGCGGCCTTAATTCCTTATTATAAGCACCTAGATTTGCTATAGCGGATTCCAGGAAGAGCCGAGGGACCTGGGCAGGGTGTCAAACTTCTTATCACCATGAGGTGGTTGCGCGTACATGGGTGCCTACCCGCCACGCCCTCCTGGTTCCCCGCATTTTGCCCCACGGACCCCCAGAGGCCTTAATTCCTTATTATAAGCACCTAGAATTGCTATAGCGGATTCCAGGAAGAGCCGAGGGACCTGGGCCGGGTGTCAAACTTCTTACCACCATGAGGTGGTTGTGCGTAGATGGGTGCCTACCCGCCACGCCCTCCTGGTTCCCTGCATTTTGCCCCACGGATCCCCAGAGGCCTTATTTCCTTAATATAAGCACCTAGAATTACTCTAGCGGATTCCAGGAAGGTTCGAAGAACCTGGGCCGGGTGTCAAACTTTTTACCACCATGAGGTGGTTGTGCGTACATGGGTGCCTACCCGCCACGCCCTCCTGGTTCCCCGCATTTTGCCCCACGGACGCCCAGAAGCCTTAATTCCTTATTATAAGCACCTAGAATTGCTATAGCGGATTCCAGGAAGAGCCGAGGGACCTGGGCCGGGTGTCAAACTTTTTACCACCTTGAGGTGGTTGTGCGTACATGGGTGCCTACCCGCCACGCCCTCCAGGTTCCCTGCATTTTGCCCAACGGATCCCCAGATGACTTATTTCCTTAATATAAGCACCTAGAATTACTCTAGCCGATTCCAGGAAGGTCCAAGAGACCTGGGCCGGGTGTCAAACTTCTTACCACCATGGGGTGGTTGTGCGTACATGAGTGCCTTCCCGCCACGCCCTCCTGGTTCCCCGCATTTTGCCCCACGGACCCACAGAGTCCTTAATTCCTTATTATAAGCACCTAGAATTGCTATAGCGGATTTCAGGAAGAGCCGAGGGACCTGGGCCGGGTGTCAAACTTCTTACCACCATGAGGTGGTTGTGCGTACATGGGTGCCTACCCGCCACGCCCTTCTGGTTCCCCGCATTTTGCCCCACGGACCCCCAGAGGCCTTAATTCCTTATTATAAGCACCTAGAATTGCTATAGCGGATTCCAGGAAGAGCCGAGGGACCTGGGCCGGGTGTCAAACTTTTTACCACCATGAGGTGGTTGTGCGTACATGGGTGCCTACCCGCCACGCCCTCCTGGTTCCTCGCATTTTGCCCCACGGACCCTCAGAATCCTTAATTCCTTAATATAAGCACCTAGAATTGCTATAGCGGATTCCAGGAAGGGCCGTGGGACCTGGGCCGGGTGTCAAACTTCTTACAACTTTGAGGTGGTTGTGCGTACATGGGTGCCTACCCGCCACGCCCTCCTGGTTCCCCGCATTTTGCCCCACGGATCCCCAGAAGCTTTATTTCATTAATATTAGCACTTAGAATTGCTCTAGCGGATTCCAGGAAAAGCCGAGGGACCTGGGCCGTGTGTCAAACTTCTTACCACCATGAGGTGGTTGTGCATACATGGGTGCCTACCCGCCACGCCCTCTTGTTTCCCCGCATTTTGCCCCACGGATCCCCAGAGGCCTTAATTCCTTATTATAAGCACCTAGAATTGCTATAGCGGATTCCAGGAAGAGCCGAGGGACCTGGGCCGGGTGTCAAACTTTTTACCACCTTGAGGTGGTTGTGCGTACATGGGTGCCTACCCGCCACGCCCTCCAGGTTCCCTGCATTTTGCCCAACGGATCCCCAGATGACTTATTTCCTTAATATAAGCACCTAGAATTACTCTAGCCGATTCCAGGAAGGTCCAAGAGACCTGGGCCGGGTGTCAAACTTCTTACCACCATGGGGTGGTTGTGCGTACATGAGTGCCTTCCCGCCACGCCCTCCTGGTTCCCCGCATTTTGCCCCACGGACCCACAGAGTCCTTAATTCCTTATTATAAGCACCTAGAATTGCTATAGCGGATTCCAGGAAGGGCCGAGGGACCTGGGCCGGGTGTCAAACTTCTTACCACCATGAGGTGGTTGTGCGTACATGGGTGCCTACCCGCCACGCCCTTCTGGTTCCCCGCATTTTGCCCCACGGACCCCCAGAGGCCTTAATTCCTTATTATAAGCACCTAGAATTGCTATAGCGGATTCCAGGAAGAGCCGAGGGACCTGGGCCGGGTGTCAAACTTTTTACCACCATGAGGTGGTTGTGCGTACATGGGTGCCTACCCGCCACGCCCTCCTGGTTCCTCGCATTTTGCCCCACGGACCCTCAGAATCCTTAATTCCTTAATATAAGCACCTAGAATTGCTATAGCGGATTCCAGGAAGGGCCGTGGGACCTGGGCCGGGTGTCAAACTTCTTACAACTTTGAGGTGGTTGTGCGTACATGGGTGCCTACCCGCCACGCCCTCCTGGTTCCCCGCATTTTGCCCCACGGATCCCCAGAAGCTTTATTTCATTAATATTAGCACTTAGAATTGCTCTAGCGGATTCCAGGAAAAGCCGAGGGACCTGGGCCGTGTGTCAAACTTCTTACCACCATGAGGTGGTTGTGCATACATGGGTGCCTACCCGCCACGCCCTCCTGTTTCCCCGCATTTTGCCCCACGGATCCCCAGAGGCCTTAATTCCTTAATATAAGCACCTAGAATTGCTATAGCGGATTCCAGGAAGAGCCGAGGGACCTGGGCCGTGTGTCAAACTTCTTACCACCATGAGGAGGTTGTGCGTACATGGGTGCCTACCCGCCACGCCCTCCTGGTTCCTCGCATTTTGCCCCACGGACCCCCAGAATCCTTAATTCCTTAATATAAGCACCTAGAATTGCTATAGCGGATTCCAGGAAGAGCCGAGGGGCCTGGGCCGGGTTTTAAACTTCTTACCACCATGAGGTGGTTGTGCGTACGTGAGTGCCTACCTCCCACGCCCTTCTCGTTCCCCGCATTTTGCCCCACGGATCCCCAGAGACCTTAATTCCTTAATATAAGCACCTAGAATTGCTATAGCGGATTCCAGGAAGGGCCGAGGGACCTGGGCTGGGTGTCAAACTTCTTACCACTATGAGGTGGTTGTGCATACATGGGTGCCTACCCGCCACGCCCTCCTGGTTCCCCGCATTTTGCCCCACGGATCCCCAGATGCCTTATTTCCTTAATATAAGCACCTAGAATTACTCTAGCGGATTCCAGGAAGGTCCGAGGGACCTGGGCCGGGTGTCAAACTTTTTACCACCATGAGTTGGTTGTGCGTACATGGGTGCCTACTCGCCACGCCCTCCTGGTTCCTCGCATTTTGCGACACGGACCCTCAGAATCCTTAATTCCTTAATATAAGCACCTAGAATTGCTATAGCGGATTCCAGGAAGGGCCGTGGGACCTGGGCCGGGTGTCAAACTTCTTACAACTTTGAGGTGGTTGTGCGTACATGGGTGCCTACCCGCCACGCCCTCCTGGTTCCCCGCATTTTGCCCCACGGATCCCCAGAGGCTTTATTTCCTTAATATTAGCCCTTAGAATTGCTCTAGCGGATTCCAGGAAGAGCCGAGGGACCTGGGCCGGGTGTCAAACTTCTTACCACCATGAGGTGGTTGCGCGTACATGGGTGCCTACCCGCCACGCCCTCCTGGTTCCCCGCATTTTGCCCCACGGACCCCCAGAGGCCTTATTTCCTTAATATTAGCCCTTAGAATTGCTCTAGCGGATTCCAGGAAAAGCCGAGGGACCTGGGCCGGGTGTCAAACTTCTTACCACCATGAGGTGGTTGCGCGTACATGGGTGCCTACCCGCCACGCCCTCCTGGTTCCCCGCATTTTGCCCCACGGTCCCCCAGAGGCCTTAATTCCTTATTATAAGCACCTAGAATTGCTATAGCGGATTCCAGGAAGAGCCGAGGGACCTGGGCCGGGTGTCAAACTTCTTACCACCATGAGGTGGTTGCGCGTACATGGGTGCCTACCCGCCACGCCCTCCTGGTTCCCCGCATTTTGCCCCACGGTCCCCCAGAGGCCTTAATTCCTTATTATAAGCACCTAGAATTGCTATAGCGGATTCCAGGAAGAGCCGAGGGACCTGGGCCGGGTGTCAAACTTCTTACCACCATGAGGTGGTTGTGCGTACATGGGCGCCTACCCGCCACGCCCTCCTGGTTCCTCGCATTTTGTCCCACGGACCCCCAGAATCCTTAATTCCTTAATATAAGAACCTAGAATTGCTATAGCGGATTCCAGGAAGAGCCGAGGGACCTGGGCCGGGTGTCAAACTTCTTACCACCATGAGGTGGTTGCGCGTACATGGGTGCCTACCCGCCTCGCCCTCCTGGTTTCCCGCATTTTGCCCCACAGATCCCCAGAGGCCTTAATTCCTTAACATAAGCACTTAGAATTGCTATAGCGGATTCCAGGAAGAGCCGAGGGACCAGGGCAGGGTGTCAAACTTCTTACCACAATGAGGTGATTGTGCGTACATGGGTGCCTACCCGCCACGCCCTCCTGGTTCCCCGCATTTTGCCCCACGGATCCCCAGAGGCTTTATTTCCTTAATATTAGCCCTTAGAATTGCTCTAGCGGATTCCAGGAAGAGCCGAGGGACCTGGGCCGGGTGTCAAACTTCTTACCACCATGAGGTGGTTGCGCGTACATGGGTGCCTACCCGCCACGCCCTCCTGGTTCCTCGCATTTTGCCCCACGGACCCCCAGAGGCCTTAATTCCTTATTATAAGCACCTAGAATTGCTATAGCGGATTCCAGGAAGAGCCGAGGGACCTGGGCCGGGTGTCAAACTTCTTACCACCATGAGGTGGTTGTGCGTACATGGGCGCCTACCCGCCACGCCCTCCTGGTTCCTCGCATTTTGTCCCACGGACCCCCAGAATCCTTAATTCCTTAATATAAGAACCTAGAATTGCTATAGCGGATTCCAGGAAGAGCCGAGGGACCTGGGCCGGGTGTCAAACTTCTTACCACCATGAGGTGGTTGCGCGTACATGGGTGCCTACCCGCCACGCCCTCCTGGTTTCCCGCATTTTGCCCAACGAACCCCCAGAATCCTTAATTCCTTAATATAAGCACCTAGAATTGCTATAGCGGATTCCAGGAAGAGCCGAGGGAACTGGGCCGGGTGTCAAACTTCTTACCACCATGAGGTGGTTGTGCGTACGTGGGTGCCTACCACCCACGCCCTTCTCGTTCCCCGCATTTTGCCCCACGGATCCCCAGCGGCCTTAATTCCTTATTATAAGCACCTAGATTTGCTATAGCGGATTCCAGGAAGAGCCGAGGGACCTGGGCAGGGTGTCAAACTTCTTATCACCATGAGGTGGTTGCGCGTACATGGGTGCCTACCCGCCACGCCCTCCTGGTTCCCCGCATTTTGCCCCACGGACCCCCAGAGGCCTTAATTCCTTATTATAAGCACCTAGAATTGCTATAGCGGATTCCAGGAAGAGCCGAGGGACCTGGGCCGGGTGTCAAACTTCTTACCACCATGAGGTGGTTGTGCGTAGATGGGTGCCTACCCGCCACGCCCTCCTGGTTCCCTGCATTTTGCCCCACGGATCCCCAGAGGCCTTATTTCCTTAATATAAGCACCTAGAATTACTCTAGCGGATTCCAGGAAGGTTCGAAGAACCTGGGCCGGGTGTCAAACTTTTTACCACCATGAGGTGGTTGTGCGTACATGGGTGCCTACCCGCCACGCCCTCCTGGTTCCCCGCATTTTGCCCCACGGACGCCCAGAAGCCTTAATTCCTTATTATAAGCACCTAGAATTGCTATAGCGGATTCCAGGAAGAGCCGAGGGACCTGGGCCGGGTGTCAAACTTTTTACCACCTTGAGGTGGTTGTGCGTACATGGGTGCCTACCCGCCACGCCCTCCAGGTTCCCTGCATTTTGCCCAACGGATCCCCAGATGACTTATTTCCTTAATATATGCACCTAGAATTACTCTAGCCGATTCCAGGAAGGTCCAAGAGACCTGGGCCGGGTGTCAAACTTCTTACCACCATGGGGTGGTTGTGCGTACATGAGTGCCTTCCCGCCACGCCCTCCTGGTTCCCCGCATTTTGCCCCACGGACCCACAGAGTCCTTAATTCCTTATTATAAGCACCTAGAATTGCTATAGCGGATTTCAGGAAGAGCCGAGGGACCTGGGCCGGGTGTCAAACTTTTTACCACCATGAGGTGGTTGTGCGTACATGGGTGCCTACCCGCCACGCCCTTCTGGTTCCCCGCATTTTGCCCCACGGACCCCCAGAGGCCTTAATTCCTTATTATAAGCACCTAGAATTGCTATAGCGGATTCCAGGAAGAGCCGAGGGACCTGGGCCGGGTGTCAAACTTTTTACCACCATGAGGTGGTTGTGCGTACATGGGTGCCTACCCGCCACGCCCTCCTGGTTCCTCGCATTTTGCCCCACGGACCCTCAGAATCCTTAATTCCTTAATATAAGCACCTAGAATTGCTATAGCGGATTCCAGGAAGGGCCGTGGGACCTGGGCCGGGTGTCAAACTTCTTACAACTTTGAGGTGGTTGTGCGTACATGGGTGCCTACCCGCCACGCCCTCCTGGTTCCCCGCATTTTGCCCCACGGATCCCCAGAAGCTTTATTTCATTAATATTAGCACTTAGAATTGCTCTAGCGGATTCCAGGAAAAGCCGAGGGACCTGGGCCGTGTGTCAAACTTCTTACCACCATGAGGTGGTTGTGCATACATGGGTGCCTACCCGCCACGCCCTCTTGTTTCCCCGCATTTTGCCCCACGGATCCCCAGAGGCCTTAATTCCTTATTATAAGCACCTAGAATTGCTATAGCGGATTCCAGGAAGAGCCGAGGGACCTGGGCCGGGTGTCAAACTTTTTACCACCTTGAGGTGGTTGTGCGTACATGGGTGCCTACCCGCCACGCCCTCCAGGTTCCCTGCATTTTGCCCAACGGATCCCCAGATGACTTATTTCCTTAATATAAGCACCTAGAATTACTCTAGCCGATTCCAGGAAGGTCCAAGAGACCTGGGCCGGGTGTCAAACTTCTTACCACCATGGGGTGGTTGTGCGTACATGAGTGCCTTCCCGCCACGCCCTCCTGGTTCCCCGCATTTTGCCCCACGGACCCACAGAGTCCTTAATTCCTTATTATAAGCACCTAGAATTGCTATAGCGGATTCCAGGAAGGGCCGAGGGACCTGGGCCGGGTGTCAAACTTCTTACCACCATGAGGTGGTTGTGCGTACATGGGTGCCTACCCGCCACGCCCTTCTGGTTCCCCGCATTTTGCCCCACGGACCCCCAGAGGCCTTAATTCCTTATTATAAGCACCTAGAATTGCTATAGCGGATTCCAGGAAGAGCCGAGGGACCTGGGCCGGGTGTCAAACTTTTTACCACCATGAGGTGGTTGTGCGTACATGGGTGCCTACCCGCCACGCCCTCCTGGTTCCTCGCATTTTGCCCCACGGACCCTCAGAATCCTTAATTCCTTAATATAAGCACCTAGAATTGCTATTGCGGATTCCAGGAAGGGCCGTGGGACCTGGGCCGGGTGTCAAACTTCTTACAACTTTGAGGTGGTTGTGCGTACATGGGTGCCTACCCGCCACGCCCTCCTGGTTCCCCGCATTTTGCCCCACGGATCCCCAGAAGCTTTATTTCATTAATATTAGCACTTAGAATTGCTCTAGCGGATTCCAGGAAAAGCCGAGGGACCTGGGCCGTGTGTCAAACTTCTTACCACCATGAGGTGGTTGTGCATACATGGGTGCCTACCCGCCACGCCCTCCTGTTTCCCCGCATTTTGCCCCACGGATCCCCAGAGGCCTTAATTCCTTAATATAAGCACCTAGAATTGCTATAGCGGATTCCAGGAAGAGCCGAGGGACCTGGGCCGTGTGTCAAACTTCTTACCACCATGAGGAGGTTGTGCGTACATGGGTGCCTACCCGCCACGCCCTCCTGGTTCCTCGCATTTTGCCCCACGGACCCCCAGAATCCTTAATTCCTTAATATAAGCACCTAGAATTGCTATAGCGGATTCCAGGAAGAGCCGAGGGGCCTGGGCCGGGTTTTAAACTTCTTACCACCATGAGGTGGTTGTGCGTACGTGAGTGCCTACCTCCCACGCCCTTCTCGTTCCCCGCATTTTGCCCCACGGATCCCCAGAGACCTTAATTCCTTAATATAAGCACCTAGAATTGCTATAGCGGATTCCAGGAAGGGCCGAGGGACCTGGGCTGGGTGTCAAACTTCTTACCACTATGAGGTGGTTGTGCATACATGGGTGCCTACCCGCCACGCCCTCCTGGTTCCCCGCATTTTGCCCCACGGACCCCCAGAATCCTTAATTCCTTAATATAAGCACCTAGAATTGCTATAGCGGATTCCAGGAAGAGCCGAGGGACCTGGGCCGTGTGTCAAACTTCTTACCACCATGAGGTGGTTGTGCGTACATGGGTGCCTACTCGCCACGCCCTCCTGGTTCCTCGCATTTTGCGACACGGACCCTCAGAATCCTTAATTCCTTAATATAAGCAGCTAGAATTGCTATAGCGGATTCCAGGAAGGGCCGTGGGACCTGGGCCGGGTGTCAAACTTCTTACAACTTTGAGGTGGTTGTGCGTACATGGGTGCCTACCCGCCACGCCCTCCTGGTTCCCCGCATTTTGCCCCACGGTTCCCCAGAGGCTTTATTTCATTAATATTAGCACTTAGAATTGCTCTAGCGGATTCCAGGAAAAGCCGAGGGGCCTGGGCCGTGTGTCAAACTTCTTACCACCATGAGGTGGTTGCGCGTACATGGGTGCCTACCCGCCACGCCCTCCTGGTTCCCCGCATTTTGCCCCACGGACCCCCAGAGGCCTTAATTCCTTATTATAAGCACCTAGAATTGCTATAGCGGATTCCAGGAAGAGCCGAGGGACCTGGGCCGTGTGTCAAACTTCTTACCACCATGAGGTGGTTGTGCGTACATGGGTGCCTACCCACCACGCCCTCCTGGTTCCTCGCATTTTGCCCCACGGACCCCCAGAACCCTTAATTCCTTAATATAAGCAGCTAGAATTGCTATAGCGGATTCCAGGAAGGGCCGAGGGACCTGGGCCGGGTATCAAACTTCTTACAACCTTGAGGTGGTTGTGCGTACATGGGTGCCTACCGACCACGCCCTCCTGGTTCCCCGCATTTTGCCCCACGGTTCCCCAGAGGCTTTAATTCCTTAATATAAGCACTTAGAATTGCTATAGCGGATTCCAGGAAGAGCCGAGGGACCTGGGCCGGGTGTCAAACTTCTTACCACCATGAGGTGGTTGTGCGTAGATGGGTGCCTACCCGCCACGCCCTCCTGGTTCCCTGCATTTTGCCCCACGGATCCCCAGAGGCCTTATTTCCTTAATATAAGCACCTAGAATTACTCTAGCGGATTCCAGGAAGGTCCGAGGGACCTGGGCCGGGTGTCAAACTTTTTACCACCATGAGGTGGTTGTGCGTACATGGGTGCCTACTCGCCACGCCCTCCTGGTTCCTCGCATTTTGCGACACGGACCCTCAGAATCCTTAATTCCTTAATATAAGCACCTAGAATTGCTATAGCGGATTCCAGGAAGGGCCGTGGGACCTGAGCCGGGTGTCAAACTTCTTACAACTTTGAGGTGGTTGTGCGTACATGGGTGCCTACCCGCCACGCCCTCCAGGTTCCCTGCATTTTGCCCAACGGATCCCCAGATGACTTATTTCCTTAATATAAGCACCTAGAATTACTCTAGCCGATTCCAGGAAGGTCCAAGAGACCTGGGCCGGGTGTCAAACTTCTTACCACCATGGGGTGGTTGTGCGTACATGAGTGCCTTCCCGCCACGCCCTCCTGGTTCCCCGCATTTTGCCCCACGGACCCACAGAGTCCTTAATTCCTTATTATAAGCACCTAGAATTGCTATAGCGGATTTCAGGAAGAGCCGAGGGACCTGGGCCGGGTGTCAAACTTCTTACCACCATGAGGTGGTTGTGCGTACATGGGTGCCTACCCGCCACGCCCTTCTGGTTCCCCGCATTTTGCCCCACGGACCCCCAGAGGCCTTAATTCCTTATTATAAGCACCTAGAATTGCTATAGCGGATTCCAGGAAGAGCCGAGGGACCTGGGCCGGGTGTCAAACTTTTTACCACCATGAGGTGGTTGTGCGTACATGGGTGCCTACCCGCCACGCCCTCCTGGTTCCTCGCATTTTGCCCCACGGACCCTCAGAATCCTTAATTCCTTAATATAAGCACCTAGAATTGCTATAGCGGATTCCAGGAAGGGCCGTGGGACCTGGGCCGGGTGTCAAACTTCTTACAACTTTGAGGTGGTTGTGCGTACATGGGTGCCTACCCGCCACGCCCTCCTGGTTCCCCGCATTTTGCCCCACGGATCCCCAGAAGCTTTATTTCATTAATATTAGCACTTAGAATTGCTCTAGCGGATTCCAGGAAAAGCCGAGGGACCTGGGCCGTGTGTCAAACTTCTTACCACCATGAGGTGGTTGTGCATACATGGGTGCTTACCCGCCACGCCCTCCTGTTTCCCAGCATTTTGCCCCACGGATCCCCAGAGGCCTTAATTCCTTATTATAAGCACCTAGAATTGCTATAGCGGATTCCAGGAAGAGCCGAGGGACCTGGGCCGGGTGTCAAACTTTTTACCACCTTGAGGTGGTTGTGCGTACATGGGTGCCTACCCGCCACGCCCTCCAGGTTCCCTGCATTTTGCCCAACGGATCCCCAGATGACTTATTTCCTTAATATAAGCACCTAGAATTACTCTAGCCGATTCCAGGAAGGTCCAAGAGACCTGGGCCGGGTGTCAAACTTCTTACCACCATGGGGTGGTTGTGCGTACATGAGTGCCTTCCCGCCACGCCCTCCTGGTTCCCCGCATTTTGCCCCACGGACTCACAGAGTCCTTAATTCCTTATTATAAGCACCTAGAATTGCTATAGCGGATTCCAGGAAGGGCCGAGGGACCTGGGCCGGGTGTCAAACTTCTTACCACCATGAGGTGGTTGTGCGTACATGGGTGCCTACCCGCCACGCCCTTCTGGTTCCCCGCATTTTGCCCCACGGACCCCCAGAGGCCTTAATTCCTTATTATAAGCACCTAGAATTGCTATAGCGGATTCCAGGAAGAGCCGAGGGACCTGGGCCGGGTGTCAAACTTTTTACCACCATGAGGTGGTTGTGCGTACATGGGTGCCTACCCGCCACGCCCTCCTGGTTCCTCGCATTTTGCCCCACGGACCCTCAGAATCCTTAATTCCTTAATATAAGCACCTAGAATTGCTATAGCGGATTCCAGGAAGGGCCGTGGGACCTGGGCCGGGTGTCAAACTTCTTACAACTTTGAGGTGGTTGTGCGTACATGGGTGCCTACCCGCCACGCCCTCCTGGTTCCCCGCATTTTGCCCCACGGATCCCCAGAAGCTTTATTTCATTAATATTAGCACTTAGAATTGCTCTAGCGGATTCCAGGAAAAGCCGAGGGACCTGGGCCGTGTGTCAAACTTCTTACCACCATGAGGTGGTTGTGCATACATGGGTGCCTACCCGCCACGCCCTCCTGTTTCCCCGCATTTTGCCCCACGGATCCCCAGAGGCCTTAATTCCTTAATATAAGCACCTAGAATTGCTATAGCGGATTCCAGGAAGAGCCGAGGGACCTGGGCCGTGTGTCAAACTTCTTACCACCATGAGGAGGTTGTGCGTACATGGGTGCCTACCGCCACGCCCTCCTGGTTCCTCGCATTTTGCCCCACGGACCCCCAGAATCCTTAATTCCTTAATATAAGCACCTAGAATTGCTATAGCGGATTCCAGGAAGAGCCGAGGGGCCTGGGCCGGGTTTTAAACTTCTTACCACCATGAGGTGGTTGTGCGTACGTGAGTGCCTACCTCCCACGCCCTTCTCGTTCCCCGCATTTTGCCCCACGGATCCCCAGAGACCTTAATTCCTTAATATAAGCACCTAGAATTGCTATAGCGGATTCCAGGAAGGGCCGAGGGACCTGGGCTGGGTGTCAAACTTCTTACCACTATGAGGTGGTTGTGCGTACATGGGTGCCTACCCGCCACGCCCTCCTGGTTCCCCGCATTTTGCCCCACGGATCCCCAGATGCCTTATTTCCTTAATATAAGCACCTAGAATTACTCTAGCGGATTCCAGGAAGGTCCGAGGGACCTGGGCCGGGTGTCAAACTTTTTACCACCATGAGGTGGTTGTGCGTACATGGGTGCCTACTCGCCACGCCCTCCTGGTTCCTCGCATTTTGCGACACGGACCCTCAGAATCCTTAATTCCTTAATATAAGCACCTAGAATTGCTATAGCGGATTCCAGGAAGGGCCGTGGGACCTGGGCCGGGTGTCAAACTTCTTACAACTTTGAGGTGGTTGTGCGTACATGGGTGCCTACCCGCCACGCCCTCCTGGTTCCCCGCATTTTGCCCCACGGATCCCCAGAGGCTTTATTTCATTAATATTAGCACTTAGAATTGCTCTAGCGGATTCCAGGAAAAGCCGAGGGGCCTGGGCCGTGTGTCAAACTTCTTACCACCATGAGGTGGTTGCGCGTACATGGGTGCCTACCCGCCACGCCCTCCTGGTTCCCCGCATTTTGCCCCACGGACCCCCAGAGGCCTTAATTCCTTATTATAAGCACCTAGAATTGCTATAGCGGATTCCAGGAAGAGCCGAGGGACCTGGGCCGTGTGTCAAACTTCTTACCACCATGAGGTGGTTGTGCGTACATGGGTGCCTACTCGCCACGCCCTCCTGGTTCCTCGCATTTTGCGACACGGACCCTCAGAATCCTTAATTCCTTAATATAAGCAGCTAGAATTGCTATAGCGGATTCCAGGAAGGGCCGTGGGACCTGGGCCGGGTGTCAAACTTCTTACAACTTTGAGGTGGTTGTGCGTACATGGGTGCCTACCCGCCACGCCCTCCTGGTTCCCCGCATTTTGCCCCACGGTTCCCCAGAGGCTTTATTTCATTAATATTAGCACTTAGAATTGCTCTAGCGGATTCCAGGAAAAGCCGAGGGGCCTGGGCCGTGTGTCAAACTTCTTACCACCATGAGGTGGTTGCGCGTACATGGGTGCCTACCCGCCACGCCCTCCTGGTTCCCCGCATTTTGCCCCACGGACCCCCAGAGGCCTTAATTCCTTATTATAAGCACCTAGAATTGCTATAGCGGATTCCAGGAAGAGCCGAGGGACCTGGGCCGTGTGTCAAACTTCTTACCACCATGAGGTGGTTGTGCGTACATGGGTGCCTACCCACCACGCCCTCCTGGTTCCTCGCATTTTGCCCCACGGACCCCCAGAATCCTTAATTCCTTAATATAAGCAGCTAGAATTGCTATAGCGGATTCCAGGAAGGGCCGAGGGACCTGGGCCGGGTGTCAAACTTCTTACAACCTTGAGGTGGTTGTGCGTACATGGGTGCCTACCGACCACGCCCTCCTGGTTCCCCGCATTTTGCCCCACGGTTCCCCAGAGGCTTTAATTCCTTAATATAAGCACTTAGAATTGCTATAGCGGATTCCAGGAAGAGCCGAGGGACCTGGGCCGGGTGTCAAACTTCTTACCACCATGAGGTGGTTGTGCGTAGATGGGTGCCTACCCGCCACGCCCTCCTGGTTCCCTGCATTTTGCCCCACGGATCCCCAGAGGCCTTATTTCCTTAATATAAGCACCTAGAATTACTCTAGCGGATTCCAGGAAGGTCCGAGGGACCTGGGCCGGGTGTCAAACTTTTTACCACCATGAGGTGGTTGTGCGTACATGGGTGCCTACTCGCCACGCCCTCCTGGTTCCTCGCATTTTGCGACACGGACCCTCAGAATCCTTAATTCCTTAATAAAAGCACCTAGAATTGCTATAGCGGATTCCAGGAAGGGCCGTGGGACCTGGGCCGGGTGTCAAACTTCTTACAACTTTGAGGTGGTTGTGCGTACATGGGTGCCTACCCGCCACGCCCTCCTGGTTCCCCGCATTTTGCCCCACGGATCCCCAGAGGCTTTATTTCATTAATATTAGCACTTAGAATTGCTCTAGCGGATTCCAGGAAAAGCCGAGGGGCCTGGGCCGTGTGTCAAACTTCTTACCACCATGAGGTGGTTGCGCGTACATGGGTGCCTACCCGCCACGCCCTCCTGGTTCCCCGCATTTTGCCCCACGGACCCCCAGAGGCCTTAATTCCTTATTATAAGCACCTAGAATTGCTATAGCGGATTCCAGGAAGAGCCGAGGGACCTGGGCCGTGTGTCAAACTTCTTACCACCATGAGGTGGTTGTGCGTACATGGGTGCCTACTCGCCACGCCCTCCTGGTTCCTCGCATTTTGCGACACGGACCCTCAGAATCCTTAATTCCTTAATATAAGCAGCTAGAATTGCTATAGCGGATTCCAGGAAGGGCCGTGGGACCTGGGCCGGGTGTCAAACTTCTTACAACTTTGAGGTGGTTGTGCGTACATGGGTGCCTACCCGCCACGCCCTCCTGGTTCCCCGCATTTTGCCCCACGGTTCCCCAGAGGCTTTATTTCATTAATATTAGCACTTAGAATTGCTCTAGCGGATTCCAGGAAAAGCCGAGGGGCCTGGGCCGTGTGTCAAACTTCTTACCACCATGAGGTGGTTGCGCGTACATGGGTGCCTACCCGCCACGCCCTCCTGGTTCCCCGCATTTTGCCCCACGGACCCCCAGAGGCCTTAATTCCTTATTATAAGCACCTAGAATTGCTATAGCGGATTCCAGGAAGAGCCGAGGGACCTGGGCCGTGTGTCAAACTTCTTACCACCATGAGGTGGTTGTGCGTACATGGGTGCCTACTCGCCACGCCCTCCTGGTTCCTCGCATTTTGCGACACGGACCCTCAGAATCCTTAATTCCTTAATATAAGCAGCTAGAATTGCTATAGCGGATTCCAGGAAGGGCCGTGGGACCTGGGCCGGGTGTCAAACTTCTTACAACTTTGAGGTGGTTGTGCGTACATGGGTGCCTACCCGCCACGCCCTCCTGGTTCCCCGCATTTTGCCCCACGGTTCCCCAGAGGCTTTATTTCATTAATATTAGCACTTAGAATTGCTCTAGCGGATTCCAGGAAAAGCCGAGGGGCCTGGGCCGTGTGTCAAACTTCTTACCACCATGAGGTGGTTGCGCGTACATGGGTGCCTACCCGCCACGCCCTCCTGGTTCCCCGCATTTTGCCCCACGGACCCCCAGAGGCCTTAATTCCTTATTATAAGCACCTAGAATTGCTATAGCGGATTCCAGGAAGAGCCGAGGGACCTGGGCCGTGTGTCAAACTTCTTACCACCATGAGGTGGTTGTGCGTACATGGGTGCCTACCCACCACGCCCTCCTGGTTCCTCGCATTTTGCCCCACGGACCCCCAGAATCCTTAATTCCTTAATATAAGCAGCTAGAATTGCTATAGCGGATTCCAGGAAGGGCCGAGGGACCTGGGCCGGGTATCAAACTTCTTACAACCTTGAGGTGGTTGTGCGTACATGGGTGCCTACCGACCACGCCCTCCTGGTTCCCCGCATTTTGCCCCACGGTTCCCCAGAGGCTTTAATTCCTTAATATAAGCACTTAGAATTGCTATAGCGGATTCCAGGAAGAGCCGAGGGACCTGGGCCGGGTGTCAAACTTCTTACCACCATGAGGTGGTTGTGCGTAGATGGGTGCCTACCCGCCACGCCCTCCTGGTTCCATGCATTTTGCCCCACGGATCCCCAGAGGCCTTATTTCCTTAATATAAGCACCTAGAATTACTCTAGCGGATTCCAGGAAGGTTCGAGGGACCTGGGCCGGGTGTCAAACTTTTTACCACCATGAGGTGGTTGTGCGTACATGGGTGCCTACCCGCCACGCCCTCCTGGTTCCCCGCATTTTGCCCCACGGACCCCCAGAATCCTTAATTCCTTAATATAAGAACCTAGAATTGCTATAGCGGATTCCAGGAAGAGCCGAGGGACCTGGGCCGGGTGTCAAACTTCTTACCACCATGAGGTGGTTGCGCGTACATGGGTGCCTAACCGCCACGCCCTCCTGGTTTCCCGCATTTTGCCCCACGAACCCCCAGAATCCTTAATTCCTTAATATAAGCAACTAGAATTGCTATAGCGGATTCCAGGAAGAGCCGAGGGAACTGGGCCGGGTGTCAAACTTCTTACCACCATGAGGTGGTTGTGCGTACGTGGGTGCCTACCCACCACGCCCTCCTGGTTCCTCGCATTTTGCCCCACGGACCCCCAGAATCCTTAATTCCTTAATATAAGCAGCTAGAATTGCTATAGCGGATTCCAGGAAGGGCCGAGGGACCTGGGCCGGGTATCAAACTTCTTACAACCTTGAGGTGGTTGTGCGTACATGGGTGCCTACCGACCACGCCCTCCTGGTTCCCCGCATTTTGCCCCACGGTTCCCCAGAGGCTTTAATTCCTTAATATAAGCACTTAGAATTGCTATAGCGGATTCCAGGAAGAGCCGAGGGACCTGGGCCGGGTGTCAAACTTCTTACCACCATGAGGTGGTTGTGCGTAGATGGGTGCCTACCCGCCACGCCCTCCTGGTTCCATGCATTTTGCCCCACGGATCCCCAGAGGCCTTATTTCCTTAATATAAGCACCTAGAATTACTCTAGCGGATTCCAGGAAGGTTCGAGGGACCTGGGCCGGGTGTCAAACTTTTTACCACCATGAGGTGGTTGTGCGTACATGGGTGCCTACCCGCCACGCCCTCCTGGTTCCCCGCATTTTGCCCCACGGACCCCCAGAATCCTTAATTCCTTAATATAAGAACCTAGAATTGCTATAGCGGATTCCAGGAAGAGCCGAGGGACCTGGGCCGGGTGTCAAACTTCTTACCACCATGAGGTGGTTGCGCGTACATGGGTGCCTAACCGCCACGCCCTCCTGGTTTCCCGCATTTTGCCCCACGAACCCCCAGAATCCTTAATTCCTTAATATAAGCAACTAGAATTGCTATAGCGGATTCCAGGAAGAGCCGAGGGAACTGGGCCGGGTGTCAAACTTCTTACCACCATGAGGTGGTTGTGCGTACGTGGGTGCCTACCACCCACGCCCTTCTCGTTCCCCGCATTTTGCCCCACGGATCCCCAGCGGCCTTAATTCCTTATTATAAGCACCTAGATTTGCTATAGCGGATTCCAGGAAGAGCCGAGGGACCTGGGCAGGGTGTCAAACTTCTTACCACCATGAGGTGGTTGCGCGTACATGGGTGCCTACCCGCCAAGCCCTCCTGGTTCCCCGCATTTTGCCCCACGGACCCCCAGAGGCCTTAATTCCTTATTATAAGCACCTAGAATTGCTATAGCGGATTCCAGGAAGAGCCGAGGGACCTGGGCCGGGTGTCAAACTTCTTACCACCATGAGGTGGTTGTGCGTACATGGGTGCCTACCCACCACGCCCTCCTGGTTCCTCGCATTTTGCCCCACGGACCCCCAGAATCCTTAATTCCTTAATATAAGCAGCTAGAATTGCTATAGCGGATTCCAGGAAGGGCCGAGGGACCTGGGCCGGGTATCAAACTTCTTACAACCTTGAGGTGGTTGTGCGTACATGGGTGCCTACCGACCACGCCCTCCTGGTTCCCCGCATTTTGCCCCACGGACCCCCAGAGGCCTTATTTCCTTAATATTAGCCCTTAGAATTGCTCTAGCGGATTCCAGGAAAAGCCGAGGGACCTGGGCCGGGTGTCAAACTTCTTACCACCATGAGGTGGTTGCGCGTACATGGGTGCCTACCCGCCACGCCCTCCTGGTTCCCCGCATTTTGCCCCACGGTCCCCCAGAGGCCTTAATTCCTTATTATAAGCACCTAGAATTGCTATAGCGGATTCCAGGAAGAGCCGAGGGACCTGGGCCGGGTGTCAAACTTCTTACCACCATGAGGTGGTTGTGCGTACATGGGCGCCTACCCGCCACGCCCTCCTGGTTCCCCGCATTTTGTCCCACGGACCCCCAGAATCCTTAATTCCTTAATATAAGAACCTAGAATTGCTATAGCGGATTCCAGGAAGAGCCAAGGGACCTGGGCCGGGTGTCAAACTTCTTACCACCATGAGGTGGTTGCGCGTACATGGGTGCCTACCCGCCTCGCCCTCCTGGTTTCCCGTATTTTGCCCCACGGATCCCCAGAGGCCTTAATTCCTTAACATAAGCACTTAGAATTGCTATAGCGGATTCCAGGAAGAGCCGAGGGACCAGGGCAGGGTGTCAAACTTCTTACCACCATGAGGTGATTGTGCGTACATGGGTGCCTACCCGCCACGCCCTCCTGGTTCCCCGCATTTTGCCCCACGGATCCCCAGAGGCTTTATTTCCTTAATATTAGCCCTTAGAATTGCTATAGCGGATTCCAGGAAGAGCCGAGGGACCTGGGCCGGGTGTCAAACTTCTTACCACCATGAGGTGGTTGTGCGTAGATGGGTGCCTACCCGCCACGCCCTCCTGGTTCCCTGCATTTTGCCCCACGGATCCCCAGAGGCCTTATTTCCTTAATATAAGCACCTAGAATTACTCTAGCGGATTCCAGGAAGGTCCGAGGGACCTGGGCCGGGTGTCAAACTTTTTACCACCATGAGGTGGTTGTGCGTACATGGGTGCCTACCCGCCACGCACTCCTGGTTCCCCGCATTTTGCCCCACGGACCCCCAGAGGCCTTAATTCCTTATTATAAGCACCTAGAATTGCTATAGCGGATTCCAGGAAGAGCCGAGGGACCTGGGCCGGGTGTCAAACTTCTTACCACCATGAGGTGGTTGTGCGTACATGGGTGCCTACCCGCCACGCCCTTCTGGTTCCCTGCATTTTGCACCACGGACCCTCAGAATCCTTAATTCCTTAATATAAGCACCTAGAATTGCTATAGCGGATTCCAGGAAGGGCCGAGGGACCTGGGCCGGGTGTCAAACTTCTTACAACCTTGAGGTGGTTGTGCGTACATGGGTGCTTACCGACCACGCCCTCCTGGTTCCCCGCATTTTGCCCCACGGACCCCCCAGAATCCTTAATTCCTTAATATAAGCACCTTGAATTGCTATAGCGGATTCCAGGAAGAGCCGAGGGACCTGGGCAGGGTGTCAAACTTCTTACAACCATGAGGTGGTTGTGCGTACATGGGTGCCTACCCGCCACGCCCTCCTCGTTTCCCGCATTTTGCCCCACGGATCCCCAGAGGCCTTAATTCCTTAACATAAGCACTTAAAATTGCTATAGCGGATTCCAGGAAGAGCCGAGGGACCAGGGCAGGGTGTCAAACTTCTTACCACCATGAGGTGATTGTGCGTACATGGGTGCCTACCCGCCACGCCCTCCTGGTTCCCCGCATTTTGCCCCACGGATCCCCAGAGGCTTTATTTCCTTAATATTAGCCCTTAGAATTGCTCTAGCGGATTCCAGGAAGAGCCGAGGGACCTGGGCCGGGTGTCAAACTTCTTACCACCATGAGGTGGTTGCGCGTACATGGGTGCCTACCCGCCACGCCCTCCTGGTTCCCCGCATTTTGCCCCACGGACCCCCAGAGGCCTTATTTCCTTAATATTAGCCCTTAGAATTGCTCTAGCGGATTCCAGGAAAAGCCGAGGGACCTGGGCCGGGTGTCAAACTTCTTACCACCATGAGGTGGTTGCGCGTACATGGGTGCCTACCCGCCACGCCCTCCTGGTTCCCTGCATTTTGCCCCACGGATCCCCAGAGGCCTTATTTCCTTAATATAAGCACCTAGAATTACTCTAGCGGATTCCAGGAAGGTCCGAGGGACCTGGGCCGGGTGTCAAACTTTTTACCACCATGAGGTGGTTGTGCGTACATGGGTGCCTACCCGCCACGCACTCCTGGTTCCCCGCATTTTGCCCCACGGACCCCCAGAGGCCTTAATTCCTTATTATAAGCACCTAGAATTGCTATAGCGGATTCCAGGAAGAGCCGAGGGACCTGGGCCGGGTGTCAAACTTCTTACCACCATGAGGTGGTTGTGCGTACATGGGTGCCTACCCGCCACGCCCTTCTGGTTCCCTGCATTTTGCACCACGGATCCCCAGAGGCCTTAATTCCTTAACATAAGCACTTAAAATTGCTATAGCGGATTCCAGGAAGAGCCGAGGGACCAGGGCAGGGTGTCAAACTTCTTACCACCATGAGGTGATTGTGCGTACATGGGTGCCTACCCGCCACGCCCTCTTGGTTCCCCGCATTTTGCCCCACGGATCCCCAGAGGCTTTATTTCCTTAATATTAGCCCTTAGAATTGCTATAGCGGATTCCAGGAAGAGCCGAGGGACCTGGGCCGGGTGTCAAACTTCTTACCACCATGAGGTGGTTGTGCGTAGATGGGTGCCTACCCGCCACGCCCTCCTGGTTCCCTGCATTTTGCCCCACGGATCCCCAGAGGCCTTATTTCCTTAATATAAGCACCTAGAATTACTCTAGCGGATTCCAGGAAGGTCCGAGGGACCTGGGCCGGGTGTCAAACTTTTTACCACCATGAGGTGGTTGTGCGTACATGGGTGCCTACCCGCCACGCACTCCTGGTTCCCCGCATTTTGCCCCACGGACCCCCAGAGGCCTTAATTCCTTATTATAAGCACCTAGAATTGCTATAGCGGATTCCAGGAAGAGCCGAGGGACCTGGGCCGGGTGTCAAACTTCTTACCACCATGAGGTGGTTGTGCGTACATGGGTGCCTACCCGCCACGCCCTTCTGGTTCCCTGCATTTTGCACCACGGACCCTCAGAATCCTTAATTCCTTAATATAAGCACCTAGAATTGCTATAGCGGATTCCAGGAAGGGCCGAGGGACCTGGGCCGGGTGTCAAACTTCTTACAACCTTGAGGTGGTTGTGCGTACATGGGTGCTTACCGACCACGCCCTCCTGGTTCCCCGCATTTTGCCCCACGGACCCCCCAGAATCCTTAATTCCTTAATATAAGCACCTTGAATTGCTATAGCGGATTCCAGGAAGAGCCGAGGGACCTGGGCAGGGTGTCAAACTTCTTACAACCATGAGGTGGTTGTGCGTACATGGGTGCCTACCCGCCACGCCCTCCTCGTTTCCCGCATTTTGCCCCACGGATCCCCAGAGGCCTTAATTCCTTAACATAAGCACTTAAAATTGCTATAGCGGATTCCAGGAAAAGCCGAGGGACCAGGGCAGGGTGTCAAACTTCTTACCACCATGAGGTGATTGTGCGTACATGGGTGCCTACCCGCCACGCCCTCCTGGTTCCCCGCATTTTGCCCCACGGATCCCCAGAGGCTTTATTTCCTTAATATTAGCCCTTAGAATTGCTCTAGCGGATTCCAGGAAGAGCCGAGGGACCTGGGCCGGGTGTCAAACTTCTTACCACCATGAGGTGGTTGCGCGTACATGGGTGCCTACCCGCCACGCCCTCCTGGTTCCCCGCATTTTGCCCCACGGACCCCCAGAGGCCTTATTTCCTTAATATTAGCCCTTAGAATTGCTCTAGCGGATTCCAGGAAAAGCCGAGGGACCTGGGCCGGGTGTCAAACTTCTTACCACCATGAGGTGGTTGCGCGTACATGGGTGCCTACCCGCCACGCCCTCCTGGTTCCCCGCATTTTGCCCCACGGTCCCCCAGAGGCCTTAATTCCTTATTATAAGCACCTAGAATTGCTATAGCGGATTCCAGGAAGAGCCGAGGGACCTGGGCCGGGTGTCAAACTTCTTACCACCATGAGGTGGTTGCGCGTACATGGGTGCCTACCCGCCACGCCCTCCTGGTTCCCCGCATTTTGCCCCACGGTCCCCCAGAGGCCTTAATTCCTTATTATAAGCACCTAGAATTGCTATAGCGGATTCCAGGAAGAGCCGAGGGACCTGGGCCGGGTGTCAAACTTCTTACCACCATGAGGTGGTTGTGCGTACATGGGCGCCTACCCGCCACGCCCTCCTGGTTCCCCGCATTTTGCCCCACGGATCCCCAGAGGCTTTATTTCCTTAATATTAGCCCTTAGAATTGCTATAGCGGATTCCAGGAAGAGCCGAGGGACCTGGGCCGGGTGTCAAACTTCTTACCACCATGAGGTGGTTGTGCGTAGATGGGTGCCTACCCGCCACGCCCTCCTGGTTCCCTGCATTTTGCCCCACGGATCCCCAGAGGCCTTATTTCCTTAATATAAGCACCTAGAATTACTCTAGCGGATTCCAGGAAGGTCCGAGGGACCTGGGCCGGGTGTCAAACTTTTTACCACCATGAGGTGGTTGTGCGTACATGGGTGCCTACCCGCCACGCACTCCTGGTTCCCCGCATTTTGCCCCACGGACCCCCAGAGGCCTTAATTCCTTATTATAAGCACCTAGAATTGCTATAGCGGATTCCAGGAAGAGCCGAGGGACCTGGGCCGGGTGTCAAACTTCTTACCACCATGAGGTGGTTGTGCGTACATGGGTGCCTACCCGCCACGCCCTTCTGGTTCCCTGCATTTTGCACCACGGATCCCCAGAGGCCTTAATTCCTTAACATAAGCACTTAAAATTGCTATAGCGGATTCCAGGAAGAGCCGAGGGACCAGGGCAGGGTGTCAAACTTCTTACCACCATGAGGTGATTGTGCGTACATGGGTGCCTACCCGCCACGCCCTCCTGGTTCCCCGCATTTTGCCCCACGGATCCCCAGAGGCTTTATTTCCTTAATATTAGCCCTTAGAATTGCTCTAGCGGATTCCAGGAAGAGCCGAGGGACCTGGGCCGGGTGTCAAACTTCTTACCACCATGAGGTGGTTGCGCGTACATGGGTGCCTACCCGCCACGCCCTCCTGGTTCCCCGCATTTTGCCCCACGGACCCCCAGAGGCCTTATTTCCTTAATATTAGCCCTTAGAATTGCTCTAGCGGATTCCAGGAAAAGCCGAGGGACCTGGGCCGGGTGTCAAACTTCTTACCACCATGAGGTGGTTGCGCGTACATGGGTGCCTACCCGCCACGCCCTCCTGGTTCCCCGCATTTTGCCCCACGGTCCCCCAGAGGCCTTAATTCCTTATTATAAGCACCTAGAATTGCTATAGCGGATTCCAGGAAGAGCCGAGGGACCTGGGCCGGGTGTCAAACTTCTTACCACCATGAGGTGGTTGCGCGTACATGGGTGCCTACCCGCCACGCCCTCCTGGTTCCTCGCATTTTGTCCCACGGACCCCCAGAATCCTTAATTCCTTAATATAAGAACCTAGAATTGCTATAGCGGATTCCAGGAAGAGCCGAGGGACCTGGGCCGGGTGTCAAACTTCTTACCACCATGAGGTGGTTGCGCGTACATGGGTGCCTACCCGCCTCGCCCTCCTGGTTCCCCGCATTTTGCCCCACGGATCCCCAGAGGCTTTATTTCCTTAACATAAGCACCTAGAATTGCTCTAGCGGATTCCAGGAAGAGCCGAGGGACCTGGGCCGGGTGTCAAACTTCTTACCACCATGAGGTGGTTGCGCGTACATGGGTGCCTACCCGCCACGCCCTTCTGGTTCCCTGCATTTTGCACCACGGACCCTCAGAATCCTTAATTCCTTAATATAAGCACCTAGAATTGCTATAGCGGATTCCAGGAAGGGCCGAGGGACCTGGGCCGGGTGTCAAACTTCTTACAACCTTGAGGTGGTTGTGCGTACATGGGTGCTTACCGACCACGCCCTCCTGGTTCCCCGCATTTTGCCCCACGGACCCCCCAGAATCCTTAATTCCTTAATATAAGCACCTTGAATTGCTATAGCGGATTCCAGGAAGAGCCGAGGGACCTGGGCAGGGTGTCAAACTTCTTACAACCATGAGGTGGTTGTGCGTACATGGGCGCCTACCCGCCACGCCCTCCTGGTTCCTCGCATTTTGTCCCACGGACCCCCAGAATCCTTAATTCCTTAATATAAGAACCTAGAATTGCTATAGCGGATTCCAGGAAGAGCCGAGGGACCTGGGCCGGGTGTCAAACTTCTTACCACCATGAGGTGGTTGCGCGTACATGGGTGCCTACCCGCCTCGCCCTCCTGGTTTCCCGCATTTTGCCCCACAGATCCCCAGAGGCCTTAATTCCTTAACATAAGCACTTAGAATTGCTATAGCGGATTCCAGGAAGAGCCGAGGGACCAGGGCAGGGTGTCAAACTTCTTACCACAATGAGGTGATTGTGCGTACATGGGTGCCTACCCGCCACGCCCTCCTGGTTCCCCGCATTTTGCCCCACGGATCCCCAGAGGCTTTATTTCCTTAATATTAGCCCTTAGAATTGCTCTAGCGGATTCCAGGAAGAGCCGAGGGACCTGGGCCGGGTGTCAAACTTCTTACCACCATGAGGTGGTTGCGCGTACATGGGTGCCTACCCGCCACGCCCTCCTGGTTCCTCGCATTTTGCCCCACGGACCCCCAGAGGCCTTAATTCCTTATTATAAGCACCTAGAATTGCTATAGCGGATTCCAGGAAGAGCCGAGGGACCTGGGCCGGGTGTCAAACTTCTTACCACCATGAGGTGGTTGTGCGTACATGGGCGCCTACCCGCCACGCCCTCCTGGTTCCTCGCATTTTGTCCCACGGACCCCCAGAATCCTTAATTCCTTAATATAAGAACCTAGAATTGCTATAGCGGATTCCAGGAAGAGCCGAGGGACCTGGGCCGGGTGTCAAACTTCTTACCACCATGAGGTGGTTGCGCGTACATGGGTGCCTACCCGCCACGCCCTCCTGGTTTCCCGCATTTTGCCCCACGAACCCCCAGAATCCTTAATTCCTTAATATAAGCACCTAGAATTGCTATAGCGGATTCCAGGAAGAGCCGAGGGAACTGGGCCGGGTGTCAAACTTCTTACCACCATGAGGTGGTTGTGCGTACGTGGGTGCCTACCACCCACGCCCTTCTCGTTCCCCGCATTTTGCCCCACGGATCCCCAGCGGCCTTAATTCCTTATTATAAGCACCTAGATTTGCTATAGCGGATTCCAGGAAGAGCCGAGGGAACTGGGCCGGGTGTCAAACTTCTTACCACCATGAGGTGGTTGTGCGTACGTGGGTGCCTACCACCCACGCCCTTCTCGTTCCCCGCATTTTGCCCCACGGATCCCCAGCGGCCTTAATTCCTTATTATAAGCACCTAGATTTGCTATAGCGGATTCCAGGAAGAGCCGAGGGACCTGGGCAGGGTGTCAAACTTCTTATCACCATGAGGTGGTTGCGCGTACATGGGTGCCTACCCGCCACGCCCTCCTGGTTCCCCGCATTTTGCCCCACGGACCCCCAGAGGCCTTAATTCCTTATTATAAGCACCTAGAATTGCTATAGCGGATTCCAGGAAGAGCCGAGGGACCTGGGCCGGGTGTCAAACTTCTTACCACCATGAGGTGGTTGTGCGTAGATGGGTGCCTACCACCCACGCCCTTCTCGTTCCCCGCATTTTGCCCCACGGATCCCCAGCGGCCTTAATTCCTTATTATAAGCACCTAGATTTGCTATAGCGGATTCCAGGAAGAGCCGAGGGACCTGGGCAGGGTGTCAAACTTCTTATCACCATGAGGTGGTTGCGCGTACATGGGTGCCTACCCGCCACGCCCTCCTGGTTCCCCGCATTTTGCCCCACGGACCCCCAGAGGCCTTAATTCCTTATTATAAGCACCTAGAATTGCTATAGCGGATTCCAGGAAGAGCCGAGGGACCTGGGCCGGGTGTCAAACTTCTTACCACCATGAGGTGGTTGTGCGTAGATGGGTGCCTACCCGCCACGCCCTCCTGGTTCCCTGCATTTTGCCCCACGGATCCCCAGAGGCCTTATTTCCTTAATATAAGCACCTAGAATTACTCTAGCGGATTCCAGGAAGGTTCGAGGAACCTGGGCCGGGTGTCAAACTTTTTACCACCATGAGGTGGTTGTGCGTACATGGGTGCCTACCCGCCACGCCCTCCTGGTTCCCCGCATTTTGCCCCACGGACGCCCAGAGGCCTTAATTCCTTATTATAAGCACCTAGAATTGCTATAGCGGATTCCAGGAAGAGCCGAGGGACCTGGGCCGGGTGTCAAACTTTTTACCACCATGAGGTGGTTGCGCGTACATGGGTGCCTACCCGCCTCGCCCTCCTGGTTTCCCGCATTTTGCCCCACAGATCCCCAGAGGCCTTAATTCCTTAACATAAGCACTTAGAATTGCTATAGCGGATTCCAGGAAGAGCCGAGGGACCAGGGCAGGGTGTCAAACTTCTTACCACAATGAGGTGATTGTGCGTACATGGGTGCCTACCCGCCACGCCCTCCTGGTTCCCCGCATTTTGCCCCACGGATCCCCAGAGGCTTTATTTCCTTAATATTAGCCCTTAGAATTGCTCTAGCGGATTCCAGGAAGAGCCGAGGGACCTGGGCCGGGTGTCAAACTTCTTACCACCATGAGGTGGTTGCGCGTACATGGGTGCCTACCCGCCACGCCCTCCTGGTTCCTCGCATTTTGCCCCACGGACCCCCAGAGGCCTTAATTCCTTATTATAAGCACCTAGAATTGCTATAGCGGATTCCAGGAAGAGCCGAGGGACCTGGGCCGGGTGTCAAACTTCTTACCACCATGAGGTGGTTGTGCGTACATGGGCGCCTACCCGCCACGCCCTCCTGGTTCCTCGCATTTTGTCCCACGGACCCCCAGAATCCTTAATTCCTTAATATAAGAACCTAGAATTGCTATAGCGGATTCCAGGAAGAGCCGAGGGACCTGGGCCGGGTGTCAAACTTCTTACCACCATGAGGTGGTTGCGCGTACATGGGTGCCTACCCGCCACGCCCTCCTGGTTTCCCGCATTTTGCCCCACGAACCCCCAGAATCCTTAATTCCTTAATATAAGCACCTAGAATTGCTATAGCGGATTCCAGGAAGAGCCGAGGGAACTGGGCCGGGTGTCAAACTTCTTATCACCATAAGGTGGTTGCGCGTACATGGGTGCCTACCCGCCACGCCCTCCTGGTTCCCCGCATTTTGCCCCACGGACCCCCAGAGGCCTTAATTCCTTATTATAAGCACCTAGAATTGCTATAGCGGATTCCAGGAAGAGCCGAGGGACCTGGGCCGGGTGTCAAACTTCTTACCACCATGAGGTGGTTGTGCGTAGATGGGTGCCTACCCGCCACGCCCTCCTGGTTCCCTGCATTTTGCCCCACGGATCCCCAGAGGCCTTATTTCCTTAATATAAGCACCTAGAATTACTCTAGCGGATTCCAGGAAGGTTCGAGGAACCTGGGCCGGGTGTCAAACTTTTTACCACCATGAGGTGGTTGTGCGTACATGGGTGCCTACCCGCTACGCCCTCCTGGTTCCCCGCATTTTGCCCCACGGACGCCCAGAGGCCTTAATTCCTTATTATAAGCACCTAGAATTGCTATAGCGGATTCCAGGAAGAGCCGAGGGACCTGGGCCGGGTGTCAAACTTTTTACCACCATGAGGTGGTTGCGCGTACATGGGTGCCTACCCGCCTCGCCCTCCTGGTTTCCCGCATTTTGCCCCACAGATCCCCAGAGGCCTTAATTCCTTAACATAAGCACTTAGAATTGCTATAGCGGATTCCAGGAAGAGCCGAGGGACCAGGGCAGGGTGTCAAACTTCTTACCACAATGAGGTGATTGTGCGTACATGGGTGCCTACCCGCCACGCCCTCCTGGTTCCCCGCATTTTGCCCCACGGATCCCCAGAGGCTTTATTTCCTTAATATTAGCCCTTAGAATTGCTCTAGCGGATTCCAGGAAGAGCCGAGGGACCTGGGCCGGGTGTCAAACTTCTTACCACCATGAGGTGGTTGCGCGTACATGGGTGCCTACCCGCCACGCCCTCCTGGTTCCTCGCATTTTGCCCCACGGACCCCCAGAGGCCTTAATTCCTTATTATAAGCACCTAGAATTGCTATAGCGGATTCCAGGAAGAGCCGAGGGACCTGGGCCGGGTGTCAAACTTCTTACCACCATGAGGTGGTTGTGCGTACATGGGCGCCTACCCGCCACGCCCTCCTGGTTCCTCGCATTTTGTCCCACGGACCCCCAGAATCCTTAATTCCTTAATATAAGAACCTAGAATTGCTATAGCGGATTCCAGGAAGAGCCGAGGGACCTGGGCCGGGTGTCAAACTTCTTACCACCATGAGGTGGTTGCGCGTACATGGGTGCCTACCCGCCACGCCCTCCTGGTTTCCCGCATTTTGCCCCACGAACCCCCAGAATCCTTAATTCCTTAATATAAGCACCTAGAATTGCTATAGCGGATTCCAGGAAGAGCCGAGGGAACTGGGCCGGGTGTCAAACTTCTTATCACCATGAGGTGGTTGCGCGTACATGGGTGCCTACCCGCCACGCCCTCCTGGTTCCCCGCATTTTGCCCCACGGACCCCCAGAGGCCTTAATTCCTTATTATAAGCACCTAGAATTGCTATAGCGGATTCCAGGAAGAGCCGAGGGACCTGGGCCGGGTGTCAAACTTCTTACCACCATGAGGTGGTTGTGCGTAGATGGGTGCCTACCCGCCACGCCCTCCTGGTTCCCTGCATTTTGCCCCACGGATCCCCAGAGGCCTTATTTCCTTAATATAAGCACCTAGAATTACTCTAGCGGATTCCAGGAAGGTTCGAGGAACCTGGGCCGGGTGTCAAACTTTTTACCACCATGAGGTGGTTGTGCGTACATGGGTGCCTACCCGCCACGCCCTCCTGGTTCCCCGCATTTTGCCCCACGGACGCCCAGAGGCCTTAATTCCTTATTATAAGCACCTAGAATTGCTATAGCGGATTCCAGGAAGAGCCGAGGGACCTGGGCCGGGTGTCAAACTTTTTACCACCATGAGGTGGTTGCGCGTACATGGGTGCCTACCCGCCTCGCCCTCCTGGTTTCCCGCATTTTGCCCCACAGATCCCCAGAGGCCTTAATTCCTTAACATAAGCACTTAGAATTGCTATAGCGGATTCCAGGAAGAGCCGAGGGACCAGGGCAGGGTGTCAAACTTCTTACCACAATGAGGTGATTGTGCGTACATGGGTGCCTACCCGCCACGCCCTCCTGGTTCCCCGCATTTTGCCCCACGGATCCCCAGAGGCTTTATTTCCTTAATATTAGCCCTTAGAATTGCTCTAGCGGATTCCAGGAAGAGCCGAGGGACCTGGGCCGGGTGTCAAACTTCTTACCACCATGAGGTGGTTGCGCGTACATGGGTGCCTACCCGCCACGCCCTCCTGGTTCCTCGCATTTTGCCCCACGGACCCCCAGAGGCCTTAATTCCTTATTATAAGCACCTAGAATTGCTATAGCGGATTCCAGGAAGAGCCGAGGGACCTGGGCCGGGTGTCAAACTTCTTACCACCATGAGGTGGTTGTGCGTACATGGGCGCCTACCCGCCACGCCCTCCTGGTTCCACGCATTTTGTCCCACGGACCCCCAGAATCCTTAATTCCTTAATATAAGAACCTAGAATTGCTATAGCGGATTCCAGGAAGAGCCGAGGGACCTGGGCCGGGTGTCAAACTTCTTACCACCATGAGGTGGTTGCGCGTACATGGGTGCCTACCCGCCACGCCCTCCTGGTTTCCCGCATTTTGCCCCACAAACCCCCAGAATCCTTAATTCCTTAATATAAGCACCTAGAATTGCTATAGCGGATTCCAGGAAGAGCCGAGGGAACTGGGCCGGGTGTCAAACTTCTTACCACCATGAGGTGGTTGTGCGTACGTGGGTGCCTACCACCCACGCCCTTCTCGTTCCCCGCATTTTGCCCCACGGATCCCCAGCGGCCTTAATTCCTTATTATAAGCACCTAGATTTGCTATAGCGGATTCCAGGAAGAGCCGAGGGACCTGGGCAGGGTGTCAAACTTCTTATCACCATGAGGTGGTTGCGCGTACATGGGTGCCTACCCGCCACGCCCTCCTGGTTCCCCGCATTTTGCCCCACGGACCCCCAGAGGCCTTAATTCCTTATTATAAGCACCTAGAATTGCTATAGTGGATTCCAGGAAGAGCCGAGGGACCTGGGCCGGGTGTCAAACTTCTTACCACCATGAGGTGGTTGTGCGTAGATGGGTGCCTACCCGCCACGCCCTCCTGGTTCCCTGCATTTTGCCCCACGGATCCCCAGAGGCCTTATTTCCTTAATATAAGCACCTAGAATTACTCTAGCGGATTCCAGGAAGGTTCGAGGAACCTGGGCCGGGTGTCAAACTTTTTACCACCATGAGGTGGTTGTGCGTACATGGGTGCCTACCCGCCACGCCCTCCTGGTTCCCCGCATTTTGCCCCACGGACGCCCAGAGGCCTTAATTCCTTATTATAAGCACCTAGAATTGCTATAGCGAATTCCAGGAAGAGCCGAGGGACCTGGGCCGGGTGTCAAACTTTTTACCACCTTGAGGTGGTTGGGCGTACATGGGTGCCTACCCGCCACGCCCTCCAGGTTCCCTGCATTTTGCCCAACGGATCCCCAGATGACTTATTTCCTTAATATAAGCACCTAGAATTACTCTAGCCGATTCCAGGAAGGTCCAAGAGACCTGGGCCGGGTGTCAAACTTCTTACCACCATGGGGTGGTTGTGCGTACATGAGTGCCTTCCCGCCACGCCCTCCTGGTTCCCCGCATTTTGCCCCACGGACCCACAGAGTCCTTAATTCCTTATTATAAGCACCTAGAATTGCTATAGCGGATTCCAGGAAGAGCCGAGGGACCTGGGCCGGGTGTCAAACTTCTTACCACCATGAGGTGGTTGTGCGTACATGGGTGCCTACCCGCCACGCCCTTCTGGTTCCCCGCATTTTGCCCCACGGACCCCCAGAGGCCTTAATTCCTTATTATAAGCACCTAGAATTGCTATAGCGGATTCCAGGAAGAGCCGAGGGACCTGGGCCGGGTGTCAAACTTTTTACCACCATGAGGTGGTTGTGCGTACATGGGTGCCTACCCGCCACGCCCTCCTGGTTCCTCGCATTTTGCCCCACGGACCCTCAGAATCCTTAATTCCTTAATATAAGCACCTAGAATTGCTATAGCGGATTCCAGGAAGGGCCGTGGGACCTGGGCCGGGTGTCAAACTTCTTACAACTTTGAGGTGGTTGTGCGTACATGGGTGCCTACCCGCCACGCCCTCCTGGTTCCCCGCATTTTGCCCCACGGATCCCCAGAAGCTTTATTTCATTAATATTAGCACTTAGAATTGCTCTAGCGGATTCCAGGAAAAGCCGAGGGACCTGGGCCGTGTGTTAAACTTCTTACCACCATGAGGTGGTTGTGCATACATGGGTGCCTACCCGCCACGCCCTCCTGTTTCCCCGCATTTTGCCCCACGGATCCCCAGAGGCCTTAATTCCTTATTATAAGCACCTAGAATTGCTATAGCGGATTCCAGGAAGAGCCGAGGGACCTGGGCCGGGTGTCAAACTTTTTACCACCTTGAGGTGGTTGTGCGTACATGGGTGCCTACCCGCCACGCCCTCCAGGTTTCCTGCATTTTGCCCAACGGATCCCCAGATGACTTATTTCCTTAATATAAGCACCTAGAATTACTCTAGCCGATTCCAGGAAGGTCCAAGAGACCTGGGCCGGGTGTCAAACTTCTTACCACCATGGGGTGGTTGTGCGTACATGAGTGCCTTCCCGCCACGCCCTCCTGGTTCCCCGCATTTTGCCCCACGGACCCACAGAGTCCTTAATTCCTTATTATAAGCACCTAGAATTGCTATAGCGGATTCCAGGAAGAGCCGAGGGACCTGGGCCGGGTGTCAAACTTCTTACCACCATGAGGTGGTTGTGCGTACATGGGTGCCTACCCGCCACGCCCTTCTGGTTCCCCGCATTTTGCCCCACGGACCCCCAGAGGCCTTAATTCCTTATTATAAGCACCTAGAATTGCTATAGCGGATTCCAGGAAGAGCCGAGGGACCTGGGCCGGGTGTCAAACTTTTTACCACCATGAGGTGGTTGTGCGTACATGGGTGCCTACCCGCCACGCCCTCCTGGTTCCTCGCATTTTGCCCCACGGACCCTCAGAATCCTTAATTCCTTAATATAAGCACCTAGAATTGCTATAGCGGATTCCAGGAAGGGCCGTGGGACCTGGGCCGGGTGTCAAACTTCTTACAACTTTGAGGTGGTTGTGCGTACATGGGTGCCTACCCGCCACGCCCTCCTGGTTCCCCGCATTTTGCCCCACGGATCCCCAGAAGCTTTATTTCATTAATATTAGCACTTAGAATTGCTCTAGCGGATTCCAGGAAAAGCCGAGGGACTTGGGCCGTGTGTCAAACTTCTTACCACCATGAGGAGGTTGTGCGTACATGGGTGCCTACCCGCCACGCCCTCCTGGTTCCTCGCATTTTGCCCCACGGACCCCCAGAATCCTTAATTCCTTAATATAAGCACCTAGAATTGCTATAGCGGATTCCAGGAAGAGCCGAGGGGCCTGGGCCGGGTTTTAAACTTCTTACTACCATGAGGTGGTTGTGCGTACGTGAGTGCCTACCTCCCACGCCCTTCTCGTTCCCCGCATTTTGCCCCACGGATCCCCAGAGACCTTAATTCCTTAATATAAGCACCTAGAATTGCTATAGCGGATTCCAGGAAGGGCCGAGGGACCTGGGCTGGGTGTCAAACTTCTTACCACTATGAGGTGGTTGTGCGTACATGGGTGCCTACCCGCCACGCCCTCCTGGTTCCCCGCATTTTGCCCCACGGATCCCCAGATGCCTTATTTCCTTAATATAAGCACCTAGAATTACTCTAGCGGATTCCAGGAAGGTCCGAGGGACCTGGGCCGGGTGTCAAACTTTTTACCACCATGAGGTGGTTGTGCGTACATGGGTGCCTACTCGCCACGCCCTCCTGGTTCCTCGCATTTTGCGACACGGACCCTCAGAATCCTTAATTCCTTAATATAAGCACCTAGAATTGCTATAGCGGATTCCAGGAAGGGCCGTGGGACCTGGGCCGGGTGTCAAACTTCTTACAACTTTGAGGTGGTTGTGCGTACATGGGTGCCTACCCGCCACGCCCTCCTGGTTCCCCGCATTTTGCCCCACGGATCCCCAGAGGCTTTATTTCATTAATATTAGCACTTAGAATTGCTCTAGCGGATTCCAGGAAAAGCCGAGGGGCCTGGGCCGTGTGTCAAACTTCTTACCACCATGAGGTGGTTGCGCGTACATGGGTGCCTACCCGCCACGCCCTCCTGGTTCCCCGCATTTTGCCCCACGGACCCCCAGAGGCCTTAATTCCTTATTATAAGCACCTAGAATTGCTATAGCGGATTCCAGGAAGAGCCGAGGGACCTGGGCCGTGTGTCAAACTTCTTACCACCATGAGGTGGTTGTGCGTACATGGGTGCCTACTCGCCACGCCCTCCTGGTTCCTCGCATTTTGCGACACGGACCCTCAGAATCCTTAATTCCTTAATATAAGCAGCTAGAATTGCTATAGCGGATTCCAGGAAGGGCCGTGGGACCTGGGCCGGGTGTCAAACTTCTTACAACTTTGAGGTGGTTGTGCGTACATGGGTGCCTACCCGCCACGCCCTCCTGGTTCCCCGCATTTTGCCCCACGGTTCCCCAGAGGCTTTATTTCATTAATATTAGCACTTAGAATTGCTCTAGCGGATTCCAGGAAAAGCCGAGGGGCCTGGGCCGTGTGTCAAACTTCTTACCACCATGAGGTGGTTGCGCGTACATGGGTGCCTACCCGCCACGCCCTCCTGGTTCCCCGCATTTTGCCCCACGGACCCCCAGAGGCCTTAATTCCTTATTATAAGCACCTAGAATTGCTATAGCGGATTCCAGGAAGAGCCGAGGGACCTGGGCCGTGTGTCAAACTTCTTACCACCATGAGGTGGTTGTGCGTACATGGGTGCCTACCCACCACGCCCTCCTGGTTCCTCGCATTTTGTTCCACGGACCCCCAGAATCCTTAATTCCTTAATATAAGCAGCTAGAATTGCTATAGCGGATTCCAGGAAGGGCCGAGGGACCTGGGCCGTGTGTCAAACTTCTTACCACCATGAGGTGGTTGCGCGTACATGGGTGCCTACCCGCCACGCCCTCCTGGTTCCCCGCATTTTGCCCCACGGACCCCCAGAGGCCTTAATTCCTTATTATAAGCACCTAGAATTGCTATAGCGGATTCCAGGAAGAGCCGAGGGACCTGGGCCGTGTGTCAAACTTCTTACCACCATGAGGTGGTTGTGCGTACATGGGTGCCTACCCACCACGCCCTCCTGGTTCCTCGCATTTTGTTCCACGGACCCCCAGAATCCTTAATTCCTTAATATAAGCAGCTAGAATTGCTATAGCGGATTCCAGGAAGGGCCGAGGGACCTGGGCCGGGTGTCAAACTTTTTACCACCTTGAGGTGGTTGTGCGTACATGGGTGCCTACCCGCCACGCCCTCCAGGTTTCCTGCATTTTGCCCAACGGATCCCCAGATGACTTATTTCCTTAATATAAGCACCTAGAATTACTCTAGCCGATTCCAGGAAGGTCCAAGAGACCTGGGCCGGGTGTCAAACTTCTTACCACCATGGGGTGGTTGTGCGTACATGAGTGCCTTCCCGCCACGCCCTCCTGGTTCCCCGCATTTTGCCCCACGGACCCACAGAGTCCTTAATTCCTTATTATAAGCACCTAGAATTGCTATAGCGGATTCCAGGAAGAGCCGAGGGACCTGGGCCGGGTGTCAAACTTCTTACCACCATGAGGTGGTTGTGCGTACATGGGTGCCTACCCGCCACGCCCTTCTGGTTCCCCGCATTTTGCCCCACGGACCCCCAGAGGCCTTAATTCCTTATTATAAGCACCTAGAATTGCTATAGCGGATTCCAGGAAGAGCCGAGGGACCTGGGCCGGGTGTCAAACTTTTTACCACCATGAGGTGGTTGTGCGTACATGGGTGCCTACCCGCCACGCCCTCCTGGTTCCTCGCATTTTGCCCCACGGACCCTCAGAATCCTTAATTCCTTAATATAAGCACCTAGAATTGCTATAGCGGATTCCAGGAAGGGCCGTGGGACCTGGGCCGGGTGTCAAACTTCTTACAACTTTGAGGTGGTTGTGCGTACATGGGTGCCTACCCGCCACGCCCTCCTGGTTCCCCGCATTTTGCCCCACGGATCCCCAGAAGCTTTATTTCATTAATATTAGCACTTAGAATTGCTCTAGCGGATTCCAGGAAAAGCCGAGGGACTTGGGCCGTGTGTCAAACTTCTTACCACCATGAGGAGGTTGTGCGTACATGGGTGCCTACCCGCCACGCCCTCCTGGTTCCTCGCATTTTGCCCCACGGACCCCCAGAATCCTTAATTCCTTAATATAAGCACCTAGAATTGCTATAGCGGATTCCAGGAAGAGCCGAGGGGCCTGGGCCGGGTTTTAAACTTCTTACTACCATGAGGTGGTTGTGCGTACGTGAGTGCCTACCTCCCACGCCCTTCTCGTTCCCCGCATTTTGCCCCACGGATCCCCAGAGACCTTAATTCCTTAATATAAGCACCTAGAATTGCTATAGCGGATTCCAGGAAGGGCCGAGGGACCTGGGCTGGGTGTCAAACTTCTTACCACTATGAGGTGGTTGTGCGTACATGGGTGCCTACCCGCCACGCCCTCCTGGTTCCCCGCATTTTGCCCCACGGATCCCCAGATGCCTTATTTCCTTAATATAAGCACCTAGAATTACTCTAGCGGATTCCAGGAAGGTCCGAGGGACCTGGGCCGGGTGTCAAACTTTTTACCACCATGAGGTGGTTGTGCGTACATGGGTGCCTACTCGCCACGCCCTCCTGGTTCCTCGCATTTTGCGACACGGACCCTCAGAATCCTTAATTCCTTAATATAAGCACCTAGAATTGCTATAGCGGATTCCAGGAAGGGCCGTGGGACCTGGGCCGGGTGTCAAACTTCTTACAACTTTGAGGTGGTTGTGCGTACATGGGTGCCTACCCGCCACGCCCTCCTGGTTCCCCGCATTTTGCCCCACGGATCCCCAGAGGCTTTATTTCATTAATATTAGCACTTAGAATTGCTCTAGCGGATTCCAGGAAAAGCCGAGGGGCCTGGGCCGTGTGTCAAACTTCTTACCACCATGAGGTGGTTGCGCGTACATGGGTGCCTACCCGCCACGCCCTCCTGGTTCCCCGCATTTTGCCCCACGGACCCCCAGAGGCCTTAATTCCTTATTATAAGCACCTAGAATTGCTATAGCGGATTCCAGGAAGAGCCGAGGGACCTGGGCCGTGTGTCAAACTTCTTACCACCATGAGGTGGTTGTGCGTACATGGGTGCCTACTCGCCACGCCCTCCTGGTTCCTCGCATTTTGCGACACGGACCCTCAGAATCCTTAATTCCTTAATATAAGCAGCTAGAATTGCTATAGCGGATTCCAGGAAGGGCCGTGGGACCTGGGCCGGGTGTCAAACTTCTTACAACTTTGAGGTGGTTGTGCGTACATGGGTGCCTACCCGCCACGCCCTCCTGGTTCCCCGCATTTTGCCCCACGGTTCCCCAGAGGCTTTATTTCATTAATATTAGCACTTAGAATTGCTCTAGCGGATTCCAGGAAAAGCCGAGGGGCCTGGGCCGTGTGTCAAACTTCTTACCACCATGAGGTGGTTGCGCGTACATGGGTGCCTACCCGCCACGCCCTCCTGGTTCCCCGCATTTTGCCCCACGGACCCCCAGAGGCCTTAATTCCTTATTATAAGCACCTAGAATTGCTATAGCGGATTCCAGGAAGAGCCGAGGGACCTGGGCCGTGTGTCAAACTTCTTACCACCATGAGGTGGTTGTGCGTACATGGGTGCCTACCCACCACGCCCTCCTGGTTCCTCGCATTTTGTTCCACGGACCCCCAGAATCCTTAATTCCTTAATATAAGCAGCTAGAATTGCTATAGCGGATTCCAGGAAGGGCCGAGGGACCTGGGCCGGGTATCAAACTTCTTACAACCTTGAGGTGGTTGTGCGTACATGGGTGCCTACCGACCACGCCCTCCTGGTTCCCCGCATTTTGCCCCACGGTTCCCCAGAGGCTTTAATTCCTTAATATAAGCACTTAGAATTGCTATAGCGGATTCCAGGAAGAGCCGAGGGACCTGGGCCGGGTGTCAAACTTCTTACCACCATGAGGTGGTTGTGCGTAGATGGGTGCCTACCCGCCACGCCCTCCTGGTTCCCTGCATTTTGCCCCACGGATCCCCAGAGGCCTTATTTCCTTAATATAAGCACCTAGAATTACTCTAGCGGATTCCAGGAAGGTTCGAGGGACCTGGGCCGGGTGTCAAACTTTTTACCACCATGAGGTGGTTGTGCGTACATGGGTGCCTACCCGCCACGCCCTCCTGGTTCCCCGCATTTTGCCCCACGGACGCCCAGAGGCCTTAATTCCTTATTATAAGCACCTAGAATTGCTATAGCGGATTCCAGGAAGAGCCGAGGGACCTGGGCCGGGTGTCAAACTTTTTACCACCTTGAGGTGGTTGTGCGTACATGGGTACCTACCCGCCACGCCCTCCAGGTTCCCTGCATTTTGCCCAACGGACCCTCAGAATCCTTAATTCCTTAATATAAGCAGCTAGAATTGCTATAGCGGATTCCAGGAAGGGCCGTGGGACCTGGGCCGGGTGTCAAACTTCTTACAACTTTGAGGTGGTTGTGCGTACATGGGTGCCTACCCGCCACGCCCTCCTGGTTCCCCGCATTTTGCCCCACGGATCCCCAGAAGCTTTATTTCATTAATATTAGCACTTAGAATTGCTCTAGCGGATTCCAGGAAAAGCCGAGGGACCTGGGCCGTGTGTCAAACTTCTTACCACCATGAGGAGGTTGTGCGTACATGGGTGCCTACCCGCCACGCCCTCCTGGTTCCTCGCATTTTGCCCCACGGACCCCCAGAATCCTTAATTCCTTAATATAAGCACCTAGAATTGCTATAGCGGATTCCAGGAAGAGCCGAGGGGCCTGGGCCGGGTTTTAAACTTCTTACCACCATGAGGTGGTTGTGCGTACGTGAGTGCCTACCTCCCACGCCCTTCTCGTTCCCCGCATTTTGCCCCACGGATCCCCAGAGACCTTAATTCCTTAATATAAGCACCTAGAATTGCTATAGCGGATTCCAGGAAGGGCCGAGGGACCTGGGCTGGGTGTCAAACTTCTTACCACTATGAGGTGGTTGTGCGTACATGGGTGCCTACCCGCCACGCCCTCCTGGTTCCCCGCATTTTGCCCCACGGATCCCCAGATGCCTTATTTCCTTAATATAAGCACCTAGAATTACTCTAGCGGATTCCAGGAAGGTCCGAGGGACCTGGGCCGGGTGTCAAACTTTTTACCACCATGAGGTGGTTGTGCGTACATGGGTGCCTACTCGCCACGCCCTCCTGGTTCCTCGCATTTTGCGACACGGACCCTCAGAATCCTTAATTCCTTAATATAAGCACCTAGAATTGCTATAGCGGATTCCAGGAAGGGCCGTGGGACCTGGGCCGGGTGTCAAACTTCTTACAACTTTGAGGTGGTTGTGCGTACATGGGTGCCTACCCGCCACGCCCTCCTGGTTCCCCGCATTTTGCCCCACGGATCCCCAGAGGCTTTATTTCATTAATATTAGCACTTAGAATTGCTCTAGCGGATTCCAGGAAAAGCCGAGGGGCCTGGGCCGTGTGTCAAACTTCTTACCACCATGAGGTGGTTGTGCGTACGTGGGTGCCTACCACCCACGCCCTTCTCGTTCCCCGCATTTTGCCCCACGGATCCCCAGCGGCCTTAATTCCTTATTATAAGCACCTAGATTTGCTATAGCGGATTCCAGGAAGAGCCGAGGGACCTGGGCAGGGTGTCAAACTTCTTATCACCATGAGGTGGTTGCGCGTACATGGGTGCCTACCCGCCACGCCCTCCTGGTTCCCCGCATTTTGCCCCACGGACCCCCAGAGGCCTTAATTCCTTATTATAAGCACCTAGAATTGCTATAGCGGATTCCAGGAAGAGCCGAGGGACCTGGGCCGGGTGTCAAACTTCTTACCACCATGAGGTGGTTGTGCGTAGATGGGTGCCTACCCGCCACGCCCTCCTGGTTCCCTGCATTTTGCCCCACGGATCCCCAGAGGCCTTATTTCCTTAATATAAGCACCTAGAATTACTCTAGCGGATTCCAGGAAGGTTCGAGGAACCTGGGCCGGGTGTCAAACTTTTTACCACCATGAGGTGGTTGTGCGTACATGGGTGCCTACCCGCCACGCCCTCCTGGTTCCCCGCATTTTGCCCCACGGACGCCCAGAGGCCTTAATTCCTTATTATAAGCACCTAGAATTGCTATAGCGAATTCCAGGAAGAGCCGAGGGACCTGGGCCGGGTGTCAAACTTTTTACCACCTTGAGGTGGTTGGGCGTACATGGGTGCCTACCCGCCACGCCCTCCAGGTTCCCTGCATTTTGCCCAACGGATCCCCAGATGACTTATTTCCTTAATATAAGCACCTAGAATTACTCTAGCCGATTCCAGGAAGGTCCAAGAGACCTGGGCCGGGTGTCAAACTTCTTACCACCATGGGGTGGTTGTGCGTACATGAGTGCCTTCCCGCCACGCCCTCCTGGTTCCCCGCATTTTGCCCCACGGACCCACAGAGTCCTTAATTCCTTATTATAAGCACCTAGAATTGCTATAGCGGATTCCAGGAAGAGCCGAGGGACCTGGGCCGGGTGTCAAACTTCTTACCACCATGAGGTGGTTGTGCGTACATGGGTGCCTACCCGCCACGCCCTTCTGGTTCCCCGCATTTTGCCCCACGGACCCCCAGAGGCCTTAATTCCTTATTATAAGCACCTAGAATTGCTATAGCGGATTCCAGGAAGAGCCGAGGGACCTGGGCCGGGTGTCAAACTTTTTACCACCATGAGGTGGTTGTGCGTACATGGGTGCCTACCCGCCACGCCCTCCTGGTTCCTCGCATTTTGCCCCACGGACCCTCAGAATCCTTAATTCCTTAATATAAGCACCTAGAATTGCTATAGCGGATTCCAGGAAGGGCCGTGGGACCTGGGCCGGGTGTCAAACTTCTTACAACTTTGAGGTGGTTGTGCGTACATGGGTGCCTACCCGCCACGCCCTCCTGGTTCCCCGCATTTTGCCCCACGGATCCCCAGAAGCTTTATTTCATTAATATTAGCACTTAGAATTGCTCTAGCGGATTCCAGGAAAAGCCGAGGGACCTGGGCCGTGTGTTAAACTTCTTACCACCATGAGGTGGTTGTGCATACATGGGTGCCTACCCGCCACGCCCTCCTGTTTCCCCGCATTTTGCCCCACGGATCCCCAGAGGCCTTAATTCCTTATTATAAGCACCTAGAATTGCTATAGCGGATTCCAGGAAGAGCCGAGGGACCTGGGCCGGGTGTCAAACTTTTTACCACCTTGAGGTGGTTGTGCGTACATGGGTGCCTACCCGCCACGCCCTCCAGGTTTCCTGCATTTTGCCCAACGGATCCCCAGATGACTTATTTCCTTAATATAAGCACCTAGAATTACTCTAGCCGATTCCAGGAAGGTCCAAGAGACCTGGGCCGGGTGTCAAACTTCTTACCACCATGGGGTGGTTGTGCGTACATGAGTGCCTTCCCGCCACGCCCTCCTGGTTCCCCGCATTTTGCCCCACGGACCCACAGAGTCCTTAATTCCTTATTATAAGCACCTAGAATTGCTATAGCGGATTCCAGGAAGAGCCGAGGGACCTGGGCCGGGTGTCAAACTTCTTACCACCATGAGGTGGTTGTGCGTACATGGGTGCCTACCCGCCACGCCCTTCTGGTTCCCCGCATTTTGCCCCACGGACCCCCAGAGGCCTTAATTCCTTATTATAAGCACCTAGAATTGCTATAGCGGATTCCAGGAAGAGCCGAGGGACCTGGGCCGGGTGTCAAACTTTTTACCACCATGAGGTGGTTGTGCGTACATGGGTGCCTACCCGCCACGCCCTCCTGGTTCCTCGCATTTTGCCCCACGGACCCTCAGAATCCTTAATTCCTTAATATAAGCACCTAGAATTGCTATAGCGGATTCCAGGAAGGGCCGTGGGACCTGGGCCGGGTGTCAAACTTCTTACAACTTTGAGGTGGTTGTGCGTACATGGGTGCCTACCCGCCACGCCCTCCTGGTTCCCCGCATTTTGCCCCACGGATCCCCAGAAGCTTTATTTCATTAATATTAGCACTTAGAATTGCTCTAGCGGATTCCAGGAAAAGCCGAGGGACTTGGGCCGTGTGTCAAACTTCTTACCACCATGAGGAGGTTGTGCGTACATGGGTGCCTACCCGCCACGCCCTCCTGGTTCCTCGCATTTTGCCCCACGGACCCCCAGAATCCTTAATTCCTTAATATAAGCACCTAGAATTGCTATAGCGGATTCCAGGAAGAGCCGAGGGGCCTGGGCCGGGTTTTAAACTTCTTACTACCATGAGGTGGTTGTGCGTACGTGAGTGCCTACCTCCCACGCCCTTCTCGTTCCCCGCATTTTGCCCCACGGATCCCCAGAGACCTTAATTCCTTAATATAAGCACCTAGAATTGCTATAGCGGATTCCAGGAAGGGCCGAGGGACCTGGGCTGGGTGTCAAACTTCTTACCACTATGAGGTGGTTGTGCGTACATGGGTGCCTACCCGCCACGCCCTCCTGGTTCCCCGCATTTTGCCCCACGGATCCCCAGATGCCTTATTTCCTTAATATAAGCACCTAGAATTACTCTAGCGGATTCCAGGAAGGTCCGAGGGACCTGGGCCGGGTGTCAAACTTTTTACCACCATGAGGTGGTTGTGCGTACATGGGTGCCTACTCGCCACGCCCTCCTGGTTCCTCGCATTTTGCGACACGGACCCTCAGAATCCTTAATTCCTTAATATAAGCACCTAGAATTGCTATAGCGGATTCCAGGAAGGGCCGTGGGACCTGGGCCGGGTGTCAAACTTCTTACAACTTTGAGGTGGTTGTGCGTACATGGGTGCCTACCCGCCACGCCCTCCTGGTTCCCCGCATTTTGCCCCACGGATCCCCAGAGGCTTTATTTCATTAATATTAGCACTTAGAATTGCTCTAGCGGATTCCAGGAAAAGCCGAGGGGCCTGGGCCGTGTGTCAAACTTCTTACCACCATGAGGTGGTTGCGCGTACATGGGTGCCTACCCGCCACGCCCTCCTGGTTCCCCGCATTTTGCCCCACGGACCCCCAGAGGCCTTAATTCCTTATTATAAGCACCTAGAATTGCTATAGCGGATTCCAGGAAGAGCCGAGGGACCTGGGCCGTGTGTCAAACTTCTTACCACCATGAGGTGGTTGTGCGTACATGGGTGCCTACTCGCCACGCCCTCCTGGTTCCTCGCATTTTGCGACACGGACCCTCAGAATCCTTAATTCCTTAATATAAGCAGCTAGAATTGCTATAGCGGATTCCAGGAAGGGCCGTGGGACCTGGGCCGGGTGTCAAACTTCTTACAACTTTGAGGTGGTTGTGCGTACATGGGTGCCTACCCGCCACGCCCTCCTGGTTCCCCGCATTTTGCCCCACGGTTCCCCAGAGGCTTTATTTCATTAATATTAGCACTTAGAATTGCTCTAGCGGATTCCAGGAAAAGCCGAGGGGCCTGGGCCGTGTGTCAAACTTCTTACCACCATGAGGTGGTTGCGCGTACATGGGTGCCTACCCGCCACGCCCTCCTGGTTCCCCGCATTTTGCCCCACGGACCCCCAGAGGCCTTAATTCCTTATTATAAGCACCTAGAATTGCTATAGCGGATTCCAGGAAGAGCCGAGGGACCTGGGCCGTGTGTCAAACTTCTTACCACCATGAGGTGGTTGTGCGTACATGGGTGCCTACCCACCACGCCCTCCTGGTTCCTCGCATTTTGTTCCACGGACCCCCAGAATCCTTAATTCCTTAATATAAGCAGCTAGAATTGCTATAGCGGATTCCAGGAAGGGCCGAGGGACCTGGGCCGGGTATCAAACTTCTTACAACCTTGAGGTGGTTGTGCGTACATGGGTGCCTACCGACCACGCCCTCCTGGTTCCCCGCATTTTGCCCCACGGTTCCCCAGAGGCTTTAATTCCTTAATATAAGCACTTAGAATTGCTATAGCGGATTCCAGGAAGAGCCGAGGGACCTGGGCCGGGTGTCAAACTTCTTACCACCATGAGGTGGTTGTGCGTAGATGGGTGCCTACCCGCCACGCCCTCCTGGTTCCCTGCATTTTGCCCCACGGATCCCCAGAGGCCTTATTTCCTTAATATAAGCACCTAGAATTACTCTAGCGGATTCCAGGAAGGTTCGAGGGACCTGGGCCGGGTGTCAAACTTTTTACCACCATGAGGTGGTTGTGCGTACATGGGTGCCTACCCGCCACGCCCTCCTGGTTCCCCGCATTTTGCCCCACGGACGCCCAGAGGCCTTAATTCCTTATTATAAGCACCTAGAATTGCTATAGCGGATTCCAGGAAGAGCCGAGGGACCTGGGCCGGGTGTCAAACTTTTTACCACCTTGAGGTGGTTGTGCGTACATGGGTACCTACCCGCCACGCCCTCCAGGTTCCCTGCATTTTGCCCAACGGACCCTCAGAATCCTTAATTCCTTAATATAAGCAGCTAGAATTGCTATAGCGGATTCCAGGAAGGGCCGTGGGACCTGGGCCGGGTGTCAAACTTCTTACAACTTTGAGGTGGTTGTGCGTACATGGGTGCCTACCCGCCACGCCCTCCTGGTTCCCCGCATTTTGCCCCACGGATCCCCAGAAGCTTTATTTCATTAATATTAGCACTTAGAATTGCTCTAGCGAATTCCAGGAAAAGCCGAGGGACCTGGGCCGTGTGTCAAACTTCTTACCACCATGAGGAGGTTGTGCGTACATGGGTGCCTACCCGCCACGCCCTCCTGGTTCCTCGCATTTTGCCCCACGGACCCCCAGAATCCTTAATTCCTTAATATAAGCACCTAGAATTGCTATAGCGGATTCCAGGAAGAGCCGAGGGGCCTGGGCCGGGTTTTAAACTTCTTACCACCATGAGGTGGTTGTGCGTACGTGAGTGCCTACCTCCCACGCCCTTCTCGTTCCCCGCATTTTGCCCCACGGATCCCCAGAGACCTTAATTCCTTAATATAAGCACCTAGAATTGCTATAGCGGATTCCAGGAAGGGCCGAGGGACCTGGGCTGGGTGTCAAACTTCTTACCACTATGAGGTGGTTGTGCGTACATGGGTGCCTACCCGCCACGCCCTCCTGGTTCCCCGCATTTTGCCCCACGGATCCCCAGATGCCTTATTTCCTTAATATAAGCACCTAGAATTACTCTAGCGGATTCCAGGAAGGTCCGAGGGACCTGGGCCGGGTGTCAAACTTTTTACCACCATGAGGTGGTTGTGCGTACATGGGTGCCTACTCGCCACGCCCTCCTGGTTCCTCGCATTTTGCGACACGGACCCTCAGAATCCTTAATTCCTTAATATAAGCACCTAGAATTGCTATAGCGGATTCCAGGAAGGGCCGTGGGACCTGGGCCGGGTGTCAAACTTCTTACAACTTTGAGGTGGTTGTGCGTACATGGGTGCCTACCCGCCACGCCCTCCTGGTTCCCCGCATTTTGCCCCACGGATCCCCAGAGGCTTTATTTCATTAATATTAGCACTTAGAATTGCTCTAGCGGATTCCAGGAAAAGCCGAGGGGCCTGGGCCGTGTGTCAAACTTCTTACCACCATGAGGTGGTTGCGCGTACATGGGTGCCTACCCGCCACGCCCTCCTGGTTCCCCGCATTTTGCCCCACGGACCCCCAGAGGCCTTAATTCCTTATTATAAGCACCTAGAATTGCTATAGCGGATTCCAGGAAGAGCCGAGGGACCTGGGCCGTGTGTCAAACTTCTTACCACCATGAGGTGGTTGTGCGTACATGGGTGCCTACTCGCCACGCCCTCCTGGTTCCTCGCATTTTGCGACACGGACCCTCAGAATCCTTAATTCCTTAATATAAGCAGCTAGAATTGCTATAGCGGATTCCAGGAAGGGCCGTGGGACCTGGGCCGGGTGTCAAACTTCTTACAACTTTGAGGTGGTTGTGCGTACATGGGTGCCTACCCGCCACGCCCTCCTGGTTCCCCGCATTTTGCCCCACGGTTCCCCAGAGGCTTTATTTCATTAATATTAGCACTTAGAATTGCTCTAGCGGATTCCAGGAAAAGCCGAGGGGCCTGGGCCGTGTGTCAAACTTCTTACCACCATGAGGTGGTTGCGCGTACATGGGTGCCTACCCGCCACGCCCTCCTGGTTCCCCGCATTTTGCCCCACGGACCCCCAGAGGCCTTAATTCCTTATTATAAGCACCTAGAATTGCTATAGCGGATTCCAGGAAGAGCCGAGGGACCTGGGCCGTGTGTCAAACTTCTTACCACCATGAGGTGGTTGTGCGTACATGGGTGCCTACCCACCACGCCCTCCTGGTTCCTCGCATTTTGCCCCACGGACCCCCAGAATCCTTAATTCCTTAATATAAGCAGCTAGAATTGCTATAGCGGATTCCAGGAAGGGCCGAGGGACCTGGGCCGGGTATCAAACTTCTTACAACCTTGAGGTGGTTGTGCGTACATGGGTGCGTACCGACCACGCCCTCCTGGTTCCCCGCATTTTGCCCCACGGTTCCCCAGAGGCTTTAATTCCTTAATATAAGCACTTAGAATTGCTATAGCGGATTCCAGGAAGAGCCGAGGGACCTGGGCCGGGTGTCAAACTTCTTACCACCATGAGGTGGTTGTGCGTAGATGGGTGCCTACCCGCCACGCCCTCCTGGTTCCCTGCATTTTGCCCCACGGATCCCCAGAGGCCTTATTTCCTTAATATAAGCACCTAGAATTACTCTAGCGGATTCCAGGAAGGTTCGAGGGACCTGGGCCGGGTGTCAAACTTTTTACCACCATGAGGTGGTTGTGCGTACATGGGTGCCTACCCGCCACGCCCTCCTGGTTCCCCGCATTTTGCCCCACGGACGCCCAGAGGCCTTAATTCCTTATTATAAGCACCTAGAATTGCTATAGCGGATTCCAGGAAGAGCCGAGGGACCTGGGCCGGGTGTCAAACTTTTTACCACCTTGAGGTGGTTGTGCGTACATGGGTACCTACCCGCCACGCCCTCCAGGTTCCCTGCATTTTGCCCAACGGACCCTCAGAATCCTTAATTCCTTAATATAAGCAGCTAGAATTGCTATAGCGGATTCCAGGAAGGGCCGTGGGACCTGGGCCGGGTGTCAAACTTCTTACAACTTTGAGGTGGTTGTGCGTACATGGGTGCCTACCCGCCACGCCCTCCTGGTTCCCCGCATTTTGCCCCACGGTTCCCCAGAGGCTTTATTTCATTAATATTAGCACTTAGAATTGCTCTAGCGGATTCCAGGAAAAGCCGAGGGGCCTGGGCCGTGTGTCAAACTTCTTACCACCATGAGGTGGTTGCGCGTACATGGGTGCCTACCCGCCACGCCCTCCTGGTTCCCCGCATTTTGCCCCACGGACCCCCAGAGGCCTTAATTCCTTATTATAAGCACCTAGAATTGCTATAGCGGATTCCAAGAAGAGCCGAGGGACCTGGGCCGTGTGTCAAACTTCTTACCACCATGAGGTGGTTGTGCGTACATGGGTGCCTACCCACCACGCCCTCCTGGTTCCTCGCATTTTGCCCCACGGACCCCCAGAATCCTTAATTCCTTAATATAAGCAGCTAGAATTGCTATAGCGGATTCCAGGAAGGGCCGAGGGACCTGGGCCGGGTATCAAACTTCTTACAACCTTGAGGTGGTTGTGCGTACATGGGTGCCTACCGACCACGCCCTCCTGGTTCCCCGCATTTTGCCCCACGGTTCCCCAGAGGCTTTAATTCCTTAATATAAGCACTTAGAATTGCTATAGCGGATTCCAGGAAGAGCCGAGGGACCTGGGCCGGGTGTCAAACTTCTTACCACCATGAGGTGGTTGTGCGTAGATGGGTGCCTACCCGCCACGCCCTCCTGGTTCCCTGCATTTTGCCCCACGGATTCCCAGAGGCCTTATTTCCTTAATATAAGCACCTAGAATTACTCTAGCGGATTCCAGGAAGGTTCGAGGGACCTGGGCCGGGTGTCAAACTTTTTACCACCATGAGGTGGTTGTGCGTACATGGGTGCCTACCCGCCACGCCCTCCTGGTTCCCCGCATTTTGCCCCACGGACGCCCAGAGGCCTTAATTCCTTATTATAAGCACCTAGAATTGCTATAGCGGATTCCAGGAAGAGCCGAGGGACCTGGGCCGGGTGTCAAACTTTTTACCACCTTGAGGTGGTTGTGCGTACATGGGTACCTACCCGCCACGCCCTCCAGGTTCCCTGCATTTTGCCCAACGGACCCTCAGAATCCTTAATTCCTTAATATAAGCACCTAGAATTGCTATAGCGGATTCCAGGAAGGGCCGTGGGACCTGGGCCGGGTGTCAAACTTCTTACAACTTTGAGGTGGTTGTGCGTACATGGGTGCCTACCCGCCACGCCCTCCTGGTTCCCCGCATTTTGCCCCACGGATCCCCAGAAGCTTTATTTCATTAATATTAGCACTTAGAATTGCTCTAGCGGATTCCAGGAAAAGCCGAGGGACCTGGGCCGTGTGTCAAACTTCTTACCACCATGAGGTGGTTGTGCATACATGGGTGCCTACCCGCCACGCCCTCCTGTTTCCCCGCATTTTGCCCCACGGATCCCCAGAGGCCTTAATTCCTTAATATAAGCACCTAGAATTGCTATAGCGGATTCCAGGAAGAGCCGAGGGACCTGGGCCGGGTGTCAAACTTCTTACAACTTTGAGGTGGTTGTGCGTACATGGGTGCCTACCCGCCACGCCCTCCTGGTTCCCCGCATTTTGCCCCACGGATCCCCAGAAGCTTTATTTCATTAATATTAGCACTTAGAATTGCTCTAGCGGATTCCAGGAAAAGCCGAGGGACCTGGGCCGTGTGTCAAACTTCTTACCGCCATGAGGTGGTTGTGCATACATGGGTGCCTACCCGCCACGCCCTCCTGTTTCCCCGCATTTTGCCCCACGGATCCCCAGAGGCCTTAATTCCTTAATATAAGCACCTAGAATTGCTATAGCGGATTCCAGGAAGAGCCGAGGGACCTGGGCCGTGTGTCAAACTTCTTACCACCATGAGGAGGTTGTGCGTACATGGGTGCCTACCCGCCACGCCCTCCTGGTTCCTCGCATTTTGCCCCACGGACCCCCAGAATCCTTAATTCCTTAATATAAGCACCTAGAATTGCTATAGCGGATTCCAGGAAGAGCCGAGGGGCCTGGGCCGGGTTTTAAACTTCTTACCACCATGAGGTGGTTGTGCGTACGTGAGTGCCTACCTCCCACGCCCTTCTCGTTCCCCGCATTTTGCCCCACGGATCCCCAGAGACCTTAATTCCTTAATATAAGCACCTAGAATTGCTATAGCGGATTTCAGGAAGGGCCGAGGGACCTGGGCTGGGTGTCAAACTTCTTACCACGATGAGGTGGTTGTGCGTACATGGGTGCCTACCCGCCACGCCCTCCTGGTTCCCCGCATTTTGCCCCACGGATCCCCAGATGCCTTATTTCCTTAATATAAGCACCTAGAATTACTCTAGCGGATTCCAGGAAGGTCCGAGGGACCTGGGCCGGGTGTCAAACTTTTTACCACCATGAGGTGGTTGTGCGTACATGGGTGCCTACTCGCCACGCCCTCCTGGTTCCTCGCATTTTGCGACACGGACCCTCAGAATCCTTAATTCCTTAATATAAGCACCTAGAATTGCTATAGCGGATTCCAGGAAGGGCCGTGGGACCTGGGCCGGGTGTCAAACTTCTTACAACTTTGAGGTGGTTGTGCGTACATGGGTGCCTACCCGCCACGCCCTCCTGGTTCCCCGCATTTTGCCCCACGGATCCCCAGAGGCTTTATTTCATTAATATTAGCACTTAGAATTGCTCTAGCGGATTCCAGGAAAAGCAGAGGGGCCTGGGCCGTGTGTCAAACTTCTTACCACCATGAGGTGGTTGTGCGTACATTGGTGCCTACCCGCCACGCCCTCCTGGTTCCTCGCATTTTGCCCCACGGATCCCCAGAGGCTTTAATTCCTTAATATAAGCATCAAGAATTGCTATAGCGGATTCCAGGAAGAGCCGAGGGACCTGGGCCGGGTGTCAAACTTCTTACCACCATGAGGTGGTTGCGCGTACATGGGTGCCTACCCGCCACGCCCTCCTGGTTCCCCGCATTTTGCCCCACGGACCGCCAGAGGCCTTAATTCCTTAGTATAAGCACCTAGAATTGCTATAGCGGATTCCAGGAAGAGCCGAGGGACCTGGGCCGTGTGTCAAACTTCTTACCACCATGAGGTGGTTGTGCGTACATGGGTGCCTACCCGCCACGCCCTCCTGGTTCCTCGCATTTTGCCCCACGGACCCCCAGAATCCTTAATTCATTAATATAAGCACCTAGAATTGCTATAGCGGATTACAGGAAGAGCCGAGGGACCTGGGCCGTGTGTCAAACTTCTTACCACCATGAGGTGGTTGTGCGTACATGGGTGCCTACTCGCCACGCCCTCCTGGTTCCTCGCATTTTGCGACACGGACCCTCAGAATCCTTAATTCCTTAATATAAGCAGCTAGAATTGCTATAGCGGATTCCAGGAAGGGCCGTGGGACCTGGGCCGGGTGTCAAACTTCTTACAACTTTGAGGTGGTTGTGCGTACATGGGTGCCTACCCGCCACGCCCTCCTGGTTCCCCGCATTTTGCCCCACGGTTCCCCAGAGGCTTTATTTCATTAATATTAGCACTTAGAATTGCTCTAGCGGATTCCAGGAAAAGCCGAGGGGCCTGGTCCGTGTGTCAAACTTCTTACCACCATGAGGTGGTTGCGCGTACATGGGTGCCTACCCGCCACGCCCTCCTGGTTCCCCGCATTTTGCCCCACGGACCCCCAGAGGCCTTAATTCCTTATTATAAGCACCTAGAAATGCTATAGCGGATTCCAGGAAGAGCCGAGGGACCTGGGCCGTGTGTCAAACTTCTTACCACCATGAGGTGGTTGTGCGTACATGGGTGCCTACCCACCACGCCCTCCTGGTTCCTCGCATTTTGCCCCACGGACCCCCAGAATCCTTAATTCCTTAATATAAGCAGCTAGAATTGCTATAGCGGATTCCAGGAAGGGCCGAGGGACCTGGGCCGGGTATCAAACTTCTTACAACCTTGAGGTGGTTGTGCGTACATGGGTGCCTACCGACCACGCCCTCCTGGTTCCCCGCATTTTGCCCCACGGTTCCCCAGAGGCTTTAATTCCTTAATATAAGCACTTAGAATTGCTATAGCGGATTCCAGGAAGAGCCGAGGGACCTGGGCCGGGTGTCAAACTTCTTACCACCATGAGGTGGTTGTGCGTAGATGGGTGCCTACCCGCCACGCCCTCCTGGTTCCCTGCATTTTGCCCCACGGATCCCCAGAGGCCTTATTTCCTTAATATAAGCACCTAGAATTACTCTAGCGGATTCCAGGAAGGTTCGAGGGACCTGGGCCGGGTGTCAAACTTCTTACCACCATGAGGTGGTTGTGCGTACATGGGTGCCTACCCGCCACGCCCTCCTGGTTCCCCGCATTTTGCCCCACGGACGCCCAGAGGCCTTAATTCCTTATTATAAGCACCTAGAATTGCTATAGCGGATTCCAGGAAGAGCCGAGGGACCTGGGCCGGGTGTCAAACTTTTTACCACCTTGAGGTGGTTGTGCGTACATGGGTACCTACCCGCCACGCCCTCCAGGTTCCCTGCATTTTGCCCAACGGACCCTCAGAATCCTTAATTCCTTAATATAAGCAGCTAGAATTGCTATAGCGGATTCCAGGAAGGGCCGTGGGACCTGGGCCGGGTGTCAAACTTCTTACAACTTTGAGGTGGTTGTGCGTACATGGGTGCCTACCGACCACGCCCTCCTGGTTCCCCGCATTTTGCCCCACGGTTCCCCAGAGGCTTTATTTCATTAATATTAGCACTTAGAATTGCTCTAGCGGATTCCAGGAAAAGCCGAGGGGCCTGGGCCGTGTGTCAAACTTCTTACCACCATGAGGTGGTTGCGCGTACATGGGTGCCTACCCGCCACGCCCTCCTGGTTCCCCGCATTTTGCCCCACGGACCCCCAGAGGCCTTAATTCCTTATTATAAGCACCTAGAATTGCTATAGCGGATTCCAGGAAGAGCCGAGGGACCTGGGCCGTGTGTCAAACTTCTTACCACCATGAGGTGGTTGTGCGTACATGGGTGCCTACCCACCACGCCCTCCTGGTTCCTCGCATTTTGCCCCACGGACCCCCAGAATCCTTAATTCCTTAATATAAGCAGCTAGAATTGCTATAGCGGATTCCAGGAAGGGCCGAGGGACCTGGGCCGGGTATCAAACTTCTTACAACCTTGAGGTGGTTGTGCGTACATGGGTGCCTACCGACCACGCCCTCCTGGTTCCCCGCATTTTGCCCCACGGTTCCCCAGAGGCTTTAATTCCTTAATATAAGCACTTAGAATTGCTATAGCGGATTCCAGGAAGAGCCGAGGGACCTGGGCCGGGTGTCAAACTTCTTACCACCATGAGGTGGTTGTGCGTAGATGGGTGCCTACCCGCCACGCCCTCCTGGTTCCCTGCATTTTGCCCCACGGATCCCCAGAGGCCTTATTTCCTTAATATAAGCACCTAGAATTACTCTAGCGGATTCCAGGAAGGTTCGAGGGACCTGGGCCGGGTGTCAAACTTTTTACCACCATGAGGTGGTTGTGCGTACATGGGTGCCTACCCGCCACGCCCTCCTGGTTCCCCGCATTTTGCCCCACGGACGCCCAGAGGCCTTAATTCCTTATTATAAGCACCTAGAATTGCTATAGCGGATTCCAGGAAAAGCCGAGGGACCTGGGCCGGGTGTCAAACTTTTTACCACCTTGAGGTGGTTGTGCGTACATGGGTACCTACCCGCCACGCCCTCCAGGTTCCCTGCATTTTGCCCAACGGACCCTCAGAATCCTTAATTCCTTAATATAAGCACCTAGAATTGCTATAGCGGATTCCAGGAAGGGCCGTGGGACCTGGGCCGGGTGTCAAACTACTTACAACTTTGAGGTGGTTGTGCGTACATGGGTGCCTACCCGCCACGCCCTCCTGGTTCCCCGCATTTTGCCCCACGGATCCCCAGAAGCTTTATTTCATTAATATTAGCACTTAGAATTGCTCTAGCGGATTCCAGGAAAAGCCGAGGGACCTGGGCCGTGTGTCAAACTTCTTACCACCATGAGGTGGTTGTGCATACATGGGTGCCTACCCGCCACGCCCTCCTGTTTCCCCGCATTTTGCCCCACGGATCCCCAGAGGCCTTAATTCCTTAATATAAGCACCTAGAATTGCTATAGCGGATTCCAGGAAAAGCCGAGGGCCCTGGGCCGTGTGTCAAACTTCTTACCACCATGAGGAGGTTGTGCGTACATGGGTGCCTACCCGCCACGCCCTCCTGGTTCCTCGCATTTTGCCCCACGGACCCCCAGAATCCTTAATTCCTTAATATAAGCACCTAGAATTGCTATAGCGGATTCCAGGAAGAGCCGAGGGGCCTGGGCCGGGTTTTAAACTTCTTACCACCATGAGGTGGTTGTGCGTACGTGAGTGCCTACCTCCCACGCCCTTCTCGTTCCCCGCATTTTGCCCCACGGATCCCCAGAGACCTTAATTCCTTAATATAAGCACCTAGAATTGCTATAGCGGATTCCAGGAAGGGCCGAGGGACCTGGGCTGGGTGTCAAACTTCTTACCACTATGAGGTGGTTGTGCGTACATGGGTGCCTACCCGCCACGCCCTCCTGGTTCCCCGCATTTTGCCCCACGGATCCCCAGATGCCTTATTTCCTTAATATAAGCACCTAGAATTACTCTAGCGGATTCCAGGAAGGTCCGAGGGACCTGGGCCGGGTGTCAAACTTTTTACCACCATGAGGTGGTTGTGCGTACATGGGTGCCTACTCGCCACGCCCTCCTGGTTCCTCGCATTTTGCGACACGGACCCTCAGAATCCTTAATTCCTTAATATAAGCACCTAGAATTGCTATAGCGGATTCCAGGAAGGGCCGTGGGACCTGGGCCGGGTGTCAAACTTCTTACAACTTTGAGGTGGTTGTGCGTACATGGGTGCCTACCCGCCACGCCCTCCTGGTTCCCCGCATTTTGCCCCACGGATCCCCAGAGGCTTTATTTCATTAATATTAGCACTTAGAATTGCTCTAGCGGATTCCAGGAAAAGCAGAGGGGCCTGGGCCGTGTGTCAAACTTCTTACCACCATGAGGTGGTTGTGCGTACATTGGTGCCTACCCGCCACGCCCTCCTGGTTCCTCGCATTTTGCCCCACGGATCCCTAGAGGCTTTAATTCCTTAATATAAGCACCAAGAATTGCTATAGCGGATTCCAGGAAGAGCCGAGGGACCTGGGCCGGGTGTCAAACTTCTTACCACCATGAGGTGGTTGCGCGTACATGGGTGCCTACCCGCCACGCCCTCCTGGTTCCCCGCATTTTGCCCCACGGACCGCCAGAGGCCTTAATTCCTTAGTATAAGCACCTAGAATTGCTATAGCGGATTCCAGGAAGAGCCGAGGGACCTGGGCCGTGTGTCAAACTTCTTACCACCATGAGGTGGTTGTGCGTACATGGGTGCCTACCCGCCACGCCCTCCTGGTTCCTCGCATTTTGCCCCACGGACCCCCAGAATCCTTAATTCATTAATATAAGCACCTAGAATTGCTATAGCGGATTCCAGGAAGAGCCGAGGGACCTGGGCCGGGTGTCAAACTTCTTACAACCTTGAGGTGGTTGTGCGTACATGGGTGCCTACCCGCCACGCCCTCCAGGTTCCCTGCATTTTGCCCAACGGATCCCCAGATGACTTATTTCCTTAATATAAGCACCTAGAATTACTCTAGCGGATTCCAGGAAGGTCCGAGGGACCTGGGCCGGGTGTCAAACTTTTTACCACCATGAGGTGGTTGTGCGTACATGGGTGCCTACTCGCCACGCCCTCCTGGTTCCTCGCATTTTGCGACACGGACCCTCAGAATCCTTAATTCCTTAATATAAGCACCTAGAATTGCTATAGCGGATTCCAGGAAGGGCCGTGGGACCTGGGCCGGGTGTCAAACTTCTTACAACTTTGAGGTGGTTGTGCGTACATGGGTGCCTACCCGCCACGCCCTCCTGGTTCCCCGCATTTTGCCCCACGGATCCCCAGAGGCTTTATTTCATTAATATTAGCACTTAGAATTGCTCTAGCGGATTCCAGGAAAAGCAGAGGGGCCTGGGCCGTGTGTCAAACTTCTTACCACCATGAGGTGGTTGTGCGTACATTGGTGCCTACCCGCCACGCCCTCCTGGTTCCTCGCATTTTGCCCCACGGATCCCCAGAGGCTTTAATTCCTTAATATAAGCACCAAGAATTGCTATAGCGGATTCCAGGAAGAGCCGAGGGACCTGGGCCGGGTGTCAAACTTCTTACCACCATGAGGTGGTTGCGCGTACATGGGTGCCTACCCGCCACGCCCTCCTGGTTCCCCGCATTTTGCCCCACGGACCGCCAGAGGCCTTAATTCCTTAGTATAAGCACCTAGAATTGCTATAGCGGATTCCAGGAAGAGCCGAGGGACCTGGGCCGTGTGTCAAACTTCTTACCACCATGAGGTGGTTGTGCGTACATGGGTGCCTACCCGCCACGCCCTCCTGGTTCCTCGCATTTTGCCCCACGGACCCCCAGAATCCTTAATTCATTAATATAAGCACCTAGAATTGCTATAGCGGATTCCAGGAAGAGCCGAGGGACCTGGGCCGGGTGTCAAACTACTTACAACCTTGAGGTGGTTGTGCGTACATGGGTGCCTACCCGCCACGCCTTCCAGGTTCCCTGCATTTTGCCCAACGGATCCCCAGATGACTTATTTCCTTAATATAAGCACCTAGAATTACTCTAGCCGATTCCAGGAAGGTCCAAGGGACCTGGGCCGGGAGTCAAACTTCTTACCACCATGGGGTGGTTGTGCGTACACGAGTGCCTACCCGCCACGCCCTCCTGGTTCCTCGCATTTTGCCCCACGGACCCTCAGAATCCTTAATTCCTTAATATAAGCACCTAGAATTGCTATAGCGGATTCCAGGAAGGGCCGTGGGACCTGGGCCGGGTGTCAAACTTCTTACCACCATGAGGTGGTTGCGCGTACATGGGTGCCTACCCGCCACGCCCTCCTGGTTCCCCGCATTTTGCCCCACGGACCGCCAGAGGCCTTAATTCCTTAGTATAAGCACCTAGAATTGCTATAGCGGATTCCAGGAAGAGCCGAGGGACCTGGGCCGTGTGTCAAACTTCTTACCACCATGAGGTGGTTGTGCGTACATGGGTGCCTACCCGCCACGCCCTCCTGGTTCCTCGCATTTTGCCCCACGGACCCCCAGAATCCTTAATTCATTAATATAAGCACCTAGAATTGCTATAGCGGATTCCAGGAAGAGCCGAGGGACCTGGGCCGGGTGTCAAACTTCTTACAACCTTGAGGTGGTTGTGCGTACATGGGTGCCTACCCGCCACGCCCTCCAGGTTCCCTGCATTTTGCCCAACGGATCCCCAGATGACTTATTTCCTTAATATAAGCACCTAGAATTACTCTAGCGGATTCCAGGAAGGTCCGAGGGACCTGGGCCGGGTGTCAAACTTTTTACCACCATGAGGTGGTTGTGCGTACATGGGTGCCTACTCGCCACGCCCTCCTGGTTCCTCGCATTTTGCGACACGGACCCTCAGAATCCTTAATTCCTTAATATAAGCACCTAGAATTGCTATAGCGGATTCCAGGAAGGGCCGTGGGACCTGGGCCGGGTGTCAAACTTCTTACAACTTTGAGGTGGTTGTGCGTACATGGGTGCCTACCCGCCACGCCCTCCTGGTTCCCCGCATTTTGCCCCACGGATCCCCAGAGGCTTTATTTCATTAATATTAGCACTTAGAATTGCTCTAGCGGATTCCAGGAAAAGCAGAGGGGCCTGGGCCGTGTGTCAAACTTCTTACCACCATGAGGTGGTTGTGCGTACATTGGTGCCTACCCGCCACGCCCTCCTGGTTCCTCGCATTTTGCCCCACGGATCCCCAGAGGCTTTAATTCCTTAATATAAGCACCAAGAATTGCTATAGCGGATTCCAGGAAGAGCCGAGGGACCTGGGCCGGGTGTCAAACTTCTTACCACCATGAGGTGGTTGTGCGTACATGGGTGCCTACCCACCACGCCCTCCTGGTTCCTCGCATTTTGCCCCACGGACCCCCAGAATCCTTAATTCCTTAATATAAGCAGCTAGAATTGCTATAGCGGATTCCAGGAAGGGCCGAGGGACCTGGGCCGGGTATCAAACTTCTTACAACCTTGAGGTGGTTGTGCGTACATGGGTGCCTACCGACCACGCCCTCCTGGTTCCCCGCATTTTGCCCCACGGTTCCCCAGAGGCTTTAATTCCTTAATATAAGCACTTAGAATTGCTATAGCGGATTCCAGGAAGAGCCGAGGGACCTGGGCCGGGTGTCAAACTTCTTACCACCATGAGGTGGTTGTGCGTAGATGGGTGTCTACCCGCCACGCCCTCCTGGTTCCCTGCATTTTGCCCCACGGATCCCCAGAGGCCTTATTTCCTTAATATAAGCACCTAGAATTACTCTAGCGGATTCCAGGAAGGTTCGAGGGACCTGGGCCGGGTGTCAAACTTTTTACCACCATGAGGTGGTTGTGCGTACATGGGTGCCTACCCGCCACGCCCTCCTGGTTCCCCGCATTTTGCCCCACGGACGCCCAGAGGCCTTAATTCCTTATTATAAGCACCTAGAATTGCTATAGCGGATTCCAGGAAGAGCCGAGGGACCTGGGCCGGGTGTCAAACTTTTTACCACCTTGAGGTGGTTGTGCGTACATGGGTACCTACCCGCCACGCCCTCCAGGTTCCCTGCATTTTGCCCAACGGACCCTCAGAATCCTTAATTCCTTAATATAAGCAGCTAGAATTGCTATAGCGGATTCCAGGAAGGGCCGTGGGACCTGGGCCGGGTGTCAAACTTCTTACAACTTTGAGGTGGTTGTGCGTACATGGGTGCCTACCGACCACGCCCTCCTGGTTCCCCGCATTTTGCCCCACGGTTCCCCAGAGGCTTTATTTCATTAATATTAGCACTTAGAATTGCTCTAGCGGATTCCAGGAAAAGCCGAGGGGCCTGGGCCGTGTGTCAAACTTCTTACCACCATGAGGTGGTTGCGCGTACATGGGTGCCTACCCGCCACGCCCTCCTGGTTCCCCGCATTTTGCCCCACGGACCCCCAGAGGCCTTAATTCCTTATTATAAGCACCTAGAATTGCTATAGCGGATTCCAGGAAGAGCCGAGGGACCTGGGCCGTGTGTCAAACTTCTTACCACCATGAGGTGGTTGTGCGTACATGGGTGCCTACCCACCACGCCCTCCTGGTTCCTCGCATTTTGCCCCACGGACCCCCAGAATCCTTAATTCCTTAATATAAGCAGCTAGAATTGCTATAGCGGATTCCAGGAAGGGCCGAGGGACCTGGGCCGGGTATCAAACTTCTTACAACCTTGAGGTGGTTGTGCGTACATGGGTGCCTACCGACCACGCCCTCCTAGTTCCCCGCATTTTGCCCCACGGTTCCCCAGAGGCTTTAATTCCTTAATATAAGCACTTAGAATTGCTATAGCGGATTCCAGGAAGAGCCGAGGGACCTGGGCCGGGTGTCAAACTTCTTACCACCATGAGGTGGTTGTGCGTAGATGGGTGCCTACCCGCCACGCCCTCCTGGTTCCCTGCATTTTGCCCCACGGATCCCCAGAGGCCTTATTTCCTTAATATAAGCACCTAGAATTACTCTAGCGGATTCCAGGAAGGTTCGAGGGACCTGGGCCGGGTGTCAAACTTTTTACCACCATGAGGTGGTTGTGCGTACATGGGTGCCTACCCGCCACGCCCTCCTGGTTCCCCGCATTTTGCCCCACGGACGCCCAGAGGCCTTAATTCCTTATTATAAGCACCTAGAATTGCTATAGCGGATTCCAGGAAGAGCCGAGGGACCTGGGCCGGGTGTCAAACTTTTTACCACCTTGAGGTGGTTGTGCGTACATGGGTACCTACCCGCCACGCCCTCCAGGTTCCCTGCATTTTGCCCAACGGACCCTCAGAATCCTTAATTCCTTAATATAAGCACCTAGAATTGCTATAGCGGATTCCAGGAAGGGCCGTGGGACCTGGGCCGGGTGTCAAACTTCTTACAACTTTGAGGTGGTTGTGCGTACATGGGTGCCTACCCGCCACGCCCTCCTGGTTCCCCGCATTTTGCCCCACGGATCCCCAGAAGCTTTATTTCATTAATATTAGCACTTAGAATTGCTCTAGAAGATTCCAGGAAAAGCCGAGGGACCTGGGCCGTGTGTCAAACTTCTTACCACCATGAGGTGGTTGTGCATACATGGGTGCCTACCCGCCACGCCCTCCTGTTTCCCCGCATTTTGCCCCACGGATCCCCAGAGGCCTTAATTCCTTAATATAAGCACCTAGAATTGCTATAGCGGATTCCAGGAAGAGCCGAGGGACCTGGGCCGTGTGTCAAACTTCTTACCACCATGAGGAGGTTGTGCGTACATGGGTGCCTACCCGCCACGCCCTCCTGGTTCCTCGCATTTTGCCCCACGGACCCCCAGAATCCTTAATTCCTTAATATAAGCACCTAGAATTGCTATAGCGGATTCCAGGAAGAGCCGAGGGGCCTGGGCCGGGTTTTAAACTTCTTACCACCATGAGGTGGTTGTGCGTACGTGAGTGCCTACCTCCCACGCCCTTCTCGTTCCCCGCATTTTGCCCCACGGATCCCCAGAGACCTTAATTCCTTAATATAAGCACCTAGAATTGCTATAGCGGATTCCAGGAAGGGCCGAGGGACCTGGGCTGGGTGTCAAACTTCTTACCACTATGAGGTGGTTGTGCGTACATGGGTGCCTACCCGCCACGCCCTCCTGGTTCCCCGCATTTTGCCCCACGGATCCCCAGATGCCTTATTTCCTTAATATAAGCACCTAGAATTACTCTAGCGGATTCCAGGAAGGTCCGAGGGACCTGGGCCGGGTGTCAAACTTTTTACCACCATGAGGTGGTTGTGCGTACATGGGTGCCTACTCGCCACGCCCTCCTGGTTCCTCGCATTTTGCGACACGGACCCTCAGAATCCTTAATTCCTTAATATAAGCACCTAGAATTGCTATAGCGGATTCCAGGAAGGGCCGTGGGACCTGGGCCGGGTGTCAAACTTCTTACAACTTTGAGGTGGTTGTGCGTACATGGGTGCCTACCCGCCACGCCCTCCTGGTTCCCCGCATTTTGCCCCACGGATCCCCAGAGGCTTTATTTCATTAATATTAGCACTTAGAATTGCTCTAGCGGATTCCAGGAAAAGCAGAGGGGCCTGGGCCGTGTGTCAAACTTCTTACCACCATGAGGTGGTTGCGCGTACATTGGTGCCTACCCGCCACGCCCTCCTGGTTCCTCGCATTTTGCCCCACGGATCCCTAGAGGCTTTAATTCCTTAATATAAGCACCAAGAATTGCTATAGCGGATTCCAGGAAGAGCCGAGGGACCTGGGCCGGGTGTCAAACTTCTTACCACCATGAGGTGGTTGCGCGTACATGGGTGCCTACCCGCCACGCCCTCCTGGTTCCCCGCATTTTGCCCCACGGACCGGCAGAGGCCTTAATTCCTTAGTATAAGCACCTAGAATTGCTATAGCGGATTCCAGGAAGAGCCGAGGGACCTGGGCCGTGTGTCAAACTTCTTACCACCATGAGGTGGTTGTGCGTACATGGGTGCCTACCCGCCACGCCCTCCTGGTTCCTCGCATTTTGCCCCACGGACCCCCAGAATCCTTAATTCATTAATATAAGCACCTAGAATTGCTATAGCGGATTCCAGGAAGAGCCGAGGGACCTGGGCCGGGTGTCAAACTTCTTACAACCTTGAGGTGGTTGTGCGTACATGGGTGCCTACCCGCCACGCCCTCCAGGTTCCCTGCATTTTGCCCAACGGATCCCCAGATGACTTATTTCCTTAATATAAGCACCTAGAATTACTCTAGCGGATTCCAGGAAGGTCCGAGGGACCTGGGCCGGGTGTCAAACTTTTTACCACCATGAGGTGGTTGTGCGTACATGGGTGCCTACTCGCCACGCCCTCCTGGTTCCTCGCATTTTGCGACACGGACCCTCAGAATCCTTAATTCCTTAATATAAGCACCTAGAATTGCTATAGCGGATTCCAGGAAGGGCCGTGGGACCTGGGCCGGGTGTCAAACTTTTTACAACTTTGAGGTGGTTGTGCGTACATGGGTGCCTACCCGCCACGCCCTCCTGGTTCTCCGCATTTTGCCCCACGGATCCCCAGAGGCTTTATTTCATTAATATTAGCACTTAGAATTGCTCTAGCGGATTCCAGGAAAAGCAGAGGGGCCTGGGCCGTGTGTCAAACTTCTTACCACCATGAGGTGGTTGTGCGTACATTGGTGCCTACCCGCCACGCCCTCCTGGTTCCTCGCATTTTGCCCCACGGATCCCCAGAGGCTTTAATTCCTTAATATAAGCACCAAGAATTGCTATAGCGGATTCCAGGAAGAGCCGAGAGACCTGGGCCGGGTGTCAAACTTCTTACCACCATGAGGTGGTTGCGCGTACATGGGTGCCTACCCGCCACGCCCTCCTGGTTCCCCGCATTTTGCCCCACGGACCGCCAGAGGCCTTAATTCCTTAGTATAAGCACCTAGAATTGCTATAGCGGATTCCAGGAAGAGCCGAGGGACCTGGGCCGTGTGTCAAACTTCTTACCACCATGAGGTGGTTGTGCGTACATGGGTGCCTACCCGCCACGCCCTCCTGGTTCCTCGCATTTTGCCCCACGGACCCCCAGAATCCTTAATTCATTAATATAAGCACCTAGAATTGCTATAGCGGATTCCAGGAAGAGCCGAGGGACCTGGGCCGGGTGTCAAACTACTTACAACCTTGAGGTGGTTGTGCGTACATGGGTGCCTACCCGCCACGCCCTCCAGGTTCCCTGCATTTTGCCCAACGGATCCCCAGATGACTTATTTCCTTAATATAAGCACCTAGAATTACTCTAGCCGATTCCAGGAAGGTCCAAGGGACCTGGGCCGGGAGTCAAACTTCTTACCACCATGGGGTGGTTGTGCGTACACGAGAGCCTACCCGCCACGCCCTCCTGGTTCCTCGCATTTTGCCCCACGGACCCTCAGAATCCTTAATTCCTTAATATAAGCACCTAGAATTGCTATAGCGGATTCCAGGAAGGGCCGTGGGACCTGGGCCGGGTGTCAAACTTCTTACCACCATGAGGTGGTTGCGCGTACATGGGTGCCTACCCGCCACGCCCTCCTGGTTCCCCGCATTTTGCCCCACGGACCGCCAGAGGCCTTAATTCCTTAGTATAAGCACCTAGAATTGCTATAGCGGATTCCAGGAAGAGCCGAGGGACCTGGGCCGTGTGTCAAACTTCTTACCACCATGAGGTGGTTGTGCGTACATGGGTGCCTACCCGCCACGCCCTCCTGGTTCCTCGCATTTTGCCCCACGGACCCCCAGAATCCTTAATTCATTAATATAAGCACCTAGAATTGCTATAGCGGATTCCAGGAAGAGCCGAGGGACCTGGGCCGGGTGTCAAACTTCTTACAACCTTGAGGTGGTTGTGCGTACATGGGTGCCTACCCGCCACGCCCTCCAGGTTCCCTGCATTTTGCCCAACGGATCCCCAGATGACTTATTTCCTTAATATAAGCACCTAGAATTACTCTAGCGGATTCCAGGAAGGTCCGAGGGACCTGGGCCGGGTGTCAAACTTTTTACCACCATGAGGTGGTTGTGCGTACATGGGTGCCTACTCGCCACGCCCTCCTGGTTCCTCGCATTTTGCGACACGGACCCTCAGAATCCTTAATTCCTTAATATAAGCAGCTAGAATTGCTATAGCGGATTCCAGGAAGGGCCGTGGGACCTGGGCCGGGTGTCAAACTTCTTACAACTTTGAGGTGGTTGTGCGTACATGGGTGCCTACCCGCCACGCCCTCCTGGTTCCCCGCATTTTGCCCCACGGTTCCCCAGAGGCTTTATTTCATTAATATTAGCACTTAGAATTGCTCTAGCGGATTCCAGGAAAAGCCGAGGGGCCTGGGCCGTGTGTCAAACTTCTTACCACCATGAGGTGGTTGCGCGTACATGGGTGCCTACCCGCCACGCCCTCCTGGTTCCCCGCATTTTGCCCCACGGACCCCCAGAGGCCTTAATTCCTTATTATAAGCACCTAGAATTGCTATAGCGGATTCCAGGAAGAGCCGAGGGACCTGGGCCGTGTGTCAAACTTCTTACCACCATGAGGTGGTTGTGCGTACATGGGTGCCTACCCACCACGCCCTCCTGGTTCCTCGCATTTTGCCCCACGGACCCCCAGAATCCTTAATTCCTTAATATAAGCAGCTAGAATTGCTATAGCGGATTCCAGGAAGGGCCGAGGGACCTGGGCCGGGTATCAAACTTCTTACAACCTTGAGGTGGTTGTGCGTACATGGGTGCCTACCGACCACGCCCTCCTGGTTCCCCGCATTTTGCCCCACGGTTCCCCAGAGGCTTTAATTCCTTAATATAAGCACTTAGAATTGCTATAGCGGATTCCAGGAAGAGCCGAGGGACCTGGGCCGGGTGTCAAACTTCTTACCACCATGAGGTGGTTGTGCGTAGATGGGTGCCTACCCGCCACGCCCTCCTGGTTCCCTGCATTTTGCCCCACGGATCCCCAGAGGCCTTATTTCCTTAATATAAGCACCTAGAATTACTCTAGCGGATTCCAGGAAGGTTCGAGGGACCTGGGCCGGGTGTCAAACTTTTTACCACCATGAGGTGGTTGTGCGTACATGGGTGCCTACCCGCCACGCCCTCCTGGTTCCCCGCATTTTGCCCCACGGACGCCCAGAGGCCTTAATTCCTTATTATAAGCACCTAGAATTGCTATAGCGGATTCCAGGAAGAGCCGAGGGACCTGGGCCGGGTGTCAAACTTTTTACCACCTTGAGGTGGTTGTGCGTACATGGGTGCCTACCCGCCACGCCCTCCAGGTTCCCTGCATTTTGCCCAACGGACCCTCAGAATCCTTAATTCCTTAATATAAGCAGCTAGAATTGCTATAGCGGATTCCAGGAAGGGCCGTGGGACCTGGGCCGGGTGTCAAACTTCTTACAACTTTGAGGTGGTTGTGCGTACATGGGTGCCTACCCGCCACGCCCTCCTGGTTCCCCGCATTTTGCCCCACGGTTCCCCAGAGGCTTTATTTCATTAATATTAGCACTTAGAATTGCTCTAGCGGATTCCAGGAAAAGCCGAGGGGCCTGGGCCGTGTGTCAAACTTCTTACCACCATGAGGTGGTTGCGCGTACATGGGTGCCTACCCGCCACGCCCTCCTGGTTCCCCGCATTTTGCCCCACGGACCCCCAGAGGCCTTAATTCCTTATTATAAGCACCTAGAATTGCTATAGCGGATTCCAGGAAGAGCCGAGGGACCTGGGCCGTGTGTCAAACTTCTTACCACCATGAGGTGGTTGTGCGTACATGGGTGCCTACCCACCACGCCCTCCTGGTTCCTCGCATTTTGCCCCACGGACCCCCAGAATCCTTAATTCCTTAATATAAGCAGCTAGAATTGCTATAGCGGATTCCAGGAAGGGCCGAGGGACCTGGGCCGGGTATCAAACTTCTTACAACCTTGAGGTGGTTGTGCGTACATGGGTGCCTACCGACCACGCCCTCCTGGTTCCCCGCATTTTGCCCCACGGTTCCCCAGAGGCTTTAATTCCTTAATATAAGCACTTAGAATTGCTATAGCGGATTCCAGGAAGAGCCGAGGGACCTGGGCCGGGTGTCAAACTTCTTACCACCATGAGGTGGTTGTGCGTAGATGGGTGCCTACCCGCCACGCCCTCCTGGTTCCCTGCATTTTGCCCCACGGATCCCCAGAGGCCTTATTTCCTTAATATAAGCACCTAGAATTACTCTAGCGGATTCCAGGAAGGTTCGAGGGACCTGGGCCGGGTGTCAAACTTTTTACCACCATGAGGTGGTTGTGCGTACATGGGTGCCTACCCGCCACGCCCTCCTGGTTCCCCGCATTTTGCCCCACGGACGCCCAGAGGCCTTAATTCCTTATTATAAGCACCTAGAATTGCTATAGCGGATTCCAGGAAGAGCCGAGGGACCTGGGCCGGGTGTCAAACTTTTTACCACCTTGAGGTGGTTGTGCGTACATGGGTACCTACCCGCCACGCCCTCCAGGTTCCCTGCATTTTGCCCAACGGACCCTCAGAATCCTTAATTCCTTAATATAAGCACCTAGAATTGCTATAGCGGATTCCAGGAAGGGCCGTGGGACCTGGGTCGGGTGTCAAACTTCTTACAACTTTGAGGTGGTTGTGCGTACATGGGTGCCTACCCGCCACGCCCTCCTGGTTCCCCGCATTTTGCCCCACGGATCCCCAGAAGCTTTATTTCATTAATATTAGCACTTAGAATTGCTCTAGCGGATTCCAGGAAAAGCCGAGGGACCTGGGCCGTGTGTCAAACTTCTTACCACCATGAGGTGGTTGTGCATACATGGGTGCCTACCCGCCACGCCCTCCTGTTTCCCCGCATTTTGCCCCACGGATCCCCAGAGGCCTTAATTCCTTAATATAAGCACCTAGAATTGCTATAGCGGATTCCAGGAAGAGCCGAGGGACCTGGGCCGTGTGTCAAACTTCTTACCACCATGAGGAGGTTGTGCGTACATGGGTGCCTACCCGCCACGCCCTCCTGGTTCCTCGCATTTTGCCCCACGGACCCCCAGAATCCTTAATTCCTTAATATAAGCACCTAGAATTGCTATAGCGGATTCCAGGAAGAGCCGAGGGGCCTGGGCCGGGTTTTAAACTTCTTACCACCATGAGGTGGTTGTGCGTACGTGAGTGCCTACCTCCCACGCCCTTCTCGTTCCCCGCATTTTGCCCCACGGATCCCCAGAGACCTTAATTCCTTAATATAAGCACCTAGAATTGCTATAGCGGATTCCAGGAAGGGCCGAGGGACCTGGGCTGGGTGTCAAACTTCTTACCACTATGAGGTGGTTGTGCGTACATGGGTGCCTACCCGCCACGCCCTCCTGGTTCCCCGCATTTTGCCCCACGGATCCCCAGATGCCTTATTTCCTTAATATAAGCACCTAGAATTACTCTAGCGGATTCCAGGAAGGTCCGAGGGACCTGGGCCGGGTGTCAAACTTTTTACCACCATGAGGTGGTTGTGCGTACATGGGTGCCTACTCGCCACGCCCTCCTGGTTCCTCGCATTTTGCGACACGGACCCTCAGAATCCTTAATTCCTTAATATAAGCACCTAGAATTGCTATAGCGGATTCCAGGAAGGGCCGTGGGACCTGGGCCGGGTGTCAAACTTCTTACAACTTTGAGGTGGTTGTGCGTACATGGGTGCCTACCCGCCACGCCCTCCTGGTTCCCCGCATTTTGCCCCACGGATCCCCAGAGGCTTTATTTCATTAATATTAGCACTTAGAATTGCTCTAGCGGATTCCAGGAAAAGCAGAGGGGCCTGGGCCGTGTGTCAAACTTCTTACCACCATGAGGTGGTTGTGCGTACATTGGTGCCTACCCGCCACGCCCTCCTGGTTCCTCGCATTTTGCCCCACGGATCCCCAGAGGCTTTAATTCCTTAATATAAGCACCAAGAATTGCTATAGCGGATTCCAGGAAGAGCCGAGGGACCTGGGCCGGGTGTCAAACTTCTTACCACCATGAGGTGGTTGCGCGTACATGGGTGCCTACCCGCCACGCCCTCCTGGTTCCCCGCATTTTGCCCCACGGACCGCCAGAGGCCTTAATTCCTTAGTATAAGCACCTAGAATTGCTATAGCGGATTCCAGGAAGAGCCGAGGGACCTGGGCCGTGTGTCAAACTTCTTACCACCATGAGGTGGTTGTGCGTACATGGGTGCCTACCCGCCACGCCCTCCTGGTTCCTCGCATTTTGCCCCACGGACCCCCAGAATCCTTAATTCATTAATATAAGCACCTAGAATTGCTATAGCGGATTACAGGAAGAGCCGAGGGACCTGGGCCGTGTGTCAAACTTCTTACCACCATGAGGTGGTTGTGCGTACATGGGTGCCTACTCGCCACGCCCTCCTGGTTCCTCGCATTTTGCGACACGGACCCTCAGAATCCTTAATTCCTTAATATAAGCAGCTAGAATTGCTATAGCGGATTCCAGGAAGGGCCGTGGGACCTGGGCCGGGTGTCAAACTTCTTACAACTTTGAGGTGGTTGTGCGTACATGGGTGCCTACCCGCCACGCCCTCCTGGTTCCCCGCATTTTGCCCCACGGTTCCCCAGAGGCTTTATTTCATTAATATTAGCACTTAGAATTGCTCTAGCGGATTCCAGGAAAAGCCGAGGGGCCTGGGCCGTGTGTCAAACTTCTTACCACCATGAGGTGGTTGCGCGTACATGGGTGCCTACCCGCCACGCCCTCCTGGTTCCCCGCATTTTGCCCCACGGACCCCCAGAGGCCTTAATTCCTTATTATAAGCACCTAGAATTGCTATAGCGGATTCCAGGAAGAGCCGAGGGACCTGGGCCGTGTGTCAAACTTCTTACCACCATGAGGTGGTTGTGCGTACATGGGTGCCTACCCACCACGCCCTCCTGGTTCCTCGCATTTTGCCCCACGGACCCCCAGAATCCTTAATTCCTTAATATAAGCAGCTAGAATTGCTATAGCGGATTCCAGGAAGGGCCGAGGGACCTGGGCCGGGTATCAAACTTCTTACAACCTTGAGGTGGTTGTGCGTACATGGGTGCCTACCGACCACGCCCTCCTGGTTCCCCGCATTTTGCCCCACGGTTCCCCAGAGGCTTTAATTCCTTAATATAAGCACTTAGAATTGCTATAGCGGATTCCAGGAAGAGCCGAGGGACCTGGGCCGGGTGTCAAACTTCTTACCACCATGAGGTGGTTGTGCGTAGATGGGTGCCTACCCGCCACGCCCTCCTGGTTCCTCGCATTTTGCCCCACGGATCCCCAGAGGCCTTATTTCCTTAATATAAGCACCTAGAATTACTCTAGCGGATTCCAGGAAGGTTCGAGGGACCTGGGCCGGGTGTCAAACTTTTTACCACCATGAGGTGGTTGTGCGTACATGGGTGCCTACCCGCCACGCCCTCCTGGTTCCCCGCATTTTGCCCCACGGACGCCCAGAGGCCTTAATTCCTTATTATAAGCACCTAGAATTGCTATAGCGGATTCCAGGAAGAGCCGAGGGACCTGGGCCGGGTGTCAAACTTTTTACCACCTTGAGGTGGTTGTGCGTACATGGGTACCTACCCGCCACGCCCTCCAGGTTCCCTGCATTTTGCCCAACGGACCCTCAGAATCCTTAATTCCTTAATATAAGCAGCTAGAATTGCTATAGCGGATTCCAGGAAGGGCCGTGGGACCTGGGCCGGGTGTCAAACTTCTTACAACTTTGAGGTGGTTGTGCGTACATGGGTGCCTACCGACCACGCCCTCCTGGTTCCCCGCATTTTGCCCCACGGTTCCCCAGAGGCTTTATTTCATTAATATTAGCACTTAGAATTGCTCTAGCGGATTCCAGGAAAAGCCGAGGGGCCTGGGCCGTGTGTCAAACTTCTTACCACCATGAGGTGGTTGCGCGTACATGGGTGCCTACCCGCCACGCCCTCCTGGTTCCCCGCATTTTGCCCCACGGACCCCCAGAGGCCTTAATTCCTTATTATAAGCACCTAGAATTGCTATAGCGGATTCCAGGAAGAGCCGAGGGACCTGGGCCGTGTGTCAAACTTCTTACCACCATGAGGTGGTTGTGCGTACATGGGTGCCTACCCACCACGCCCTCCTGGTTCCTCGCATTTTGCCCCACGGACCCCCAGAATCCTTAATTCCTTAATATAAGCAGCTAGAATTGCTATAGCGGATTCCAGGAAGGGCCGAGGGACCTGGGCCGGGTATCAAACTTCTTACAACCTTGAGGTGGTTGTGCGTACATGGGTGCCTACCAACCACGCCCTCCTGGTTCCCCGCATTTTGCCCCACGGTTCCCCAGAGGCTTTAATTCCTTAATATAAGCACTTAGAATTGCTATAGCGGATTCCAGGAAGAGCCGAGGGACCTGGGCCGGGTGTCAAACTTCTTACCACCATGAGGTGGTTGTGCGTAGATGGGTGCCTACCCGCCACGCCCTCCTGGTTCCCTGCATTTTGCCCCACGGATCCCCAGAGGCCTTATTTCCTTAATATAAGCACCTAGAATTGCTATAGCGGATTCCAGGAAGGTTCGAGGGACCTGGGCCGGGTGTCAAACTTCTTACCACCATGAGGTGGTTGTGCGTACATGGGTGCCTACCCACCACGCCCTCCTGGTTCCTCGCATTTTGCCCCACGGACCCCCAGAATCCTTAATTCCTTAATATAAGCAGCTAGAATTGCTATAGCGGATTCCAGGAAGGGCCGAGGGACCTGGGCCGGGTATCAAACTTCTTACAACCTTGAGGTGGTTGTGCGTACATGGGTGCCTACCGACCACGCCCTCCTGGTTCCCCGCATTTTGCCCCACGGTTCCCCAGAGGCTTTAATTCCTTAATATAAGCACTTAGAATTGCTATAGCGGATCCCAGGAAGAGCCGAGGGACCTGGGCCGGGTGTCAAACTTCTTACCACCATGAGGTGGTTGTGCGTAGATGGGTGCCTACCCGCCACGCCCTCCTGGTTCCCTGCATTTTGCCCCACGGATCCCCAGAGGCCTTATTTCCTTAATATAAGCACCTAGAATTACTCTAGCGGATTCCAGGAAGGTTCGAGGGACCTGGGCCGGGTGTCAAACTTTTTACCACCATGAGGTGGTTGTGCGTACATGGGTGCCTACCCGCCACGCCCTCCTGGTTCCCCGCATTTTGCCCCACGGACGCCCAGAGGCCTTAATTCCTTATTATAAGCACCTAGAATTGCTATAGCGGATTCCAGGAAGAGCCGAGGGACCTGGGCCGGGTGTCAAACTTTTTACCACCTTGAGGTGGTTGTGCGTACATGGGTACCTACCCGCCACGCCCTCCAGGTTCCCTGCATTTTGCCCAACGGACCCTCAGAATCCTTAATTCCTTAATATAAGCACCTAGAATTGCTATAGCGGATTCCAGGAAGGGCCGTGGGACCTGGGTCGGGTGTCAAACTTCTTACAACTTTGAGGTGGTTGTGCGTACATGGGTGCCTACCCGCCACGCCCTCCTGGTTCCCCGCATTTTGCCCCACGGATCCCCAGAAGCTTTATTTCATTAATATTAGCACTTAGAATTGCTCTAGCGGATTCCAGGAAAAGCCGAGGGACCTGGGCCGTGTGTCAAACTTCTTACCACCATGAGGTGGTTGTGCATACATGGGTGCCTACCCGCCACGCCCTCCTGTTTCCCCGCATTTTGCCCCACGGATCCCCAGAGGCCTTAATTCCTTAATATAAGCACCTAGAATTGCTATAGCGGATTCCAGGAAGAGCCGAGGGACCTGGGCCGTGTGTCAAACTTCTTACCACCATGAGGAGGTTGTGCGTACATGGGTGCCTACCCGCCACGCCCTCCTGGTTCCTCGCATTTTGCCCCACGGACCCCCAGAATCCTTAATTCCTTAATATAAGCACCTAGAATTGCTATAGCGGATTCCAGGAAGAGCCGAGGGGCCTGGGCCGGGTTTTAAACTTCTTACCACCATGAGGTGGTTGTGCGTACGTGAGTGCCTACCTCCCACGCCCTTCTCGTTCCCCGCATTTTGCCCCACGGATCCCCAGAGACCTTAATTCCTTAATATAAGCACCTAGAATTGCTATAGCGGATTCCAGGAAGGGCCGAGGGACCTGGGCTGGGTGTCAAACTTCTTACCACTATGAGGTGGTTGTGCGTACATGGGTGCCTACCCGCCACGCCCTCCTGGTTCCCCGCATTTTGCCCCACGGATCCCCAGATGCCTTATTTCCTTAATATAAGCACCTAGAATTACTCTAGCGGATTCCAGGAAGGTCCGAGGGACCTGGGCCGGGTGTCAAACTTTTTACCACCATGAGGTGGTTGTGCGTACATGGGTGCCTACTCGCCACGCCCTCCTGGTTCCTCGCATTTTGCGACACGGACCCTCAGAATCCTTAATTCCTTAATATAAGCACCTAGAATTGCTATAGCGGATTCCAGGAAGGGCCGTGGGACCTGGGCCGGGTGTCAAACTTCTTACAACTTTGAGGTGGTTGTGCGTACATGGGTGCCTACCCGCCACGCCCTCCTGGTTCCCCGCATTTTGCCCCACGGATCCCCAGAGGCTTTATTTCATTAATATTAGCACTTAGAATTGCTCTAGCGGATTCCAGGAAAAGCAGAGGGGCCTGGGCCGTGTGTCAAACTTCTTACCACCATGAGGTGGTTGTGCGTACATTGGTGCCTACCCGCCACGCCCTCCTGGTTCCTCGCATTTTGCCCCACGGATCCCCAGAGGCTTTAATTCCTTAATATAAGCACCAAGAATTGCTATAGCGGATTCCAGGAAGAGCCGAGGGACCTGGGCCGGGTGTCAAACTTCTTACCACCATGAGGTGGTTGCGCGTACATGGGTGCCTACCCGCCACGCCCTCCTGGTTCCCCGCATTTTGCCCCACGGACCGCCAGAGGCCTTAATTCCTTAGTATAAGCACCTAGAATTGCTATAGCGGATTCCAGGAAGAGCCGAGGGACCTGGGCCGTGTGTCAAACTTCTTACCACCATGAGGTGGTTGTGCGTACATGGGTGCCTACCCGCCACGCCCTCCTGGTTCCTCGCATTTTGCCCCACGGACCCCCAGAATCCTTAATTCATTAATATAAGCACCTAGAATTGCTATAGCGGATTACAGGAAGAGCCGAGGGACCTGGGCCGTGTGTCAAACTTCTTACCACCATGAGGTGGTTGTGCGTACATGGGTGCCTACTCGCCACGCCCTCCTGGTTCCTCGCATTTTGCGACACGGACCCTCAGAATCCTTAATTCCTTAATATAAGCAGCTAGAATTGCTATAGCGGATTCCAGGAAGGGCCGTGGGACCTGGGCCGGGTGTCAAACTTCTTACAACTTTGAGGTGGTTGTGCGTACATGGGTGCCTACCCGCCACGCCCTCCTGGTTCCCCGCATTTTGCCCCACGGTTCCCCAGAGGCTTTATTTCATTAATATTAGCACTTAGAATTGCTCTAGCGGATTCCAGGAAAAGCCGAGGGGCCTGGGCCGTGTGTCAAACTTCTTACCACCATGAGGTGGTTGCGCGTACATGGGTGCCTACCCGCCACGCCCTCCTGGTTCCCCGCATTTTGCCCCACGGACCCCCAGAGGCCTTAATTCCTTATTATAAGCACCTAGAATTGCTATAGCGGATTCCAGGAAGAGCCGAGGGACCTGGGCCGTGTGTCAAACTTCTTACCACCATGAGGTGGTTGTGCGTACATGGGTGCCTACCCACCACGCCCTCCTGGTTCCTCGCATTTTGCCCCACGGACCCCCAGAATCCTTAATTCCTTAATATAAGCAGCTAGAATTGCTATAGCGGATTCCAGGAAGGGCCGAGGGACCTGGGCCGGGTATCAAACTTCTTACAACCTTGAGGTGGTTGTGCGTACATGGGTGCCTACCGACCACGCCCTCCTGGTTCCCCGCATTTTGCCCCACGGTTCCCCAGAGGCTTTAATTCCTTAATATAAGCACTTAGAATTGCTATAGCGGATTCCAGGAAGAGCCGAGGGACCTGGGCCGGGTGTCAAACTTCTTACCACCATGAGGTGGTTGTGCGTAGATGGGTGCCTACCCGCCACGCCCTCCTGGTTCCTCGCATTTTGCCCCACGGATCCCCAGAGGCCTTATTTCCTTAATATAAGCACCTAGAATTACTCTAGCGGATTCCAGGAAGGTTCGAGGGACCTGGGCCGGGTGTCAAACTTTTTACCACCATGAGGTGGTTGTGCGTACATGGGTGCCTACCCGCCACGCCCTCCTGGTTCCCCGCATTTTGCCCCACGGACGCCCAGAGGCCTTAATTCCTTATTATAAGCACCTAGAATTGCTATAGCGGATTCCAGGAAGAGCCGAGGGACCTGGGCCGGGTGTCAAACTTTTTACCACCTTGAGGTGGTTGTGCGTACATGGGTACCTACCCGCCACGCCCTCCAGGTTCCCTGCATTTTGCCCAACGGACCCTCAGAATCCTTAATTCCTTAATATAAGCAGCTAGAATTGCTATAGCGGATTCCAGGAAGGGCCGTGGGACCTGGGCCGGGTGTCAAACTTCTTACAACTTTGAGGTGGTTGTGCGTACATGGGTGCCTACCGACCACGCCCTCCTGGTTCCCCGCATTTTGCCCCACGGTTCCCCAGAGGCTTTATTTCATTAATATTAGCACTTAGAATTGCTCTAGCGGATTCCAGGAAAAGCCGAGGGGCCTGGGCCGTGTGTCAAACTTCTTACCACCATGAGGTGGTTGCGCGTACATGGGTGCCTACCCGCCACGCCCTCCTGGTTCCCCGCATTTTGCCCCACGGACCCCCAGAGGCCTTAATTCCTTATTATAAGCACCTAGAATTGCTATAGCGGATTCCAGGAAGAGCCGAGGGACCTGGGCCGTGTGTCAAACTTCTTACCACCATGAGGTGGTTGTGCGTACATGGGTGCCTACCCACCACGCCCTCCTGGTTCCTCGCATTTTGCCCCACGGACCCCCAGAATCCTTAATTCCTTAATATAAGCAGCTAGAATTGCTATAGCGGATTCCAGGAAGGGCCGAGGGACCTGGGCCGGGTATCAAACTTCTTACAACCTTGAGGTGGTTGTGCGTACATGGGTGCCTACCAACCACGCCCTCCTGGTTCCCCGCATTTTGCCCCACGGTTCCCCAGAGGCTTTAATTCCTTAATATAAGCACTTAGAATTGCTATAGCGGATTCCAGGAAGAGCCGAGGGACCTGGGCCGGGTGTCAAACTTCTTACCACCATGAGGTGGTTGTGCGTAGATGGGTGCCTACCCGCCACGCCCTCCTGGTTCCCTGCATTTTGCCCCACGGATCCCCAGAGGCCTTATTTCCTTAATATAAGCACCTAGAATTACTCTAGCGGATTCCAGGAAGGTTCGAGGGACCTGGGCCGGGTGTCAAACTTTTTACCACCATGAGGTGGTTGTGCGTACATGGGTGCCTACCCGCCACGCCCTCCTGGTTCCCCGCATTTTGCCCCACGGACGCCCAGAGGCCTTAATTCCTTATTATAAGCACCTAGAATTGCTATAGCGGATTCCAGGAAGAGCCGAGGGACCTGGGCCGGGTGTCAAACTTTTTACCACCTTGAGGTGGTTGTGCGTACATGGGTACCTACCCGCCACGCCCTCCAGGTTCCCTGCATTTTGCCCAACGGACCCTCAGAATCCTTAATTCCTTAATATAAGCACCTAGAATTGCTATAGCGGATTCCAGGAAGGGCCGTGGGACCTGGGCCGGGTGTCAAACTTCTTACAACTTTGAGGTGGTTGTGCGTACATGGGTGCCTACCCGCCACGCCCTCCTGGTTCCCCGCATTTTGCCCCACGGATCCCCAGAAGCTTTATTTCATTAATATTAGCACTTAGAATTGCTCTAGCGGATTTCAGGAAAAGCCGAGGGACCTGGGCCGTGTGTCAAACTTCTTACCACCATGAGGTGGTTGTGCATACATGGGTGCCTACCCGCCACGCCCTCCTGTTTCCCCGCATTTTGCCCCACGGATCCCCAGAGGCCTTAATTCCTTAATATAAGCACCTAGAATTGCTATAGCGGATTCCAGGAAGAGCCGAGGGACCTGGGCCGTGTGTCAAACTTCTTACCACCATGAGGAGGTTGTGCGTACATGGGTGCCTACCCGCCACGCCCTCCTGGTTCCTCGCATTTTGCCCCACGGACCCCCAGAATCCTTAATTCCTTAATATAAGCACCTAGAATTGCTATAGCGGATTCCAGGAAGAGCCGAGGGGCCTGGGCCGGGTTTTAAACTTCTTACCACCATGAGGTGGTTGTGCGTACGTGAGTGCCTACCTCCCACGCCCTTCTCGTTCCCCGCATTTTGCCCCACGGATCCCCAGAGACCTTAATTCCTTAATATAAGCACCTAGAATTGCTATAGCGGATTCCAGGAAGGGCCGAGGGACCTGGGCTGGGTGTCAAACTTCTTACCACTATGAGGTGGTTGTGCGTACATGGGTGCCTACCCGCCACGCCCTCCTGGTTCCCCGCATTTTGCCCCACGGATCCCCAGATGCCTTATTTCCTTAATATAAGCACCTAGAATTACTCTAGCGGATTCCAGGAAGGTCCGAGGGACCTGGGCCGGGTGTCAAACTTTTTACCACCATGAGGTGGTTGTGCGTACATGGGTGCCTACTCGCCACGCCCTCTTGGTTCCTCGCATTTTGCGACACGGACCCTCAGAATCCTTAATTCCTTAATATAAGCACCTAGAATTGCTATAGCGGATTCCAGGAAGGGCCGTGGGACCTGGGCCGGGTGTCAAACTTCTTACAACTTTGAGGTGGTTGTGCGTACATGGGTGCCTACCCGCCACGCCCTCCTGGTTCCCCGCATTTTGCCCCACGGATCCCCAGAGGCTTTATTTCATTAATATTAGCACTTAGAATTGCTCTAGCGGATTCCAGGAAAAGCAGAGGGGCCTGGGCCGTGTGTCAAACTTCTTACCACCATGAGGTGGTTGTGCGTACATTGGTGCCTACCCGCCACGCCCTCCTGGTTCCTCGCATTTTGCCCCACGGATCCCTAGAGGCTTTAATTCCTTAATATAAGCACCAAGAATTGCTATAGCGGATTCCAGGAAGAGCCGAGGGACCTGGGCCGGGTGTCAAACTTCTTACCACCATGAGGTGGTTGCGCGTACATGGGTGCCTACCCGCCACGCCCTCCTGGTTCCCCGCATTTTGCCCCACGGACCGCCAGAGGCCTTAATTCCTTAGTATAAGCACCTAGAATTGCTATAGCGGATTCCAGGAAGAGCCGAGGGACCTGGGCCGTGTGTCAAACTTCTTACCACCATGAGGTGGTTGTGCGTACATGGGTGCCTACCCGCCACGCCCTCCTGGTTCCTCGCATTTTGCCCCACGGACCCCCAGAATCCTTAATTCATTAATATAAGCACCTAGAATTGCTATAGCGGATTCCAGGAAGAGCCGAGGGACCTGGGCCGGGTGTCAAACTTCTTACAACCTTGAGGTGGTTGTGCGTACATGGGTGCCTACCCGCCACGCCCTCCAGGTTCCCTGCATTTTGCCCAACGGATCCCCAGATGACTTATTTCCTTAATATAAGCACCTAGAATTACTCTAGCGGATTCCAGGAAGGTCCGAGGGACCTGGGCCGGGTGTCAAACTTTTTACCACCATGAGGTGGTTGTGCGTACATGGGTGCCTACTCGCCACGCCCTCCTGGTTCCTCGCATTTTGCGACACGGACCCTCAGAATCCTTATTTCCTTAATATAAGCACCTAGAATTGCTATAGCGGATTCCAGGAAGGGCCGTGGGACCTGGGCCGGGTGTCAAACTTCTTACAACTTTGAGGTGGTTGTGCGTACATGGGTGCCTACCCGCCACGCCCTCCTGGTTCCCCGCATTTTGCCCCACGGATCCCCAGAGGCTTTATTTCATTAATATTAGCACTTAGAATTGCTCTAGCGGATTCCAGGAAAAGCAGAGGGGCCTGGGCCGTGTGTCAAACTTCTTACCACCATGAGGTGGTTGTGCGTACATTGGTGCCTACCCGCCACGCCCTCCTGGTTCCTCGCATTTTGCCCCACGGATCCCCAGAGGCTTTAATTCCTTAATATAAGCACCAAGAATTGCTATAGCGGATTCCAGGAAGAGCCGAGGGACCTGGGCCGGGTGTCAAACTTCTTACCACCATGAGGTGGTTGCGCGTACATGGGTGCCTACCCGCCACGCCCTCCTGGTTCCCCGCATTTTGCCCCACGGACCGCCAGAGGCCTTAATTCCTTAGTATAAGCACCTAGAATTGCTATAGCGGATTCCAGGAAGAGCCGAGGGACCTGGGCCGTGTGTCAAACTTCTTACCACCATGAGGTGGTTGTGCGTACATGGGTGCCTACCCGCCACGCCCTCCTGGTTCCTCGCATTTTGCCCCACGGACCCCCAGAATCCTTAATTCATTAATATAAGCACCTAGAATTGCTATAGCGGATTCCAGGAAGAGCCGAGGGACCTGGGCCGGGTGTCAAACTACTTACAACCTTGAGGTGGTTGTGCGTACATGGGTGCCTACCCGCCACGCCCTCCAGGTTCCCTGCATTTTGCCCAACGGATCCCCAGATGACTTATTTCCTTAATATAAGCACCTAGAATTACTCTAGCCGATTCCAGGAAGGTCCAAGGGACCTGGGCCGGGAGTCAAACTTCTTACCACCATGGGGTGGTTGTGCGTACACGAGTGCCTACCCGCCACGCCCTCCTGGTTCCTCGCATTTTGCCCCACGGACCCTCAGAATCCTTAATTCCTTAATATAAGCACCTAGAATTGCTATAGCGGATTCCAGGAAGGGCCGTGGGACCTGGGCCGGGTGTCAAACTTCTTACCACCATGAGGTGGTTGCGCGTACATGGGTGCCTACCCGCCACGCCCTCCTGGTTCCCCGCATTTTGCCCCACGGACCGCCAGAGGCCTTAATTCCTTAGTATAAGCACCTAGAATTGCTATAGCGGATTCCAGGAAGAGCCGAGGGACCTGGGCCGTGTGTCAAACTTCTTACCACCATGAGGTGGTTGTGCGTACATGGGTGCCTACCCGCCACGCCCTCCAGGTTCCCTGCATTTTGCCCAACGGATCCCCAGATGACTTATTTCCTTAATATAAGCACCTAGAATTACTCTAGCGGATTCCAGGAAGGTCCGAGTGACCTGGGCCGGGTGTCAAACTTTTTACCACCATGAGGTGGTTGTGCGTACATGGGTGCCTACTCGCCACGCCCTCCTGGTTCCTCGCATTTTGCGACACGGACCCTCAGAATCCTTAATTCCTTAATATAAGCACCTAGAATTGCTATAGCGGATTCCAGGAAGGGCCGTGGGACCTGGGCCGGGTGTCAAACTTCTTACAACTTTGAGGTGGTTGTGCGTACATGGGTGCCTACCCGCCACGCCCTCCTGGTTCCCCGCATTTTGCCCCACGGATCCCCAGAGGCTTTATTTCATTAATATTAGCACTTAGAATTGCTCTAGCGGATTCCAGGAAAAGCAGAGGGGCCTGGGCCGTGTGTCAAACTTCTTACCACCATGAGGTGGTTGTGCGTACATTGGTGCCTACCCGCCACGCCCTCCTGGTTCCTCGCATTTTGCCCCACGGATCCCCAGAGGCTTTAATTCCTTAATATAAGCACCAAGAATTGCTATAGCGGATTCCAGGAAGAGCCGAGGGACCTGGGCCGGGTGTCAAACTTCTTACCACCATGAGGTGGTTGTGCGTACATGGGTGCCTACCCACCACGCCCTCCTGGTTCCTCGCATTTTGCCCCACGGACCCCCAGAATCCTTAATTCCTTAATATAAGCAGCTAGAATTGCTATAGCGGATTCCAGGAAGGGCCGAGGGACCTGGGCCGGGTATCAAACTTCTTACAACCTTGAGGTGGTTGTGCGTACATGGGTGCCTACCGACCACGCCCTCCTGGTTCCCCGCATTTTGCCCCACGGTTCCCCAGAGGCTTTAATTCCTTAATATAAGCACTTAGAATTGCTATAGCGGATTCCAGGAAGAGCCGAGGGACCTGGGCCGGGTGTCAAACTTCTTACCACCATGAGGTGGTTGTGCGTAGATGGGTGCCTACCCGCCACGCCCTCCTGGTTCCCTGCATTTTGCCCCACGGATCCCCAGAGGCCTTATTTCCTTAATATAAGCACCTAGAATTACTCTAGCGGATTCCAGGAAGGTTCGAGGGACCTGGGCCGGGTGTCAAACTTTTTACCACCATGAGGTGGTTGTGCGTACATGGGTGCCTACCCGCCACGCCCTCCTGGTTCCCCGCATTTTGCCCCACGGACGCCCAGAGGCCTTAATTCCTTATTATAAGCACCTAGAATTGCTATAGCGGATTCCAGGAAGAGCCGAGGGACCTGGGCCGGGTGTCAAACTTTTTACCACCTTGAGGTGGTTGTGCGTACATGGGTACCTACCCGCCACGCCCTCCAGGTTCCCTGCATTTTGCCCAACGGACCCTCAGAATCCTTAATTCCTTAATATAAGCAGCTAGAATTGCTATAGCGGATTCCAGGAAGGGCCGTGGGACCTGGGCCGGGTGTCAAACTTCTTACAACTTTGAGGTGGTTGTGCGTACATGGGTGCCTACCGACCACGCCCTCCTGGTTCCCCGCATTTTGCCCCACGGTTCCCCAGAGGCTTTATTTCATTAATATTAGCACTTAGAATTGCTCTAGCGGATTCCAGGAAAAGCCGAGGGGCCTGGGCCGTGTGTCAAACTTCTTACCACCATGAGGTGGTTGCGCGTACATGGGTGCCTACCCGCCACGCCCTCCTGGTTCCCCGCATTTTGCCCCACGGACCCCCAGAGGCCTTAATTCCTTATTATAAGCACCTAGAATTGCTATAGCGGATTCCAGGAAGAGCCGAGGGACCTGGGCCGTGTGTCAAACTTCTTACCACCATGAGGTGGTTGTGCGTACATGGGTGCCTACCCACCACGCCCTCCTGGTTCCTCGCATTTTGCCCCACGGACCCCCAGAATCCTTAATTCCTTAATATAAGCAGCTAGAATTGCTATAGCGGATTCCAGGAAGGGCCGAGGGACCTGGGCCGGGTATCAAACTTCTTACAACCTTGAGGTGGTTGTGCGTACATGGGTGCCTACCGACCACGCCCTCCTGGTTCTTCGCATTTTGCCCCACGGTTCCCCAGAGGCTTTAATTCCTTAATATAAGCACTTAGAATTGCTATAGCGGATTCCAGGAAGAGCCGAGGGACCTGGGCCGGGTGTCAAACTTCTTACCACCATGAGGTGGTTGTGCGTAGATGGGTGCCTACCCGCCACGCCCTCCTGGTTCCCTGCATTTTGCCCCACGGATCCCCAGAGGCCTTATTTCCTTAATATAAGCACCTAGAATTACTCTAGCGGATTCCAGGAAGGTTCGAGGGACCTGGGCCGGGTGTCAAACTTTTTACCACCATGAGGTGGTTGCGCGTACATGGGTGCCTACCCGCCACGCCCTCCTGGTTCCCCGCATTTTGCCCCACGGACGCCCAGTGGCCTTAATTCCTTATTATAAGCACCTAGAATTGCTATAGCGGATTCCAGGAAGAGCCGAGGGACCTGGGCCGGGTGTCAAACTTTTTACCACCTTGAGGTGGTTGTGCGTACATGGGTACCTACCCGCCACGCCCTCCAGGTTCCCTGCATTTTGCCCAACGGACCCTCAGAATCCTTAATTCCTTAATATAAGCACCTAGAATTGCTATAGCGGATTCCAGGAAGGGCCGTGGGACCTGGGCCGGGTGTCAAACTTCTTACAACTTTGAGGTGGTTGTGCGTACATGGGTGCCTACCCGCCACGCCCTCCTGGTTCCCCGCATTTTGCCCCACGGATCCCCAGAAGCTTTATTTCATTAATATTAGCACTTAGAATTGCTCTAGCGGATTCCAGGAAAAGCCGAGGGACCTGGGCCGTGTGTCAAACTTCTTACCACCATGAGGTGGTTGTGCATACATGGGTGCCTACCCGCCACGCCCTCCTGTTTCCCCGCATTTTGCCCCACGGATCCCCAGAGGCCTTAATTCCTTAATATAAGCACCTAGAATTGCTATAGCGGATTCCAGGAAGAGCCGAGGGACCTGGGCCGTGTGTCAAACTTCTTACCACCATGAGGAGGTTGTGCGTACATGGGTGCCTACCCGCCACGCCCTCCTGGTTCCTCGCATTTTGCCCCACGGACCCCCAGAATCCTTAATTCCTTAATATAAGCACCTAGAATTGCTATAGCGGATTCCAGGAAGAGCCGAGGGGCCTGGGCCGGGTTTTAAACTTCTTACCACCATGAGGTGGTTGTGCGTACGTGAGTGCCTACCTCCCACGCCCTTCTCGTTCCCCGCATTTTGCCCCACGGATCCCCAGAGACCTTAATTCCTTAATATAAGCACCTAGAATTGCTATAGCGGATTCCAGGAAGGGCCGAGGGACCTGGGCTGGGTGTCAAACTTCTTACCACTATGAGGTGGTTGTGCGTACATGGGTGCCTACCCGCCACGCCCTCCTGGTTCCCCGCATTTTGCCCCACGGATCCCCAGAGGCTTTATTTCATTAATATTAGCACTTAGAATTGCTCTAGCGGATTCCAGGAAAAGCAGAGGGGCCTGGGCCGTGTGTCAAACTTCTTACCACCATGAGGTGGTTGTGCGTACATTGGTGCCTACCCGCCACGCCCTCCTGGTTCCTCGCATTTTGCCCCACGGATCCCTAGAGGCTTTAATTCCTTAATATAAGCACCAAGAATTGCTATAGCGGATTCCAGGAAGAGCCGAGGGACCTGGGCCGGGTGTCAAACTTCTTACCACCATGAGGTGGTTGCGCGTACATGGGTGCCTACCCGCCACGCCCTCCTGGTTCCCCGCATTTTGCCCCACGGACCGCCAGAGGCCTTAATTCCTTAGTATAAGCACCTAGAATTGCTATAGCGGATTCCAGGAAGAGCCGAGGGACCTGGGCCGTGTGTCAAACTTCTTACCACCATGAGGTGGTTGTGCGTACATGGGTGCCTACCCGCCACGCCCTCCTGGTTCCTCGCATTTTGCCCCACGGACCCCCAGAATCCTTAATTCATTAATATAAGCACCTAGAATTGCTATAGCGGATTCCAGGAAGAGCCGAGGGACCTGGGCCGGGTGTCAAACTTCTTACAACCTTGAGGTGGTTGTGCGTACATGGGTGCCTACCCGCCACGCCCTCCAGGTTCCCTGCATTTTGCCCAACGGATCCCCAGATGACTTATTTCCTTAATATAAGCACCTAGAATTACTCTAGCGGATTCCAGGAAGGTCCGAGGGACCTGGGCCGGGTGTCAAACTTTTTACCACCATGAGGTGGTTGTGCGTACATGGGTGCCTACTCGCCACGCCCTCCTGGTTCCTCGCATTTTGCGACACGGACCCTCAGAATCCTTATTTCCTTAATATAAGCACCTAGAATTGCTATAGCGGATTCCAGGAAGGGCCGTGGGACCTGGGCCGGGTGTCAAACTTCTTACAACTTTGAGGTGGTTGTGCGTACATGGGTGCCTACCCGCCACGCCCTCCTGGTTCCCCGCATTTTGCCCCACGGATCCCCAGAGGCTTTATTTCATTTATATTAGCACTTAGAATTGCTCTAGCGGATTCCAGGAAAAGCAGAGGGGCCTGGGCCGTGTGTCAAACTTCTTACCACCATGAGGTGGTTGTGCGTACATTGGTGCCTACCCGCCACGCCCTCCTGGTTCCTCGCATTTTGCCCCACGGATCCCCAGAGGCTTTAATTCCTTAATATAAGCACCAAGAATTGCTATAGCGGATTCCAGGAAGAGCCGAGGGACCTGGGCCGGGTGTCAAACTTCTTACCACCATGAGGTGGTTGCGCGTACATGGGTGCCTACCCGCCACGCCCTCCTGGTTCCCCGCATTTTGCCCCACGGACCGCCAGAGGCCTTAATTCCTTAGTATAAGCACCTAGAATTGCTATAGCGGATTCCAGGAAGAGCCGAGGGACCTGGGCCGTGTGTCAAACTTCTTACCACCATGAGGTGGTTGTGCGTACATGGGTGCCTACCCGCCACGCCCTCCTGGTTCCTCGCATTTTGCCCCACGGACCCCCAGAATCCTTAATTCATTAATATAAGCACCTAGAATTGCTATAGCGGATTCCAGGAAGAGCCGAGGGACCTGGGCCGGGTGTCAAACTACTTACAACCTTGAGGTGGTTGTGCGTACATGGGTGCCTACCCGCCACGCCCTCCAGGTTCCCTGCATTTTGCCCAACGGATCCCCAGATGACTTATTTCCTTAATATAAGCACCTAGAATTACTCTAGCCGATTCCAGGAAGGTCCAAGGGACCTGGGCCGGGAGTCAAACTTCTTACCACCATGGGGTGGTTGTGCGTACACGAGTGCCTACCCGCCACGCCCTCCTGGTTCCTCGCATTTTGCCCCACGGACCCTCAGAATCCTTAATTCCTTAATATAAGCACCTAGAATTGCTATAGCGGATTCCAGGAAGGGCCGTGGGACCTGGGCCGGGTGTCAAACTTCTTACCACCATGAGGTGGTTGCGCGTACATGGGTGCCTACCCGCCACGCCCTCCTGGTTCCCCGCATTTTGCCCCACGGACCGCCAGAGGCCTTAATTCCTTAGTATAAGCACCTAGAATTGCTATAGCGGATTCCAGGAAGAGCCGAGGGACCTGGGCCGTGTGTCAAACTTCTTACCACCATGAGGTGGTTGTGCGTACATGGGTGCCTACCCGCCACGCCCTCCTGGTTCCTCGCATTTTGCCCCACGGACCCCCAGAATCCTTAATTCATTAATATAAGCACCTAGAATTGCTATAGCGGATTCCAGGAAGAGCTGAGGGACCTGGGCCGGGTGTCAAACTTCTTACAACCTTGAGGTGGTTGTGCGTACATGGGTGCCTACCCGCCACGCCCTCCAGGTTCCCTGCATTTTGCCCAACGGATCCCCAGATGACTTATTTCCTTAATATAAGCACCTAGAATTACTCTAGCGGATTCCAGGAAGGTCCGAGTGACCTGGGCCGGGTGTCAAACTTTTTACCACCATGAGGTGGTTGTGCGTACATGGGTGCCTACTCGCCACGCCCTCCTGGTTCCTCGCATTTTGCGACACGGACCCTCAGAATCCTTAATTCCTTAATATAAGCACCTAGAATTGCTATAGCGGATTCCAGGAAGGGCCGTGGGACCTGGGCCGGGTGTCAAACTTCTTACAACTTTGAGGTGGTTGTGCGTACATGGGTGCCTACCCGCCACGCCCTCCTGGTTCCCCGCATTTTGCCCCACGGATCCCCAGAGGCTTTATTTCATTAATATTAGCACTTAGAATTGCTCTAGCGGATTCCAGGAAAAGCAGAGGGGCCTGGGCCGTGTGTCAAACTTCTTACCACCATGAGGTGGTTGTGCGTACATTGGTGCCTACCCGCCACGCCCTCCTGGTTCCTCGCATTTTGCCCCACGGATCCCCAGAGGCTTTAATTCCTTAATATAAGCACCAAGAATTGCTATAGCGGATTCCAGGAAGAGCCGAGGGACCTGGGCCGGGTGTCAAACTTCTTACCACCATGAGGTGGTTGTGCGTACATGGGTGCCTACCCACCACGCCCTCCTGGTTCCTCGCATTTTGCCCCACGGATCCCCAGAGGCTTTAATTCCTTAATATAAGCACCAAGAATTGCTATAGCGGATTCCAGGAAGAGCCGAGGGACCTGGGCCGGGTGTCAAACTTCTTACCACCATGAGGTGGTTGCGCGTACATGGGTGCCTACCCGCCACGCCCTCCTGGTTCCCCGCATTTTGCCCCACGGACCGCCAGAGGCCTTAATTCCTTAGTATAAGCACCTAGAATTGCTATAGCGGATTCCAGGAAGAGCCGAGGGACCTGGGCCGTGTGTCAAACTTCTTACCACCATGAGGTGGTTGTGCGTACATGGGTGCCTACCCGCCACGCCCTCCTGGTTCCTCGCATTTTGCCCCACGGACCCCCAGAATCCTTAATTCATTAATATAAGCACCTAGAATTGCTATAGCGGATTCCAGGAAGAGCCGAGGGACCTGGGCCGGGTGTCAAACTACTTACAACCTTGAGGTGGTTGTGCGTACATGGGTGCCTACCCGCCACGCCCTCCAGGTTCCCTGCATTTTGCCCAACGGATCCCCAGATGACTTATTTCCTTAATATAAGCACCTAGAATTACTCTAGCCGATTCCAGGAAGGTCCAAGGGACCTGGGCCGGGAGTCAAACTTCTTACCACCATGGGGTGGTTGTGCGTACACGAGTGCCTACCCGCCACGCCCTCCTGGTTCCTCGCATTTTGCCCCACGGACCCTCAGAATCCTTAATTCCTTAATATAAGCACCTAGAATTGCTATAGCGGATTCCAGGAAGGGCCGTGGGACCTGGGCCGGGTGTCAAACTTCTTACCACCATGAGGTGGTTGCGCGTACATGGGTGCCTACCCGCCACGCCCTCCTGGTTCCCCGCATTTTGCCCCACGGACCGCCAGAGGCCTTAATTCCTTAGTATAAGCACCTAGAATTGCTATAGCGGATTCCAGGAAGAGCCGAGGGACCTGGGCCGTGTGTCAAACTTCTTACCACCATGAGGTGGTTGTGCGTACATGGGTGCCTACCCGCCACGCCCTCCTGGTTCCTCGCATTTTGCCCCACGGACCCCCAGAATCCTTAATTCATTAATATAAGCACCTAGAATTGCTATAGCGGATTCCAGGAAGAGCTGAGGGACCTGGGCCGGGTGTCAAACTTCTTACAACCTTGAGGTGGTTGTGCGTACATGGGTGCCTACCCGCCACGCCCTCCAGGTTCCCTGCATTTTGCCCAACGGATCCCCAGATGACTTATTTCCTTAATATAAGCACCTAGAATTACTCTAGCGGATTCCAGGAAGGTCCGAGTGACCTGGGCCGGGTGTCAAACTTTTTACCACCATGAGGTGGTTGTGCGTACATGGGTGCCTACTCGCCACGCCCTCCTGGTTCCTCGCATTTTGCGACACGGACCCTCAGAATCCTTAATTCCTTAATATAAGCACCTAGAATTGCTATAGCGGATTCCAGGAAGGGCCGTGGGACCTGGGCCGGGTGTCAAACTTCTTACAACTTTGAGGTGGTTGTGCGTACATGGGTGCCTACCCGCCACGCCCTCCTGGTTCCCCGCATTTTGCCCCACGGATCCCCAGAGGCTTTATTTCATTAATATTAGCACTTAGAATTGCTCTAGCGGATTCCAGGAAAAGCAGAGGGGCCTGGGCCGTGTGTCAAACTTCTTACCACCATGAGGTGGTTGTGCGTACATTGGTGCCTACCCGCCACGCCCTCCTGGTTCCTCGCATTTTGCCCCACGGATCCCCAGAGGCTTTAATTCCTTAATATAAGCACCAAGAATTGCTATAGCGGATTCCAGGAAGAGCCGAGGGACCTGGGCCGGGTGTCAAACTTCTTACCACCATGAGGTGGTTGTGCGTACATGGGTGCCTACCCACCACGCCCTCCTGGTTCCTCGCATTTTGCCCCACGGACCCCCAGAATCCTTAATTCCTTAATATAAGCAGCTAGAATTGCTATAGCGGATTCCAGGAAGGGCCGAGGGACCTGGGCCGGGTATCAAACTTCTTACAACCTTGAGGTGGTTGTGCGTACATGGGTGCCTACCGACCACGCCCTCCTGGTTCCCCGCATTTTGCCCCACGGTTCCCCAGAGGCTTTAATTCCTTAATATAAGCACTTAGAATTGCTATAGCGGATTCCAGGAAGAGCCGAGGGACCTGGGCCGGGTGTCAAACTTCTTACCACCATGAGGTGGTTGTGCGTAGATGGGTGCCTACCCGCCACGCCCTCCTGGTTCCCTGCATTTTGCCCCACGGATCCCCAGAGGCCTTATTTCCTTAATATAAGCACCTAGAATTACTCTAGCGGATTCCAGGAAGGTTCGAGGGACCTGGGCCGGGTGTCAAACTTTTTACCACCATGAGGTGGTTGTGCGTACATGGGTGCCTACCCGCCACGCCCTCCTGGTTCCCCGCATTTTGCCCCACGGACGCCCAGAGGCCTTAATTCCTTATTATAAGCACCTAGAATTGCTATAGCGGATTCCAGGAAGAGCCGAGGGACCTGGGCCGGGTGTCAAACTTTTTACCACCTTGAGGTGGTTGTGCGTACATGGGTACCTACCCGCCACGCCCTCCAGGTTCCCTGCATTTTGCCCAACGGACCCTCAGAATCCTTAATTCCTTAATATAAGCAGCTAGAATTGCTATAGCGGATTCCAGGAAGGGCCGTGGGACCTGGGCCGGGTGTCAAACTTCTTACAACTTTGAGGTGGTTGTGCGTACATGGGTGCCTACCGACCACGCCCTCCTGGTTCCCCGCATTTTGCCCCACGGTTCCCCAGAGGCTTTATTTCATTAATATTAGCACTTAGAATTGCTCTAGCGGATTCCAGGAAAAGCCGAGGGGCCTGGGCCGTGTGTCAAACTTCTTACCACCATGAGGTGGTTGCGCGTACATGGGTGCCTACCCGCCACGCCCTCCTGGTTCCCCGCATTTTGCCCCACGGACCCCCAGAGGCCTTAATTCCTTATTATAAGCACCTAGAATTGCTATAGCGGATTCCAGGAAGAGCCGAGGGACCTGGGCCGTGTGTCAAACTTCTTACCACCATGAGGTGGTTGTGCGTACATGGGTGCCTACCCACCACGCCCTCCTGGTTCCTCGCATTTTGCCCCACGGACCCCCAGAATCCTTAATTCCTTAATATAAGCAGCTAGAATTGCTATAGCGGATTCCAGGAAGGGCCGAGGGACCTGGGCCGGGTATCAAACTTCTTACAACCTTGAGGTGGTTGTGCGTACATGGGTGCCTACCGACCACGCCCTCCTGGTTCTTCGCATTTTGCCCCACGGTTCCCCAGAGGCTTTAATTCCTTAATATAAGCACTTAGAATTGCTATAGCGGATTCCAGGAAGAGCCGAGGGACCTGGGCCGGGTGTCAAACTTCTTACCACCATGAGGTGGTTGTGCGTAGATGGGTGCCTACCCGCCACGCCCTCCTGGTTCCCTGCATTTTGCCCCACGGATCCCCAGAGGCCTTATTTCCTTAATATAAGCACCTAGAATTACTCTAGCGGATTCCAGGAAGGTTCGAGGGACCTGGGCCGGGTGTCAAACTTTTTACCACCATGAGGTGGTTGCGCGTACATGGGTGCCTACCCGCCACGCCCTCCTGGTTCCCCGCATTTTGCCCCACGGACGCCCAGTGGCCTTAATTCCTTATTATAAGCACCTAGAATTGCTATAGCGGATTCCAGGAAGAGCCGAGGGACCTGGGCCGGGTGTCAAACTTTTTACCACCTTGAGGTGGTTGTGCGTACATGGGTACCTACCCGCCACGCCCTCCAGGTTCCCTGCATTTTGCCCAACGGACCCTCAGAATCCTTAATTCCTTAATATAAGCACCTAGAATTGCTATAGCGGATTCCAGGAAGGGCCGTGGGACCTGGGCCGGGTGTCAAACTTCTTACAACTTTGAGGTGGTTGTGCGTACATGGGTGCCTACCCGCCACGCCCTCCTGGTTCCCCGCATTTTGCCCCACGGATCCCCAGAAGCTTTATTTCATTAATATTAGCACTTAGAATTGCTCTAGCGGATTCCAGGAAAAGCCGAGGGACCTGGGCCGTGTGTCAAACTTCTTACCACCATGAGGTGGTTGTGCATACATGGGTGCCTACCCGCCACGCCCTCCTGTTTCCCCGCATTTTGCCCCACGGATCCCCAGAGGCCTTAATTCCTTAATATAAGCACCTAGAATTGCTATAGCGGATTCCAGGAAGAGCCGAGGGACCTGGGCCGTGTGTCAAACTTCTTACCACCATGAGGAGGTTGTGCGTACATGGGTGCCTACCCGCCACGCCCTCCTGGTTCCTCGCATTTTGCCCCACGGACCCCCAGAATCCTTAATTCCTTAATATAAGCACCTAGAATTGCTATAGCGGATTCCAGGAAGAGCCGAGGGGCCTGGGCCGGGTTTTAAACTTCTTACCACCATGAGGTGGTTGTGCGTACGTGAGTGCCTACCTCCCACGCCCTTCTCGTTCCCCGCATTTTGCCCCACGGATCCCCAGAGACCTTAATTCCTTAATATAAGCACCTAGAATTGCTATAGCGGATTCCAGGAAGGGCCGAGGGACCTGGGCTGGGTGTCAAACTTCTTACCACTATGAGGTGGTTGTGCGTACATGGGTGCCTACCTGCCACGCCCTCCTGGTTCCCCGCATTTTGCCCCACGGATCCCCAGATGCCTTATTTCCTTAATATAAGCACCTAGAATTACTCTAGCGGATTCCAGGAAGGTCCGAGGGACCTGGGCCGGGTGTCAAACTTTTTACCACCATGAGGTGGTTGTGCGTACATGGGTGCCTACTCGCCACGCCCTCCTGGTTCCTCGCATTTTGCGACACGGACCCTCAGAATCCTTAATTCCTTAATATAAGCACCTAGAATTGCTATAGCGGATTCCAGGAAGGGCCGTGGGACCTGGGCCGGGTGTCAAACTTCTTACAACTTTGAGGTGGTTGTGCGTACATGGGTGCCTACCCGCCACGCCCTCCTGGTTCCCCGCATTTTGCCCCACGGATCCCCAGAGGCTTTATTTCATTAATATTAGCACTTAGAATTGCTCTAGCGGATTCCAGGAAAAGCAGAGGGGCCTGGGCCGTGTGTCAAACTTCTTACCACCATGAGGTGGTTGTGCGTACATTGGTGCCTACCCGCCACGCCCTCCTGGTTCCTCGCATTTTGCCCCACGGATCCCTAGAGGCTTTAATTCCTTAATATAAGCACCAAGAATTGCTATAGCGGATTCCAGGAAGAGCCGAGGGACCTGGGCCGGGTGTCAAACTTCTTACCACCATGAGGTGGTTGCGCGTACATGGGTGCCTACCCGCCACGCCCTCCTGGTTCCCCGCATTTTGCCCCACGGACCGCCAGAGGCCTTAATTCCTTAGTATAAGCACCTAGAATTGCTATAGCGGATTCCAGGAAGAGCCGAGGGACCTGGGCCGTGTGTCAAACTTCTTACCACCATGAGGTGGTTGTGCGTACATGGGTGCCTACCCGCCACGCCCTCCTGGTTCCTCGCATTTTGCCCCACGGACCCCCAGAATCCTTAATTCATTAATATAAGCACCTAGAATTGCTATAGCGGATTCCAGGAAGAGCCGAGGGACCTGGACCGGGTGTCAAACTTCTTACAACCTTGAGGTGGTTGTGCGTACATGGGTGCCTACCCGCCACGCCCTCCAGGTTCCCTGCATTTTGCCCAACGGATCCCCAGATGACTTATTTCCTTAATATAAGCACCTAGAATTACTCTAGCGGATTCCAGGAAGGTCCGAGGGACCTGGGCCGGGTGTCAAACTTTTTACCACCATGAGGTGGTTGTGCGTACATGGGTGCCTACTCGCCACGCCCTCCTGGTTCCTCGCATTTTGCGACACGGACCCTCAGAATCCTTAATTCCTTAATATAAGCACCTAGAATTGCTATAGCGGATTCCAGGAAGGGCCGTGGGACCTGGGCCGGGTGTCAAACTTCTTACAACTTTGAGGTGGTTGTGCGTACATGGGTGCCTACCCGCCACGCCCTCCTGGTTCCCCGCATTTTGCCCCACGGATCCCCAGAGGCTTTATTTCATTAATATTAGCACTTAGAATTGCTCTAGCGGATTCCAGGAAAAGCAGAGGGGCCTGGGCCGTGTGTCAAACTTCTTACCACCATGAGGTGGTTGTGCGTACATTGGTGCCTACCCGCCACGCCCTCCTGGTTCCTCGCATTTTGCCCCACGGATCCCCAGAGGCTTTAATTCCTTAATATAAGCACCAAGAATTGCTATAGCGGATTCCAGGAAGAGCCGAGGGACCTGGGCCGGGTGTCAAACTTCTTACCACCATGAGGTGGTTGCGCGTACATGGGTGCCTACCCGCCACGCCCTCCTGGTTCCCCGCATTTTGCCCCACGGACCGCCAGAGGCCTTAATTCCTTAGTATAAGCACCTAGAATTGCTATAGCGGATTCCAGGAAGAGCCGAGGGACCTGGGCCGTGTGTCAAACTTCTTACCACCATGAGGTGGTTGTGCGTACATGGGTGCCTACCCGCCACGCCCTCCTGGTTCCTCGCATTTTGCCCCACGGACCCCCAGAATCCTTAATTCATTAATATAAGCACCTAGAATTGCTATAGCGGATTCCAGGAAGAGCCGAGGGACCTGGGCCGGGTGTCAAACTACTTACAACCTTGAGGTGGTTGTGCGTACATGGGTGCCTACCCGCCACGCCCTCCAGGTTCCCTGCATTTTGCCCAACGGATCCCCAGATGACTTATTTCCTTAATATAAGCACCTAGAATAACTCTAGCCGATTCCAGGAAGGTCCAAGGGACCTGGGCCGGGAGTCAAACTTCTTACCACCATGGGGTGGTTGTGCGTACACGAGTGCCTACCCGCCACGCCCTCCTGGTTCCTCGCATTTTGCCCCACGGACCCTCAGAATCCTTAATTCCTTAATATAAGCACCTAGAATTGCTATAGCGGATTCCAGGAAGGGCCGTGGGACCTGGGCCGGGTGTCAAACTTCTTACCACCATGAGGTGGTTGCGCGTACATGGGTGCCTACCCGCCACGCCCTCCTGGTTCCCCGCATTTTGCCCCACGGACCGCCAGAGGCCTTAATTCCTTAGTATAAGCACCTAGAATTGCTATAGCGGATTCCAGGAAGAGCCGAGGGACCTGGGCCGTGTGTCAAACTTCTTACCACCATGAGGTGGTTGTGCGTACATGGGTGCCTACCCGCCACGCCCTCCTGGTTCCTCGCATTTTGCCCCACGGACCCCCAGAATCCTTAATTCATTAATATAAGCACCTAGAATTGCTATAGCGGATTCCAGGAAGAGCCGAGGGACCTGGGCCGGGTGTCAAACTTCTTACAACCTTGAGGTGGTTGTGCGTACATGGGTGCCTACCCGCCACGCCCTCCAGGTTCCCTGCATTTTGCCCAACGGATCCCCAGATGACTTATTTCCTTAATATAAGCACCTAGAATTACTCTAGCGGATTCCAGGAAGGTCCGAGGGACCTGGGCCGGGTGTCAAACTTTTTACCACCATGAGGTGGTTGTGCGTACATGGGTGCCTACTCGCCACGCCCTCCTGGTTCCTCGCATTTTGCGACACGGACCCTCAGAATCCTTAATTCCTTAATATAAGCACCTAGAATTGCTATAGCGGATTCCAGGAAGGGCCGTGGGACCTGGGCCGGGTGTCAAACTTCTTACAACTTTGAGGTGGTTGTGCGTACATGGGTGCCTACCCGCCACGCCCTCCTGGTTCCCCGCATTTTGCCCCACGGATCCCCAGAGGCTTTATTTCATTAATATTAGCACTTAGAATTGCTCTAGCGGATTCCAGGAAAAGCAGAGGGGCCTGGGCCGTGTGTCAAACTTCTTACCACCATGAGGTGGTTGTGCGTACATTGGTGCCTACCCGCCACGCCCTCCTGGTTCCTCGCATTTTGCCCCACGGATCCCCAGAGGCTTTAATTCCTTAATATAAGCACCAAGAATTGCTATAGCGGATTCCAGGAAGAGCCGAGGGACCTGGGCCGGGTGTCAAACTTTTTACCACCATGAGGTGGTTGCGCGTACATGGGTGCCTACCCGCCACGCCCTCCTGGTTCCCCGCATTTTGCCCCACGGACCGCCAGAGGCCTTAATTCCTTAGTATAAGCACCTAGAATTGCTATAGCGGATTCCAGGAAGAGCCGAGGGACCTGGGCCGTGTGTCAAACTTCTTACCACCATGAGGTGGTTGTGCGTACATGGGTGCCTACCCGCCACGCCCTCCTGGTTCCTCGCATTTTGCCCCACGGACCCCCAGAATCCTTAATTCATTAATATAAGCACCTAGAATTGCTATAGCGGATTCCAGGAAGAGCCGAGGGACCTGGGCCGGGTGTCAAACTACTTACAACCTTGAGGTGGTTGTGCGTACATGGGTGCCTACCCGCCACGCCCTCCAGGTTCCCTGCATTTTGCCCAACGGATCCCCAGATGACTTATTTCCTTAATATAAGCACCTAGAATTACTCTAGCCGATTCCAGGAAGGTCCAAGGGACCTGGGCCGGGAGTCAAACTTCTTACCACCATGGGGTGGTTGTGCGTACACGAGTGCCTACCCGCCACGCCCTCCTGGTTCCTCGCATTTTGCCCCACGGACCCTCAGAATCCTTAATTCCTTAATATAAGCACCTAGAATTGCTATAGCGGATTCCAGGAAGGGCCGTGGGACCTGGGCCGGGTGTCAAACTTCTTACAACTTTGAGGTGGTTGTGCGTACATGGGTGCCTACCCGCCACGCCCTCCTGGTTCCCCGCATTTTGCCCCACGGATCCCCAGAAGCTTTATTTCATTAATATTAGCACTTAGAATTGCTCTAGCGGATTCCAGGAAAAGCCGAGGGACCTGGGCCGTGTGTCAAACTTCTTACCACCATGAGGTGGTTGTGCATACATGGGTGCCTACCCGCCACGCCCTCCTGTTTCCCCGCATTTTGCCCCACGGATCCCCAGAGGCCTTAATTCCTTAATATAAGCACCTAGAATTGCTATAGCGGATTCCAGGAAGAGCCGAGGGACCTGGGCCGTGTGTCAAACTTCTTACCACCATGAGGAGGTTGTGCGTACATGGGTGCCTACCCGCCACGCCCTCCTGGTTCCTCGCATTTTGCCCCACGGACCCCCAGAATCCTTAATTCCTTAATATAAGCACCTAGAATTGCTATAGCGGATTCCAGGAAGAGCCGAGGGGCCTGGGCCGGGTTTTAAACTTCTTACCACCATGAGGTGGTTGTGCGTACGTGAGTGCCTACCTCCCACGCCCTTCTCGTTCCCCGCATTTTGCCCCACGGATCCCCAGAGACCTTAATTCCTTAATATAAGCACCTAGAATTGCTATAGCGGATTCCAGGAAGGGCCGAGGGACCTGGGCTGGGTGTCAAACTTCTTACCACTATGAGGTGGTTGTGCGTACATGGGTGCCTACCCGCCACGCCCTCCTGGTTCCCCGCATTTTGCCCCACGGATCCCCAGATGCCTTATTTCCTTAATATAAGCACCTAGAATTACTCTAGCGGATTCCAGGAAGGTCCGAGGGACCTGGGCCGGGTGCCAAACTTTTTACCACCATGAGGTGGTTGTGCGTACATGGGTGCCTACACGCCACGCCCTTCTGGTTCCTCGCATTTTGCGACACGGACCCTCAGAATCCTTAATTCCTTAATATAAGCACCTAGAATTGCTATAGCGGATTCCAGGAAGGGCCGTGGGACCTGGGCCGGGTGTCAAACTTCTTACAACTTTGAGGTGGTTGTGCGTACATGGGTGCCTACCCGCCACGCCCTCCTGGTTCCCCGCATTTTGCCCCACGGATCCCCAGAGGCTTTATTTCATTAATATTAGCACTTAGAATTGCTCTAGCGGATTCCAGGAAAAGCAGAGGGGCCTGGGCCGTGTGTCAAACTTCTTACCACCATGAGGTGGTTGTGCGTACATTGGTGCCTACCCGCCACGCCCTCCTGGTTCCTCGCATTTTGCCCCACGGATCCCCAGAGGCTTTAATTCCTTAATATAAGCACCAAGAATTGCTATAGCGGATTCCAGGAAGAGCCGAGGGACCTGGGCCGGGTGTCAAACTTCTTACCACCATGAGGTGGTTGCGCGTACATGGGTGCCTACCCGCCACGCCCTCCTGGTTCCCCGCATTTTGCCCCACGGACCGCCAGAGGCCTTAATTCCTTAGTATAAGCACCTAGAATTGCTATAGCGGATTCCAGGAAGAGCCGAGGGACCTGGGCCGTGTGTCAAACTTCTTACCACCATGAGGTGGTTGTGCGTACATGGGTGCCTACCCGCCACGCCCTCCTGGTTCCTCGCATTTTGCCCCACGGACCCCCAGAATCCTTAATTCATTAATAAAAGCACCTAGAATTGCTATAGCGGATTCCAGGAAGAGCCGAGGGACCTGGGCCGGGTGTCAAACTTCTTACAACCTTGAGGTGGTTGTGCGTACATGGGTGCCTACCCGCCACGCCCTCCAGGTTCCCTGCATTTTGCCCAACGGATCCCCAGATGACTTATTTCCTTAATATAAGCACCTAGAATTACTCTAGCCGATTCCAGGAAGGTCCAAGGGACCTGGGCCGGGAGTCAAACTTCTTACCACCATGGGGTGGTTGTGCGTACACGAGTGCCTTCCCGCCACGCCCTCCTGGTTCCCCGCATTTTGCCCCACGGACCCCCAGAGGCCTTAATTCCTTATTATAAGCACCTAGAATTGCTATAGCGGATTCCAGGAAGAGCCGAGGGACCTGGGCCGGGTGTCAAACTTCTTACCACCATGAAGTGGTTGTGCGTACATGGGTGTCTACCCGCCACGCCCTTCTGGTTTCCCGCATTTTGCCCCACGGACCCCCAGAGGCCTTAATTCCTTATTAGATGCACCTAGAATTGCTATAGCGGATTCCAGGAAGAGCCGAGGGACCTGGGCCGGGTGTCAAACTTTTTACCACCATGAGGTGGTTGTGCGTACATGGGTGCCTACCCGCCACGCCCTCCTGGTTTCCCGCATTTTGCCCCACGAACCCCCAGAATCCTTAATTCCTTAATATAAGCACCTAGAATTGCTATAGCGGATTCCAGGAAGAGCCGAGGGACCTGGGCCGTGTGTCAAACTTTTGACCACCATGAGGTGGTTGTGCGTACATGGGTGCCTACCCGCCACGCCCTCCTGGTTCCTCGCATTTTGCCCCACGGACCCCCAGAATCCTTAATTCATTAATATAAGCACCTAGAATTGCTATAGCGGATTCCAGGAAGAGCCGAGGGACCTGGGCCGGGTGTCAAACTTCTTACAACCTTGAGGTGGTTGTGCGTACATGGGTGCCTACCCGCCACGCCCTCCAGGTTCCCTGCATTTTGCCCAACGGATCCCCAGATGACTTATTTCCTTAATATAAGCACCTAGAATTACTCTAGCCGATTCCAGGAAGGTCCAAGGGACCTGGGCCGGGAGTCAAACTTCTTACCACCATGGGGTGGTTGTGCGTACACGAGTGCCTTCCCGCCACGCCCTCCTGGTTCCCCGCATTTTGCCCCACGGACCCCCAGAGGCCTTAATTCCTTATTATAAGCACCTAGAATTGCTATAGCGGATTCCAGGAAGAGCCGAGGGACCTGGGCCGGGTGTCAAACTTCTTACCACCATGAAGTGGTTGTGCGTACATGGGTGCCTACCCGCCACGCCCTTCTGGTTTCCCGCATTTTGCCCCACGGACCCCCAGAGGCCTTAATTCCTTATTAGAAGCACCTAGAATTGCTATAGCGGATTCCAGGAAGAGCCGAGGGACCTGGGCCGGGTGTCAAACTTTTTACCACCATGAGGTGGTTGTGCGTACATGGGTGCCTACCCGCCACGCCCTCCTGGTTTCCCGCATTTTGCCCCACGAACCCCCAGAATCCTTAATTCCTTAATATAAGCACCTAGAATTGCTATAGCGGATACCAGGAAGAGCCGAGGGACCAGGGCCGGGTGTCAAACTTCTTACCACCATGAGGTGGTTGTGCGTACGTGAGTGCCTACCACCCACGCCCTTCTCGTTCCTCGCATTTTGCCCCACGGACCCTCAGAATCCTTAATTCCTTAATATAAGCAGCTAGAATTGCTATAGCGGATTCCAGGAAGAGCCGAGGGACCTGGGCCGGGTGTCAAACTTCTTACCACCATGAGGTGGTTGCGCGTACATGGGTGCTTACCCGCCACGCCCTCCTGGTTCCCCGCATTTTGCCCCACGGATCCCCAGAAGCTTTATTTCATTAATATTAGCACTTAGAATTGCTCTAGCGGATTCCAGGAAAAGCCGAGGGACCTGGGCCGTGTGTCAAACTTCTTACCACCATGAGGTGGTTGTGCATACATGGGTGCCTACCCGCCACGCCCTCCTGTTTCCCCGCATTTTGCCCCACGGATCCCCAGATGCCTTATTTCCTTAATATAAGCACCTAGAATTACTCTAGCGGATTCCAGGAAGGTCCGAGGGACCTGGGCCGGGTGCCAAACTTTTTACCACCATGAGGTGGTTGTGCGTACATGGGTGCCTACACGCCACGCCCTTCTGGTTCCTCGCATTTTGCGACACGGACCCTCAGAATCCTTAATTCCTTAATATAAGCACCTAGAATTGCTATAGCGGATTCCAGGAAGGGCCGTGGGACCTGGGCCGGGTGTCAAACTTCTTACAACTTTGAGGTGGTTGTGCGTACATGGGTGCCTACCCGCCACGCCCTCCTGGTTCCCCGCATTTTGCCCCACGGATCCCCAGAGGCTTTATTTCATTAATATTAGCACTTAGAATTGCTCTAGCGGATTCCAGGAAAAGCAGAGGGGCCTGGGCCGTGTGTCAAACTTCTTACCACCATGAGGTGGTTGTGCGTACATTGGTGCCTACCCGCCACGCCCTCCTGGTTCCTCGCATTTTGCCCCACGGATCCCCAGAGGCTTTAATTCCTTAATATAAGCACCAAGAATTGCTATAGCGGATTCCAGGAAGAGCCGAGGGACCTGGGCCGGGTGTCAAACTTCTTACCACCATGAGGTGGTTGCGCGTACATGGGTGCCTACCCGCCACGCCCTCCTGGTTCCCCGCATTTTGCCCCACGGACCGCCAGAGGCCTTAATTCCTTAGTATAAGCACCTAGAATTGCTATAGCGGATTCCAGGAAGAGCCGAGGGACCTGGGCCGTGTGTCAAACTTCTTACCACCATGAGGTGGTTGTGCGTACATGGGTGCCTACCCGCCACGCCCTCCTGGTTCCTCGCATTTTGCCCCACGGACCCCCAGAATCCTTAATTCATTAATAAAAGCACCTAGAATTGCTATAGCGGATTCCAGGAAGAGCCGAGGGACCTGGGCCGGGTGTCAAACTTCTTACAACCTTGAGGTGGTTGTGCGTACATGGGTGCCTACCCGCCACGCCCTCCAGGTTCCCTGCATTTTGCCCAACGGATCCCCAGATGACTTATTTCCTTAATATAAGCACCTAGAATTACTCTAGCCGATTCCAGGAAGGTCCAAGGGACCTGGGCCGGGAGTCAAACTTCTTACCACCATGGGGTGGTTGTGCGTACACGAGTGCCTTCCCGCCACGCCCTCCTGGTTCCCCGCATTTTGCCCCACGGACCCCCAGAGGCCTTAATTCCTTATTATAAGCACCTAGAATTGCTATAGCGGATTCCAGGAAGAGCCGAGGGACCTGGGCCGGGTGTCAAACTTCTTACCACCATGAAGTGGTTGTGCGTACATGGGTGCCTACCCGCCACGCCCTTCTGGTTTCCCGCATTTTGCCCCACGGACCCCCAGAGGCCTTAATTCCTTATTAGAAGCACCTAGAATTGCTATAGCGGATTCCAGGAAGAGCCGAGGGACCTGGGCCGGGTGTCAAACTTTTTACCACCATGAGGTGGTTGTGCGTACATGGGTGCCTACCCGCCACGCCCTCCTGGTTTCCCGCATTTTGCCCCACGAACCCCCAGAATCCTTAATTCCTTAATATAAGCACCTAGAATTGCTATAGCGGATTCCAGGAAGAGCCGAGGGACCTGGGCCGTGTGTCAAACTTTTTACCACCATGAGGTGGTTGTGCGTACATGGGTGCCTACCCGCCACGCCCTCCTGGTTCCTCGCATTTTGCCCCACGGACCCCCAGAATCCTTAATTCATTAATATAAGCACCTAGAATTGCTATAGCGGATTCCAGGAAGAGCCGAGGGACCTGGGCCGGGTGTCAAACTTCTTACAACCTTGAGGTGGTTGTGCGTACATGGGTGCCTACCCGCCACGCCCTCCAGGTTCCCTGCATTTTGCCCAACGGATCCCCAGATGACTTATTTCCTTAATATAAGCACCTAGAATTACTCTAGCCGATTCCAGGAAGGTCCAAGGGACCTGGGCCGGGAGTCAAACTTCTTACCACCATGGGGTGGTTGTGCGTACACGAGTGCCTTCCCGCCACGCCCTCCTGGTTCCCCGCATTTTGCCCCACGGACCCCCAGAGGCCTTAATTCCTTATTATAAGCACCTAGAATTGCTATAGCGGATTCCAGGAAGAGCCGAGGGACCTGGGCCGGGTGTCAAACTTCTTACCACCATGAAGTGGTTGTGCGTACATGGGTGCCTACCCGCCACGCCCTTCTGGTTTCCCGCATTTTGCCCCACGGACCCCCAGAGGCCTTAATTCCTTATTAGAAGCACCTAGAATTGCTATAGCGGATTCCAGGAAGAGCCGAGGGACCTGGGCCGGGTGTCAAACTTTTTACCACCATGAGGTGGTTGTGCGTACATGGGTGCCTACCCGCCACGCCCTCCTGGTTTCCCGCATTTTGCCCCACGAACCCCCAGAATCCTTAATTCCTTAATATAAGCACCTAGAATTGCTATAGCGGATACCAGGAAGAGCCGAGGGACCAGGGCCGGGTGTCAAACTTCTTACCACCATGAGGTGGTTGTGCGTACGTGAGTGCCTACCACCCACGCCCTTCTCGTTCCTCGCATTTTGCCCCACGGACCCTCAGAATCCTTAATTCCTTAATATAAGCAGCTAGAATTGCTATAGCGGATTCCAGGAAGAGCCGAGGGACCTGGGCCGGGTGTCAAACTTCTTACCACCATGAGGTGGTTGCGCGTACATGGGTGCTTACCCGCCACGCCCTCCTGGTTCCCCGCATTTTGCCCCACGGATCCCCAGAAGCTTTATTTCATTAATATTAGCACTTAGAATTGCTCTAGCGGATTCCAGGAAAAGCCGAGGGACCTGGGCCGTGTGTCAAACTTCTTACCACCATGAGGTGGTTGTGCATACATGGGTGCCTACCCGCCACGCCCTCCTGTTTCCCCGCATTTTGCCACATGGATCCCCAGAAGCCTTAATTCCTTAATATAAGCACCTAGAATTGCTATAGCGGATTCCAGGAAGAGCCGAGGGACCTGGGCCGGGTGTCAAACTTCTTACCACCATGAGGTGGTTGCGCGTACATGGGTGCCTACCCGCCACGCCCTCCTGGTTCCCCGCATTTTGCCCCACGGACCGCCAGAGGCCTTAATTCCTTAGTATAAGCACCTAGAATTGCTATAGCGGATTCCAGGAAGAGCCGAGGGACCTGGGCCGTGTGTCAAACTTCTTACCACCATGAGGTGGTTGTGCGTACATGGGTGCCTACCCGCCACGCCCTCCAGGTTCCCTGCATTTTGCCCAACGGATCCCCAGATGACTTATTTCCTTAATATAAGCACCTAGAATTACTCTAGCCGATTCCAGGAAGGTCCAAGGGACCTGGGCCGGGAGTCAAACTTCTTACCACCATGGGGTGGTTGTGCGTACACGAGTGCCTTCCCGCCACGCCCTCCTGGTTCCCCGCATTTTGCCCCACGGACCCCCAGAGGCCTTAATTCCTTATTATAAGCACCTAGAATTGCTATAGCGGATTCCAGGAAGAGCCGAGGGACCTGGGCCGGGTGTCAAACTTCTTACCACCATGAGGTGGTTGTGCGTACGTGGGTGCCTACTACCCACGCCCTTCTCGTTCCCCGCATTTTGCCCCACGGATCCCCAGCGGCCTTAATTCCTTATTATAAGCACCTAGAATTGCTATAGCGGATTCCAGGAAGAGCCGAGGGACCTGGGCAGGGTGTCAAACTTCTTACCACCATGAGGTGATTGTGCGTACATGGGTGCCTACCCGCCACGCCCTCCTGGTTCACCGCATTTTGCCCCACGGATCACCAGAGGCTTTATTTCCTTAATATTAGCCCTTAGAATTGCTCTAGCGGATTCCAGGAAGAGCCGAGGGACCTGGGCCGGGTGTCAAACTTCTTACCACCATGAGGTGGTTGCGCGTACATGGGTGCCTACCCGCCACGCCCTCCTGGTTCCCCGCATTTTGCCCCACGGACCCCCAAAGGCCTTAATTCCTTATTATAAGCACCTAGAATTGCTATAGCGGATTCCAGGAAGAGCCGAGGGACCTGGGCCGGGTGTCAAACTTCTTACCACCATGAGGTGGTTGTGCGTACATGGGCGCCTACCCGCCACGCCCTCCTGGTTCCTCGCATTTTGTCCCACGGACCCCCAGAACCCTTAATTCCTTAATATAAGAACCTAGAATTGCTATAGCGGATTCCAGGAAGAGCCGAGGGACCTGGGCCGAGTGTCAAACTTCTTACCACCATGAGGTGGTTGTGCGTACATGGGTGCCTACCCGCCACGCACTCCTGGTTCCCCGCATTTTGCCCCACGGACCCCCAGAGGCCTTAATTCCTTATTATAAGCACCTAGAATTGCTATAGCGGATTCCAGGAAGAGCCGAAGGATCTGGGCCGGGTGTCAAACTTCTTACCACCATGAGGTGGTTGTGCGTACATGGGTGCCTACCCGCCACGCCCTTCTGGTTCCCTGCATTTTGCACCACGGACCCTCAGAATCCTTAATTCCTTAATATAAGCACCTAGAATTGCTATAGCGGATTCCAGGAAGGGCCGAGGGACCTGGGCCGGGTGTCAAACTTCTTACAACCTTGAGGTGGTTGTGCGTACATGGGTGCCTACCGACCACGCCCTCCTGGTTCCCCGCATTTTGCCCCACGGACCCCCCAGAATCCTTAATTCCTTAATATAAGCACCTTGAATTGCTATAGCGGATTCCAGGAAGAGCCGAGGGACCTGGGCAGGGTGTCAAACTTCTTACAACCATGAGGTGGTTGTGCGTACATGGGTGCCTACCCGCCACGCCCTCCTCGTTTCCCGCATTTTGCCCCACGGATCCCCAGAGGCCTTAATTCCTTAACATAAGCACTTAGAATTGCTATAGCGGATTCCAGGAAGAGCCGAGGGACCAGGGCAGGGTGTCAAACTTCTTACCACCATGAGGTGATTGTGCGTACATGGGTGCCTACCCGCCACGCCCTCCTGGTTCCCCGCAATTTGCCCCACGGATCCCCCGAGGCTTTATTTCCTTAATATTAGCCCTTAGAATTGCTCTAGCGGATTCCAGGAAGAGCCGAGGGACCTGGGCCGGGTGTCAAACTTCTTACCACCATGAGGTGGTTGCGCGTACATGGGTGCCTACCCGCCACGCCCTCCTGGTTCCCCGCATTTTGCCCCACGGACCCCCAGAGGCCTTATTTCCTTAATATTAGCCCTTAGAATTGCTCTAGCGGATTCCAGGAAGAGCCGAGGGACCTGGGCCGGGTGTCAAACTTCTTACCACCATGAGGTGGTTGCGCGTACATGGGTGCCTACCCGCCACGCCCTCCTGGTTCCCCGCATTTTGCCCCACGGACCCCCAGAGGCCTTAATTCCTTATTATAAGCACCTAGAATTGCTATAGCGGATTCCAGGAAGAGCCGAGGGACCTGGGCCGGGTGTCAAACTTCTTACCACCATGAGGTGGTTGTGCGTACATGGGCGCCTACCCGCCACGCCCTCCTGGTTCCTCGCATTTTGTCCCACGGACCCCCAGAATCCTTAATTCCTTAATATAAGAACCTAGAATTGCTATAGCGGATTCCAGGAAGAGCCGAGGGACCTGGGCCGGGTGTCAAACTTCTTACCACCATGAGGTGGTTGCGCGTACATGGGTGCCTACCCGCCACGCCCTCCTGGTTTCCCGCATTTTGCCCCACGGATCCCCAGAGGCCTTAATTCCTTAACATAAGCACTTAGAATTGCAATAGCAGATTCCAGGAAGAGCCGAGGGACCTGGGCCGGGTGTCAAACTTCTTACCACCATGAGGTGGTTGCGCGTACATGGGTGCCTTCCCGCCACGCCCTCCTGGTTCCCCGCATTTTGCCCCACGGACCCCCAGAGGCCTTAATTCCTTATTATAAGCACCTAGAATTGCTATAGCGGATTCCAGGAAGAGCCGAGGGACCTGGGCCGGGTGTCAAACTTCTTACCACCATGAGGTGGTTGTGCGTACATGGGCGCCTACCCGCCACGCCCTCCTGGTTCCTCGCATTTTGTCCCACGGACCCCCAGAATCCTTAATTCCTTAATATAACAACCTAGAAATGCTATAGCGGATTCCAGGAAGAGCCGAGGGACCTGGGCCGGGTGTCAAACTTCTTACCACCATGAGGTGGTTGCGCGTACATGGGTGCCTACCCGCCACGCCCTCCTGGTTTCCCGCATTTTGCCCCACGAACCCCCAGAATCCTTAATTCCTTAATATAAGCACCTAGAATTGCTATAGCGGATTCCAGGAAGAGCCGAGGGAACTGGGCCGGGTGTCAAACTTCTTACCACCATGAGGTGGTTGTGCGTACGTGGGTGCCTACCACCCACGCCCTTTTCGTTCCCCGCATTTTGCCCCACGGATCCCCAGCGGCCTTAATTCCTTATTATAAGCACCTAGATTTGCTATAGCGGATTCCAGGAAGAGCCGAGGGACCTGGGCAGGGTGTCAAACTTCTTACCACCATGAGGTGGTTGCGCGTACATGGGTGCCTACCCGCCACGCCCTCCTGGTTCCCCGCATTTTGCCCCACGGACCCCCAGAGGCCTTAATTCCTTATTATAAGCACCTAGAATTGCTATAGCGGATTCCAGGAAGAGCCGAGGGACCTGGGCCGTGTGTCAAACTTCTTACCACCATGAGGTGGTTGTGCGTACATGGGTGCCTACCCACCACGCCCTCCTGGTTCCTCGCATTTTGCCCCACAGACCCCCAGAATCCTTAATTCCTTAATATAAGCAGCTAGAATTGCTATAGCGGATTCCAGGAAGGGCCGAGGGACCTGGGCCGGGTATCAAACTTCTTACAACCTTGAGGTGGTTGTGCGTACATGGGTGCCTACCGACCACGCCCTCCTGGTTCCCCGCATTTTGCCCCACGGTTCCCCAGAATCCTTAATTCCTTAATATAAGCACCTAGAATTGCTATAGCGGATTCCAGGAAGAGCCGAGGGAACTGGGCCGGGTGTCAAACTTTTTACCACCATGAGGTGGTTGTGCGTACGTGGGTGCCTACCACCCACGCCCTTCTCGTTCCCCGCATTTTGCCCCACGGATCCCCAGCGGCCTTAATTCCTTATTATAAGCACCTAGATTTGCTATAGCGGATTCCAGGAAGAGCCGAGGGACTTGGGCAGGGTGTCAAACTTCTTACCACCATGAGGTGGTTGCGCGTACATGGGTGCCTACCCGCCACGCCCTCCTGGTTCCCCGCATTTTGCCACACGGACCCCCAGAGGCCTTAATTCCTTATTATAAGCACCTAGAATTGCTATAGCGGATTCCAGGAAGAGCCGAGGGACCTGGGCCGTGTGTCAAACTTCTTACCACCATGAGGTGGTTGTGCGTACATGGGTGCCTACCCACCACGCCCTCCTGGTTCCTCGCATTTTGCCCCACGGACCCCCAGAATCCTTAATTCCTTAATATAAGCAGCTAGAATTGCTATAGCGGATTCCAGGAAGGGCCGTGGGACCTGGGCCGGGTGTCAAACTTCTTACCACCATGAGGTGGTTGTGCGTACGTGGGTGCCTACCACCCACGCCCTTCTCGTTCCCCGCATTTTGCCCCACGGATCCCCAGAAGCTTTAATTCCTTAAAATTAGCACTTAGAATTGCTATAGCGGATTCCAGGAAGAGCCGAGGGACCTGGGCCGGGTGTCAAACTTCTTACCACCATGAGGTGGTTGTGCGTACATGGGTGCCTACCCGCCACGCCCTCCTGGTTCCTCGCATTTTGCCCCACGGACCCCAGAGGCCTTAATTCCTTATTATAAGCACCTAGAATTGCTATAGCGGATTCCAGGAAAAGCCGAGGGACCTGGGCCGTGTGTCAAACTTCTTACCACCATGAGGTGGTTGTGCATACATGGGTGCCTACCCGCCACGCCCTCCTGTTTCCCCGCATTTTGCCCCACGGTTCCCCAGAGGCTTTAATTCCTTAATATAAGCACTTAGAATTGCTATAGCGGATTCCAGGAAGAGCCGAGGGACCTGGGCCGGGTGTCAAACTTCTTACAACCTTGAGGTGGTTGTGCGTACATGGGTGCCTACCCGCCACGCCCTCCTGGTTTCCCGCATTTTGCCCCACGGATCCCCAGAGGCCTTAATTCCTTAACATAAGCACTTAGAATTGCTATAGCGGATTCCAGGAAGAGCCGAGGGACCAGGGCAGGGTGTCAAACTTCTTACCACCATGAGGTGATTGTGCGTACATGGGTGCCTACCCGCCACGCCCTCCTAGTTCCCCGCATTTTGCCCCACGGATCCCCAGAGGCTTTATTTCCTTAATATTAGCCCTTAGAATTGCTCTAGCGGATTCCAGGAAGAGCCGAGGGACCTGGGCCGGGTGTCAAACTTCTTACCACCATGAGGTGGTTGCGCGTACATGGGTGCCTACCCGCCACGCCCTCCTGGTTCCCCGCATTTTGCCCCACGGACCCCCAGAGGCCTTAATTCCTTATTATAAGCACCTAGAATTGCTATAGCGGATTCCAGGAAGAGCCGAGGGACCTGGGCCGGGTGTCAAACTTCTTACCACCATGAGGTGGTTGTGCGTACATGGGCGCCTACCCGCCACGCCCTCCTGGTTCCTCGCATTTTGTCCCACGGACCCCCAGAATCCTTAATTCCTTAATATAACAACCTAGAATTGCTATAGCGGATTCCAGGAAGAGCCGAGGGACCTGGGCCGGGTGTCAAACTTCTTACCACCATGAGGTGGTTGCGCGTACATGGGTGCCTACCCGCCACGCCCTCCTGGTTTCCCGCATTTTGCCCCACGAACCCCCAGAATCCTTAATTCCTTAATATAAGCACCTAGAATTGCTATAGCGGATTCCAGGAAGAGCCGAGGGACCTGGGCCGGGTGTCAAACTTCTTACCACCATGAGGTGGTTGTGCGTACGTGGGTGCCTACCACCCACGCCCTTCTCGTTCCCCGCATTTTGCCCCACGGATCCCCAGAAGCTTTAATTCCTTAAAATTAGCACTTAGAATTGCTATAGCGGATTCCAGGAAGAGCCGAGGGACCTGGGCCGGGTGTCAAACTTCTTACCACCATGAGGTGGTTGTGCGTACATGGGTGCCTACCCGCCACGCCCTCCTGGTTCCTCGCATTTTGCCCCACGGACCCCAGAGGCCTTAATTCCTTATTATAAGCACCTAGAATTGCTATAGCGGATTCCAGGAAGAGCCGAGGGACCTGGGCAGGGTGTCAAACCTCTTACCACCACGAGGTGGTTGTGCGTACATGGGCGCCTACCCGCCACGCCTTCCTGGTTACTCGCATTTTGTCCCACGGACCCCCAGAATCCTTAATTCCTTAATATAAGAACCTAGAATTGCTATAGCGGATTCCAGGAAGAGCCGAGGGACCTGGGCCGGGTGTCAAACTTCTTACCACCATGAGGTGGTTGCGCGTACATGGGTGCCTACCCGCCACGCCCTCCTGGTTTCCCGCATTTTGCCCCACGAACCCCCAGAATCCTTAATTCCTTAATATAAGCACTTAGAATTGCTATAGCGGATTCCAGGAAGAGCCGAGGGACCTGGGCCGGGTGTCAAACTTCTTACCACCATGAGGTGGTTGTGCGTACGTGGGTGCCTACCACCCACGCCCTTCTCGTTCCCCGCATTTTGCCCCACGGATCCCCAGCGGCCTTAATTCCTTATTATAAGCACCTAGAATTGCTATAGCGGATTCCAGGAAGGGCCGTGGGACCTGGGCCGGGTGTCAAACTTCTTACAACTTTGAGGTGGTTGTGCGTACATGGGTGCCTACCCGCCACGCCCTCCTGGTTCCCCGCATTTTGCCCCACGGATCCCCAGAGGCTTTATTTCATTAATATTAGCACTTAGAATTGCTATAGCGGATTCCAGGAAGAGCCGAGGGACCTGGGCCGGGTGTCAAACTTCTTACAACCTTGAGGTGGTTGTGCGTACATGGGTGCCTACCGACCACGCCCTCCTGGTTCCCCGCATTTTGCCCCACGGATCCCCAGAGGCTTTATTTCAATAATATTAGCACTTAGAATTGCTCTAGCGGATTCCAGGAAAAGCCGAGGGGCCTGGGCCGTGTGTCAAACTTCTTACCACCATGAGGTGGTTGTGCGTACATGGGTGCCTACCCGCCACGCCCTCCTGGTTCCTCGCATTTTGCCCCACGGATCCCCAGAGGCTTTAATTCCTTAATATAAGCACCTAGAATTGCTATAGCGGATTCCAGGAAGGGCCGTGGGACCTGGGCCGGGTGTCAAACTTCTTACAACTTTGAGGTGGTTGCGCGTACATGGGTGCCTACCCGCCACGCCCTCCTGGTTCCCCGCATTTTGCCCCACGGACCGCCAGAGGCCTTAATTCCTTAGTATAAGCACCAAGAATTGCTATAGCGGATTCCAGGAAGAGCCGAGGGACCTGGGCCGTGTGTCAAACTTCTTACCACCATGAGGTGGTTGTGCGTACATGGGTGCCTACCCGCCACGCCCTCCTGGTTCCTCGCATTTTGTCCCACGGACCCCCAGAATCCTTAATTCCTTAATATAAGCACCTAGAATTGCTTTAGCGGATTCCAGGAAGAGCCGAGGGACCTGGGCCGGGTGTCAAACTTCTTACAACCTTGAGGTGGTTGTGCGTACATGGGTGCCTACCGACCACGCCCTCCTGGTTCCCCGCATTTTGCCCCACGGTTCCCCAGAGGCTTTAATTCCTTAATAGAAGCACTTAGAATTGCTATAGCGGATTCCAGGAAGGGCCGAGGGACCTGGGCCGGGTGTCAAACTTCTTACCACCATGAGGTGGTTGCGCGTACATGGGTGCCTACCCGCCACGCCCTCCTGGTTCCCCGCATTTTGCCCCACGGACCGCCAGAGGCCTTAATTCCTTAGTATAAGCACCTAGAATTGCTATAGCGGATTCCAGGAAGAGCCGAGGGACCTGGGCCGTGTGTCAAACTTCTTACCACCATGAGGTGGTTGTGCGTACATGGGTGCCTACCCGCCACGCCCTCCTGGTTCCTCGCATTTTGTCCCACGGTCCCCCAGAATCCTTAATTCCTTAATATAAGCACCTAGAATTGCTTTAGCGGATTCCAGGAAGGGCCGAGGGACCTGGGCCGGGTGTCAAACTTCTTACAACCTTGAGGTGGTTGTGCGTACATGGGTGCCTACCGACCACGCCCTCCTGGTTCCCCGCATTTTGCCCCACGGTTCCCCAGAGGCTTTAATTCCTTAATAGAAGCACTTAGAATTGCTATAGCGGATTCCAGGAAGGGCCGAGGGACCTGGGCCGGGTGTCAAACTTCTTACCACCTTGAGGTGGTTGTGCATACATGGGTGTCTACACGCCACGCAATCCTGGTTCCTTGTATTTTGCCCCACGGACCCCCAGAATCCTTAATTCCTTAATATAAGCACCTAGAATTGCTATAGCGGATTCCAGGAAGAGCCGAGGGACCTGGGCCGGGTGTCAAACTTCTTACCACCATGGGGTGGTTGTGCGTACATGAGTGCCTTCCCGCCACGCCCACCTGGTTCCCCGCTTTTTGCCCCACGGACCCTCAGAATCCTTAATTCCTTAATATAAGCACCTAGAATTGCTATAGCGGATTCCAGGAAGGGCCGTGGGACCTGCGCCGGGTGTCAAACTTCTTACAACTTTGAGGTGGTTGTGCGTACATGGGTGCCTACCCGCCACGCCCTCCTGGTTCCCCGCATTTTGCCCCACGGATCCCCAGAGGCTTTATTTCATTAATATTAGCATTTGGAATTGCTCTAGCGGATTCCAGGAAAAGCCGAGGGACCTGGGCCGGGTGTCAAACTTCTTAACACCATGAGGTGGTTCCGCGTACATGGGTGCCTACCCGCCACGCCCTCCTGGTTCCCCGCATTTTGCCCCACGGACCCCCAGAGGCCTTAATTCCTTATTATAAGCACCTAGAATTGCTATAGCGGATTCCAGGAAGAGCCGAGGGACCTGGGCCGGGTGTCAAACTTCTTAACACCATGAGGTGGTTGCGCGTACATGGGTGCCTACCCGCCACGCCCTCCTGGTTCCCCGCATTTTGCCCCACGGACCCCCAGAGGCCTTAATTCCTTATTATAAGCACCTAGAATTGCTATAGCGGATTCCAGGAAGAGCCGAGGGACCTGGGCCGGGTGTCAAACTTCTTACCACCATGAGGTGGTTGTGCGTACATGGGCGCCTACCCGCCACGCCCTCCTGGTTCCTCGCATTTTGTCCCACGGACCCCCAGAATCCTTAATTCCTTAATATAAGAACCTAGAATTGCTATAGCGGATTCCAGGAAGAGCCGAGGGACCTGGGCCGGGTGTCAAACTTCTTACCACCATGAGGTGGTTGCGCGTACATGGGTGCCTACCCGCCACGCCCTTCTGGTTTCCCGCATTTTGCCCCACGAACCCCCAGAAACTTAATTCCTTAATATAAGCACTTAGAATTGCTATAGCGGATTCCAGGAAGAGCCGAGGGACCTGGGCCGGGTTTCAAACTTCTTACCACCATGAGGTGGTTGTGCGTACGTGGGTGCCTACCACCTACGCCCTTCTCGTTCCCCGCATTTTGCCCCACGGATCCCCAGCGGCCTTAATTCCTTATTATAAGCACCTAGAATTGCTATAGCGGATTCCAGGAAGAGCCGAGGGACCTGGGCAGGGTGTCAAACTTCTTACCACCATGAGGTGATTGTGCGTACATGGGTGCCTACCAGCCACGCCCTCCTGGTTCCCCGCATTTTGCCCCACGGATCCCCAGAAGCTTTAAGTCCTTAATATAAGCACCTAGAATTGCTATAGCGGATTCCAGGAAGGGCCGTGGGACCTGGGCCGGGTGTCAAACTTCTTACAACTTTGATGTGGTTGTGCGTACATGGGTGCCTACCCGCCACGCCCTCCTGGTTCCCCGCATTTTGCCCCACGGATCCCCAGAGGCTTTATTTCATTAATATTAGCACTTAGAATTGCTCTAGCGGATTCCAGGAAAAGCCGAGGGGCCTGGGCCGTGTGTCAAACTTCTTACCACCATGAAATGGTTGTGCGTACATTGGTGCCTACCCGCCACGCCCTCCTGGTTCCTCGCATTTTGCCCCACGGATCCCCAGAGGCTTTAATTCCTTAATATAAGCACCAAGAATTGCTATAGCGGATTCCAGGAAGGGCCGTGGGACCTGGGCCGGGTGTCAAACTTCTTACAACTTTGAGGTGGTTGTGCGTACATGGGTGCCTACCCGCCACGCCCTCCTGGTTCCCCGCATTTTGCCCCACGGATCCCCAGAGGCTTTATTTCATTAATATTAGCACTTAGAATTGCTCTAGCGGATTCCAGGAAAAGCCGAGGGGCCTGGGCCGTGTGTCAAACTTCTTACCACCATGAGGTGGTTGTGCGTACATTGGTGCCTACCCGCCACGCCCTCCTGGTTCCTCGCATTTTGCCCCACGGATCCCCAGAGGCTATAATTCCTTAATATAAGCACCAAGAATTGCTATAGCGGATTCCAGGAAGAGCCGAGGGACCTGGGCCGGGTGTCAAACTTCTTACCACCATGAGGTGGTTGCGCGTACATGGGTGCCTACCCGCCACGCCCTCCTGGTTCCCCGCATTTTGCCCCACGGACCGCCAGAGGCCTTAATTCCTTAGTATAAGCACCTAGAATTGCTATAGCGGATTCCAGGAAGAGCCGAGGGACCTGGGCCGTGTGTCAAACTTCTTACCACCATGAGGTGGTTGTGCGTACATGGGTGCCTACCCGCCACGCCCTCCTGGTTCCTCGCATTTTGCCCCACGGACCCCCAGAATCCTTAATTCATTAATATAAGCACCTAGAATTGCTATAGCGGATTCCAGGAAGAGCCGAGGGACCTGGGCCGGGTGTCAAACTTCTTACAACCTTGAGGTGGTTGTGCGTACATGGGTGCCTACCGACCACGCCCTCCTGGTTCCCCGCATTTTGCCCCACGGTTCCCCAGAGGCTTTAATTCCTTAATAGAAGAACTTAGAATTGCTATAGCGGATTCCAGGAAGGGCCGAGGGACCTGGGCCGGGTGTCAAACTTCTTACCACCTTGAGGTGGTTGTGCATACATGGGTGTCTACACGCCACGCAATCCTGGTTCCTTGCATTTTGCCCCACGGACCCCCAGAATCCTTAATTCCTTAATATAAGCACCTAGAATTGCTATAGCGGATTCCAGGAAGAGCCGAGGGACCTGGGCCGGGTGTCAAACTTCTTACAACCTTGAGGTGGTTGTGCGTACATGGGTGCCTACCGACCACGCCCTCCTGGTTCCCCGCATTTTGCCCCACGGATCCCCAGAGGCTTTATTTCAATAATATTAGCACTTAGAATTGCTCTAGCGGATTCCAGGAAAAGCCGAGGGGCCTGGGCCGTGTGTCAAACTTCTTACCACCATGAGGTGGTTGTGCGTACATGGGTGCCTACCCGCCACGCCCTCCTGGTTCCTCGCATTTTGCCCCACGGATCCCCAGAGGCTTTAATTCCTTAATATAAGCACCTAGAATTGCTATAGCGGATTCCAGGAAGAGCCGAGGGACCTGGGCCGGGTGTCAAACTTCTTACCACCATGAGGAGGTTGCGCGTACATGGGTGCCTACCCGCCACGCCCTCCTGGTTCCCCGCATTTTGCCCCACGGACCGCCAGAGGCCTTAATTCCTTAGTATAAGCACCTAGAATTGCTATAGCGGATTCCAGGAAGAGCCGAGGGACCTGGGCCGTGTGTCAAACTTCTTACCACCATGAGGTGGTTGTGCGTACATGGGTGCCTACCCGCCACGCCCTCCTGGTTCCTCGCATTTTGTCCCACGGACCCCCAGAATCCTTAATTCTTTAATATAAGCACCTAGAATTGCTTTAGCGGATTCCAGGAAGGGCCGAGGGACCTGGGCCGGGTGTCAAACTTCTTACAACCTTGAGGTGGTTGTGCGTACATGGGTGCCTACCGACCACGCCCTCCTGGTTCCCCGCATTTTGCCCCACGGTTCCCCAGAGGCTTTAATTCCTTAATAGAAGCACTTAGAATTGCTATAGCGAATTCCAGGAAGGGCCAAGGGACCTGGGCCGGGTGTCAAACTTCTTACCACCTTGAGGTGGTTGTGCATACATGGGTTTCTACACGCCACGCAATCCTGGTTCCTTGCATTTTGCCCCACGGACCCCCAGAATCCTTAATTCCTTAATATAAGCACCTAGAATTGCAATAGCGGATTCCAGGAAGAGCCGAGAGACCTGGGCCGGGTGTCAAACTTCTTACCACCATGGGGTGGTTGTGCGTACATGAGTGCCTTCCCGCCACGCCCTCCTGGTTCCCCGCTTTTTGCCCCACGGACCCTCAGAATCCTTAATTCCTTAATATAAGCACCTAGAATTGCTATAGCGGATTCCAGGAAGGGCCGTGGGACCTGCGCCGGGTGTCAAACTTCTTACAACTTTGAGGTGGTTGTGCGTACATGGGTGCCTACCCGCCACGCCCTCCTGGTTCCCCGCATTTTGCCCCACGGATCCCCAGAGGCTTTATTTCATTAATATTAGCATTTGGAATTGCTCTAGCGTATTCCAGGAAAAGCCGAGGGACCTGGGCCGGGTGTCAAACTTCTTAACACCATGAGGTGGTTGCGCGTACATGGGTGCCTACCCGCCACGCCCTCCTGGTTCCCCGCATTTTGCCCCACGGACCCCCAGAGGCCTTAATTCCTTATTATAAGCACCTAGAATTGCTATAGCGGATTCCAGGAAGAGCCGAGGGACCTGGGCCGGGTGTCAAACTTCTTACCACCATGAGGTGGTTGTGCGTACATGGGCGCCTACCCGCCACGCCCTCCTGGTTCCTCGCATTTTGTCCCACGGACCCCCAGAATCCTTAATTCCTTAATATAAGAACCTAGAATTGCTATAGCGGATTCCAGGAAGAGCCGAGGGACCTGGGCCGGGTGTCAAACTTCTTACCACCATGAGGTGGTTGCGCGTACATGGGTGCCTACCCGCCACGCCCTCCTGGTTCCCCGCATTTTGCCCCACGGACCCCCAGAGGCCTAAATTCCTTATTATAAGCACCTAGAATTGCTATAGCGGATTCCAGGAAGAGCCGAGGGACCTGGGCCGTGTGTCAAACTTCTTACCACCATGAGGTGGTTGTGCGTACATGGGTGCCTACCCACCACCCCCTCCTGGTTCCTCGCATTTTGCCCCACGGACCCCCAGAATCCTTAATTCCTTAATATAAGCACCTAGAATTGCTATAGCGGATTCCAGGAAGGGCCGAGGGACCTGGGCCGGGTATCAAACTTCTTACAACCTTGAGGTGGTTGTGCGTACATGGGTGCCTACCGACCACGCCCTCCTGGTTCCCCGTATTTTGCCCCACGGTTCCCCAGAGGCTTTAATTCCTTAATATAAGCACTTAGAATTGCTATAGCGGATTCCAGGAAGAGCCGAGGGACCTGGGCCGGGTGTCAAACTTCTTACCACCATGAGGTGGTTGTGCGTAGATGGGTGCCTACCCGCCACGCCCTCCTGTTTCCCCGCATTTTGCCCCACGGATCCCCAGAGGCCTTAATTCCTTAATATAAGCACCTAGAATTGCTATAGCGGATTCCAGGAAGAGCCGAGGGACCTGGGCCGTGTGTCAAACTTCTTACCACCATGAGGTGGTTGTGCGTACGTGAGTGCCTACCTCCCACGCCCTTCTCGTTCCCCGCATTTTGCCCCACGGATCCCCAGAAACCTTAATTCCTTAATATAAGCACCTAGAATTGCTATAGCGGATTCCAGGAAAGGCCGAGGGACCTGGGCTGGGTGTCAAACTTCTTACCACTATGAGGTGGTTGTGCGTACATGGGTGCTTACTCGCCACGCCCTCCTGGTTCCTCGCATTTTGCGACACGGACCCTCAGAATCCTTAATTCCTTAATATAAGCACCTAGAATTGCTATAGCGGATTCCAGGAAGGGCCGTGGGACCTGGGCCGGGTGTCAAACTTCTTACAACTTTGAGGTGGTTGTGCGTACATGGGTGCCTACCCGCCACGCCCTCCTGGTTCCCCGCATTTTGCCCCACGGATCCCCAGAGGCTTTATTTCATTAATATTAGCACTTAGAATTGCTCTAGCGGATTCCAGGAAAAGCCGAGAGCCTGGGCCGTGTGTCAAACTTCTTACCACCATGAGGTGGTTGCGCGTACATGGGTGCCTACCCGCCACGCCCTCCTGGTTCCCCGCATTTTACCCCACGGACCGCCAGAGGCCTTAATTCCTTGGTATAAGCACCTAGAATTGCTATAGCGGATTCAAGGAAGAGCCGAGGGACCTGGGCCGTGTGTCAAACTTCTTACCACCATGAGGTGGTTGTGCGTACATGGGTGCCTACCACCCACGCCCTTCTCGTTCCCCGCATTTTGCCCCACGGATCCCCAGCGGCCTTAATTCCTTATTATAAGCACCTAGATTTGCTATAGCGGATTCCAGGAAGAGCCGAGGGACCTGGGCAGGGTGTCAAACTTCTTACCACCATGAGGTGGTTGCGCGTAGATGGGTGCCTACCCGCCACGCCCTCCTGGTTCCCCGCATTTTGCCCCACGGACCCCCAGAGGCCTTAATTCCTTATTATAAGCACCTAGAATTGCTATAGCGGATTCCAGGAAGAGCCGAGGGACCTGGGCCGTGTGTCAAACTTCTTACCACCATGAGGTGGTTGTGCGTACATGGGTGCCTACCCACCACGCCCTCCTGGTTCCCCGCATTTTGCCCCACGGTTCCCCAGAGGCTTTAATTCCTTAATATAAGCACTTAGAATTGCTATAGCGGATTCCAGGAAGAGCCGAGGGACCTGGGCCGGGTGTCAAACTTCTTACCACCATGAGGTGGTTGTGCGTAGATGGGTGCCTACCCGCCACGGCCTCCTGGTTCCCTGCTTTTTGCCCCACGGATCCCCAGAGGCCTTATTTCCTTAATATAAGCACCTAGAATTACTCTAGCGGATTCCAGGAAGGTCCGAGGGACCTGGGCCGGGTGTCAAACTTTTTACCACCATGAGGTGGTTGTGCGTACATGGGTGCCTACCCGCCACGCCCTCCTGGTTCCCCGCATTTTGCCCCACGGACGCCCAGAGGCCTTAATTCCTTATTATAAGCACCTAGAATTGCTATAGCGGATTCCAGGAAGAGCCGAGGGACCTGGGCCGGGTGTCAAACTTTTTACCACCTTGAGGTGGTTGTGCGTACATGGGTGCCTACCCGCCACGCCCTCCAGGTTCCCTGCATTTTGCCCAACGGATCCCTAGATGACTTATTTCCTTAATATAAGCACCTAGAATTACTCTAGCCGATTCCAGGAAGGTCCAAGGGACCTGGGCCGGGTGTCAAACTTCTTACCACCATGGGGTGGTTGTGCGTACATGAGTGCTTTCCCGCCACGCCCTCCTGGTTCCCCGCATTTTGCCCCACGGACCCCCAGAGTCCTTAATTCCTTATTATAAGCACCTAGAATTGCTATAGCGGATTCCAGGAAGAGCCGAGGGAACTGGGCCGGGTGTCAAACTTCTTACCACCATGAGGTGGTTGTGCGTACGTGTGTGCCTACCACCCACGCCCTTCTCGTTCCCCGCATTTTGCCCCACGGATCCCCAGCGGCCTTAATTCCTTATTATAAGCACCTAGATTTGCTATAGCGGATTCCAGGAAGAGCCGAGGGACCTGGGCAGGGTGTCAAACTTCTTACCACCATGAGGTGGTTGCGCGTACATGGGTGCCTACCCGCCACGCCCTCCTGGTTCCCCGCATTTTGCCCCACGGACCCCCAGAGGCCTTAATTCCTTATTATAAGCACCTAGAATTGCTATAGCGGATTCCAGGAAGAGCCGAGGGACCTGGGCCGTGTGTCAAACTTCTTACCACCATGAGGTGGTTGTGCGTACATGGGTGCCTACCCACCACGCCCTCCTGGTTCCTCGCATTTTGCCCCACGGACCCCCAGAATCCTTAATTCCTTAATATAAGCTGCTAGAATTGCTATAGCGGATTCCAGGAAGGGCCGAGGGACCTGGGCCGGGTATCAAACTTCTTACAACCTTGAGGTGGTTGTGCGTACATGGGTGCCTACCGACCACGCCCTCCTGGTTCCCCGCATTTTGCCCCACGGTTCCCCAGAGGCTTTAATTCCTTAATATAAGCACTTAGAATTGCTATAGCGGATTCCAGGAAGAGCCGAGGGACCTGGGCCGGGTGTCAAACTTCTTACCACCATGAGGTGGTTGTGCGTAGATGGGTGCCTACCCGCCACGGCCTCCTGGTTCCCTGCATTTTGCCCCACGGATCCCCAGAGGCCTTATTTCCTTAATATAAGCACCTAGAATTACTCTAGCGGATTCCAGGAAGGTCCGAGGGACCTGGGCCGGGTGTCAAACTTCTTACAACTTTGAGGTGGTTGTGCGTACATGGGTGCCTACCCGCCACGCCCTCCTGGTTCCCCGCATTTTGCCCCACGGATCCCCAGAGGCTTTATTTCATTAATATTAGCACTTAGAATTGCTCTAGCGGATTCCAGGAAAAGCCGAGGGCCTGGGCCGTGTGTCAAACTTCTTACCACCATGAGGTGGTTGTGCGTACATTGGTGCCTACCCGCCACGCCCTCCTGGTTCCTCGCATTTTGCCCCACGGATCCCCAGAGGCTTTAATTCCTTAATATAAGCACCAAGAATTGCTATAGCGGATTCCAGGAAGAGCCGAGGGACCTGGGCCGGGTGTCAAACTTCTTACCACCATGAGGTGGTTGCGCGTACATGGGTGCCTACCCGCCACGCCCTCCTGGTTCCTCGCATTTTACCCCACGGACCGCCGGAGGCCTTAATTCCTTAGTATAAGCACCTAGAATTGCTATAGCGGATTCCAGGAAGAGCCGAGGGACCTGGGCCGTGTGTCAAACTTCTTACCACCATGAGGTGGTTGTGCGTACATGGGTGCCTACCCGCCACGCCCTCCTGGTTCCCCGCATTTTGCCCCACGGACCCCCAGAGGCCTTAATTCCTTATTATATGCACCTAGATTTGCTATAGCGGATTCCAGGAAGAGCCGAGGGACCTGGGCAGGGTGTCAAACTTCTTACCACCATGAGGTGGTTGTGCGTACATGGGTGCCTACCCACCACGCCCTCCTGGTTCCTCGCATTTTGCCCCACGGACCCCCAGAATCCTTAATTCCTTAATATAAGCAGCTAGAATTGCTATAGCGGATTCCAGGAAGGGCCGAGGGACCTGGGCCGGGTATCAAACTTCTTACAACCTTGAGGTGGTTGTGCGTACATGGGTGCCTACCGACCACGCCCTCCTGGTTCCCCGCATTTTGCCCCACGGTTCCCCAGAGGCTTTAATTCCTTAATATAAGCACTTAGAATTGCTATAGCGGATTCCAGGAAGAGCCGAGGGACCTGGGCCGGGTGTCAAACTTCTTACCACCATGAGGTGGTTGTGCGTACATGGGTGCCTACCCGCCACGCCCTCCTGGTTCCCCGCATTTTGCCCCACGGACGCCCAGAGGCCTTAATTCCTTATTATAAGCACCTAGAATTGCTATAGCGGATTCCAGGAAGAGCCGAGGGACCTGGGCCGGGTGTCAAACTTTTTACCACCTTGAGGTGGTTGTGCGTACATGGGTGCCTACCCGCCACGCCCTCCAGGTTCCCTGCATTTTGCCCAACGGATCCCTAGATGACTTATTTCCTTAATATAAGCACCTAGAATTACTCTAGCCGATTCCAGGAAGGTCCAAGGGACCTGGGCCGGGTGTCAAACTTCTTACCACCATGGGGTGGTTGTGCGTACATGAGTGCCTTCCCGCCACGCCCTCCTGGTTCCCCGTATTTTGCCCCACGGATCCCCAGAAGCTTTATTTCATTAATATTAGCACTTAGAATTGCTCTAGCGGATTCCAGGAAAAGCCGAGGGACCTGGGCCGTGTGTCAAACTTCTTACCACCATGAGGTGGTTGTGCATACATGGGTGCCTACCCGCCACGCCCTCCTGGTTCCTCGCATTTTGCCCCACGGACCCTCAGAATCCTTAATTCCTTAATATAAGCACCTAGAATTGCTATAGCGGATTCCAGGAAGAGCCGAGGGACCTGGGCCGGGTGTCAAAGTTCTTACCACCATGAGGTGGTTGCACGTACATGGGTGCCTACCCGCCACGCCCTCCTGTTTCCCCGCATTTTGCCCCACGGATCCCCAGAGGCCTTAATTCCTTAATATAAGCACCTAGAATTGCTATAGCGGATTCCAGGAAGAGCCGAGGGACCTGGGCCGTGTGTCAAACTTCTTACCACCATGAGGAGGTTGTGCGTACATGGGTGACTACCCGCCACGCCCTCCTGGTTCCTCGCATTTTGCCCCACGGACCCCCAGAATCCTTAATTCCTTAATATAAGCACCTAGAATTGCTATAGCGGATTCCAGGAAGAGCCGAGGGACCTGGGCCGGGTGTCAAACTTCTTACCACCATGAGGTGGTTGTGCGTACGTGGGTGCCTACCACCCACGCCCTTCTCGTTCCCCGCATTTTGCCCCACGGATCCCCAGAAGCTTTAATTCCTTAAAAATAGCACTTAGAATTGCTATAGCGGATTCCAGGAAGAGCCGAGGGACCTGGGCCGGGTGTCAAACTTCTTACCACCATGAGGTGGTTGTGCGTACATGGGTGCCTACCCGCCACGCCCTCCTGGTTCCTCGCATTTTGCCCCACGGACCCCAGAGGCCTTAATTCCTTATTATAAGCACCTAGAATTGCTCTAGCGGATTCCAGGAAGAGCCGAGGGACCTGGGCAGGGTGTCAAACTTCTTACCACCACGAGGTGGTTGTGCGTACATGGGCGCCTACCCGCCACGCCCTCCTGGTTACTCGCATTTTGTCCCACGGACCCCCAGAATCCTTAATTCCTTAATATAAGAACCTAGAATTTCTATAGCGGATTCCAGGAAGAGCCGAGGGACCTGGGCCGGGTGTCAAACTTCTTACCACCATGAGGTGGTTGCGCGTACATGGGTGCCTACCCGCCACGCCCTCCTGGTTTCCCGCATTTTGCCCCACGAACCCCCAGAATCCTTAATTCCTTATTATAAGCACCTAGAATTGCTATAGCGGATTCCAGGAAGAGCCGAGGGACCTGGGCAGGGTGTCAAACTTCTTACCACCATGAGGTGATTGTGCGTACATGGGTGCCTACCCGCCACGCCCTCCTGGTTCCCCGCATTTTGCCCCACGGATCCCCAGAAGCTTTAATTCCTTAATATAAGCACCTAGAATTGCTATAGCGGATTCCAGGAAGGGCCGTGGGACCTGGGCCGGGTGTCAAACTTCTTACAACTTTGAGGTGGTTGTGCGTACATGGGTGCCTACCCGCCACGCCCTCCTGGTACCTCGCATTTTGCCCCACGGATCCCCAGAGGTTTTAATTCCTTAATATAAGCACCAAGAATTGCTATAGCGGATTCCAGGAAGGGCCGTGGGACCTGGGCCGGGTGTCAAACTTCTTACAACTTTGAGGTGGTTGTGCGTACATGGGTGCCTACCCGCCACGCCCTCCTGGTTCCCCGCATTTTGCCCCACGGATCCCCAGAGGCTTTATTTCATTAATATTAGCACTTAGAATTGCTATAGCGGATTCCAGGAAGAGCCGAGGGACCTGGGCCGGGTGTCAAACTTCTTACAACTTTGAGGTGGTTGTGCGTACATGGGTGCCTACCGACCACGCCCTCCTGGTTCCCCGCATTTTGCCCCACGGATCCCCAGAGGCTTTATTTCAATAATATTAGCATTTAGAATTGCTCTAGCGGATTCCAGGAAAAGCCGAGGGGCCTGGGCCGTGTGTCAAACTTCTTACCACCATGAGGTGGTTGTGCGTACATGGGTGCCTACCCGCCACGCCCTCCTGGTTCCTCGCATTTTGCCCCACGGATCCCCAGAGGCTTTAATTCCTTAATATAAGCACCTAGAATTGCTATAGCGGATTCCAGGAAGAGCCGAGGGACCTGGGCCGGGTGTCAAACTTCTTACCACCATGAGGTGGTTGCGCGTACATGGGTGCCTACCCGCCACGCCCTCCTGGTTCCCCGCATTTTGCCCCACGGACCGCCAGAGGCCTTAATTCCTTAGTATAAGCACCTAGAATTGCTATAGCGGATTCCAGGAAGAGCCGAGGGACCTGGGCCGTGTGTCAAACTTCTTACCACCATGAGGTGGTTGTGCGTACATGGGTGCCTACCCGCCACGCCCTCCTGGTTCCTCGCATTTGGTCCCACGGACCCCCAGAATCCTTAATTCCTTAATATAAGCACCTAGAATTGCTTTAGCGGATTCCAGGAAGGGCCGAGGGACCTGGGCCGGGTGTCAAACTTCTTACAACCTTGAGGTGGTTGTGCGTACATGGGTGCCTACCGACCACGCCCTCCTGGTTCCCCGCATTTTGCCCCACGGTTCCCCAGAGGCTTTAATTCCTTAATAGAAGCACTTAGAATTGCTATAGCGGATTCCAGGAAGGGCCGAGGGACCTGGGCCGGGTGTCAAACTTCTTACCACCTTGAGGTGGTTGTGCATACATAGGTGTCTACACGCCACGCAATCCTGGTTCCTTGCATTTTGCCCCACGGACCCCCAGAATCCTTAATTCCTTAATATAAGCACCTAGAATTGCTATAGCGGATTCCAGGAAGAGCCGAGGGACCTGGGCCGGGTGTCAAACTTCTTACCACCATGGGGTGGTTGTGCGTACATGAGTGCCTTCCCGCCACGCCCACCTGGTTCCCCGCTTTTTGCCCCACGGACCCTCAGAATCCTTAATTCCTTAATATAAGCACCTAGAATTGCTATAGCGGATTCCAGGAAGGGCCGTGGGACCTGCGCCGGGTGTCAAACTTCTTACAACTTTGAGGTGGTTGTGCGTACATGGGTGCCTACCCGCCACGCCCTCCTGGTTCCCCGCATTTTGCCCCACGGATCCCCAGAGGCTTTATTTCATTAATATTAGCATTTGGAATTGCTCTAGCGGATTCCAGGAAAAGCCGAGGGACCTGGGCCGGGTGTCAAACTTCTTAACACCATGAGGTGGTTGCGCGTACATGGGTGCCTACCCGCCACGCCCTCCTGGTTCCCCGCATTTTGCCCCACGGACCCCCAGAGGCCTTAATTCCTTATTATAAGCACCTAGAATTGCTATAGCGGATTCCAGGAAGAGCCGAGGGACCTGGGCCGGGTGTCAAACTTCTTACAACCTTGAGGTGGTTGTGCGTACATGGGTGCCTACCGACCACGCCCTCCTGGTTCCCCGCATTTTGCCCCACGGATCCCCAGAGGCTTTATTTCAATAATATTAGCACTTAGAATTGCTCTAGCGGATTCCAGGAAAAGCCGAGGGGCCTGGGCCGTGTGTCAAACTTCTTACCACCATGAGGTGGTTGTGCGTACATGGGTGCCTACCCGCCACGCCCTCCTGGTTCCTCGCATTTTGCCCCACGGATCCCCAGAGGCTTTAATTCCTTAATATAAGCACCTAGAATTGCTATAGCGGATTCCAGGAAGAGCCGAGGGACCTGGGCCGGGTGTCAAACTTCTTACCACCATGAGGTGGTTGCGCGTACATGGGTGCCTACCCGCCACGCCCTCCTGGTTCCCCGCATTTTGCCCCACGGACCGCCAGAGGCCTTAATTCCTTAGTATAAGCACCTAGAATTGCTATAGCGGATTCCAGGAAGAGCCGAGGGACCTGGGCCGTGTGTCAAACTTCTTACCACCATGAGGTGGTTGTGCGTACATGGGTGCCTACCCGCCACGCCCTCCTGGTTCCTCGCATTTTGTCCCACGGACCCCCAGAATCCTTAATTCCTTAATATAAGCACCTAGAATTGCTTTAGCGGATTCCAGGAAGGGCCGAGGGACCTGGGCCGGGTGTCAAACTTCTTACAACCTTGAGGTGGTTGTGCGTACATGGGTGCCTACCGACCACGCCCTCCTGGTTCCCCGCATTTTGCCCCACGGTACCCCAGAGGCTTTAATTCCTTAATAGAAGCACTTAGAATTGCTATAGCGGATTCCAGGAAGGGCCGAGGGACCTGGGCCGGGTGTCAAACTTCTTACCACCTTGAGGTGGTTGTGCATACATGGGTGTCTACACGCCACGCAATCCTGGTTCCTTGCATTTTGCCCCACGGACCCCCAGAATCCTTAATTCCTTAATATAAGCACCTAGAATTGCTATAGCGGATTCCAGGAAGAGCCGAGGGACCTGGGCCGGGTGTCAAACTTCTTACCACCATGGGGTGGTTGTGCGTACATGAGTGCCTTCCCGCCACGCCCTCCTGGTTCCCCGCTTTTTGCCCCACGGACCCTCAGAATCCTTAATTCCTTAATATAAGCACCTAGAATTGCTATAGCGGATTCCAGGAAGGGCCGTGGGACCTGCGCCGGGTGGCAAACTTCTTACAACTTTGAGGTGGTTGTGCGTACATGGGTGCCTACCCGCCACGCCCTCCTGGTTCCCCGCATTTTGCCCCACGGATCCCCAGAGTCTTTATTTCATTAATATTAGCATTTGGAATTGCTCTAGCGGATTCCAGGAAAAGCCGAGGGACCTGGGCCGGGTGTCAAACTTCTTAACACCATGAGGTGGTTGCGCGTACATGGGTGCCTACCCGCCACGCCCTCCTGGTTCCCCGCATTTTGCCCCACGGACCCCCAGAGGCCTTAATTCCTTATTATAAGCACCTAGAATTGCTATAGCGGATTCCAGGAAGAGCCGAGGGACCTGGGCCGGGTGTCAAACTTCTTACCACCATGAGGTGGTTGTGCGTACATGGGCGCCTACCCGCCACGCCCTCCTGGTTCCTCGCATTTTGTCCCACGGACCCCAGAGGCCTTAATTCCTTATTATAAGCACCTAGAATTGCTCTAGCGGATTCCAGGAAGAGCCGAGGGACCTGGGCAGGGTGTCAAACTTCTTACCACCACGAGGTGGTTGTGCGTACATGGGCGCCTACCCGCCACGCCCTCCTGGTTACTCGCATTTTGTCCCACGGACCCCCAGAATCCTTAATTCCTTAATATAAGAACCTAGAATTTCTATAGCGGATTCCAGGAAGAGCCGAGGGACCTGGGCCGGGTGTCAAACTTCTTACCACCATGAGGTGGTTGCGCGTACATGGGTGCCTACCCGCCACGCCCTCCTGGTTTCCCGCATTTTGCCCCACGAACCCCCAGAATCCTTAATTCCTTATTATAAGCACCTAGAATTGCTATAGCGGATTCCAGGAAGAGCCGAGGGACCTGGGCAGGGTGTCAAACTTCTTACCACCATGAGGTGATTGTGCGTACATGGGTGCCTACCCGCCACGCCCTCCTGGTTCCCCGCATTTTGCCCCACGGATCCCCAGAAGCTTTAATTCCTTAATATAAGCACCTAGAATTGCTATAGCGGATTCCAGGAAGGGCCGTGGGACCTGGGCCGGGTGTCAAACTTCTTACAACTTTGAGGTGGTTGTGCGTACATGGGTGCCTACCCGCCACGCCCTCCTGGTACCTCGCATTTTGCCCCACGGATCCCCAGAGGTTTTAATTCCTTAATATAAGCACCAAGAATTGCTATAGCGGATTCCAGGAAGGGCCGTGGGACCTGGGCCGGGTGTCAAACTTCTTACAACTTTGAGGTGGTTGTGCGTACATGGGTGCCTACCCGCCACGCCCTCCTGGTTCCCCGCATTTTGCCCCACGGATCCCCAGAGGCTTTATTTCATTAATATTAGCACTTAGAATTGCTATAGCGGATTCCAGGAAGAGCCGAGGGACCTGGGCCGGGTGTCAAACTTCTTACAACTTTGAGGTGGTTGTGCGTACATGGGTGCCTACCGACCACGCCCTCCTGGTTCCCCGCATTTTGCCCCACGGATCCCCAGAGGCTTTATTTCAATAATATTAGCATTTAGAATTGCTCTAGCGGATTCCAGGAAAAGCCGAGGGGCCTGGGCCGTGTGTCAAACTTCTTACCACCATGAGGTGGTTGTGCGTACATGGGTGCCTACCCGCCACGCCCTCCTGGTTCCTCGCATTTTGCCCCACGGATCCCCAGAGGCTTTAATTCCTTAATATAAGCACCTAGAATTGCTATAGCGGATTCCAGGAAGAGCCGAGGGACCTGGGCCGGGTGTCAAACTTCTTACCACCATGAGGTGGTTGCGCGTACATGGGTGCCTACCCGCCACGCCCTCCTGGTTCCCTGCATTTTGCCCCACGGACCGCCAGAGGCCTTAATTCCTTAGTATAAGCACCTAGAATTGCTATAGCGGATTCCAGGAAGAGCCGAGGGACCTGGGCCGTGTGTCAAACTTCTTACCACCATGAGGTGGTTGTGCGTACATGGGTGCCTACCCGCCACGCCCTCCTGGTTCCTCGCATTTGGTCCCACGGACCCCCAGAATCCTTAATTCCTTAATATAAGCACCTAGAATTGCTTTAGCGGATTCCAGGAAGGGCCGAGGGACCTGGGCCGGGTGTCAAACTTCTTACAACCTTGAGGTGGTTGTGCGTACATGGGTGCCTACCGACCACGCCCTCCTGGTTCCCCGCATTTTGCCCCACGGTTCCCCAGAGGCTTTAATTCCTTAATAGAAGCACTTAGAATTGCTATAGCGGATTCCAGGAAGGGCCGAGGGACCTGGGCCGGGTGTCAAACTTCTTACCACCTTGAGGTGGTTGTGCATACATAGGTGTCTACACGCCACGCAATCCTGGTTCCTTGCATTTTGCCCCACGGACCCCCAGAATCCTTAATTCCTTAATATAAGCACCTAGAATTGCTATAGCGGATTCCAGGAAGAGCCGAGGGACCTGGGCCGGGTGTCAAACTTCTTACCACCATGGGGTGGTTGTGCGTACATGAGTGCCTTCCCGCCACGCCCACCTGGTTCCCCGCTTTTTGCCCCACGGACCCTCAGAATCCTTAATTCCTTAATATAAGCACCTAGAATTGCTATAGCGGATTCCAGGAAGGGCCGTGGGACCTGCGCCGGGTGTCAAACTTCTTACAACTTTGAGGTGGTTGTGCGTACATGGGTGCCTACCCGCCACGCCCTCCTGGTTCCCCGCATTTTGCCCCACGGATCCCCAGAGGCTTTATTTCATTAATATTAGCATTTGGAATTGCTCTAGCGGATTCCAGGAAAAGCCGAGGGACCTGGGCCGGGTGTCAAACTTCTTAACACCATGAGGTGGTTGCGCGTACATGGGTGCCTACCCGCCACGCCCTCCTGGTTCCCCGCATTTTGCCCCACGGACCCCCAGAGGCCTTAATTCCTTATTATAAGCACCTAGAATTGCTATAGCGGATTCCAGGAAGAGCCGAGGGACCTGGGCCGGGTGTCAAACTTCTTACAACCTTGAGGTGGTTGTGCGTACATGGGTGCCTACCGACCACGCCCTCCTGGTTCCCCGCATTTTGCCCCACGGATCCCCAGAGGCTTTATTTCAATAATATTAGCACTTAGAATTGCTCTAGCGGATTCCAGGAAAAGCCGAGGGGCCTGGGCCGTGTGTCAAACTTCTTACCACCATGAGGTGGTTGTGCGTACATGGGTGCCTACCCGCCACGCCCTCCTGGTTCCTCGCATTTTGCCCCACGGATCCCCAGAGGCTTTAATTCCTTAATATAAGCACCTAGAATTGCTATAGCGGATTCCAGGAAGAGCCGAGGGACCTGGGCCGGGTGTCAAACTTCTTACCACCATGAGGTGGTTGCGCGTACATGGGTGCCTACCCGCCACGCCCTCCTGGTTCCCCGCATTTTGCCCCACGGACCGCCAGAGGCCTTAATTCCTTAGTATAAGCACCTAGAATTGCTATAGCGGATTCCAGGAAGAGCCGAGGGACCTGGGCCGTGTGTCAAACTTCTTACCACCATGAGGTGGTTGTGCGTACATGGGTGCCTACCCGCCACGCCCTCCTGGTTCCTCGCATTTTGTCCCACGGACCCCCAGAATCCTTAATTCCTTAATATAAGCACCTAGAATTGCTTTAGCGGATTCCAGGAAGGGCCGAGGGACCTGGGCCGGGTGTCAAACTTCTTACAACCTTGAGGTGGTTGTGCGTACATGGGTGCCTACCGACCACGCCCTCCTGGTTCCCCGCATTTTGCCCCACGGTACCCCAGAGGCTTTAATTCCTTAATAGAAGCACTTAGAATTGCTATAGCGGATTCCAGGAAGGGCCGAGGGACCTGGGCCGGGTGTCAAACTTCTTACCACCTTGAGGTGGTTGTGCATACATGGGTGTCTACACGCCACGCAATCCTGGTTCCTTGCATTTTGCCCCACGGACCCCCAGAATCCTTAATTCCTTAATATAAGCACCTAGAATTGCTATAGCGGATTCCAGGAAGAGCCGAGGGACCTGGGCCGGGTGTCAAACTTCTTACCACCATGGGGTGGTTGTGCGTACATGAGTGCCTTCCCGCCACGCCCTCCTGGTTCCCCGCTTTTTGCCCCACGGACCCTCAGAATCCTTAATTCCTTAATATAAGCACCTAGAATTGCTATAGCGGATTCCAGGAAGGGCCGTGGGACCTGCGCCGGGTGGCAAACTTCTTACAACTTTGAGGTGGTTGTGCGTACATGGGTGCCTACCCGCCACGCCCTCCTGGTTCCCCGCATTTTGCCCCACGGATCCCCAGAGTCTTTATTTCATTAATATTAGCATTTGGAATTGCTCTAGCGGATTCCAGGAAAAGCCGAGGGACCTGGGCCGGGTGTCAAACTTCTTAACACCATGAGGTGGTTGCGCGTACATGGGTGCCTACCCGCCACGCCCTCCTGGTTCCCCGCATTTTGCCCCACGGACCCCCAGAGGCCTTAATTCCTTATTATAAGCACCTAGAATTGCTATAGCGGATTCCAGGAAGAGCCGAGGGACCTGGGCCGGGTGTCAAACTTCTTACCACCATGAGGTGGTTGTGCGTACATGGGCGCCTACCCGCCACGCCCTCCTGGTTCCTCGCATTTTGTCCCACGGACCCCCAGAATCCTTAATTCCTTAATATAAGAACCTAGAATTGCTATAGCGGATTCCAGGAAGAGCCGAGGGACCTGGGCCGGGTGTCATACTTCTTACCACCATGAGGTGGTTGCGCGTACATGGGTGCCTACCCGCCACGCCCTCCTGGTTTCCCGCATTTTGCCCCACGAACCCCCAGAATCCTTAATTCCTTAATATAAGCACTTAGAATTGCTATAGCGGATTCCAGGAAGAGCCGAGGGAACTGGGCCGGGTGTCAAACTTCTTACCACCATGAGGTGGTTGCGCGTACATGGGTGCCTACCCGCCACGCCCTCCTGGTTCCTTGCATTTTGCCCCACGGACCCCCAGAGGCCTTAATTCCTTATTATAAGCACCTAGAAATGCTATAGCGGATTCCAGGAAGAGCCGAGGGACCTGGGCCGTGTGTCAAACTTCTTACCACCATGAGGTGGTTGTGCGTACATGGGTGCCTACCCACCACGCCCTCCTGGTTCCTCGCATTTTGCCCCACGGACCCCCAGAATCCTTAATTCCTTAATATAAGCAGCTAGAATTGCTATAGCGGATTCCAGGAAGGGCCGAGGGACCTGGGCCGGGTATCAAACTTCTTACAACCTTGAGGTGGTTGTGCGTACATGGGTGCCTACCAACCACGCCCTCCTGGTTCCCCGCATTTTGCCCCACGGTTCCCCAGAGGCTTTAATTCCTTAATATAAGCACTTAGAATTGCTATAGCGGATTCCAGGAAGAGCCGAGGGACCTGGGCCGTGTGTCAAACTTCTTACCACCATGAGGTGGTTGTGCGTACATGGGTGCCTACCCACCACGCCCTCCTGGTTCCTCGCATTTTGCCCCACGGACCCCCAGAATCCTTAATTCCTTAATATAAGCAGCTAGAATTGCTATAGCGGATTCCAGGAAGGGCCGAGGGACCTGGGCCGGGTATCAAACTTCTTACAACCTTGAGGTGGTTGTGCGTACATGGGTGCCTACCGACCACGCCCTCCTGGTTCCCCGCATTTTGCCCCACGGTTCCCCAGAGGCTTTAATTCCTTAATATAAGCACTTAGAATTGCTATAGCGGATTCCAGGAAGAGCCGAGGGACCTGGGCCGGGTGTCAAACTTCTTACCACCATGAGGTGGTTGTGCGTAGATGGGTGCCTACCCGCCACGCCCTCCTGTTTCCCCGCATTTTGCCCCACGGATCCCCAGAGGCCTTAATTCCTTAATATAAGCACCTAGAATTGCTATAGCGGATTCCAGGAAGAGCCGAGGGACCTGGGCCGTGTGTCAAACTTCTTACCACCATGAGGAGGTTGTGCGTACATGGGTGCCTACCCGCCACGCCCTCCTGGTTCCTCGCATTTTGCCCCACGGACCCCCAGAATCCTTAATTCCTTAATATAAGCACCTAGAATTGCTATAGCGGATTCCAGGAAGAGCCGAGGGGCCTGGGCCGGGTTTTAAACTTCTTACCACCATGAGGTGGTTGTGCGTACGTGAGTGCCTACCTCCCACGCCCTTCTCGTTCCCCGCATTTTGCCCCACGGATCCCCAGAAACCTTAATTCCTTAATATAAGCACCTAGAATTGCTATAGCGGATTCCAGGAAAGGCCGAGGGACCTGGGCTGGGTGTCAAACTTCTTACCACTATGAGGTGGTTGTGCGTACATGGGTGCCTACCCGCCACGCCCTCCTGGTTCCCCGCATTTTGCCCCACGGATCCCCAGATGCCTTATTTCCTTAATATAAGCACCTAGAATTACTCTAGCGGATTCCAGGAAGGTCCGAGGGACCTGGGCCGGGTGTCAAACTTTTTACCACCATGAGGTGGTTGTGCGTACATGGGTGCCTACTCGCCACGCCCTCCTGGTTCCTCGCATTTTGCGACACGGACCCTCCGAATCCTTAATTCCTTAATATAAGCACCTAGAATTGCTATAGCGGATTCCAGGAAGGGCCGTGGGACCTGGGCCGGGTGTCAAACTTCTTACAACTTTGAGGTGGTTGTGCGTACATGGGTGCCTACCCGCCACGCCCTCCTGGTTCCCCGCATTTTGCCCCACGGATCCCCAGAGGCTTTATTTCATTAATAATTAGCACTTAGAATTGCTCTAGCGGATTCCAGGAAAAGCCGAGGGCCTGGGCCGTGTGTCAAACTTCTTACCACCATGAGGTGGTTGTGCGTACATTGGTGCCTACCCGCCACGCCCTCCTGGTTCCTCGCATTTTGCCCCACGGATCCCCAGAGGCTTTAATTCCTTAATATAAGCACCAAGAATTGCTATAGCGGATTCCAGGAAGAGCCGAGGGACCTGGGCCGGGTGTCAAACTTCTTACCACCATGAGGTGGTTGCGCGTACATGGGTGCCTACCCGCCACGCCCTCCTGGTTCCCCGCATTTTACCCCACGGACCGCCAGAGGCCTTAATTCCTTAGTATAAGCACCTAGAATTGCTATAGCGGATTCCAGGAAGAGCCGAGGGACCTGGGCCGTGTGTCAAACTTCTTACCACCATGAAGTGGTTGTGCGTACATGGGTGCCTACCCGCCACGCCCACCTGGTTCCCCGCATTTTGCCCCACGGACCCCCAGAGGCCTTAATTCCTTATTATATGCACCTAGAATTGCTATAGCGGATTCCAGGAAGAGCCGAGGGACCTGGGCCGGGTGTCAAACTTCTTACCACCATGAGGTGGTTGTGCGTACGTGGGTGCCTACCACCCACGCCCTTCTCGTTCCCCGCATTTTGCCCCACGGATCCCCAGCGGCCTTAATTCCTTATTATAAGCACCTAGATTTGCTATAGCGGATTCCAGGAAGAGCCGAGGGACCTGGGCAGGGTGTCAAACTTCTTACCACCATGAGGTGGTTGCGCGTACATGGGTGCCTACCCGCCACGCCCTCCTGGTTCCCCGCATTTTGCCCCACGGACCCCCAGAGGCCTTAATTCCTTATTATAAGCACCTAGAATTGCTATAGCGGATTCCAGGAAGAGCCGAGGGACCTGGGCCGTGTGTCAAACTTCTTACCACCATGAGGTGGTTGTGCGTACATGGGTGCCTACCCACCACGCCCTCCTGGTTCCCCGCATTTTGCCCCACGGTTCCCCAGAGGCTTTAATTCCTTAATATAAGCACTTAGAATTGCTATAGCGGATTCCAGGAAGAGCCGAGGGACCTAGGCCGGGTGTCAAACTTCTTACCACCATGAGGTGGTTGTGCGTAGATGGGTGCCTACCCGCCACGGCCTCCTGGTTCCCTGCATTTTGCCCCACGGATCCCCAGAGGCCTTATTTCCTTAATATAAGCACCTAGAATTACTCTAGCGGATTCCAGGAAGGTCCGAGGGACCTGGGCCGGGTGTCAAACTTTTTACCACCATGAGGTGGTTGTGCGTACATGGGTGCCTACCCGCCACGCCCTCCTGGTTCCCCGCATTTTGCCCCACGGACGCCCAGAGGCCTTAATTCCTTATTATAAGCACCTAGAATTGCTATAGCGGATTCCAGGAAGAGCCGAGGGACCTGGGCCGGGTGTCAAACTTTTTACCACCTTGAGGTGGTTGTGCGTACATGGGTGCCTACCCGCCACGCCCTCCAGGTTCCCTGCATTTTGCCCAACGGATCCCTAGATGACTTATTTCCTTAATATAAGCACCTAGAACTACTCTAGCCGATTCCAGGAAGGTCCAAGGGACCTGGGCCGGGTGTCAAACTTCTTACCACCATGGGGTGGTTGTGCGTACATGAGTGCCTTCCCGCCACGCCCTCCTGGTTCCCCGCATTTTGCCCCACGGACCCCCAGAGTCCTTAATTCCTTATTATAAGCACCTAGAATTGCTATAGCGGATTCCAGGAAGAGCCGAGGGACCTGGGCCGGGTGTCAAACTTCTTACCACCATGAGGTGGTTGTGCGTACGTGGGTGCCTACCACCCACGCCCTTCTCGTTCCCCGCATTTTGCCCCACGGATCCCCAGCGGCCTTAATTCCTTATTATAAGCACCTAGATTTGCTATAGCGGATTCCAGGAAGAGCCGAGGGACCTGGGCAGGGTGTCAAACTTCTTACCACCATGAGGTGGTTGCGCGTACATGGGTGCCTACCCGCCACGCCCTCCTGGTTCCCCGCATTTTGCCCCACGGACCCCCAGAGGCCTTAATTCCTTATTATAAGCACCTAGAATTGCTATAGCGGATTCCAGGAAGAGCCGAGGGACCTGGGCCGTGTGTCAAACTTCTTACCACCATGAGGTGGTTGTGCGTACATGGGTGCCTACCCACCACGCCCTCCTGGTTCCCCGCATTTTGCCCCACGGTTCCCCAGAGGCTTTAATTCCTTAATATAAGCACTTAGAATTGCTATAGCGGATTCCAGGAAGAGCCGAGGGACCTGGGCCGGGTGTCAAACTTCTTACCACCATGACGTGGTTGTGCGTAGATGGGTGCCTACCCGCCACGGCCTCTTGGTTCCCTGCATTTTGCCCCACGGATCCCCAGAGGCCTTATTTCCTTAATATAAGCACCTAGAATTACTCTAGCGGATTCCAGGAAGGTCCGAGGGACCTGGGCCGGGTGTCAAACTTTTTACCACCATGAGGTGGTTGTGCGTACATGGGTGCCTACCCGCCACGCCCTCCTGGTTCCCCGCATTTTGCCCCACGGACGCCCAGAGGCCTTAATTCCTTATTATAAGCACCTAGAATTGCTATAGCGGATTCCAGGAAGAGCCGAGGGACCTGGGCCGGGTGTCAAACTTTTTACCACCTTGAGGTGGTTGTGCGTACATGGGTGCCTACCCGTCACGCCCTCCAGGTTCCCTGCATTTTGCCCAACGGATCCCTAGATGACTTATTTCCTTAGTATAAGCACCTAGAATTACTCTAGCCGATTCCAGGAAGGTCCAAGGGACCTGGGCCGGGTGTCAAACTTCTTACCACCATGGGGTGGTTGTGCGTACATGAGTGCCTTCCCGCCACGCCCTCCTGGTTCCCCGCATTTTGCCCCACGGACCCCCAGAGTCCTTAATTCCTTATTATAAGCACCTAGAATTGCTATAGCGGATTCCAGGAAGAGCCGAGGGAACTGGGCCGGGTGTCAAACTTCTTACCACCATGAGGTGGTTGTGCGTACGTGGGTGCCTACCACCCACGCCCTTCTCGTTCCCCGCATTTTGCCCCACGGATCCCCAGCGGCCTTAATTCCTTATTATAAGCACCTAGATTTGCTATAGCGGATTCCAGGAAGAGCCGAGGGACCTGGGCAGGGTGTCAAACTTCTTACCACCATGAGGTGGTTGCGCGTACATGGGTGCCTACCCGCCACGCCCTCCTGGTTCCCCGCATTTTGCCCCACGGACCCCCAGAGGCCTTAATTCCTTATTATAAGCACCTAGAATTGCTATAGCGGATTCCAGGAAGAGCCGAGGGACCTGGGCCGTGTGTCAAACTTCTTACCACCATGAGGTGGTTGTGCGTACATGGGTGGCTACCCACCACGCCCTCCTGGTTCCCCGAATTTTGCCCCACGGTTCCCCAGAGGCTTTAATTCCTTAATATAAGCACTTAGAATTGCTATAGCGGATTCCAGGAAGAGCCGAGGGACCTGGGCCGGGTGTCAAACTTCTTACCACCATGAGGTGGTTGTGCGTAGATGGGTGCCTACCCGCCACGGCCTCCTGGTTCCCTGCATTTTGCCCCACGGATCCCCAGAGGCCTTATTTCCTTAATATAAGCACCTAGAATTACTCTAGCGGATTCCAGGAAGGTCCGAGGGACCTGGGCCGGGTGTCAAACTTTTTACCACCATGAGGTGGTTGTGCGTACATGAGTGCCTACCCGCCACGCCCTCCTGGTTCCCCGCATTTTGCCCCACGGACGCCCAGAGGCCTTAATTCCTTATTATAAGCACCTAGAATTGCTATAGCGGATTCCAGGAAGAGCCGAGGGACCTGGGCCGGGTGTCAAACTTTTTACCACCTTGAGGTGGTTGTGCGTACATGGGTGCCTACCCGCCACGCCCTCCAGGTTCCCTGCATTTTGCCCAACGGATCCCTAGATGACTTATTTCCTTAATATAAGCACCTAGAATTACTCTAGCCCATTCCAGGAAGGTCCAAGGGACCTGGGCTGGGTGTCAAACTTCTTACCACCATGGGGTGGTTGTGCGTACATGAGTGCCTTCCCGCCACGCCCTCCTGGTTCCCCGCATTTTGCCCCACGGACCCCCAGAGTCCTTAATTCCTTATTATAAGCAACTAGAATTGCTATAGCGGATTCCAGGAAGAACCGAGGGACCTGGGCCGGGTGTCAAACTTCTTACCACCATGAGGTGGTTGTGCGTACATGGGTGCCTACCCGCCACGCCCTTCTGGTTCCCCGCATTTTGCCCCACGGACCCCCAGAGGCCTTAATTCCTTATTATAAGCACCTAGAATTGCTATAGCGGATTCCAGGAAGAGCCGAGGGACCTGGGCCGGGTGTCAAACTTCTTACCACCATGAGGTGGTTGTGCGTAGATGGGTGCCTACCCGCCACGGCCTCCTGGTTCCCTGCATTTTGCCCCACGGATCCCCAGAGGCCTTATTTCCTTAATATAAGCACCTAGAATTACTCTAGCGGATTCCAGGAAGGTCGGAGGGACCTGGGCCGGGTGTCAAACTTTTTACCACCATGAGGTGGTTGTGCGTACATGGGTGCCTACCCGCCACGCCCTCCTGGTTCCCCGCATTTTGCCCCACGGACGCCCAGAAGCCTTAATTCCTTATTATAAGCACCTAGAATTGCTATAGCGGATTCCAGGAAGAGCCGAGGGACCTGGGCCGGGTGTCAAACTTTTTACCACCTTGAGGTGGTTGTGCGTACATGGGTGCCTACCCGCCACGCCCTCCAGGTTCCCTGCATTTTGCCCAACGGATCCCTAGATGACTTATTTCCTTAATATAAGCACCTAGAATTACTCTAGCCGATTCCAGGAAGGTCCAAGGGACCTGGGCCGGGTGTCAAACTTCTTACCACCATGGGGTGGTTGTGCGTACATGAGTGCCTTCCCGCCACGCCCTCCTGGTTCCCCGCATTTTGCCCCACGGACCCCCAGAGTCCTTAATTCCTTATTATAAGCACCTAGAATTGCTATAGCGGATTCCAGGAAGAGCCGAGGGACCTGGGCCGGGTGTCAAACTTCTTACCACCATGAGGTGGTTGTGCGTACGTGGGTGCCTACCACCCACGCCCTTCTCGTTCCCCGCATTTTGCCCCACGGATCCCCAGCGGCCTTAATTCCTTATTATAAGCACCTAGATTTGCTATAGCGGATTCCAGGAAGAGCCGAGGGACCTGGGCAGGGTGTCAAATTTCTTACCACCATGAGGTGGTTGCGCGTACATGGGTGCCTACCCGCCACGCCCTCCTGGTTCCCCGCATTTTGCCCCACGGATCCCCAGAGGCCTTAATTCCTTATTATAAGCACCTAGAATTGCTATAGCGGATTCCAGGAAGAGCCGAGGGACCTGGGCCGTGTGTCAAACTTCTTACCACCATGAGGTGGTTGTGCGTACATGGGTGCCTACCCACCACGCCCTCCTGGTTCCCCGCATTTTGCCCCACGGTTCCCCAGAGGCTTTAATTCCTTAATATAAGCACTTAGAATTGCTATAGCGGATTCCAGGAAGAGCCGAGGGACCTGGGCCGGGTGTCAAACTTCTTACCACCATGAGGTGGTTGTGCGTAGATGGGTGCCTACCCGCCACGGCCTCCTGGTTCCCTGCATTTTGCCCCACGGATCCCCAGAGGCCTTATTTCCTTAATATAAGCACCTAGAATTACTCTAGCGGATTCCAGGAAGGTCCGAGGGACCTGGGCCGGGTGTCAAACTTTTTACCACCATGAGGTGGTTGTGCGTACATGGGTGCCTACCCGCCACGCCCTCCTGGTTCCCCGCATTTTGCCCCACGGACGCCCAGAGGCCTTAATTCCTTATTATAAGCACCTAGAATTGCTATAGCGGATTCCAGGAAGAGCCGAAGGACCTGGGCCGGGTGTCAAACTTTTTACCACCTTGAGGTGGTTGTGCGTACATGGGTGCCTACCCGCCACGCCCTCCAGGTTCCCTGCATTTTGCCCAACGGATCCCTAGATGACTTATTTCCTTAATATAAGCACCTAGAATTACTCTAGCCGATTCCAGGAAGGTCCAAGGGACCTGGGCCGGGTGTCAAACTTCTTACCACCATGGGGTGGTTGTGCGTACATGAGTGCCTTCCCGCCACGCCCTCCTGGTTCCCCGCATTTTGCCCCACGGACCCCCAGAGTCCTTAATTCCTTATTATAAGCACCTAGAATTGCTATAGCGGATTCCAGGAAGAGCCGAGGGAACTGGGCCGGGTGTCAAACTTCTTACCACCATGAGGTGGTTGTGCGTACGTGGGTGCCTACCACCCACGCCCTTCTCGTTCCCCGCATTTTGCCCCACGGATCCCCAGCGGCCTTAATTCCTTATTATAAGCACCTAGATTTGCTATAGCGGATTCCAGGAAGAGCCGAGGGACCTGGGCAGGGTGTCAAACTTCTTACCACCATGAGGTGGTTGCGCGTACATGGGTGCCTACCCGCCACGCCCTCCTGGTTCCCCGCATTTTGCCCCACGGACCCCCAGAGGCCTTAATTCCTTATTATAAGCACCTAGAATTGCTATAGCGGATTCCAGGAAGAGCCGAGGGACCTGGGCCGTGTGTCAAACTTCTTACCACCATGAGGTGGTTGTGCGTACATGGGTGGCTACCCACCACGCCCTCCTGGTTCCTCGCATTTTGCCCCACGGACCCCCAGAATCCTTAATTCCTTAATATAAGCAGCTAGAATTGCTATAGCGGATTCCAGGAAGGGCCGAGGGACCTGGGCCGGGTATCAAACTTCTTACAACCTTGAGGTGGTTGTGCGTACATGGGTGCCTACCGACCACGCCCTCCTGGTTCCCCGCATTTTGCCCCACGGTTCCCCAGAGGCTTTAATTCCTTAATATAAGCACTTAGAATTGCTATAGCGGATTCCAGGAAGAGCCGAGGGACCTGGGCCGGGTGTCAAACTTCTTACCACCATGAGGTGGTTGTGCGTAGATGGGTGCCTACCCGCCACGGCCTCCTGGTTCCCTGCATTTTGCCCCACGGATCCCCAGAGGCCTTATTTCCTTAATATAAGCACCTAGAATTACTCTAGCGGATTCCAGGAAGGTCCGAGGGACCTGGGCCGGGTGTCAAACTTTTTACCACCATGAGGTGGTTGTGCGTACATGGGTGCCTACCCGCCACGCCCTCCTGGTTCCCCGCATTTTGCCCCACGGACGCCCAGAGGCCTTAATTCCTTATTATAAGCACCTAGAATTGCTATAGCGGATTCCAGGAAGAGCCGAGGGACCTGGGCCGGGTGTCAAACTTTTTACCACTTTGAGGTGGTTGTGCGTACATGGGTGCCTACCCGCCACGCCCTCCAGGTTCCCTGCATTTTGCCCAACGGATCCCTAGATGACTTATTTCCTTAATATAAGCACCTAGAATTACTCTAGCCGATTCCAGGAAGGTCCAAGGGACCTGGACTGGGTGTCAAACTTCTTACCACCATGGGGTGGTTGTGCGTACATGAGTGCCTTCCCGCCACGCCTTCCTGGTTCCCCGCATTTTGCCCCACGGACCCCCAGAGTCCTTAATTCCTTATTATAAGCAACTAGAATTGCTATAGCGGATTCCAGGAAGAACCGAGGGACCTGGGCCGGGTGTCAAACTTCTTACCACCATGAGGTGGTTGTGCGTACATGGGTGCCTACCCGCCACGCCCTTCTGGTTCCCCGCATTTTGCCCCACGGACCCCCAGAGGCCTTAATTCCTTATTATAAGCACCTAGAATTGCTATAGCGGATTCCAGGAAGAGCCGAGGGACCTGGGCCGGGTGTCAAACTTCTTACCACCATGAGGTGGTTGTGCGTAGATGGGTGCCTACCCGCCACGGCCTCCTGGTTCCCTGCATTTTGCCCCACGGATCCCCAGAGGCCTTATTTCCTTAATATAAGCACCTAGAATTACTCTAGCGGATTCCAGGAAGGTCGGAGGGACCTGGGCCGGGTGTCAAACTTTTTACCACCATGAGGTGGTTGTGCGTACATGGGTGCCTACCCGCCACGCCCTCCTGGTTCCCCGCATTTTGCCCCACGGACGCCCAGAAGCCTTAATTCCTTATTATAAGCACCTAGAATTGCTATAGCGGATTCCAGGAAGAGCCGAGGGACCTGGGCCAGGTGTCAAACTTTTTACCACCTTGAGGTGGTTGTGCGTACATGGGTGCCTACCCGCCACGCCCTCCAGGTTCCCTGCATTTTGCCCAACGGATCCCTAGATGACTTATTTCCTTAATATAAGCACCTAGAATTACTCTAGCCGATTCCAGGAAGGTCCAAGGGACCTGGGCCGGGTGTCAAACTTCTTACCACCATGGGGTGGTTGTGCGTACATGAGTGCCTTCCCGCCACGCCCTCCTGGTTCCCCGCATTTTGCCCCACGGACCCCCAGAGTCCTTAATTCCTTATTATAAGCACCTAGAATTGCTATAGCGGATTCCAGGAAGAGCCGAGGGAACTGGGCTGGGTGTCAAACTTCTTACCACCATGAGGTGGTTGTGCGTACGTGGGTGCCTACCACCCACGCCCTTCTCGTTCCCCGCATTTTGCCCCACGGATCCCCAGCGGCCTTAATTCCTTATTATAAGCACCTAGATTTGCTATAGCGGATTCCAGGAAGAGCCGAGGGACCTGGGCAGGGTGTCAAACTTCTTACCACCATGAGGTGGTTGCGCGTACATGGGTGCCTACCCGCCACGCCCTCCTGGTTCCCCGCATTTTGCCCCACGGACCCCCAGAGGCCTTAATTCCTTATTATAAGCACCTAGAATTGCTATAGCGGATTCCAGGAAGAGCCGAGGGACCTGGGCCGTGTGTCAAACTTCTTACCACCATGAGGTGGTTGTGCGTACATGGGTGGCTACCCACCACGCCCTCCTGGTTCCTCGCATTTTGCCCCACGGACCCCCAGAATCCTTAATTCCTTAATATAAGCAGCTAGAATTGCTATAGCGGATTCCAGGAAGGGCCGAGGGACCTGGGCCGGGTATCAAACTTCTTACAACCTTGAGGTGGTTGTGCGTACATGGGTGCCTACCGACCACGCCCTCCTGGTTCCCCGCATTTTGCCCCACGGTTCCCCAGAAGCTTTAATTCCTTAATATAAGCACTTAGAATTGCTATAGCGGATTCCAGGAAGAGCCGAGGGACCTGGGCCGGGTGTCAAACTTCTTACCACCATGAGGTGGTTGTGCGTACATGGGTGCCTACCCGCCACGCCCTCCAGGTTCCCTGCATTTTGCCCCACGGATCCCCAGAGGCCTTATTTCCTTAATATAAGCACCTAGAATTACTCTAGCGGATTCCAGGAAGGTCGGAGGGACCTGGGCCGGGTGTCAAACTTTTTACCACCATGAGGTGGTTGTGCGTACATGGGTGCCTACCCGCCACGCCCTCCTGGTTCCCCGCATTTTGCCCCACGGACGCCCAGAAGCCTTAATTCCTTATTATAAGCACCTAGAATTGCTATAGCGGATTCCAGGAAGAGCCGAGGGACCTGGGCCGGGTGTCAAACTTTTTACCACCTTGAGGTGGTTGTGCGTACATGGGTGCCTACCCGCCACGCCCTCCAGGTTCCCTGCATTTTGCCCAACGGATCCCTAGATGACTTATTTCCTTAATATAAGCACCTAGAATTACTCTAGCCGATTCCAGGAAGGTCCAAGGGACCTGGGCCGGGTGTCAAACTTCTTACCACCATGGGGTGGTTGTGCGTACATGAGTGCCTTCCCGCCACGCCCTCCTGGTTCCCCGCATTTTGCCCCACGGACCCCCAGAGTCCTTAATTCCTTATTATAAGCACCTAGAATTGCTATAGCGGATTCCAGGAAGAGCCGAGGGAACTGGGCCGGGTGTCAAACTTCTTACCACCATGAGGTGGTTGTGCGTACGTGGGTGCCTACCACCCACGCCCTTCTCGTTCCCCGCATTTTGCCCCACGGATCCCCAGCGGCCTTAATTCCTTATTATAAGCACCTAGATTTGCTATAGCGGATTCCAGGAAGAGCCGAGGGACCTGGGCAGGGTGTCAAACTTCTTACCACCATGAGGTGGTTGCGCGTACATGGGTGCCTACCCGCCACGCCCTCCTGGTTCCCCGCATTTTGCCCCACGGACCCCCAGAGGCCTTAATTCCTTATTATAAGCACCTAGAATTGCTATAGCGGATTCCAGGAAGAGCCGAGGGACCTGGGCCGTGTGTCAAACTTCTTACCACCATGAGGTGGTTGTGCGTACATGGGTGGCTACCCACCACGCCCTCCTGGTTCCTCGCATTTTGCCCCACGGACCCCCAGAATCCTTAATTCCTTAATATAAGCAGCTAGAATTGCTATAGCGGATTCCAGGAAGGGCCGAGGGACCTGGGCCGGGTATCAAACTTCTTACAACCTTGAGGTGGTTGTGCGTACATGGGTGCCTACCGACCACGCCCTCCTGGTTCCCCGCATTTTGCCCCACGGTTCCCCAGAAGCTTTAATTCCTTAATATAAGCACTTAGAATTGCTATAGCGGATTCCAGGAAGAGCCGAGGGACCTGGGCCGGGTGTCAAACTTCTTACCACCATGAGGTGGTTGTGCGTACATGGGTGCCTACCCGCCACGCCCTCCAGGTTCCCTGCATTTTGCCCAACGGATCCCTAGATGACTTATTTCCTTAATATAAGCACCTAGAATTACTCTAGCCGATTCCAGGAAGGTCCAAGGGACCTGGGCCGGGTGTCAAACTTCTTACCACCATGGGGTGGTTGTGCGTACATGAGTGCCTTCCCGCCACGCCCTCCTGGTTCCCCGCATTTTGCCCCACGGACCCCCAGAGTCCTTAATTCCTTATTATAAGCACCTAGAATTGCTATAGCGGATTCCAGGAAGAGCCGAGGGACCTGGGCCGGGTGTCAAACTTCTTACCACCATGAGGTGGTTGTGCGTACATGGGTGCCTACCCGCCCCGCCCTTCTGGTTCCCCGCATTTTGCCCCACGGACCCCCAGAGGCCTTAATTCCTTATTATAAGCACCTAGAATTGCTATAGCGGATTCCAGGAAGAGCCGAGAGACCTGGGCCGGGTGTCAAACTTCTTACAACTTTGAGGTGGTTGTGCGTACATGGGTGCCTACCCGCCACGCCCTCCTGGTTCCCTGCATTTTGCCCCACGGATCACCAGAAGCTTTATTTCATTAATATTAGCACTTAGAATTGCTCTAGCGGATTCCAGGAAAAGCCGAGGGACCTGGGCCGTGTGTCAAACTTCTTACCACCATGAGGTGGTTGTGCATACATGGGTGCCTACCCACCACGCCCTCCTGGTTCCCCGCATTTTGCCCCACGGTTCCCCAGAGGCTTTAATTCCTTAATATAAGCACTTAGAATTGCTATAGCGGATTCCAGGAAGAGCCGAGGGACCTGGGCCGGGTGTCAAACTTCTTACCACCATGAGGTGGTTGTGCGTAGATGGGTGCCTACCCGCCACGGCCTCCTGGTTCCCTGCATTTTGCCCCACGGATCCCCAGAAGCCTTATTTCCTTAATATAAGCACCTAGAATTACTCTAGCGGATTCCAGGAAGGTCCGAGGGACCTGGGCCGGGTGTCAAACTTCTTACCACCATGAGGTGGTTGTGCGTAGATGGGTGCCTACCCGCCACGGCCTCCTGGTTCCCTGCATTTTGCCCCACGGATCCCCAGAGGCCTTATTTCCTTAATATAAGCACCTAGAATTACTCTAGCGGATTCCAGGAAGGTCCGAGGGACCTGGGCCGGGTGTCAAACTTTTTACCACCATGAGGTGGTTGTGCGTACATGGGTGCCTACCCGCCACGCCCTCCTGGTTCCCCGCATTTTGCCCCACGGACGCCCAGAGGCCTTAATTCCTTATTATAAGCACCTAGAATTGCTATAGCGGATTCCAGGAAGAGCCGAGGGACCTGGGCCGGGTGTCAAACTTTTTACCACCTTGAGGTGGTTGTGCGTACATGGGTGCCTACCCGCCACGCCCTCCAGGTTCCCTGCATTTTGCCCAACGGATCCCTAGATGACTTATTTCCTTAATATAAGCACCTAGAATTACTCTAACCGATTCCAGGAAGGTCCAAGGGACCTGGGCCGGGTGTCAAACTTCTTACCACCATGGGGTGGTTGTGCGTACATGAGTGCCTTCCCGCCACGCCCTCCTGGTTCCCCGCATTTTGCCCCACGGACCCCCAGAGTCCTTAATTCCTTATTATAAGCACCTAGAATTGCTATAGCGGATTCCAGGAAGAGCCGAGGGAACTGGGCCGGGTGTCAAACTTCTTACCACCATGAGGTGGTTGTGCGTACGTGGGTGCCTACCACCCACGCCCTTCTCGTTCCCCGCATTTTGCCCCACGGATCCCCAGCGGCCTTAATTCCTTATTATAAGCACCTAGATTTGCTATAGCGGATTCCAGGAAGAGCCGAGGGACCTGGGCAGGGTGTCAAACTTCTTACCACCATGAGGTGGTTGCGCGTACATGGGTGCCTACCCGCCACGCCCTCCTGGTTCCCCGCATTTTGCCCCACGGACCCCCAGAGGCCTTAATTCCTTATTATAAGCACCTAGAATTGCTATAGCGGATTCCAGGAAGAGCCGAGGGACCTGGGCCGTGTGTCAAACTTCTTACCACCATGAGGTGGTTGTGCGTACATGGGTGGCTACCCACCACGCCCTCCTGGTTCCTCGCATTTTGCCCCACGGACCCCCAGAATCCTTAATTCCTTAATATAAGCAGCTAGAATTGCTATAGCGGATTCCAGGAAGGGCCGAGGGACCTGGGCCGGGTATCAAACTTCTTACAACCTTGAGGTGGTTGTGCGTACATGGGTGCCTACCGACCACGCCCTCCTGGTTCCCCGCATTTTGCCCCACGGTTCCCCAGAGGCTTTAATTCCTTAATATAAGCACTTAGAATTGCTATAGCGGATTCCAGGAAGAGCCGAGGGACCTGGGCCGGGTGTCAAACTTCTTACCACCATGAGGTGGTTGTGCGTACATGGGTGCCTACCCGCCACGCCCTCCAGGTTCCCTGCATTTTGCCCAACGGATCCCTAGATGACTTATTTCCTTAATATAAGCACCTAGAATTACTCTAGCCGATTCCAGGAAGGTCCAAGGGACCTGGGCCGGGTGTCAAACTTCTTACCACCATGGGGTGGTTGTGCGTACATGAGTGCCTTCCCGCCACGCCCTCCTGGTTCCCCGCATTTTGCCCCACGGACCCCCAGAGTCCTTAATTCCTTATTATAAGCACCTAGAATTGCTATAGCGGATTCCAGGAAGAGCCGAGGGACCTGGGCCGGGTGTCAAACTTCTTACCACCATGAGGTGGTTGTGCGTACATGGGTGCCTACCCGCCACGCCCTTCTGGTTCCCCGCATTTTGCCCCACGGACCCCCAGAGGCCTTAATTCCTTATTATAAGCACCTAGAATTGCTATAGCGGATTCCAGGAAGAGCCGAGAGACCTGGGCCGGGTGTCAAACTTCTTACAACTTTGAGGTGGTTGTGCGTACATGGGTGCCTACCCGCCACGCCCTCCTGGTTCCCTGCATTTTGCCCCACGGATCCCCAGAAGCTTTATTTCATTAATATTAGCACTTAGAATTGCTCTAGCGGATTCCAGAAAAAGCCGAGGGACCTGGGCCGTGTGTCAAACTTCTTACCACCATGAGGTGGTTGTGCATACATGGGTGCCTACCCACCACGCCCTCCTGGTTCCCCGCATTTTGCCCCACGGTTCCCCTGAGGCTTTAATTCCTTAATATAAGCACTTAGAATTGCTATAGCGGATTCCAGGAAGAGCCGAGGGACCTGGGCCGGGTGTCAAACTTCTTACCACCATGAGGTGGTTGTGCGTAGATGGGTGCCTACCCGCCACGGCCTCCTGGTTCCCTGCATTTTGCCCCACGGATCCCCAGAGGCCTTATTTCCTTAATATAAGCACCTAGAATTACTCTAGCGGATTCCAGGAAGGTCCGAGGGACCTGGGCCGGGTGTCAAACTTTTTACCACCATGAGGTGGTTGTGCGTACATGGGTGCCTACCCGCCACGCCCTCCTGGTTCCCCGCATTTTGCCCCACGGACGCCCAGAGGCCTTAATTCCTTATTATAAGCACCTAGAATTGCTATAGCGGATTCCAGGAAGAGCCGAGGGACCTGGGCCGGGTGTCAAACTTTTTACCACCTTGAGGTGGTTGTGCGTACATGGGTGCCTACCCGCCACGCCCTCCAGGTTCCCTGCATTTTGCCCAACGGATCCCTAGATGACTTATTTCCTTAATATAAGCACCTAGAATTACTCTAACCGATTCCAGGAAGGTCCAAGGGACCTGGGCCGGGTGTCAAACTTCTTACCACCATGGGGTGGTTGTGCGTACATAAGTGCCTTCCCGCCACGCCCTCCTGGTTCCCCGCATTTTGCCCCACGGACCCCCAGAGTCCTTAATTCCTTATTATAAGCACCTATAATTGCTATAGCGGATTCCAGGAAGAGCCGAGGGAACTGGGCCGGGTGTCAAACTTCTTACCACCATGAGGTGGTTGTGCGTACGTGGGTGCCTACCACCCACGCCCTTCTCGTTCCCCGCATTTTGCCCCACGGATCCCCAGCGGCCTTAATTCCTTATTATAAGCACCTAGATTTGCTATAGCGGATTCCAGGAAGAGCCGAGGGACCTGGGCAGGGTGTCAAACTTCTTACCACCATGAGGTGGTTGCGCGTACATGGGTGCCTACCCGCCACGCCCTCCTGGTTCCCCGCATTTTGCCCCACGGACCCCCAGAGGCCTTAATTCCTTATTATAAGCACCTAGAATTGCTATAGCGGATTCCAGGAAGAGCCGAGGGACCTGGGCCGTGTGTCAAACTTCTTACCACCATGAGGTGGTTGTGCGTACATGGGTGGCTACCCACCACGCCCTCCTGGTTCCCCGCATTTTGCCCCACGGACGCCCAGAAGCCTTAATTCCTTATTATAAGCACCTAGAATTGCTATAGCGGATTCCAGGAAGAGCCGAGGGACCTGGGCCGGGTGTCAAACTTTTTACCACCTTGAGGTGGTTGTGCGTACATGGGTGCCTACCCGCCACGCCCTCCAGGTTCCCTGCATTTTGCCCAACGGATCCCTAGATGACTTATTTCCTTAATATAAGCACCTAGAATTACTCTAGCCGATTCCAGGAAGGTCCAAGGGACCTGGGCCGGGTGTCAAACTTCTTACCACCATGGGGTGGTTGTGCGTACATGAGTGCCTTCCCGCCACGCCCTCCTGGTTCCCCGCATTTTGCCCCACGGACCCCCAGAGTCCTTAATTCCTTATTATAAGCACCTAGAATTGCTATAGCGGATTCCAGGAAGAGCCGAGGGAACTGGGCCGGGTGTCAAACTTCTTACCACCATGAGGTGGTTGTGCGTACGTGGGTGCCTACCACCCACGCCCTTCTCGTTCCCCGCATTTTGCCCCACGGATCCCCAGCGGCCTTAATTCCTTATTATAAGCACCTAGATTTGCTATAGCGGATTCCAGGAAGAGCCGAGGGACCTGGGCAGGGTGTCAAACTTCTTACCACCATGAGGTGGTTGCGCGTACATGGGTGCCTACCCGCCACGCCCTCCTGGTTCCCCGCATTTTGCCCCACGGACCCCCAGAGGCCTTAATTCCTTATTATAAGCACCTAGAATTGCTATAGCGGATTCCAGGAAGAGCCGAGGGACCTGGGCCGTGTGTCAAACTTGTTACCACCATGAGGTGGTTGTGCGTACATGGGTGGCTACCCACCACGCCCTCCTGGTTCCTCGCATTTTGCCCCACGGACCCCCAGAATCCTTAATTCCTTAATATAAGCAGCTAGAATTGCTATAGCGGATTCCAGGAAGGGCCGAGGGACCTGGGCCGGGTATCAAATTTCTTACAACCTTGAGGTGGTTGTGCGTACATGGGTGCCTACCGACCACGCCCTCCTGGTTCCCCGCATTTTGCCCCACGGTTCCCCAGAGGCTTTAATTCCTTAATATAAGCACTTAGAATTGCTATAGCGGATTCCAGGAAGAGCCGAGGGACCTGGGCCGGGTGTCAAACTTCTTACCACCATGAGGTGGTTGTGCGTACATGGGTGCCTACCCGCCACGCCCTCCAGGTTCCCTGCATTTTGCCCAACGGATCCCTAGATGACTTATTTCCTTAATATAAGCACCTAGAATTACTCTAGCCGATTCCAGGAAGGTCCAAGGGACCTGGGCCGGGTGTCAAACTTCTTACCACCATGGGGTGGTTGTGCGTACATGAGTGCCTTCCCGCCACGCCCTCCTGGTTCCCCGCATTTTGCCCCACGGACCCCCAGAGTCCTTAATTCCTTATTATAAGCACCTAGAATTGCTATAGCGGATTCCAGGAAGAGCCGAGGGACCTGGGCCGGGTGTCAAACTTCTTACCACCATGAGGTGGTTGTGCGTACATGGGTGCCTACCCGCCACGCCCTTCTGGTTCCCCGCATTTTGCCCCACGGACCCCCAGAGGCCTTAATTCCTTATTATAAGCACCTAGAATTGCTATAGCGGATTCCAGGAAGAGCCGAGAGACCTGGGCCGGGTGTCAAACTTCTTACAACTTTGAGGTGGTTGTGCGTACATGGGTGCCTACCCGCCACGCCCTCCTGGTTCCCTGCATTTTGCCCCACGGATCACCAGAAGCTTTATTTCATTAATATTAGCACTTAGAATTGCTCTAGCGGATTCCAGGAAAAGCCGAGGGACCTGGGCCGTGTGTCAAACTTCTTACCACCATGAGGTGGTTGTGCATACATGGGTGCCTACCCACCACGCCCTCCTGGTTCCCCGCATTTTGCCCCACGGTTCCCCAGAGGCTTTAATTCCTTAATATAAGCACTTAGAATTGCTATAGCGGATTCCAGGAAGAGCCGAGGGACCTGGGCCGGGTGTCAAACTTCTTACCACCATGAGGTGGTTGTGCGTAGATGGGTGCCTACCCGCCACGGCCTCCTGGTTCCCTGCATTTTGCCCCACGGATCCCCAGAGGCCTTATTTCCTTAATATAAGCACCTAGAATTACTCTAGCGGATTCCAGGAAGGTCCGAGGGACCTGGGCCGGGTGTCAAACTTTTTACCACCATGAGGTGGTTGTGCGTACATGGGTGCCTACCCGCCACGCCCTCCTGGTTCCCCGCATTTTGCCCCACGGACGCCCAGAGGCCTTAATTCCTTATTATAAGCACCTAGAATTGCTATAGCGGATTCCAGGAAGAGCCGAGGGACCTGGGCCGGGTGTCAAACTTTTTACCACCTTGAGGTGGTTGTGCGTACATGGGTGCCTACCCGCCACGCCCTCCAGGTTCCCTGCATTTTGCCCAACGGATCCCTAGATGACTTATTTCCTTAATATAAGCACCTAGAAGTACTCTAACCGATTCCAGGAAGGTCCAAGGGACCTGGGCCGGGTGTCAAACTTCTTACCACCATGGGGTGGTTGTGCGTACATGAGTGCCTTCCCGCCACGCCCTCCTGGTTCCCCGCATTTTGCCCCACGGACCCCCAGAGTCCTTAATTCCTTATTATAAGCACCTAGAATTGCTATAGCGGATTCCAGGAAGAGCCGAGGGAACTGGGCCGGGTGTCAAACTTCTTACCACCATGAGGTGGTTGTGCGTACGTGGGTGCCTACCACCCACGCCCTTCTCGTTCCCCGCATTTTGCCCCACGGATCCCCAGCGGCCTTAATTCCTTATTATAAGCACCTAGAATTGCTATAGCGGACTCCAGGAAGAGCCGAGGGACCTGGGCCGGGTGTCAAACTTCTTACCACCATGAGGTGGTTGTGCGTAGATGGGTGCCTACCCGCCACGGCCTCCTGGTTCCCTGCATTTTGCCCCACGGATCCCCAGAGGCCTTATTTCCTTAATATAAGCACCTAGAATTACTCTAGCGGATTCCAGGAAGGTCCGAGGGACCTGGGCCGGGTGTCAAACTTTTTACCACCATGAGGTGGTTGTGCGTACATGGGTGCCTACCCGCCACGCCCTCCTGGTTCCCCGCATTTTGCCCCACGGACGCCCAGAAGCCTTAATTCCTTATTATAAGCACCTAGAATTGCTATAGCGGATTCCAGGAAGAGCCGAGGGACCTGGGCCGGGTGTCAAACTTTTTACCACCTTGAGGTGGTTGTGCGTACATGGGTGCCTACCCGCCACGCCCTCCAGGTTCCCTGCATTTTGCCCAACGGATCCCTAGATGACTTATTTCCTTAATATAAGCACCTAGAATTACTCTAGCCGATTCCAGGAAGGTCCAAGGGACCTGGGCCGGGTGTCAAACTTCTTACCACCATGGGGTGGTTGTGCGTACATGAGTGCCTTCCCGCCACGCCCTCCTGGTTCCCCGCATTTTGCCCCACGGACCCCCAGAGTCCTTAATTCCTTATTATAAGCACCTAGAATATCTATAGCGGATTCCAGGAAGAGCCGATGGAACTGGGCCGGGTGTCAAACTTCTTACCACCATGAGGTGGTTGTGCGTACGTGGGTGCCTACCACCCACGCCCTTCTCGTTCCCCGCATTTTGCCCCACGGATCCCCAGCGGCCTTAATTCCTTATTATAAGCACCTAGATTTGCTATAGCGGATTCCAGGAAGAGCCGAGGGACCTGGGCAGGGTGTCAAACTTCTTACCACCATGAGGTGGTTGCGCGTACATGGGTGCCTACCCGCCACGCCCTCCTGGTTCCCCGCATTTTGCCCCACGGACCCCCAGAGGCCTTAATTCCTTATTATAAGCACCTAGAATTGCTATAGCGGATTCCAGGAAGAGCCGAGGGACCTGGGCCGTGTGTCAAACTTCTTACCACCATGAGGTGGTTGTGCGTACATGGGTGGCTACCCACCACGCCCTCCTGGTTCCTCGCATTTTGCCCCACGGACCCCCAGAATCCTTAATTCCTTAATATAAGCAGCTAGAATTGCTATAGCGGATTCCAGGAAGGGCCGAGGGACCTGGGCCGGGTATCAAACTTCTTACAACCTTGAGGTGGTTGTGCGTTCATGGGTGCCTACCGACCACGCCCTCCTGGTTCCCCGCATTTTGCCCCACGGTTCCCCAGAGGCTTTAATTCCTTAATATAAGCACTTAGAATTGCTATAGCGGATTCCAGGAAGAGCCGAGGGACCTGGGCCGGGTGTCAAACTTCTTACCACCATGAGGTGGTTGTGCGTACATGGGTGCCTACCCGCCACGCCCTCCAGGTTCCCTGCATTTTGCCCAACGGATCCCTAGATGACTTATTTCCTTAATATAAGCACCTAGAATTACTCTAGCCGATTCCAGGAAGGTCCAAGGGACCTGGGCCGGGTGTCAAACTTCTTACCACCATGGGGTGGTTGTGCGTACATGAGTGCCTTCCCGCCACGCCCTCCTGGTTCCCCGCATTTTGCCCCACGGACCCCCAGAGTCCTTAATTCCTTATTATAAGCACCTAGAATTGCTATAGCGGATTCCAGGAAGAGCCGAGGGATCTGGGCCGGGTGTCAAACTTCTTACCACCATGAGGTGGTTGTGCGTACATGGGTGCCTACCCGCCACGCCCTTCTGGTTCCCCGCATTTTGCCCCACGGACCCCCAGAGGCCTTAATTCCTTATTATAAGCACCTAGAATTGCTATAGCGGATTCCAAGAAGAGCCGAGAGACCTGGGCCGGGTGTCAAACTTCTTACAACTTTGAGGTGGTTGTGCGTACATGGGTGCCTACCCGCCACGCCCTCCTGGTTCCCTGCATTTTGCCCCACGGATCCCCAGAAGCTTTATTTCATTAATATTAGCACTTAGAATTGCTATAGCGGATTCCAGGAAAAGCCGAGGGACCTGGGCCGTGTGTCAAACTTCTTACCACCATGAGGTGGTTGTGCATACATGGGTGCCTACCCACCACGCCCTCCTGGTTCCCCGCATTTTGCCCCACGGTTCCCCAGAGGCTTTAATTCCTTAATATAAGCACTTAGAATTGCTATAGCGGATTCCAGGAAGAGCCGAGGGACCTGGGCCGGGTGTCAAACTTCTTACCACCATGAGGTGGTTGTGCGTAGATGGGTGCCTACCCGCCACGGCCTCCTGGTTCCCTGCATTTTGCCCCACGGATCCCCAGAGGCCTTATTTCCTTAATATAAGCACCTAGAATTACTCTAGCGGATTCCAGGAAGGTCCGAGGGACCTGGGCCGGGTGTCAAACTTTTTACCACCATGAGGTGGTTGTGCGTACATGGGTGCCTACCCGCCACGCCCTCCTGGTTCCCCGCATTTTGCCCCACGGACGCCCAGAGGCCTTAATTCCTTATTATAAGCACCTAGAATTGCTATAGCGGATTCCAGGAAGAGCCGAGGGACCTGGGCCGGGTGTCAAACTTTTTACCACCTTGAGGTGGTTGTGCGTACATGGGTGCCTACCCGCCACGCCCTCCAGGTTCCCTGCATTTTGCCCAACGGATCCCTAGATGACTTATTTCCTTAATATAAGCACCTAGAATTACTCTAACCGATTCCAGGAAGGTCCAAGGGACCTGGGCCGGGTGTCAAACTTCTTACCACCATGGGGTGGTTGTGCGTACATGAGTGCCTTCCCGCCACGCCCTCCTGGTTCCCCGCATTTTGCCCCACGGACCCCCAGAGTCCTTAATTCCTTATTATAAGCACCTAGAATTGCTATAGCGGATTCCAGGAAGAGCCGAGGGAACTGGGCCGGGTGTCAAACTTCTTACCACCATGAGGTGGTTGTGCGTACGTGGGTGCCTACCACCCACGCCCTTCTCGTTCCCCGCATTTTGCCCCACGGATCCCCAGCGGCCTTAATTCCTTATTATAAGCACCTAGATTTGCTATAGCGGATTCCAGGAAGAGCCGAGGGACCTGGGCAGGGTGTCAAACTTCTTACCACCATGAGGTGGTTGCGCGTACATGGGTGCCTACCCGCCACGCCCTCCTGGTTCCCCGCATTTTGCCCCACGGACCCCCAGAGGCCTTAATTCCTTATTATAAGCACCTAGAATTGCTATAGCGGATTCCAGGAAGAGCCGAGGGACCTGGGCCGTGTGTCAAACTTCTTACCACCATGAGGTGGTTGTGCGTACATGGGTGGCTACCCACCACGCCCTCCTGGTTCCTCGCATTTTGCCCCACGGACCCCCAGAATCCTTAATTCCTTAATATAAGCAGCTAGAATTGCTATAGCGGATTCCAGGAAGGGCCGAGGGACCTGGGCCGGGTATCAAACTTCTTACAACCTTGAGGTGGTTGTGCGTACATGGGTGCCTACCGACCACGCCCTCCTGGTTCCCCGCATTTTGCCCCACGGTTCCCCAGAGGCTTTAATTCCTTAATATAAGCACTTAGAATTGCTATAGCGGATTCCAGGAAGAGCCGAGGGACCTGGGCCGGGTGTCAAACTTCTTACCACCATGAGATGGTTGTGCGTAGATGGGTGCCTACCCGCCACGGCCTCCTGGTTCCCTGCATTTTGCCCCACGGATCCCCAGAGGCCTTATTTCCTTAATATAAGCACCTAGAATTACTCTAGCGGATTCCAGGAAGGTCCGAGGGACCTGGGCCGGGTGTCAAACTTTTTACCACCATGAGGTGGTTGTGCGTACATGGGTGCCTACCCGCCACGCCCTCCTGGTTCCCCGCATTTTGCCCCACGGACGCCCAGAGGCCTTAATTCCTTATTATAAGCACCTAGAATTGCTATAGCGGATTCCAGGAAGAGCCGAGGGACCTGGGCCGGGTGTCAAACTTTTTACCACCTTGAGGTGGTTGTGCGTACATGGGTGCCTACCCGCCACGCCCTCCAGGTTCCCTGCATTTTGCCCAACGGATCCCTAGATGACTTATTTCCTTAATATAAGCACCTAGAATTACTCTAGCCGATTCCAGGAAGGTCCAAGGGACCTAGGCCGGGTGTCAAACTTCTTACCACCATGGGGTGGTTGTGCGTACATGAGTGCCTTCCCGCCACGCCCTCCTGGTTCCCCGCATTTTGCCCCACGGACCCCCAGAGTCCTTAATTCCTTATTATAAGCACCTAGAATTGCTATAGCGGATTCCAGGAAGAGCCGAGGGACCTGGGCCGGGTGTCAAACTTCTTACCACCATGAGGTGGTTGTGCGTACATGGGTGCCTACCCGCCACGCCCTTCTGGTTCCCCGCATTTTGCCCCACGGACCCCCAGAGGCCTTAATTCCTTATTATAAGCACCTAGAATTGCTATAGCGGATTCCAGGAAGAGCCGAGAGACCTGGGCCGGGTGTCAAACTTTTTACCACCATGAGGTGGTTGTGCGTACATGGGTGCCTACCCGCCACGCCCTCCTGGTTCCTCGCATTTTGCCCCACGGACCCTCAGAATCCTTAATTCCTTAATATAAGCACCTAGAATTGCTATAGCGGATTCCAGGAAGGGCCGTGGGACCTGGGCCGGGTGTCAAACTTCTTACAACTTTGAGGTGGTTGTGCGTACATGGGTGCCTACCCGCCACGCCCTCCTGGTTCCCTGCATTTTGCCCCACGGATCCCCAGAAGCTTTATTTCATTAATATTAGCACTTAGAATTGCTCTAGCGGATTCCAGGAAAAGCCGAGGGACCTGGGCCGTGTGTCAAACTTCTTACCACCATGAGGTGGTTGTGCATACATGGGTGCCTACCCGCCACGCCCTCCTGGTTCCTCGCATTTTGCCCCACGGACCCTCAGAATCCTTAATTCCTTAATATAAGCACCTAGAATTGCTATAGCGGATTCCAGGAAGAGCCGAGGGACCTGGGCCGGATGTCACAGTTCTTACCACCATGAGGTGGTTGCGCGTACATGGGTGCCTACCCGCCACGCCCTCCTGTTTCCCCGCATTTTGCCCCACGGATCCCCAGAGGCCTTAATTCCTTAATATAAGCACCTAGAATTGCTATAGCGGATTCCAGGAAGAGCCGAGGGACCTGGGCCGTGTGTCAAACTTCTTACCACCATGAGGAGGTTGTGCGTACATGGGTGCCTACCCGCCACGCCCTCCTGGTTCCTCGCATTTTGCCCCACGGACCCCCAGAATCCTTAATTCCTTAATATAAGCACCTAGAATTGCTATAGCGGATTCCAGGAAGAGCCGAGGGGCCTGGCCCGGGTTTTAAACTTCTTACCACCATGAGGTGGTTGTGCGTACGTGAGTGCCTACCTCCCACGCCCTTCTCGTTCCCCGCATTTTGCCCCACGGATCCCCAGAAACCTTAATTCCTTAATATAAGCACCTTGAATTGCTATAGCGGATTCCAGGAAGGGCCGAGGGACCTGGGCCGGGTATCAAACTTCTTACCACCATGAGGTGGTTGCGCGTACATAGGTGCCTACCCGCCACGCCCTCCTGGTTCCCCGCATTTTGCCCCACGGACCCCCAGAGGCCTTAATTCCTTATTATAAGCACCTAGAATTGCTATAGCGGATTCCAGGAAGAGCCGAGGGACCTGGGCCGTGTGTCAAACTTCTTACCACCATGAGGTGGTTGTGCGTACATGGGTGGCTACCCACCACGCCCTCCTGGTTCCTCGCATTTTGCCCCACGGACCCCCAGAATCCTTAATTCCTTAATATAAGCAGCTAGAATTGCTATAGCGGATTCCAGGAAGGGCCGAGGGACCTGGGCCGGGTATCAAACTTCTTACAACCTTGAGGTGGTTGTGCGTACATGGGTGCCTACCGACCACGCCCTCCTGGTTCCCCGCATTTTGCCCCACGGTTCCCCAGAGGCTTTAATTCCTTAATATAAGCACTTAGAATTGCTATAGCGGATTCCAGGAAGAGCCGAGGGACCTGGGCCGGGTGTCAAACTTCTTACCACCATGAGGTGGTTGTGCGTAGATGGGTGCCTACCCGCCACGGCCTCCTGGTTCCCTGCATTTTGCCCCACGGATCCCCAGAGGCCTTATTTCCTTAATATAAGCACCTAGAATTACTCTAGCGGATTCCAGGAAGGTCCGAGGGACCTGGGCCGGGTGTCAAACTTTTTACCACCATGAGGTGGTTGTGCGTACATGGGTGCCTACCCGCCACGCCCTCCTGGTTCCCCGCATTTTGCCCCACGGACGCCCAGAGGCCTTAATTCCTTATTATAAGCACCTAGAATTGCTATAGCGGATTCCAGGAAGAGCCGAGGGACCTGGGCCGGGTGTCAAACTTTTTACCACCTTGAGGTGGTTGTGCGTACATGGGTGCCTACCCGCCACGCCCTCCAGGTTCCCTGCATTTTGCCCAACGGATCCCTAGATGACTTATTTCCTTAATATAAGCACCTAGAATTACGCTAGCCGATTCCAGGAAGGTCCAAGGGACCTGGGCCGGGTGTCAAACTTCTTACCACCATGGGGTGGTTGTGCGTACATGAGTGCCTTCCCGCCACGCCCTCCTGGTTCCCCGCATTTTGCCCCACGGACCCCCAGAGTCCTTAATTCCTTATTATAAGCACCTAGAATTGCTATAGCGGATTCCAGGAAGAGCCGAGGGACCTGGGCCGGGTGTCAAACTTCTTACCACCATGAGGTGGTTGTGCGTACATGGGTGCCTACCCGCCACGCCCTTCTGGTTCCCCGCATTTTGCCCCACGGACCCCCAGAGGCCTTAATTCCTTATTATAAGCACCTAGAATTGCTATAGCGGATTCCAGGAAGAGCCGAGAGACCTGGGCCGGGTGTCAAACTTTTTACCACCATGAGGTGGTTGTGCGTACATGGGTGCCTACCCGCCACGCCCTCCTGGTTCCTCGCATTTTGCCCCACGGACCCTCAGAATCCTTAATTCCTTAATATAAGCACCTAGAATTGCTATAGCGGATTCCAGGAAGGGCCGTGGGACCTGGGCCGGGTGTCAAACTTCTTACAACTTTGAGGTGGTTGTGCGTACATGGGTGCCTACCCGCCACGCCCTCCTGGTTCCCCGCATTTTGCCCCACGGATCCCCAGAAGCTTTAGTTCATTAATATTAGCACTTAGAATTGCTCTAGCGGATTCCAGGAAAAGCCGAGGGACCTGGGCCGTGTGTCAAACTTCTTACCACCATGAGGTGGTTGTGCATACATGGGTGCCTACCCGCCACGCCCTCCTGGTTCCTCGCATTTTGCCCCACGGACCCTCAGAATCCTTAATTCCTTAATATAAGCACCTAGAATTGCTATAGCGGATTCCAGGAAGAGCCGAGGGGCCTGGGCCGGGTTTTAAACTTCTTACCACCATGAGGTGGTTGTGTGTACGTGAGTGCCTACCTCCCACGCCCTTCTCGTTCCCCGCATTTTGCCCCACGGATCCCCAGAAACATTAATTCCTTAATATAAGCACCTAGAATTGCTATAGCGGATTCCAGGAAGGGCCGAGGGACCTGGGCCGGGTATCAAACTTCTTACCACCATGAGGTGGTTGCGCGTACATGGGTGCCTACCCGCCACGCCCTCCTGGTTCCCCGCATTTTGCCCCACGGACCCCCAGAGGCCTTAATTCCTTATTATAAGCACCTAGAATTGCTATAGCGGATTCCAGGAAGAGCCGAGGGACCTTGGCCGTGTGTCAAACTTCTTACCACCATGAGGTGGTTGTGCGTACATGGGTGGCTACCCACCACGCCCTTCTGGTTCCTCGCATTTTGCCCCACGGACCCCCAGAATCCTTAATTCCTTAATATAAGCAGCTAGAATTGCTATAGCGGATTCCAGGAAGGGCCGAGGGACCTGGGCCGGGTATCAAACTTCTTACAACCTTGAGGTGGTTGTGCGTACATGGGTGCCTACCGACCACGCCCTCCTGGTTCCCCGCATTTTGCCCCACGGATCCCCAGAGGCCTTAATTCCTTAATATAAGCACCTAGAATTGCTATAGCGGATTCCAGGAAAAGCCGAGGGACCTGGGCCGTGTGTCAAACTTCTTACCACCATGAGGAGGTTGTGCGTACATGGGTGCCTACCCGCCACGCCCTCCTGGTTCCTCGCATTTTGCCCCACGGACCCCCAGAATCCTTAATTCCTTAATATAAGCACCTAGAATTGCTATAGCGGATTCCAGGAAGAGCCGAGGGGCCTGGGCCGGGTTTTAAACTTCTTACCACCATGAGGTGGTTGTGCGTACGTGAGTGCCTACCTCCCACGCCCTTCTCGTTCCCCGCATTTTGCCCCACGGATCCCCAGAAACCTTAATTCCTTAATATAAGCACCTTGAATTGCTATAGCGGATTCCAGGAAGGGCCGAGGGACCTGGGCCGGGTATCAAACTTCTTACCACCATGAGGTGGTTGCGCGTACATGGGTGCCTACCCGCCACGCCCTCCTGGTTCCCCGCATTTTGCCCCACGGACCCCCAGAGGCCTTAATTCCTTATTATAAGCACCTAGAATTGCTATAGCGGATTCCAGGAAGAGCCGAGGGACCTGGGCCGTGTGTCAAACTTCTTACCACCATGAGGTGGTTGTGCGTACATGGGTGGCTACCCACCACGCCCTCCTGGTTCCTCGCATTTTGCCCCACGGACCCCCAGAATCCTTAATTCCTTAATATAAGCAGCTAGAATTGCTATAGCGGATTCCAGGAAGGGCCTAGGGACCTGGGCCGGGTATCAAACTTCTTACAACCTTGAGGTGGTTGTGCGTACATGGGTGCCTACCGACCACGCCCTCCTGGTTCCCCGCATTTTGCTCCACGGTTCCCCAGAGGCTTTAATTCCTTAATACAAGCACTTAGAATTGCTATAGCGGATTCCAGGAAGAGCCGAGGGACCTGGGCAGGGTGTCAAACTTCTTACCACCATGAGGTGGTTGTGCGTAGATGGGTGCCTACCCGCCACGGCCTCCTGGTTCCCTGCATTTTGCCCCACGGATCCCCAGAGGCCTTATTTCCTTAATATAAGCACCTAGAATTACTCTAGCGGATTCCAGGAAGGTCCGAGGGACCTGGGCCGGGTGTCAAACTTTTTACCACCATGAGGTGGTTGTGCGTACATGGGTGCCTACCCGCCACGCCCTCCTGGTTCCCCGCATTTTGCCCCACGGACGCCCAGAGGCCTTAATTCCTTATTATAAGCACCTAGAATTGCTATAGCGGATTCCAGGAAGAGCCGAGGGACCTGGGCCGGGTGTCAAACTTTTTACCACCTTGAGGTGGTTGTGCGTACATGGGTGCCTACCCGCCACGCCCTCCAGGTTCCCTGCATTTTGCCCAACGGATCCCTAGATGACTTATTTCCTTAATATAAGCACCTAGAATTACGCTAGCCGATTCCAGGAAGGTCCAAGGGACCTGGGCCGGGTGTCAAACTTCTTACCACCATGGGGTGGTTGTGCGTACATGAGTGCCTTCCCGCCACGCCCTCCTGGTTCCCCGCATTTTGCCCCACGGACCCCCAGAGTCCTTAATTCCTTATTATAAGCACCTAGAATTGCTATAGCGGATTCCAGGAAGAGCCGAGGGACCTGGGCCGGGTGTCAAACTTCTTACCACCATGAGGTGGTTGTGCGTACATGGGTGCCTACCCGCCACGCCCTTCTGGTTCCCCGCATTTTGCCCCACGGACCCCCAGAGGCCTTAATTCCTTATTATAAGCACCTAGAATTGCTATAGCGGATTCCAGGAAGAGCCGAGAGACCTGGGCCGGGTGTCAAACTTTTTACCACCATGAGGTGGTTGTGCGTACATGGGTGCCTACCCGCCACGCCCTCCTGGTTCCTCGCATTTTGCCCCACGGACCCTCAGAATCCTTAATTCCTTAATATAAGCACCTAGAATTGCTATAGCGGATTCCAGGAAGGGCCGTGGGACCTGGGCCGGGTGTCAAACTTCTTACAACTTTGAGGTGGTTGTGCGTACATGGGTGCCTACCCGCCACGCCCTCCTGGTTCCCCGCATTTTGCCCCACGGATCCCCAGAAGCTTTATTTCATTAATATTAGCACTTAGAATTGCTCTAGCGGATTCCAGGAAAAGCCGAGGGACCTGGGCCGTGTGTCAAACTTCTTACCACCATGAGGTGGTTGTGCATACATGGGTGCCTACCCGCCACGCCCTCCTGGTTCCTCGCATTTTGCCCCACGGACCCTCAGAATCCTTAATTCCTTAATATAAGCACCTAGAATTGCTATAGCGGATTCCAGGAAGAGCCGAGGGGCCTGGGCCGGGTTTTAAACTTCTTACCACCATGAGGTGGTTGTGTGTACGTGAGTGCCTACCTCCCACGCCCTTCTCGTTCCCCGCATTTTGCCCCACGGATCCCCAGAAACATTAATTCCTTAATATAAGCACCTAGAATTGCTATAGCGGATTCCAGGAAGGGCCGAGGGACCTGGGCCGGGTATCAAACTTCTTACCACCATGAGGTGGTTGCGCGTACATGGGTGCCTACCCGCCACGCCCTCCTGGTTCCCCGCATTTTGCCCCACGGACCCCCAGAGGCCTTAATTCCTTATTATAAGCACCTAGAATTGCTATAGCGGATTCCAGGAAGAGCCGAGGGACCTTGGCCGTGTGTCAAACTTCTTACCACCATGAGGTGGTTGTGCGTACATGGGTGGCTACCCACCACGCCCTTCTGGTTCCTCGCATTTTGCCCCACGGACCCCCAGAATCCTTAATTCCTTAATATAAGCAGCTAGAATTGCTATAGCGGATTCCAGGAAGGGCCGAAGGACCTGGGCCGGGTATCAAACTTCTTACAACCTTGAGGTGGTTGTGCGTACATGGGTGCCTACCGACCACGCCCTCCTGGTTCCCCGCATTTTGCCCCACGGTTCCCCAGAGGCTTTAATTCCTTAATAGAAGCACTTAGAATTGCTATAGCGGATTCCAGGAAGGGCCGAGGGACCTGGGCCGGGTGTCAAACTTCTTACCACCATGAGGTGGTTGTGCGTAGATGGGTGCCTACCCGCCACGGCCTCCTGGTTCCCTGCATTTTGCCCCACGGATCCCCAGAGGCCTTATTTCCTTAATATAAGCACCTAGAATTACTCTAGCGGATTCCAGGAAGGTCCGAGGGACCTGGGCCGGGTGTCAAACTTTTTACCACCATGAGGTGGTTGTGCGTACATGGGTGCCTACCCGCCACGCCCTCCTGGTTCCCCGCATTTTGCCCCACGGACGCCCAGAGGCCTTAATTCCTTATTATAAGCACCTAGAATTGCTATAGCGGATTCCAGGAAGAGCCGAGGGACCTGGGCCGGGTGTCAAACTTTTTACCACCTTGAGGTGGTTGTGCGTACATGGGTGCCTACCCGCCACGCCCTCCAGGTTCCCTGCATTTTGCCCAACGGATCCCTAGATGACTTATTTCCTTAATATAAGCACCTAGAATTACTCTAGCCGATTCCAGGAAGGTCCAAGGGACCTGGGCCGGGTGTCAAACTTCTTACCACCATGGGGTGGTTGTGCGTACATGAGTGCCTTCCCGCCACGCCCTCCTGGTTCCCCGCATTTTGCCCCACGGACCCCCAGAGTCCTTAATTCCTTATTATAAGCACCTAGAATTGCTATAGCGGATTCCAGGAAGAGCCGAGGGACCTGGGCCGGGTGTCAAACTTCTTACCACCATGAGGTGGTTGTGCGTACATGGGTGCCTACTCGCCACGCCCTCCTGGTTCCTCGCATTTTGCGACACGGACCCTCAGAATCCTTAATTCCTTAATATAAGCACCTAGAATTGCTATAGCGGATTCCAGGAAGGGCCGTGGGACCTGGGCCGGGTGTCAAACTTCTTACAACTTTGAGGTGGTTTTGCGTACATGGGTGCCTACCCGCCACGCCCTCCTGGTTCCTCGCATTTTGCCCCACGGATCCCCAGAGGCTTTAATTCCTTAATATAAGCACCAAGAATTGCTATAGCGGATTCCAGGAAGAGCCGAGGGACCTGGGCCGGGTGTCAAACTTCTTACCACCATGAGGTGGTTGTGCGTACATGGGTGCCTACCGACCACGCCCTCCTGGTTCCCCGCATTTTGCCCCACGGTTCCCCAGAGGCTTTAATTCCTTAATAGAAGAACTTAGAATTGCTATAGCGGATTCCAGGAAGGGCCGAGGGACCTGGGCCGGGTGTCAAACTTCTTACCACCTTGAGGTGGTTGTGCGTACATGGGTGCCTACACGCCACGCAATCCTGGTTCCTTGCATTTTGGCCCACGGACCCCCAGAATCATTAATTCCTTAATATAAGCACCTAGAATTGCTATAGCGGATTCCAGGAAGGGCCGAGGGACCTGGGCCGGGTGTCAAACTTCTTACAACCTTGAGGTGGTTGTGCGTACATGGGTGCCTACCGACCACGCCCTCCTGGTTCCCCGCATTTTTCCCCACGGATCCCCAGAGGCTTTATTTCATTAATATTAGCACTTAGAATTGCTCTAGCGGATACCAGGAAAAGCCGAGGGGCCTGGGCCGTGTGTCAAACTTCTTACCACCATGAGGTGGTTGTGCGTACATGGGTGCCTACCCGCCACGCCCTCCTGGTTCCTCGCATTTTGCCCCACGGATCCCCAGAGGTTTTAATTCCTTAATATAAGCACCTAGAATTGCTATAGCGGATTCCAGGAAGAGCCGAGGGACCTGGGCCGGGTGTCAAACTTCTTACCACCATGAGGTGGTTGCGCGTACATGGGTGCCTACCCGCCACGCCCTCCTGGTTCCCCGCATTTTGCCCCACGGACCGCCAGAGGCCTTAATTCCTTAGTATAAGCACCTAGAATTGCTATAGCGGATTCCAGGAAGAGCCGAGGGACCTGGGCCGTGTGTCAAACTTCTTACCACCATGAGGTGGTTGTGCGTACATGGGTGCCTACCCGCCACGCCCTCCTGGTTCCTCGCATTTTGTCCCACGGACCCCCAGAATCCTTAATTCCTTAATATAAGCACCTAGAATTGCTTTAGCGGATTCCAGGAAGGGCCGAGGGACCTGGGCCGGGTGTCAAACTTCTTACAACCTTGAGGTGGTTGTGCGTACATGGGTGCCTACCGACCACGCCCTCCTGGTTCCCCGCATTTTGCCCCACGGTTCCCCAGAGGCTTTAATTCCTTAATAGAAGCACTTAGAATTGCTATAGCGGATTCCAGGAAGGGCCGAGGGACCTGGGCCGGGTGTCAAACTTCTTACCACCTTGAGGTGGTTGTGCATACATGGGTGTCTACACGCCACGCAATCCTGGTTCCTTGCATTTTGCCCCACGGACCCCCAGAATCCTTAATTCGTTAATATAAGCAGCTAGAATTGCTATAGCGGATTCCAGGAAGGGCCGAGGGACCTGGGCCGGGTATCAAACTTCTTACAACATTGAGGTGGTTGTGCGTACATGGGTGCCTACCGACCACGCCCTCCTGGTTCCCCGCATTTTGCCCCACGGTTCCCCAGAGGCTTTAATTCCTTAATATAAGCACTTAGAATTGCTATAGCGGATTCCAGGAAGAGCCGAGGGACCTGGGCCGGGTGTCAAACTTCTTACCACCATGAGGAGGTTGTGCGTAGATGGGTGCCTACCCGCCACGGCCTCCTGGTTCCCTGCATTTTGCCCCACGGATCCCCAGAGGCCTTATTTCCTTAATATAAGTACCTAGAATTACTCTAGCGGATTCCAGGAAGGTCCGAGGGACCTGGGCCGGGTGTCAAACTTTTTACCACCATGAGGTGGTTGTGCGTACATGGGTGCCTACCCGCCACGCCCTCCTGGTTCCCCGCATTTTGCCCTACGGACGCCCAGAGGCCTTAATTCCTTATTATAAGCACCTAGAATTGCTATAGCGGATTCCAGGAAGAGCCGAGGGACCTGGGCCGGGTGTCAAACTTTTTACCACCTTGAGGTGGTTGTGCGTACATGGGTGCCTACCCGCCACGCCCTCCAGGTTCCCTGCATTTTGCCCAACGGATCCCTAGATGACTTATTTCTTTAATATAAGCACCTAGAATTGCTATAGCGGATTCCAGGAAGAGCCGAGGGACCTGGGCCGGGTGTCAAACTTCTTACCACCATGAGGTGGTTGCGCGTACATGGGTGCCTACCCGCCACGCCCTCCTGGTTCCCCGCATTTTGCCCCACGGACCGCCAGAGGCCTTAATTCCTTAGTATAAGCACCTAGAATTGCTATAGCGGATTCCAGGAAGAGCCGAGGGACCTGGGCCGTGTGTCAAACTTCTTACCACCATGAGGTGGTTGTGCGTACATGGGTGCCTACCCGCCACGCCCTCCTGGTTCCTCGCATTTTGTCCCACGGACCCCCAGAATCCTTAATTCCTTAATATAAGCACCTAGAATTGCTTTAGCGGATTCCAGGAAGGGTCGAGGGACCTGGGCCGGGTGTCAAACTTCTTACAACCTTGAGGTGGTTGTGCGTACATGGGTGCCTACCGACCACGCCCTCCTGGTTCCCCGCATTTTGCCCCACGGTTCCCCAGAGGCTTTAATTCCTTAATAGAAGCACTTAGAATTGCTATAGCGGATTCCAGGAAGGGCCGAGGGACCTGGGCCGGGTGTCAAACTTCTTACCACCTTGAGGTGGTTGTGCATACATGGGTGTCTACACGCCACGCAATCCTGGTTCCTTGCATTTTGCCCCACGGACCCCCAGAATCCTTAATTCGTTAATATAAGCAGCTAGAATTGCTATAGCGGATTCCAGGAAGGGCCGAGGGACCTGGGCCGGGTATCAAACTTCTTACAACATTGAGGTGGTTGTGCGTACATGGGTGCCTACCGACCACGCCCTCCTGGTTCCCCGCATTTTGCCCCACGGTTCCCCAGAGGCTTTAATTCCTTAATATAAGCACTTAGAATTGCTATAGCGGATTCCAGGAAGAGCCGAGGGACCTGGGCCGGGTGTCAAACTTCTTACCACCATGAGGAGGTTGTGCGTAGATGGGTGCCTACCCTCCACGGCCTCCTGGTTCCCTGCATTTTGCCCCACGGATACCCAGAGGCCTTATTTCCTTAATATAAGTACCTAGAATTACTCTAGCGGATTCCAGGAAGGTCCGAGGGACCTGGGCCGGGTGTCAAACTTTTTACCACCATGAGGTGGTTGTGCGTACATGGGTGCCTACCCGCCACGCCCTCCTGGTTCCCCGCATTTTGCCCCACGGACGCCCAGAGGCCTTAATTCCTTATTATAAGCACCTAGAATTGCTATAGCGGATTCCAGGAAGAGCCGAGGGACCTGGGCCGGGTGTCAAACTTTTTACCACCTTGAGGTGGTTGTGCGTACATGGGTGCCTACCCGCCACGCCCTCCAGGTTCCCTGCATTTTGCCCAACGGATCCCTAGATGACTTATTTCCTTAATATAAGAACCTAGAATTACTCTAGCCGATTCCAGGAAGGTCCAAGGGACCTGGGCCGGGTGTCAAACTTCTTACCACCATGGGGTGGTTGTGCGTACATGAGTGCCTTCCCGCCACGCCCTCCTGGTTCCCCGCATTTTGCCCCACGGACCCCCAGAGGCTTTAATTCCTTAATAGAAGCACTTAGAATTGCTATAGCGGATTCCAGGAAGGGCCGAGGGACCTGGGCCGGGTGTCAAACTTCTTACCACCTTGAGGTGGTTGTGCATACATGGGTGTCTACACGCCACGCAATCCTGGTTCCTTGCATTTTGCCCCACGGACCCCCAGAATCCTTAATTCGTTAATATAAGCAGCTAGAATTGCTATAGCGGATTCCAGGAAGGGCCAAGGGACCTGGGCCGGGTATCAAACTTCTTACAACATTGAGGTGGTTGTGCGTACATGGGTGCCTACCCGCCACGGCCTCCTGGTTCCCTGCATTTTGCCCCACGGATCCCCAGAGGCCTTATTTCCTTAATATAAGTACCTAGAATTACTCTAGCGGATTCCAGGAAGGTCCGAGGGACCTGGGCCGGGTGTCAAACTTTTTACCACTATGAGGTGGTTGTGCGTACATGGGTGCCTACCCGCCACGCCCTCCTGGTTCCCCGCATTTTGCCCCACGGACGCCCAGAGGCCTTAATTCCTTATTATAAGCACCTAGAATTGCTATAGCGGATTCCAGGAAGAGCCGAGGGACCTGGGCCGGGTGTCAAACTTTTTACCACCTTGAGGTGGTTGTGCGTACATGGGTGCCTACCCGCCACGCCCTCCAGGTTCCCTGCATTTTGCCCAACGGATCCCTAGATGACTTATTTCCTTAATATAAGCACCTAGAATTGCTATAGCGGATTCCAGGAAGAGCCGAGGGACCTGGGCCGGGTGTCAAACTTCTTACCACCATGAGGTGGTTGCGCGTACATGGGTGCCTACCCGCCACGCCCTCCTGGTTCCCCGCATTTTGCCCCACGGACCGCCAGAGGCCTTAATTCCTTAGTATAAGCACCTAGAATTGCTATAGCGGATTCCAGGAAGAGCCGAGGGACCTGGGCCGTGTGTCAAACTTCTTACCACCATGAGGTGGTTGTGCGTACATGGGTGCCTACCCGCCACGCCCTCCTGGTTCCTCGCATTTTGTCCCACGGACCCCCAGAATCCTTAATACCTTAATATAAGCACCTAGAATTGCTTTAGCGGATTCCAGGAAGGGCCGAGGGACCTGGGCCGGGTGTCAAACTTCTTACAACCTTGAGGTGGTTGTGCGTACATGGGTGCCTACCGACCACGCCCTCCTGGTTCCCCGCATTTTGCCCCACGGTTCCCCAGAGGCTTTAATTCCTTAAGAGAAGCACTTAGAATTGTTATAGCGGATTCCAGGAAGGGCCGAGGGACCTGGGCCGGGTGTCAAACTTCTTACCACCTTGAGGTGGTTGTGCATACATGGGTGTCTACACGCCACGCAATCCTGGTTCCTTGCATTTTGCCCCACGGACCCCCAGAATCCTTAATTCGTTAATATAAGCAGCTAGAATTGCTATAGCGGATTCCAGGAAGGGCCGAGGGACCTGGGCCGGGTATCAAACTTCTTACAACATTGAGGTGGTTGTGCGTACATGGGTGCCTACCGACCACGCCCTCCTGGTTCCCCGCATTTTGCCCCACGGTTCCCCAGAGGCTTTAATTCCTTAATATAAGCACTTAGAATTGCTATAGCGGATTCCAGGAAGAGCCGAGGGACCTGGGCCGGGTGTCAAACTTCTTACCACCATGAGGAGGTTGTGCGTAGATGGGTGCCTACCCGCCACGGCCTCTTGGTTCCCTGCATTTTGCCCCACGGATACCCAGAGGCCTTATTTCCTTAATATAAGTACCTAGAATTACTCTAGCGGATTCCAGGAAGGTCCGAGGGACCTGGGCCGGGTGTCAAACTTTTTACCACCATGAGGTGGTTGTGCGTACATGGGTGCCTACCCGCCACGCCCTCCTGGTTCCCCGCATTTTGCCCCACGGACGCCCAGAGGCCTTAATTCCTTATTATAAGCACCTAGAATTGCTATAGCGGATTCCAGGAAGAGCCGAGGGACCTGGGCCGGGTGTCAAACTTTTTACCACCTTGAGGTGGTTGTGCGTACATGGGTGCCTACCCGCCACGCCCTCCAGGTTCCCTGCATTTTGCCCAACGGATCCCTAGATGACTTATTTCCTTAATATAAGAACCTAGAATTACTCTAGCCGATTCCAGGAAGGTCCAAGGGACCTGGGCCGGGTGTCAAACTTCTTACCACCATGGGGTGGTTGTGCGTACATGAGTGCCTTCCCGCCACGCCCTCCTGGTTCCCCGCATTTTGCCCCACGGACCCCCAGAGTCCTTAATTCCTTATTATAAGCACCTAGAATTGCTATAGCGGATTCCAGGAAGAGCCGAGGGACCTGGGCCGGGTGTCAAACTTCTTACCACCATGAGGTGGTTGTGCGTACATGGGTGGCTACCCACCACGCCCTCCTGGTTCCTCGCATTTTGCCCCACGGACCCCCAGAATCCTTAATTCCTTAATATAAGCAGCTAGAATTGCTATAGCGGATTCCAGAAAGGGCCGAGGGACCTGGGCCGGGTATCAAACTTCTTACAACCTTGAGGTGGTTGTGCGTACATGGGTGCCTACCGACCACGCCCTCCTGGTTCCCCGCATTTTGCCCCACGGTTCCCCAGAGGCTTTAATTCCTTAATATAAGCACTTAGAATTGCTATAGCGGATTCCAGGAAGAGCCGAGGGACCTGGGCCGGGTGTCAAACTTCTTACCACCATGAGGTGGTTGTGCGTAGATGGGTGCCTACCCGCCACGGCCTCCTGGTTCCCTGCATTTTGCCCCACGGATCCCCAGAGGCCTTATTTCCTTAATATAAGCACCTAGAATTACTCTAGCGGATTCCAGGAAGGTCCGAGGGACCTGGGCCGGGTGTCAAACTTTTTACCACCATGAGGTGGTTGTGCGTACATGGGTGCCTACCCGCCACGCCCTCCTGGTTCCCCGCATTTTGCCCCACGGACGCCCAGAGGCCTTAATTCCTTATTATAAGCACCTAGAATTGCTATAGCGGATTCCAGGAAGAGCCGAGGGACCTGGGCCGGGTGTCAAACTTTTTACCACCTTGAGGTGGTTGTGCGTACATGGGTGCCTACCCGCCACGCCCTCCAGGTTCCCTGCATTTTGCCCAACGGATCCCTAGATGACTTATTTCCTTAATATAAGCACCTAGAATTACGCTAGCCGATTCCAGGAAGGTCCAAGGGACCTGGGCCGGGTTTTAAACTTCTTACCACCATGAGGTGGTTGTGCGTACGTGAGTGCCTACCTCCCACGCCCTTCTCGTTCCCCGCATTTTGCCCCACGGATCCCCAGAAACCTTAATTCCTTAATATAAGCACCTAGAATTGCTATAGCGGATTCCAGGAAAGGCCGAGGGACCTGGGCTGGGTGTCAAACTTCTTACCACTATGAGGTGGTTGTGCGTCCATGGGTGCCTACCCGCCAGGCCCTCCTGGTTCCCCGCATTTTGCCCCACGGATCCCCAGATGCCTTATTTCCTTAATATAAGCACCTAGAATTACTCTAGCGGATTCCAGGAAGGTCCGAGGGACCTGGGCCGGGTGTCAAACTTTTTACCACCATGAGGTGGTTGTGCGTACATGGGTGCCTACTCGCCACGCCCTCCTGGTTCCTCGCATTTTGCGACACGGACCCTCAGAATCCTTAATTCCTTAATATAAGCACCTAGAATTGCTATAGCGGATTCCAGGAAGGGCCGTGGGACCTGGGCCGGGTGTCAAACTTCTTACAACTTTGAGGTGGTTGTGCGTACATGGGTGCCTACCCGCCACGCCCTCCTGGTTCCCCGCATTTTGCCCTACGGATCCCCAGAGGCTTTATTTCATTAATATTAGCACTTAGAATTGCTCTAGCGGATTCCAGGAAAAGCCGAGGGGCCTGGGCCGTGTGTCAAACTTCTTACCACCATGAGGTGGTTGTGCGTACATTGGTGCCTACCCGCCACGCCCTCCTGGTTCCTCGCATTTTGCCCCACGGATCCCCAGAGGCTTTAATTCCTTAATATAAGCACCAAGAATTGCTATAGCGGATTCCAGGAAGAGCCGAGGGACCTGGGCCGGGTGTCAAACTTCTTACCACCATGAGGTGGTTGTGCGTACATGGGTGCCTACCGACCACGCCCTCCTGGTTCCCCGCATTTTGCCCCACGGTTCCCCAGAGGCTTTAATTCCTTAATAGAAGAACTTAGAATTGCTATAGCGGATTCCAGGAAGGGCCGAGGGACCTGGGCCGGGTGTCAAACTTCTTACCACCTTGAGGTGGTTGTGCGTACATGGGTGCCTACACGCCACGCAATCCTGGTTCCTTGCATTTTGGCCCACGGACCCCCAGAATCATTAATTCCTTAATATAAGCACCTAGAATTGCTATAGCGGATTCCAGGAAGGGCCGAGGGACCTGGGCCGGGTGTCAAACTTCTTACAACCTTGAGGTGGTTTTGCGTACATGGGTGCCTACCGACCACGCCCTCCTGGTTCCCCGCATTTTGCCCCACGGATCCCCAGAGGCTTTATTTCATTAATATTAGCACTTAGAATTGCTCTAGCGGATTCCAGGAAAAGCCGAGGGGCCTGGGCCGTGTGTCAAACTTCTGACCACCATGAGGTGGTTGTGCGTACATGGGTGCCTACCCGCCACGCCCTCCTGGTTCCTCGCATTTTGCCCCACGGATCCCCAGAGGCTTTAATTCCTTAATATAAGCACCTAGAATTGCTATAGCGGATTCCAGGAAGAGCCGAGGGACCTGGGCCGGGTGTCAAACTTCTTACCACCATGAGGTGGTTGCGCGTACATGGGTGCCTACCCGCCACGCCCTCCTGGTTCCCCGCATTTTGCCCCACGGACCGCCAGAGGCCTTAATTCCTTAGTATAAGCACCTAGAATTGCTATAGCGGATTCCAGGAAGAGCCGAGGGACCTGGGCCGTGTGTCAAACTTCTTACCACCATGAGGTGGTTGTGCGTACATGGGTGCCTACCCGCCACGCCCTCTTGGTTCTTCGCATTTTGTCCCACGGACCCCCAGAATCCTTAATTCCTTAATATAAGCACCTAGAATTGCTTTAGCGGATTCCAGGAAGGGCCGAGGGACCTGGGCCGGGTGTCAAACTTCTTACAACCTTGAGGTGGTTGTGCGTACATGGGTGCCTACCGACCACGCCCTCCTGGTTCCCCGCATTTTGCCCCACGGTTCCCCAGAGGCTTTAATTCCTTAATAGAAGCACTTAGAATTGCTATAGCGGATTCCAGGAAGGGCCGAGGGACCTGGGCCGGGTGTCAAACTTCTTACCACCTTGAGGTGGTTGTGCATACATGGGTGTCTACACGCCACGCAATCCTGGTTCCTTGCATTTTGCCCCACGGACCCCCAGAATCCTTAATTCCTTAATATAAGCACCTAGAATTGCTATAGCGGATTCCAGGAAGAGCCGAGGGGCCTGGGCCGGGTTTTAAACTTCTTACCACCATGAGGTGGTTGTGCGTACGTGAGTGCCTACTTCCCACGCCCTTCTCGTTCCCCGCATTTCGCCCCACGGATCCCCAGAAACCTTAATTCCTTAATATAAGCACCTAGAATTGCTATAGCGGATTCCAGGAAGGGCCGAGGGACCTGGGCCGGGTGTCAAACTTCTTACAACCTTGAGGTGGTTGTGCGTACATGGGTGCCTACCGACCACGCCCTCCTGTTTCCCTGCATTTTGCCCCACGGATCCCCAGAGGCCTTAATTCCTTAATATAAGCACCTAGAATTGCTATAGCGGATTCCAGGAAGAGCCGAGGGACATGGGCCGTGTGTCAAACTTCTTACCACCATGAGGAGGTTGTGCGTACTTGGGTGCCTACCCGCCACGCCCTCCTGGTTCCTCGCATTTTGCCCCACGGACCCCCAGAATCCTTAATTCCTTAATATAAGCACCTAGAATTGCTATAGCGGATTCCAGGAAGAGCCGAGGGGCCTGGGCCGGGTTTTAAACTTCTTACCACCATGAGGTGGTTGTGCGTACGTGAATGCCTACCTCCCACGCCCTTCTCGTTCCCCGCATTTTGCCCCACGGATCCCCAGAAACCTTAATTCCTTAATATAAGCACCTAGAATTGCTATAGCGGATTCCAGGAAAGGCCGAGGGACCTGGGCTGGGTGTCAAACTTCCTACCACTATGAGGTGGTTGTGCGTACATGGGTGCCTACCCGCCACGCCCTCCTGGTTCACCGCATTTTGCCCCACGGATCCCCAGATGCCTTATTTCCTTAATATAAGCACCTAGAATTACTCTAGCGGATTCCAGGAAGGTCCGAGGGACCTGGGCCGGGTGTCAAACTTTTTACCACCATGAGGTGGTTGTGCGTACATGGGTGCCTACTCGCCACGCCTTCCTGGTTCCTTGCATTTTGCGACACGGACCCTCAGAATCCTTAATTCCTTAATATAAGCACCTAGAATTGCTATAGCGGATTCCAGGAAGGGCCGTGGGACCTGGGCCGGGTGTCAAACTTCTTACAACTTTGAGGTGGTTGTGCGTACATGGGTGCCTACCCGCCACGCCCTCCTGGTTCCCCGCATTTTGCCCTACGGATCCCCAGAGGCTTTATTTCATTAATATTAGCACTTAGAATTGCTCTAGCGGATTCCAGGAAAAGCCGAGGGGCCTGGGCCGTGTGTCAAACTTCTTACCACCATGAGGTGGTTGTGCGTACATTGGTGCCTACCCGCCACGCCCTCCTGGTTCCTCGCATTTTGCCCCACGGATCCCCAGAGGCTTTAATTCCTTAATATAAGCACCAAGAATTGCTATAGCGGATTCCAGGAAGAGCCGAGGGACCTGGGCCGGGTGTCAAACTTCTTACCACCATGAGGTGGTTGTGCGTACATGGGTGCCTACCGACCACGCCCTCCTGGTTCCCCGCATTTTGCCCCACGGTTCCCCAGAGGCTTTAATTCCTTAATAGAAGAACTTAGAATTGCTATAGCGGATTCCAGGAAGGGCCGAGGGACCTGGGCCGGGTGTCAAACTTCTTACCACCTTGAGGTGGTTGTGCGTACATGGGTGCCTACACGCCACGCAATCCTGGTTCCTTGCATTTTGGCCCACGGACCCCCAGAATCATTAATTCCTTAATATAAGCACCTAGAATTGCTATAGCGGATTCCAGGAAGGGCCGAGGGACCTGGGCCGGGTGTCAAACTTCTTACAACCTTGAGGTGGTTGTGCATACATGGGTGCCTACCGACTACGCCCTCCTGGTTCCCCGTATTTTGCCCCACGGATCCCCAGAGGCTTTATTTCATTAATATTAGCACTTAGAATTGCTCTAGCGGATTCCAGGAAAAGCCGAGGGGCCTGGGCCGTGTGTCAAACTTCTTACCACCATGAGGTGGTTGTGCGTACATGGGTGCCTACCCGCCACGCCCTCCTGGTTCCTCGCATTTTGCCCCACGGATCCCCAGAGGCTTTAATTCCTTAATATAAGCACCTAGAATTGCTATAGCGGATTCCAGGAAGAGCCGAGGGACCTGGGCCGGGTGTCAAACTTCTTACCACCATGAGGTGGTTGCGCGTACATGGGTGCCTACCCGCCACGCCCTCCTGGTTCCCCGCATTTTGCCCCACGGACCGCCAGAGGCCTTAATTCCTTAGTATAAGCACCTAGAATTGCTATAGCGGATTCCAGGAAGAGCCGAGGGACCTGGGCCGTGTGTCAAACTTCTTGCCACCATGAGGTGGTTGTGCGTACATGGGTGTCTACCAGCCACGCCCTCCTCGTTCCTCGCATTTTGTCCCACGGACCCCCAGAATCCTTAATTCCTTAATATAAGCACCTAGAATTGCTTTAGCGGATTCCAGGAAGGGCCGAGGGACCTGGGCCGGGTGTCAAACTTCTTACAACCTTGAGGTGGTTGTGCGTACATGGGTGCCTACCGACCACGCCCTCCTGGTTCCCCGCATTTTGCCCCACGGTTCCCCAGAGGCTTTAATTCCTTAATAGAAGCACTTAGAATTGCTATAGCGGATTCCAGGAAGGGCCGAGGGACCTGGGCCGGGTGTCAAACTTCTTACCACCTTGAGGTGGTTGTGCATACATGGGTGTCTACACGCCACGCAATCCTGGTTCCTTGCATTTTGCCCCACGGACCCCCAGAATCCTTAATTCGTTAATATAAGCAGCTAGAATTGCTATAGCGGATTCCAGGAAGGGCCGAGGGACCTGGGCCGGGTATCAAACTTCTTACAACATTGAGGTGGTTGTGCGTACATGGGTGCCTACCGACCCCGCCCTCCTGGTTCCCCGCATTTTGCTCCACGGTTCCCCAGAGGCTTTAATTCCTTAATATAAGCACTTAGAATTGCTATAGCGGATTCCAGGAAGAGCCGAGGGACCTGGGCCGGGTGTCAAACTTCTTACCACCATGAGGAGGTTGTGCGTAGATGGGTGCCTACCCGCCACGGCCTCCTGGTTCCCTGCATTTTGCCCCACGGATCCCCAGAGGCCTTATTTCCTTAATATAAGTACCTAGAATTACTCTAGCGGATTCCAGGAAGGTCCGAGGGACCTGGGCCGGGTGTCAAACTTTTTACCACCATGAGGTGGTTGTGCGTACATGGGTGCCTACCCGCCACGCCCTCCTGGTTCCCCGCATTTTGCCCCACGGACGCCCAGAGGCCTTAATTCCTTATTATAAGCACCTAGAATTGCTATAGCGGATTCCAGGAAGAGCCGAGGGACCTGGGCCGGGTGTCAAACTTTTTACCACCATGAGGTGGTTGTGCGTACATGGGTGCCTACCCGCCACGCCCTCCTGGTTCCCCGCATTTTGCCCCACGGACGCCCAGAGGCCTTAATTCCTTATTATAAGCACCTAGAATTGCTATAGCGGATTCCAGGAAGAGCCGAGGGACCTGGGCCGGGTGTCAAACTTTTTACCACCTTGAGGTGGTTGTGCGTACATGGGTGCCTACCCGCCACGCCCTCCAGGTTCCCTGCATTTTGCCCAACGGATCCCTAGATGACTTATTTCCTTAATATAAGCACCTAGAATTGCTATAGCGGATTCCAGGAAGAGCCGAGGGACCTGGGCCGGGTGTCAAACTTCTTACCACCATGAGGTGGTTGCGCGTACATGGGTGCCTACCCGCCACGCCCTCCTGGTTCCCCGCATTTTGCCCCACGGACCGCCAGAGGCCTTAATTCCTTAGTATAAGCACCTAGAATTGCTATAGCGGATTCCAGGAAGAGCCGAGGGACCTGGGCCGTGTGTCAAACTTCTTACCACCATGAGGTGGTTGTGCGTACATGGGTGCCTACCCGCCACGCCCTCCTGGTTCCTCGCATTTTGTCCCACGGACCCCCAGAATCCTTAATTCCTTAATATAAGCACCTAGAATTGCTATAGCGGATTCCAGGAAGGTCCGAGGGACCTGGGCCGGGTGTCAAACTTTTTACCACCATGAGGTGGTTGTGCGTACATGGGTGCCTACTCGCCACGCCCTCCTGGTTCCTCGCATTTTGCGACACGGACCCTCAGAATCCTTAATTCCTTAATATAAGCACCTAGAATTGCTATAGCGGATTCCAGGAAGGGCCGTGGGACCTGGGCCGGGTGTCAAACTTCTTACAACTTTGAGGTGGTTGTGCGTACATGGGTGCCTACCCGCCACGCCCTCCTGGTTCCCCGCATTTTGCCCTACGGATCCCCAGAGGCTTTATTTCATTAATATTAGCACTTAGAATTGCTCTAGCGGATTCCAGGAAAAGCCGAGGGGCCTGGGCCGTGTGTCAAGCTTCTTACCACCATGAGGTGGTTGTGCGTACATTGGTGCCTACCCGCCACGCCCTCCTGGTTCCTCGCATTTTGCCCCACGGATCCCCAGAGGCTTTAATTCCTTAATATAAGCACCAAGAATTGCTATAGCGGATTCCAGGAAGAGCCGAGGGACCTGGGCCGGGTGTCAAACTTCTTACCACCATGAGGCGGTTGTGCGTACATGGGTGCCTACCAACCACGCCCTCCTGGTTCCCCGCATTTTGCCTCACGGTTCCCCAGAGGCTTTAATTCCTTAATAGAAGAACTTAGAATTGCTATAGCGGATTCCAGGAAGGGCCGAGGGACCTGGGCCGGGTGTCAAACTTCTTACCACCTTGAGGTGGTTGTGCGTACATGGGTGCCTACACGCCACGCAATCCTGGTTCCTTGCATTTTGGCCCACGGACCCCCAGAATCATTAATTCCTTAATATAAGCACCTAGAATTGCTATAGCGGATTCCAGGAAGGGCCGAGGGACCTGGGCCGGGTGTCAAACTTCTTACAACCTTGAGGTGGTTGTGCGTACATGGGTGCCTACCGACCACGCCCTCCTGGTTCCCCGCATTTTGCCCCACGGATCCCCAGAGGCTTTATTTCATTAATATTAGCACTTAGAATTGCTCTAGCGGATTCCAGGAAAAGCCGAGGGGCCTGGGCCGTGTGTCAAACTTCTTACCACCATGAGGTGGTTGTGCATACATGGGTGCCTACCCGCCACGCCCTCCTGGTTCCTCGCATTTTGCCCCACGGATCCCCAGAGGCTTTAATTCCTTAATATAAGCACCTAGAATTGCTATAGCGGATTCCAGGAAGAGCCGAGGGACCTGGGCCGGGTGTCAAACTTCTTACCACCATGAGGTGGTTGCGCGTACATGGGTGCCTACCCGCCACGCCCTCCTGGTTCCCCGCATTTTGCCCCACGGACCGCCAGAGGCCTTAATTCCTTAGTATAAGCACCTAGAATTGCTATAGCGGATTCCAGGAAGAGCCGAGGGACCTGGGCCGTGTGTCAAACTTCTTACCACCATGAGGTGGTTGTGCGTACATGGCTGCCTACCCGCCACGCCCTCCTGGTTCCTCGCATTTTGTCCCACGGACCCCCAGAATCCTTAATTCCTTAATATAAGCACCTAGAATTGCTTTAACGGATTCCAGGAAGGGCCGAGGGACCTGGGCCGGGTGTCAAACTTCTTACAACCTTGAGGTGGTTGTGCGTACATGGGTGCCTACCGACCACGCCCTCCTGGTTCCCCGCATTTTGCCCCACGGTTCCCCAGAGGCTTTAATTCCTTAATAGAAGCACTTAGAATTGCTATAGCGGATTCCAGGAAGGGCCGAGGGACCTGGGCCGGGTGTCAAACTTCTTACCACCTTGAGGTAGTTGTGCATACATGGGTGTCTACACGCCACGCAATCCTGGTTCCTTGCATTTTGCCCCACGGACCCCCAGAATCCTTAATTCGTTAATATAAGCAGCTAGAATTGCTATAGCGGATTCCAGGAAGGGCCGAGGGACCTGGGCCGGGTATCAAACTTCTTACAACATTGAGGTGGTTGTGCGTACATGGGTGCCTACCGACCCCGCCCTCCTGGTTCCCCGCATTTTGCTCCACGGTTCCCCAGAGGCTTTAATTCCTTAATATAAGCACTTAGAATTGCTATAGCGGATTCCAGGAAGAGCCGAGGGACCTGGGCCGGGTGTCAAACTTCTTACCACCATGAGGAGGTTGTGCGTAGATGGGTGCCTACCCGCCACGGCCTCCTGGTTCCCTGCATTTTGCCCCACGGATCCCCAGAGGCCTTATTTCCTTAATATAAGTACCTAGAATTACTCTAGCGGATTCCAGGAAGGTCCGAGGGACCTGGGCCGGGTGTCAAACTTTTTACCACCATGAGGTGGTTGTGCGTACATGGGTGCCTACCCGCCACGCCCTCCTGGTTCCCCGCATTTTGCCCCACGGACGCCCAGAGGCCTTAATTCCTTATTATAAGCACCTAGAATTGCTATAGCGGATTCCAGGAAGAGCCGAGGGACCTGGGCCGGGTGTCAAACTTTTTACCACCTTGAGGTGGTTGTGCGTACATGGGTGCCTACCCGCCACGCCCTCCAGGTTCCCTGCATTTTGCCCAACGGATCCCTAGATGACTTATTTCCTTAATATAAGCACCTAGAATTGCTATAGCGGATTCCAGGAAGAGCCGAGGGACCTGGGCCGGGTGTCAAACTTCTTACCACCATGAGGTGGTTGTGCGTACATGGGTGCCTACCCGCCACGCCCTCCTGGTTCCCCGCATTTTGCCCCACGGATCCCCAGATGCCTTATTTCCTTAATATAAGCACCTAGAATTACTCTAGCGGATTCCAGGAAGGTCCGAGGGACCTGGGCCGGGTGTCAAACTTTTTACCACCATGAGGTGGTTGTGCGTACATGGGTGCCTACTCGCCACGCCCTCCTGGTTCCTCGCATTTTGCGACACGGACCCTCAGAATCCTTAATTCCTTAATATAAGCACCTAGAATTGCTATAGCGGATTCCAGGAAGGGCCGTGGGACCTGGGCCGGGTGTCAAACTTCTTACAACTTTGAGGTGGTTGTGCGTACATGGGTGCCTACCCGCCACGCCCTCCTGGTTCCCCGCATTTTGCCCTACGGATCCCCAGAGGCTTTATTTCATTAATATTAGCACTTAGAATTGCTCTAGCGGATTCCAGGAAAAGCCGAGGGGCCTGGGCCGTGTGTCAAACTTCTTACCACCATGAGGTGGTTGTGCGTACATTGGTGCCTACCCGCCACGCCCTCCTGGTTCCTCGCATTTTGCCCCACGGATCCCCAGAGGCTTTAATTCCTTAATATAAGCACCAAGAATTGCTATAGCGGATTCCAGGAAGAGCCGAGGGACCTGGGCCGGGTGTCAAACTTCTTACCACCATGAGGTGGTTGTGCGTACATGGGTGCCTACCGACCACGCCCTCCTGGTTCCCCGCATTTTGCCCCACGGTTCCCCAGAGGCTTTAATTCCTTAATAGAAGAACTTAGAATTGCTATAGCGGATTCCAGGAAGGGCCGAGGGACCTGGGCCGGGTGTCAAACTTCTTACCACCTTGAGGTGGTTGTGCGTACATGGGTGCCTACACGCCACGCAATCCTGGTTCCTTGCATTTTGGCCCACGGACCCCCAGAATCATTAATTCCTTAATATAAGCACCTAGAATTGCTATAGCGGATTCCAGGAAGGGCCGAGGGACCTGGGCCGGGTGTCAAACTTCTTACAACCTTGAGGTGGTTGTGCGTACATGGGTGCCTACCGACCACGCCCTCCTGGTTCCCCGCATTTTGCCCCACGGATCCCCAGAGGCTTTATTTCATTAATATTAGCACTTAGAATTGCTCTAGCGGATTCCAGGAAAAGCCGAGGGGCCTGGGCCGTGTGTCAAACTTCTTACCACCATGAGGTGGTTGTGCGTACATGGGTGCCTACCCGCCACGCCCTCCTGGTTCCTCGCATTTTGCCCCACGGATCCCCAGAGGCTTTAATTCCTTAATATAAGCACCTAGAATTGCTATAGCGGATTCCAGGAAGAGCCGAGGGACCTGGGCCGGGTGTCAAACTTCTTACCACCATGAGGTGGTTGCGCGTACATGGGTGCCTACCCGCCACGCCCTCCTGGTTCCCCGCATTTTGCCCCACGGACCGCCAGAGGCCTTAATTCCTTAGTATAAGCACCTAGAATTGCTATAGCGGATTCCAGGAAGAGCCGAGGGACCTGGGCCGTGTGTCAAACTTCTTACTACCATGAGGTGGTTGTGCGTACATGGGTGCCTACCCGCCACGCCCTCCTGGTTCCTCGCATTTTGTCCCACGGACCCCCAGAATCCTTAATTCCTTAATATAAGCACCTAGAATTGCTTTAGCGGATTCCAGGAAGGGCCGAGGGACCTGGGCCGGGTGTCAAACTTCTTACAACCTTGAGGTGGTTGTGCGTACATGGGTGCCTACCGACCACGCCCTCCTGGTTCCCCGCATTTTGCCCCACGGTTCCCCAGAGGCTTTAATTCCTTAATAGAAGCACTTAGAATTGCTATAGCGGATTCCAGGAAGGGCCGAGGGACCTGGGCCGGGTGTCAAACTTCTTACCACCTTGAGGTGGTTGTGCATACATGGGTGTCTACACGCCACGCAATCCTGGTTCCCTGCATTTTGCCCCACGGACCCCCAGAATCCTTAATTCGTTAATATAAGCAGCTAGAATTGCTATAGCGGATTCCAGGAAGGGCCGAGGGACCTGGGCCGGGTATCAAACTTCTTACAACATTGAGGTGGTTGTGCGTACATGGGTGCCTACCGACCCCGCCCTCCTGGTTCCCCGCATTTTGCTCCACGGTTCCCCAGAGGCTTTAATTCCTTAATATAAGCACTTAGAATTGCTATAGCGGATTCCAGGAAGAGCCGAGGGACCTGGGCCGGGTGTCAAACTTCTTACCACCATGAGGAGGTTGTGCGTAGATGGGTGCCTACCCGCCACGGCCTCCTGGTTCCCTGCATTTTGCCCCACGGATCCCCAGAGGCCTTATTTCCTTAATATAAGTACCTAGAATTACTCTAGCGGATTCCAGGAAGGTCCGAGGGACCTGGGCCGGGTGTCAAACTTTTTACCACCATGAGGTGGTTGTGCGTACATGGGTGCCTACCCGCCACGCCCTCCTGGTTCCCCGCATTTTGCCCCACGGACGCCCAGAGGCCTTAATTCCTTATTATAAGCACCTAGAATTGCTATAGCGGATTCCAGGAAGAGCCGAGGGACCTGGGCCGGGTGTCAAACTTTTTACCACCTTGAGGTGGTTGTGCGTACATGGGTGCCTACCCGCCACGCCCTCCAGGTTCCCTGCATTTTGCCCAACGGATCCCTAGATGACTTATTTCCTTAATATAAGCACCTAGAATTGCTATAGCGGATTCCAGGAAGAGCCGAGGGACCTGGGCCGGGTGTCAAACTTCTTACCACCATGAGGTGGTTGCGCGTACATGGGTGCCTACCCGCCACGCCCTCCTGGTTCCCCGCATTTTGCCCCACGGACCGCCAGAGGCCTTAATTCCTTAGTATAAGCACCTAGAATTGCTATAGCGGATTCCAGGAAGAGCCGAGGGACCTGGGCCGTGTGTAAACTTCTTACCACCATGAGGTGGTTGTGCGTACATGGGTGCCTACCCGCCACGCCCTCCTGGTTCCTCGCATTTTGTCCCACGGACCCCCAGAATCCTTAATTCCTTAATATAAGCACCTAGAATTGCTATAGCGGATTCCAGGAAGAGCCGAGGGACCTGGGCCGTGTGTCAAACTTCTTACCACCATGAGGAGGTTGTGCGTACTTGGGTGCCTACCCGCCACGCCCTCCTGGTTCCTCGCATTTTGCCCCACGGACCCCCAGAATCCTTAATTCCTTAATATAAGCACCTAGAATTGCTATAGCGGATTCCAGGAAGAGCCGAGAGGCCTGGGCCGGGTTTTAAACTTCTTACCACCATGAGGTGGTTGTGCGTACGTGAGTGCCTACCTCCCACGCCCTTCTCGTTCCCCGCATTTTGCCCCACGGATCCCCAGAAACCTTAATTCCTTAATATAAGCACCTAGAATTGCTATAGCGGATTCCAGGAAAGGCCGAGGGACCTGGGCTGGGTGTCAAACTTCTTACCACTATGAGGTGGTTGTGCGTACATGGGTGCCTACCCGCCACGCCCTCCTGGTTCCCCGCATTTTGCCCCACGGATCCCCAGATGCCTTATTTCCTTAATATAAGCACCTAGAATTACTCTAGCGGATTCCAGGAAGGTCCGAGGGACCTGGGCCGGGTGTCAAACTTTTTACCACCATGAGGTGGTTGTGCGTACATGGGTGCCTACTCGCCACGCCCTCCTGGTTCCTCGCATTTTGCGACACGGACCCTCAGAATCCTTAATTCCTTAATATAAGCACCTAGAATTGCTATAGCGGATTCCAGGAAGGGCCGTGGGACCTGGGCCGGGTGTCAAACTTCTTACAACTTTGAGGTGGTTGTGCGTACATGGGTGCCTACCCGCCACGCCCTCCTGGTTCCCCGCATTTTGCCCTACGGATCCCCAGAGGCTTTATTTCATTAATATTAGCACTTAGAATTGCTCTAGCGGATTCCAGGAAAAGCCGAGGGGCCTGGGCCGTGTGTCAAACTTCTTACCACCATGAGGTGGTTGTGCGTACATTGGTGCCTACCCGCCACGCCCTCCTGGTTCCTCGCATTTTGCCCCACGGACCCCCAGAATCCTTAATTAGTTAATATAAGCACCAAGAATTGCTATAGCGGATTCCAGGAAGAGCCGAGGGACCTGGGCCGGGTATCAAACTTCTTACAACATTGAGGTGGTTGTGCGTACATGGGTGCCTACCGACCACGCCCTCCTGGTTCCCCGCATTTTGCTCCACGGTTCCCCAGAGGCTTTAATTCCTTAATATAAGCACTTAGAATTGCTATAGCGGATTCCAGGAAGGTCCGAGGGACCTGGGCCGGGTGTCAAACTTTTTACCACCATGAGGTGGTTGTGCGTACATGGGTGCCTACACGCCACGCAATCCTGGTTCCTTGCATTTTGGCCCACGGACCCCCAGAATCATTAATTCCTTAATATAAGCACCTAGAATTGCTATAGCGGATTCCAGGAAGGGCCGAGGGACCTGGGCCGGGTGTCAAACTTCTTACAACCTTGAGGTGGTTGTGCGTACATGGGTGCCTACCGACCACGCCCTCCTGGTTCCCCGCATTTTGCCCCACGGATCCCCAGAGGCTTTATTTCATTAATATTAGCACTTAGAATTGCTCTAGCGGATTCCAGGAAGAGCCGAGGGACCTGGGCCGGGTGTCAAACTTCTTACCACCATGAGGTGGTTGCGCGTACATGGGTGCCTACCCGCCACGCCCTCCTGGTTCCCCGCATTTTGCCCCACGGACCGCCAGAGGCCTTAATTCCTTAGTATAAGCACCTAGAATTGCTATAGCGGATTCCAGGAAGAGCCGAGGGACCTGGGCCGTGTGTCAAACTTCTTACCACCATGAGGTGGTTGTGCGTACATGGGTGCCTACCCGCCACGCCCTCCTGGTTCCTCGCATTTTGTCCCACGGACCCCCAGAATCCTTAATTCCTTAATATAAGCACCTAGAATTGCTTTAGCGGATTCCAGGAAGGGCCGAGGGACCTGGGCCGGGTGTCAAACTTCTTACAACCTTGAGGTGGTTGTGCGTACATGGGTGCCTACCGACCACGCCCTCCTGGTTCCCCGCATTTTGCCCCACGGTTCCCCAGAGGCTTTAATTCCTTAATAGAAGCACTTAGAATTGCTATAGCGGATTCCAGGAAGGGCCGAGGGACCTGGGCCGGGTGTCAAACTTCTTACCACCTTGAGGTGGTTGTGCATACATGGGTGTCTACACGCCACGCAATCCTGGTTCCTTGCATTTTGCCCCACGGACCCCCAGAATCCTTAATTCGTTAATATAAGCAGCTAGAATTGCTATAGCGGATTCCAGGAAGGGCCGAGGGACCTGGGCCGGGTATCAAACTTCTTACAACATTGAGGTGGTTGTGCGTACATGGGTGCCTACCGACCACGCCCTCCTGGTTCCCCGCATTTTGCTCCACGGTTCCCCAGAGGCTTTAATTCCTTAATATAAGCACTTAGAATTGCTATAGCGGATTCCAGGAAGAGCCGAGGGACCTGGGCCGGGTGTCAAACTTCTTACCACCATGAGGAGGTTGTGCGTAGATGGGTGCCTACCCGCCACGGCCTCCTGGTTCCCTGCATTTTGCCCCACGGATCCCCAGAGGCCTTATTTCCTTAATATAAGTACCTAGAAATACTCTAGCGGATTCCAGGAAGGTCCGAGGGATCTGGGCCGGGTGTCAAACTTTTTACCACCATGAGGTGGTTGTGCGTACATGGGTGCCTACCCGCCACGCCCTCCTGGTTCCCCGCATTTTGCCCCACGGACGCCCAGAGGCCTTAATTCCTTATTATAAGCACCTAGAATTGCTATAGCGGATTCCAGGAAGAGCCGAGGGACCTGGGCCGGGTGTCAAACTTTTTACCACCTTGAGGTGGTTGTGCGTACATGGGTGCCTACCCGCCACGCCCTCCAGGTTCCCTGCATTTTGCCCAACGGATCCCTAGATGACTTATTTCCTTAATATAAGCACCTAGAATTGCTATAGCGGATTCCAGGAAGAGCCGAGGGACCTGGGCCGGGTGTCAAACTTCTTACCACCATGAGGTGGTTGCGCGTACATGGGTGCCTACCCGCCACGCCCTCCTGGTTCCCCGCATTTTGCCCCACGGACCGCCAGAGGCCTTAATTCCTTAGTATAAGCACCTAGAATTGCTATAGCGGATTCCAGGAAGAGCCGAGGGACCTGGGCCGTGTGTCAAACTTCTTACCACCATGAGGTGGTTGTGCGTACATGGGTGCCTACCCGCCACGCCCTCCTGGTTCCTCGCATTTTGTCCCACGGACCCCCAGAATCCTTAATTCCTTAATATAAGCACCTAGAATTGCTTTAGCGGATTCCAGGAAGAGCCGAGGGACCTGGGCCGGGTGTCAAACTTCTTACAACCTTGAGGTGGTTGTGCGTACATGGGTGCCTACCGACCACGCCCTCCTGGTTCCCCGCATTTTGCCCCACGGTTCCCCAGAGGCTTTAATTCCTTAATAGAAGCACTTAGAATTGCTATAGCGGATTCCAGGAAGGGCCGAGGGACCTGGGCCGGGTGTCAAACTTCTTACCACCTTGAGGTGGTTGTGCATACATGGGTGTCTACACGCCACGCAATCCTGGTTCCTTGCATTTTGCCCCACGGACCCCCAGAATCCTTAATTCGTTAATATAAGCAGCTAGAATTGCTATAGCGGATTCCAGGAAGGGCCGAGGGACCTGGGCCGGGTATCAAACTTCTTACAACATTGAGGTGGTTGTGCGTACATGGGTGCCTACCGACCACGCCCTCCTGGTTCCCCGCATTTTGCTCCACGGTTCCCCAGAGGCTTTAATTCCTTAATATAAGCACTTAGAATTGCTATAGCGGATTCCAGGAAGAGCCGAGGGACCTGGGCCGGGTGTCAAACTTCTTACCACCATGAGGAGGTTGTGCGTAGATGGGTGCCTACCCGCCACGGCCTCCTGGTTCCCTGCATTTTGCCCCACGGATCCCCAGAGGCCTTATTTCCTTAATATAAGTACCTAGAATTACTCTAGCGGATTCCAGGAAGGTCCGAGGGACCTGGGCCGGGTGTCAAACTTTTTACCACCATGAGGTGGTTGTGCGTACATGGGTGCCTACCCGCCACGCCCTCCTGGTTCCCCGCATTTTGCCCCACGGACGCCCAGAGGCCTTAATTCCTTATTATAAGCACCTAGAATTGCTATAGCGGATTCCAGGAAGAGCCGAGGGACCTGGGCCGGGTGTCAAACTTCTTACCACCATGAGGTGGTTGCGCGTACATGGGTGCCTACCCGCCACGCCCTCCTGGTTCCCCGCATTTTGCCCCACGGACCGCCAGAGGCCTTAATTCCTTAGTATAAGCACCTAGAATTGCTATAGCGGATTCCAGGAAGAGCCGAGGGACCTGGGCCGTGTGTCAAACTTCTTACCACCATGAGGTGGTTGTGCGTACATGGGTGCCTACCCGCCACGCCCTCCTGGTTCCTCGCATTTTGTCCCACGGACCCCCAGAATCCTTAATTCCTTAATATAAGCACCTAGAATTGCTTTAGCGGATTCCAGGAAGGGCCGAGGGACCTGGGCCGGGTGTCAAACTTCTTACAACCTTGAGGTGGTTGTGCGTACATGGGTGCCTACCGACCACGCCCTCCTGGTTCTTCGCATTTTGCCCCACGGTTCCCCAGAGGCTTTAATTCCTTAATAGAAGCACTTAGAATTGCTATAGCGGATTCCAGGAAGGGCCGAGGGACCTGGGCCGGGTGTCAAACTTCTTACCACCTTGAGGTGGTTGTGCATACATGGGTGTCTACACGCCACGCAATCCTGGTTCCTTGCATTTTGCCCCACGGACCCCCAGAATCCTTAATTCGTTAATATAAGCAGCTAGAATTGCTATAGCGGATTCCAGGAAGGGCCGAGGGACCTGGGCCGGGTATCAAACTTCTTACAACATTGAGGTGGTTGTGCGTACATGGGTGCCTACCGACCCCGCCCTCCTGGTTCCCCGCATTTTGCTCCACGGTTCCCCAGAGGCTTTAATTCCTTAATATAAGCACTTAGAATTGCTATAGCGGATTCCAGGAAGAGCCGAGGGACCTGGGCCGGGTGTCAAACTTCTTACCACCATGAGGTGGTTGCGCGTACATGGGTGCCTACCCGCCACGCCCTCCTGGTTCCCCGCATTTTGCCCCACGGACCGCCAGAGGCCTTAATTCCTTAGTATAAGCACCTAGAATTGCTATAGCGGATTCCAGGAAGAGCCGAGGGACCTGGGCCGTGTGTCAAACTTCTTACCACCATGAGGTGGTTGTGCGTACATGGGTGCCTACCCGCCACGCCCTCCTGGTTCCTCGCATTTTGTCCCACGGACCCCCAGAATCCTTAATTCCTTAATATAAGCACCTAGAATTGCTATAGCGGATTCCAGGAAGAGCCGAGGGACCTGGGCCGTGTGTCAAACTTCTTACCACCATGAGGAGGTTGTGCGTACTTGGGTGCCTACCCGCCACGCCCTCCTGGTTCCTCGCATTTTGCCCCACGGACCCCCAGAATCCTTAATTCCTTAATATAAGCACCTAGAATTGCTATAGCGGATTCCAGGAAGAGCCGAGAGGCCTGGGCCGGGTTTTAAACTTCTTACCACCATGAGGTGGTTGTGCGTACGTGAGTGCCTACCTCCCACGCCCTTCTCGTTCCCCGCATTTTGCCCCACGGATCCCCAGAAACCTTAATTCCTTAATATAAGCACCTAGAATTGCTATAGCGGATTCCAGGAAAGGCCGAGGGACCTGGGCTGGGTGTCAAACTTCTTACCACTATGAGGTGGTTGTGCGTACATGGGTGCCTACCCGCCACGCCCTCCTGGTTCCCCGCATTTTGCCCCACGGATCCCCAGATGCCTTATTTCCTTAATATAAGCACCTAGAATTACTCTAGCGGATTCCAGGAAGGTCCGAGGGACCTGGGCCGGGTGTCAAACTTTTTACCACCATGAGGTGGTTGTGCGTACATGGGTGCCTACTCGCCACGCCCTCCTGGTTCCTCGCATTTTGCGACACGGACCCTCAGAATCCTTAATTCCTTAATATAAGCACCAAGAATTGCTATAGCGGATTCCAGGAAGAGCCGAGGGACCTGGGCCGGGTGTCAAACTTCTTACCACCATGAGGTGGTTGTGCGTACATGGGTGCCTACCGACCACGCCCTCCTGGTTCCCCGCATTTTGCCCCACGGATCCCCAGAGGCTTTAATTCCTTAATATAAGCACCTAGAATTGCTATAGCGGATTCCAGGAAGAGCCGAGGGACCTGGGCCGGGTGTCAAACTTCTTACCACCATGAGGTGGTTGTGCGTACATGGGTGCCTACCCGCCACGCCCTCCTGGTTCCTCGCATTTTGTCCCACGGACCCCCAGAATCCTTAATTCCTTAATATAAGCACCTAGAATTGCTTTAGCGGATTCCAGGAAGGGCCGAGGGACCTGGGCCGGGTGTCAAACTTCTTACAACCTTGAGGTGGTTGTGCGTACATGGGTGCCTACCGACCACGCCCTCCTGGTTCCCCGCATTTTGCCCCACGGTTCCCCAGAGGCTTTAATTCCTTAATAGAAGCACTTAGAATTGCTATAGCGGATTCCAGGAAGGGCCGAGGGACCTGGGCCGGGTGTCAAACTTCTTACCACCTTGAGGTGGTTGTGCATACATGGGTGTCTACACGCCACGCAATCCTGGTTCCTTGCATTTTGCCCCACGGACCCCCAGAATCCTTAATTCCTTAATATAAGCACCTAGAATTGCTATAGCGGATTCCAGGATGAGCCGAGGGACCTGGGCCGGGTGTCAAACTTCTTACCACCATGGGGTGGTTGTGCGTACATGAGTGCCTTCCCGCCACGCCCTCCTGGTTCCCCGCTTTTTGCCCCACGGACCCTCAGAATCCTTAATTCCTTAATATAAGCACCTAGAATTGCTATAGCGGATTCCAGGAAGGGCCGTGGGACCTGCGCCGGGTGTCAAACTTCTTACAACTTTGAGGTGGTTGTGCGTACATGGGTGCCTACCCGCCACGCCCTCCTGGTTCCCCGCATTTTGCCCCACGGATCCCCAGAGGCTTTATTTCATTAATATTAGCATTTGGAATTGCTCTAGCGGATTCCAGGAAAAGCCGAGGGACCTGGGCCGGGTGTCAAACTTCTTAACAACATGAGGTGGTTGCGCCTACATGGGTGCCTACCCGCCACGCCCTCCTGGTTCCCCGCATTTTGCCCCACGGACCGCCAGAGGCCTTAATTCCTTAGTATAAGCACCTAGAATTGCTATAGCGTATTCCAGGAAGAGCCGAGGGACCTGGGCCGTGTGTCAAACTTCTTACCATCATGAGGTGGTTGTGCGTACATGGGTGCCTACCCGCCACGCCCTCCTGGTTCCTCGCATTTTGCCCCACGGACCCCCAGAATCCTTAATTCCTTAATATAAGCACCTAGAATTGCTATAGCGGATTCCAGGAAGGGCCGAGGGACCTGGGCCGGGTGTCAAACTTCTTACAACCTTGAGGTGGTTGTGCGTACATGGGTGCCTACCGACCACGCCCTCCTGGTTCCCCGCATTTTGCCCCACGGTTCCCCAGAGGCTTTAATTCCTTAATAGAAGCACTTAGAATTGCTATAGCGGATTCCAGGAAGGGCCGAGGGACCTGGGCCGGGTGTCAAACTTCTTACCACCTTGAAGTGGTTGTGCGTACATGGGTGCCTACCCGCCACGCAATCCTGGTTCCTTGCATTTTGCCCCACGGACCCCCAGAATCCTTAATTCCTTAATATAAGCACCTAGAATTGCTATAGCGGATTCCAGGAAGAGCCGAGGGACCTGGGCCGGGTGTCAAACTTCTTACCACCATGAGGTGGTTGTGCGTACGCGAGTGCCTACCTCCCACGCTCTCCTGGTTCTCTGCATTTTGCCCCACGGATCGCCAGAGGCCTTATTTCCTTAATATAAGCACCTAGAATTACTCTAGCGGATTCCAGGAAGGTCCGAGGGACCTGGGCCGGGTGTCAAACTTTTTACCACCATGAGGTGGTTGTGCGTACATGGGTGCCTACCCGCCACGCCTTCTTGGTTCCCCGCATTTTGCCCCACGGACCCCCAGAGGCCTTAATTCCTTATTATAAGCACCTAGAATTGCTATAGCGGATTCCAGGAAGAGCCGAGGGACCTGGGCCGGGTGTCAAACTTCTTACCACCATGAGGTGGTTGTGCGTACATGGGTGTCTACACGCCACGCAATCCTGGTTCCTTGCATTTTGCCCCACGGACCCCCAGAATCCTTAATTCCTTAATATAAGCACCTAGAATTGCTATAGCGGATTCCAGGATGAGCCGAGGGACCTGGGCCGGGTGTCAAACTTCTTACCACCATGGGGTGGTTGTGCGTACATGAGTGCCTTCCCGCCACGCCCTCCTGGTTCCCCGCTTTTTGCCCCACGGACCCTCAGAATCCTTAATTCCTTAATATAAGCACCTAGAATTGCTATAGCGGATTCCAGGAAGGGCCGTGGGACCTGCGCCGGGTGTCAAACTTCTTACAACTTTGAGGTGGTTGTGCGTACATGGGTGCCTACCCGCCACGCCCTCCTGGTTCCCCGCATTTTGCCCCACGGATCCCCAGAGGCTTTATTTAATTAATATTAGCATTTGGAATTGCTCTAGCGGATTCCAGGAAAAGCCGAGGGACCTGGGCCGGGTGTCAAACTTCTTAACAACATGAGGTGGTTGCGCCTACATGGGTGCCTACCCGCCACGCCCTCCTGGTTCCCCGCATTTTGCCCCACGGACCGCCAGAGGCCTTAATTCCTTAGTATAAGCACCTAGAATTGCTATAGCGTATTCCAGGAAGAGCCGAGGGACCTGGGCCGTGTGTCAAACTTCTTACCATCATGAGGTGGTTGTGCGTACATGGGTGCCTACCCGCCACGCCCTCCTGGTTCCTCGCATTTTGCCCCACGGACCCCCAGAATCCTTAATTCCTTAATATAAGCACCTAGAATTGCTATAGCGGATTCCAGGAAGGGCCGAGGGACCTGGGCCGGGTGTCAAACTTCTTACAACCTTGAGGTGGTTGTGCGTACATGGGTGCCTACCGACCACGCCCTCCTGGTTCCCCGCATTTTGCCCCACGGTTCCCCAGAGGCTTTAATTCCTTAATAGAAGCACTTAGAATTGCTATAGCGGATTCCAGGAAGGGCCGAGGGACCTGGGCCGGGTGTCAAACTTCTTACCACCTTGAAGTGGTTGTGCGTACATGGGTGCCTACCCGCCACGCAATCCTGGTTCCTTGCATTTTGCCCCACGGACCCCCAGAATCCTTAATTCCTTAATATAAGCACCTAGAATTGCTATAGCGGATTCCAGGAAGAGCCGAGGGACCTGGGCCGGGTGTCAAACTTCTTACCACCATGAGGTGGTTGTGCGTACGCGAGTGCCTACCTCCCACGCTCTCCTGGTTCTCTGCATTTTGCACCACGGATCGCCAGAGGCCTTATTTCCTTAATATAAGCACCTAGAATTACTCTAGCGGATTCCAGGAAGGTCCGAGGGACCTGGGCCGGGTGTCAAACTTTTTACCACCATGAGGTGGTTGTGCGTACATGGGTGCCTACCCGCCACGCCTTCCTGGTTCCCCGCATTTTGCCCCACGGACCCCCAGAGGCCTTAATTCCTTATTATAAGCACCTAGAATTGCTATAGCGGATTCCAGGAAGAGCCGAGGGACCTGGGCCGGGTGTCAAACTTCTTACCACCATGAGATGGTTGTGCGTACATGGGTGCCTACCCGCCACGCCCTCCTGGTTCCCTGCATTTTGCCCCACGGACCCTCAGAATCCTTAATTCCTTAATATAAGCACCTAGAATTGCTATAGCGGATTCCAGGAAGGGCCGAGGGACCTGGGCCGGGTGTCAAACTTCTTACCACCTTGAGGTGGTTGTGCATACATGGGTGTCTACACGCCACGCAATCCTGGTTCCTTGCATTTTGCCCCACGGGCCCCAGAATCCTTAATTCCTTAATATAAGCACCTAGAATTGCTATAGCGGATTCCAGGATGAGCCGAGGGACCTGGGCCGGGTGTCAAACTTCTTGCCACCATGGGGTGGTTGTGCGTACATGAGTGCCTACCCGCCACGCCCTCCTGGTTCCCCGCATTTTGCCCCACGGATCCCCAGAGGCTTTATTTCATTAATATTAGCATTTGGAATTGCTCTAGCGGATTCCAGGAAAAGCCGAGGGACCTGGGCGGGGTGTCAAACTTCTTAACACCATGAGGTGGTTGCGCCTACATGGGTGCCTACCCGCCACGCCCTCCTGGTTCCCCGCATTTTGCCCCACGGACCGCCAGAGGCCTTAATTCCTTAGTATAAGCACCTAGAATTGCTATAGCGTATTCCAGGAAGAGCCGAGGGACCTGGGCCGTGTGTCAAACTTCTTACCATCATGAGGTGGTTGTGCGTACATGGGTGCCTACCCGCCACGCCCTCCTGGTTCCTCGCATTTTGCCCCACGGACCGCCAGAATCCTTAATTCCTTAATATAAGCACCTAGAATTGCTATAGCGGATTCCAGGAAGGGCCGAGGGACCTGGGCCGGGTGTCAAACTTCTTACAACCTTGAGGTGGTTGTGCGTACATGGGTGCCTACCGACCACGCCCTCCTGGTTCCCCGCATTTTGCCCCACGGTTCCCCAGAGGCTTTAATTCCTTAATAGAAGCACTTAGAATTGCTATAGCGGATTCCAGGAAGGGCCGAGGGACCTGGGCCGGGTGTCAAACTTCTTACCACCTTGAGGTGGTTGTGCGTACATGGGTGCCTACCCGCCACGCAATCCTGGTTCCTTGCATTTTGCCCCACGGACCCCCAGAATCCTTAATTCCTTAATATAAGCACCTAGAATTGCTATAGCGGATTCCAGGAAGAGCCGAGGGACCTGGGCCGGGTGTCAAACTTCTTACCACCATGAGGTGGTTGTGCGTACGCGAGTGCCTACCTCCCACGCCCTCCTGGTTCTCTGCATTTTGCCCCACGGATCGCCAGAGGCCTTATTTCCTTAATATAAGCACCTTGAATTACTCTAGCGGATTCCAGGAAGGTCCGAGGGACCTGGGCCGGGTGTCAAACTTTTTACCACCATGAGGTGGTTGTGCGTACATGGGTGCCTACCCGCCACGCCTTCCTGGTTCCCCGCATTTTGCCCCACGGACCCCCAGAGGCCTTAATTCCTTATTATAAGCACCTAGAATTGCTATAGCGGATTCCAGGAAGAGCCGAGGGACCTGGGCCGGGTGTCAAACTTCTTACCACCATGAGGTGGTTGTGCGTACATGGGTGCCTACCCGCCACGCCCTCCTGGTTCCCTGCATTTTGCCCCACGGACCCTCAGAATCCTTAATTCCTTAATATAAGCACCTAGAATTGCTATAGCGGATTCCAGGAAGGGCCGAGGGACCTGGGCCGGGTGTCAAACTTCTTACCACCTTGAGGTGGTTGTGCATACATGGGTGTCTACACGCCACGCAATCCTGGTTCCTTGCATTTTGCCCCACGGACCCCCAGAATCCTTAATTCCTTAATATAAGCACCTAGAATTGCTATAGCGGATTCCAGGATGAGCCGAGGGACCTGGGCCGGGTGTCAAACTTCTTACCACCATGGGGTGGTTGTGCGTACATGAGTGCCTTCCCGCCACGCCCTCCTGGTTCCCCGCTTTTTGCCCCACGGACCCTCAGAATCCTTAATTCCTTAATATATGCACCTAGAATTGCTATAGCGGATTCCAGGAAGGGCCGTGGGACCTGCGCCGGGTGTCAAACTTCTTACAACTTTGAGGTGGTTGTGCGTACATGGGTGCCTACCCGCCACGCCCTCCTGGTTCCCCGCATTTTGCCCCACGGATCCCCAGAGGCTTTATTTCATTAATATTAGCATTTGGAATTGCTCTAGCGGATTCCAGGAAAAGCCGAGGGACCTGGGCCGGGTGTCAAACTTCTTAACACCATGAGGTGGTTGCGCCTACATGGGTGCCTACCCGCCACGCCCTCCTGGTTCCCCGCATTTTGCCCCACGGACCGCCAGAGGCCTTAATTCCTTAGTATAAGCACCTAGAATTGCTATAGCGTATTCCAGGAAGAGCCGAGGGACCTGGGCCGTGTGTCAAACTTCTTACCATCATGAGGTGGTTGTGCGTACATGGGTGCCTACCCGCTACGCCCTCCTGGTTCCTCGCATTTTGCCCCACGGACCCCCAGAATTCTTAATTCCTTAATATAAGCACCTAGAATTGCTATAGCGGATTCCAGGAAGGGCCGAGGGACCTGGGCCGGGTGTCAAACTTCTTACCACCATGAGGTGGTTGTGCGTACATGGGTGCCTACCCGCTACGCCCTCCTGGTTCCCCGCATTTTGCCCCACGGATCCCCAGAAGCTTTAATTCCTTAAAATTAGCACTTAGAATTGCTATAGCGGATTCCAGGAAGGGCCGAGGGACCTGGGCCGGGTGTCAAACTTCTTACCACCTTGAGGTGGTTGTGCGTACATGGGTGCCTACACGCCACGCAATCCTGGTTCCTTGCATTTTGGCCCACGGACCCCCAGAATCATTAATTCCTTAATATAAGCACCTAGAATTGCTATAGCGGATTCCAGGAAGGGCCGAGGGACCTGGGCCGGATGTCAAACTTCTTACAACCTTGAGGTGGTTGTGCGTACATGGGTGCCTACCGACCACGCCCTCCTAGTTCCCCGCATTTTGCCCCACGGATCCCCAGAGGCTTTATTTCATTAATATTAGCACTTAGAATTGCTCTAGCGGATTCCAGGAAAAGCCGAGGGGCCTGGGCCGTGTGTCAAACTTCTTACCACCATGAGGTGGTTGTGCGTACATGGGTGCCTACCCGCCACGCCCTCCTGGTTCCTCGCATTTTGCCCCACGGATCCCCAGAGGCTTTAATTCCTTAATATAAGCACCTAGAATTGCTATAGCGGATTCCAGGAAGAGCCGAGGGACCTGGGCCGGGTGTCAAACTTCTTACCACCATGAGGTGGTTGCGCGTACATGGGTGCCTACCCGCCACGCCCTCCTGGTTCTCTGCATTTTGCCCCACGGATCGCCAGAGGCCTTATTTCCTTAATATAAGCACCTAGAATTACTCTAGCGGATTCCAGGAAGGTCCGAGGGACCTGGGCCGGGTGTCAAACTTTTTACCACCATGAGGTGGTTGTGCGTACATGGGTGCCTACCCGCCACGCCTTCTTGGTTCCCCGCATTTTGCCCCACGGACCCCCAGAGGCCTTAATTCCTTATTATAAGCACCTAGAATTGCTATAGCGGATTCCAGGAAGAGCCGAGGGACCTGGGCCGGGTGTCAAACTTCTTACCACCATGAGGTGGTTGTGCGTACATGGGTGCCTACCCGCCACGCCCTCCTGGTTCCCTGCATTTTGCCCCACGGACCCTCAGAATCCTTAATTCCTTAATATAAGCACCTAGAATTGCTATAGCGGATTCCAGGAAGGGCCGAGGGACCTGGGCCGGGTGTCAAACTTCTTACCACCTTGAGGTGGTTGCGCATACATGGGTGTCTACACGCCACGCAATCCTGGTTCCTTGCATTTTGCCCCACGGACCCCCAGAATCCTTAATTCCTTAATATAAGCACCTAGAATTGCTATAGCGGATTCCAGGATGAGCCGAGGGACCTGGGCCGGGTGTCAAACTTCTTACCACCATGGGGTGGTTGTGCGTACATGAGTGCCTTCCCGCCACGCCCTCCTGGTTCCCCGCTTTTTGCCCCACGGACCCTCAGAATCCTTAATTCCTTAATATAAGCACCTAGAATTGCTATAGCGGATTCCAGGAAGGGCCGTGGGACCTGCGCCGGGTGTCAAACTTCTTACAACTTTGAGGTGGTTGTGCGTACATGGGTGCCTACCCGCCACGCCCTCCTGGTTCCCCGCATTTTGCCCCACGGATCCCCAGAGGCTTTATTTAATTAATATTAGCATTTGGAATTGCTCTAGCGGATTCCAGGAAAAGCCGAGGGACCTGGGCCGGGTGTCAAACTTCTTAACAACATGAGGTGGTTGCGCCTACATGGGTGCCTACCCGCCACGCCCTCCTGGTTCCCCGCATTTTGCCCCACGGACCGCCAGAGGCCTTAATTCCTTAGTATAAGCACCTAGAATTGCTATAGCGTATTCCAGGAAGAGCCGAGGGACCTGGGCCGTGTGTCAAACTTCTTACCATCATGAGGTGGTTGTGCGTACATGGGTGCCTACCCGCCACGCCCTCCTGGTTCCTCGCATTTTGCCCCACGGACCCCCAGAATCCTTAATTCCTTAATATAAGCACCTAGAATTGCTATAGCGGATTCCAGGAAGGGCCGAGGGACCTGGGCCGGGTGTCAAACTTCTTACAACCTTGAGGTGGTTGTGCGTACATGGGTGCCTACCGACCACGCCCTCCTGGTTCCCCGCATTTTGCCCCACGGTTCCCCAGAGGCTTTAATTCCTTAATAGAAGCACTTAGAATTGCTATAGCGGATTCCAGGAAGGGCCGAGGGACCTGGGCCGGGTGTCAAACTTCTTACCACCTTGAAGTGGTTGTGCGTACATGGGTGCCTACCCGCCACGCAATCCTGGTTCCTTGCATTTTGCCCCACGGACCCCCAGAATCCTTAATTCCTTAATATAAGCACCTAGAATTGCTATAGCGGATTCCAGGAAGAGCCGAGGGACCTGGGCCGGGTGTCAAACTTCTTACCACCATGAGGTGGTTGTGCGTACGCGAGTGCCTACCTCCCACGCTCTCCTGGTTCTCTGCATTTTGCACCACGGATCGCCAGAGGCCTTATTTCCTTAATATAAGCACCTAGAATTACTCTAGCGGATTCCAGGAAGGTCCGAGGGACCTGGGCCGGGTGTCAAACTTTTTACCACCATGAGGTGGTTGTGCGTACATGGGTGCCTACCCGCCACGCCTTCCTGGTTCCCCGCATTTTGCCCCACGGACCCCCAGAGGCCTTAATTCCTTATTATAAGCACCTAGAATTGCTATAGCGGATTCCAGGAAGAGCCGAGGGACCTGGGCCGGGTGTCAAACTTCTTACCACCATGAGATGGTTGTGCGTACATGGGTGCCTACCCGCCACGCCCTCCTGGTTCCCTGCATTTTGCCCCACGGACCCTCAGAATCCTTAATTCCTTAATATAAGCACCTAGAATTGCTATAGCGGATTCCAGGAAGGGCCGAGGGACCTGGGCCGGGTGTCAAACTTCTTACCACCTTGAGGTGGTTGTGCATACATGGGTGTCTACACGCCACGCAATCCTGGTTCCTTGCATTTTGCCCCACGGGCCCCAGAATCCTTAATTCCTTAATATAAGCACCTAGAATTGCTATAGCGGATTCCAGGATGAGCCGAGGGACCTGGGCCGGGTGTCAAACTTCTTGCCACCATGGGGTGGTTGTGCGTACATGAGTGCCTACCCGCCACGCCCTCCTGGTTCCCCGCATTTTGCCCCACGGATCCCCAGAGGCTTTATTTCATTAATATTAGCATTTGGAATTGCTCTAGCGGATTCCAAGAAAAGCCGAGGGACCTGGGCGGGGTGTCAAACTTCTTAACACCATGAGGTGGTTGCGCCTACATGGGTGCCTACCCGCCACGCCCTCCTGGTTCCCCGCATTTTGCCCCACGGACCGCCAGAGGCCTTAATTCCTTAGTATAAGCACCTAGAATTGCTATAGCGTATTCCAGGAAGAGCCGAGGGACCTGGGCCGTGTGTCAAACTTCTTACCATCATGAGGTGGTTGTGCGTACATGGGTGCCTACCCGCCACGCCCTCCTGGTTCCTCGCATTTTGCCCCACGGACCGCCAGAATCCTTAATTCCTTAATATAAGCACCTAGAATTGCTATAGCGGATTCCAGGAAGGGCCGAGGGACCTGGGCCGGGTGTCAAACTTCTTACAACCTTGAGGTGGTTGTGCGTACATGGGTGCCTACCGACCACGCCCTCCTGGTTCCCCGCATTTTGCCCCACGGTTCCCCAGAGGCTTTAATTCCTTAATAGAAGCACTTAGAATTGCTATAGCGGATTCCAGGAAGGGCCGAGGGACCTGGGCCGGGTGTCAAACTTCTTACCACCTTGAGGTGGTTGTGCGTACATGGGTGCCTACCCGCCACGCAATCCTGGTTCCTTGCATTTTGCCCCACGGACCCCCAGAATCCTTAATTCCTTAATATAAGCACCTAGAATTGCTATAGCGGATTCCAGGAAGAGCCGAGGGACCTGGGCCGGGTGTCAAACTTCTTACCACCATGAGGTGGTTGTGCGTACGCGAGTGCCTACCTCCCACGCCCTCCTGGTTCTCTGCATTTTGCCCCACGGATCGCCAGAGGCCTTATTTCCTTAATATAAGCACCTTGAATTACTCTAGCGGATTCCAGGAAGGTCCGAGGGACCTGGGCCGGGTGTCAAACTTTTTACCACCATGAGGTGGTTGTGCGTACATGGGTGCCTACCCGCCACGCCTTCCTGGTTCCCCGCATTTTGCCCCACGGACCCCCAGAGGCCTTAATTCCTTATTATAAGCACCTAGAATTGCTATAGCGGATTCCAGGAAGAGCCGAGGGACCTGGGCCGGGTGTCAAACTTCTTACCACCATGAGGTGGTTGTGCGTACATGGGTGCCTACCCGCCACGCCCTCCTGGTTCCCTGCATTTTGCCCCACGGACCCTCAGAATCCTTAATTCCTTAATATAAGCACCTAGAATTGCTATAGCGGATTCCAGGAAGGGCCGAGGGACCTGGGCCGGGTGTCAAACTTCTTACCACCTTGAGGTGGTTGTGCATACATGGGTGTCTACACGCCACGCAATCCTGGTTCCTTGCATTTTGCCCCACGGACCCCCAGAATCCTTAATTCCTTAATATAAGCACCTAGAATTGCTATAGCGGATTCCAGGATGAGCCGAGGGACCTGGGCCGGGTGTCAAACTTCTTACCACCATGGGGTGGTTGTGCGTACATGAGTGCCTTCCCGCCACGCCCTCCTGGTTCCCCGCTTTTTGCCCCACGGACCCTCAGAATCCTTAATTCCTTAATATAAGCACCTAGAATTGCTATAGCGGATTCCAGGAAGGGCCGTGGGACCTGCGCCGGGTGTCAAACTTCTTACAACTTTGAGGTGGTTGTGCGTACATGGGTGCCTACCCGCCACGCCCTCCTGGTTCCCCGCATTTTGCCCCACGGATCCCCAGAGGCTTTATTTCATTAATATTAGCATTTGGAATTGCTCTAGCGGATTCCAGGAAAAGCCGAGGGACCTGGGCCGGGTGTCAAACTTCTTAACACCATGAGGTGGTTGCGCCTACATGGGTGCCTACCCGCCACGCCCTCCTGGTTCCCCGCATTTTGCCCCACGGACCGCCAGAGGCCTTAATTCCTTAGTATAAGCACCTAGAATTGCTATAGCGTATTCCAGGAAGAGCCGAGGGACCTGGGCCGTGTGTCAAACTTCTTACCATCATGAGGTGGTTGTGCGTACATGGGTGCCTACCCGCTACGCCCTCCTGGTTCCTCGCATTTTGCCCCACGGACCCCCAGAATTCTTAATTCCTTAATATAAGCACCTAGAATTGCTATAGCGGATTCCAGGAAGGGCCGAGGGACCTGGGCCGGGTGTCAAACTTCTTACCACCATGAGGTGGTTGTGCGTACATGGGTGCCTACCCGCTACGCCCTCCTGGTTCCCCGCATTTTGCCCCACGGATCCCCAGAAGCTTTAATTCCTTAAAATTAGCACTTAGAATTGCTATAGCGGATTCCAGGAAGGGCCGAGGGACCTGGGCCGGGTGTCAAACTTCTTACCACCTTGAGGTGGTTGTGCGTACATGGGTGCCTACACGCCACGCAATCCTGGTTCCTTGCATTTTGGCCCACGGACCCCCAGAATCATTAATTCCTTAATATAAGCACCTAGAATTGCTATAGCGGATTCCAGGAAGGGCCGAGGGACCTGGGCCGGATGTCAAACTTCTTACAACCTTGAGGTGGTTGTGCGTACATGGGTGCCTACCGACCACGCCCTCCTAGTTCCCCGCATTTTGCCCCACGGATCCCCAGAGGCTTTATTTCATTAATATTAGCACTTAGAATTGCTCTAGCGGATTCCAGGAAAAGCCGAGGGGCCTGGGCCGTGTGTCAAACTTCTTACCACCATGAGGTGGTTGTGCGTACATGGGTGCCTACCCGCCACGCCCTCCTGGTTCCTCGCATTTTGCCCCACGGATCCCCAGAGGCTTTAATTCCTTAATATAAGCACCTAGAATTGCTATAGCGGATTCCAGGAAGAGCCGAGGGACCTGGGCCGGGTGTCAAACTTCTTACCACCATGAGGTGGTTGCGCGTACATGGGTGCCTACCCGCTACGCCCTCCTGGTTCCTCGCATTTTGCCCCACGGACCCCCAGAATTCTTAATTCCTTAATATAAGCACCTAGAATTGCTATAGCGGATTCCAGGAAGGGCCGAGGGACCTGGGCCGGGTGTCAAACTTCTTACCACCATGAGGTGGTTGTGCGTACATGGGTGCCTACCCGCTACGCCCTCCTGGTTCCCCGCATTTTGCCCCACGGATCCCCAGAAGCTTTAATTCCTTAAAATTAGCACTTAGAATTGCTATAGCGGATTCCAGGAAGGGCCGAGGGACCTGGGCCGGGTGTCAAACTTCTTACCACCTTGAGGTGGTTGTGCGTACATGGGTGCCTACACGCCACGCAATCCTGGTTCCTTGCATTTTGGCCCACGGACCCCCAGAATCATTAATTCCTTAATATAAGCACCTAGAATTGCTATAGCGGATTCCAGGAAGGGCCGAGGGACCTGGGCCGGATGTCAAACTTCTTACAACCTTGAGGTGGTTGTGCGTACATGGGTGCCTACCGACCACGCCCTCCTAGTTCCCCGCATTTTGCCCCACGGATCCCCAGAGGCTTTATTTCATTAATATTAGCACTTAGAATTGCTCTAGCGGATTCCAGGAAAAGCCGAGGGGCCTGGGCCGTGTGTCAAACTTCTTACCACCATGAGGTGGTTGTGCGTACATGGGTGCCTACCCGCCACGCCCTCCTGGTTCCTCGCATTTTGCCCCACGGATCCCCAGAGGCTTTAATTCCTTAATATAAGCACCTAGAATTGCTATAGCGGATTCCAGGAAGAGCCGAGGGACCTGGGCCGGGTGTCAAACTTCTTACCACCATGAGGTGGTTGCGCGTACATGGGTGCCTACCCGCCACGCCCTCCTGGTTCCCCGCATTTTGCCCCACGGACCGCCAGAGGCCTTAATTCCTTAGTATAAGCACCTAGAATTGCTATAGCGGATTCCAGGAAGAGCCGAGGGACCTGGGCCGTGTGTCAAACTTCTTACCACCATGAGGTGGTTGTGCGTACATGGTTGCCTACCCGCCACGCCCTCCTGGTTCCTCGCATTTTGTCCCACGGACCCCCAGAATCCTTAATTCCTTAATATAAGCACCTAGAATTGCTTTAGCGGATTCCAGGAAGGGCCGAGGGACCTGGGCCGGGTGTCAAACTTCTTACAACCTTGAGGTGGTTGTGCATACATGGGTGCCTACCGACAACGCCCTCCTGGTTCCCCGCATTTTGCCCCACGGTTCCCCAGAGGCTTTAATTCCTTAATAGAAGCACTTAGAATTGCTATAGCGGATTCCAGGAAGGGCCGAGGGACCTGGGCCGGGTGTCAAACTTCTTACCACCTTGAGGTGGTTGTGCATACATGGGTGTCTACACGCCACGCAATCCTGGTTCCTTGCATTTTGCCCCACGGACCCCCAGAATCCTTAATTCGTTATTATAAGCAGCTAGAATTGCTATAGCGGATTCCAGGAAGGGCCGAGGGACCTGGGCCGGGTATCAAACTTCTTACAACATTGAGGTGGTTGTGCGTACATGGGTGCCTACCGACCACGCCCTCCTGGTTCCCCGCATTTTGCCCCACGGTTCCCCAGAGGCTTTAATTCCTTAATATAAGCACTTAGAATTGCTATAGCGGATTCCAGGAAGAGCCGAGGGACCTGGGCCGGGTGTCAAACTTCTTACCACCATGAGGAGGTTGTGCGTAGATGGGTGCCTACCCGCCACGGCCTCCTGGTTCCCTGCATTTTGCCCCACGGATCCCCAGAGGCCTTATTTCCTTAATATAAGTACCTAGAATTACTCTAGCGGATTCCAGGAAGGGCCGAGGGACCTGGGCCGGGTGTCAAACTTTTTACCACCATGAGGTGGTTGTGCGTACATGGGTGCCTACCCGCCACGCCCTCCTGGTTCCCCGCATTTTGCCCCACGGACGCCCAGAGGCCTTAATTCCTTATTATAAGCACCTAGAATTGCTATAGCGGATTCCAGGAAGAGCCGAGGGACCTGGGCCGGGTGTCAAACTTCTTACCACCATGAGGTGGTTGCGCGTACATGGGTGCCTACCCGCCACGCCCTCCTGGTTCCCCGCATTTTGCCCCACGGACCGCCAGAGGCCTTAATTCCTTAGTATAAGCACCTAGAATTGCTATAGCGGATTCCAGGAAGAGCCGAGGGACCTGGGCCGTGTGTCAAACTTCTTACCACCATGAGGTGGTTGTGCGTACATGGGTGCCTACCCGCCACGCCCTCCTGGTTCCTCGCATTTTGTCCCACGGACCCCCAGAATCTTTAATTCCTTAATATAAGCACCTAGAATTGCTTTAGCGGATTCCAGGAAGGGCCGAGGGACCTGGGCCGGGTGTCAAACTTCTTACAACCTTGAGGTGGTTGTGCGTACATGGGTGCCTACCGACCACGCCCTCCTGGTTCCCCGCATTTTGCCCCACGGTTCCCCAGAGGCTTTAATTCCTTAATAGAAGCACTTAGAATTGCTATAGCGGATTCCAGGAAGGGCCGAGGGACCTGGGCCGGGTGTCAAACTTCTTACCACCTTGAGGTGGTTGTGCGTACATGGGTGCCTACCCGCCACGCCCTCCTGGTTCCCCGCATTTTGCCCCACGGATCCCCAGATGCCTTATTTCCTTAATATAAGCACCTAGAATTACTCTAGCGGATTCCAGGAAGGTCCGAGGGACCTGGGCCGGGTGTCAAACTTTTTACCACCATGAGGTGGTTGTGCGTACATGGGTGCCTACTCGCCACGCCCTCCTGGTTCCTCGCATTTTGCCCCACGGACCCCCAGAGGCCTTAATTCCTTATTATAAGCACCTAGAATTGCTATAGCGGATTCCAGGAAGAGCCGAGAGACCTGGGCCGGGTGTCAAACTTTTTACCACCATGAGGTGGTTGTGCGTACATGGGTGCCTACCCGCCACGCCCTCCTGGTTCCTCGCATTTTGCCCCACGGACCCTCAGAATCCTTAATTCCTTAATATAAGCACCTAGAATTGCTATAGCGGATTCCAGGAAGGGCCGTGGGACCTGGGCCGGGTGTCAAACTTCTTACAACTTTGAGATGGTTGTGCGTACATGGGTTCCTACCCGCCACGCCCTCCTGGTTCCCCGCATTTTGCCCCACGGATCCCCAGAAGCTTTATTTCATTAATATTAGCACTTAGAATTGCTCTAGCGGATTCCAGGAAAAGCCGAGGGACCTGGGCCGTGTGTCAAACTTCTTACCACCATGAGGTGGTTGTGCATACATGGGTGCCTACCCGCCACGCCCTCCTGGTTCCTCGCATTTTGCCCCACGGACCCTCAGAATCCTTAATTCCTTAATATAAGCACCTAGAATTGCTATAGCGGATTCCAGGAAGAGCCGAGGGACCTGGGCCGGGTGTAAAAGTTCTTACAACCATGAGGTGGTTGCGCGTACATGGGTGCCTACCCGCCACGCCCTCCTGTTTCCCCGCATTTTGCCCCACGGATCCCCAGAGGCCTTAATTCCTTAATATAAGCACCTAGAATTGCTATAGCGGATTCCAGGAAGAGCCGAGGGACCTGGGCCGTGTGTCAAACTTCTTACCACCATGAGGAGGTTGTGCGTACATGGGTGCCTACCCGCCACGCCCTCCTGGTTCCTCGCATTTTGCCCCACGGACCCCCAGAATCCTTAATTCCTTAATATAAGCACCTAGAATTGCTATAGCGGATTCCAGGAAGAGCCGAGGGGCCTGGGCCGGGTTTTAAACTTCTTACCACCATGAGGTGGTTGTGCGTACGTGAGTGCCTACCTCCCACGCCCTTCTCGTTCCCCGCATTTTGCCCCACGGATCCCCAGAAACCTTAATTCCTTAATATAAGCACCTAGAATTGCTATAGCGGATTCCAGGAAAGGCCGAGGGACCTGGGCTGGGTGTCAAACTTCTTACCACTATGAGGTGGTTGTGCGTACATGGGTGCCTACCCGCCACGCCCTCCTGGTTCCCCGCATTTTGCCCCACGGATCCCCAGATGCCTTATTTCCTTAATATAAGCACCTAGAATTACTCTAGCGGATTCCAGGAAGGTCCGAGGGACCTGGGCCGGGTGTCAAACTTTTTACCACCATGAGGTGGTTGTGCGTACATGGGTGCCTACTCGCCACGCCCTCCTGGTTCCTCGCATTTTGCGACACGGACCCTCAGAATCCTTAATTCCTTAATATAAGCACCTAGAATTGCTATAGCGGATTCCAGGAAGGGCCGTGGGACCTGGGCCGGGTGTCAAACTTCTTACAACTTTGAGGTGGTTGTGCGTACATGGGTGCCTACCCGCCACGCCCTCCTGGTTCCCCGCATTTTGCCCCACGGATCCCCAGAGGCTTTATTTCATTAATATTAGCACTTAGAATTGCTCTAGCGGATTCCAGGAAAAGCCGAGGGGCCTGGGCCGTGTGTCAAACTTCTTACCACCATGAGGTGGTTGTGCGTACATTGGTGCCTACCCGCCACGCCTTCCTGGTTCCTCGCATTTTGCCCCACGGATCCCCAGAGGCTTTAATTCCTTAATATAAGCACCAAGAATTGCTATAGCGGATTCCAGGAAGAGCCGAGGGACCTGGGCCGGGTGTCAAACTTCTTACTACCATGAAGTGGTTGTGCGTACATGGGTGCCTACCGACCACGCCCTCCTGGTTCCCCGCATTTTGCCCCACGGTTCCCCAGAGGCTTTAATTCCTTAATAGAAGAACTTAGAATTGCTATAGCGGATTCCAGGAAGGGCCGAGGGACCTGGGCCGGGTGTCAAACTTCTTACCATCTTGAGGTGGTTGTGCGTACATGGGTGCCTACACGCCACGCAATCCTGGTTCCTTGCATTTTGGCCCACGGACCCCCAGAATCATTAATTCCTTAATATAAGCACCTAGAATTGCTATAGCGGATTCCAGGAAGGGCCGAGGGACCTGGGCCGGGTGTCAAACTTCTTACAACCTTGAGGTGGTTGTGCGTACATGGGTGCCTACCGACCACGCCCTCCTGGTTCCCCGCATTTTGCCCCACGGATCCCCAGAGGCTTTATTTCATTAATATTAGCACTTAGAATTGCTCTAGCGGATTCCAGGAAAAGCCGAGGGGCCTGGGCCGTGTGTCAAACTTCTTACCACCATGAGGTGGTTGTGCGTACATGGGTGCCTACCCGCCACGCCCTCCTGGTTCTTCGCATTTTGCCCCACGGATCCCCAGAGGCTTTAATTCCTTAATATAAGCACCTAGAATTGCTATAGCGGATTCCAGGAAGAGCCGAGGGACCTGGGCCGGGTGTCAAACTTCTTACCACCATGAGGTGGTTGCGCGTACATGGGTGCCTACCCGCCACGCCCTCCTGGTTCCCCGGATTTTGCCCCACGGACCGCCAGAGGCCTTAATTCCTTAGTATAAGCACCTAGAATTGCTATAGCGGATTCCAGGAAGAGCCGAGGGACCTGGGCCGTGTGTCAAACTTCTTACCACCATGAGGTGGTTGTGCGTACATGGGTGCCTACCCGCCACGCCCTCCTGGTTCCTCGCATTTTGTCCCACGGACCCCCAGAATCCTTAATTCCTTAATATAAGCACCTAGAATTGCTTTAGCGGATTCCAGGAAGGGCCGAGGGACCTGGGCCGGGTGTCAAACTTCTTACAACCTTGAGGTGGTTGTGCGTACATGGGTGCCTACCGACCACGCCCTCCTGGTTCCCCGCATTTTGCCCCACGGTTCCCCAGAGGCTTTAATTCCTTAATAGAAGCACTTAGAATTGCTATAGCGGATTCCAGGAAGGGCCGAGGGACCTGGGCCGGGTGTCAAACTTCTTACCACCTTGAGGTGGTTGTGCATACATGGGTGTCTACACGCCACGCAATCCTGGTTCCTTGCATTTTGCCCCACGGACCCCCAGAATCCTTAATTCCTTAATATAAGCACCTAGAATTGCTATAGCGGATTCCAGGAAGGGCCGTGGGACCTGGGCCGGGTGTCAAACTTCTTACAACTTTGAGATGGTTGTGCGTACATGGGTTCCTACCCGCCACGCCCTCCTGGTTCCCCGCATTTTGCCCCACGGATCCCCAGAAGCTTTATTTCATTAATATTAGCACTTAGAATTGCTCTAGCGGATTCCAGGAAAAGCCGAGGGACCTGGGCCGTGTGTCAAACTTCTTACCACCATGAGGTGGTTGTGCATACATGGGTGCCTACCCGCCACGCCCTCCTGGTTCCTCGCATTTTGCCCCACGGACCCTCAGAATCCTTAATTCCTTAATATAAGCACCTAGAATTGCTATAGCGGATTCCAGGAAGAGCCGAGGGACCTGGGCCGGGTGTAAAAGTTCTTACAACCATGAGGTGGTTGCGCGTACATGGGTGCCTACCCGCCACGCCCTCCTGTTTCCCCGCATTTTGCCCCACGGATCCCCAGAGGCCTTAATTCCTTAATATAAGCACCTAGAATTGCTATAGCGGATTCCAGGAAGAGCCGAGGGACCTGGGCCGTGTGTCAAACTTCTTACCACCATGAGGAGGTTGTGCGTACATGGGTGCCTACCCGCCACGCCCTCCTGGTTCCTCGCATTTTGCCCCACGGACCCCCAGAATCCTTAATTCCTTAATATAAGCACCTAGAATTGCTATAGCGGATTCCAGGAAGAGCCGAGGGGCCTGGGCCGGGTTTTAAACTTCTTACCACCATGAGGTGGTTGTGCGTACGTGAGTGCCTACCTCCCACGCCCTTCTCGTTCCCCGCATTTTGCCCCACGGATCCCCAGAAACCTTAATTCCTTAATATAAGCACCTAGAATTGCTATAGCGGATTCCAGGAAAGGCCGAGGGACCTGGGCTGGGTGTCAAACTTCTTACCACTATGAGGTGGTTGTGCGTACATGGGTGCCTACCCGCCACGCCCTCCTGGTTCCCCGCATTTTGCCCCACGGATCCCCAGATGCCTTATTTCCTTAATATAAGCACCTAGAATTACTCTAGCGGATTCCAGGAAGGTCCGAGGGACCTGGGCCGGGTGTCAAACTTTTTACCACCATGAGGTGGTTGTGCGTACATGGGTGCCTACTCGCCACGCCCTCCTGGTTCCTCGCATTTTGCGACACGGACCCTCAGAATCCTTAATTCCTTAATATAAGCACCTAGAATTGCTATAGCGGATTCCAGGAAGGGCCGTGGGACCTGGGCCGGGTGTCAAACTTCTTACAACTTTGAGGTGGTTGTGCGTACATGGGTGCCTACCCGCCACGCCCTCCTGGTTCCCCGCATTTTGCCCCACGGATCCCCAGAGGCTTTATTTCATTAATATTAGCACTTAGAATTGCTCTAGCGGATTCCAGGAAAAGCCGAGGGGCCTGGGCCGTGTGTCAAACTTCTTACCACCATGAGGTGGTTGTGCGTACATTGGTGCCTACCCGCCACGCCTTCCTGGTTCCTCGCATTTTGCCCCACGGATCCCCAGAGGCTTTAATTCCTTAATATAAGCACCAAGAATTGCTATAGCGGATTCCAGGAAGAGCCGAGGGACCTGGGCCGGGTGTCAAACTTCTTACTACCATGAAGTGGTTGTGCGTACATGGGTGCCTACCGACCACGCCCTCCTGGTTCCCCGCATTTTGCCCCACGGTTCCCCAGAGGCTTTAATTCCTTAATAGAAGAACTTAGAATTGCTATAGCGGATTCCAGGAAGGGCCGAGGGACCTGGGCCGGGTGTCAAACTTCTTACCATCTTGAGGTGGTTGTGCGTACATGGGTGCCTACACGCCACGCAATCCTGGTTCCTTGCATTTTGGCCCACGGACCCCCAGAATCATTAATTCCTTAATATAAGCACCTAGAATTGCTATAGCGGATTCCAGGAAGGGCCGAGGGACCTGGGCCGGGTGTCAAACTTCTTACAACCTTGAGGTGGTTGTGCGTACATGGGTGCCTACCGACCACGCCCTCCTGGTTCCCCGCATTTTGCCCCACGGATCCCCAGAGGCTTTATTTCATTAATATTAGCACTTAGAATTGCTCTAGCGGATTCCAGGAAAAGCCGAGGGGCCTGGGCCGTGTGTCAAACTTCTTACCACCATGAGGTGGTTGTGCGTACATGGGTGCCTACCCGCCACGCCCTCCTGGTTCTTCGCATTTTGCCCCACGGATCCCCAGAGGCTTTAATTCCTTAATATAAGCACCTAGAATTGCTATAGCGGATTCCAGGAAGAGCCGAGGGACCTGGGCCGGGTGTCAAACTTCTTACCACCATGAGGTGGTTGCGCGTACATGGGTGCCTACCCGCCACGCCCTCCTGGTTCCCCGGATTTTGCCCCACGGACCGCCAGAGGCCTTAATTCCTTAGTATAAGCACCTAGAATTGCTATAGCGAATTCCAGGAAGAGCCGAGGGACCTGGGCCGTGTGTCAAACTTCTTACCACCATGAGGTGGTTGTGCGTACATGGGTGCCTACCCGCCACGCCCTCCTGGTTCCTCGCATTTTGTCCCACGGACCCCCAGAATCCTTAATTCCTTAATATAAGCACCTAGAATTGCTTTAGCGGATTCCAGGAAGGGCCGAGGGACCTGGGCCGGGTGTCAAACTTCTTACAACCTTGAGGTGGTTGTGCGTACATGGGTGCCTACCGACCACGCCCTCCTGGTTCCCCGCATTTTGCCCCACGGTTCCCCAGAGGCTTTAATTCCTTAATAGAAGCACTTAGAATTGCTATAGCGGATTCCAGGAAGGGCCGAGGGACCTGGGCCGGGTGTCAAACTTCTTACCACCTTGAGGTGGTTGTGCATACATGGGTGTCTACACGCCACGCAATCCTGGTTCCTTGCATTTTGCCCCACGGACCCCCAGAATCCTTAATTCCTTAATATAAGCACCTAGAATTGCTATAGCGGATTCCAGGATGAGCCGAGGGACCTGGGCCGGGTGTCAAACTTCTTACCACCATGGGGTGGTTGTGCGTACATGAGTGCCTTCCCGCCACGCCCTCCTGGTTCCCCGCTTTTTGCCCCACGGACCCTCAGAATCCTTAATTCCTTAATATAAGCACCTAGAATTGCTATAGCGGATTCCAGGAAGGGCCGTGGGACCTGCGCCGGGTGTCAAACTTCTTACAACTTTGAGGTGGTTGTGCGTACATGGGTGCCTACCCGCCACGCCCTCCTGGTTCCCCGCATTTTGCCCCACGGATCCCCAGAGGCTTTATTTCATTAATATTAGCATTTGGAATTGCTCTAGCGGATTCCAGGAAAAGCCGAGGGACCTGGGCCGGGTGTCAAACTTCTTAACAACATGAGGTGGTTGCGCCTACATGGGTGCCTACCCGCCACGCCCTCCTGGTTCCCCGCATTTTGCCCCACGGACCGCCAGAGGCCTTAATTCCTTAGTATAAGCACCTAGAATTGCTATAGCGTATTCCAGGAAGAGCCGAGGGACCTGGGCCGTGTGTCAAACTTCTTACCATCATGAGGTGGTTGTGCGTACATGGGTGCCTACCCGCCACGCCCTCCTGGTTCTTCGCATTTTGCCCCACGGACCCCCAGAATCCTTAATTCCTTAATATAAGCACCTAGAATTGCTATAGCGGATTCCAGGAAGGGCCGAGGGACCTGGGCCGGGTGTCAAACTTCTTACAACCTTGAGGTGGTTGTGCGTACATGGGTGCCTACCGACCACGCCCTCCTGGTTCCCCGCATTTTGCCCCACGGTTCCCCAGAGGCTTTAATTCCTTAATAGAAGCACTTAGAATTGCTATAGCGGATTCCAGGAAGGGCCGAGGGACCTGGGCCGGGTGTCAAACTTCTTACCACCTTGAAGTGGTTGTGCGTACATGGGTGCCTACCCGCCACGCAATCCTGGTTCTTTGCATTTTGCCCCACGGACCCCCAGAATCCTTAATTCCTTAATATAAGCACCTAGAATTGCTATAGCGGATTCCAGGAAGAGCCGAGGGACCTGGGCCGGGTGTCAAACTTCTTACCACCATGAGGTGGTTGTGCGTACGCGAGTGCCTACCTCCCACGCTCTCCTGGTTCTCTGCATTTTGCCCCACGGATCGCCAGAGGCCTTATTTCCTTAATATAAGCACCTAGAATTACTCTAGCGGATTCCAGGAAGGTCCGAGGGACCTGGGCCGGGTGTCAAACTTTTTACCACCATGAGGTGGTTGTGCGTACATGGGTGCCTACCCGCCACGCCTTCCTGGTTCCCCGCATTTTGCCCCACGGACCCCCAGAGGCCTTAATTCCTTATTATAAGCACCTAGAATTGCTATAGCGGATTCCAGGAAGAGCCGAGGGACCTGGGCCGGGTGTCAAACTTCTTACCACCATGAGGTGGTTGTGCGTACATGGGTGCCTACCCGCCACGCCCTCCTGGTTCCCTGCATTTTGCCCCACGGACCCTCAGAATCCTTAATTCCTTAATATAAGCACCTAGAATTGCTATAGCGGATTCCAGGAAGGGCCGAGGGACCTGGGCCGGGTGTCAAACTTCTTACCACCTTGAGGTGGTTGTGCATACATGGGTGTCTACACGCCACGCAATCCTGGTTCCTTGCATTTTGCCCCACGGGCCCCAGAATCCTTAATTCCTTAATATAAGCACCTAGAATTGCTATAGCGGATTCCAGGATGAGCCGAGGGACCTGGGCCGGGTGTCAAACTTCTTACCACCATGGGGTGGTTGTGCGTACATGAGTGCCTACCCGCCACGCCCTCCTGGTTCCCCGCATTTTGCCCCACGGATCCCCAGAGGCTTTATTTCATTAATATTAGCATTTGGAATTGCTCTAGCGGATTCCAGGAAAAGCCGAGGGACCTGGGCCGGGTGTCAAACTTCTTAACACCATGAGGTGGTTGCGCCTACATGGGTGCCTACCCGCCACGCCCTCCTGGTTCCCCGCATTTTGCTCCACGGACCGCCAGAGGCCTTAATTCCTTAGTATAAGCACCTAGAATTGCTATAGCGGATTCCAGGAAGAGCCGAGGGACCTGGGCCGTGTGTCAAACTTCTTACCATCATGAGGTGGTTGTGCGTACATGGGTGCCTACCCGCCACGCCCTCCTGGTTCCTCGCATTTTGCCCCACGGACCCCCAGAATTCTTAATTCCTTAATATAAGCACCTAGAATTGCTATAGCGGATTCCAGGAAGGGCCGAGGGACCTGGGCCGGGTGTCAAACTTCTTACAACCATGAGGTGATTGTGCGTACATGGGTGCCTACCCGCCACGCCCTCCTGGTTTCCCGCATTTTGCCCCACGGATCCCCAGAGGCCTTAATTCCTTAACATAAGCACTTAGAATTGGTCTAGCGGATTCCAGGAAGAGCCGAGGGACCTGGGCCGGGTGTCAAACTTCTTACCACAATGAGGTGGTTGTGCGTACATGAGTGCCTTCCCGCCACGCCCTCCTGGTTCCACGCATTTTGCCCCACGAATCCCCAGAGGCTTTATTTCCTTAATATTAGCCCTTAGAATTGCTCTAGCGGATTCCAGGAAGAGCCGAGGGACCTGGGCCGGGTGTCAAACTTCTTACCACCATGAGGTGGTTGTGCGTACATGGGTGCCTACCCGCTACGCCCTCCTGGTTCCCCGCATTTTGCCCCACGGACCGCCAGAGGCCTTAATTCCTTAGTATAAGCACCTAGAATTGCTATAGCGGATTCCAGGAAGAGCCGAGGGACCTGGGCCGTGTGTCAAACTTCTTACCACCATGAGGTGGTTGTGCGTACATGGGTGCCTACCCGCCACGCCCTCCTGGTTCCTCGCATTTTGTCCCACGGACCCCCAGAATCCTTAATTCCTTAATATAAGCACCTAGAATTGCTTTAGCGGATTCCAGGAAGGGCCGAGGGACCTGGGCCGGGTGTCAAACTTCTTACAACCTTGAGGTGGTTGTGCGTACATGGGTGCCTACCGACCACGCCCTCCTGGTTCCCCGCATTTTGCCCCACGGTTCCCCAGAGGCTTTAATTCCTTAATAGAAGCACTTAGAATTGCTATAGCGGATTCCAGGAAGGGCCGAGGGACCTGGGCCGGGTGTCAAACTTTTTACCACCTTGAGGTGGTTGTGCATACATGGGTGTCTACACGCCACGCAATCCTGGTTCCTTGCATTTTGCCCCACGGACCCCCAGAATCCTTAATTCGTTAATATAAGCAGCTAGAATTGCTATAGCGGATTCCAGGAAGGGCCGAGGGACCTGGGCCGGGTATCAAACTTCTTACAACATTGAGGTGGTTGTGCGTACATGGGTGCCTACCGACCACGCCCTCCTGGTTCCCCGCATTTTGCCCCACGGTTCCCCAGAGGCTTTAATTCCTTAATATAAGCACTTAGAATTGCTATAGCGGATTCCAGGAAGAGCCGAGGGACCTGGGCCGGGTGTCAAACTTCTTACCACCATGAGGAGGTTGTGCGTAGATGGGTGCCTACCCGCCACGGCCTCCTGGTTCCCTGCATTTTGCCCCACGGATCCCCAGAGGCCTTATTTCCTTAATATAAGTACCTAGAATTACTCTAGCGGATTCCAGGAAGGTCCGAGGGACCTGGGCCGGGTGTCAAACTTTTTACCACCATGAGGTGGTTGTGCGTACATGGGTGCCTACCCGCCACGCCCTCCTGGTTCCCCGCATTTTGCCCCACGGACGCCCAGAGGCCTTAATTCCTTATTATAAGCACATAGAATTGCTATAGCGGATTCCAGGAAGAGCCGAGGGACCTGGGCCGGGTGTCAAACTTTTTACCACCTTGAGGTGGTTGTGCGTACATGGGTGCCTACCCGCCACGCCCTCCAGGTTCCCTGCATTTTGCCCAACGGATCCCTAGATGACTTATTTCCTTAATATAAGCACCTAGAATTACTCTAGCCGATTCCTGGAAGGTCCAAGGGACCTGGGCCGGGTGTCAAACTTCTTACCACCATGGGGTGGTTGTGCGTACATGAGTGCCTTCCCGCCACGCCCTCCTGGTTCCCCGCATTTTGCCCCACGGACCCCCAGAGTCCTTAATTCCTTATTATAAGCACCTAGAATTGCTATAGCGGATTCCAGGAAGAGCCGAGGGACCTGGGCCGGGTGTCAAACTTCTTACCACCATGAGGTGGTTGTGCGTACATGGGTGCCTACCCGCCACGCCCTTCAGGTTCCCCGCATTTTGCCCCACGGACCCCCAGAGGCCTTAATTCCTTATTATAAGCACCTAGAATTGCTATAGCGGATTCCAGGAAGAGCCGAGAGACCTGGGCCGGGTGTCAAACTTTTTACCACCATGAGGTGGTTGTGCGTACATGGGTGCCTACCCGCCACGCCCTCCTGGTTCCTCGCATTTTGCCCCACGGACCCTCAGAATCCTTAATTCCTTAATATAAGCACCTAGAATTGCTATAGCGGATTCCAGGATGAGCCGAGGGACCTGGGCCGGGTGTCAAACTTCTTACCACCATGGGGTGGTTGTGCGTACATGAGTGCCTACCCGCCACGCCCTCCTGGTTCCCCGCATTTTGCCCCACGGATCCCCAGAGGCTTTATTTCATTAATATTAGCATTTGGAATTGCTCTAGCGGATTCCAGGAAAAGCCGAGGGACCTGGGCCGGGTGTCAAACTTCTTAACACCATGAGGTGGTTGCGCCTACATGGGTGCCTACCCGCCACGCCCTCCTGGTTCCCCGCATTTTGCTCCACGGACCGCCAGAGGCCTTAATTCCTTAGTATAAGCACCTAGAATTGCTATAGCGTATTCCAGGAAGAGCCGAGGGACCTGGGCCGTGTGTCAAACTTCTTACCATCATGAGGTGGTTGTGCGTACATGGGTGCCTACCCGCCACGCCCTCCTGGTTCCTCGCATTTTGCCCCACGGACCCCCAGAATTCTTAATTCCTTAATATAAGCACCTAGAATTGCTATAGCGGATTCCAGGAAGGGCCGAGGGACCTGGGCCGGGTGTCAAACTTCTTACAACCATGAGGTGATTGTGCGTACATGGGTGCCTACCCGCCACGCCCTCCTGGTTTCCCGCATTTTGCCCCACGGATCCCCAGAGGCCTTAATTCCTTAACATAAGCACTTAGAATTGGTCTAGCGGATTCCAGGAAGAGCCGAGGGACCTGGGCCGGGTGTCAAACTTCTTACCACAATGGGGTGGTTGTGCGTACATGAGTGCCTTCCCGCCACGCCCTCCTGGTTCCACGCATTTTGCCCCACGAATCCCCAGAGGCTTTATTTCCTTAATATTAGCCCTTAGAATTGCTCTAGCGGATTCCAGGAAGAGCCGAGGGACCTGGGCCGGGTGCCAAACTTCTTACCACCATGAGGTGGTTGTGCGTACATGGGTGCCTACCCGCTACGCCCTCCTGGTTCCCCGCATTTTGCCCCACGGACCGCCAGAGGCCTTAATTCCTTAGTATAAGCACCTAGAATTGCAATAGCGGATTCCAGGAAGAGCCGAGGGACCTGGGCCGTGTGTCAAACTTCTTACCACCATGAGGTGGTTGTGCGTACATGGGTGCCTACCCGCCACGCCCTCCTGGTTCCTCGCATTTTGTCCCACGGACCCCCAGAATCCTTAATTCCTTAATATAAGCACCTAGAATTGCTTTAGCGGATTCCAGGAAGGGCCGAGGGACCTGGGCCGGGTGTCAAACTTCTTACAACCTTGAGGTGGTTGTGCGTACATGGGTGCCTACCGACCACGCCCTCCTGGTTCCCCGCATTTTGCCCCACGGTTCCCCAGAGGCTTTAATTCCTTAATAGAAGCACTTAGAATTGCTATAGCGGATTCCAGGAAGGGCCGAGGGACCTGGGCCGGGTGTCAAACTTCTTACCACCTTGAGGTGGTTGTGCATACATGGGTGTCTACACGCCACGCAATCCTGGTTCCTTGCATTTTGCCCCACGGACCCCCAGAATCCTTAATTCGTTAATATAAGCAGCTAGAATTGCTATAGCGGATTCCAGGAAGGGCCGAGGGACCTGGGCCGGGTATCAAACTTCTTACAACATTGAGGTGGTTGTGCGTACATGGGTGCCTACCGACCACGCCCTCCTGGTTCCCCGCATTTTGCCCCACGGTTCCCCAGAGGCTTTAATTCCTTAATATAAGCACTTAGAATTGCTATAGCGGATTCCAGGAAGAGCCGAGGGACCTGGGCCGGGTGTCAAACTTCTTACCACCATGAGGAGGTTGTGCGTAGATGGGTGCCTACCCGCCACGGCCTCCTGGTTCCCTGCATTTTGCCCAACGGATCCCCAGAGGCCTTATTTCCTTAATATAAGTACCTAGAATTACTCTAGCGGATTCCAGGAAGGTCCGAGGGACCTGGGCCGGGTGTCAAACTTTTTACCACCATGAGGTGGTTGTGCGTACATGGGTGCCTACCCGCCACGCCCTCCTGGTTCCCCGCATTTTGCCCCACGGACGCCCAGAGGCCTTAATTCCTTATTATAAGCACATAGAATTGCTATAGCGGATTCCAGGAAGAGCCGAGGGACCTGGGCCGGGTGTCAAACTTTTTACCACCGTGAGGTGGTTGTGCGTACATGGGTGCCTACCCGCCACGCCCTCCAGGTTCCCTGCATTTTGCCCAACGGATCCCTAGATGACTTATTTCCTTAATATAAGCACCTAGAATTACTCTAGCCGATTCCTGGAAGGTCCAAGGGACCTGGGCCGGGTGTCAAACTTCTTACCACCATGGGGTGGTTGTGCGTACATGAGTGCCTTCCCGCCACGCCCTCCTGGTTCCCCGCATTTTGCCCCACGGACCCCCAGAGTCCTTAATTCCTAATTATAAGCACCTAGAATTGCTATAGCGGATTCCAGGAAGAGCCGAGGGACCTGGGCCGGGTGTCAAACTTCTTACCACCATGAGGTGGTTGTGCGTACATGGGTGCCTACCCGCCACGCCCTTCAGGTTCCCAGCATTTTGCCCCACGGACCCCCAGAGGCCTTAATTCCTTATTATAAGCACCTAGAATTGCTATAGCGGATTCCAGGAAGAGCCGAGAGACCTGGGCCGGGTGTCAAACTTTTTACCACCATGAGGTGGTTGTGCGTACATGGGTGCCTACCCGCCACGCCCTCCTGGTTCCTCGCATTTTGCCCCACGGACCCTCAGAATCCTTAATTCCTTAATATAAGCACCTAGAATTGCTATAGCGGATTCCAGGAAGGGCCGTGGGACCTGGGCCGGGTGTCAAACTTCTTACAACTTTGAGGTGGTTGTGCGTACATGGGTTCCTACCCGCCACGCCCTCCTGGTTCCCCGCATTTTGCCCCACGGATCCCCAGAAGCTTTATTTCATTAATATTAGCACTTAGAATTGCTCTAGCGGATTCCAGGAAAAGCCGAGGGACCTGGGCCGTGTGTCAAACTTCTTACCACCATGAGGTGGTTGTGCACACATGGGTGCCTACCCGCCACGCCCTCCTGGTTCCTCGCATTTTGCCCCACGGACCCTCAGAATCCTTAATTCCTTAATATAAGCACCTAGAATTGCTATAGCGGATTCCAGGAAGAGCCGAGGGACCTGGGCCGGGTGTAAAAGTTCTTACCACCATGAGGTGGTTGCGCGTACATGGGTGCCTACCCGCCACGCCCTCCTGTTTCCCCGCATTTTGCCCCACGGATCCCCAGAGGCCTTAATTCCTTAATATAAGCACCTAGAATTGCTATAGCGGATTCCAGGAAGAGCCGAGGGACCTGGGCCGTGTGTCAAACTTCTTACCACCATGAGGAGGTTGTGCGTACATGGGTGCCTACCCGCCACGCCCTCCTGGTTCCTCGCATTTTGCCCCACGGACCCCCAGAATCCTTAATTCCTTAATATAAGCACCTAGAATTGCTATAGCGGATTCCAGGAAGAGCCGAGGGGCCTGGGCCGGGTTTTAAACTTCTTACCACCATGAGGTGGTTGTGCGTACGTGAGTGCCTACCTCCCACGCCCTTCTCGTTCCCCGCATTTTGCCCCACGGATCCCCAGAAACCTTAATTCCTTAATATAAGCACCTAGAATTGCTATAGCGGATTCCAGGAAAGGCCGAGGGACCTGGGCTGGGTGTCAAACTTCTTACCACTATGAGGTGGTTGTGCGTACATGGGTGCCTACCCGCCACGCCCTCCTGGTTCCCCGCATTTTGCCCCACGGATCCCCAGATGCCTTATTTCCTTAATATAAGCACCTAGAATTACTCTAGCGGATTCCAGGAAGGTCCGAGGGACCTGGGCCGGGTGTCAAACTTTTTACCACCATGAGGTGGTTGTGCGTACATGGGTGCCTACTCGCCACGCCCTCCTGGTTCCTCGCATTTTGCGACACGGACCCTCAGAATCCTTAATTCCTTAATATAAGCACCTAGAATTGCTATAGCGGATTCCAGGAAGGGCCGTGGGACCTGGGCCGGGTGTCAAACTTCTTACAACTTTGAGGTGGTTGTGCGTACATGGGTGCCTACCCGCCACGCCCTCCTGGTTCCCCGCATTTTGCCCCACGGATCCCCAGAGGCTTTATTTCATTAATATTAGCACTTAGAATTGCTCTAGCGGATTCCAGGAAAAGCCGAGGGGCCTGGGCCGTGTGTCAAACTTCTTACCACCATGAGGTGGTTGTGCGTACATTGGTGCCTACCCGCCACGCCCTCCTGGTTCCTCGCATTTTGCCCCACGGATCCCCAGAGGCTTTAATTCCTTAATATAAGCACCAAGAATTGCTATAGCGGATTCCAGGAAGAGCCGAGGGACCTGGGCCGGGTGTCAAACTTCTTACTACCATGAAGTGGTTGTGCGTACATGGGTGCCTACCGACCACGCCCTCCTGGTTCCCCGCATTTTGCCCCACGGTTCCCCAGAGGCTTTAATTTCTTAATAGAAGAACTTAGAATTGCTATAGCGGATTCCAGGAAGGGCCGAGGGACCTGGGCCGGGTGTCAAACTTCTTACCACCTTGAGGTGGTTGTGCGTACATGGGTGCCTACACGCCACGCAATCCTGGTTCCTTGCATTTTGGCCCACGGACCCCCAGAATCATTAATTCCTTAATATAAGCACCTAGAATTGCTATAGCGGATTCCAGGAAGGGCCGAGGGACCTGGGCCGGGTGTCAAACTTCTTACAACCTTGAGGTGGTTGTGCGTACATGGGTGCCTACCGACCACGCCCTCCTGGTTCCCCGCTTTTTGCCCCACGGACCCTCAGAATCCTTAATTCCTTAATATAAGCACCTAGAATTGCTATAGCGGATTCCAGGAAGGGCCGTGGGACCTGCGCCGGGTGTCAAACTTTTTACAACTTTGAGGTGGTTGTGCGTACATGGGTGCCTACCCGCCACGCCCTCCTGGTTCCCCGCATTTTGCCCCACGGATCCCCAGAGGCTTTATTTCATTAATATTAGCATTTGGAATTGCTCTAGCGGATTCCAGGAAAAGCCGAGGGACCTGGGCCGGGTGTCAAACTTCTTAACAACATGAGGTGGTTGCGCCTACATGGGTGCCTACCCGCCACGCCCTCCTGGTTCCCCGCATTTTGCCCCACGGACCGCCAGAGGCCTTAATTCCTTAGTATAAGCACCTAGAATTGCTATAGCGTATTCCAGGAAGAGCCGAGGGACCTGGGCCGTGTGTCAAACTTCTTACCATCATGAGGTGGTTGTGCGTACATGGGTGCCTACCCGCCACGCCCTCCTGGTTCCTCGCATTTTGCCCCACGGACCCCCAGAATCCTTAATTCCTTAATATAAGCACCTAGAATTGCTATAGCGGATTCCAGGAAGGGCCGAGGGACCTGGGCCGGGTGTCAAACTTCTTACAACCTTGAGGTGGTTGTGCGTACATGGGTGCCTACCGACCACGCCCTCCTGGTTCCCCGCATTTTGCCCCACGGTTCCCCAGAGGCTTTAATTCCTTAATAGAAGCACTTAGAATTGCTATAGCGTATTCCAGGAAGAGCCGAGGGACCTGGGCCGTGTGTCAAACTTCTTACCATCATGAGGTGGTTGTGCGTACATGGGTGCCTACCCGCCACGCCCTCCTGGTTCCTCGCATTTTGCCCCACGGACCCCCAGAATCCTTAATTCCTTAATATAAGCACCTAGAATTGCTATAGCGGATTCCAGGAAGGGCCGAGGGACCTGGGCCGGGTGTCAAACTTCTTACAACCTTGAGGTGGTTGTGCGTACATGGGTGCCTACCGACCACGCCCTCCTGGTTCCTTGCATTTTGCCCCACGGACCCCCAGAATCCTTAATTCCTTAATATAAGCACCTAGAATTGCTATAGCGGATTCCAGGATGAGCCGAGGGACCTGGGCCGGGTGTCAAACTTCTTACCACCATGGGGTGGTTGTGCGTACATGAGTGCCTTCCCGCCAGGCCCTCCTGGTTCCCCGCTTTTTGCCCCACGGACCCTCAGAATCCTTAATTCCTTAATATAAGCACCTAGAATTGCTATAGCGGATTCCAGGAAGGGCCGTGGGACCTGCGCCGGGTGTCAAACTTCTTACAACTTTGAGGTGGTTGTGCGTACATGGGTGCCTACCCGCCACGCCCTCCTGGTTCCCCGCATTTTGCCCCACGGATCCCCAGAGGCTTTATTTCATTAATATTAGCATTTGGAATTGCTCTAGCGGATTCCAGGAAAAGCCGAGGGACCTGGGCCGGGTGTCAAACTTTTTAACACCATGAGGTGGTTGCGCCTACATGGGTGCCTACCCGCCACGCCCTCCTGGTTCCCCGCATTTTGCCCCACGGACCGCCAGAGGCCTTAATTCCTTAGTATAAGCACCTAGAATTGCTATAGCGTATTCCAGGAAGAGCCGAGGGACCTGGGCCGTGTGTCAAACTTCTTACCATCATGAGGTGGTTGTGCGTACATGGGTGCCTACCCGCCACGCCCTCCTGGTTCCTCGCATTTTGCCCCACGGACCCCCAGAATTCTTAATTCCTTAATATAAGCACCTAGAATTGCTATAGCGGATTCCAGGAAGGGCCGAGGGACCTGGGCCGGGTGTCAAACTTTTTACAACCATGAGGTGATTGTGCGTACATGGGTGCCTACCCGCCACGCCCTCCTGGTTTCCCGCATTTTGCCCCACGGATCCCCAGAGGCCTTAATTCCTTAACATAAGCACTTAGAATTGGTCTAGCGGATTCCAGGAAGAGCCGAGGGACCTGGGCCGGGTGTCAAACTTCTTACCACAATGGGGTGGTTGTGCGTACATGAGTGCCTACCCGCTACGCCCTCCTGGTTCCCCGCATTTTGCCCCACGGATCCCCAGAAGCTTTAATTCCTTAAAATTAGCACTTAGAATTGCTATAGCGGATTCCAGGAAGAGCCGAGGGACCTGGGCAGGGTGTCAAACCTCTTACCACCACGAGGTGGTTGTGCGTACATAGGCGCCTACCCGCCACGCCCTCCTGGTTACTCGCATTTTGTCCCACGGACCCCCAGAATCCTTAATTCCTTAATATAAGCACCTAGAATTGCTATAGCGGATTCCAGGAAGGGCCGTGGGACCTGCGCCGGGTGTCAAACTTCTTACAACTTTGAGGTGATTGTGCGTACATGGGTGCCTACCCGCCACGCCCTCCTGGTTCCCCGCATTTTGCCCCACGGATCCCCAGAGGCTTTATTTCATTAATATTAGCATTTGGAATTGCTCTAGCGGATTCCAGGAAAAGCCGACGGACCTGGGCCGGGTGTCAAACTTCTTAACACCATGAGGTGGTTGCGCCTACATGGGTGCCTACCCGCCACGCCCTCCTGGTTCCCCGCATTTTGCCCCACGGACCGCCAGAGGCCTTAATTCCTTAGTATAAGCACCTAGAATTGCTATAGCGTATTCCAGGAAGAGCCGAGGGACCTGGGCCGTGTGTCAAACTTCTTACCATCATGAGGTGGTTGTGCGTACATGGGTGCCTACCCGCCACGCCCTCCTGGTTCCTCGCATTTTGCCCCACGGATCCCCCAGAATCCTTAATTCCTTAATATAAGCACCTAGAATTGCTATAGCGGATTCCAGGAAGGGCCGAGGGACCTGGGCCGGGTGTCAAACTTCTTACAACCTTGAGGTGGTTGTGCGTACATGGGTGCCTACCGACCACGCCCTCCTGGTTCCCCGCATTTTGCCCCACGGTTCCCCAGAGGCTTTAATTCCTTAATAGAAGCACTTAGAATTGCTATAGCGGATTCCAGGAAGGGCCGAGGGACCTGGGCCGGGTGTCAAACTTCTTACCACCTTGAGGTGGTTGTGCGTACATGGGTGCCTACCCGCCACGCCCTCCTGGTTCCCCGCATTTTGCCCCACGGATCCCCAGAGGCTTTATTTCATTAATATTAGCACTTAGAATTGCTCTAGCGGATTCCAGGAAAAGCCGAGGGGCCTGGGCCGTGTGTCAAACTTCTTACCACCATGAGGTGGTTGTGCGTACATTGGTGCCTACCCGCCACGCCCTCCTGGTTCCTCGCATTTTGCCCCACGGATCCCCAGAGGCTTTAATTCCTTAATATAAGCACCAAGAATTGCTATAGCGGATTCCAGGAAGAGCCGAGGGACCTGGGCCGGGTGTCAAACTTCTTACTACCATGAAGTGGTTGTGCGTACATGGGTGCCTACCGACCACGCCCTCCTGGTTCCCCGCATTTTGCCTCACGGTTCCCCAGAGGCTTTAATTCCTTAATAGAAGAACTTAGAATTGCTATAGCGGATTCCAGGAAGGGCCGAGGGACCTGGGCCGGGTGTCAAACTTCTTACCACCTTGAGGTGGTTGTGCGTACATGGGTGCCTACCCGCCACGCCCTCCTGGTTCCTCGCATTTTGCCCCACGGACCCCCAGAATCCTTAATTCCTTAATATAAGCACCTAGAATTGCTATAGCGGATTCCAGGAAGAGCCGAGGGGCCTGGGCCGGGTTTTAAACTTCTTACCACCATGAGGTGGTTGTGCGTACGTGAGTGCCTACCTCCCACGCCCTTCTCGTTCCCCGCATTTTGCCCCACGGATCCCCAGAAACCTTAATTCCTTAATATAAGCACCTAGAATTGCTATAGCGGATTCCAGGAAAGGCCGAGGGACCTGGGCTGGGTGTCAAACTTCTTACCACTATGAGGTGGTTGTGCGTACATGGGTGCCTACCCGCCACGCCCTCCTGGTTCCCCGCATTTTGCCCCACGGATCCCCAGATGCCTTATTTCCTTAATATAAGCACCTAGAATTACTCTAGCGGATTCCAGGAAGGTCCGAGGGACCTGGGCCGGGTGTCAAACTTTTTACCACCATGAGGTGGTTGTGCGTACATGGGTGCCTACTCGCCACGCCCTCCTGGTTCCTCGCATTTTGCGACACGGACCCTCAGAATCCTTAATTCCTTAATATAAGCACCTAGAATTGCTATAGCGGATTCCAGGAAGGGCCGTGGGACCTGGGCCGGGTGTCAAACTTCTTACAACTTTGAGGTGGTTGTGCGTACATGGGTGCCTACCCGCCACGCCCTCCTGGTTCCCCGCATTTTGCCCCACGGATCCCCAGAGGCTTTATTTCATTAATATTAGCACTTAGAATTGCTCTAGCGGATTCCAGGAAAAGCCGAGGGGCCTGGGCCGTGTGTCAAACTTCTTACCACCATGAGGTGGTTGTGCGTACATTGGTGCCTACCCGCCACGCCCTCCTGGTTCCTCGCATTTTGCCCCACGGATCCCCAGAGGCTTTAATTCCTTAATATAAGCACCAAGAATTGCTATAGCGGATTCCAGGAAGAGCCGAGGGACCTGGGCCGGGTGTCAAACTTCTTACTACCATGAAGTGGTTGTGCGTACATGGGTGCCTACCGACCACGCCCTCCTGGTTCCCCGCATTTTGCCCCACGGTTCCCCAGAGGCTTTAATTTCTTAATAGAAGAACTTAGAATTGCTATAGCGGATTCCAGGAAGGGCCGAGGGACCTGGGCCGGGTGTCAAACTTCTTACCACCTTGAGGTGGTTGTGCGTACATGGGTGCCTACACGCCACGCAATCCTGGTTCCTTGCATTTTGGCCCACGGACCCCCAGAATCATTAATTCCTTAATATAAGCACCTAGAATTGCTATAGCGGATTCCAGGAAGGGCCGAGGGACCTGGGCCGGGTGTCAAACTTCTTACAACCTTGAGGTGGTTGTGCGTACATGGGTGCCTACCGACCACGCCCTCCTGGTTCCCCGCTTTTTGCCCCACGGACCCTCAGAATCCTTAATTCCTTAATATAAGCACCTAGAATTGCTATAGCGGATTCCAGGAAGGGCCGTGGGACCTGCGCCGGGTGTCAAACTTTTTACAACTTTGAGGTGGTTGTGCGTACATGGGTGCCTACCCGCCACGCCCTCCTGGTTCCCCGCATTTTGCCCCACGGATCCCCAGAGGCTTTATTTCATTAATATTAGCATTTGGAATTGCTCTAGCGGATTCCAGGAAAAGCCGAGGGACCTGGGCCGGGTGTCAAACTTCTTAACAACATGAGGTGGTTGCGCCTACATGGGTGCCTACCCGCCACGCCCTCCTGGTTCCCCGCATTTTGCCCCACGGACCGCCAGAGGCCTTAATTCCTTAGTATAAGCACCTAGAATTGCTATAGCGTATTCCAGGAAGAGCCGAGGGACCTGGGCCGTGTGTCAAACTTCTTACCATCATGAGGTGGTTGTGCGTACATGGGTGCCTACCCGCCACGCCCTCCTGGTTCCTCGCATTTTGCCCCACGGACCCCCAGAATCCTTAATTCCTTAATATAAGCACCTAGAATTGCTATAGCGGATTCCAGGAAGGGCCGAGGGACCTGGGCCGGGTGTCAAACTTCTTACAACCTTGAGGTGGTTGTGCGTACATGGGTGCCTACCGACCACGCCCTCCTGGTTCCCCGCATTTTGCCCCACGGTTCCCCAGAGGCTTTAATTCCTTAATAGAAGCACTTAGAATTGCTATAGCGTATTCCAGGAAGAGCCGAGGGACCTGGGCCGTGTGTCAAACTTCTTACCATCATGAGGTGGTTGTGCGTACATGGGTGCCTACCCGCCACGCCCTCCTGGTTCCTCGCATTTTGCCCCACGGACCCCCAGAATCCTTAATTCCTTAATATAAGCACCTAGAATTGCTATAGCGGATTCCAGGAAGGGCCGAGGGACCTGGGCCGGGTGTCAAACTTCTTACAACCTTGAGGTGGTTGTGCGTACATGGGTGCCTACCGACCACGCCCTCCTGGTTCCTTGCATTTTGCCCCACGGACCCCCAGAATCCTTAATTCCTTAATATAAGCACCTAGAATTGCTATAGCGGATTCCAGGATGAGCCGAGGGACCTGGGCCGGGTGTCAAACTTCTTACCACCATGGGGTGGTTGTGCGTACATGAGTGCCTTCCCGCCAGGCCCTCCTGGTTCCCCGCTTTTTGCCCCACGGACCCTCAGAATCCTTAATTCCTTAATATAAGCACCTAGAATTGCTATAGCGGATTCCAGGAAGGGCCGTGGGACCTGCGCCGGGTGTCAAACTTCTTACAACTTTGAGGTGGTTGTGCGTACATGGGTGCCTACCCGCCACGCCCTCCTGGTTCCCCGCATTTTGCCCCACGGATCCCCAGAGGCTTTATTTCATTAATATTAGCATTTGGAATTGCTCTAGCGGATTCCAGGAAAAGCCGAGGGACCTGGGCCGGGTGTCAAACTTTTTAACACCATGAGGTGGTTGCGCCTACATGGGTGCCTACCCGCCACGCCCTCCTGGTTCCCCGCATTTTGCCCCACGGACCGCCAGAGGCCTTAATTCCTTAGTATAAGCACCTAGAATTGCTATAGCGTATTCCAGGAAGAGCCGAGGGACCTGGGCCGTGTGTCAAACTTCTTACCATCATGAGGTGGTTGTGCGTACATGGGTGCCTACCCGCCACGCCCTCCTGGTTCCTCGCATTTTGCCCCACGGACCCCCAGAATTCTTAATTCCTTAATATAAGCACCTAGAATTGCTATAGCGGATTCCAGGAAGGGCCGAGGGACCTGGGCCGGGTGTCAAACTTTTTACAACCATGAGGTGATTGTGCGTACATGGGTGCCTACCCGCCACGCCCTCCTGGTTTCCCGCATTTTGCCCCACGGATCCCCAGAGGCCTTAATTCCTTAACATAAGCACTTAGAATTGGTCTAGCGGATTCCAGGAAGAGCCGAGGGACCTGGGCCGGGTGTCAAACTTCTTACCACAATGGGGTGGTTGTGCGTACATGAGTGCCTACCCGCTACGCCCTCCTGGTTCCCCGCATTTTGCCCCACGGATCCCCAGAAGCTTTAATTCCTTAAAATTAGCACTTAGAATTGCTATAGCGGATTCCAGGAAGAGCCGAGGGACCTGGGCAGGGTGTCAAACCTCTTACCACCACGAGGTGGTTGTGCGTACATAGGCGCCTACCCGCCACGCCCTCCTGGTTACTCGCATTTTGTCCCACGGACCCCCAGAATCCTTAATTCCTTAATATAAGCACCTAGAATTGCTATAGCGGATTCCAGGAAGGGCCGTGGGACCTGCGCCGGGTGTCAAACTTCTTACAACTTTGAGGTGATTGTGCGTACATGGGTGCCTACCCGCCACGCCCTCCTGGTTCCCCGCATTTTGCCCCACGGATCCCCAGAGGCTTTATTTCATTAATATTAGCATTTGGAATTGCTCTAGCGGATTCCAGGAAAAGCCGACGGACCTGGGCCGGGTGTCAAACTTCTTAACACCATGAGGTGGTTGCGCCTACATGGGTGCCTACCCGCCACGCCCTCCTGGTTCCCCGCATTTTGCCCCACGGACCGCCAGAGGCCTTAATTCCTTAGTATAAGCACCTAGAATTGCTATAGCGTATTCCAGGAAGAGCCGAGGGACCTGGGCCGTGTGTCAAACTTCTTACCATCATGAGGTGGTTGTGCGTACATGGGTGCCTACCCGCCACGCCCTCCTGGTTCCTCGCATTTTGCCCCACGGATCCCCCAGAATCCTTAATTCCTTAATATAAGCACCTAGAATTGCTATAGCGGATTCCAGGAAGGGCCGAGGGACCTGGGCCGGGTGTCAAACTTCTTACAACCTTGAGGTGGTTGTGCGTACATGGGTGCCTACCGACCACGCCCTCCTGGTTCCCCGCATTTTGCCCCACGGTTCCCCAGAGGCTTTAATTCCTTAATAGAAGCACTTAGAATTGCTATAGCGGATTCCAGGAAGGGCCGAGGGACCTGGGCCGGGTGTCAAACTTCTTACCACCTTGAGGTGGTTGTGCGTACATGGGTGCCTACCCGCCACGCCCTCCTGGTTCCCCGCATTTTGCCCCACGGATCCCCAGAGGCTTTATTTCATTAATATTAGCACTTAGAATTGCTCTAGCGGATTCCAGGAAAAGCCGAGGGGCCTGGGCCGTGTGTCAAACTTCTTACCACCATGAGGTGGTTGTGCGTACATTGGTGCCTACCCGCCACGCCCTCCTGGTTCCTCGCATTTTGCCCCACGGATCCCCAGAGGCTTTAATTCCTTAATATAAGCACCAAGAATTGCTATAGCGGATTCCAGGAAGAGCCGAGGGACCTGGGCCGGGTGTCAAACTTCTTACTACCATGAAGTGGTTGTGCGTACATGGGTGCCTACCGACCACGCCCTCCTGGTTCCCCGCATTTTGCCTCACGGTTCCCCAGAGGCTTTAATTCCTTAATAGAAGAACTTAGAATTGCTATAGCGGATTCCAGGAAGGGCCGAGGGACCTGGGCCGGGTGTCAAACTTCTTACCACCTTGAGGTGGTTGTGCGTACATGGGTGCCTACACGCCACGCAATCCTGGTTCCTTGCATTTTGGCCCACGGACCCCCAGAATCATTAATTCCTTAATATAAGCACCTAGAATTGCTATAGCGGATTCCAGGAAGGGCCGAGGGACCTGGGCCGGGTGTCAAACTTCTTTCAACCTTGAGGTGGTTGTGCGTACATGGGTGCCTACCGACCACGCCCTCCTGGTTCCCCGCTTTTTGCCCCACGGACCCTCAGAATCCTTAATTCCTTAATATAAGCACCTAGAATTGCTATAGCGGATTCCAGGAAGGGCCGTGGGACCTGCGCCGGGTGTCAAACTTCTTACAACTTTGAGGTGGTTGTGCGTACATGGGTGCCTACCCGCCACGCCCTCCTGGTTCCCCGCATTTTGCCCCACGGATCCCCAGAGGCTTTATTTCATTAATATTAGCATTTGGAATTGCTCTAGAGGATTCCAGGAAAAGCCGAGGGACCTGGGCCGGGTGTCAAACTTCTTAACAACATGAGGTGGTTGCGCCTACATGGGTGCCTACCCGCCACGCCCTCCTGGTTCCCCGCATTTTGCCCCACGGACCGCCAGAGGCCTTAATTCCTTAGTATAAGCACCTAGAATTGCTATAGCGTATTCCAGGAAGAGCCGAGGGACCTGGGCCGTGTGTCAAACTTCTTACCATCATGAGGTGGTTGTGCGTACATGGGTGCCTACCCGCCACGCCCTCCTGGTTCCTCGCATTTTGCCCCACGGACCCCCAGAATCCTTAATTCCTTAATATAAGCACCTAGAATTGCTATAGCGGATTCCAGGAAGGGCCGAGGGACCTGGGCCGGGTGTCAAACTTCTTACAACCTTGAGGTGGTTGTGCGTACATGGGTGCCTACCGACCACGCCCTCCTGGTTCCCCGCATTTTGCCCCACGGTTCCCCAGAGGCTTTAATTCCTTAATAGAAGCACTTAGAATTGCTATAGCGGATTCCAGGAAGGGCCGAGGGACCTGGGCCGGGTGTCAAACTTCTTACCACCTTGAGGTGGTTGTGCGTACATGGGTGCCTACCCGCCACGCAATCCTGGTTCCTTGCATTTTGCCCCACGGACCCCCAGAATCCTTAATTCCTTAATATAAGCACCTAGAATTGCTATAGCGGATTCCAGGAAGAGCCGAGGGACCTGGGCCGGGTGTCAAACTTCTTACCACCATGAGGTGGTTGTGCGTACGCGAGTGCCTACCTCCCACGCCCTCCTGGTTCTCTGCATTTTGCCCCACGGATCGCCAGAGGCCTTATTTCCTTAATATAAGCACCTAGAATTACTCTAGCGGATTCCAGGAAGGTCCGAGGGACCTGGGCCGGGTGTCAAACTTTTTACCACCATGAGGTGGTTGTGCGTACATGGGTGCCTACCCGCCACGCCTTCCTGGTTCTCCGCATTTTGCCCCACGGACCCCCAGAGGCCTTAATTCCTTATTATAAGCACCTAGAATTGCTATAGCGGATTCCAGGAAGAGCCGAGGGACCTGGGCCGGGTGTCAAACTTCTTACCACCATGAGGTGGTTGTGCGTACATGGGTGCCTACCCGCCACGCCCTCCTGGTTCCCTGCATTTTGCCCCACGGACCCTCAGAATCCTTAATTCCTTAATATAAGCACCTAGAATTGCTATAGCGGATTCCAGGAAGGGCCGAGGGACCTGGGCCGGGTGTCAAACTTCTTACCACCTTGAGGTGGTTGTGCATACATGGGTGTCTACACGCCACGCAATCCTGGTTCCTTGCATTTTGCCCCACGGACCCCCAGAATCCTTAATTCCTTAATATAAGCACCTAGAATTGCTATAGCGGATTCCAGGATGAGCCGAGGGACCTGGGCCGGGTGTCAAACTTCTTACCACCATGGGGTGGTTGTGCGTACATGAGTGCCTTCCCGCCACGCCCTCCTGGTTCCCCGCTTTTTGCCCCACGGACCCTCAGAATCCTTAATTCCTTAATATAAGCACCTAGAATTGCTATAGCGTATTCCAGGAAGAGCCGAGGGACCTGGGCCGTGTGTCAAACTTCTTACCATCATGAGGTGGTTGTGCGTACATGGGTGCCTACCCGCCACGCCCTCCTGGTTCCTCGCATTTTGCCCCACGGACCCCCAGAATTCTTAATTCCTTAATATAAGCACCTAGAATTGCTATAGCGGATTCCAGGAAGGGCCGAGGGACCTGGGCCGGGTGTCAAACTTCTTACAACCATGAGGTGATTGTGCGTACATGGGTGCCTACCCGCCACGCCCTCCTGGTTTCCCGCATTTTGCCCCACGGATCCCCAGAGGCCTTAATTCCTTAACATAAGCACTTAGAATTGGTCTAGCGGATTCCAGGAAGAGCCGAGGGACCTGGGCCGGGAGTCAAACTTCTTACCACAATGGGGTGGTTGTGCGTACATGAGTGCCTTCCCGCCACGCCCTCCTGGTTCCACGCATTTTGCCCCACGAATCCCCAGAGGCTTTATTTCCTTAATATTAGCCCTTAGAATTGCTCTAGCGGATTCCAGGAAGAGCCGAGGGACCTGGGCCGGGTGTCAAACTTCTTACCACCATGAGGTGGTTGTGCGTACATGGGTGCCTACCCGCTACGCCCTCCTGGTTCCCCGCATTTTGCCCCACGGATCCCCAGAAGCTTTAATTCCTTAAAATTAGCACTTAGAATTGCTATAGCGGATTCCAGGAAGAGCCGAGGGACCTGGGCAGGGTGTCAAACCTCTTACCACCACGAGGTGGTTGTGCGTACATGGGCGCCTACCCGCCACGCCCTCCTGGTCACTCGCATTTTGTCCCACGGACCCCCAGAATCCTTAATTCCTTAATATAAGCACCTAGAATTGCTATAGCGGATTCCAGGAAGGGCCGTGGGACCTGCGCCGGGTGTCAAACTTCTTACAACTTTGAGGTGATTGTGCGTACATGGGTGCCTACCCGCCACGCCCTCCTGGTTCCCCGCATTTTGCCCCACGGATCCCCAGAGGCTTTATTTCATTAATATTAGCATTTGGAATTGCTCTAGCGGATTCCAGGAAAAGCCGAGGGACCTGGGCCGGGTGTCAAACTTCTTAACACCATGAGGTGGTTGCGCCTACATGGGTGCCTACACGCCACGCCCTCCTGGTTCCCCGCATTTTGCCCCACGGACCGCCAGAGGCCTTAATTCCTTAGTATAAGCACCTAGAATTGCTATAGCGTATTCCAGGAAGAGCCGAGGGACCTGGGCCGTGTGTCAAACTTCTTACCATCATGAGGTGGTTGTGCGTACATGGGTGCCTACCCGCCACGCCCTCCTGGTTCCTCGCATTTTGCCCCACGGATCCCCCAGAATCCTTAATTCCTTAATATAAGCACCTAGAATTGCTATAGCGGATTCCAGGAAGGGCCGATGGACCTGGGCCGGGTGTCAAACTTCTTACAACCTTGAGGTGGTTGTGCGTACATGGGTGCCTACCGACCACGCCCTCCTGGTTCCCCGCATTTTGCCCCACGGTTCCCCAGAGGCTTTAATTCCTTAATAGAAGCACTTAGAATTGCTATAGCGGATTCCAGGAAGGGCCGAGGGACCTGGGCCGGGTGTCAAACTTCTTACCACTTTGAGGTGGTTGTGCGTACATGGGTGCCTACCCGCCACGCCCTCCTGGTTCCCTGCATTTTGCCCCACGGACCCTCAGAATCCTTAATTCCTTAATATAAGCACCTAGAATTGCTATAGCGGATTCCAGGAAGGGCCGAGGGACCTGGGCCGGGTGTCAAACTTCTTACAACCTTGAGGTGGTTGTGCGTACATGGGTGCCTACCGACCACGCCCTCCTGGTTCCCCGCATTTTGCCCCACGGACCCCCAGAATCCTTAATTCCTTAATATAAGCACCTAGAATTGCTATAGCGGATTCCAAGAAGAGCCGAGGGACCTGGGCAGGGTGTCAAACTTCTTACAACCATGAGGTGATTGTGCGTACATGGGTGCCTACCCGCCACGCCCTCCTGGTTTCCCGCATTTTGCCCCACGGATCCCCAGAGGCCTTAATTCCTTAACATAAGCACTTAGAATTGGTCTAGCGGATTCCAGGAAGAGCCGAGGGACCTGGGCCGGGTGTCAAACTTCTTACCACCATGGGGTGGTTGTGCGTACATGAGTGCCTTCCCGCCACGCCCTCCTGGTTCCACGCATTTTGCCCCACGAATCCCCAGAGGCTTTATTTCCTTAATATTAGCCGTTAGAATTGCTCTAGCGGATTCCAGGAAAAGCCGAGGGACCTGGGCCGGGTGTCAAACTTCTTACCACTATGAGGTGGTTGTGCGTACATGGGTGCCTACCCGCTACGCCCTCCTGGTTCCCCGCATTTTGCCCCACGGATCCCCAGAAGCTTTAATTCCTTAAAATTAGCACTTAGAATTGCTATAGCGGATTCCAGGAAGAGCCGAGGGACCTGGGCCGGGTGTCAAACTTCTTACCACCATGAGGTGGTTGCGCGTACATGGGTGCCTACCCGCCAGGCCCTCCCGGTTTCCCGCATTTTGCCCCACGAACCCCCAGAATCCTTAATTCCTTAATATAAGCACCTAGAATTGCTATAGCGGATTCCAGGAAGAGCCGAGGGACCTGGGCCGGGTGTCAAACTTCTTACCACCATGAGGTGGTTGTGCGTACGTGGGTGCCTACCACCCACGTCCTTCTCGTTCCCCGCATTTTGCCCCACGGATCCCCAGCGGCCTTAATTCCTTATTATAAGCACCTAGAATTGCTATAGCGGATTCCAGGAAGAGCCGAGGGACCTGGGCAGGGTGTCAAACTTCTTACCACCATGAGGTAATTGTGCGTACATGGGTGCCTACCCGCCACGCCCTCCTGGTTCCCCGCATTTTGCCCCACGGATCCCCAGAAGCTTTAATTCCTTAAAATTAGCACTTAGAATTGCTATAGCGGATTCCAGGAAGAGCCGAGGGACCTGGGCCGGGTGTCAAACTTCTTACCACCATGAGGTGGTTGCGCGTACATGGGTGCCTACCCGCCACGCCCTCCTGGTTCCCCGCATTTTGCCCCACGGACCCCCAGAGGCCTTATTTCCTTATTATAAGCACCTAGAATTGCTATAGCGGATTCCAGGAAGGGCCGAGGGACCTGGTCCGGGTATCAAACTACTTACAACCTTGAGGTGGCTGTGCGTACATGGGTGCCTACCGACCACGCCCTCCTGGTTCCCCGCATTTTGCCCAACGGTTCCCCAGAGGCTTTAATTCCTTAATATAAGCACTTAGAATTGCTATAGCGGATTCCAGGAAGAGCCGACGGACCTGGGCCGGGTGTCAAACTTCTTACCACCATGAGGTGGTTGCGCGTACATGGGTGCCTACCCGCCACGCCCTCCTGGTTCCCCGCATTTTGCCCCACGGACCCCCAGAGGCCTTAATTCCTTATTATAAGCACCTAGAATTGCTATAGCGGATTCCAGGAAGAGCCGAGGGACCTGGGCAGGGTGTCAAACCTCTTACCACCATGAGGTGGTTGTGCGTACATGGGCGCCTACCCGCCACGCCCTCCTGGTTACTCGCATTTTGTCCCACGGACCCCCAGAATCCTTAATTCCTTAATATAAGAACCTAGAATTGCTATAGCGGATTCCAGGAAGAGCCGAGGGACCTGGGCCGGGTGTCGAACTTCTTACCACCATGAGGTGGTTGCGCGTACATGGGTGCCTACCCGCCACGCCCTCCTGGTTTCCCGCATTTTGCCCCACGAACCCCCAGAATCCTTAATTCCTTAATATAAGCACCTAGAATTGCTATAGCGGATTCCAGGAAGAGCCGAGGGACCTGGGCCGGGTGTCAAACTTCTTACCACCATGAGGTGGTTGTGCGTACGTGGGTGCCTACCACCCACGCCCTTCTCGTTCCCCGCATTTTGCCCCACGGATCCCCAGCGGCCTTAATTCCTTATTATAAGCACCTAGAATTACTCTAGCCGATTCCAGGAAGGTCCAAGGGACCTGGGCCGGGTGTCAAACTTCTTACCACCATGGGGTGGTTGTGCGTACATGAGTGCCTTCCCGCCACGCCCTCCTGGTTCCCCGCATTTTGCCCCACGGACCCCCAGAGTCCTTAATTCCTTGTTATAAGCACCTAGAATTGCTATAGCGGATTCCAGGAAGAGCCGAGGGACCTGGACCGGGTGTCAAACTTCTTACCACCATGAGGTGGTTGTGCGTACATGGGTGCCTACCCGCCACGCCTTTCTGGTTCCCCGCATTTTGCCCCACGGACCACCAGAGGCCTTAATTCCTTATTATAAGCACCTAGAATTGCTATAGCGGATTCCAGGAAGAGCCGAGGGACCTGGGCCGGGTGTCAAACTTTTTACCACCATGAGGTGGTTGTGCGTACATGGGTGCCTACCCGCCACGCCCTCCTGGTTCCTCGCATTTTGCCCCACGGACCCTCAGAATCCTTAATTATTTAATATAAGCACCTAGAATTGCTATAGCGGATTCCAGGAAGGGCCGTGGGACCTGGGCCGGGTGTCAAACTTCTTACAACTTTGAGGTGGTTGTGCGTACATGGGTGCCTACCCGCCACGCCCTCCTGGTTCCCCGCATTTTGCCCCACGGATCCCCAGAAGCTTTATTTCATTAATATTAGCACTTAGAATTGCTCTAGCGGATTCCAGGAAAAGCCGAGGGACCTGGGCCGTGTGTCAAACTTCTTACCACCATGAGGTGGTTGCGCGTACATGGGTGCCTACCCGCCACGCCCTCCCGGTTTCCCGCATTTTGCCCCACGGACCCCCAGAGTCCTTAATTCCTTGTTATAAGCACCTAGAATTGCTATAGCGGATTCCAGGAAGAGCCGAGGGACCTGGACCGGGTGTCAAACTTCTTACCACCATGAGGTGGTTGTGCGTACATGGGTGCCTACCCGCCACGCCCTTCTGGTTCCCCGCATTTTGCCCCACGGACCACCAGAGGCCTTAATTCCTTATTATAAGCACCTAGAATTGCTATAGCGGATTCCAGGAAGAGCCGAGGGACCTGGGCCGGGTGTCAAACTTTTTACCACCATGAGGTGGTTGTGCGTACATGGGTGCCTACCCGCCACGCCCTCCTGGTTCCTCGCATTTTGCCCCACGGACCCTCAGAATCCTTAATTCCTTAATATAAGCACCTAGAATTGCTATAGCGGATTCCAGGAAGGGCCGTGGGACCTGGGCCGGGTGTCAAACTTCTTACAACTTTGAGGTGGTTGTGCGTACATGGGTGCCTACCCGCCACGCCCTCCTGGTTCCCCGCATTTTGCCCCACGGATCCCCAGAAGCTTTATTTCATTAATATTAGCACTTAGAATTGCTCTAGCGGATTCCAGGAAAAGCCGAGGGACCTGGGCCGTGTGTCAAACTTCTTACCACCATGAGGTGGTTGCGCGTACATGGGTGCCTACCCGCCACGCCCTCCCGGTTTCCCGCATTTTGCCCCACGAACCCCCAGAATCCTTATTTCCTTAATATAAGCACCTAGAATTGCTATAGCGGATTCCAGGAAGAGCCGAGGGACCTGGGCCGTGTGTCAAACTTCTTACCACCATGAGGTGGTTGCGCGTACATGGGTGCCTACCCGCCACGCCCTCCCGGTTTCCCGCATTTTGCCCCACGAACCCCCAGAATCCTTAATTCCTTAATATAAGCACCTAGAATTGCTATAGCGGATTCCAGGAAGAGCCGAGGGACCTGGGTCGGGTGTCAAACTTCTTACCACCATGAGGTGGTTGTGCGTACGTGGGTGCCTACCACCCACGCCCTTCTCGTTCCCCGCATTTTGCCCCACGGATCCCCAGCGGCCTTAATTCCTTATTATAAGCACCTAGAATTGCTATAGCGGATTCCAGGAAGAGCCGAGGGACTTGGGCAGGGTGTCAAACTTCTTACCACCATGAGGTGATTGTGCGTACATGGGTGCCTACCCCCACGCCCTCCTGGTTCCCCGCATTTTGCCCCACGGATCCCCAGAGGCCTTATTTCCTTATTATAAGCACCTAGAATTGCTATAGCGGATTCCAGGAAGGGCCGAGGGACCTGGTCCGGGTATCAAACTACTTACAACCTTGAGGTGGCTGTGCGTACATCGGTGCCTACCGACCACGCCCTCCTGGTTCCCCGCATTTTGCCCAACGGTTCCCCAGAGGCTTTAATTCCTTAATATAAGCACTTAGAATTGCTATAGCGGATTCCAGGAAGGGCCGAGGGACCTGGGCCGGGTGTCAAACTTCTTACCACCTTGAGGTGGTTGTGCGTACATGGGTGCCTACCCGCCACGCCATCCTGGTTCCTTGCATTTTGCCCAACGGACCCCCAGAATCCTTAATTCCTTAATATAAGCACCTAGAATTGCTATAGCGGATTCCAGGAAGAGCCGAGGGACCTGGGCCGGGTGTCAAACTTCTTACCACCATGAGGTGGTTGCGCGTACATGGGTGCCTACCCGCCACGCCCTCCTGGTTCCCCGCATTTTGCCCCACGGACCCCCAGAGGCCTTAATTCCTTATTATAAGCACCTAGAATTGCTATAGCGGATTCCAGGAAGAGCCGAGGGACCTGGGCAGGGTGTCGAACTTCTTACCACCATGAGGTGGTTGCGCGTACATGGGTGCCTACCCGCCACGCCCTCCTGGTTTCCCGCATTTTGCCCCACGAACCCCCAGAATCCTTAATTCCTTAATATAAGCACCTAGAATTGCTATAGCGGATTCCAGGAAGAGCCGAGGGACCTGGGCCGGGTGTCAAACTTCTTACCACCATGAGGTGGTTGTGCGTACGTGGGTGCCTACCACCCACGCCCTTCTCGTTCCCCGCATTTTGCCCCACGGATCCCCAGCGGCCTTAATTCCTTATTATAAGCACCTAGAATTGCTATAGCGGATTCCAGGAAGAGCCGAGGGACCTGGGCAGGGTGTCAAACTTCTTACCACCATGAGGTGATTGTGCGTACATGGGTGCCTACCCGCCACGCCCTCCTGGTTCCCCGCATTTTGCCCCACGGATCCCCAGAAGCTTTAATTCCTTAAAATTAGCACTTAGAATTGCTATAGCGGATTCCAGGAAGAGCCGAGGGACCTGGGCCGGGTGTCAAACGTCTTACCACCATGAGGTGGTTGCGCGTACATGGGTGCCTACCCGCCACGCCCTCCTGGTTCCCCGCATTTTGCCCCACGGACCCCCAGATGACTTATTTCCTTAATATAAGCACCTAGAATTACTCTAGCCGATTCCAGGAAGGTCCAAGGGACCTGGGCCGGGTGTCAAACTTCTTACCACCATGGGGTGGTTGTGCGTACATGAGTGCTTTCCCGCCACGCCCTCCTGGTTCCCCGCATTTTGCCCCACGGACCCCCAGAGTCCTTAATTCCTTGTTATAAGCACCTAGAATTGCTATAGCGGATTCCAGGAAGAGCCGAGGGACCTGGACCGGGTGTCAAACTTCTTACCACCATGAGGTGGTTGTGCGTACATGGGTGCCTACCCGCCACGCCCTTCTGGTTCCCCGCATTTTGCCCCACGGACCACCAGAGGCCTTACTTCCTTATTATAAGCACCTAGAATTGCTATAGCGGATTCCAGGAAGAGCCGAGGGACCTGGGCCGGGTGTCAAACTTTTTACCACCATGAGGTGGTTGTGCGTACATGGGTGCCTACCCGCCACGCCCTCCTGGTTCCTCGCATTTTGCCCCACGGACCCTCAGAATCCTTAATTCCTTAATATAAGCACCTAGAATTGCTATAGCGGATTCCAGGAAGGGCCGTGGGACCTGGGCCGGGTGTCAAACTTCTTACAACTTTGAGGTGGTTGTGCGTACATGGGTGCCTACCCGCCACGCCCTCCTGGTTCCCCGCATTTTGCCCCACGGATCCCCAGAAGCTTTATTTCATTAATATTAGCACTTAGAATTGCTCTAGCGGATTCCAGGAAAAGCCGAGGGACCTGGGCCGTGTGTCAAACTTCTTACCACCATGAGGTGGTTGTGCATACATGGGTGCCTACCCGCCACGCCCTCCTGGTTCCTCGCATTTTGCCCCACGGACCCTCAGAATCCTTAATTCCTTAATATAAGCACCTAGAATTGCTATAGCGGATTCCAGGAAGAGCCGAGGGACCTGGGCCGGGTGTCAAACTTCTTACCACCATGAGGTGGTTGTGCGTACATGAGTGCCTTCCCGCCACGCCCTCCTGGTTCCCCGCATTTTGCCCCATGGACCCCCAGAGTCCTTAATTCCTTGTTATAAGCACCTAGAATTGCTATAGCGGATTCCAGGAAGAGCCGAGGGACCTGGACCGGGTGTCAAACTTCTTACCACCATGAGGTGGTTGTGCGTACATGGGTGCCTACCCGCCACGCCCTTCTGGTTCCCCGCATTTTGCCCCACGGACCACCAGAGGCCTTAATTCCTTATTATAAGCACCTAGAATTGCTATAGCGGATTCCAGGAAGAGCCGAGGGACCTGGACCGGGTGTCAAACTTCTTACCACCATGAGGTGGTTGTGCGTACATGGGTGCCTACCCGCCACGCCCTTCTGGTTCCCCGCATTTTGCCCCACGGACCACCAGAGGCCTTAATTCCTTATTATAAGCACCTAGAATTGCTATAGCGGATTCCAGGAAGAGCCGAGGGACCTGGGCCGGGTGTCAAACTTTTTACCACCATGAGGTGGTTGTGCGTACATGGGTGCCTACCCGCCACGCCCTCCTGGTTCCTCGCATTTTGCCCCACGGACCCTCAGAATCCTTAATTCCTTAATATAAGCACCTAGAATTGCTATAGCGGATTCCAGGAAGGGCCGTGGGACCTGGGCCGGGTGTCAAACTTCTTACAACTTTGAGGTGGTTGTGCGTACATGGGTGCCTACCCGCCACGCCCTCCTGGTTCCCCGCATTTTGCCCCACGGATCCCCAGAAGCTTTATTTCATTAATATTAGCACTTAGAATTGCTCTAGCGGATTCCAGGAAAAGCCGAGGGACCTGGGCCGTGTGTCAAACTTCTTACCACCATGAGGTGGTTGTGCATACATGGGTGCCTACCCGCCACGCCCTCCTGGTTCCTCGCATTTTGCCCCACGGACCCTCAGAATCCTTAATTCCTTAATATAAGCACCTAGAATTGCTATAGCGGATTCCAGGAAGAGCCGAGGGACCTGGGCCGGGTGTCAAACTTCTTACCACCATGAGGTGGTTGTGCGTACATGAGTGCCTTCCCGCCACGCCCTCCTGGTTCCCCGCATTTTGCCCCATGGACCCCCAGAGTCCTTAATTCCTTGTTATAAGCACCTAGAATTGCTATAGCGGATTCCAGGAAGAGCCGAGGGACCTGGACCGGGTGTCAAACTTCTTACCACCATGAGGTGGTTGTGCGTACATGGGTGCCTACCCGCCACGCCCTTCTGGTTCCCCGCATTTTGCCCCACGGACCACCAGAGGCCTTAATTCCTTATTATAAGCACCTAGAATTGCTATAGCGGATTCCAGGAAGAGCCGAGGGACCTGGGCCGGGTGTCAAACTTTTTACCACCATGAGGTGGTTGTGCGTACATGGGTGCCTACCCGCCACGCCCTCCTGGTTCCTCGCATTTTGCCCCACGGACCCTCAGAATCCTTAATTCCTTAATATAAGCACCTAGAATTGCTATAGCGGATTCCAGGAAGGGCCGTGGGACCTGGGCCGGGTGTCAAACTTCTTATAACTTTGAGGTGGTTGTGCGTACATGGGTGCCTACCCGCCACGCCCTCCTGGTTCCCCGCATTTTGCCCCACGGATCCCCAGAAGCTTTATTTCATTAATATTAGCACTTAGAATTGCTCTAGCGGATTCCAGGAAAAGCCGAGGGACCTGGGCCGTGTGTCAAACTTCTTACCACCATGAGGTGGTTGCGCGTACATGGATGCCTACCCGCCACGCCCTCCCGGTTTCCCGCATTTTGCCCCACGAACCCCCAGAATCCTTAATTCCTTAATATAAGCACCTAGAATTGCTATAGCGGATTCCAGGAAGAGCCGAGGGACCTGGGCCGGGTGTCAAACTTCTTACCACCATGAGGTGGTTGTGCGTACGTGGGTGCCTACCACCCACGCCCTTCTCGTTCCCCGCATTTTGCCCCACGGATCCCCAGCGGCCTTAATTCCTTATTATAAGCACCTAGAATTGCTATAGCGGATTCCAGGAAGAGCCGAGGGACCTGGGCAGGGTGTCAAACTTCTTACCACCATGAGGTGATTGTGCGTACATGGGTGCCTACCCGCCACGCCCTCCTGGTTCCCCGCATTTTGCCCCACGGATCCCCAGAAGCTTTAATTCCTTAAAATTAGCACTTAGAATTGCTATAGCGGATTCCAGGAAGAGCCGAGGGACCTGGGCCGGGTGTCAAACTTCTTACCACCATGAGGTGGTTGCGCGTACATGGGTGCCTACCCGCTACGCCCTCCTGGTTCCCCGCATTTTGCCCCACGGATCCCCAGAAGCTTTAATTCCTTAAAATTAGCACTTAGAATTGCTATAGCGGATTCCAGGAAGAGCCGAGGGACCTGGGCAGGGTGTCAAACCTCTTACCACCACGAGGTGGTTGTGCGTACATGGGCGCCTACCCGCCACGCCCTCCTGGTTACTCGCATTTTGTCCCACGGACCCCCAGAATCCTTAATTCCTTAATATAAGCACCTAGAATTGCTATAGCGGATTCCAGGAAGGGCCGTGGGACCTGCGCCGGGTGTCAAACTTCTTACAACTTTGAGGTGGTTGTGCGTACATGGGTGCCTACCCGCCACGCCCTCCTGGTTCCCCGCATTTTGCCCCACGGATCCCCAGAGGCTTTATTTCATTAATATTAGCATTTGGAATTGCTCTAGCGAATTCCAGGAAAAGCCGAGGGACCTGGGCCGGGTGTCAAACTTCTTAACACCATGAGGTGGTTGCGCCTACATGGGTGCCTACCCGCCACGCCCTCCTGGTTCCCCGCATTTTGCCCCACGGACCGCCAGAGGCCTTAATTCCTTAGTATAAGCACCTAGAATTGCTATAGCGTATTCCAGGAAGAGCCGAGGGACCTGGGCCGTGTGTCAAACTTCTTACCATCATGAGGTGGTTGTGCGTACATGGGTGCCTACCCGCCACGCCCTCCTGGTTCCTCGCATTTTGCCCCACGGATCCCCCAGAATCCTTAATTCCTTAATATAAGCACCTAGAATTGCTATAGCGGATTCCAGGAAGGGCCGAGGGACCTGGGCCGGGTGTCAAACTTCTTACAACCTTGAGGTGGTTGTGCGTACATGGGTGCCTACCGACCACGCCCTCCTGGTTCCCCGCATTTTGCCCCACGGTTCCCCAGAGGCTTTAATTCCTTAATAGAAGCACTTAGAATTGCTATAGCGGATTCCAGGAAGGGCCGAGGGACCTGGGCCGGGTGTCAAACTTCTTACCACTTTGAGGTGGTTGTGCGTACATGGGTGCCTACCCGCCACGCCCTCCTGGTTCCCTGCATTTTGCCCCACGGACCCTCAGAATCCTTAATTCCTTAATATAAGCACCTAGAATTGCTATAGCGGATTCCAGGAAGGGCCGAGGGACCTGGGCCGGGTGTCAAACTTCTTACAACCTTGAGGTGGTTGTGCGTACATGGGTGCCTACCGACCACGCCCTCCTGGTTCCCCGCATTTTGCCCCACGGACCCCCAGAATCCTTAATTCCTTAATATAAGCACCTAGAATTGCTATAGCGGATTCCAAGAAGAGCCGAGGGACCTGGGCAGGGTGTCAAACTTCTTACAACCATGAGGTGATTGTGCGTACATGGGTGCCTACCCGCCACGCCCTCCTGGTTTCCCGCATTTTGCCCCACGGATCCCCAGAGGCCTTAATTCCTTAACATAAGCACTTAGAATTGGTCTAGCGGATTCCAGGAAGAGCCGAGGGACCTGGGCCGGGTGTCAAACTTCTTACCACCATGGGGTGGTTGTGCGTACATGAGTGCCTTCCCGCCACGCCCTCCTGGTTCCACGCATTTTGCCCCACGAATCCCCAGAGGCTTTATTTCCTTAATATTAGCCGTTAGAATTGCTCTAGCGGATTCCAGGAAGAGCCGAGGGACCTGGGCCGGGTGTCAAACTTCTTACCACCATGAGGTGGTTGTGCGTACATGGGTGCCTACCCGCTACGCCCTCCTGGTTCCCAGCATTTTGCCCCACGGATCCCCAGAAGCTTTAATTCCTTAAAATTAGCACTTAGAATTGCTATAGCGGATTCCAGGAAGAGCCGAGGGACCTGGACCGGGTGTCAAACTTCTTACCACCATGAGGTGGTTGCGCGTACATGGGTGCCTACCCGCCAGGCCCTCCCGGTTTCCCGCATTTTGCCCCACGAACCCCCAGAATCCTTAATTCCTTAATATAAGCACCTAGAATTGCTATAGCGGATTCCAGGAAGAGCCGAGGGACCTGGGCCGGGTGTCAAACTTCTTACCACCATGAGGTGGTTGTGCGTACGTGGGTGCCTACCACCCACGTCCTTCTCGTTCCCCGCATTTTGCCCCACGGATCCCCAGCGGCCTTAATTCCTTATTATAAGCACCTAGAATTGCTATAGCGGATTCCAGGAAGAGCCGAGGGACCTGGGCAGGGTGTCAAACTTCTTACCACCATGAGGTAATTGTGCGTACATGGGTGCCTACCCGCCACGCCCTCCTGGTTCCCCGCATTTTGCCCCACGGATCCCCAGAAGCTTTAATTCCTTAAAATTAGCACTTAGAATTGCTATAGCGGATTCCAGGAAGAGCCGAGGGACCTGGGCCGGGTGTCAAACTTCTTACCACCATGAGGTGGTTGCGCGTACATGGGTGCCTACCCGCCACGCCCTCCTGGTTCCCCGCATTTTGCCCCACGGACCCCCAGAGGCCTTATTTCCTTATTATAAGCACCTAGAATTGCTATAGCGGATTCCAGGAAGGGCCGAGGGACCTGGTCCGGGTATCAAACTACTTACAACCTTGAGGTGGCTGTGCGTACATGGGTGCCTACCAACCACGCCCTCCTGGTTCCCCGCATTTTGCCCAACGGTTCCCCAGAGGCTTTAATTCCTTAATATAAGCACTTAGAATTGCTATAGCGGATTCCAGGAAGGGCCGAGGGACCTGGGCCGGGTGTCAAACTTCTTACCACCTTGAGGTGGTTGTGCGTACATGGGTGCCTACCCGCCACGCCATCCTGGTTCCTTGCATTTTGCCCAAAGGACCCCCAGAATCCTTAATTCCTTAATATAAGCACCTAGAATTGCTATAGCGGATTCCAGGAAGAGCCGAGGGACCTGGGCCGGGTGTCAAACTTCTTACCACCATGAGGTGGTTGCGCGTACATGGGTGCCTACCCGCCACGCCCTCCTGGTTCCCCGCATTTTGCCCCACGGACCCCCAGAGGCCTTAATTCCTTATTATAAGCACCTAGAATTGCTATAGCGGATTCCAGGAAGAGCCGAGGGACCTGGGCAGGGTGTCAAACCTCTTACCACCATGAGGTGGTTGTGCGTACATGGGTGCCTACCCGCCACGCCCTCCTGGTTACTCGCATTTTGTCCCACGGACCCCCAGAATCCTTAATTCCTTAATATAAGAACCTAGAATTGCTATAGCGGATTCCAGGAAGAGCCGAGGGACCTGGGCCGGGTGTCGAACTTCTTACCACCATGAGGTGGTTGCGCGTACATGGGTGCCTACCCGCCACGCCCTCCTGGTTTCCCGCATTTTGCCCCACGAACCCCCAGAATCCTTAATTCCTTAATATAAGCACCTAGAATTGCTATAGCGGATTCCAGGAAGAGCCGAGGGACCTGGGCCGGGTGTCAAACTTCTTACCACCATGAGGTGGTTGTGCGTACGTGGGTGCCTACCACCCACGCCCTTCTCGTTCCCCGCATTTTGCCCCACGGATCCCCAGCGGCCTTAATTCCTTATTATAAGCACCTAGAATTACTCTAGCCGATTCCAGGAAGGTCCAAGGGACCTGGGCCGGGTGTCAAACTTCTTACCACCATGGGGTGGTTGTGCGTACATGAGTGCCTTCCCGCCACGCCCTCCTGGTTCCCCGCATTTTGCCCCACGGACCCCCAGAGTCCTTAATTCCTTGTTATAAGCACCTAGAATTGCTATAGCGGATTCCAGGAAGAGCCGAGGGACCTGGACCGGGTGTCAAACTTCTTACCACCATGAGGTGGTTGTGCGTACATGGGTGCCTACCCGCCACGCCCTTCTGGTTCCCCGCATTTTGCCCCACGGACCACCAGAGGCCTTAATTCCTTATTATAAGCACCTAGAATTGCTATAGCGGATTCCAGGAAGAGCCGAGGGACCTGGGCCGGGTGTCAAACTTTTTACCACCATGAGGTGGTTGTGCGTACATGGGTGCCTACCCGCCACGCCCTCCTGGTTCCTCGCATTTTGCCCCACGGACCCTCAGAATCCTTAATTCCTTAATAAAAGCACCTAGAATTGCTATAGCGGATTCCAGGAAGGGCCGTGGGACCTGGGCCGGGTGTCAAACTTCTTACAACTTTGAGGTGGTTGTGCGTACATGGGTGCCTACCCGCCACGCCCTCCTGGTTCCCCGCATTTTGCCCCACGGATCCCCAGAAGCTTTATTTCATTAATATTAGCACTTAGAATTGCTCTAGCGGATTCCAGGAAAAGCCGAGGGACCTGGGCCGTGTGTCAAACTTCTTACCACCATGAGGTGGTTGCGCGTACATGGGTGCCTACCCGCCACGCCCTCCCGGTTTCCCGCATTTTGCCCCACGGACCCCCAGAGTCCTTAATTCCTTGTTATAAGCACCTAGAATTGCTATAGCGGATTCCAGGAAGAGCCGAGGGACCTGGACCGGGTGTCAAACTTCTTACCACCATGAGGTGGTTGTGCGTACATGGGTGCCTACCCGCCACGCCCTTCTGGTTCCCCGCATTTTGCCCCACGGACCACCAGAGGCCTTAATTCCTTATTATAAGCACCTAGAATTGCTATAGCGGATTCCAGGAAGAGCCGAGGGACCTGGGCCGGGTGTCAAACTTTTTACCACCATGAGGTGGTTGTGCGTACATGGGTGCCTACCCGCCACGCCCTCCTGGTTCCTCGCATTTTGCCCCACGGACCCTCAGAATCCTTAATTCCTTAATATAAGCACCTAGAATTGCTATAGCGGATTCCAGGAAGGGCCGTGGGACCTGGGCCGGGTGTCAAACTTCTTACAACTTTGAGGTGGTTGTGCGTACATGGGTGCCTACCCGCCACGCCCTCCTGGTTCCCCGCATTTTGCCCCACGGATCCCCAGAAGCTTTATTTCATTAATATTAGCACTTAGAATTGCTCTAGCGGATTCCAGGAAAAGCCGAGGGACCTGGGCCGTGTGTCAAACTTCTTACCACCATGAGGTGGTTGCGCGTACATGGGTGCCTACCCGCCACGCCCTCCCGGTTTCCCGCATTTTGCCCCACGGACCCCCAGAGTCCTTAATTCCTTGTTATAAGCACCTAGAATTGCTATAGCGGATTCCAGGAAGAGCCGAGGGACCTGGACCGGGTGTCAAACTTCTTACCACCATGAGGTGGTTGTGCGTACATGGGTGCCTACCCGCCACGCCCTTCTGGTTCCCCGCATTTTGCCCCACGGACCACCAGAGGCCTTAATTCCTTATTATAAGCACCTAGAATTGCTATAGCGGATTCCAGGAAGAGCCGAGGGACCTGGGTCGGGTGTCAAACTTCTTACCACCATGAGGTGGTTGTGCGTACGTGGGTGCCTACCACCCACGCCCTTCTCGTTCCCCGCATTTTGCCCCACGGATCCCCAGCGGCCTTAATTCCTTATTATAAGCACCTAGAATTGCTATAGCGGATTCCAGGAAGAGCCGAGGGACTTGGGCAGGGTGTCAAACTTCTTACCACCATGAGGTGATTGTGCGTACATGGGTGCCTACCCGCCACGCCCTCCTGGTTCCCCGCATTTTGCCCCACGGATCCCCAGAGGCCTTATTTCCTTATTATAAGCACCTAGAATTGCTATAGCGGATTCCAGGAAGGGCCGAGGGACCTGGTCCGGGTATCAAACTACTTACAACCTTGAGGTGGCTGTGCGTACATGGGTGCCTACCGACCACGCCCTCCTGGTTCCCCGCATTGTGCCCAACGGTTCCCCAGAGGCTTTAATTCCTTAATATAAGCACTTAGAATTGCTATAGCGGATTCCAGGAAGGGCCGAGGGACCTGGGCCGGGTGTCAAACTTCTTACCACCTTGAGGTGGTTGTGCGTACATGGGTGCCTACCCGCCACGCCATCCTGGTTCCTTGCATTTTGCCCAACGGACCCCCAGAATCCTTAATTCCTTAATATAAGCACCTAGAATTGCTATAGCGGATTCCAGGAAGAGCCGAGGGACCTGGGCCGGGTGTCAAACTTCTTACCACCATGAGGTGATTGTGCGTACATGGGTGCCTACCCGCCACGCCCTCCTGGTTCCCCGCATTTTGCCCCACGGATCCCCAGAAGCTTTAATTCCTTAAAATTAGCACTTAGAATTGCTATAGCGGATTCCAGGAAGAGCCGAGGGACCTGGGCCGGGTGTCAAACGTCTTACCACCATGAGGTGGTTGCGCGTACATGGGTGCCTACCCGCCACGCCCTCCTGGTTCCCCGCATTTTGCCCCACGGACCCCCAGATGACTTATTTCCTTAATATAAGCACCTAGAATTACTCTAGCCGATTCCAGGAAGGTCCAAGGGACCTGGGCCGGGTGTCAAACTTCTTACCACCATGGGGTGGTTGTGCGTACATGAGTGCCTTCCCGCCACGCCCTCCTGGTTCCCCGCATTTTGCCCCACGGACCCCCAGAGTCCTTAATTCCTTGTTATAAGCACCTAGAATTGCTATAGCGGATTCCAGGAAGAGCCGAGGGACCTGGACCGGGTGTCAAACTTCTTACCACCATGAGGTGGTTGTGCGTACATGGGTGCCTACCCGCCACGCCGTTCTGGTTCCCCGCATTTTGCCCCACGGACCACCAGAGGCCTTAATTCCTTATTATAAGCACCTAGAATTGCTATAGCGGATTCCAGGAAGAGCCGAGGGACCTGGGCCGGGTGTCAAACTTTTTACCACCATGAGGTGGTTGTGCGTACATGGGTGCCTACCCGCCACGCCCTCCTGGTTCCTCGCATTTTGCCCCACGGACCCTCAGAATCCTTAATTCCTTAATATAAGCACCTAGAATTGCTATAGCGGATTCCAGGAAGGGCCGTGGGACCTGGGCCGGGTGTCAAACTTCTCACAACTTTGAGGTGGTTGTGCGTACATGGGTGCCTACCCGCCACGCCCTCCTGGTTCCCCGCATTTTGCCCCACGGATCCCCAGAAGCTTTATTTCATTAATATTAGCACTTAGAATTGCTCTAGCGGATTCCAGGAAAAGCCGAGGGACCTGGGCCGTGTGTCAAACTTCTTACCACCATGAGGTGGTTGTGCATACATGGGTGCCTACCCGCCACGCCCTCCTGGTTCCTCGCATTTTGCCCCACGGACCCTCAGAATCCTTAATTCCTTAATATAAGCACCTAGAATTGCTATAGCGGATTCCAGGAAGAGCCGAGGGACCTGGGCCGGGTGTCAAACTTCTTACCACCATGAGGTGGTTGTGCGTACATGAGTGCCTTCCCGCCACGCCCTCCTGGTTCCCCGCATTTTGCCCCATGGACCCCCAGAGGCCTTAATTCCTTATTATAAGCACCTAGAATTGCTATAGCGGATTCCAGGAAGAGCCGAGGGACCTGGGCCGGGTGTCAAACTTTTTACCACCATGAGGTGGTTGTGCGTACATGGGTGCCTACCCGCCACGCCCTCCTGGTTCCTCGCATTTTGCCCCACGGACCCTCAGAATCCTTAATTCCTTAATATAAGCACCTAGAATTGCTATAGCGGATTCCAGGAAGGGCCGTGGGACCTGGGCCGGGTGTCAAACTTCTTATAACTTTGAGGTGGTTGTGCGTACATGGGTGCCTACCCGCCACGCCCTCCTGGTTCCCCGCAATTTGCCCCACGGATCCCCAGAAGCTTTATTTCATTAATATTAGCACTTAGAATTGCTCTAGCGGATTCCAGGAAAAGCCGAGGGACCTGGGCCGTGTGTCAAACTTCTTACCACCATGAGGTGGTTGCGCGTACATGGATGCCTACCCGCCACGCCCTCCCGGTTTCCCGCATTTTGCCCCACGAACCCCCAGAATCCTTAATTCCTTAATATAAGCACCTAGAATTGCTATAGCGGATTCCAGGAAGAGCCGAGGGACCTGGGCCGGGTGTCAAACTTCTTACCACCATGAGGTGGTTGTGCCTACATGGGTGCCTACCCGCCACGCCCTCCTGGTTCCCCGCATTTTGCCCCACGGATCCCCAGAAGCTTTATTTCATTAATATTAGCACTTAGAATTGCTCTAGCGGATTCCAGGAAAAGCCGAGGGACCTGGGCCGTGTGTCAAACTTCTTACCACCATGAGGTGGTTGTGCATACATGGGTGCCTACCCGCCACGCCCTCCTGGTTCCTCGCATTTTGCCCCACGGACCCTCAGAATCCTTAATTCCTTAATATAAGCACCTAGAATTGCTATAGCGGATTCCAGGAAGAGCCGAGGGACCTGGGCCGGGTGTCAAACTTCTTACCACCATAAGGTGGTTGTGCGTACATGAGTGCCTTCCCGCCACGCCCTCCTGGTTCCCCGCATTTTGCCCCATGGACCCCCAGAGTCCTTAATTCCTTGTTATAAGCACCTAGAATTGCTATAGCGGATTCCAGGAAGAGCCGAGGGACCTGGACCGGGTGTCAAACTTCTTACCACCATGAGGTGGTTGTGCGTACATGGGTGCCTACCCGCCACGCCCTTCTGGTTCCCCGCATTTTGCCCCACGGACCACCAGAGGCCTTAATTCCTTATTATAAGCACCTAGAATTGCTATAGCGGATTCCAGGAAGAGCCGAGGGACCTGGGCCGGGTGTCAAACTTTTTACCACCATGAGGTGGTTGTGCGTACATGGGTGCCTACCCGCCACGCCCTCCTGGTTCCTCGCATTTTGCCCCACGGACCCTCAGAATCCTTAATTCCTTAATATAAGCACCTAGAATTGCTATAGCGGATTCCAGGAAGGGCCGTGGGACCTGGGCCGGGTGTCAAACTTCTTATAACTTTGAGGTGGTTGTGCGTACATGGGTGCCTACCCGCCACGCCCTCCTGGTTCCCCGCATTTTGCCCCACGGATCCCCAGAAGCTTTATTTCATTAATATTAGCACTTAGAATTGCTCTAGCGGATTCCAGGAAAAGCCGAGGGACCTGGGCCGTGTGTCAAACTTCTTACCACCATGAGGTGGTTGCGCGTACATGGATGCCTACCCGCCACGCCCTCCCGGTTTCCCGCATTTTGCCCCACGAACCCCCAGAATCCTTAATTCCTTAATATAAGCACCTAGAATTGCTATAGCGGATTCCAGGAAGAGCCGAGGGACCTGGGCAGGGTGTCAAACTTCTTACCACCATGAGGTGATTGTGCGTACATGGGTGCCTACCCGCCACGCCCTCCTGGTTCCCCGCATTTTGCCCCACGGATCCCCAGAAGCTTTAATTCCTTAAAATTAGCACTTAGAATTGCTATAGCGGATTCCAGGAAGAGCCGAGGGACCTGGGCAGGGTGTCGAACTTCTTACCACCATGAGGTGGTTGCGCGTACATGGGTGCCTACCCGCCACGCCCTCCTGGTTTCCCGCATTTTGCCCCACGAACCCCCAGAATCCTTAATTCCTTAATATAAGCACCTAGAATTGCTATAGCGGATTCCAGGAAGAGCCGAGGGACCTGGGCCGGGTGTCAAACTTCTTACCACCATGAGGTGGTTGTGCGTACGTGGGTGCCTACCACCCACGCCCTTCTCGTTCCCCGCATTTTGCCCCACGGATCCCCAGCGGCTTTAATTCCTTATTATAAGCACCTAGAATTGCTATAGCGGATTCCAGGAAGAGCCGAGGGACCTGGGCAGGGTGTCAAACTTCTTACCACCATGAGGTGATTGTGCGTACATGGGTGCCTACCCGCCACGCCCTCCTGGTTCCCCGCATTTTGCCCCACGGATCCCCAGAAGCTTTAATTCCTTAAAATTAGCACTTAGAATTGCTATAGCGGATTCCAGGAAGAGCCGAGGGACCTGGGCCGGGTGTCAAACGTCTTACCACCATGAGGTGGTTGCGCGTACATGGGTGCCTACCCGCCACGCCCTCCTGGTTCCCCGCATTTTGCCCCACGGACCCCCAGATGACTTATTTCCTTAATATAAGCACCTAGAATTACTCTAGCCGATTCCAGGAAGGTCCAAGGGACCTGGGCCGGGTGTCAAACTTCTTACCACCATGGGGTGGTTGTGCGTACATGAGTGCCTTCCCGCCACGCCCTCCTGGTTCCCCGCATTTTGCCCCACGGACCCCCAGAGTCCTTAATTCCTTGTTATAAGCACCTAGAATTGCTATAGCGGATTCCAGGAAGAGCCGAGGGACCTGGACCGGGTGTCAAACTTCTTACCACCATGAGGTGGTTGTGCGTACATGGGTGCCTACCCGCCACGCCGTTCTGGTTCCCCGCATTTTGCCCCACGGACCACCAGAGGCCTTAATTCCTTATTATAAGCACCTAGAATTGCTATAGCGGATTCCAGGAAGAGCCGAGGGACCTGGGCCGGGTGTCAAACTTTTTACCACCATGAGGTGGTTGTGCGTACATGGGTGCCTACCCGCCACGCCCTCCTGGTTCCTCGCATTTTGCCCCACGGACCCTCAGAATCCTTAATTCCTTAATATAAGCACCTAGAATTGCTATAGCGGATTCCAGGAAGGGCCGTGGGACCTGGGCCGGGTGTCAAACTTCTCACAACTTTGAGGTGGTTGTGCGTACATGGGTGCCTACCCGCCACGCCCTCCTGGTTCCCCGCATTTTGCCCCACGGATCCCCAGAAGCTTTATTTCATTAATATTAGCACTTAGAATTGCTCTAGCGGATTCCAGGAAAAGCCGAGGGACCTGGGCCGTGTGTCAAACTTCTTACCACCATGAGGTGGTTGTGCATACATGGGTGCCTACCCGCCACGCCCTCCTGGTTCCTCGCATTTTGCCCCACGGACCCTCAGAATCCTTAATTCCTTAATATAAGCACCTAGAATTGCTATAGCGGATTCCAGGAAGAGCCGAGGGACCTGGGCCGGGTGTCAAACTTCTTACCACCATGAGGTGGTTGTGCGTACATGAGTGCCTTCCCGCCACGCCCTCCTGGTTCCCCGCATTTTGCCCCATGGACCCCCAGAGGCCTTAATTCCTTATTATAAGCACCTAGAATTGCTATAGCGGATTCCAGGAAGAGCCGAGGGACCTGGGCCGGGTGTCAAACTTTTTACCACCATGAGGTGGTTGTGCGTACATGGGTGCCTACCCGCCACGCCCTCCTGGTTCCTCGCATTTTGCCCCACGGACCCTCAGAATCCTTAATTCCTTAATATAAGCACCTAGAATTGCTATAGCGGATTCCAGGAAGGGCCGTGGGACCTGGGCCGGGTGTCAAACTTCTTATAACTTTGAGGTGGTTGTGCGTACATGGGTGCCTACCCGCCACGCCCTCCTGGTTCCCCGCATTTTGCCCCACGGATCCCCAGAAGCTTTATTTCATTAATATTAGCACTTAGAATTGCTCTAGCGGATTCCAGGAAAAGCCGAGGGACCTGGGCCGTGTGTCAAACTTCTTACCACCATGAGGTGGTTGCGCGTACATGGATGCCTACCCGCCACGCCCTCCCGGTTTCCCGCATTTTGCCCCACGAACCCCCAGAATCCTTAATTCCTTAATATAAGCACCTAGAATTGCTATAGCGGATTCCAGGAAGAGCCGAGGGACCTGGGCCGGGTGTCAAACTTCTTACCACCATGAGGTGGTTGTGCCTACATGGGTGCCTACCCGCCACGCCCTCCTGGTTCCCCGCATTTTGCCCCACGGATCCCCAGAAGCTTTATTTCATTAATATTAGCACTTAGAATTGCTCTAGCGGATTCCAGGAAAAGCCGAGGGACCTGGGCCGTGTGTCAAACTTCTTACCACCATGAGGTGGTTGTGCATACATGGGTGCCTACCCGCCACGCCCTCCTGGTTCCTCGCATTTTGCCCCACGGACCCTCAGAATCCTTAATTCCTTAATATAAGCACCTAGAATTGCTATAGCGGATTCCAGGAAGAGCCGAGGGACCTGGGCCGGGTGTCAAACTTCTTACCACCATAAGGTGGTTGTGCGTACATGAGTGCCTTCCCGCCACGCCCTCCTGGTTCCCCGCATTTTGCCCCATGGACCCCCAGAGTCCTTAATTCCTTGTTATAAGCACCTAGAATTGCTATAGCGGATTCCAGGAAGAGCCGAGGGACCTGGACCGGGTGTCAAACTTCTTACCACCATGAGGTGGTTGTGCGTACATGGGTGCCTACCCGCCACGCCCTTCTGGTTCCCCGCATTTTGCCCCACGGACCACCAGAGGCCTTAATTCCTTATTATAAGCACCTAGAATTGCTATAGCGGATTCCAGGAAGAGCCGAGGGACCTGGGCCGGGTGTCAAACTTTTTACCACCATGAGGTGGTTGTGCGTACATGGGTGCCTACCCGCCACGCCTTCCTGGTTCCTCGCATTTTGCCCCACGGACCCTCAGAATCCTTAATTCCTTAATATAAGCACCTAGAATTGCTATAGCGGATTCCAGGAAGGGCCGTGGGACCTGGGCCGGGTGTCAAACTTCTTATAACTTTGAGGTGGTTGTGCGTACATGGGTGCCTACCCGCCACGCCCTCCTGGTTCCCCGCATTTTGCCCCACGGATCCCCAGAAGCTTTATTTCATTAATATTAGCACTTAGAATTGCTCTAGCGGATTCCAGGAAAAGCCGAGGGACCTGGGCCGTGTGTCAAACTTCTTACCACCATGAGGTGGTTGCGCGTACATGGATGCCTACCCGCCACGCCCTCCCGGTTTCCCGCATTTTGCCCCACGAACCCCCAGAATCCTTAATTCCTTAATATAAGCACCTAGAATTGCTATAGCGGATTCCAGGAAGAGCCGAGGGACCTGGGCCGGGTGTCAAACTTCTTACCACCATGAGGTGGTTGTGCGTACGTGGGTGCCTACCACCCACGCCCTTCTCGTTCCCCGCATTTTGCCCCACGGATCCCCAGCGGCCTTAATTCCTTATTATAAGCACCTAGAATTGCTATAGCGGATTCCAGGAAGAGCCGAGGGACCTGGGCAGGGTGTCAAACTTCTTACCACCATGAGGTGATTGTGCGTACATGGGTGCCTACCCGCCACGCCCTCCTGGTTCCCCGCATTTTGCCCCACGGATCCCCAGAAGCTTTAATTCCTTAAAATTAGCACTTAGAATTGCTATAGCGGATTCCAGGAAGAGCCGAGGGACCTGGGCCGGGTGTCAAACTTCTTACCACCATGAGGTGGTTGCACGTACATGGGTGCCTACCCGCCACGCCCTCCTGGTTCCCCGCATTTTGCCCTACGGACCCCCAGAGGCCTTATTTCCTTATTATAAGCACCTAGAATTGCTATAGCGGATTCCAGGAAGGGCCGAGGGACCTGGTCCGGGTATCAAACTACTTACAACCTTGAGGTGGCTGTGCGTACATGGGTGCCTACCGACCACGCCCTCCTGGTTCCCCGCATTTTGCCCAACGGTTCCCCAGAGGCTTTAATTCCTTAATATAAGCACTTAGAATTGCTATAGCGGATTCCAGGAAGGGCCGAGGGACCTGGGCCGGGTGTCAAACTTCTTACCACCTTGAGGTGGTTGTGCGTACATGGGTGCCTACCCGCCACGCCATCCTGGTTCCTTGCATTTTGCCCAACGGACCCCCAGAATCCTTAATTCCTTAATATAAGCACCTAGAATTGCTATAGCGGATTCCAGGAAGAGCCGAGGGACCTGGGCCGGGTGTCAAACTTCTTACCACCATGAGGTGGTTGCGCGTACATGGGTGCCTACCCGCCACGCCCTCCTGGTTCCCCGCATTTTGCCCCACGGACCCCCAGAGGCCTTAATTCCTTATTATAAGCACCTAGAATTGCTATAGCGGATTCCAGGAAGAGCCGATGGACCTGGGCAGGGTGTCAAACCTCTTACCACCATGAGGTGGTTGTGCGTACATGGGCGCCTACCCGCCACGCCCTCCTGGTTACTCGCATTTTGTCCCACGGACCCCCAGAATCCTTAATTCCTTAATATAAGAACCTAGAATTGCTATAGCGGATACCAGGAAGAGCCGAGGGACCTGGGCCGGGTGTCGAACTTCTTACCACCATGAGGTGGTTGCGCGTACATGGGTGCCTACCCGCCACGCCCTCCTGGTTTCCCGCATTTTGCCCCACGAACCCCCAGAATCCTTAATTCCTTAATATAAGCACCTAGAATTGCTATAGCGGATTCCAGGAAGAGCCGAGGGACCTGGGCCGGGTGTCAAACTTCTTACCACCATGAGGTGGTTGTGCGTACGTGGGTGCCTACCACCCACGCCCTTCTCGTTCCCCGCATTTTGCCCCACGGATCCCCAGCGGCCTTAATTCCTTATTATAAGCACCTAGAATTGCTATAGCGGATTCCAGGAAGAGCCGAGGGACCTGGGCAGGGTGTCAAACTTCTTACCACCATGAGATGATTGTGCGTACATGGGTGCCTACCCGCCACGCCCTCCTGGTTCCCCGCATTTTGCCCCACGGATCCCCAGAAGCTTTAATTCCTTAAAATTAGCACTTAGAATTGCTATAGCGGATTCCAGGAAGAGCCGAGGGACCTGGGCCGGGTGTCAAACTTTTTACCACCATGAGGTGGTTGTGCATACATGGGTGCCTACCCGCCACGCCCTCCTGGTTCCCCGCATTTTGCCCCACGGACCCTCAGAATCCTTAATTCCTTAATATAAGCACCTAGAATTGCTATAGCGGATTCCAGGAAGGGCCGTGGGACCTGGGCCGGGTGTCAAACTTCTTACAACTTTGAGGTGGTTGTGCGTACATGGGTGCCTACCCGCCACGCCCTCCTGGTTCCCCGCATTTTGCCCCACGGATCCCCAGAAGCTTTATTTCATTAATATTAGCACTTAGAATTGCTCTAGCGGATTCCAGGAAAAGCCGAGGGACCTGGGCCGTGTGTCAAACTTCTTACCACCATGAGGTGGTTGTGCATACATGGGTGCCTACCCGCCACGCCCTCCTGGTTCCCCGCATTTTGCCCCACGGACCCCCAGAGGCCTTAATTCTTTATTATAAGCACCTAGAATTGCTATAGCGGATTCCAGGAAGAGCCGAGGGACCTGGGCAGGGTGTCAAACCTCTTACCATCATGAGGTGGTTGTGCGTACATGGGCGCCTACCCGCCACGCCCTCCTGGTTACTCGCATTTTGTCCCACGGACCCCCAGAATCCTTAATTCCTTAATATAAGAACCTAGAATTGCTATAGCGGATTCCAGGAAGAGCCGAGGGACCTGGGCCGGGTGTCGAACTTCTTACCACCATGAGGTGGTTGCGCGTACATGGGTGCCTACCCGCCACGCCCTCCTGGTTTCCCGCATTTTGCCCCACGAACCCCCAGAATCCTTAATTCCTTAATATAAGCACCTAGAATTGCTATAGCGGATTCCAGGAAGAGCCGAGGGACCTGGGCAGGGTGTCAAACCTCTTACCACCATGAGGTGGTTGTGCGTACATGGGCGCCTACCCGCCACGCCCTCCTGGTTACTTGCATTTTGTCCCACGGACCCCCAGAATCCTTAATTCCTTAATATAAGAACCTAGAATTGCTATAGCGGATTCCAGGAAGAGCCGAGGGACCTGGGCCGGGTGTCGAACTTCTTACCACCATGAGGTGGTTGCGCGTACATGGGTGCCTACCCGCCACGCCCTCCTGGTTTCCCGCATTTTGCCCCACGAACCCCCAGAATCCTTAATTCCTTAATATAAGCACCTAGAATTGCTATAGCGGATTCCAGGAAGAGCCGAGGGACCTGGGCCGGGTGTCAAACTTCTTACCACCATGAGGTGGTTGTGCGTACGTGGGTGCCTACCACCCACGCCCTTCTCGTTCCCCGCATTTTGCCCCACGGATCCCCAGCGGCCTTAATTCCTTATTATAAGCACCTAGAATTGCTATAGCGGATTCCAGGAAGAGCCGAGGGACCTGGGCAGGGTGTCAAACTTCTTACCACCATGAGGTGATTGTGCGTACATGGGTGCCTACCCGCCACGCCCTCCTGGTTCCCCGCATTTTGCCCCACGGATCCCCAGAAGCTTTAATTCCTTAAAATTAGCACTTAGAATTGCTATAGCGGATTCCAGGAAGAGCCGAGGGACCTGGGCCGGGTGCCAAACGTCTTACCACCATGAGGTGGTTGCGCGTACATGGGTGCCTACCCGCCACGCCCTCCTGGTTCCCCGCATTTTGCCCCACGGACCCCCAGATGACTTATTTCCTTAATATAAGCACCTAGAATTACTCTAGCCGATTCCAGGAAGGTCCAAGGGACCTGGCCGGGTGTCAAACTTCTTACCACCATGGGATGGTTGTGCGTAGATGAGTGCCTTCCCGCCACGCCCTCCTGGTTCCCCGCATTTTGCCCCATGGACCCCCAGAGTCCTTAATTCCTTGTTATAAGCACCTAGAATTGCTATAGCGGATTCCAGGAAGAGCCGAGGGACCTGGACCGGGTGTCAAACTTCTTACCACCATGAGGTGGTTGTGCGTACATGGGTGCCTACCCGCCACGCCCTTCTGGTTCCCCGCATTTTGCCCCACGGACCACCAGAGGCCTTAATTCCTTATTATAAGCACCTAGAATTGCTATAGCGGATTCCAGGAAGAGCCGAGGGACCTGGGCCGGGTGTCAAACTTTTTACCACCATGAGGTGGTTGTGCGTACATGGGTGCCTACCCGCCACGCCCTCCTGGTTCCTCGCATTTTGCCCCACGGACCCTCAGAATCCTTAATTCCTTAATATAAGCACCTAGAATTGCTATAGCGGATTCCAGGAAAGGCCGTGGGACCTGGGCCGGGTGTCAAACTTCTTATAACTTTGAGGTGGTTGTGCGTACATGGGTGCCTACCCGCCACGCCCTCCTGGTTCCCCGCATTTTGCCCCACAGATCCCCAGAAGCTTTATTTCATTAATATTAGCACTTAGAATTGCTCTAGCGGATTCCAGGAAAAGCCGAGGGACCTGGGCCGTGTGTCAAACTTCTTACCACCATGAGGTGGTTGCGCGTACATGGATGCCTACCCGCCACGCCCTCCCGGTTTCCCGCATTTTGCCCCACGAACCCCCAGAATCCTTAATTCCTTAATATAAGCACCTAGAATTGCTATAGCGGATTCCAGGAAGAGCCGAGGGACCTGGGCCGGGTGTCAAACTTCTTATCACCATGAGGTGGTTGTGCGTACGTGGGTGCCTACCACCCACGCCCTTCTCGTTCCCCGCATTTTGCCCCACGGATCCCCAGCGGCCTTAATTCCTTATTATAAGCACCTAGAATTGCTATAGCGGATTCCAGGAAGAGCCGAGGGACCTGGGCAGGGTGTCAAACTTCTTACCACCATGAGGTGATTGTGCGTACATGGGTGCCTACCCGCCACGCCCTCCTGGTTCCCCGCATTTTGCCCCACGGATCCCCAGAAGCTTTAATTCCTTAAAATTAGCACTTAGAATTGCTATAGCGGATTCCAGGAAAAGCCGAGGGACCTGGTCCGGGTATCAAACTACTTACAACCTTGAGGTGGCTGTGCGTACATGGGTGCCTACCGACCATGCCCTCCTGGTTCCCCGCATTTTGCCCAACGGTTCCCCAGAGGCTTTAATTCCTTAATATAAGCACTTAGAATTGCTATAGCGGATTCCAGGAAGGGCCGAGGGACCTGGGCCGGGTGTCAAACTTCTTACCACCTTGAGGTGGTTGTGCGTACATGGTTGCCTACCCGCCACGCCATCCTGGTTCCTTGCATTTTGCCCAACGGACCCCCAGAATCCTTAATTCCTTAATATAAGCACCTAGAATTGCTATAGCGGATTCCAGGAAGAGCCGAGGGACCTGGGCCGGGTGTCAAACTTCTTACCACCATGAGGTGGTTGCGCGTACATGGGTGCCTACCCGCCACGCCCTCCTGGTTCCCCGCATTTTGCCCCACGGACCCCCAGAGGCCTTAATTCCTTATTATAAGCACCTAGAATTGCTATAGCGGATTCCAGGAAGAGCCGAGGGACCTGGGCAGGGTGTCAAACCTCTTACCACCATGAGGTGGTTGTGCGTACATGGGCGCCTACCCGCCACGCCCTCCTGGTTACTCGCATTTTGTCCCACGGACCCCCAGAATCCTTAATTCCTTAATATAAGAACCTAGAATTGCTATAGCGGATTCCAGGAAGAGCCGAGGGACCTGGGCCGGGTGTCGAACTTCTTACCACCATGAGGTGGTTGCGCGTACATGGGTGCCTACCCGCCACGCCCTCCTGGTTTCCCGCATTTTGCCCCACGAACCCCCAGAATCCTTAATTCCTTAATATAAGCACCTAGAATTGCTATAGCGGATTCCAGGAAGAGCCGAGGGACCTGGGCCGGGTGTCAAACTTCTTACCACCATGAGGTGGTTGTGCGTACGTGGGTGCCTACCACCCACGCCCTTCTCGTTCCCCGCATTTTGCCCCACGGATCCCCAGCGGCCTTAATTCCTTATTATAAGCACCTAGAATTGCTATAGCGGATTCCAGGAAGAGCCGAGGGACCTGGGCAGGGTGTCAAACTTCTTACCACCATGAGGTGATTGTGCGTACATGGGTGCCTACCCGCCACGCCCTCCTGGTTCCCCGCATTTTGCCCCACGGATCCCCAGAAGCTTTAATTCCTTAAAATTAGCACTTAGAATTGCTATAGCGGATTCCAGGAAGAGCCGAGGGACCTGGGCCGGGTGTCAAACGTCTTACCACCATGAGGTGGTTGCGCGTACATGGGTGCCTACCCGCCACGCCCTCCTGGTTCCCCGCATTTTGCCCCACGGACCCCCAGATGACTTATTTCCTTAATATAAGCACCTAGAATTACTCTAGCCGATTCCAGGAAGGTCCAAGGGACCTGGGCCGGGTGTCAAACTTCTTACCACCATGGGGTGGTTGTGCGTACATGAGTGCCTTCCCGCCACGCCCTCCTGGTTCCCCGCATTTTGCCCCACGGACCCCCAGAGTCCTTAATTCCTTGTTATAAGCACCTAGAATTGCTATAGCGGATTCCAGGAAGAGCCGAGGGACCTGGACCGGGTGTCAAACTTCTTACCACCATGAGGTGGTTGTGCGTACATGGGTGCCTACCCGCCACGCCCTTCTGGTTCCCCGCATTTTGCCCCACGGACCACCAGAGGCCTTAATTCCTTATTATAAGCACCTAGAATTGCTATAGCGGATTCCAGGAAGAGCCGAGGGACCTGGGCCGGGTGTCAAACTTTTTACCACCATGAGGTGGTTGTGCGTACATGGGTGCCTACCCGCCACGCCCTCCTGGTTCCTCGCATTTTGCCCCACGGACCCTCAGAATCCTTAATTCCTTAATATAAGCACCTAGAATTGCTATAGCGGATTCCAGGAAGGGCCGTGGGACCTGGGCCGGGTGTCAAACTTCTTACAACTTTGAGGTGGTTGTGCGTACATGGGTGCCTACCCGCCACGCCCTCCTGGTTCCCCGCATTTTGCCCCACGGATCCCCAGAAGCTTTATTTCATTAATATTAGCACTTAGAATTGCTCTAGCGGATTCCAGGAAAAGCCGAGGGACCTGGGCCGTGTGTCAAACTTCTTACCACCATGAGGTGGTTGTGCATACATGGGTGCCTACCCGCCACGCCCTCCTGGTTCCTCGCATTTTGCCCCACGGACCCTCAGAATCCTTAATTCCTTAATATAAGCACCTAGAATTGCTATAGCGGATTCCAGGAAGAGCCGAGGGACCTGGGCCGGGTGTCAAAGTTCTTACCACCATGAGGTGGTTGCGCGTACATGGGTGCCTACCCGCCACGCCCTCCTGTTTCCCCGCATTTTGCCCCACGGATCCCCAGAGGCCTTAATTCCTTAATATAAGCACCTAGAATTGCTATAGCGGATTCCAGGAAGAGCCGAGGGACCTGGGCTGGGTGTCAAACTTCTTACCACCTTGAGGTGGTTGTGCATACATGGGTGTCTACACGCCACGCAATCCTGGTTCCTTGCATTTTGCACCACGGACCCCCAGAATCCTTAATTCCTTAATATAAGCACCTAGAATTGCTATAGCGGATTCCAGGAAGAGCCGAGGGACCTGGGCCGGGTGTCAAACTTCTTACCACCATGGGGTGGTTGTGCGTACATGAGTGCCTTCCCGCCACGCCCTCCTGGTTCCCCGCTTTTTGCCCCACGGACCCTCAGAATCCTTAATTCCTTAATATAAGCACCTAGAATTGCTATAGCGGATTCCAGGAAGGGCCGTGGGACCTGCGCCGGGTGTCAAACTTCTTACAACTTTGAGGTGGTTGTGCGTACATGGGTGCCTACCCGCCACGCCCTCCTGGTTCCCCGCATTTTGCCCCACGGACCCCCAGATGACTTATTTCCTTAATATAAGCACCTAGAATTACTCTAGCCGATTCCAGGAAGGTCCAAGGGACCTGGGCCGGGTGTCAAACTTCTTACCACCATGGGGTGGTTGTGCGTACATGAGTGCCTTCTCGCCACGCCCTCCTGGTTCCCCGCATTTTGCCCCACGGACCCCCAGAGTCCTTAATTCCTTGTTATAAGCACCTAGAATTGCTATAGCGGATTCCAGGAAGAGCCGAGGGACCTGGACCGGGTGTCAAACTTCTTACCACCATGAGGTGGTTGTGCGTACATGGGTGCCTACCCGCCACGCCCTTCTGGTTCCCCGCATTTTGCCCCACGGACCACCAGAGGCCTTAATTCCTTATTATAAGCACCTAGAATTGCTATAGCGGATTCCAGGAAGAGCCGAGGGACCTGGGCCGGGTGTCAAACTTTTTACCACCATGAGGTGGTTGTGCGTACATGGGTGCCTACCCGCCACGCCCTCCTGGTTCCTCGCATTTTGCCCCACGGACCCTCAGAATCCTTAATTCCTTAATATAAGCACCTAGAATTGCTATAGCGGATTCCAGGAAGGGCCGTGGGACCTGGGCCGGGTGTCAAACTTCTTACAACTTTGAGGTGGTTGTGCGTACATGGGTGCCTTCCCGCCACGCCCTCCTGGTTCCCCGCATTTTGCCCCACGGATCCCCAGAAGCTTTATTTCATTAATATTAGCACTTAGAATTGCTCTAGCGGATTCCAGGAAAAGCCGAGGGACCTGGGCCGTGTGTCAAACTTCTTACCACCATGAGGTGGTTGTGCATACATGGGTGCCTACCCGCCACGCCCTCCTGGTTCCTCGCATTTTGCCCCACGGACCCTCAGAATCCTTAATTCCTTAATATAAGCACCTAGAATTGCTATAGCGGATTCCAGGAAGAGCCGAGGGACCTGGGCCGGGTGTCAAAGTTCTTACCACCATGAGGTGGTTGCGCGTACATGGGTGCCTACCCGCCACGCCCTCCTGTTTCCCCGCATTTTGCCCCACGGATCCCCAGAGGCCTTAATTCCTTAATATAAGCACCTAGAATTGCTATAGCGGATTCCAGGAAGAGCCGAGGGACCTGGGCCGGGTGTCAAACTTCTTACCACCTTGAGGTGGTTGTGCATACATGGGTGTCTACACGCCACGCAATCCTGGTTCCTTGCATTTTGCACCACGGACCCCCAGAATCCTTAATTCCTTAATATAAGCACCTAGAATTGCTATAGCGGATTCCAGGAAGAGCCGAGGGACCTGGGCCGGGTGTCAAACTTCTTACCACCATGGGGTGGTTGTGCGTACATGAGTGCCTTCCCGCCACGCCCTCCTGGTTCCCCGCTTTTTGCCCCACGGACCCTCAGAATCCTTAATTCCTTAATATAAGCACCTAGAATTGCTATAGCGGATTCCAGGAAGGGCCGTGGGACCTGCGCCGGGTGTCAAACTTCTTACAACTTTGAGGTGGTTGTGCGTACATGGGTGCCTACCCGCCACGCCCTCCTGGTTCCCCGCATTTTGCCCCACGGACCCCCAGATGACTTATTTCCTTAATATAAGCACCTAGAATTACTCTAGCCGATTCCAGGAAGGTCCAAGGGACCTGGGCCGGGTGTCAAACTTCTTACCACCATGGGGTGGTTGTGCGTACATGAGTGCCTTCCCGCCACGCCCTCCTGGTTCTCCGCATTTTGCCCCACGGACCCCCAGAGTCCTTAATTCCTTGTTATAAGCACCTAGAATTGCTATAGCGGATTCCAGGAAGAGCCGAGGGACCTGGACCGGGTGTCAAACTTCTTACCACCATGAGGTGGTTGTGCGTACATGGGTGCCTACCCGCCACGCCCTTCTGGTTCCCCGCATTTTGCCCCACGGACCACCAGAGGCCTTAATTCCTTATTATAAGCACCTAGAATTGCTATAGCGGATTCCAGGAAGAGCCGAGGGACCTGGGCCGGGTGTCAAACTTTTTACCACCATGAGGTGGTTGTGCGTACATGGGTGCCTACCCGCCACGCCCTCCTGGTTCCTCGCATTTTGCCCCACGGACCCTCAGAATCCTTAATTCCTTAATATAAGCACCTAGAATTGCTATAGCGGATTCCAGGAAGGGCCGTGGGACCTGGGCCGGGTGTCAAACTTCTTACAACTTTGAGGTGGTTGTGCGTACATGGGTGCCTTCCCGCCACGCCCTCCTGGTTCCCCGCATTTTGCCCCACGGATCCCCAGAAGCTTTATTTCATTAATATTAGCACTTAGAATTGCTCTAGCGGATTCCAGGAAAAGCCGAGGGACCTGGGCCGTGTGTCAAACTTCTTACCACCATGAGGTGGTTGTGCATACATGGGTGCCTACCCGCCACGCCCTCCTGGTTCCTCGCATTTTGCCCCACGGACCCTCAGAATCCTTAATTCCTTAATATAAGCACCTAGAATTGCTATAGCGGATTCCAGGAAGAGCCGAGGGACCTGGGCCGGGTGTCAAAGTTCTTACCACCATGAGGTGGTTGCGCGTACATGGGTGCCTACCCGCCACGCCCTCCTGTTTCCCCGCATTTTGCCCCACGGATCCCCAGAGGCCTTAATTCCTTAATATAAGCACCTAGAATTGCTATAGCGGATTCCAGGAAGAGCCGAGGGACCTGGGCCGGGTGTCAAACTTCTTACCACCTTGAGGTGGTTGTGCATACATGGGTGTCTACACGCCACGCAATCCTGGTTCCTTGCATTTTGCACCACGGACCCCCAGAATCCTTAATTCCTTAATATAAGCACCTAGAATTGCTATAGCGGATTCCAGGAAGAGCCGAGGGACCTGGGCCGGGTGTCAAACTTCTTACCACCATGGGGTGGTTGTGCGTACATGAGTGCCTTCCCGCCACGCCCTCCTGGTTCCCCGCTTTTTGCCCCACGGACCCTCAGAATCCTTAATTCCTTAATATAAGCACCTAGAATTGCTATAGCGGATTCCAGGAAGGGCCGTGGGACCTGCGCCGGGTGTCAAACTTCTTACAACTTTGAGGTGGTTGTGCGTACATGGGTGCCTACCCGCCACGCCCTCCTGGTTCCCCGCATTTTGCCCCACGGATCCCCAGAGGCTTTATTTCATTAATATTAGCATTTGGAATTGCTCTAGCGGATTCCAGGAAAAGCCGAGGGACCTGGGCCGGGTGTCAAACTTCTTAACACCATGAGGTGGTTGCGCCTACATGGGTGCCTACCCGCCACGCCCTCCTGGTTCCCCGCATTTTGCCTCACGGACCGCCAGAGGCCTTAATTCCTTAGTATAAGCACCTAGAATTGCTATAGCGTATTCCAGGAAGAGCCGAGGGACCTGGGCCGTGTGTCAAACTTCTTACCATCATGAGGTGGTTGTGCGTACATGGGTGCCTACCCGCCACGCCCTCCTGGTTCCTCGCATTTTGCCCCACGGACCCCCAGAATCCTTAATTCCTTAATATAAGCACCTAGAATTGCTATAGCGGATTCCAGGAAGGGCCGAGGGACCTGGGCCGGGTGTCAAACTTCTTACAACCTTGAGGTGGTTGTGCGTACATGGGTGCCTACCGACCACGCCCTCCTGGTTCCCCGCATTTTGCCCCACGGTTCCCCAGAGGCTTTAATTCCTTAATAGAAGCACTTAGAATTGCTATAGCGGATTCCAGGAAGGGCCGAGGGACCTGGGCCGGGTGTCAAACTTCTTACAACTTTGAGGTGGTTGTGCGTACATGGGTGCCTACCGACCACGCCCTCCTGGTTCCCCGCATTTTGCCCAACGGTTCCCCAGAGGCTTTAATTCCTTAATATAAGCACTTAGAATTGCTATAGCGGATTCCAGGAAGGGCCGAGGGACCTGGGCCGGGTGTCAAACTTCTTACCACCTTGAGGTGGTTGTGCGTACATGGGTGCCTACCCGCCACGCCATCCTGGTTCCTTGCATTTTGCCCAACGGACCCCCAGAATCCTTAATTCCTTAATATAAGCACCTAGAATTGCTATAGCGGATTCCAGGAAGAGCCGAGGGACCTGGGCCGGGTGTCAAACTTCTTACCACCATGAGGTGGTTGCGCGTACATGGGTGCCTACCCGCCACGCCCTCCTGGTTCCCCGCATTTTGCCCCACGGACCCCCAGAGGCCTTAATTCCTTATTATAAGCACCTAGAATTGCTATAGCGGATTCCAGGAAGAGCCGAGGGACCTGGGCAGGGTGTCAAACCTCTTACCACCATGAGGTGGTTGTGCGTACATGGGCGCCTACCCGCCACGCCCTCCTGGTTACTCGCATTTTGTCCCACGAACCCCCAGAATCCTTAATTCCTTAATATAAGAACCTAGAATTGCTATAGCGGATTCCAGGATGAGCCGAGGGACCTGGGCCGGGTGTCGAACTTCTTACCACCATGAGGTGGTTGCGCGTACATGGGTGCCTACCCGCCACGCCCTCCTGGTTTCCCGCATTTTGCCCCACGAACCCACAGAATCCTTAATTCCTTAATATAAGCACCTAGAATTGCTATAGCGGATTCCAGGAAGAGCCGAGGGACCTGGGCCGGGTGTCAAACTTCTTACCACCATGAGGTGGTTGTGCGTACGTGGGTGCCTACCACCCACGCCCTTCTCGTTCCCCGCATTTTGCCCCACGGATCCCCAGCGGCCTTAATTCCTTATTATAAGCACCTAGAATTGCTATAGCGGATTCCAGGAAGAGCCGAGGGACCTGGGCAGGGTGTCAAACTTCTTACCACCATGAGGTGATTGTGCGTACATGGGTGCCTACCCGCCACGCCCTCCTGGTTCCCCGCATTTTGCCCCACGGATCCCCAGAAGCTTTAATTCCTTAAAATTAGCACTTAGAATTGCTATAGCGGATTCCAGGAAGAGCCGAGGGACCTGGGCCGGGTGTCAAACGTCTTACCACCATGAGGTGGTTGCGCGTACATGGGTGCCTACCCGCCACGCCCTCCTGGTTCCTCGCATTTTGCCCCACGGACCCTCAGAATCCTTAATTCCTTAATATAAGCACCTAGAATTGCTATAGCGGATTCCAGGAAGGGACGTGGGACCTGGGCCGGGTGTCAAACTTCTTACAACTTTGAGGTGGTTGTGCGTACATGGGTGCCTACCCGCCACGCCCTCCTGGTTCCCCGCATTTTGCCCCACGGATCCCCAGAAGCTTTATTTCATTAATATTAGCACTTAGAATTGCTCTAGCGGATTCCAGGAAAAGCCGAGGGACCTGGGCCGTGTGTCAAACTTCTTACCACCATGAGGTGGTTGTGCATACATGGGTGCCTACCCGCCACGCCCTCCTGGTTCCTCGCATTTTGCCCCACGGACCCTCAGAATCCTTAATTCCTCAATATAAGCACCTAGAATTGCTATAGCGGATTCCAGGAAGAGCCGAGGGACCTGGGCCGGGTGTCAAAGTTCTTACCACCATGAGGTGGTTGCGCGTACATGGGTGCCTACCCGCCACGCCCTCCTGTTTCCCCGCATTTTGCCCCACGGATCCCCAGAGGCCTTAATTCCTTAATATAAGCACCTAGAATTGCTATAGCGGATTCCAGGAAGAGCCGAGGGACCTGGGCCGGGTGTCAAACTTCTTACCACCTTGAGGTGGTTGTGCATACATGGGTGTCTACACGCCACGCAATCCTGGTTCCTTGCATTTTGCACCACGGTCCCCCAGAATCCTTAATTCCTTAATATAAGCACCTAGAATTGCTATAGCGGATTCCAGGAAGAGCCGAGGGACCTGGGCCGGGTGTCAAACTTCTTACCACCATGGGGTGGTTGTGCGTACATGAGTGCCTTCCCGCCACGCCCTCCTGGTTCCCCGCTTTTTGCCCCACGGACCCTCAGAATCCTTAATTCCTTAATATAAGCACCTAGAATTGCTATAGCGGATTCCAGGAAGGGCCGAGGGACCTGGGCCGGGTGTCAAACTTCTTACAACCTTGAGGTGGTTGTGCGTACATGGGTGCCTACCGACCACGCCCTCCTGGTTCCCCGCATTTTTCCCCACGGTTCCCCAGAGGCTTTAATTCCTTAATAGAAGCACTTAGAATTGCTATAGCGGATTCCAGGAAGGGCCGAGGGACCTGGGCCGGGTGTCAAACTTCTTACCACCTTGAGGTGGTTGTGCGTACATGGGTGCCTACCCGCCACGCAATCCTGGTTCCTTGCATTTTGCCCCACGGACCCCCAGAATCTTTAATTCCTTAATATAAGCACCTAGAATTGCTATAGCGGATTCCAGGAAGAGCCGAGGGACCTGGGCCGGGTGTCAAACTTCTTACCACCATGAGATGGTTGTGCGTACGTGAGTGCCTACCTCCCACGCCCTCCTGGTTCTCTGCATTTTGCCCCACGGATCGCCAGAGGCCATATTTCCTTAATATAAGCCCCTAGAATTACTCTAGCGGATTCCAGGAAGGTCCGAGGGACCTGGGCCGGGTGTCAAACTTTTTACCACCATGAGGTGGTTGTGCGTACATGGGTGCCTACCCGCCACGCCTTCCTGGTTCCCCGCATTTTGCCCCACGGATCCCCAGAGGCCTTAATTCCTTATTATAAGCACCTAGAATTGCTATAGCGGATTCCAGGAAGAGCCGAGGGACCTGGGCCGGGTGTCAAACTTCTTACCACCATGAGGTGGTTGTGCGTACATGGGTGCCTACCCGCCACGCCCTCCTGGTTCCCTGCATTTTGCCCCACGGACCCTCAGAATCTTTAATTCCTTAATATAAGCACCTAGAATTGCTATAGCGGATTCCAGGAAGGGCCGAGGGACCTGGGCCGGGTGTCAAACTTCTTACAACCTTGAGGTGGTTGTGCGTACATGGGTGCCTACCGACCACGCCCTCCTGGTTCCCCGCATTTTGCCCCACGGACCCCCAGAATCCTTAATTCCTTAATATAAGCACCTAGAATTGCTATAGCGGATTCCAAGAAGAGCCGAGGGACCTGGGCAGGGTGTCAAACTTCTTACAACCATGAGGTGATTGTGCGTACATGGGTGCCTACCCGCCACGCCCTCCTGGTTTCCCGCATTTTGCCCCACGGATCCCCAGAGGCCTTAATTCCTTAACATAAGCACTTAGAATTGGTCTAGCGGATTCCAGGAAGAGCCGAGGGACCTGGGCCGGGTGTCAAACTTCTTACCACCATGGGGTGGTTGTGCGTACATGAGTGCCTTCCAGCCACGCCCTCCTGGTTCCACGCATTTTGCCCCACGAATCCCCAGAGGCTTTATTTCCTTAATATTAGCCCTTAGAATTGCTCTAGCGGATTCCAGGAAGAGCCGAGGGACCTGGGCCGGGTGTCAAACTTCTTACCACCTTGAGGTGGTTGTGCGTACATGGGTGCCTACCCGCTAAGCCCTCCTGGTTCCCCGCATTTTGCCCCACGGATCCCCAGAAGCTTTAATTCCTTAAAATTAGCACTTAGAATTGCTATAGCGGATTCCAGGAAGAGCCGAGGGACCTGGGCAGGGTGTCAAACTTCTTACAACTTTGAGGTGGTTGTGCGTACATGGGTGCCTACCCGCCACGCCCTCCTAGTTCCCCGCATTTTGCCCCAGGGTTCCCCAGAGGCTTGAATTCCTTAATAGAAGCACTTAGAATTGCTATAGCGGATTCCAGGAAGGGCCGAGGGACCTGGGCCGGGTGTCAAACTTCTTACCACCTTGAGGTGGTTGTGCGTACATGGGTGTCTACACGCCACGCAATCCTGGTTCCTTGCATTTTGCCCCACGGACCCCCAGAATCCTTAATTCCTTAATATAAGCACCTAGAATTGCTATAGCGGATTCCAGGAAGAGCCGAGGGACCTGGGCCGGGTGTCAAACTTCTTACCACCATGGGGTGGTTGTGCGTACATGAGTGCCTTCCCGCCACGCCCTCCTGGTTCCCCGCTTTTTGCCCCACGGACCCTCAGAATCCTTAATTCCTTAATATAAGCACCTAGAATTGCTATAGCGGATTCCAGGAAGGGCCGTGGGACCTGCGCCGGGTGTCAAACTTCTTACAACTTTGAGGTGGTTGTGCGTACATGGGTGCCTACCTGCCACGCCCTCCTGGTTCCCCGCATTTTGCCCCACGGATCCCCAGAGGCTTTATTTCATTAATATTAGCATTTGGAATTGCTCTAGCGGATTCCAGGAAAAGCCGAGGGACCTGGGCCGGGTGTCAAACTTCTTAACACCATGAGGTGGTTGCGCCTACATGGGTGCCTACCCGCCACGCCCTCCTGGTTCCCCGCATTTTGCCCCACGGACCGCCAGAGGCCTTAATTCCTTAGTATAAGCACCTAGAATTGCTATAGCGTATTCCAGGAAGAGCCGAGGGACCTGGGCCGTGTGTCAAACTTCTTACCATCATGAGGTGGTTGTGCGTACATGGGTGCCTACCCGCCACGCCCTCCTGGTTCCTCGCATTTTGCCCCACGGACCCCCAGAATCCTTAATTCCTTAATATAAGCACCTAGAATTGCTATAGCGGATTCCAGGAAGGGCCGAGGGACCTGGGCAGGGTGTCAAACTTCTTACCACCATGAGGTGGTTGCGCGTACATGGGTGCCTACCCGCCACGCCCTCCTGGTTCCCCGCATTTTGCCCCACGGACCCCCAGAGGCCTTAATTCCTTATTATAAGCACCTAGAATTGCTATAGCGGATTCCAGGAAGGGCCGAGGGACCTAAGCCGGGTATCAAACTTCTTACAACCTTGAGGTGGTTGTGCGTACATGGGTGTCTACCGACCACGCCCTCCTGGTTCCCCGCATTTTGCCCCACGGTTCCCCAGAGGCTTTAATTCCTTAATATAAGAACCTAGAATTGCTATAGCGGATTCCAGGAAGAGCCGAGGGACCTGGGCAGGGTGTCAAACTTTTTACCACCATGAGGTGATTGTGCGTACATGGGTGCCTACCCGCCACGCCCTCCTGGTTCCCCGCATTTTGCCCCACGGATCCCCAGAAGCTTTAATTCCTTAAAATTAGCACTTAGAATTGCTATAGCGGATTCCAGGAAGAGCCGAGGGACCTGGGCCGGGTGTCAAACTTCTTACCACCATGAGGTGGTTGCGCGTACATGGGTGCCTACCCGCCACGCCCTCCTGGTTCCCCGCATTTTGCCCCACGGACCCCCAGATGACTTATTTCCTTAATATAAGCACCTAGAATTACTCTAGCCGATTCCAGGAAGGTCCAAGGGACCTGGGCCGGGTGTCAAACTTCTTACCACCATGGGGTGGTTGTGCGTACATGAGTGCCTTCCCGCCACGCCCTCCTGGTTCCCCGCATTTTGCCCCACGGACCCCCAGAGTCCTTAATTCCTTATTATGAGCACCTAGAATTGCTATAGCGGATTCCAGGAAGAGCCGAGGGACCTGGGCCGGGTGTCAAACTTCTTACCACCATGAGGTGGTTGTGCGTACATGGGTGCCTACCCGCCACGCCCTTCTGGTTTCCCGCATTTTGCCCCACGGACCCCCAGAGGCCTTAATTCCTTATTATAAGCACCTAGAATTGCTATAGCGGATTCCAGGAAGAGCCGAGGGACCTGGGCCGGGTGTCAAACTTTTTACCACCATGAGGTGGTTGTGCGTACATGGGTGCCTACCCGCCACGCCCTCCTGGTTCCTCGCATTTTGCCCCACGGACCCTCAGAATCCTTAATTCCTTAATATAAGCACCTAGAATTGCTATAGCGGATTCCAGGAAGGGCCGTGGGACCTGGGCCGGGTGTCAAACTTCTTACAACTTTGAGGTGGTTGTGCGTACATGGGTGCCTACCCGCCACGCCCTCCTGGTTCCCCGCATTTTGCACCACGGATCCCCAGAAGCTTTATTTCATTAATATTAGCACTTAGAATTGCTCTAGCGGATTCCAGGAAAAGCCGAGGGACCTGGGCCGTGTGTCAAACTTCTTACCACCATGAGGTGGTTGTGCATACATGGGTGCCTACCCGCCACGCCCTCCTGGTTCCTCGCATTTTGCCCCACGGACCCTCAGAATCCTTAATTCCTTAATATAAGAACCTAGAATTGCTATAGCGGATTCCAGGAAGAGCCGAGGGACCTGGGCCGGGTGTCAAAGTTCTTACCACCATGAGGTGGTTGCGCGTACATGGGTGCCTACCCGCCACGCCCTCCTGTTTCCCCGCATTTTGCCCCACCGATCCCCAGAGGCTTTATTTCATTAATATTAGCACTTAGAATTGCTCTAGCGGATTCCAGGAAAGCCGAGGGGCCTGGGCCGTGTGTCAAACTTCTTACCACCATGAGGTGGTTGTGCGTACATTGGTGCCTACCCGCCACGCCCTCCTGGTTCCTCGCATTTTGCCCCACGGATCCCCAGAGGCTTTAATTCCTTAATATAAGCACCAAGAATTGCTATAGCGGATTCCAGGAAGAGCCGAGGGACCTGGGCCGGGTGTCAAACTTCTTACCACCATGAGGTGGTTGCGCGTACATGGGTGCCTACCCGCCACGCCCTCCTGGTTCCCCGCATTTTGCCCCACGGACCGCCAGAGGCCTTAATTCCTTAGTATAAGCACCTAGAATTGCTATAGCGGATTCCAGGAAGAGCCGAGGGACCTGGGCCGTGTGTCAAACTTCTTACCACCATGAGGTGGTTGTGCGTACATGGGTGCCTACCCGCCACGCCCTCCTGGTTCCTCACATTTTGCCCCACGGACCCCCAGAATCCTTAATTCATTAATATAAGCACCTAGAATTGCTATAGCGGATTCCAGGAAGAGCCGAGGGACCTGGGCCGGGTGTCAAACTTCTTACAACCTTGAGGTGGTTGTGCGTACATGGGTGCCTACCGACCACGCCCTCCTGGTTCCCCGCATTTTGCCCCACGGTTCCCCAGAGGCTTTAATTCCTTAATATTAGCACTTAGAATTGCTCTAGCGGATTCCAGGAAAAGCCGAGGGACCTGGGCCGTGTGTCAAACTTCTTACCACCATGAGGTGGTTGTGCGTACATGGGTGCCTACCCGTCACGCCCTCCTGGTTCCTCGCATTTTGTCCCACGGACCCCCAGAATCCTTAATTCCTTAATATAAGCACCTAGAATTGCTTTAGCGGATTCCAGGAAGGGCCGAGGGACCTGGGCCGGGTGTCAAACTTCTTACAACCTTGAGGTGGTTGTGCGTACATGGGTGCCTACCGACCACGCCCTCCTGGTTCCCCGCATTTTGCCCCACGGTTCCCCAGAGGCTTTAATTCCTTAATAGAAGCACTTAGAATTGCTATAGCGGATTCCAGGAAGGGCCGAGGGACCTGGGCCGGGTGTCAAACTTCTTACCACCTTGAGGTGGTTGTGCATACATGGGTGTCTACACGCCACGCAATCCTGGTTCCTTGCATTTTGCCCCACGGACCCCCAGAATCCTTAATTCCTTAATATAAGCACCTAGAATTGCTATAGCGGATTCCAGGAAGAGCCGAGGGACCTGGGCCGGGTGTCAAACTTCTTACCACCATGGGGTGGTTGTGCGTACATGAGTGCCTTCCCGCCACGCCCTCCTGGTTCCCCGCTTTTTGCCCCACGGACCCTCAGAATCCTTAATTCCTTAATATAAGCACCTAGAATTGCTATAGCGGATTACAGGAAGGGCCGTGGGACCTGCGCCGGGTGTCAAACTTCTTACAACTTTGAGGTGGTTGTGCGTACATGGGTGCCTACCCGCCACGCCCTCCTGGTTCCCCGCATTTTGCCCCACGGACCGCCAGAGGCCTTAATTCCTTAGTATAAGCACCTAGAATTGCTATAGCGTATTCCAGGAAGAGCCGAGGGACCTGGGCCGTGTGTCAAACTTCTTACCATCATGAGGTGGTTGTGCGTACATGGGTGCCTACCCGCCACGCCCTCCTGGTTCCTCGCATTTTGCCCCACGGATCCCCAGAGGCTTTAATTCCTTAATATAAGCACCAAGAATTGCTATAGCGGATTCCAGGAAGAGCCGAGGGACCTGGGCCGGGTGTCAAACTTCTTACCACCATGAGGTGGTTGCGCGTACATGGGTGCCTACCCGCCACGCCCTCCTGGTTCCCCGCATTTTGCCCCACGGACCGCCAGAGGCCTTAATTCCTTAGTATAAGCACCTAGAATTGCTATAGCGGATTCCAGGAAGAGCCGAGGGACCTGGGCCGTGTGTCAAACTTCTTACCACCATGAGGTGGTTGTGCGTACATGGGTGCCTACCCGCCACGCCCTCCTGGTTCCTCGCATTTTGCCCCACGGACCCCCAGAATCCTTAATTCATTAATATAAGCACCTAGAATTGCTATAGCGGATTCCAGGAAGAGCCGAGGGACCTGGGCCGGGTGTCAAACTTCTTACAACCTTGAGGTGGTTGTGCGTACATGGGTGCCTACCGACCACGCCCTCCTGGTTCCCCGCATTTTGCCCCACGGTTCCCCAGAGGCTTTAATTCCTTAATATTAGCACTTAGAATTGCTCTAGCGGATTCCAGGAAAAGCCGAGGGGCCTGGGCCGTGTGTCAAACTTCTTACCACCATGAGGTGGTTGTGCGTACATGGGTGCCTACCCGCCACGCCCTCCTGGTTCCTCGCATTTTGCCCCACGGATCCCCAGAGGCTTTAATTCCTTAATATAAGCACCTAGAATTGCTATAGCGGATTCCAGGAAGAGCCGAGGGACCTGGGCCGGGTGTCAAACTTCTTACCACCATGAGGTGGTTGCGCGTACATGGGTGTCTACCCGCCACGCCCTCCTGGTTCCCCGCATTTTGCCCCAAGGACCGCCAGAGGCCTTAATTCCTTAGTATAAGCACCTAGAATTGCTATAGCGGATTCCAGGAAGAGCCGAGGGACCTGGGCCGTGTGTCAAACTTCTTACCACCATGAGGTGGTTGTGCGTACATGGGTGCCTACCCGTCACGCCCTCCTGGTTCCTCGCATTTTGTCCCACGGACCCCCAGAATCCTTAATTCCTTAATATAAGCACCTAGAATTGCTTTAGCGGATTCCAGGAAGGGCCGAGGGACCTGGGCCGGGTGTCAAACTTCTTACAACCTTGAGGTGGTTGTGCGTACATGGGTGCCTACCGACCACGCCCTCCTGGTTCCCCGCATTTTGCCCCACGGTTCCCCAGAGGCTTTAATTCCTTAATAGAAGCACTTAGAATTGCTATAGCGGATTCCAGGAAGGGCCGAGGGACCTGGGCCGGGTGTCAAACTTCTTACCACCTTGAGGTGGTTGTGCATACATGGGTGTCTACACGCCACGCAATCCTGGTTCCTTGCATTTTGCCCCACGGACCCCCAGAATCCTTAATTCCTTAATATAAGCACCTAGAATTGCTATAGCGGATTCCAGGAAGAGCCGAGGGACCTGGGCCGGGTGTCAAACTTCTTACCACCATGGGGTGGTTGTGCGTACATGAGTGCCTTCCCGCCACGCCCTCCTGGTTCCCCGCTTTTTGCCCCACGGACCCTCAGAATCCTTAATTCCTTAATATAAGCACCTAGAATTGCTATAGCGGATTACAGGACGGGCCGTGGGACCTGCGCCGGGTGTCAAACTTCTTACAACTGTGAGGTGGTTGTGCGTACATGGGTGCCTACCCGCCACGCCCTCCTGGTTCCCCGCATTTTGCCCCACGGACCGCCAGAGGCCTTAATTCCTTAGTATAAGCACCTAGAATTGCTATAGCGTATTCCAGGAAGAGCCGAGGGACCTGGGCCGTGTGTCAAACTTCTTACCATCATGAGGTGGTTGTGCGTACATGGGTGCCTACCCGCCACGCCCTCCTGGTTCCTCGCATTTTGCCCCACGGACCCCCAGAATCCTTAATTCCTTAATATAAGCACCTAGAATTGCTATAGCGGATTCCAGGAAGGGCCGAGGGACCTGGGCCGGGTGTCAAACTTCTTACAACCTTGAGGTGGTTGTGCGTACATGGGTGCCTACCGACCACGCCCTCCTGGTTCCCCGCATTTTGCCCCACGGTTCCCCAGAGGCTTTAATTCCTTAATAGAAGCACTTAGAATTGCTATAGCGGATTCCAGGAAGAGCCGAGGGACCTGGGCCGGGTGTCAAACTTCTTACAACCTTGAGGTGGTTGTGCGTACATGGGTGCCTACCGACCACGCCCTCCTGGTTCCCCGCATTTTGCCCCACGGTTCCCCAGAGGCTTTAATTCCTTAATATTAGCACTTAGAATTGCTCTAGCGGATTCCAGGAAAAGCCGAGGGGCCTGGGCCGTGTGTCAAACTTCTTACCACCATGAGGTGGTTGTGCGTACATGGGTGCCTACCCGCCACGCCCTCCTGGTTCCTCGCATTTTGCCCCACGGATCCCCAGAGGCTTTAATTCCTTAATATAAGCACCTAGAATTGCTATAGCGGATTCCAGGAAGAGCCGAGGGACCTGGGCCGGGTGTCAAACTTCTTACCACCATGAGGTGGTTGCGCGTACATGGGTGTCTACCCGCCACGCCCTCCTGGTTCCCCGCATTTTGCCCCACGGACCGCCAGAGGCCTTAATTCCTTAGTATAAGCACCTAGAATTGCTATAGCGGATTCCAGGAAGAGCCGAGGGACCTGGGCCGTGTGTCAAACTTCTTACCACCATGAGGTGGTTGTGCGTACATGGGTGCCTACCCGTCACGCCCTCCTGGTTCCTCGCATTTTGTCCCACGGACCCCCAGAATCCTTAATTCCTTAATATAAGCACCTAGAATTGCTTTAGCGGATTCCAGGAAGGGCCGAGGGACCTGGGCCGGGTGTCAAACTTCTTACAACCTTGAGGTGGTTGTGCGTACATGGGTGCCTACCGACCACGCCCTCCTGGTTCCCCGCATTTTGCCCCACGGTTCCCCAGAGGCTTTAATTCCTTAATAGAAGCACTTAGAATTGCTATAGCGGATTCCAGGAAGGGCCGAGGGACCTGGGCCGGGTGTCAAACTTCTTACCACCTTGAGGTGGTTGTGCATACATGGGTGTCTACACGCCACGCAATCCTGGTTCCTTGCATTTTGCCCCACGGACCCCCAGAATCCTTAATTCCTTAATATAAGCACCTAGAATTGCTATAGCGGATTCCAGGAAGAGCCGAGGGACCTGGGCCGGGTGTCAAACTTCTTACCACCATGGGGTGGTTGTGCGTACATGAGTGCCTTCCCGCCACGCCCTCCTGGTTCCCCGCTTTTTGCCCCACGGACCCTCAGAATCCTTAATTCCTTAATATAAGCACCTAGAATTGCTATAGCGGATTACAGGAAGGGCCGTGGGAACTGCGCCGGGTGTCAAACTTCTTACAACTTTGAGGTGGTTGTGCGTACATGGGTGCCTACCCGCCACGCCCTCCTGGTTCCCCGCATTTTGCCCCACGGACCGCCAGAGGCCTTAATTCCTTAGTATAAGCACCTAGAATTGCTATAGCGTATTCCAGGAAGAGCCGAGGGACCTGGGCCGTGTGTCAAACTTCTTACCATCATGAGGTGGTTGTGCGTACATGGGTGCCTACCCGCCACGCTCTCCTGGTTCCTCGCATTTTGCCCCACGGATCCCCAGAGGCTTTAATTCCTTAGTATAAGCACCAAGAATTGCTATAGCGGATTCCAGGAAGAGCCGAGGGACCTGGGCCGGGTGTCAAACTTCTTACCACCATGAGGTGGTTGCGCGTACATGGGTGCCTACCCGCCACGCCCTCCTGGTTCCCCGCATTTTGCCCCACGGACCGCCAGAGGCCTTAATTCCTTAGTATAAGCACCTAGAATTGCTATAGCGGATTCCAGGAAGAGCCGAGGGACCTGGGCCGTGTGTCAAACTTCTTACCACCATGAGGTGGTTGTGCGTACATGGGTGCCTACCCGCCACGCCCTCCTGGTTCCTCGCATTTTGCCCCACGGACCCCCAGAATCCTTAATTCATTAATATAAGCACCTAGAATTGCTATAGCGGATTCCAGGAAGAGCCGAGGGACCTGGGCCGGGTGTCAAACTTCTTACAACCTTGAGGTGGTTGTGCGTACATGGGTGCCTACCGACCACGCCCTCCTGGTTCCCCGCATTTTGCCCCACGGTTCCCCAGAGGCTTTAATTCCTTAATATTAGCACTTAGAATTGCTCTAGCGGATTCCAGGAAAAGCCGAGGGGCCTGGGCCGTGTGTCAAACTTCTTACCACCATGAGGTGGTTGTGCGTACATGGGTGCCTACCCGCCACGCCCTCCTGGTTCCTCGCATTTTGCCCCACGGATCCCCAGAGGCTTTAATTCCTTAATATAAGCACCTAGAATTGCTATAGCGGATTCCAGGAAGAGCCGAGGGACCTGGGCCGGGTGTCAAACTTCTTACCACCATGAGGTGGTTGCGCGTACATGGGTGTCTACCCGCCACGCCCTCCTGGTTCCCCGCATTTTGCCCCACGGACCGCCAGAGGCCTTAATTCCTTAGTATAAGCACCTAGAATTGCTATAGCGGATTCCAGGAAGAGCCGAGGGACCTGGGCCGTGTGTCAAACTTCTTACCACCATGAGGTGGTTGTGCGTACATGGGTGCCTACCCGTCACGCCCTCCTGGTTCCTCGCATTTTGTCCCACGGACCCCCAGAATCCTTAATTCCTTAATATAAGCACCTAGAATTGCTTTAGCGGATTCCAGGAAGGGCCGAGGGACCTGGGCCGGGTGTCAAACTTCTTACAACCTTGAGGTGGTTGTGCGTACATGGGTGCCTACCGACCACGCCCTCCTGGTTCCCCGCATTTTGCCCCACGGTTCCCCAGAGGCTTTAATTCCTTAATAGAAGCACTTAGAATTGCTATAGCGGATTCCAGGAAGGGCCGAGGGACCTGGGCCGGGTGTCAAACTTCTTACCACCTTGAGGTGGTTGTGCATACATGGGTGTCTACACGCCACGCAATCCTGGTTCCTTGCATTTTGCCCCACGGACCCCCAGAATCCTTAATTCCTTAATATAAGCACCTAGAATTGCTATAGCGGATTCCAGGAAGAGCCGAGGGACCTGGGCCGGGTGTCAAACTTCTTACCACCATGGGGTGGTTGTGCGTACATGAGTGCCTTCCCGCCACGCCCTCCTGGTTCCCCGCTTTTTGCCCCACGGACCCTCAGAATCCTTAATTCCTTAATATAAGCACCTAGAATTGCTATAGCGGATTACAGGAAGGGCCGTGGGACCTGCGCCGGGTGTCAAACTTCTTACAACTTTGAGGTGGTTGTGCGTACATGGGTGCCTACCCGCCACGCCCTCCTGGTTCCCCGCATTTTGCCCCACGGACCGCCAGAGGCCTTAATTCCTTAGTATAAGCACCTAGAATTGCTATAGCGTATTCCAGGAAGAGCCGAGGGACCTGGGCCGTGTGTCAAACTTCTTACCATCATGAGGTGGTTGTGCGTACATGGGTGCCTACCCGCCACGCCCTCCTGGTTCCTCGCATTTTGCCCCACGGACCCCCAGAATCCTTAATTCCTTAATATAAGCACCTAGAATTGCTATAGCGGATTCCAGGAAGGGCCGAAGGACCTGGGCCGGGTGTCAAACTTCTTACAACCTTGAGGTGGTTGTGCGTACATGGGTGCCTACCGACCACGCCCTCCTGGTTCCCCGCATTTTGCCCCACGGTTCCCCAGAGGCTTTAATTCCTTAATAGAAGCACTTAGAATTGCTATAGCGGATTCCAGGAAGGGCCGAGGGACCTGGGCCGGGTGTCAAACTTCTTACCACCTTGAGGTGGTTGTGCGTACATGGGTGCCTACCCGCCACGCAATCCTGGTTCCTTGCATTTTGCCCCACGGACCCCCAGAATCCTTAATTCCTTAATATAAGCACCTAGAATTGCTATAGCGGATTCCAGGAAGAGCCGAGGGACCTGGGCCGGGTGTCAAACTTCTTACCACCATGAGGTGGTTGTGCGTACGTGAGTGCCTACCTCCCACGCCCTCCTGGTTCTCTGCATTTTGCCCCACGGATCGCCAGAGGCCTTATTTCCTTAATATAAGCACCTAGAATTACTCTAGCGGATTCCAGGAAGGTCCGAGGGACCTGGGCCGGGTGTCAAACTTCTTACCACCTTGAGGTGGTTGTGCATACATGGGTGTCTACACGCCACGCAATCCTGGTTCCTTGGATTTTGCCCCACGGACCCCCAGAATCCTTAATTCCTTAGTATAAGCACCTAGAATTGCTAGAGCGGATTCCAGGAAGAGCCGAGGGACCTGGGCCGGGTGTCAAACTTCTTACCACCATGGGGTAGTTGTGCGTACATGAGTGCCTTCCCGCCACGCCCTCCTGGTTCCCCGCTTTTTGCCCCACGGACCCTCAGAATCCTTAATTCCTTAATATAAGCACCTAGAATTGCTATAGCGGATTCCAGGAAGGGCCGAGGGACCTGGGCCGGGTGTCAAACTTCTTACCACCTTGAGGTGGTTGTGCGTACATGGGTGCCTACCCGCCACGCCCTTCTGGTTCCCCGCATTTTGCCCCACGGACCCCCAGAGGCCTTAATTCCTTATTATAAGCACCTAGAATTGCTATAGCTGATTCCAGGAAGAGCCGAGGGACCTGGGCCGGGTGTCAAACTTTTTACCACCATGGGGTGGTTGTGCGTACATGAGTGCCTTCCCGCCACGCCCTCCTGGTCACCGCATTTTGCCCCACGGACCCCCAGAGTCCTTAATTCCTTATTATGAGCACCTAGAATAGCTATAGCGGATTCCAGGAAGGGCCGTGGGACCTGGGCCGGGTGTCAAACTTCTTACAACTTTGAGGTGGTTGTGCGTACATGGGTGCCTACCCGCCACGCCCTCCTGGTTCCCCGCATTTTGCACCACGGATCCCCAGAAGCTTTATTTCATTAATATTAGCACTTTGAATTGCTCTAGCGGATTCCAGGAAAAGCCGAGGGACCTGGGCCGTGTGTCAAACTTCTTACCACCATGAGGTGGTTGTGCATACATGGGTGCCTACCCGCCACGCCCTCCTGGTTCCTCGCATTTTGCCCCACGGACCCTCAGAATCCTTAATTCCTTAATATAAGCACCTAGAATTGCTATAGCGGATTCCAGGAAGAGCCGAGGGACCTGGGCCGGGTGTCAAAGTTCTTACCACCATGAGGTGGTTGCGCGTACATGGGTGCCTACCCGCCACGCCCTCCTGTTTCCCCGCATTTTGCCCCACGGATCCCCAGAGGCCTTAATTCCTTAATATAAGCACCTAGAATTGCTATAGCGGATTCCAGGAAGAGCCGAGGGACCTGGGCCGTGTGTCAAACTTCTTACCACCATGAGGAGGTTGTGCGTACATGGGTGCCTACCCGCCACGCCCTCCTGGTTCCTCGCATTTTGCCCCACGGACCCCCAGAATCCTTAATTCCTTAATATAAGCACCTAGAATTGCTATAGCGGATTCCAGGAAGAGCCGAGGGGCCTGGGCCGGGTTTTAAACTTCTTACCACCATGAGGTGGTTGTGCGTACGTGAGTGCCTACCTCCCACGCCCTTCTCGTTCCCCGCATTTTGCCCCACGGATCCCCAGAGACCTTAATTCCTTAATATAAGCACCTAGAATTGCTATAGCGGATTCCAGGAAGGGCCGAGGGACCTGGGCTGGGTGTCAAACTTCTTACAACTTTGAGGTGGTTGTGCGTACATGGGTGCCTACCCGCCACGCCCTCCTGGTTCCCCGCATTTTGCCCCACGGATCCCCAGAGGCTTTATTTCATTAATATTAGCACTTAGAATTGCTCTAGCGGATTCCAGGAAAAGCCGAGGGGCCTGGGCCGTGTGTCAAACTTCTTACCACCATGAGGTGGTTGTGCGTACATTGGTGCCTACCCGCCACGCCCTCCTGGTTCCTCGCATTTTGCCCCACGGACCGCCAGAGGCCTTAATTCCTTAGTATAAGCACCTAGAATTGCTATAGCGGATTCCAGGAAGAGCCGAGGGACCTGGGCCGTGTGTCAAACTTCTTACCACCATGAGGTGGTTGTGCGTACATGGGTGCCTACCCGCCACGCCCTCCTGGTTCCTTGCATTTTGCCCCACGGACCCCCAGAATCCTTAATTCATTAATATAAGCACCTAGAATTGCTATAGCGGATTCCAGGAAGAGCCGAGGGACCTGGGCCGGGTGTCAAACTTCTTACAACCTTGAGGTGGTTGTGCGTACATGGGTGCCTACCGACCACGCCCTCCTGGTTCCCCGCATTTTGCCCCACGGTTCCCCAGAGGCTTTAATTCCTTAATAGAAGAACTTAGAATTGCTATAGCGGATTCCAGGAAGGGCCGAGGGACCTGGGCCGGGTGTCAAACTTCTTACCACCTTGAGGTGGTTGTGCGTACACGGGTGCCTACACGCCACGCAATCCTGGTTCCTTGCATTTTGGCCCACGGACCCCCAGAATCATTAATTCCTTAATATAAGCACCTAGAATTGCTATAGCGGATTCCAGGAAGAGCCGAGGGACCTGGGCCGGGTGTCAAACTTCTTACCACCATGAGGTGGTTGTGCGTACATGGGTGCCTACCCGCCACGCCCTTCTCGTTCCCCGCATTTTGCTCCACGGATCCCCAGAGACCTTAATTCCTTAATATAAGCACCTAGAATTGCTATAGCGGATTCCAGGAAGGGCCGAGGGACCTGGGCCGGGTGTCAAACTTCTTACAACCTTGAGGTGGTTGTGCGTACATGGGTGCCTACCGACCACGCCCTCCTGGTTCCCCGCATTTTGCCCCACGGATCCCCAGAGGCTTTATTTCATTAATATTAGCACTTAGAATTGCTCTAGCGGATTCCAGGAAAAGCCGAGGGGCCTGGGCCGTGTGTCAAACTTCTTACCACCATGAGGTGGTTGTGCGTACATGGGTGCCTACCCGCCACGCCCTCCTGGTTCCTCGCATTTTGCCCCACGGATCCCCAGAGGCTTTAATTCCTTAATATAAGCACCTAGAATTGCTATAGCGGATTCCAGGAAGAGCCGAGGGACCTGGGCCGGGTGTCAAACTTCTTACCACCATGAGGTGGTTGCGCGTACATGGGTGCCTACCCGCCACGCCCTCCTGGTTGCCCGCATTTTGCCCCACGGATCCCCAGAGGCTTTATTTCATTAATATTAGCACTTAGAATTGCTCTAGCGGATTCCAGGAAAAGCCGAGGGGCCTGGGCCGTGTGTCAAACTTCTTACCACCATGAGGTGGTTGTGCGTACATGGGTGCCTACCCGCCACGCCCTCCTGGTTCCTCGCATTTTGCCCCACGGATCCCCAGAGGCTTTAATTCCTTAATATAAGCACCTAGAATTGCTATAGCGGATTCCAGGAAGAGCCGAGGGACCTGGGCCGGGTGTCAAACTTCTTACCACCATGAGGTGGTTGCGCGTACATGGGTGTCTACCCGCCACGCCCTCCTGGTTCCCCGCATTTTGCCCCACGGACCGCCAGAGGCCTTAATTCCTTAGTATAAGCACCTAGAATTGCTATAGCGGATTCCAGGAAGAGCCGAGGGACCTGGGCCGTGTGTCAAACTTCTTACCACCATGAGGTGGTTGTGCGTACATGGGTGCCTACCCGTCACGCCCTCCTGGTTCCTCGCATTTTGTCCCACGGACCCCCAGAATCCTTAATTCCTTAATATAAGCACCTAGAATTGCTTTAGTGGATTCCAGGAAGGGCCGAGGGACCTGGGCCGGGTGTCAAACTTCTTACAACCTTGAGGTGGTTGTGCGTACATGGGTGCCTACCGACCACGCCCTCCTGGTTCCCCGCATTTTGCCCCACGGTTCCCCAGAGGCTTTAATTCCTTAATAGAAGCACTTAGAATTGCTATAGCGGATTCCAGGAAGGGCCGAGGGACCTGGGCCGGGTGTCAAACTTCTTACCACCTTGAGGTGGTTGTGCATACATGGGTGTCTACACGCCACGCAATCCTGGTTCCTTGCATTTTGCCCCACGGACCCCCAGAATCCTTAATTCCTTAATATAAGCACCTAGAATTGCTATAGCGGATTCCAGGAAGAGCCGAGGGACCTGGGCCGGGTGTCAAACTTCTTACCACCATGGGGTGGTTGTGCGTACATGAGTGCCTTCCCGCCACGCCCTCCTGGTTCCCCGCTTTTTGCCCCACGGACCCTCAGAATCCTTAATTCCTTAATATAAGCACCTAGAATTGCTATAGCGGATTACAGGAAGGGCCGTGGGACCTGCGCCGGGTGTCAAACTTCTTACAACTTTGAGGTGGTTGTGCGTACATGGGTGCCTACCCGCCACGCCCTCCTGGTTCCCCGCATTTTGCCCCACGGACCGCCAGAGGCCTTAATTCCTTAGTATAAGCACCTAGAATTGCTATAGCGTATTCCAGGAAGAGCCGAGGGACCTGGGCCGTGTGTCAAACTTCTTACCATCATGAGGTGGTTGTGCGTACATGGGTGCCTACCCGCCACGCCCTCCTGGTTCCTCGCATTTTGCCCCACGGACCCCCAGAATCCTTAATTCCTTAATATAAGCACCTAGAATTGCTATAGCGGATTCCAGGAAGGGCCGAGGGACCTGGGCCGGGTGTCAAACTTCTTACAACCTTGAGGTGGTTGTGCGTACATGGGTGCCTACCGACCACGCCCTCCTGGTTCCCCGCATTTTGCCCCACGGTTCCCCAGAGGCTTTAATTCCTTAATAGAAGCACTTAGAATTGCTATAGCGGATTCCAGGAAGGGCCGAGGGACCTGGGCCGGGTGTCAAACTTCTTACCACCTTGAGGTGGTTGTGCGTACATGGGTGCCTACCCGCCACGCAATCCTGGTTCCTTGCATTTTGCCCCACGGACCCCCAGAATCCTTAATTCCTTAATATAAGCACCTAGAATTGCTATAGCGGATTCCAGGAAGAGCCGAGGGACCTGGGCCGGGTGTCAAACTTCTTACCACCATGAGGTGGTTGTGCGTACGTGAGTGCCTACCTCCCACGCCCTCCTGGTTCTCTGCATTTTGCCCCACGGATCGCCAGAGGCCTTATTTCCTTAATATAAGCACCTAGAATTACTCTAGCGGATTCCAGGAAGGTCCGAGGGACCTGGGCCGGGTGTCAAACTTCTTACCACCTTGAGGTGGTTGTGCATACATGGGTGTCTACACGCCACGCAATCCTGGTTCCTTGGATTTTGCCCCACGGACCCCCAGAATCCTTAATTCCTTAATATAAGCACCTAGAATTGCTAGAGCGGATTCCAGGAAGAGCCGAGGGACCTGGGCCGGGTGTCAAACTTCTTACCACCATGGGGTAGTTGTGCGTACATGAGTGCCTTCCCGCCACGCCCTCCTGGTTCCCCGCTTTTTGCCCCACGGACCCTCAGAATCCTTAATTCCTTAATATAAGCACCTAGAATTGCTATAGCGGATTCCAGGAAGGGCCGTGGGACCTGCGCCGGGTGTCAAACTTCTTACAACTTTGAGGTGGTTGTGCGTACATGGGTGCCTACCCGCCACGCCCTCCTGGTTCCCCGCATTTTGCCCCACGGACCGCCAGAGGCCTTAATTCCTTAGTATAAGCACCTAGAATTGGTATAGCGTATTCCAGGAAGAGCCGAGGGACCTGGGCCGTGTGTCAAACTTCTTACCATCATGAGGTGGTTGTGCGTACATGGGTGCCTACCCGCCACGCCTTCCTGGTTCCCCGCATTTTGCCCCACGGACCCCCAGAGGCCTTAATTCCTTATTATAAGCACCTAGAATTGCTATAGCGGATTCCAGGAAGAGCCGAGGGACCTGGGCCGGGTGTCAAACTTCTTACCACCATGAGGTGGTTGTGCGTACATGGGTGCCTACCCGCCACGCCCTCCTGGTTCCCTGCATTTTGCCCCACGGACCCTCAGAATCCTCAATTCCTTAATATAAGCACCTAGAATTGCTATAGCGGATTCCAGGAAGGGCCGAGGGACCTGGGCCGGGTGTCAAACTTCTTACAACCTTGAGGTGGTTGTGCGTACATGGGTGCCTACCGACCACGCCCTCCTGGTTCCCCGCATTTTGCCCCACGGTTCCCCAGAGGCTTTAATTCCTTAAAATTAGCACTTAGAATTGCTATAGCGGATTCCAGGAAGAGCCGAGGGACCTGGGCCGGGTGTCAAACTTCTTACCACCATGAGGTGGTTGTGCGTACATGGGTGCCTACCGACCACGCCCTCCTGGTTCCCCGCATTTTGCCCCACGGTTCCCCAGAGGCTTTAATTCCTTAATAGAAGAACTTAGAATTGCTATAGCGGATTCCAGGAAGGTCCGAGGGACCTGGGCCGGGTGTCAAACTTCTTACCACCTTGAGGTGGTTGTGCGTACATGGGTGCCTACCCGCCACGCCCTTCTGGTTCCCCGCATTTTGCCCCACGGACCCCCAGAGGCCTTAATTCCTTATTATAAGCACCTAGAATTGCTATAGCTGATTCCAGGAAGAGCCGAGGGACCTGGGCCGGGTGTCAAACTTCTTACCACCATGGGGTGGTTGTGCGTACATGAGTGCCTTCCCGCCACGCCCTCCTGGTCACCGCATTTTGCCCCACGGACCCCCAGAGTCCTTAATTCCTTATTATGAGCACCTAGAATAGCTATAGCGGATTCCAGGAAGGGCCGTGGGACCTGGGCCGGGTGTCAAACTTCTTACAACTTTGAGGTGGTTGTGCGTACATGGGTGCCTACCCGCCACGCCCTCCTGGTTCCCCGCATTTTGCACCACGGATCCCCAGAAGCTTTATTTCATTAATATTAGCACTTTGAATTGCTCTAGCGGATTCCAGGAAAAGCCGAGGGACCTGGGCCGTGTGTCAAACTTCTTACCACCATGAGGTGGTTGTGCATACATGGGTGCTTACCCGCCACGCCCTCCTGGTTCCTCGCATTTTGCCCCACGGACCCTCAGAATCCTTAATTCCTTAATATAAGCACCTAGAATTGCTATAGCGGATTCCAGGAAGAGCCGAGGGACCTGGGCCGGGTGTCAAAGTTCTTACCACCATGAGGTGGTTGCGCGTACATGGGTGCCTACCCGCCACGCCCTCCTGTTTCCCCGCATTTTGCCCCACGGATCCCCAGAGGCCTTAATTCCTTAATATAAGCACCTAGAATTGCTATAGCGGATTCCAGGAAGAGCCGAGGGACCTGGGCCGTGTGTCAAACTTCTTACCACCATGAGGAGGTTGTGCGTACATGGGTGCCTACCCGCCACGCCCTCCTGGTTCCTCGCATTTTGCCCCACGGACCCCCAGAATCCTTAATTCCTTAATATTAGCACCTAGAATTGCTATAGCGGATTCCAGGAAGAGCCGAGGGGCCTGGGCCGGGTTTTAAACTTCTTACCACCATTAGGTGGTTGTGCGTACGTGAGTGCCTACCTCCCACGCCCTTCTCGTTCCCCGCATTTTGCCCCACGGATCCCCAGAGACCTTAATTCCTTAATATAAGCACCTAGAATTGCTATAGCGGATTCCAGGAAGGGCCGAGGGACCTGGGCTGGGTGTCAAACTTCTTACAACTTTGAGGTGGTTGTGCGTACATGGGTGCCTACCCGCCACGCCCTCCTGGTTCCTCGCATTTTGTCCCACGGACCCCCAGAATCCTTAATTCCTTAATATAAGCACCTAGAATTGCTTTAGCGGATTCCAGGAAGGGCCGAGGGACCTGGGCCGGGTGTCAAACTTCTTACAACCTTGAGGTGGTTTTGCGTACATGGGTGCCTACCGACCACGCCCTCCTGGTTCCCCGCATTTTGCCCCACGGTTCCCCAGAGGCTTTAATTCCTTAATAGAAGCACTTAGAATTGCTATAGCGGATTCCAGGAAGGGCCGAGGGACCTGGGCCGGGTGTCAAACTTCTTACCACCTTGAGGTGGTTGTGCATACATGGGTGTCTACACGCCACGCAATCCTGGTTCCTTGCATTTTGCCCCACGGACCCCCAGAATCCTTAATTCCTTAATATAAGCACCTAGAATTGCTATAGCGGATTCCAGGAAGAGCCGAGGGACCTGGGCCGGATGTCAAACTTCTTACCACCATGGGGTGGTTGTGCGTACATGAGTGCCTTCCCGCCACGCCCTCCTGGTTCCCCGCTTTTTGCCCCACGGACCCTCAGAATCCTTAATTCCTTAATATAAGCACCTAGAATTGCTATAGCGGATTACAGGAAGGGCCGTGGGACCTGCGCCGGGTGTCAAACTTCTTACAACTTTGAGGTGGTTGTGCGTACATGGGTGCCTACCCGCCACGCCCTCCTGGTTCCCCGCATTTTGCCCCATGGACCGCCAGAGGCCTTAATTCCTTAGTATAAGCACCTAGAATTGCTATAGCGTATTCCAGGAAGAGCCGAGGGACCTGGGCCGTGTGTCAAACTTCTTACCATCATGAGGTGGTTGTGCGTACATGGGTGCCTACCCGTCACGCCCTCCTGGTTCCTCGCATTTTGCCCCACGGACCCCCAGAATCCTTAATTCCTTAATATAAGCACCTAGAATTGCTATAGCGGATTCCAGGAAGGGCCGAGGGACCTGGGCCGGGTGTCAAACTTCTTACAACCTTGAGGTGGTTTTGCGTACATGGGTGCCTACCGACCACGCCCTCCTGGTTCCCCGCATTTTGCCCCACGGTTCCCCAGAGGCTTTAATTCCTTAATAGAAGCACTTAGAATTGCTATAGCGGATTCCAGGAAGGGCCGAGGGACCTGGGCCGGGTGTCAAACTTCTTACCACCTTGAGGTGGTTGTGCATACATGGGTGTCTACACGCCACGCAATCCTGGTTCCTTGCATTTTGCCCCACGGACCCCCAGAATCCTTAATTCCTTAATATAAGCACCTAGAATTGCTATAGCGGATTCCAGGAAGAGCCGAGGGACCTGGGCCGGATGTCAAACTTCTTACCACCATGGGGTGGTTGTGCGTACATGAGTGCCTTCCCGCCACGCCCTCCTGGTTCCCCGCTTTTTGCCCCACGGACCCTCAGAATCCTTAATTCCTTAATATAAGCACCTAGAATTGCTATAGCGGATTACAGGAAGGGCCGTGGGACCTGCGCCGGGTGTCAAACTTCTTACAACTTTGAGGTGGTTGTGCGTACATGGGTGCCTACCCGCCACGCCCTCCTGGTTCCCCGCATTTTGCCCCACGGACCGCCAGAGGCCTTAATTCCTTAGTATAAGCACCTAGAATTGCTATAGCGTATTCCAGGAAGAGCCGAGGGACCTGGGCCGTGTGTCAAACTTCTTACCATCATGAGGTGGTTGTGCGTACATGGGTGCCTACCCGCCACGCCCTCCTGGTTCCTCGCATTTTGCCCCACGGACCCCCAGAATCCTTAATTCCTTAATATAAGCACCTAGAATTGCTATAGCGGATTCCAGGAAGGGCCGAGGGACCTGGGCCGGGTGTCAAACTTCTTACAACCTTGAGGTGGTTGTGCGTACATGGGTGCCTACCGACCACGCCCTCCTGGTTCCCCGCATTTTGCCCCACGGTTCCCCAGAGGCTTTAATTCCTTAATAGAAGCACTTAGAATTGCTATAGCGGATTCCAGGAAGGGCCGAGGGACCTGGGCCGGTTGTCAAACTTCTTACCACCTTGAGGTGGTTGTGCGTACATGGGTGCCTACCCGCCACGCAATCCTGGTTCCTTGCATTTTGCCCCACGGACCCCCAGAATCCTTAATTCCTTAATATAAGCACCTAGAATTGCTATAGCGGATTCCAGGAAGAGCCGAGGGACCTGGGCCGGGTGTCAAACTTCTTACAACCTTGAGGTGGTTGTGCGTACATGGGTGCCTACCGACCACGCCCTCCTGGTTCCCCGCATTTTGCCCCACGGTTCCCCAGAGGCTTTAATTCCTTAATAGAAGAACTTAGAATTGCTATAGCGGATTCCAGGAAGGGCCGAGGGACCTGGGCCGGGTGTCAAACTTCTTACCACCTTGAGGTGGTTGTGCGTACACGGGTGCCTACACGCCACGCAATCCTGGTTCCTTGCATTTTGGCCCACGGACCCCCAGAATCATTAATTCCTTAATATAAGCACCTAGAATTGCTATAGCGGATTCCAGGAAGAGCCGAGGGACCTGGGCCGGGTGTCAAACTTCTTACCACCATGAGGTGGTTGTGCGTACATGGGTGCCTACCCGCCACGCCCTTCTCGTTCCCCGCATTTTGCTCCACGGATCCCCAGAGACCTTAATTCCTTAATATAAGCACCTAGAATTGCTATAGCGGATTCCAGGAAGGGCCGAGGGACCTGGGCCGGGTGTCAAACTTCTTACAACCTTGAGGTGGTTGTGCGTACATGGGTGCCTACCGACCACGCCCTCCTGGTTCCCCGCATTTTGCCCCACGGATCCCCAGAGGCTTTATTTCATTAATATTAGCACTTAGAATTGCTCTAGCGGATTCCAGGAAAAGCCGAGGGGCCTGGGCCGTGTGTCAAACTTCTTACCACCATGAGGTGGTTGTGCGTACATGGGTGCCTACCCGCCACGCCCTCCTGGTTCCTCGCATTTTGCCCCACGGATCCCCAGAGGCTTTAATTCCTTAATATAAGCACCTAGAATTGCTATAGCGGATTCCAGGAAGAGCCGAGGGACCTGGGCCGGGTGTCAAACTTCTTACCACCATGAGGTGGTTGCGCGTACATGGGTGCCTACCCGCCACGCCCTCCTGGTTGCCCGCATTTTGCCCCACGGATCCCCAGAGGCTTTATTTCATTAATATTAGCACTTAGAATTGCTCTAGCGGATTCCAGGAAAAGCCGAGGGGCCTGGGCCGTGTGTCAAACTTCTTACCACCATGAGGTGGTTGTGCGTACATGGGTGCCTACCCGCCACGCCCTCCTGGTTCCTCGCATTTTGCCCCACGGATCCCCAGAGGCTTTAATTCCTTAATATAAGCACCTAGAATTGCTATAGCGGATTCCAGGAAGAGCCGAGGGACCTGGGCCGGGTGTCAAACTTCTTACCACCATGAGGTGGTTGCGCGTACATGGGTGTCTACCCGCCACGCCCTCCTGGTTCCCCGCATTTTGCCCCACGGACCGCCAGAGGCCTTAATTCCTTAGTATAAGCACCTAGAATTGCTATAGCGGATTCCAGGAAGAGCCGAGGGACCTGGGCCGTGTGTCAAACTTCTTACCACCATGAGGTGGTTGTGCGTACATGGGTGCCTACCCGTCACGCCCTCCTGGTTCCTCGCATTTTGTCCCACGGACCCCCAGAATCCTTAATTCCTTAATATAAGCACCTAGAATTGCTTTAGTGGATTCCAGGAAGGGCCGAGGGACCTGGGCCGGGTGTCAAACTTCTTACAACCTTGAGGTGGTTGTGCGTACATGGGTGCCTACCGACCACGCCCTCCTGGTTCCCCGCATTTTGCCCCACGGTTCCCCAGAGGCTTTAATTCCTTAATAGAAGCACTTAGAATTGCTATAGCGGATTCCAGGAAGGGCCGAGGGACCTGGGCCGGGTGTCAAACTTCTTACCACCTTGAGGTGGTTGTGCATACATGGGTGTCTACACGCCACGCAATCCTGGTTCCTTGCATTTTGCCCCACGGACCCCCAGAATCCTTAATTCCTTAATATAAGCACCTAGAATTGCTATAGCGGATTCCAGGAAGAGCCGAGGGACCTGGGCCGGGTGTCAAACTTCTTACCACCATGGGGTGGTTGTGCGTACATGAGTGCCTTCCCGCCACGCCCTCCTGGTTCCCCGCTTTTTGCCCCACGGACCCTCAGAATCCTTAATTCCTTAATATAAGCACCTAGAATTGCTATAGCGGATTACAGGAAGGGCCGTGGGACCTGCGCCGGGTGTCAAACTTCTTACAACTTTGAGGTGGTTGTGCGTACATGGGTGCCTACCCGCCACGCCCTCCTGGTTCCCCGCATTTTGCCCCACGGACCGCCAGAGGCCTTAATTCCTTAGTATAAGCACCTAGAATTGCTATAGCGTATTCCAGGAAGAGCCGAGGGACCTGGGCCGTGTGTCAAACTTCTTACCATCATGAGGTGGTTGTGCGTACATGGGTGCCTACCCGCCACGCCCTCCTGGTTCCTCGCATTTTGCCCCACGGACCCCCAGAATCCTTAATTCCTTAATATAAGCACCTAGAATTGCTATAGCGGATTCCAGGAAGGGCCGAGGGACCTGGGCCGGGTGTCAAACTTCTTACAACCTTGAGGTGGTTGTGCGTACATGGGTGCCTACCGACCACGCCCTCCTGGTTCCCCGCATTTTGCCCCACGGTTCCCCAGAGGCTTTAATTCCTTAATAGAAGCACTTAGAATTGCTATAGCGGATTCCAGGAAGGGCCGAGGGACCTGGGCCGGGTGTCAAACTTCTTACCACCTTGAGGTGGTTGTGCGTACATGGGTGCCTACCCGCCACGCAATCCTGGTTCCTTGCATTTTGCCCCACGGACCCCCAGAATCCTTAATTCCTTAATATAAGCACCTAGAATTGCTATAGCGGATTCCAGGAAGAGCCGAGGGACCTGGGCCGGGTGTCAAACTTCTTACCACCATGAGGTGGTTGTGCGTACGTGAGTGCCTACCTCCCACGCCCTCCTGGTTCTCTGCATTTTGCCCCACGGATCGCCAGAGGCCTTATTTCCTTAATATAAGCACCTAGAATTACTCTAGCGGATTCCAGGAAGGTCCGAGGGACCTGGGCCGGGTGTCAAACTTCTTACCACCTTGAGGTGGTTGTGCATACATGGGTGTCTACACGCCACGCAATCCTGGTTCCTTGGATTTTGCCCCACGGACCCCCAGAATCCTTAATTCCTTAATATAAGCACCTAGAATTGCTAGAGCGGATTCCAGGAAGAGCCGAGGGACCTGGGCCGGGTGTCAAACTTCTTACCACCATGGGGTAGTTGTGCGTACATGAGTGCCTTCCCGCCACGCCCTCCTGGTTCCCCGCTTTTTGCCCCACGGACCCTCAGAATCCTTAATTCCTTAATATAAGCACCTAGAATTGCTATAGCGGATTCCAGGAAGGGCCGTGGGACCTGCGCCGGGTGTCAAACTTCTTACAACTTTGAGGTGGTTGTGCGTACATGGGTGCCTACCCGCCACGCCCTCCTGGTTCCCCGCATTTTGCCCCACGGACCGCCAGAGGCCTTAATTCCTTAGTATAAGCACCTAGAATTGGTATAGCGTATTCCAGGAAGAGCCGAGGGACCTGGGCCGTGTGTCAAACTTCTTACCATCATGAGGTGGTTGTGCGTACATGGGTGCCTACCCGCCACGCCTTCCTGGTTCCCCGCATTTTGCCCCACGGACCCCCAGAGGCCTTAATTCCTTATTATAAGCACCTAGAATTGCTATAGCGGATTCCAGGAAGAGCCGAGGGACCTGGGCCGGGTGTCAAACTTCTTACCACCATGAGGTGGTTGTGCGTACATGGGTGCCTACCCGCCACGCCCTCCTGGTTCCCTGCATTTTGCCCCACGGACCCTCAGAATCCTCAATTCCTTAATATAAGCACCTAGAATTGCTATAGCGGATTCCAGGAAGGGCCGAGGGACCTGGGCCGGGTGTCAAACTTCTTACAACCTTGAGGTGGTTGTGCGTACATGGGTGCCTACCGACCACGCCCTCCTGGTTCCCCGCATTTTGCCCCACGGTTCCCCAGAGGCTTTAATTCCTTAAAATTAGCACTTAGAATTGCTATAGCGGATTCCAGGAAGAGCCGAGGGACCTGGGCCGGGTGTCAAACTTCTTACCACCATGAGGTGGTTGTGCGTACATGGGTGCCTACCGACCACGCCCTCCTGGTTCCCCGCATTTTGCCCCACGGTTCCCCAGAGGCTTTAATTCCTTAATAGAAGAACTTAGAATTGCTATAGCGGATTCCAGGAAGGTCCGAGGGACCTGGGCCGGGTGTCAAACTTCTTACCACCTTGAGGTGGTTGTGCGTACATGGGTGCCTACCCGCCACGCCCTTCTGGTTCCCCGCATTTTGCCCCACGGACCCCCAGAGGCCTTAATTCCTTATTATAAGCACCTAGAATTGCTATAGCTGATTCCAGGAAGAGCCGAGGGACCTGGGTCGGGTGTCAAACTTCTTACCACCATGGGGTGGTTGTGCGTACATGAGTGCCTTCCCGCCACGCCCTCCTGGTCACCGCATTTTGCCCCACGGACCCCCAGAGTCCTTAATTCCTTATTATGAGCACCTAGAATAGCTATAGCGGATTCCAGGAAGGGCCGTGGGACCTGGGCCGGGTGTCAAACTTCTTACAACTTTGAGGTGGTTGTGCGTACATGGGTGCCTACCCGCCACGCCCTCCTGGTTCCCCGCATTTTGCACCACGGATCCCCAGAAGCTTTATTTCATTAATATTAGCACTTTGAATTGCTCTAGCGGATTCCAGGAAAAGCCGAGGGACCTGGGCCGTGTGTCAAACTTCTTACCACCATGAGGTGGTTGTGCATACATGGGTGCTTACCCGCCACGCCCTCCTGGTTCCTCGCATTTTGCCCCACGGACCCTCAGAATCCTTAATTCCTTAATATAAGCACCTAGAATTGCTATAGCGGATTCCAGGAAGAGCCGAGGGACCTGGGCCGGGTGTCAAAGTTCTTACCACCATGAGGTGGTTGCGCGTACATGGGTGCCTACCCGCCACGCCCTCCTGTTTCCCCGCATTTTGCCCCACGGATCCCCAGAGGCCTTAATTCCTTAATATAAGCACCTAGAATTGCTATAGCGGATTCCAGGAAGAGCCGAGGGACCTGGGCCGTGTGTCAAACTTCTTACCACCATGAGGAGGTTGTGCGTACATGGGTGCCTACCCGCCACGCCCTCCTGGTTCCTCGCATTTTGCCCCACGGACCCCCAGAATCCTTAATTCCTTAATATTAGCACCTAGAATTGCTATAGCGGATTCCAGGAAGAGCCGAGGGGCCTGGGCCGGGTTTTAAACTTCTTACCACCATTAGGTGGTTGTGCGTACGTGAGTGCCTACCTCCCACGCCCTTCTCGTTCCCCGCATTTTGCCCCACGGATCCCCAGAGACCTTAATTCCTTAATATAAGCACCTAGAATTGCTATAGCGGATTCCAGGAAGGGCCGAGGGACCTGGGCTGGGTGTCAAACTTCTTACAACTTTGAGGTGGTTGTGCGTACATGGGTGCCTACCCGCCACGCCCTCCTGGTTCCCCGCATTTTGCCCCACGGATCCCCAGAGGCTTTATTTCATTAATATTAGCACTTAGAATTGCTCTAGCGGATTCCAGGAAAAGCCGAGGGGCCTGGGCCGTGTGTCAAACTTCTTACCACCATGAGGTGGTTGTGCGTACATTGGTGCCTACCCGCCACGCCCTCCTGGTTCCTCGCATTTTGCCCCACGGATCCCCAGAGGCTTTAATTCCTTAATATAAGCACCAAGAATTGCTATAGCGGATTCCAGGAAGAGCCGAGGGACCTGGGCCGGGTGTCAAACTTCTTACCACCATGAGGTGGTTGTGCGTACATGGGTGCCTACCGACCACGCCCTCCTGGTTCCCCGCATTTTGCCCCACGGTTCCCCAGAGGCTTTAATTCCTTAATAGAAGAACTTAGAATTGCTATAGCGGATTCCAGGAAGGGCCGAGGGACCTGGGCCGGGTGTCAAACTTCTTACCACCTTGAGGTGGTTGTGCGTACACGGGTGCCTACACGCCACGCAATCCTGGTTCCTTGCATTTTGGCCCACGGACCCCCAGAATCATTAATTCCTTAATATAAGCACCTAGAATTGCTATAGCGGATTCCAGGAAGAGCCGAGGGACCTGGGCCGGGTGTCAAACTTCTTACCACCATGAGGTGGTTGTGCGTACATGGGTGCCTACCCGCCACGCCCACCTGGTTCCCCGCATTTTGCCCCACGGACCGCCAGAGGCCTTAATTCCTTAGTATAAGCACCTAGAATTGCTATAGCGGATTCCAGGAAGAGCCGAGGGACCTGGGCCGTGTGTCAAACTTCTTACCACCATGAGGTGGTTGTGCGTACATGGGTGCCTACCCGCCACGCCCTCCTGGTTCCTCGCATTTTGTCCCACGGACCCCCAGAATCCTTAATTCCTTAATATAAGCACCTAGAATTGCTTTAGCGGATTCCAGGAAGGGCCGAGGGACCTGGGCCGGGTGTCAAACTTCTTACAACCTTGAGGTGGTTTTGCGTACATGGGTGCCTACCGACCACGCCCTCCTGGTTCCCCGCATTTTGCCCCACGGTTCCCCAGAGGCTTTAATTCCTTAATAGAAGCACTTAGAATTGCTATAGCGGATTCCAGGAAGGGCCGAGGGACCTGGGCCGGGTGTCAAACTTCTTACCACCTTGAGGTGGTTGTGCATACATGGGTGTCTACACGCCACGCAATCCTGGTTCCTTGCATTTTGCCCCACGGACCCCCAGAATCCTTAATTCCTTAATATAAGCACCTAGAATTGCTATAGCGGATTCCAGGAAGAGCCGAGGGACCTGGGCCGGATGTCAAACTTCTTACCACCATGGGGTGGTTGTGCGTACATGAGTGCCTTCCCGCCACGCCCTCCTGGTTCCCCGCTTTTTGCCCCACGGACCCTCAGAATCCTTAATTCCTTAATATAAGCACCTAGAATTGCTATAGCGGATTACAGGAAGGGCCGTGGGACCTGCGCCGGGTGTCAAACTTCTTACAACTTTGAGGTGGTTGTGCGTACATGGGTGCCTACCCGCCACGCCCTCCTGGTTCCCCGCATTTTGCCCCATGGACCGCCAGAGGCCTTAATTCCTTAGTATAAGCACCTAGAATTGCTATAGCGTATTCCAGGAAGAGCCGAGGGACCTGGGCCGTGTGTCAAACTTCTTACCATCATGAGGTGGTTGTGCGTACATGGGTGCCTACCCGTCACGCCCTCCTGGTTCCTCGCATTTTGCCCCACGGACCCCCAGAATCCTTAATTCCTTAATATAAGCACCTAGAATTGCTATAGCGGATTCCAGGAAGGGCCGAGGGACCTGGGCCGGGTGTCAAACTTCTTACAACCTTGAGGTGGTTTTGCGTACATGGGTGCCTACCGACCACGCCCTCCTGGTTCCCCGCATTTTGCCCCACGGTTCCCCAGAGGCTTTAATTCCTTAATAGAAGCACTTAGAATTGCTATAGCGGATTCCAGGAAGGGCCGAGGGACCTGGGCCGGGTGTCAAACTTCTTACCACCTTGAGGTGGTTGTGCATACATGGGTGTCTACACGCCACGCAATCCTGGTTCCTTGCATTTTGCCCCACGGACCCCCAGAATCCTTAATTCCTTAATATAAGCACCTAGAATTGCTATAGCGGATTCCAGGAAGAGCCGAGGGACCTGGGCCGGATGTCAAACTTCTTACCACCATGGGGTGGTTGTGCGTACATGAGTGCCTTCCCGCCACGCCCTCCTGGTTCCCCGCTTTTTGCCCCACGGACCCTCAGAATCCTTAATTCCTTAATATAAGCACCTAGAATTGCTATAGCGGATTACAGGAAGGGCCGTGGGACCTGCGCCGGGTGTCAAACTTCTTACAACTTTGAGGTGGTTGTGCGTACATGGGTGCCTACCCGCCACGCCCTCCTGGTTCCCCGCATTTTGCCCCACGGACCGCCAGAGGCCTTAATTCCTTAGTATAAGCACCTAGAATTGCTATAGCGTATTCCAGGAAGAGCCGAGGGACCTGGGCCGTGTGTCAAACTTCTTACCATCATGAGGTGGTTGTGCGTACATGGGTGCCTACCCGCCACGCCCTCCTGGTTCCTCGCATTTTGCCCCACGGACCCCCAGAATCCTTAATTCCTTAATATAAGCACCTAGAATTGCTATAGCGGATTCCAGGAAGGGCCGAGGGACCTGGGCCGGGTGTCAAACTTCTTACAACCTTGAGGTGGTTGTGCGTACATGGGTGCCTACCGACCACGCCCTCCTGGTTCCCCGCATTTTGCCCCACGGTTCCCCAGAGGCTTTAATTCCTTAATAGAAGCACTTAGAATTGCTATAGCGGATTCCAGGAAGGGCCGAGGGACCTGGGCCGGTTGTCAAACTTCTTACCACCTTGAGGTGGTTGTGCGTACATGGGTGCCTACCCGCCACGCAATCCTGGTTCCTTGCATTTTGCCCCACGGACCCCCAGAATCCTTAATTCCTTAATATAAGCACCTAGAATTGCTATAGCGGATTCCAGGAAGAGCCGAGGGACCTGGGCCGGGTGTCAAACTTCTTACCACCATGAGGTGGTTGTGCGTACGTGAGTGCCTACCTCCCACGCCCTCCTGGTTCTCTGCATTTTGCCCCACGGATCGCCAGAGGCCTTATTTCCTTAATATAAGCACCTAGAATTACTCTAGCGGATTCCAGGAAAGTCCGAGGGACCTGGGCCGGGTGTCAAACTTCTTACCACCTTGAGGTGGTTGTGCATACATGGGTGTCTACACGCCACGCAATCCTGGTTCCTTGCATTTTGCCCCACGGACCCCCAGAATCCTTAATTCCTTAATATAAGCACCTAGAATTGCTATAGCGGATTCCAGGAAGAGCCGAGGGACCTGGACCGGGTGTCAAACTTCTTACCACCATGGGGTGGTTGTGCGTACATGAGTGCCTTCCCGCCACGCCCTCCTGGTTCCCCGCTTTTTGCCCCACGGACCCTCAGAATCCTTAATTCCTTAATATAAGCACCTAGAATTGCTATAGCGGATTCCAGGAAGGGCCGTGGGACCTGCGCCGGGTGTCAAACTTCTTACAACTTTGAGGTGGTTGTGCGTACATGGGTGCCTACCCGCCACGCCCTCCTGGTTCCCCGCATTTTGCCCCACGGACCGCCAGAGGCCTTAATTCCTTAGTATAAGCACCTAGAATTGCTATAGCGTATTCCAGGAAGAGCCGATGGACCTGGGCCGTGTGTCAAACTTCTTACCATCATGAGGTGGTTGTGCGTACATGGGTGCCTACCCGCCACGCCCTCCTGGTTCCTCGCATTTTGCCCCACGGACCCCCAGAATCCTTAATTCCTTAATATAAGCACCTAGAATTGCTATAGCGGATTCCAGGAAGGGCCGAGGGACCTGGGCCGGGTGTCAAACTTCTTACAACTTTGAGGTGGTTGTGCGTACATGGGTGCCTACCCGCCACGCCCTCCTGGTTCCCCGCATTTTGCACCACGGATCCCCAGAAGCTTTATTTCATTAATATTAGCACTTTGAATTGCTCTAGCGGAATCCAGGAAAAGCCGAGGGACCTGGGCCGTGTGTCAAACTTCTTACCACCATGAGGTGGTTGTGCATACATGGGTGCCTACCCGCCACGCCCTCCTGGTTCCTTGCATTTTGCCCCACGGACCCTCAGAATCCTTAATTCCTTAATATAAGCACCTAGAATTGCTATAGCGGATTCCAGGAAGAGCCGAGGGACCTGGGCCGGGTGTCAAAGTTCTTACCACCATGAGGTGGTTGCGCGTACATGGGTGCCTACCCGCCACGCCCTCCTGTTTCCCCGCATTTTGCCCCACGGATCCCCAGAGGCCTTAATTCCTTAATATAAGCACCTAGAATTGCTATAGCGGATTCCAGGAAGAGCCGAGGGACCTGGGCCGTGTGTCAAACTTCTTACCACCATGAGGAGGTTGTGCGTACATGGGTGCCTACCCGCCACGCCCTCCTGGTTCCTCGCATTTTGCCCCACGGACCCCCAGAATCCTTAATTCCTTAATATAAGCACCTAGAATTGCTATAGCGGATTCCAGGAAGAGCCGAGGGGCCTGGGCCGGGTTTTAAACTTCTTACCACCATGAGGTGGTTGTGCGTACGTGAGTGCCTACCTCCCACGCCCTTCTCGTTCCCCGCATTTTGCCCCACGGATCCCCAGAGACCTTAATTCCTTAATATAAGCACCTAGAATTGCTATAGCGGATTCCAGGAAGGGCCGAGGGACCTGGGCTGGGTGTCAAACTTCTTACAACTTTGAGGTGGTTGTGCGTACATGGGTGCCTACCCGCCACGCCCTCCTGGTTCCCCGCATTTTGCCCCACGGATCCCCAGAGGCTTTATTTCATTAATATTAGCACTTAGAATTGCTCTAGCGGATTCCAGGAAAAGCCGAGGGGCCTGGGCCGTGTGTCAAACTTCTTACCACCATGAGGTGGTTGTGCGTACATTGGTGCCTACCCGCCACGCCCTCCTGGTTCCTCGCATTTTGCCCCACGGATCCCCAGAGGCTTTAATTCCTTAATATAAGCACCAAGAATTGCTATAGCGGATTCCAGGAAGAGCCGAGGGACCTGGGCCGGGTGTCAAACTTCTTACCACCATGAGGTGGTTGTGCGTACATGGGTGCCTACCGACCACGCCCTCCTGGTTCCCCGCATTTTGCCCCACGGTTCCCCAGAGGCTTTAATTCCTTAATAGAAGAACTTAGAATTGCTATAGCGGATTCCAGGAAGGGCCGAGGGACCTGGGCCGGGTGTCAAACTTCTTACCACCTTGAGGTGGTTGTGCGTACACGGGTGCCTACACGCCACGCAATCCTGGTTCCTTGCATTTTGGCCCACGGACCCCCAGAATCATTAATTCCTTAATATAAGCACCTAGAATTGCTATAGCGGATTCCAGGAAGAGCCGAGGGACCTGGGCCGGGTGTCAAACTTCTTACCACCATGAGGTGGTTGTGCGTACATGGGTGCCTACCCGCCACGCCCTTCTCGTTCTCCGCATTTTGCTCCACGGATCCCCAGAGACCTTAATTCCTTAATATAAGCACCTAGAATTGCTATTGCGGATTCCAGGAAGGGCCGAGGGACCTGGGCCGGGTGTCAAACTTCTTACAACCTTGAGGTGGTTGTGCGTACATGGGTGCCTACCGACCACGCCCTCCTGGTTCCCCGCATTTTGCCCCACGGATCCCCAGAGGCTTTATTTCATTAATATTAGCACTTAGAATTGCTCTAGCGGATTCCAGGAAAAGCCGAGGGGCCTGGGCCGTGTGTCAAACTTCTTACCACGATGAGGTGGTTGTGCGTACATGGGTGCCTACCCGCCACGCCCTCCTGGTTCCTCGCATTTTGCCCCACGGATCCCCAGAGGCTTTAATTCCTTAATATAAGCACCTAGAATTGCTATAGCGGATTCCAGGAAGAGCCGAGGGACCTGGGCCGGGTGTCAAACTTCTTACCACCATGAGGTGGTTGTGCGTACGTGAGTGCCTACCTCCCACGCCCTCCTGGTTCTCTGCATTTTGCCCCACGGATCGCCAGAGGCCTTATTTCCTTAATATAAGCACCTAGAATTACTCTAGCGGATTCCAGGAAGGTCCGAGGGACCTGGGCCGGGTGTCAAACTTCTTACCACCTTGAGGTGGTTGTGCATACATGGGTGTCTACACGCCACGCAATCCTGGTTCCTTGCATTTTGCCCCACGGACCCCCAGAATCCTTAATTCCTTAATATAAGCACCTAGAATTGCTATAGCGGATTCCAGGAAGAGCCGAGGGACCTGGGCCGGGTGTCAAACTTCTTACCACCATGGGGTGGTTGTGCGTACATGAGTGCCTTCCCGCCACGCCCTCCTGGTCACCGCATTTTGCCCCACGGACCCCCAGAGTCCTTAATTCCTTATTATGAGCACCTAGAATAGCTATAGCGGATTCCAGGAAGGGCCGTGGGACCTGGGCCGGGTGTCAAACTTCTTACAACTTTGAGGTGGTTGTGCGTACATGGGTGCCTACCCGCCACGCCCTCCTGGTTCCCCGCATTTTGCACCACGGATCCCCAGAAGCTTTATTTCATTAATATTAGCACTTTGAATTGCTCTAGCGGATTCCAGGAAAAGCCGAGGGACCTGGGCCGTGTGTCAAACTTCTTACCACCATGAGGTGGTTGTGCATACATGGGTGCCTACCCGCCACGCCCTCCTGGTTCCTCGCATTTTGCCCCACGGACCCTCAGAATCCTTAATTCCTTAATATAAGCACCTAGAATTGCTATAGCGGATTCCAGGAAGAGCCGAGGGACCTGGGCCGGGTGTCAAAGTTCTTACCACCATGAGGTGGTTGCGCGTACATGGGTGCCTACCCGCCACGCCCTCCTGTTTCCCCGCATTTTGCCCCACGGATCCCCAGAGGCCTTAATTCCTTAATATAAGCACCTAGAATTGCTATAGCGGATTCCAGGAAGAGCCGAGGGACCTGGGCCGTGTGTCAAACTTCTTACCACCATGAGGAGGTTGTGCGTACATGGGTGCCTACCCGCCACGCCCTCCTGGTTCCTCGCATTTTGCCCCACGGACCCCCAGAATCCTTAATTCCTTAATATAAGCACCTAGAATTGCTATAGCGGATTCCAGGAAGAGCCGAGGGGCCTGGGCCGGGTTTTAAACTTCTTACCACCATGAGGTGGTTGTGCGTACGTGAGTGCCTACCTCCCACGCCCTTCTCGTTCCCCGAATTTTGCCCCACGGATCCCCAGAGACCTTAATTCCTTAATATAAGCACCTAGAATTGCTATAGCGGATTCCAGGAAGGGCCGAGGGACCTGGGCTGGGTGTCAAACTTCTTACAACTTTGAGGTGGTTGTGCGTACATGGGTGCCTACCCGCCACGCCCTCCTGGTTCCTCGCATTTTGCCCCACGGACCCTCAGAATCCTTAATTCCTTAATATAAGCACCTAGAATTGCTATAGCGGATTCCAGGAAGAGCCGAGGGACCTGGGCCGGGTGTCAAAGTTCTTACCACCATGAGGTGGTTGCGCGTACATGGGTGCCTACCCGCCACGCCCTCCTGTTTCCCCGCATTTTGCCCCACGGATCCCCAGAGGCCTTAATTCCTTAATATAAGCACCTAGAATTGCTATAGCGGATTCCAGGAAGAGCCGAGGGACCTGGGCCGTGTGTCAAACTTCTTACCACCATGAGGAGGTTGTGCGTACATGGGTGCCTACCCGCCACGCCCTCCTGGTTCCTCGCATTTTGCCCCACGGACCCCCAGAATCCTTAATTCCTTAATATAAGCACCTAGAATTGCTATAGCGGATTCCAGGAAGAGCCGAGGGGCCTGGGCCGGGTTTTAAACTTCTTACCACCATGAGGTGGTTGTGCGTACGTGAGTGCCTACCTCCCACGCCCTTCTCGTTCCCCGCATTTTGCCCCACGGATCCCCAGAGACCTTAATTCCTTAATATAAGCACCTAGAATTGCTATAGCGGATTCCAGGAAGGGCCGAGGGACCTGGGCTGGGTGTCAAACTTCTTACAACTTTGAGGTGGTTGTGCGTACATGGGTGCCTACCCGCCACGCCCTCCTGGTTCCCCGCATTTTGCCCCACGGATCCCCAGAGGCTTTATTTCATTAATATTAGCACTTAGAATTGCTCTAGCGGATTCCAGGAAAAGCCGAGGGGCTTGGGCCGTGTGTCAAACTTCTTACCACCATGAGGTGGTTGTGCGTACATTGGTGCCTACCCGCCACGCCCTCCTGGTTCCTCGCATTTTGCCCCACGGACCGCCAGAGGCCTTAATTCCTTAGTATAAGCACCTAGAATTGCTATAGCGGATTCCAGGAAGAGCCGAGGGACCTGGGCCGTGTGTCAAACTTCTTACCACCATGAGGTGGTTGTGCGTACATGGGTGCCTACCCGCCACGCCCTCCTGGTTCCTCGCATTTTGCCCCACGGACCCCCAGAATCCTTAATTCATTAATATAAGCACCTAGAATTGCTATAGCGGATTCCAGGAAGAGCCGAGGGACCTGGGCCGGGTGTCAAACTTCTTACAACCTTGAGGTGGTTGTGCGTACATGGGTGCCTACCGACCACGCCCTCCTGGTTCCCCGCATTTTGCCCCACGGTTCCCCAGAGGCTTTAATTCCTTAATAGAAGAACTTAGAATTGCTATAGCGGATTCCAGGAAGGGCCGAGGGACCTGGGCCGGGTGTCAAACTTCTTACCACCTTGAGGTGGTTGTGCGTACACGGGTGCCTACACGCCACGCAATCCTGGTTCCTTGCATTTTGGCCCACGGACCCCCAGAATCATTAATTCCTTAATATAAGCACCTAGAATTGCTATAGCGGATTCCAGGAAGAGCCGAGGGACCTGGGCCGGGTGTCAAACTTCTTACCACCTTGAGGTGGTTGTGCGTACACGGGTGCCTACACGCCACGCAATCCTGGTTCCTTGCATTTTGGCCCACGGACCCCCAGAATCATTAATTCCTTAATATAAGCACCTAGAATTGCTATAGCGGATTCCAGGAAGAGCCGAGGGACCTGGGCCGGGTGTCAAACTTCTTACCACCATGAGGTGGTTGTGCGTACATGGGTGCCTACCCGCCACGCCCTTCTCGTTCCCCGCATTTTGCTCCACGGATCCCCAGAGACCTTAATTCCTTAATATAAGCACCTAGAATTGCAATAGCGGATTCCAGGAAGGGCCGAGGGACCTGGGCCGGGTGTCAAACTTCTTACAACCTTGAGGTGGTTGTGCGTACATGGGTGCCTACCGACCACGCCCTCCTGGTTCCCCGCATTTTGCCCCACCGATCCCCAGAGGCTTTATTTCATTAATATTAGCACTTAGAATTGCTCTAGCGGATTCCAGGAAAAGCCGAGGGGCCTGGGCCGTGTGTCAAACTTCTTACCACCATGAGGTGGTTGTGCGTACATGGGTGCCTACCCGCCACGCCCTCCTGGTTCCTCGCATTTTGCCCCACGGATCCCCAGAGGCTTTAATTCCTTAATATAAGCACCTAGAATTGCTATAGCGGATTCCAGGAAGAGCCGAGGGACCTGGGCCGGGTGTCAAACTTCTTACCACCATGAGGTGGTTGCGCGTACATGGGTGCCTACCCGCCACGCCCTCCTGGTTGCCCGCATTTTGCCCCACGGATCCCCAGAGGCTTTATTTCATTAATATTAGCACTTAGAATTGCTCTAGCGGATTCCAGGAAAAGCCGAGGGGCCTGGGCCGTGTGTCAAACTTCTTACCACCATGAGGTGGTTGTGCGTACATGGGTGCCTACCCGCCACGCCCTCCTGGTTCCTCGCATTTTGCCCCACGGATCCCCAGAGGCTTTAATTCCTTAATATAAGCACCTAGAATTGCTATAGCGGATTCCAGGAAGAGCCGAGGGACCTGGGCCGGGTGTCAAACTTCTTACCACCATGAGGTGGTTGCGCGTACATGGGTGTCTACCCGCCACGCCCTCCTGGTTCCCCGCATTTTGCCCCACGGACCGCCAGAGGCCTTAATTCCTTAGTATAAGCACCTAGAATTGCTATAGCGGATTCCAGGAAGAGCCGAGGGACCTGGGCCGTGTGTCAAACTTCTTACCACCATGAGGTGGTTGTGCGTACATGGGTGCCTACCCGTCACGCCCTCCTGGTTCCTCGCATTTTGTCCCACGGACCCCCAGAATCCTTAATTCCTTAATATAAGCACCTAGAATTGCTTTAGCGGATTCCAGGAAGGGCCGAGGGACCTGGGCCGGGTGTCAAACTTCTTACAACCTTGAGGTGGTTGTGCGTATATGGGTGCCTACCGACCACGCCCTCCTGGTTCCCCGCATTTTGCCCCACGGTTCCCCAGAGGCTTTAATTCCTTAATAGAAGCACTTAGAATTGCTATAGCGGATTCCAGGAAGGGCCGAGGGACCTGGGCCGGGTGTCAAACTTCTTACCACCTTGAGGTGGTTGTGCATACATGGGTGTCTACACGCCACGCAATCCTGGTTCCTTGCATTTTGCCCCACGGACCCCCAGAATCCTTAATTCCTTAATATAAGCACCTAGAATTGCTATAGCGGATTCCAGGAAGAGCCGAGGGACCTGGGCCGGGTGTCAAACTTCTTACCACCATGGGGTGGTTGTGCGTACATGAGTGCCTTCCCGCCACGCCCTCCTGGTTCCCCGCTTTTTGCCCCACGGACCCTCAGAATCCTTAATTCCTTAATATAAGCACCTAGAATTGCTATAGCGGATTACAGGAAGGGCCGAGGGACCTGGGCCGTGTGTCAAACTTCTTACCATCATGAGGTGGTTGTGCGTACATGGGTGCCTACCCGCCACGCCCTCCTGGTTCCTCGCATTTTGCCCCACGGACCCCCAGAATCCTTAATTCCTTAATATAAGCACCTAGAATTGCTATAGCGGATTCCAGGAAGGGCCGAGGGACCTGGGCCGGGTGTCAAACTTCTTACAACCTTGAGGTGGTTGTGCGTACATGGGTGCCTACCGACCACGCCCTCCTGGTTCCCCGCATTTTGCCCCACGGTTCCCCAGAGGCTTTAATTCCTTAATAGAAGCACTTAGAATTGCTATAGCGGATTCCAGGAAGGGCCGAGGGACCTGGGCCGGGTGTCAAACTTCTTACCACCTTGAGGTGGTTGTGCGTACATGGGTGCCTACCCGCCACGCAATCCTGGTTCCTTGCATTTTGCCCCACGGACCCCCAGAATCCTTAATTCCTTAATATAAGCACCTAGAATTGCTATAGCGGATTCCAGGAAGAGCCGAGGGACCTGGGCCGGGTGTCAAACTTCTTACCACCATGAGGTGGTTGTGCGTACGTGAGTGCCTACCTCCCACGCCCTCCTGGTTCTCTGCATTTTGCCCCACGGATCGCCAGAGGCCTTATTTCCTTAATATAAGCACCTAGAATTACTCTAGCGGATTCCAGGAAGGTCCGAGGGACCTGGGCCGGGTGTCAAACTTCTTACCACCTTGAGGTGGTTGTGCATACATGGGTGTCTACACGCCACGCAATCCTGGTTCCTTGGATTTTGCCCCACGGACCCCCAGAATCCTTAATTCCTTAATATAAGCACCTAGAATTGCTAGAGCGGATTCCAGGAAGAGCCGAGGGACCTGGGCCGGGTGTCAAACTTCTTACCACCATGGGGTAGTTGTGCGTACATGAGTGCCTTCCCGCCACGCCCTCCTGGTTCCCCGCTTTTTGCCCCACGGACCCTCAGAATCCTTAATTCCTTAATATAAGCACCTAGAATTGCTATAGCGGATTCCAGGAAGGGCCGTGGGACCTGCGCCGGGTGTCAAACTTCTTACAACTTTGAGGTGGTTGTGCGTACATAGGTGCCTACCCGCCACGCCCTCCTGGTTCCCCGCATTTTGCCCCACGGACCGCCAGAGGCCTTAATTCCTTAGTATAAGCACCTAGAATTGGTATAGCGTATTCCAGGAAGAGCCGAGGGACCTGGGCCGGGTGTCAAACTTCTTACAACCTTGAGGTGGTTGTGCGTACATGGGTGCCTACCGACCACGCCCTCCTGGTTCCCCGCATTTTGCCCCACGGTTCCCCAGAGGCTTTAATTCCTTAATAGAAGAACTTAGAATTGCTATAGCGGATTCCAGGAAGGGCCGAGGGACCTGGGCCGGGTGTCAAACTTCTTACCACCTTGAGGTGGTTGTGCGTACACGGGTGCCTACACGCCACGCAATCCTGGTTCCTTGCATTTTGGCCCACGGACCCCCAGAATCATTAATTCCTTAATATAAGCACCTAGAATTGCTATAGCGGATTCCAGTAAGAGCCGAGGGACCTGGGCCGGGTGTCAAACTTCTTACCACCTTGAGGTGGTTGTGCGTACACGGGTGCCTACACGCCACGCAATCCTGGTTCCTTGCATTTTGGCCCACGGACCCCCAGAATCATTAATTCCTTAATATAAGCACCTAGAATTGCTATAGCGGATTCCAGGAAGAGCCGAGGGACCTGGGCCGGGTGTCAAACTTCTTACCACCATGAGGTGGTTGTGCGTACATGGGTGCCTACCCGCCACGCCCTTCTCGTTCCCCGCATTTTGCTCCACGGATCCCCAGAGACCTTAATTCCTTAATATAAGCACCTAGAATTGCAATAGCGGATTCCAGGAAGGGCCGAGGGACCTGGGCCGGGTGTCAAACTTCTTACAACCTTGAGGTGGTTGTGCGTACATGGGTGCCTACCGACCACGCCCTCCTGGTTCCCCGCATTTTGCCCCACCGATCCCCAGAGGCTTTATTTCATTAATATTAGCACTTAGAATTGCTCTAGCGGATTCCAGGAAAAGCCGAGGGGCCTGGGCCGTGTGTCAAACTTCTTACCACCATGAGGTGGTTGTGCGTACATGGGTGCCTACCCGCCACGCCCTCCTGGTTCCTCGCATTTTGCCCCACGGATCCCCAGAGGCTTTAATTCCTTAATATAAGCACCTAGAATTGCTATAGCGGATTCCAGGAAGAGCCGAGGGACCTGGGCCGGGTGTCAAACTTCTTACCACCATGAGGTGGTTGCGCGTACATGGGTGCCTACCCGCCACGCCCTCCTGGTTGCCCGCATTTTGCCCCACGGATCCCCAGAGGCTTTATTTCATTAATATTAGCACTTAGAATTGCTCTAGCGGATTCCAGGAAAAGCCGAGGGGCCTGGGCCGTGTGTCAAACTTCTTACCACCATGAGGTGGTTGTGCGTACATGGGTGCCTACCCGCCACGCCCTCCTGGTTCCTCGCATTTTGCCCCACGGATCCCCAGAGGCTTTAATTCCTTAATATAAGCACCTAGAATTGCTATAGCGGATTCCAGGAAGAGCCGAGGGACCTGGGCCGGGTGTCAAACTTCTTACCACCATGAGGTGGTTGCGCGTACATGGGTGTCTACCCGCCACGCCCTCCTGGTTCCCCGCATTTTGCCCCACGGACCGCCAGAGGCCTTAATTCCTTAGTATAAGCACCTAGAATTGCTATAGCGGATTCCAGGAAGAGCCGAGGGACCTGGGCCGTGTGTCAAACTTCTTACCACCATGAGGTGGTTGTGCGTACATGGGTGCCTACCCGTCACGCCCTCCTGGTTCCTCGCATTTTGTCCCACGGACCCCCAGAATCCTTAATTCCTTAATATAAGCACCTAGAATTGCTTTAGCGGATTCCAGGAAGGGCCGAGGGACCTGGGCCGGGTGTCAAACTTCTTACAACCTTGAGGTGGTTGTGCGTATATGGGTGCCTACCGACCACGCCCTCCTGGTTCCCCGCATTTTGCCCCACGGTTCCCCAGAGGCTTTAATTCCTTAATAGAAGCACTTAGAATTGCTATAGCGGATTCCAGGAAGGGCCGAGGGACCTGGGCCGGGTGTCAAACTTCTTACCACCTTGAGGTGGTTGTGCATACATGGGTGTCTACACGCCACGCAATCCTGGTTCCTTGCATTTTGCCCCACGGACCCCCAGAATCCTTAATTCCTTAATATAAGCACCTAGAATTGCTATAGCGGATTCCAGGAAGAGCCGAGGGACCTGGGCCGGGTGTCAAACTTCTTACCACCATGGGGTGGTTGTGCGTACATGAGTGCCTTCCCGCCACGCCCTCCTGGTTCCCCGCTTTTTGCCCCACGGACCCTCAGAATCCTTAATTCCTTAATATAAGCACCTAGAATTGCTATAGCGGATTACAGGAAGGGCCGAGGGACCTGGGCCGTGTGTCAAACTTCTTACCATCATGAGGTGGTTGTGCGTACATGGGTGCCTACCCGCCACGCCCTCCTGGTTCCTCGCATTTTGCCCCACGGACCCCCAGAATCCTTAATTCCTTAATATAAGCACCTAGAATTGCTATAGCGGATTCCAGGAAGGGCCGAGGGACCTGGGCCGGGTGTCAAACTTCTTACAACCTTGAGGTGGTTGTGCGTACATGGGTGCCTACCGACCACGCCCTCCTGGTTCCCCGCATTTTGCCCCACGGTTCCCCAGAGGCTTTAATTCCTTAATAGAAGCACTTAGAATTGCTATAGCGGATTCCAGGAAGGGCCGAGGGACCTGGGCCGGGTGTCAAACTTCTTACCACCTTGAGGTGGTTGTGCGTACATGGGTGCCTACCCGCCACGCAATCCTGGTTCCTTGCATTTTGCCCCACGGACCCCCAGAATCCTTAATTCCTTAATATAAGCACCTAGAATTGCTATAGCGGATTCCAGGAAGAGCCGAGGGACCTGGGCCGGGTGTCAAACTTCTTACCACCATGAGGTGGTTGTGCGTACGTGAGTGCCTACCTCCCACGCCCTCCTGGTTCTCTGCATTTTGCCCCACGGATCGCCAGAGGCCTTATTTCCTTAATATAAGCACCTAGAATTACTCTAGCGGATTCCAGGAAGGTCCGAGGGACCTGGGCCGGGTGTCAAACTTCTTACCACCTTGAGGTGGTTGTGCATACATGGGTGTCTACACGCCACGCAATCCTGGTTCCTTGGATTTTGCCCCACGGACCCCCAGAATCCTTAATTCCTTAATATAAGCACCTAGAATTGCTAGAGCGGATTCCAGGAAGAGCCGAGGGACCTGGGCCGGGTGTCAAACTTCTTACCACCATGGGGTAGTTGTGCGTACATGAGTGCCTTCCCGCCACGCCCTCCTGGTTCCCCGCTTTTTGCCCCACGGACCCTCAGAATCCTTAATTCCTTAATATAAGCACCTAGAATTGCTATAGCGGATTCCAGGAAGGGCCGTGGGACCTGCGCCGGGTGTCAAACTTCTTACAACTTTGAGGTGGTTGTGCGTACATAGGTGCCTACCCGCCACGCCCTCCTGGTTCCCCGCATTTTGCCCCACGGACCGCCAGAGGCCTTAATTCCTTAGTATAAGCACCTAGAATTGGTATAGCGTATTCCAGGAAGAGCCGAGGGACCTGGGCCGTGTGTCAAACTTCTTACCATCATGAGGTGGTTGTGCGTACATGGGTGCCTACCCGCCACGCCCTCCTGGTTCCTCGCATTTTGCCCCACGGACCCCCAGAATCCTTAATTCCTTAATATAAGCACCTAGAATTGCTATAGCGGATTCCAGGAAGGGCCGAGGGACCTGGGCCGGGTGTCAAACTTCTTACAACCTTGAGGTGGTTGTGCGTACATGGGTGCCTACCGACCACGCCCTCCTGGTTCCCCGCATTTTGCCCCACGGTTCCCCAGAGGCTTTAATTCCTTAATAGAAGCACTTAGAATTGCTATAGCGGATTCCAGGAAGGGCCGAGGGACCTGGGCCGGGTGTCAAACTTCTTACCACCTTGAGGTGGTTGTGCGTACATGGGTGCCTACCCGCCACGCAATCCTGGTTCCTTGCATTTTGCCCCACGGACCCCCAGAATCCTTAATTCCTTAATATAAGCACCTAGAATTGCTATAGCGGATTCCAGGAAGAGCCGAGGGACCTGGGCCGGGTGTCAAACTTCTTACCACCATGAGGTGGTTGTGCGTACGTGAGTGCCTACCTCCCACGCCCTCCTGGTTCTCTGCATTTTGCCCCACGGATCGCCAGAGGCCTTATTTCCTTAATATAAGCAACTAGAATTAGTCTAGCGGATTCCAGGAAGGTCCGAGGGACCTGGGCCGGGTATCAAACTTTATACCACCATGAGGTGGTTGTGCGTACATGGGTGCCTACCCGCCACGCCTTCCTGGTTCCCCGCATTTTGCCCCACGGACCCCCAGAGGCCTTAATTCCTTATTATAAGCACCTAGAATTGCTATAGCGGATTCCAGGAAGAGCCGAGGGACCTGGGCCGGGTGTCAAACTTCTTACCACCATGAGGTGGTTGTGCGTACATGGGTGCCTACCCGCCACGCCCTCCTGGTTCCCTGCATTTTGCCCCACGGACCCTCAGAATCCTCAATTCCTTAATATAAGCACCTAGAATTGCTATAGCGGATTCCAGGAAGGGCCGAGGGACCTGGGCCGGGTGTCAAACTTCTTACAACCTTGAGGTGGTTGTGCGTACATGGGTGCCTACCGACCACGCCCTCCTGGTTCCCCGCATTTTGCCCCACGGTTCCCCAGAGGCTTTAATTCCTTAAAATTAGCACTTAGAATTGCTATAGCGGATTCCAGGAAGAGCCGAGGGACCTGGGCCGGGTGTCAAACTTCTTACCACCATGAGGTGGTTGTGCGTACATGGGTGCCTACCGACCACGCCCTCCTGGTTCCCCGCATTTTGCCCCACGGTTCCCCAGAGGCTTTAATTCCTTAATAGAAGAACTTAGAATTGCTATAGCGGATTCCAGGAAGGTCCGAGGGACCTGGGCCGGGTGTCAAACTTCTTACCACCTTGAGGTGGTTGTGCGTACATGGGTGCCTACCCGCCACGCCCTTCTGGTTCCCCGCATTTTGCCCCACGGACCCCCAGAGGCCTTAATTCCTTATTATAAGCACCTAGAATTGCTATAGCTGATTCCAGGAAGAGCCGAGGGACCTGGGCCGGGTGTCAAACTTCTTACCACCATGGGGTGGTTGTGCGTACATGAGTGCCTTCCCGCCACGCCCTCCTGGTCACCGCATTTTGCCCCACGGACCCCCAGAGTCCTTAATTCCTTATTATGAGCACCTAGAATAGCTATAGCGGATTCCAGGAAGGGCCGTGGGACCTGGGCCGGGTGTCAAACTTCTTACAACTTTGAGGTGGTTGTGCGTACATGGGTGCCTACCCGCCACGCCCTCCTGGTTCCCCGCATTTTGCACCACGGATCCCCAGAAGCTTTATTTCATTAATATTAGCACTTTGAATTGCTCTAGCGGATTCCAGGAAAAGCCGAGGGACCTGGGCCGTGTGTCAAACTTCTTACCACCATGAGGTGGTTGTGCATACATGGGTGCCTACCCGCCACGCCCTCCTGGTTCCTCGCATTTTGCCCCACGGACCCTCAGAATCCTTAATTCCTTAATATAAGCACCTAGAATTGCTATAGCGGATTCCAGGAAGAGCCGAGGGACCTGGGCCGGGTGTCAAAGTTCTTACCACCATGAGGTGGTTGCGCGTACATGGGTGCCTACCCGCCACGCCCTCCTGTTTCCCCGCATTTTGCCCCACGGATCCCCAGAGGCCTTAATTCCTTAATATAAGCACCTAGAATTGCTATAGCGGATTCCAGGAAGAGCCGAGGGACCTGGGCCGTGCGTCAAACTTCTTACCACCATGAGGAGGTTGTGCGTACATGGGTGCCTACCCGCCACGCCCTCCTGGTTCCTCGCATTTTGCCCCACGGACCCCCAGAATCCTTAATTCCTTAATATAAGCACCTAGAATTGCTATAGCGGATTCCAGGAAGAGCCGAGGGGCCTGGGCCGGGTTTTAACCTTCTTACCACCATGAGGTGGTTGTGCGTACGTGAGTGCCTACCTCCCACGCCCTCCTGGTTCCCCGCATTTTGCCCCACGGATCCCCAGAGGCTTTATTTCATTAATATTAGCACTTAGAATTGCTCTAGCGGATTCCAGGAAGAGCCGAGGGAACTGGGCCGGGTGTCAAAGTTCTTACCACCATGAGGTGGTTGCGCGTACATGGGTGCCTACCCGCCACGCCCTCCTGTTTCCCCGCATTTTGCCCCACGGATCCCCAGAGGCCTTAATTCCTTAATATAAGCACCTAGAATTGCTATAGCGGATTCCAGGAAGAGCCGAGGGACCTGGGCCGTGTGTCAAACTTCTTACCACCATGACGAGGTTGTGCGTACATGGGTGCCTACCCGCCACGCCCTTCTCGTTCCCCGCATTTTGCTCCACGGATCCCCAGAGACCTTAATTCCTTAATATAAGCACCTAGAATTGCTATAGCGGATTCCAGGAAGGGCCGAGGGACCTGGGCCGGGTGTCAAACTTCTTACAACCTTGAGGTGGTTGTGCGTACATGGGTGCCTACCGACCACGCCCTCCTGGTTCCCCGCATTTTGCCCCACGGATCCCCAGAGGCTTTATTTCATTAATATTAGCACTTAGAATTGCTCTAGCGGATTCCAGGAAAAGCCGAGGGGCCTGGGCCGTGTGTCAAACTTCTTAACACCATGAGGTGGTTGTGCGTACATGGGTGCCTACCCGCCACGCCCTCCTGGTTCCTTGCATTTTGCCCCACGGATCCCCAGAGGCTTTAATTCCTTAATATAAGCACCTAGAATTGCTATAGCGGATTCCAGGAAGAGCCGAGGGACCTGGGCCGGGTGTCAAACTTCTTACCACCATGAGGTGGTTGCGCGTACATGGGTGCCTACCCGCCACGCCCTCCTGGTTGCCCGCATTTTGCCCCACGGATCCCCAGAGGCTTTATTTCATTAATATTAGCACTTAGAATTGCTCTAGCGGATTCCAGGAAAAGCCGAGGGGCCTGGGCCGTGTGTCAAACTTCTTACCACCATGAGGTGGTTGTGCGTACATGGGTGCCTACCCGCCACGCCCTCCTGGTTCCTCGCATTTTGCCCCACGGATCCCCAGAGGCTTTAATTCCTTAATATAAGCACCTAGAATTGCTATAGCGGATTCCAGGAAGAGCCGAGGGACCTGGGCCGGGTGTCAAACTTCTTACCACCATGAGGTGGTTGCGCGTACATGGGTGTCTACCCGCCACGCCCTCCTGGTTCCCCGCATTTTGCCCCACGGACCGCCAGAGGCCTTAATTCCTTAGTATAAGCACCTAGAATTGCTATAGCGGATTCCAGGAAGAGCCGAGGGACCTGGGCCGTGTGTCAAACTTCTTACCACCATGAGGTGGTTGTGCGTACATGGGTGCCTACCCGTCACGCCCTCCTGGTTCCTCGCATTTTGTCCCACGGACCCCCAGAATCCTTAATTCCTTAATATAAGCACCTAGAATTGCTTTAGCGGATTCCAGGAAGGGCCGAGGGACCTGGGCCGGGTGTCAAACTTCTTACAACCTTGAGGTGGTTGTGCGTACATGGGTGCCTACCGACCACGCCCTCCTGGTTCCCCGCATTTTGCCCCACGGTTCCCCAGAGGCTTTAATTCCTTAATAGAAGCACTTAGAATTGCTATAGCGGATTCCAGGAAGGGCCGAGGGACCTGGGCCGGGTGTCAAACTTCTTACCACCTTGAGGTGGTTGTGCATACATGGGTGTCTACACGCCACGCAATCCTGGTTCCTTGCATTTTGCCCCACGGACCCCCAGAATCCTTAATTCCTTAATATAAGCACCTAGAATTGCTATAGCGGATTCCAGGAAGAGCCGAGGGACCTGGGCCGGGTGTCAAACTTCTTACCACCATGGGGTGGTTGTGCGTACATGAGTGCCTTCCCGCCACGCCCTCCTGGTTCCCCGCTTTTTGCCCCACGGACCCTCAGAATCCTTAATTCCTTAATATAAGCACCTAGAATTGCTATAGCGGATTACAGGAATGGCCGAGGGACCTGGGCCGTGTGTCAAACTTCTTACCATCATGAGGTGGTTGTGCGTACATGGGTGCCTACCCGCCACGCCCTCCTGGTTCCTCGCATTTTGCCCCACGGACCCCCAGAATCCTTAATTCCTTAATATAAGCACCTAGAATTGCTATAGCGGATTCCAGGAAGGGCCGAGGGACCTGGGCCGGGTGTCAAACTTCTTACAACCTTGAGGTGGTTGTGCGTACATGGGTGCCTACCGACCACGCCCTCCTGGTTCCCCGCATTTTGCCCCACGGTTCCCCAGAGGCTTTAATTCCTTAATAGAAGCACTTAGAATTGCTATAGCGGATTCCAGGAAGGGCCGAGGGACCTGGGCCGGGTGTCAAACTTCTTACCACCTTGAGGTGGTTGTGCGTACATGGGTGCCTACCCGCCACGCAATCCTGGTTCCTTGCATTTTGCCCCACGGACCCCCAGAATCCTTAATTCCTTAATATAAGCACCTAGAATTGCTATAGCGGATTCCAGGAAGAGCCGAGGGACCTGGGCCGGGTGTCAAACTTCTTACCACCATGAGGTGGTTGTGCGTACGTGAGTGCCTACCTCCCACGCCCTCCTGGTTCTCTGCATTTTGCCCCACGGATCGCCAGAGGCCTTATTTCCTTAATATAAGCACCTAGAATTACTCTAGCGGATTCCAGGAAGGTCCGAGGGACCTGGGCCGGGTGTCAAACTTCTTACCACCTTGAGGTGGTTGTGCATACATGGGTGTCTACACGCCACGCAATCCTGGTTCCTTGGATTTTGCCCCACGGACCCCCAGAATCCTTAATTCCTTAATATAAGCACCTAGAATTGCTATAGCGGATTCCAGGAAGAGCCGAGGGACCTGGGCCGTGTGTCAAACTTCTTACCACCATGACGAGGTTGTGCGTACATGGGTGCCTACCCGCCACGCCCTTCTCGTTCCCCGCATTTTGCTCCACGGATCCCCAGAGACCTTAATTCCTTAATATAAGCACCTAGAATTGCTATAGCGGATTCCAGGAAGGGCCGAGGGACCTGGGCCGGGTGTCAAACTTCTTACAACCTTGAGGTGGTTGTGCGTACATGGGTGCCTACCGACCACGCCCTCCTGGTTCCCCGCATTTTGCCCCACGGATCCCCAGAGGCTTTATTTCATTAATATTAGCACTTAGAATTGCTCTAGCGGATTCCAGGAAAAGCCGAGGGGCCTGGGCCGTGTGTCAAACTTCTTACCACCATGAGGTGGTTGTGCGTACATGGGTGCCTACCCGCCACGCCCTCCTGGTTCCTTGCATTTTGCCCCACGGATCCCCAGAGGCTTTAATTCCTTAATATAAGCACCTAGAATTGCTATAGCGGATTCCAGGAAGAGCCGAGGGACCTGGGCCGGGTGTCAAACTTCTTACCACCATGAGGTGGTTGCGCGTACATGGGTGCCTACCCGCCACGCCCTCCTGGTTGCCCGCATTTTGCCCCACGGATCCCCAGAGGCTTTATTTCATTAATATTAGCACTTAGAATTGCTCTAGCGGATTCCAGGAAAAGCCGAGGGGCCTGGGCCGTGTGTCAAACTTCTTACCACCATGAGGTGGTTGTGCGTACATGGGTGCCTACCCGCCACGCTCTCCTGGTTCCTCGCATTTTGCCCCACGGATCCCCAGAGGCTTTAATTCCTTAATATAAGCACCTAGAATTGCTATAGCGGATTCCAGGAAGAGCCGAGGGACCTGGGCCGGGTGTCAAACTTCTTACCACCATGAGGTGGTTGCGCGTACATGGGTGTCTACCCGCCACGCCCTCCTGGTTCCCCGCATTTTGCCCCACGGACCGCCAGAGGCCTTAATTCCTTAGTATAAGCACCTAGAATTGCTATAGCGGATTCCAGGAAGAGCCGAGGGACCTGGGCCGTGTGTCAAACTTCTTACCACCATGAGGTGGTTGTGCGTACATGGGTGCCTACCCGTCACGCCCTCCTGGTTCCTCGCATTTTGTCCCACGGACCCCCAGAATCCTTAATTCCTTAATATAAGCACCTAGAATTGCTTTAGCGGATTCCAGGAAGGGCCGAGGGACCTGGGCCGGGTGTCAAACTTCTTACAACCTTGAGGTGGTTGTGCGTACATGGGTGCCTACCGACCACGCCCTCCTGGTTCCCCGCATTTTGCCCCACGGTTCCCCAGAGGCTTTAATTCCTTAATAGAAGCACTTAGAATTGCTATAGCGGATTCCAGGAAGGGCCGAGGGACCTGGGCCGGGTGTCAAACTTCTTACCACCTTGAGGTGGTTGTGCATACATGGGTGTCTACACGCCACGCAATCCTGGTTCCTTGCATTTTGCCCCACGGACCCCCAGAATCCTTAATTCCTTAATATAAGCACCTAGAATTGCTATAGCGGATTCCAGGAAGAGCCGAGGGACCTGGGCCGGGTGTCAAACTTCTTACCACCATGGGGTGGTTGTGCGTACATGAGTGCCTTCCCGCCACGCCCTCCTGGTTCCCCGCTTTTTGCCCCACGGACCCTCAGAATCCTTAATTCCTTAATATAAGCACCTAGAATTGCTATAGCGGATTACAGGAATGGCCGAGGGACCTGGGCCGTGTGTCAAACTTCTTACCATCATGAGGTGGTTGTGCGTACATGGGTGCCTACCCGCCACGCCCTCCTGGTTCCTCGCATTTTGCCCCACGGACCCCCAGAATCCTTAATTCCTTAATATAAGCACCTAGAATTGCTATAGCGGATTCCAGGAAGGGCCGAGGGACCTGGGCCGGGTGTCAAACTTCTTACAACCTTGAGGTGGTTGTGCGTACATGGGTGCCTACCGACCACGCCCTCCTGGTTCCCCGCATTTTGCCCCACGGTTCCCCAGAGGCTTTAATTCCTTAATAGAAGCACTTAGAATTGCTATAGCGGATTCCAGGAAGGGCCGAGGGACCTGGGCCGGGTGTCAAACTTCTTACCACCTTGAGGTGGTTGTGCGTACATGGGTGCCTACCCGCCACGCAATCCTGGTTCCTTGCATTTTGCCCCACGGACCCCCAGAATCCTTAATTCCTTAATATAAGCACCTAGAATTGCTATAGCGGATTCCAGGAAGAGCCGAGGGACCTGGGCCGGGTGTCAAACTTCTTACCACCATGAGGTGGTTGTGCGTACGTGAGTGCCTACCTCCCACGCCCTCCTGGTTCTCTGCATTTTGCCCCACGGATCGTCAGAGGCCTTATTTCCTTAATATAAGCACCTAGAATTACTCTAGCGGATTCCAGGAAGGTCCGAGGGACCTGGGCCGGGTGTCAAACTTCTTACCACCTTGAGGTGGTTGTGCATACATGGGTGTCTACACGCCACGCAATCCTGGTTAATTGGATTTTGCCCCACGGACCCCCAGAATCCTTAATTCCTTAATATAAGCACCTAGAATTGCTAGAGCGGATTCCAGGAAGAGCCGAGGGACCTGGGCCGGGTGTCAAACTTCTTACCACCATGGGGTAGTTGTGCGTACATGAGTGCCTTCCCGCCACGCCCTCCTGGTTCCCCGCTTTTTGCCCCACGGACCCTCAGAATCCTTAATTCCTTAATATAAGCACCTAGAATTGCTATAGCGGATTCCAGGAAGGGCCGTGGGACCTGCGCCGGGTGTCAAACTTCTTACAACTTTGAGGTGGTTGTGCGTACATGGGTGCCTACCCGCCACGCCCTCCTGGTTCCCCGCATTTTGCCCCACGGACCGCCAGAGGCCTTAATTCCTTAGTATAAGCACCTAGAATTGGTATAGCGTATTCCAGGAAGAGCCGAGGGACCTGGGCCGTGTGTCAAACTTCTTACCATCATGAGGTGGTTGTGCGTACATGGGTGCCTACCCGCCACGCCCTCCTGGTTCCTCGCATTTTGCCCCACGGACCCCCAGAATCCTTAATTCCTTAATATAAGCACCTAGAATTGCTATAGCGGATTCCAGGAAGGGCCGAGGGACCTGGGCCGGGTGTCAAACTTCTTACAACCTTGAGGTGGTTGTGCGTACATGGGTGCCTACCGACCACGCCCTCCTGGTTCCCCGCATTTTGCCCCACGGTTCCCCAGAGGCTTTAATTCCTTAATAGAAGCACTTAGAATTGCTATAGCGGATTCCAGGAAGGGCCGAGGGACCTGGGCCGGGTGTCAAACTTCTTACCACCTTGAGGTGGTTGTGCGTACATGGGTGCCTACCCGCCACGCAATCCTGGTTCCTTGCATTTTGCCCCACGGACCCCCAGAATCCTTAATTCCTTAATATAAGCACCTAGAATTGCTATAGCGGATTCCAGGAAGAGCCGAGGGACCTGGGCCGGGTGTCAAACTTCTTACCACCATGAGGTGGTTGTGCGTACGTGAGTGCCTACCTCCCACGCCCTCCTGGTTCTCTGCATTTTGCCCCACGGATCGCCAGAGGCCTTATTTCCTTAATATAAGCAACTAGAATTAGTCTAGCGGATTCCAGGAAGGTCCGAGGGACCTGGGCCGGGTATCAAACTTTATACCACCATGAGGTGGTTGTGCGTACATGGGTGCCTACCCGCCACGCCTTCCTGGTTCCCCGCATTTTGCCCCACGGACCCCCAGAGGCCTTAATTCCTTATTATAAGCACCTAGAATTGCTATAGCGGATTCCAGGAAGAGCCGAGGGACCTGGGCCGGGTGTCAAACTTCTTACCACCATGAGGTGGTTGTGCGTACATGGGTGCCTACCCGCCACGCCCTCCTGGTTCCCTGCATTTTGCCCCACGGACCCTCAGAATCCTCAATTCCTTAATATAAGCACCTAGAATTGCTATAGCGGATTCCAGGAAGGGCCGAGGGACCTGGGCCGGGTGTCAAACTTCTTACAACCTTGAGGTGGTTGTGCGTACATGGGTGCCTACCGACCACGCCCTCCTGGTTCCCCGCATTTTGCCCCACGGTTCCCCAGAGGCTTTAATTCCTTAAAATTAGCACTTAGAATTGCTATAGCGGATTCCAGGAAGAGCCGAGGGACCTGGGCCGGGTGTCAAACTTCTTACCACCATGAGGTGGTTGTGCGTACATGGGTGCCTACCAACCACGCCCTCCTGGTTCCCCGCATTTTGCCCCACGGTTCCCCAGAGGCTTTAATTCCTTAATAGAAGAACTTAGAATTGCTATAGCGGATTCCAGGAAGGTCCGAGGGACCTGGGCCGGGTGTCAAACTTCTTACCACCTTGAGGTGGTTGTGCGTACATGGGTGCCTACCCGCCACGCCCTTCTGGTTCCCCGCATTTTGCCCCACGGACCCCCAGAGGCCTTAATTCCTTATTATAAGCACCTAGAATTGCTATAGCTGATTCCAGGAAGAGCCGAGGGACCTGGGCCGGGTGTCAAACTTCTTACCACCATGGGGTGGTTGTGCGTACATGAGTGCCTTCCCGCCACGCCCTCCTGGTCACCGCATTTTGCCCCACGGACCCCCAGAGTCCTTAATTCCTTATTATGAGCACCTAGAATAGCTATAGCGGATTCCAGGAAGGGCCGTGGGACCTGGGCCGGGTGTCAAACTTCTTACAACTTTGAGGTGGTTGTGCGTACATGGGTGCCTACCCGCCACGCCCTCCTGGTTCCCCGCATTTTGCACCACGGATCCCCAGAAGCTTTATTTCATTAATATTAGCACTTTGAATTGCTCTAGCGGATTCCAGGAAAAGCCGAGGGACCTGGGCCGTGTGTCAAACTTCTTACCACCATGAGGTGGTTGTGCATACATGGGTGCCTACCCGCCACGCCCTCCTGGTTCCTCGCATTTTGCCCCACGGACCCTCAGAATCCTTAATTCCTTAATATAAGCACCTAGAATTGCTATAGCGGATTCCAGGAAGAGCCGAGGGACCTGGGCCGGGTGTCAAAGTTCTTACCACCATGAGGTGGTTGCGCGTACATGGGTGCCTACCCGCCACGCCCTCCTGTTTCCCCGCATTTTGCCCCACGGATCCCCAGAGGCCTTAATTCCTTAATATAAGCACCTAGAATTGCTATAGCGGATTCCAGGAAGAGCCGAGGGACCTGGGCCGTGTGTCAAACTTCTTACCACCATGAGGAGGTTGTGCGTACATGGGTGCCTACCCGCCACGCCCTCCTGGTTCCTCGCATTTTGCCCCACGGACCCCCAGAATCCTTAATTCCTTAATATAAGCACCTAGAATTGCTATAGCGGATTCCAGGAAGAGCCGAGGGGCCTGGGCCGGGTTTTAAACTTCTTACCACCATGAGGTGGTTGTGCGTACGTGAGTGCCTACCTCCCACGCCCTTCCCGTTCCCCGCATTTTGCCCCACGGATCCCCAGAGGCTTTATTTCATTAATATTAGCACTTAGAATTGCTCTAGCGGATTCCAGGAAAAGCCGAGGGGCCTGGGCCGTGTGTCAAACTTCTTACCACCATGAGGTGGTTGTGCGTACATGGGTGCCTACCCGCCACGCCCTCCTGGTTCCTCGCATTTTGCCCCACGGATCCCCAGAGGCTTTAATTCCTTAATATAAGCACCTAGAATTGCTATAGCGGATTCCAGGAAGAGCCGAGGGACCTGGGCCGGGTGTCAAACTTCTTACCACCATGAGGTGGTTGCGCGTACATGGGTGCCTACCCGCCACGCCCTCCTGGTTGCCCGCATTTTGCCCCACGGATCCCCAGAGGCTTTATTTCATTAATATTAGCACTTAGAATTGCTCTAGCGGATTCCAGGAAAAGCCGAGGGGCCTGGGCCGTGTGTCAAACTTCTTACCACCATGAGGTGGTTGTGCGTACATGGGTGCCTACCCGCCACGCCCTCCTGGTTCCTCGCATTTTGCCCCACGGATCCCCAGAGGCTTTAATTCCTTAATATAAGCACCTAGAATTGCTATAGCGGATTCCAGGAAGAGCCGAGGGACCTGGGCCGGGTGTCAAACTTCTTACCACCATGAGGTGGTTGCGCGTACATGGGTGTCTACCCGCCACGCCCACCTGGTTCCCCGCATTTTGCCCCACGGACCGCCAGAGGCCTTAATTCCTTAGTATAAGCACCTAGAATTGCTATAGCGGATTCCAGAAAGAGCCGAGGGACCTGGGCCGTGTGTCAAACTTCTTACCACCATGAGGTGGTTGTGCGTACATGGGTGCCTACCCGCCACGCCCTCCTGGTTCCTCGCATTTTGTCCCACGGACCCCCAGAATCCTTAATTCCTTAATATAAGCACCTAGAATTGCTTTAGCGGATTCCAGGAAGGGCCGAGGGACCTGGGCCGGGTGTCAAACTTCTTACAACCTTGAGGTGGTTTTGCGTACATGGGTGCCTACCGACCACGCCCTCCTGGTTCCCCGCATTTTGCCCCACGGTTCCCCAGAGGCTTTAATTCCTTAATAGAAGCACTTAGAATTGCTATAGCGGATTCCAGGAAGGGCCGAGGGACCTGGGCCGGGTGTCAAACTTCTTACCACCTTGAGGTGGTTGTGCATACATGGGTGTCTACACGCCACGCAATCCTGGTTCCTTGCATTTTGGCCCACGGACCCCCAGAATCCTTAATTCCTTAATATAAGCACCTAGAATTGCTATAGCGGATTCCAGGAAGAGCCGAGGGACCTGGGCCGGATGTCAAACTTCTTACCACCATGGGGTGGTTGTGCGTACATGAGTGCCTTCCCGCCACGCCCTCCTGGTTCCCCGCTTTTTGCCCCACGGACCCTCAGAATCCTTAATTCCTTAATATAAGCACCTAGAATTGCTATAGCGGATTACAGGAAGGGCCGTGGGACCTGCGCCGGGTGTCAAACTTCTTACAACTTTGAGGTGGTTGTGCGTACATGGGTGCCTACCCGCCACGCCCTCCTGGTTCCCCGCATTTTGCCCCACGGACCGCCAGAGGCCTTAATTCCTTAGTATAAGCACCTAGAATTGCTATAGCGTATTCCAGGAAGAGCCGAGGGACCTGGGACGTGTGTCAAACTTCTTACCATCATGAGGTGGTTGTGCGTACATGGGTGCCTACCCGCCACGCCCTCCTGGTTCCTCGCATTTTGCCCCACGGACCCCCAGAATCCTTAATTCCTTAATATAAGCACCTAGAATTGCTATAGCGGATTCCAGGAAGGGCCGAGGGACCTGGGCCGGGTGTCAAACTTCTTACAACCTTGAGGTGGTTGTGCGTACATGGGTGCCTACCGACCACGCCCTCCTGGTTCCCCGCATTTTGCCCCACGGTTCCCCAGAGGCTTTAATTCCTTAATAGAAGCACTTAGAATTGCTATAGCGGATTCCAGGAAGGGCCGAGGGACCTGGGCCGGTTGTCAAACTTCTTACCACCTTGAGGTGGTTGTGCGTACATGGGTGCCTACCCGCCACGCAATCCTGGTTCCTTGCATTTTGCCCCACGGACCCCCAGAATCCTTAATTCCTTAATATAAGCACCTAGAATTGCTATAGCGGATTCCAGGAAGAGCCGAGGGACCTGGGCCGGGTGTCAAACTTCTTACCACCATGAGGTGGTTGTGCGTACGTGAGTGCCTACCTCCCACGCCCTCCTGGTTCTCTGCATTTTGCCCCACGGATCGCCAGAGGCCTTATTTCCTTAATATAAGCACCTAGAATTACTCTAGCGGATTCCAGGAAGGTCCGAGGGACCTGGGCCGGGTGTCAAACTTCTTACCACCTTGAGGTGGTTGTGCATACATGGGTGTCTACACGCCACGCAATCCTGGTTCCTTGCATTTTGCCCCACGGACCCCCAGAATCCTTAATTCCTTAATATAAGCACCTAGAATTGCTATAGCGGATTCCAGGAAGAGCCGAGGGACCTGGACCGGGTGTCAAACTTTTTACCACCATGGGGTGGTTGTGCGTACATGAGTGCCTTCCCGCCACGCCCTCCTGGTTCCCCGCTTTTTGCCCCACGGACCCTCAGAATCCTTAATTCCTTAATATAAGCACCTAGAATTGCTATAGCGGATTCCAGGAAGGGCCGTGGGACCTGCGCCGGGTGTCAAACTTCTTACAACTTTGAGGTGGTTGTGCGTACATGGGTGCCTACCCGCCACGCCCTCCTGGTTCCCCGCATTTTGCCCCACGGACCGCCAGAGGCCTTAATTCCTTAGTATAAGCACCTAGAATTGCTATAGCGTATTCCAGGAAGAGCCGAGGGACCTGGGCCGTGTGTCAAACTTCTTACCATCATGAGGTGGTTGTGCGTACATGGGTGCCTACCCGCCACGCCCTCCTGGTTCCTCGCATTTTGCCCCACGGACCCCCAGAATCCTTAATTCCTTATTATAAGCACCTAGAATTGCTATAGCGGATTCCAGGAAGGGCCGAGGGACCTGGGCTGGGTGTCAAACTTCTTACAACTTTGAGGTGGTTGTGCGTACATGGGTGCCTACCCGCCACGCCCTCCTGGTTCCCCGCATTTTGCCCCACGGATCCCCAGAGGCTTTATTTCATTAATATTAGCACTTAGAATTGCTCTAGCGGATTCCAGGAAAAGCCGAGGGGCCTGGGCCGTGTGTCAAACTTCTTACCACCATGAGGTGGTTGTGCGTACATTGGTGCCTACCCGCCACGCCCTCCTGGTTCCTCGCATTTTGCCCCACGGATCCCCAGAGGCTTTAATTCCTTAATATAAGCACCAAGAATTGCTATAGCGGATTCCAGGAAGAGCCGAGGGACCTGGGCCGGGTGTCAAACTTCTTACCACCATGAGGTGGTTGTGCGTACATGGGTGCCTACCGACCACGCCCTCCTGGTTCCCCGCATTTTGCCCCACGGTTCCCCAGAGGCTTTAATTCCTTAATAGAAGAACTTAGAATTGCTATAGCGGATTCCAGGAAGGGCCGAGGGACCTGGGCCGGGTGTCAAACTTCTTACCACCTTGAGGTGGTTGTGCGTACACGGGTGCCTACACGCCACGCAATCCTGGTTCCTTGCATTTTGGCCCACGGACCCCCAGAATCATTAATTCCTTAATATAAGCACCTAGAATTGCTATAGCGGATTCCAGGAAGAGCCGAGGGACCTGGGCCGGGTGTCAAACTTCTTACCACCATGAGGTGGTTGTGCGTACATGGGTGCCTACCCGCCACGCCCTTCTCGTTCTCCGCATTTTGCTCCACGGATCCCCAGAGACCTTAATTCCTTAATATAAGCACCTAGAATTGCTATAGCGGATTCCAGGAAGGGCCGAGGGACCTGGGCCGGGTGTCAAACTTCTTACAACCTTGAGGTGGTTGTGCGTACATGGGTGCCTACCGACCACGCCCTCCTGGTTCCCCGCATTTTGCCCCACGGATCCCCAGAGGCTTTATTTCATTAATATTAGCACTTAGAATTGCTCTAGCGGATTCCAGGAAAAGCCGAGGGGCCTGGGCCGTGTGTCAAACTTCTTACCACGATGAGGTGGTTGTGCGTACATGGGTGCCTACCCGCCACGCCCTCCTGGTTCCTCGCATTTTGCCCCACGGATCCCCAGAGGCTTTAATTCCTTAATATAAGCACCTAGAATTGCTATAGCGGATTCCAGGAAGAGCCGAGGGACCTGGGCCGGGTGTCAAACTTCTTACCACCATGAGGTGGTTGTGCGTACGTGAGTGCCTACCTCCCACGCCCTCCTGGTTCTCTGCATTTTGCCCCACGGATCGCCAGAGGCCTTATTTCCTTAATATAAGCACCTAGAATTACTCTAGCGGATTCCAGGAAGGTCCGAGGGACCTGGGCCGGGTGTCAAACTTCTTACCACCTTGAGGTGGTTGTGCATACATGGGTGTCTACACGCCACGCAATCCTGGTTCCTTGCATTTTGCCTCACGGACCCCCAGAATCCTTAATTCCTTAATATAAGCACCTAGAATTGCTATAGCGGATTCCAGGAAGAGCCGAGGGACCTGGACCGGGTGTCAAACTTCTTACCACCATGGGGTGGTTGTGCGTACATGAGTGCCTTCCCGCCACGCCCTCCTGGTTCCCCGCTTTTTGCCCCACGGTTCCCCAGAGGCTTTATTTCATTAATATTAGCACTTAGAATTGCTCTAGCGGATTCCAGGAAAAGCCGAGGGGCCTGGGCCGTGTGTCAAACTTCTTACCACCATGAGGTGGTTGTGCGTACATGGGTGCCTACCCGCCACGCCCTCCTGGTTCCTCGCATTTTGCCCCACGGATCCCCAGAGGCTTTAATTCCTTAATATAAGCACCTAGAATTGCTATAGCGGATTCCAGGAAGAGCCGAGGGACCTGGGCCGGGTGTCAAACTTCTTACCACCATGAGGTGGTTGCGCGTACATGGGTGTCTACCCGCCACGCCCACCTGGTTCCCCGCATTTTGCCCCACGGACCGCCAGAGGCCTTAATTCCTTAGTATAAGCACCTAGAATTGCTATAGCGGATTCCAGGAAGAGCCGAGGGACCTGGGCCGTGTGTCAAACTTCTTACCACCATGAGGTGGTTGTGCGTACATGGGTGCCTACCCGCCACGCCCTCCTGGTTCCTCGCATTTTGTCCCACGGACCCCCAGAATCCTTAATTCCTTAATATAAGCACCTAGAATTGCTTTAGCGGATTCCAGGAAGGGCCGAGGGACCTGGGCCGGGTGTCAAACTTCTTACAACCTTGAGGTGGTTTTGCGTACATGGGTGCCTACCGACCACGCCCTCCTGGTTCCCCGCATTTTGCCCCACGGTTCCCCAGAGGCTTTAATTCCTTAATAGAAGCACTTAGAATTGCTATAGCGGATTCCAGGAAGGGCCGAGGGACCTGGGCCGGGTGTCAAACTTCTTACCACCTTGAGGTGGTTGTGCATACATGGGTGTCTACACGCCACGCAATCCTGGTTCCTTGCATTTTGCCCCACGGACCCCCAGAATCCTTAATTCCTTAATATAAGCACCTAGAATTGCTATAGCGGATTCCAGGAAGAGCCGAGGGACCTGGGCCGGATGTCAAACTTCTTACCACCATGGGGTGGTTGTGCGTACATGAGTGCCTTCCCGCCACGCCCTCCTGGTTCCCCGCTTTTTGCCCCACGGACCCTCAGAATCCTTAATTCCTTAATATAAGCACCTAGAATTGCTATAGCGGATTACAGGAAGGGCCGTGGGACCTGCGCCGGGTGTCAAACTTCTTACAACTTTGAGGTGGTTGTGCGTACATGGGTGCCTACCCGCCACGCCCTCCTGGTTCCCCGCATTTTGCCCCACGGACCGCCAGAGGCCTTAATTCCTTAGTATAAGCACCTAGAATTGCTATAGCGTATTCCAGGAAGAGCCGAGGGACCTGGGCCGTGTGTCAAACTTCTTACCATCATGAGGTGGTTGTGCGTACATGGGTGCCTACCCGCCACGCCCTCCTGGTTCCTCGCATTTTGCCCCACGGACCCCCAGAATCCTTAATTCCTTAATATAAGCACCTAGAATTGCTATAGCGGATTCCAGGAAGGGCCGAGGGACCTGGGCCGGGTGTCAAACTTCTTACAACCTTGAGGTGGTTGTGCGTACATGGGTGCCTACCGACCACGCCCTCCTGGTTCCCCGCATTTTGCCCCACGGTTCCCCAGAGGCTTTAATTCCTTAATAGAAGCACTTAGAATTGCTATAGCGGATTCCAGGAAGGGCCGAGGGACCTGGGCCGGTTGTCAAACTTCTTACCACCTTGAGGTGGTTGTGCGTACATGGGTGCCTACCCGCCACGCAATCCTGGTTCCTTGCATTTTGCCCCACGGACCCCCAGAATCCTTAATTCCTTAATATAAGCACCTAGAATTGCTATAGCGGATTCCAGGAAGAGCCGAGGGACCTGGGCCGGGTGTCAAACTTCTTACCACCATGAGGTGGTTGTGCGTACGTGAGTGCCTACCTCCCACGCCCTCCTGGTTCTCTGCATTTTGCCTCACGGATCGCCAGAGGCCTTATTTCCTTAATATAAGCACCTAGAATTACTCTAGCGGATTCCAGGAAGGTCCGAGGGACCTGGGCCGGGTGTCAAACTTCTTACCACCTTGAGGTGGTTGTGCATACATGGGTGTCTACACGCCACGCAATCCTGGTTCCTTGCATTTTGCCCCACGGACCCCCAGAATCCTTAATTCCTTAATATAAGCACCTAGAATTGCTATAGCGGATTCCAGGAAGAGCCGAGGGACCTGGACCGGGTGTCAAACTTCTTACCACCATGGGGTGGTTGTGCGTACATGAGTGCCTACCCGCCACGCCCTCCTGGTTCCCCGCTTTTTGCCCCACGGACCCTCAGAATCCTTAATTCCTTAATATAAGCACCTAGAATTGCTATAGCGGATTCCAGGAAGGGCCGTGGGACCTGCGCCGGGTGTCAAACTTCTTACAACTTTGAGGTGGTTGTGCGTACATGGGTGCCTACCCGCCACGCCCTCCTGGTTCCCCGCATTTTGCCCCACGGACCGCCAGAGGCCTTAATTCCTTAGTATAAGCACCTAGAATTGCTATAGCGTATTCCAGGAAGAGCCGAGGGACCTGGGCCGTGTGTCAAACTTCTTACCATCATGAGGTGGTTGTGCGTACATGGGTGCCTACCCGCCACGCCCTCCTGGTTCCTCGCATTTTGCCCCACGGACCCCCAGAATCCTTAATTCCTTAATATAAGCACCTAGAATTGCTATAGCGGATTCCAGGAAGGGCCGAGGGACCTGGGCCGGGTGTCAAACTTCTTACAACTTTGAGGTGGTTGTGCGTACATGGGTGCCTACCCGCCACGCCCTCCTGGTTCCCCGCATTTTGCACCACGGATCCCCAGAAGCTTTATTTCATTAATATTAGCACTTTGAATTGCTCTAGCGGAATCCAGGAAAAGCCGAGGGACCTGTTCCGTGTGTCAAACTTCTTACCACCATGAGGTGGTTGTGCATACATGGGTGCCTACCCGCCACGCCCTCCTGGTTCCTCGCATTTTGCCCCACGGACCCTCAGAATCCTTAATTCCTTAATATAAGCACCTAGAATTGCTATAGCGGATTCCAGGAAGAGCCGAGGGACCTGGGCCGGGTGTCAAAGTTCTTACCACCATGAGGTGGTTGCGCGTACATGGGTGCCTACCCGCCACGCCCTCCTGTTTCCCCGCATTTTGCCCCACGGATCCCCAGAGGCCTTAATTCCTTAATATAAGCACCTAGAATTGCTATAGCGGATTCCAGGAAGAGCCGAGGGACCTGGGCCGTGTGTCAAACTTCTTACCACCATGAGGAGGTTGTGCGTACATGGGTGCCTACCCGCCACGCCCTCCTGGTTCCTCGCATTTTGCCCCACGGACCCCCAGAATCCTTAATTCCTTAATATAAGCACCTAGAATTGCTATAGCGGATTCCAGGAAGAGCCGAGGGGCCTGGGCCGGGTTTTAAACTTCTTACCACCATGAGGTGGTTGTGCGTACGTGAGTGCCTACCTCCCACGCCCTTCTCGTTCCCCGCATTTTGCCCCACGGATCCCCAGAGACCTTAATTCCTTAATATAAGCACCTAGAATTGCTATAGCGGATTCCAGGAAGGGCCGAGGGACCTGGGCTGGGTGTCAAACTTCTTACAACTTTGAGGTGGTTGTGCGTACATGGGTGCCTACCCGCCACGCCCTCCTGGTTCCCCGCATTTTGCCCCACGGATCCCCAGAGGCTTTATTTCATTAATATTAGCACTTAGAATTGCTCTAGCGGATTCCAGGAAAAGCCGAGGGGCCTGGGCCGTGTGTCAAACTTCTTACCACCATGAGGTGGTTGTGCGTACATTGGTGCCTACCCGCCACGCCCTCCTGGTTCCTCGCATTTTGCCCCACGGATCCCCAGAGGCTTTAATTCCTTAATATAAGCACCAAGAATTGCTATAGCGGATTCCAGGAAGAGCCGAGGGACCTGGGCCGGGTGTCAAACTTCTTACCACCATGAGGTGGTTGTGCGTACATGGGTGCCTACCGACCACGCCCTCCTGGTTCCCCGCATTTTGCCCCACGGTTCCCCAGAGGCTTTAATTCCTTAATAGAAGAACTTAGAATTGCTATAGCGGATTCCAGGAAGGGCCGAGGGACCTGGGCCGGGTGTCAAACTTCTTACCACCTTGAGGTGGTTGTGCGTACACGGGTGCCTACACGCCACGCAATCCTGGTTCCTTGCATTTTGGCCCACGGACCCCCAGAATCATTAATTCCTTAATATAAGCACCTAGAATTGCTATAGCGGATTCCAGGAAGAGCCGAGGGACCTGGGCCGGGTGTCAAACTTCTTACCACCATGAGGTGGTTGTGCGTACATGGGTGCCTACCCGCCACGCCCTTCTCGTTCTCCGCATTTTGCTCCACGGATCCCCAGAGACCTTAATTCCTTAATATAAGCACCTAGAATTGCTATAGCGGATTCCAGGAAGGGCCGAGGGACCTGGGCCGGGTGTCAAACTTCTTACAACCTTGAGGTGGTTGTGCGTACATGGGTGCCTACCGACCACGCCCTCCTGGTTCCCCGCATTTTGCCCCACGGATCCCCAGAGGCTTTATTTCATTAATATTAGCACTTAGAATTGCTCTAGCGGATTCCAGGAAAAGCCGAGGGGCCTGGGCCGTGTGTCAAACTTCTTACCACCATGAGGTGGTTGTGCGTACATGGGTGCCTACCCGCCACGCCCTCCTGGTTCCTCGCATTTTGCCCCACGGATCCCCAGAGGCTTTAATTCCTTAATATAAGCACCTAGAATTGCTATAGCGGATTCCAGGAAGAGCCGAGGGACCTGGGCCGGGTGTCAAACTTCTTACCACCATGAGGTGGTTGTGCGTACGTGAGTGCCTACCTCCCACGCCCTCCTGGTTCTCTGCATTTTGCCCCACGGATCGCCAGAGGCCTTATTTCCTTAATATAAGCACCTAGAATTACTCTAGCGGATTCCAGGAAGGTCCGAGGGACCTGGGCCGGGTGTCAAACTTCTTACCACCTTGAGGTGGTTGTGCATACATGGGTGTCTACACGCCACGCAATCCTGGTTCCTTGCATTTTGCCCCACGGACCCCCAGAATCCTTAATTCCTTAATATAAGCACCTAGAATTGCTATAGCGGATTCCAGGAAGAGCCGAGGGACCTGGACCGGGTGTCAAACTTCTTACCACCATGGGGTGGTTGTGCGTACATGAGTGCCTTCCCGCCACGCCCTCCTGGTTCCCCGCTTTTTGCCCCACGGACCCTCAGAATCCTTAATTCCTTAATATAAGCAACTAGAATTGCTATAGCGGATTCCAGGAAGGGCCGTGGGACCTGCGCCGGGTGTCAAACTTCTTACAACTTTGAGGTGGTTGTGCGTACATGGGTGCCTACCCGCCACGCCCTCCTGGTTCCCCGCATTTTGCCCCACGGACCGCCAGAGGCCTTAATTCCTTAGTATAAGCACCTAGAATTGCTATAGCGTATTCCAGGAAGAGCCGAGGGACCTGGGCCGTGTGTCAAACTTCTTACCATCATGAGGTGGTTGTGCGTACATGGGTGCCTACCCGCCACGCCCTCCTGGTTCCTCGCATTTTGCCCCACGGACCCCCAGAATCCTTAATTCCTTAATATAAGCACCTAGAATTGCTATAGCGGATTCCAGGAAGGGCCGAGGGACCTGGGCCGGGTGTCAAACTTCTTACAACCTTGAGGTGGTTGTGCGTACATGGGTGCCTACCGACCACGCCCTCCTGGTTCCCCGCATTTTGCCCCACGGTTCCCCAGAGGCTTTAATTCCTTAATAGAAGCACTTAGAATTGCTATAGCGGATTCCAGGAAGGGCCGAGGGACCTGGGCCGGGTGTCAAACTTCTTACCACCTTGAGGTGGTTGTGCGTACATGGGGCCTACCCGCCACGCAATCCTGGTTCCTTGCATTTTGCCCCACGGACCCCCAGAATCCTTAATTCCTTAATATAAGCACCAAGAATTGCTATAGCGGATTCCAGGAAGAGCCGAGGGACCTGGGCCGGGTGTCAAACTTCTTACCACCATGAGGTGGTTGTGCGTACATGGGTGCCTACCGACCACGCCCTCCTGGTTCCCCGCATTTTGCCCCACGGTTCCCCAGAGGCTTTAATTCCTTAATAGAAGAACTTAGAATTGCTATAGCGGATTCCAGGAAGGGCCGAGGGACCTGGGCCGGGTGTCAAACTTCTTACCACCTTGAGGTGGTTGTGCGTACACGGGTGCCTACACGCCACGCAATCCTGGTTCCTTGCATTTTGGCCCACGGACCCCCAGAATCATTAATTCCTTAATATAAGCACCTAGAATTGCTATAGCGGATTCCAGGAAGAGCCGAGGGACCTGGGCCGGGTGTCAAACTTCTTACCACCATGAGGTGGTTGTGCGTACATGGGTGCCTACCCGCCACGCCCTTCTCGTTCTCCGCATTTTGCTCCACGGATCCCCAGAGACCTTAATTCCTTAATATAAGCACCTAGAATTGCTATAGCGGATTCCAGGAAGGGCCGAGGGACCTGGGCCGGGTGTCAAACTTCTTACAACCTTGAGGTGGTTGTGCGTACATGGGTGCCTACCGACCACGCCCTCCTGGTTCCCCGCATTTTGCCCCACGGATCCCCAGAGGCTTTATTTCATTAATATTAGCACTTAGAATTGCTCTAGCGGATTCCAGGAAAAGCCGAGGGGCCTGGGCCGTGTGTCAAACTTCTTACCACCATGAGGTGGTTGTGCGTACATGGGTGCCTACCCGCCACGCCCTCCTGGTTCCTCGCATTTTGCCCCACGGATCCCCAGAGGCTTTAATTCCTTAATATAAGCACCTAGAATTGCTATAGCGGATTCCAGGAAGAGCCGAGGGACCTGGGCCGGGTGTCAAACTTCTTACCACCATGAGGTGGTTGTGCGTACGTGAGTGCCTACCTCCCACGCCCTCCTGGTTCTCTGCATTTTGCCCCACGGATCGCCAGAGGCCTTATTTCCTTAATATAAGCACCTAGAATTACTCTAGCGGATTCCAGGAAGGTCCGAGGGACCTGGGCCGGGTGTCAAACTTCTTACCACCTTGAGGTGGTTGTGCATACATGGGTGTCTACACGCCACGCAATCCTGGTTCCTTGCATTTTGCCCCACGGACCCCCAGAATCCTTAATTCCTTAATATAAGCACCTAGAATTGCTATAGCGGATTCCAGGAAGAGCCGAGGGACCTGGACCGGGTGTCAAACTTCTTACCACCATGGGGTGGTTGTGCGTACATGAGTGCCTTCCCGCCACGCCCTCCTGGTTCCCCGCTTTTTGCCCCACGGACCCTCAGAATCCTTAATTCCTTAATATAAGCAACTAGAATTGCTATAGCGGATTCCAGGAAGGGCCGTGGGACCTGCGCCGGGTGTCAAACTTCTTACAACTTTGAGGTGGTTGTGCGTACATGGGTGCCTACCCGCCACGCCCTCCTGGTTCCCCGCATTTTGCCCCACGGACCGCCAGAGGCCTTAATTCCTTAGTATAAGCACCTAGAATTGCTATAGCGTATTCCAGGAAGAGCCGAGGGACCTGGGCCGTGTGTCAAACTTCTTACCATCATGAGGTGGTTGTGCGTACATGGGTGCCTACCCGCCACGCCCTCCTGGTTCCTCGCATTTTGCCCCACGGACCCCCAGAATCCTTAATTCCTTAATATAAGCACCTAGAATTGCTATAGCGGATTCCAGGAAGGGCCGAGGGACCTGGGCCGGGTGTCAAACTTCTTACAACCTTGAGGTGGTTGTGCGTACATGGGTGCCTACCGACCACGCCCTCCTGGTTCCCCGCATTTTGCCCCACGGTTCCCCAGAGGCTTTAATTCCTTAATAGAAGCACTTAGAATTGCTATAGCGGATTCCAGGAAGGGCCGAGGGACCTGGGCCGGGTGTCAAACTTCTTACCACCATGAGGTGGTTGTGCGTACGTGAGTGCCTACCTCCCACGCCCTCCTGGTTCTCTGCATTTTGCCTCACGGATCGCCAGAGGCCTTATTTCCTTAATATAAGCACCTAGAATTACTCTAGCGGATTCCAGGAAGGTCCGAGGGACCTGGGCCGGGTGTCAAACTTCTTACCACCTTGAGGTGGTTGTGCATACATGGGTGTCTACACGCCACGCAATCCTGGTTCCTTGCATTTTGCCCCACGGACCCCCAGAATCCTTAATTCCTTAATATAAGCACCTAGAATTGCTATAGCGGATTCCAGGAAGAGCCGAGGGACCTGGACCGGGTGTCAAACTTCTTACCACCATGGGGTGGTTGTGCGTACATGAGTGCCTACCCGCCACGCCCTCCTGGTTCCCCGCTTTTTGCCCCACGGACCCTCAGAATCCTTAATTCCTTAATATAAGCACCTAGAATTGCTATAGCGGATTCCAGGAAGGGCCGTGGGACCTGCGCCGGGTGTCAAACTTCTTACAACTTTGAGGTGGTTGTGCGTACATGGGTGCCTACCCGCCACGCCCTCCTGGTTCCCCGCATTTTGCCCCACGGACCGCCAGAGGCCTTAATTCCTTAGTATAAGCACCTAGAATTGCTATAGCGTATTCCAGGAAGAGCCGAGGGACCTGGGCCGTGTGTCAAACTTCTTACCATCATGAGGTGGTTGTGCGTACATGGGTGCCTACCCGCCACGCCCTCCTGGTTCCTCGCATTTTGCCCCACGGACCCCCAGAATCCTTAATTCCTTAATATAAGCACCTAGAATTGCTATAGCGGATTCCAGGAAGGGCCGAGGGACCTGGGCCGGGTGTCAAACTTCTTACAACTTTGAGGTGGTTGTGCGTACATGGGTGCCTACCCGCCACGCCCTCCTGGTTCCCCGCATTTTGCACCACGGATCCCCAGAAGCTTTATTTCATTAATATTAGCACTTTGAATTGCTCTAGCGGAATCCAGGAAAAGCCGAGGGACCTGTTCCGTGTGTCAAACTTCTTACCACCATGAGGTGGTTGTGCATACATGGGTGCCTACCCGCCACGCCCTCCTGGTTCCTCGCATTTTGCCCCACGGACCCTCAGAATCCTTAATTCCTTAATATAAGCACCTAGAATTGCTATAGCGGATTCCAGGAAGAGCCGAGGGACCTGGGCCGGGTGTCAAAGTTCTTACCACCATGAGGTGGTTGCGCGTACATGGGTGCCTACCCGCCACGCCCTCCTGTTTCCCCGCATTTTGCCCCACGGATCCCCAGAGGCCTTAATTCCTTAATATAAGCACCTAGAATTGCTATAGCGGATTCCAGGAAGAGCCGAGGGACCTGGGCCGTGTGTCAAACTTCTTACCACCATGAGGAGGTTGTGCGTACATGGGTGCCTACCCGCCACGCCCTCCTGGTTCCTCGCATTTTGCCCCACGGACCCCCAGAATCCTTAATTCCTTAATATAAGCACCTAGAATTGCTATAGCGGATTCCAGGAAGAGCCGAGGGGCCTGGGCCGGGTTTTAAACTTCTTACCACCATGAGGTGGTTGTGCGTACGTGAGTGCCTACCTCCCACGCCCTTCTCGTTCCCCGCATTTTGCCCCACGGATCCCCAGAGACCTTAATTCCTTAATATAAGCACCTAGAATTGCTATAGCGGATTCCAGGAAGGGCCGAGGGACCTGGGCTGGGTGTCAAACTTCTTACAACTTTGAGGTGGTTGTGCGTACATGGGTGCCTACCCGCCACGCCCTCCTGGTTCCCCGCATTTTGCCCCACGGATCCCCAGAGGCTTTATTTCATTAATATTAGCACTTAGAATTGCTCTAGCGGATTCCAGGAAAAGCCGAGGGGCCTGGGCCGTGTGTCAAACTTCTTACCACCATGAGGTGGTTGTGCGTACATTGGTGCCTACCCGCCACGCCCTCCTGGTTCCTCGCATTTTGCCCCACGGATCCCCAGAGGCTTTAATTCCTTAATATAAGCACCAAGAATTGCTATAGCGGATTCCAGGAAGAGCCGAGGGACCTGGGCCGGGTGTCAAACTTCTTACCACCATGAGGTGGTTGTGCGTACATGGGTGCCTACCGACCACGCCCTCCTGGTTCCCCGCATTTTGCCCCACGGTTCCCCAGAGGCTTTAATTCCTTAATAGAAGAACTTAGAATTGCTATAGCGGATTCCAGGAAGGGCCGAGGGACCTGGGCCGGGTGTCAAACTTCTTACCACCTTGAGGTGGTTGTGCGTACACGGGTGCCTACACGCCACGCAATCCTGGTTCCTTGCATTTTGGCCCACGGACCCCCAGAATCATTAATTCCTTAATATAAGCACCTAGAATTGCTATAGCGGATTCCAGGAAGAGCCGAGGGACCTGGGCCGGGTGTCAAACTTCTTACCACCATGAGGTGGTTGTGCGTACATGGGTGCCTACCCGCCACGCCCTTCTCGTTCTCCGCATTTTGCTCCACGGATCCCCAGAGACCTTAATTCCTTAATATAAGCACCTAGAATTGCTATAGCGGATTCCAGGAAGGGCCGAGGGACCTGGGCCGGGTGTCAAACTTCTTACAACCTTGAGGTGGTTGTGCGTACATGGGTGCCTACCGACCACGCCCTCCTGGTTCCCCGCATTTTGCCCCACGGATCCCCAGAGGCTTTATTTCATTAATATTAGCACTTAGAATTGCTCTAGCGGATTCCAGGAAAAGCCGAGGGGCCTGGGCCGTGTGTCAAACTTCTTACCACCATGAGGTGGTTGTGCGTACATGGGTGCCTACCCGCCACGCCCTCCTGGTTCCTCGCATTTTGCCCCACGGATCCCCAGAGGCTTTAATTCCTTAATATAAGCACCTAGAATTGCTATAGCGGATTCCAGGAAGAGCCGAGGGACCTGGGCCGGGTGTCAAACTTCTTACCACCATGAGGTGGTTGTGCGTACGTGAGTGCCTACCTCCCACGCCCTCCTGGTTCTCTGCATTTTGCCCCACGGATCGCCAGAGGCCTTATTTCCTTAATATAAGCACCTAGAATTACTCTAGCGGATTCCAGGAAGGTCCGAGGGACCTGGGCCGGGTGTCAAACTTCTTACCACCTTGAGGTGGTTGTGCATACATGGGTGTCTACACGCCACGCAATCCTGGTTCCTTGCATTTTGCCCCACGGACCCCCAGAATCCTTAATTCCTTAATATAAGCACCTAGAATTGCTATAGCGGATTCCAGGAAGAGCCGAGGGACCTGGACCGGGTGTCAAACTTCTTACCACCATGGGGTGGTTGTGCGTACATGAGTGCCTTCCCGCCACGCCCTCCTGGTTCCCCGCTTTTTGCCCCACGGACCCTCAGAATCCTTAATTCCTTAATATAAGCAACTAGAATTGCTATAGCGGATTCCAGGAAGGGCCGTGGGACCTGCGCCGGGTGTCAAACTTCTTACAACTTTGAGGTGGTTGTGCGTACATGGGTGCCTACCCGCCACGCCCTCCTGGTTCCCCGCATTTTGCCCCACGGACCGCCAGAGGCCTTAATTCCTTAGTATAAGCACCTAGAATTGCTATAGCGTATTCCAGGAAGAGCCGAGGGACCTGGGCCGTGTGTCAAACTTCTTACCATCATGAGGTGGTTGTGCGTACATGGGTGCCTACCCGCCACGCCCTCCTGGTTCCTCGCATTTTGCCCCACGGACCCCCAGAATCCTTAATTCCTTAATATAAGCACCTAGAATTGCTATAGCGGATTCCAGGAAGGGCCGAGGGACCTGGGCCGGGTGTCAAACTTCTTACAACCTTGAGGTGGTTGTGCGTACATGGGTGCCTACCGACCACGCCCTCCTGGTTCCCCGCATTTTGCCCCACGGTTCCCCAGAGGCTTTAATTCCTTAATAGAAGCACTTAGAATTGCTATAGCGGATTCCAGGAAGGGCCGAGGGACCTGGGCCGGGTGTCAAACTTCTTACCACCTTGAGGTGGTTGTGCGTACATGGGGCCTACCCGCCACGCAATCCTGGTTCCTTGCATTTTGCCCCACGGACCCCCAGAATCCTTAATTCCTTAATATAAGCACCAAGAATTGCTATAGCGGATTCCAGGAAGAGCCGAGGGACCTGGGCCGGGTGTCAAACTTCTTACCACCATGAGGTGGTTGTGCGTACATGGGTGCCTACCGACCACGCCCTCCTGGTTCCCCGCATTTTGCCCCACGGTTCCCCAGAGGCTTTAATTCCTTAATAGAAGAACTTAGAATTGCTATAGCGGATTCCAGGAAGGGCCGAGGGACCTGGGCCGGGTGTCAAACTTCTTACCACCTTGAGGTGGTTGTGCGTACACGGGTGCCTACACGCCACGCAATCCTGGTTCCTTGCATTTTGGCCCACGGACCCCCAGAATCATTAATTCCTTAATATAAGCACCTAGAATTGCTATAGCGGATTCCAGGAAGAGCCGAGGGACCTGGGCCGGGTGTCAAACTTCTTACCACCATGAGGTGGTTGTGCGTACATGGGTGCCTACCCGCCACGCCCTTCTCGTTCTCCGCATTTTGCTCCACGGATCCCCAGAGACCTTAATTCCTTAATATAAGCACCTAGAATTGCTATAGCGGATTCCAGGAAGGGCCGAGGGACCTGGGCCGGGTGTCAAACTTCTTACAACCTTGAGGTGGTTGTGCGTACATGGGTGCCTACCGACCACGCCCTCCTGGTTCCCCGCATTTTGCCCCACGGATCCCCAGAGGCTTTATTTCATTAATATTAGCACTTAGAATTGCTCTAGCGGATTCCAGGAAAAGCCGAGGGGCCTGGGCCGTGTGTCAAACTTCTTACCACCATGAGGTGGTTGTGCGTACATGGGTGCCTACCCGCCACGCCCTCCTGGTTCCTCGCATTTTGCCCCACGGATCCCCAGAGGCTTTAATTCCTTAATATAAGCACCTAGAATTGCTATAGCGGATTCCAGGAAGAGCCGAGGGACCTGGGCCGGGTGTCAAACTTCTTACCACCATGAGGTGGTTGTGCGTACGTGAGTGCCTACCTCCCACGCCCTCCTGGTTCTCTGCATTTTGCCCCACGGATCGCCAGAGGCCTTATTTCCTTAATATAAGCACCTAGAATTACTCTAGCGGATTCCAGGAAGGTCCGAGGGACCTGGGCCGGGTGTCAAACTTCTTACCACCTTGAGGTGGTTGTGCATACATGGGTGTCTACACGCCACGCAATCCTGGTTCCTTGCATTTTGCCCCACGGACCCCCAGAATCCTTAATTCCTTAATATAAGCACCTAGAATTGCTATAGCGGATTCCAGGAAGAGCCGAGGGACCTGGACCGGGTGTCAAACTTCTTACCACCATGGGGTGGTTGTGCGTACATGAGTGCCTTCCCGCCACGCCCTCCTGGTTCCCCGCTTTTTGCCCCACGGACCCTCAGAATCCTTAATTCCTTAATATAAGCAACTAGAATTGCTATAGCGGATTCCAGGAAGGGCCGTGGGACCTGCGCCGGGTGTCAAACTTCTTACAACTTTGAGGTGGTTGTGCGTACATGGGTGCCTACCCGCCACGCCCTCCTGGTTCCCCGCATTTTGCCCCACGGACCGCCAGAGGCCTTAATTCCTTAGTATAAGCACCTAGAATTGCTATAGCGTATTCCAGGAAGAGCCGAGGGACCTGGGCCGTGTGTCAAACTTCTTACCATCATGAGGTGGTTGTGCGTACATGGGTGCCTACCCGCCACGCCCTCCTGGTTCCTCGCATTTTGCCCCACGGACCCCCAGAATCCTTAATTCCTTAATATAAGCACCTAGAATTGCTATAGCGGATTCCAGGAAGGGCCGAGGGACCTGGGCCGGGTGTCAAACTTCTTACAACCTTGAGGTGGTTGTGCGTACATGGGTGCCTACCGACCACGCCCTCCTGGTTCCCCGCATTTTGCCCCACGGTTCCCCAGAGGCTTTAATTCCTTAATAGAAGCACTTAGAATTGCTATAGCGGATTCCAGGAAGGGCCGAGGGACCTGGGCCGGGTGTCAAACTTCTTACCACCTTGAGGTGGTTGTGCGTACATGGGGCCTACCCGCCACGCAATCCTGGTTCCTTGCATTTTGCCCCACGGACCCCCAGAATCCTTAATTCCTTTATATAAGCACCTAGAATTGCTATAGCGGATTCCAGGAAGAGCCGAGGGACCTGGGCCGGGTGTCAAACTTCTTACCACCATGAGGTGGTTGTGCGTAAGTGAGTGCCTACTTCCCACGCCCTCCTGGTTCTCTGCATTTTGCCCCACGGATCGCCAGAGGCCTTATTTCCTTAATATAAGCACCTAGAATTACTCTAGCGGATTCCAGGAAGGTCCGAGGGACCTGGGCCGGGTGTCAAACTTTATACCACCATGAGGTGGTTGTGCGTACATGGGTGCCTACCCGCCACGCCTTCCTGGTTCCCCGCATTTTGCCCCACGGACCCCCAGAGGCCTTAATTCCTTATTATAAGCACCTAGAATTGCTATAGCGGACTCCAGGAAGAGCCGAGGGACCTGGGCCGGGTGTCAAACTTCTTACCACCATGAGGTGGTTGTGCGTACATGGGTGCCTACCCGCCACGCCCTCCTGGTTCGCTGCATTTTGCCCCACGGACCCTCAGAATCCTCAATTCCTAAATATAAGCACCTAGAATTGCTATAGCGGATTCCAGGAAGGGCCGAGGGACCTGGGCCGGGTGTCAAACTTCTTACAACCTTGAGGTGGTTGTGCGTACATGGGTGCCTACCGACCACGCCCTCCTGGTTCCCCGCATTTTGCCCCACGGACCCCCAGAATCCTTAATTCCTTAATATAAGCACCTAGAATTGCTATAGCGGATTCCAGGAAGGGCCGTGGGACCTGCGCCGGGTGTCAAACTTCTTACAACTTTGAGGTGGTTGTGCGTACATGGGTGCCTACCCGCCACGCCCTCCTGGTTCCCCGCATTTTGCCCCACGGATCCCCAGAGGCTTTATTTCATTAATATTAGCATTTGGAATTGCTCTAGCGGATTCCAGGAAAAGCCGAGGGACCTGGGCCGGGTGTCAAACTTTTTAACACCATGAGGTGGTTGCGCCTACATGGGTGCCTACCCGCCACGCCCTCCTGGTTCCCCGCATTTTGCCCCACGGACCGCCAGAGGCCTTAATTCCTTAGTATAAGCACCTAGAATTGCTATAGCGTATTCCAGGAAGAGCCGAGGGACCTGGGCCGTGTGTCAAACTTCTTACCATCATGAGGTGGTTGTGCGTACATGGGTGCCTACCCGCCACGCCCTCCTGGTTACTCGCATTTTGCCCCACGGACCCCCAGAATCCTTAATTCCTTAATATAAGCACCTAGAATTGCTATAGCGGATTCCAGGAAGGGCCGAGGGACCTGGGCCGGGTGTCAAACTTCTTACAACCTTGAGGTGGTTGTGCGTACATGGGTGCCTACCCGCCACGCAATCCTGGTTCCTTGCATTTTGCCCCACGGACCCCCAGAATCTTTAATTCCTTAATATAAGCACCTAGAATTGCTATAGCGGATTCCAGGAAGAGCCGAGGGACCTGGGCCGGGTGTCAAACTTCTTATCACCATGAGGTGGTTGTGCGTACATGGGTGCCTACCCGCCACGCAATCCTGGTTCCTTGCATTTTGCCTCACGGACCCCCAGAATCCTTAATTCCTTAAAATTAGCACCTAGAATTGCTATAGCGGATTCCAGGAAGAGCCGAGGGACCTGGGCCGGGTGTCAAACTTCTTACCACCATGAGGTGGTTGTGCGTACGTGAGTGCCTACCTCCCACGCCCTCCTGGTTCTCTGCATTTTGCCCCACGGATCGCCAGAGGCCTTATTTCCTTAATATAAGCACCTAGAATTACTCTAGCGGATTCCAGGAAGGTCCGAGGGACCTGGGCCGGGTGTCAAACTTTTTACCACCATGAGGTGGTTGTGCGTACATGGGTGCCTACCCGCCACGCCCTCCTGGTTCCCTGCATTTTGCCCCACGGACCCTCAGAATCCTTAATTCCTTAATATAAGCACCTAGAATTGCTATAGCGGATTCCAGGAAGGGCCGAGGGACCTGGGCCGGGTGTCAAACTTCTTACAACCTTGAGGTGGTTGTGCGTACATGGGTGCCTACCGACCACGCCCTCCTGGTTCCCCGCATTTTGCCCCACGGACCCCCAGAATCCTTAATTCCTTAATATAAGCACCTAGAATTGCTATAGCGGATTCCAAGAAAAGCCGAGAGACCTGGGCAGGGTGTCAAACTTCTTACAACCATGAGGTGATTGTGCGTACATGGGTGCCTACCCGCCACGCCCTCCTGGTTTCCCGCATTTTGCCCCACGGATCCCCAGAGGCCTTAATTCCTTAACATAAGCACTTAGAATTGGTCTAGCGGATTCCAGGAAGAGCCGAGGGACCTGGGCCGGGTGTCAAACTTCTTACCACCATGGGGTGGTTGTGCGTACATGAGTGCCTTCCCGCCACGCCCTCCTGGTTCCACGCATTTTGCCCCACGAATCCCCAGAGGCTTTATTTCCTTAATATTAGCCCTTAGAATTGCTCTAGCGGATTCCAGGAAGAACCGAGGGACCTGGGCCGGGTGTCAAACTTCTTACCACCATGAGGTGGTTGTGCGTACATGGGTGCCTACCCGCTAAGCCCTCCTGGTTCCCCGCATTTTGCCCCACGGATCCCAAGAAGCTTTAATTACTTAAAATTAGCACTTAGAATTGCTATAGCGGATTCCAGGAAGAGCCGAGGGACCTGGGCAGGGTGTCATACCTCTTACCACCACGAGGTGGTTGTGCGTACATGGGCGCCTACACGCCACGCCCTCCTGGTTACTCGCATTTTGTCCCACGGACCCCCAGAATCCTTAATTCCTTAATATAAGCACTTAGAATTGCTATAGCGGATTCCAGGAAGAGCCGAGGGACCTGGGCCGGGTGTCAAACTTCTTACCACCATGAGGTGGTTGTGCGTACGTGAGTGCCTACCTCCCACGCCCTCCTGGTTCTCTGCATTTTGCCCCACGGATCGCCAGAGGCCTTATTTCCTTAATATAAGCACCTAGAATTACTCTAGCGGATTCCAGGAAGGTCCGAGGGACCTGGGCCGGGTGTCAAACTTCTTACCACCTTGAGGTGGTTGTGCATACATGGGTGTCTACACGCCACGCAATCCTGGTTCCTTGCATTTTGCCCCACGGACCCCCAGAATCCTTAATTCCTTAATATAAGCACCTAGAATTGCTCTAGCGGATTCCAGGAAAAGCCGAGGGACCTGGGCCGGGTGTCAAACTTCTTACCACCTTGAGGTGGTTGTGCGTACATGGGTGCCTACCCGCCACGCAATCCTGGTTCCTTGCTTTTTGCCCCACGGACCCCCAGAATCCTTAATTCCTTAATATAAGCACCTAGAATTGCTATAGCGGATTCCAGGAAGAGCCGAGGGACCTGGGCCGGGTGTCAAACTTCTTACCACCATGAGGTGGTTGTGCGTACGTGAGTGCCTACCTCCCAAGCCCTCCTGGTTCTCTGCATTTTGCCCCACGGATCGCCAGAGGCCTTATTTCCTTAATATAAGCACCTAGAATTACTCTAGCGGATTCCAGGAAGGTCCGAGGGACCTGGGCCGGGTGTCAAACTTTTTACCACCATGAGGTGGTTGTGCGTACATGGGTGCCTACCCGCCACGCCTTCCTGGTTCCCCGCATTTTGCCCCACGGACCCCCAGAGGCCTTAATTCCTTATTATACGCACCTAGAATTGCTATAGCGGATTCCAGGAAGAGCCGAGGGACCTGGGCCGGGTGTCAAACTTCTTACCACCATGAGGTGGTTGTGCGTACATGGGTGCCTACCCGCCACGCCCTCCTGGTTCCCTGCATTTTGCCCCACGGACCCTCAGAATCCTTAATTCCTTAATATAAGCACCTAGAATTGCTATAGCGGATTCCAGGAAGGGCCGAGGGACCTGGGCCGGGTGTCAAACTTCTTACAACCTTGAGGTGGTTGTGCGTACATGGGTGCCTACCGACCACGCCCTCCTGGTTCCCCGCATTTTGCCCCACGGACCCCCAGAATCCTTAATTCCTTAATATAAGCACCTAGAATTGCTATAGCGGATTCCAGGAAGGGCCGTGGGACCTGCGCCGGGTGTCAAACTTCTTACAACTTTGAGGTGGTTGTGCGTACATGGGTGCCTACCCGCCACGCCCTCCTGGTTCCCCGCATTTTGCCCCACGGATCCCCAGAGGCTTTATTTCATTAATATTAGCATTTGGAATTGCTCTAGCGGATTCCAGGAAAAGCCGAGGGACCTGGGCCGGGTGTCAAACTTTTTAACACCATGAGGTGGTTGCGCCTACATGGGTGCCTACCCGCCACGCCCTCCTGGTTCCCCGCATTTTGCCCCACGGACCGCCAGAGGCCTTAATTCCTTAGTATAAGCACCTAGAATTGCTATAGCGTATTCCAGGAAGAGCCGAGGGACCTGGGCCGTGTGTCAAACTTCTTACCATCATGAGGTGGTTGTGCGTACATGGGTGCCTACCCGCCACGCCCTCCTGGTTACTCGCATTTTGCCCCACGGACCCCCAGAATCCTTAATTCCTTAATATAAGCACCTAGAATTGCTATAGCGGATTCCAGGAAGGGCCGAGGGACCTGGGCCGGGTGTCAAACTTCTTACAACCTTGAGGTGGTTGTGCGTACATGGGTGCCTACCCGCCACGCAATCCTGGTTCCTTGCATTTTGCCCCACGGACCCCCAGAATCTTTAATTCCTTAATATAAGCACCTAGAATTGCTATAGCGGATTCCAGGAAGAGCCGAGGGACCTGGGCCGGGTGTCAAACTTCTTATCACCATGAGGTGGTTGTGCGTACATGGGTGCCTACCCGCCACGCAATCCTGGTTCCTTGCATTTTGCCTCACGGACCCCCAGAATCCTTAATTCCTTAAAATTAGCACCTAGAATTGCTATAGCGGATTCCAGGAAGAGCCGAGGGACCTGGGCCGGGTGTCAAACTTCTTACCACCATGAGGTGGTTGTGCGTACGTGAGTGCCTACCTCCCACGCCCTCCTGGTTCTCTGCATTTTGCCCCACGGATCGCCAGAGGCCTTATTTCCTTAATATAAGCACCTAGAATTACTCTAGCGGATTCCAGGAAGGTCCGAGGGACCTGGGCCGGGTGTCAAACTTTTTACCACCATGAGGTGGTTGTGCGTACATGGGTGCCTACCCGCCACGCCCTCCTGGTTCCCTGCATTTTGCCCCACGGACCCTCAGAATCCTTAATTCCTTAATATAAGCACCTAGAATTGCTATAGCGGATTCCAGGAAGGGCCGAGGGACCTGGGCCGGGTGTCAAACTTCTTACAACCTTGAGGTGGTTGTGCGTACATGGGTGCCTACCGACCACGCCCTCCTGGTTCCCCGCATTTTGCCCCACGGACCCCCAGAATCCTTAATTCCTTAATATAAGCACCTAGAATTGCTATAGCGGATTCCAAGAAAAGCCGAGAGACCTGGGCAGGGTGTCAAACTTCTTACAACCATGAGGTGATTGTGCGTACATGGGTGCCTACCCGCCACGCCCTCCTGGTTTCCCGCATTTTGCCCCACGGATCCCCAGAGGCCTTAATTCCTTAACATAAGCACTTAGAATTGGTCTAGCGGATTCCAGGAAGAGCCGAGGGACCTGGGCCGGGTGTCAAACTTCTTACCACCATGGGGTGGTTGTGCGTACATGAGTGCCTTCCCGCCACGCCCTCCTGGTTCCACGCATTTTGCCCCACGAATCCCCAGAGGCTTTATTTCCTTAATATTAGCCCTTAGAATTGCTCTAGCGGATTCCAGGAAGAACCGAGGGACCTGGGCCGGGTGTCAAACTTCTTACCACCATGAGGTGGTTGTGCGTACATGGGTGCCTACCCGCTAAGCCCTCCTGGTTCCCCGCATTTTGCCCCACGGATCCCAAGAAGCTTTAATTACTTAAAATTAGCACTTAGAATTGCTATAGCGGATTCCAGGAAGAGCCGAGGGACCTGGGCAGGGTGTCATACCTCTTACCACCACGAGGTGGTTGTGCGTACATGGGCGCCTACACGCCACGCCCTCCTGGTTACTCGCATTTTGTCCCACGGACCCCCAGAATCCTTAATTCCTTAATATAAGCACTTAGAATTGCTATAGCGGATTCCAGGAAGAGCCGAGGGACCTGGGCCGGGTGTCAAACTTCTTACCACCATGAGGTGGTTGTGCGTACGTGAGTGCCTACCTCCCACGCCCTCCTGGTTCTCTGCATTTTGCCCCACGGATCGCCAGAGGCCTTATTTCCTTAATATAAGCACCTAGAATTACTCTAGCGGATTCCAGGAAGGTCCGAGGGACCTGGGCCGGGTGTCAAACTTCTTACCACCTTGAGGTGGTTGTGCATACATGGGTGTCTACACGCCACGCAATCCTGGTTCCTTGCATTTTGCCCCACGGACCCCCAGAATCCTTAATTCCTTAATATAAGCACCTAGAATTGCTCTAGCGGATTCCAGGAAAAGCCGAGGGACCTGGGCCGGGTGTCAAACTTCTTACCACCTTGAGGTGGTTGTGCGTACATGGGTGCCTACCCGCCACGCAATCCTGGTTCCTTGCTTTTTGCCCCACGGACCCCCAGAATCCTTAATTCCTTAATATAAGCACCTAGAATTGCTATAGCGGATTCCAGGAAGAGCCGAGGGACCTGGGCCGGGTGTCAAACTTCTTACCACCATGAGGTGGTTGTGCGTACGTGAGTGCCTACCTCCCAAGCCCTCCTGGTTCTCTGCATTTTGCCCCACGGATCGCCAGAGGCCTTATTTCCTTAATATAAGCACCTAGAATTACTCTAGCGGATTCCAGGAAGGTCCGAGGGACCTGGGCCGGGTGTCAAACTTTTTACCACCATGAGGTGGTTGTGCGTACATGGGTGCCTACCCGCCACGCCTTCCTGGTTCCCCGCATTTTGCCCCACGGACCCCCAGAGGCCTTAATTCCTTATTATACGCACCTAGAATTGCTATAGCGGATTCCAGGAAGAGCCGAGGGACCTGGGCCGGGTGTCAAACTTCTTACCACCATGAGGTGGTTGTGCGTACATGGGTGCCTACCCGCCACGCCCTCCTGGTTCCCTGCATTTTGCCCCACGGACCCTCAGAATCCTTAATTCCTTAAAATAAGCACCTAGAATTGCTATAGCGGATTCCAGGAAGGGCCGAGGGACCTGGGCCGTGTGTCAAACTTCTTACAACCTTGAGGTGGTTGTGCGTACATGGGTGCCTACCGACCACGCCCTCCTGGTTCCCCGCATTTTGCCCCACGGACCCCCAGAATCCTTAATTCCTTAATATAAGCACCTAGAATTGCTATAGCGGATTCCAAGAAGAGCCGAGGGACCTGGGCAGGGTGTCAAACTTCTTACAACCATGAGGTGATTGTGCGTACATGGGTGCCTACCCGCCACGCCCTCCTGGTTTCCCGCATTTTGCCCCACGGATCCCCAGAGGCCTTAATTCCTTAACATAAGCACTTAGAATTGGTCTTGCGGATTCCAGGAAGAGCCGAGGGACCTGGGCCGGGTGTCAAACTTCTTACCACCATGGGGTGGTTGTGCGTACATGAGTGCCTTCCCGCCACGCCCTCCTGGTTCCACGCATTTTGCACCACGAATCCCCAGAGGCTTTATTTCCTTAATATTAGCCCTTAGAATTGCTCTAGCGGATTCCAGGAAGAGCCGAGGGACCTGGGCCGGGTGTCAAACTTCTTACCACCATGAGGTGGTTGTGCGTACATGGGTGCCTACCCGCTACGCCCTCCTGGTTCCCCGCATTTTGCCCCACGGATCCCCAGAAGCTTTAATTCCTTAAAATTAGCACTTAGAATTGCTATAGCGGATTCCAGGAAGAGCCGAGGGACCTGGGCCGGGTGTCAAACTTTTTACCACCATGGGGTGGTTGTGCGTACATGAGTGCCTTCCCGCCACGCCCTCCTGGTCACCGCATTTTGCCCCACGGACCCCCAGAGTCCTTAATTCCTTATTATGAGCACCTAGAATAGCTATAGCGGATTCCAGGAAGGGCCGTGGGACCTGGGCCGGGTGTCAAACTTCTTACCACCATGAGGTGGTTGTGCGTACGTGAGTGCCTACCTCCCAAGCCCTCCTGGTTCTCTGCATTTTGCCCCACGGATCGCCAGAGGCCTTATTTCCTTAATATAAGCACCTAGAATTACTCTAGCGGATTCCAGGAAGGTCCGAGGGACCTGGGCCGGGTGTCAAACTTTTTACCACCATGAGGTGGTTGTGCGTACATGGGTGCCTACCCGCCACGCCTTCCTGGTTCCCCGCATTTTGCCCCACGGACCCCCAGAGGCCTTAATTCCTTATTATACGCACCTAGAATTGCTATAGCGGATTCCAGGAAGAGCCGAGGGACCTGGGCCGGGTGTCAAACTTCTTACCACCTTGAGGTGGTTGTGCATACATGGGTGTCTACACGCCACGCAATCCTGGTTCCTTGCATTTTGCCCCACGGACCCCCAGAATCCTTAATTCCTTAATATAAGCACCTAGAATTGCTCTAGCGGATTCCAGGAAAAGCCGAGGGACCTGGGCCGGGTGTCAAACTTCTTACCACCTTGAGGTGGTTGTGCGTACATGGGTGCCTACCCGCCACGCAATCCTGGTTCCTTGCTTTTTGCCCCACGGACCCCCAGAATCCTTAATTCCTTAATATAAGCACCTAGAATTGCTATAGCGGATTCCAGGAAGAGCCGAGGGACCTGGGCCGGGTGTCAAACTTCTTACCACCATGAGGTGGTTGTGCGTACGTGAGTGCCTACCTCCCAAGCCCTCCTGGTTCTCTGCATTTTGCCCCACGGATCGCCAGAGGCCTTATTTCCTTAATATAAGCACCTAGAATTACTCTAGCGGATTCCAGGAAGGTCCGAGGGACCTGGGCCGGGTGTCAAACTTTTTACCACCATGAGGTGGTTGTGCGTACATGGGTGCCTACCCGCCACGCCTTCCTGGTTCCCCGCATTTTGCCCCACGGACCCCCAGAGGCCTTAATTCCTTATTATACGCACCTAGAATTGCTATAGCGGATTCCAGGAAGAGCCGAGGGACCTGGGCCGGGTGTCAAACTTCTTACCACCATGAGGTGGTTGTGCGTACATGGGTGCCTACCCGCCACGCCCTCCTGGTTCCCTGCATTTTGCCCCACGGACCCTCAGAATCCTTAATTCCTTAATATAAGCACCTAGAATTGCTATAGCGGATTCCAGGAAGGGCCGAGGGACCTGGGCCGGGTGTCAAACTTCTTACAACCTTGAGGTGGTTGTGCGTACATGGGTGCCTACCGACCACGCCCTCCTGGTTCCCCGCATTTTGCCCCACGGACCCCCAGAATCCTTAATTCCTTAATATAAGCACCTAGAATTGCTATAGCGGATTCCAGGAAGGGCCGTGGGACCTGCGCCGGGTGTCAAACTTCTTACAACTTTGAGGTGGTTGTGCGTACATGGGTGCCTACCCGCCACGCCCTCCTGGTTCCCCGCATTTTGCCCCACGGATCCCCAGAGGCTTTATTTCATTAATATTAGCATTTGGAATTGCTCTAGCGGATTCCAGGAAAAGCCGAGGGACCTGGGCCGGGTGTCAAACTTTTTAACACCATGAGGTGGTTGCGCCTACATGGGTGCCTACCCGCCACGCCCTCCTGGTTCCCCGCATTTTGCCCCACGGACCGCCAGAGGCCTTAATTCCTTAGTATAAGCACCTAGAATTGCTATAGCGTATTCCAGGAAGAGCCGAGGGACCTGGGCCGTGTGTCAAACTTCTTACCATCATGAGGTGGTTGTGCGTACATGGGTGCCTACCCGCCACGCCCTCCTGGTTACTCGCATTTTGCCCCACGGACCCCCAGAATCCTTAATTCCTTAATATAAGCACCTAGAATTGCTATAGCGGATTCCAGGAAGGGCCGAGGGACCTGGGCCGGGTGTCAAACTTCTTACAACCTTGAGGTGGTTGTGCGTACATGGGTGCCTACCCGCCACGCAATCCTGGTTCCTTGCATTTTGCCCCACGGACCCCCAGAATCTTTAATTCCTTAATATAAGCACCTAGAATTGCTATAGCGGATTCCAGGAAGAGCCGAGGGACCTGGGCCGGGTGTCAAACTTCTTATCACCATGAGGTGGTTGTGCGTACATGGGTGCCTACCCGCCACGCAATCCTGGTTCCTTGCATTTTGCCTCACGGACCCCCAGAATCCTTAATTCCTTAAAATTAGCACCTAGAATTGCTATAGCGGATTCCAGGAAGAGCCGAGGGACCTGGGCCGGGTGTCAAACTTCTTACCACCATGAGGTGGTTGTGCGTACGTGAGTGCCTACCTCCCACGCCCTCCTGGTTCTCTGCATTTTGCCCCACGGATCGCCAGAGGCCTTATTTCCTTAATATAAGCACCTAGAATTACTCTAGCGGATTCCAGGAAGGTCCGAGGGACCTGGGCCGGGTGTCAAACTTTTTACCACCATGAGGTGGTTGTGCGTACATGGGTGCCTACCCGCCACGCCCTCCTGGTTCCCTGCATTTTGCCCCACGGACCCTCAGAATCCTTAATTCCTTAATATAAGCACCTAGAATTGCTATAGCGGATTCCAGGAAGGGCCGAGGGACCTGGGCCGGGTGTCAAACTTCTTACAACCTTGAGGTGGTTGTGCGTACATGGGTGCCTACCGACCACGCCCTCCTGGTTCCCCGCATTTTGCCCCACGGACCCCCAGAATCCTTAATTCCTTAATATAAGCACCTAGAATTGCTATAGCGGATTCCAAGAAAAGCCGAGAGACCTGGGCAGGGTGTCAAACTTCTTACAACCATGAGGTGATTGTGCGTACATGGGTGCCTACCCGCCACGCCCTCCTGGTTTCCCGCATTTTGCCCCACGGATCCCCAGAGGCCTTAATTCCTTAACATAAGCACTTAGAATTGGTCTAGCGGATTCCAGGAAGAGCCGAGGGACCTGGGCCGGGTGTCAAACTTCTTACCACCATGGGGTGGTTGTGCGTACATGAGTGCCTTCCCGCCACGCCCTCCTGGTTCCACGCATTTTGCCCCACGAATCCCCAGAGGCTTTATTTCCTTAATATTAGCCCTTAGAATTGCTCTAGCGGATTCCAGGAAGAACCGAGGGACCTGGGCCGGGTGTCAAACTTCTTACCACCATGAGGTGGTTGTGCGTACATGGGTGCCTACCCGCTAAGCCCTCCTGGTTCCCCGCATTTTGCCCCACGGATCCCAAGAAGCTTTAATTACTTAAAATTAGCACTTAGAATTGCTATAGCGGATTCCAGGAAGAGCCGAGGGACCTGGGCAGGGTGTCATACCTCTTACCACCACGAGGTGGTTGTGCGTACATGGGCGCCTACACGCCACGCCCTCCTGGTTACTCGCATTTTGTCCCACGGACCCCCAGAATCCTTAATTCCTTAATATAAGCACTTAGAATTGCTATAGCGGATTCCAGGAAGAGCCGAGGGACCTGGGCCGGGTGTCAAACTTCTTACCACCATGAGGTGGTTGTGCGTACGTGAGTGCCTACCTCCCACGCCCTCCTGGTTCTCTGCATTTTGCCCCACGGATCGCCAGAGGCCTTATTTCCTTAATATAAGCACCTAGAATTACTCTAGCGGATTCCAGGAAGGTCCGAGGGACCTGGGCCGGGTGTCAAACTTCTTACCACCTTGAGGTGGTTGTGCATACATGGGTGTCTACACGCCACGCAATCCTGGTTCCTTGCATTTTGCCCCACGGACCCCCAGAATCCTTAATTCCTTAATATAAGCACCTAGAATTGCTCTAGCGGATTCCAGGAAAAGCCGAGGGACCTGGGCCGGGTGTCAAACTTCTTACCACCTTGAGGTGGTTGTGCGTACATGGGTGCCTACCCGCCACGCAATCCTGGTTCCTTGCTTTTTGCCCCACGGACCCCCAGAATCCTTAATTCCTTAATATAAGCACCTAGAATTGCTATAGCGGATTCCAGGAAGAGCCGAGGGACCTGGGCCGGGTGTCAAACTTCTTACCACCATGAGGTGGTTGTGCGTACGTGAGTGCCTACCTCCCAAGCCCTCCTGGTTCTCTGCATTTTGCCCCACGGATCGCCAGAGGCCTTATTTCCTTAATATAAGCACCTAGAATTACTCTAGCGGATTCCAGGAAGGTCCGAGGGACCTGGGCCGGGTGTCAAACTTTTTACCACCATGAGGTGGTTGTGCGTACATGGGTGCCTACCCGCCACGCCTTCCTGGTTCCCCGCATTTTGCCCCACGGACCCCCAGAGGCCTTAATTCCTTATTATACGCACCTAGAATTGCTATAGCGGATTCCAGGAAGAGCCGAGGGACCTGGGCCGGGTGTCAAACTTCTTACCACCATGAGGTGGTTGTGCGTACATGGGTGCCTACCCGCCACGCCCTCCTGGTTCCCTGCATTTTGCCCCACGGACCCTCAGAATCCTTAATTCCTTAAAATAAGCACCTAGAATTGCTATAGCGGATTCCAGGAAGGGCCGAGGGACCTGGGCCGTGTGTCAAACTTCTTACAACCTTGAGGTGGTTGTGCGTACATGGGTGCCTACCGACCACGCCCTCCTGGTTCCCCGCATTTTGCCCCACGGACCCCCAGAATCCTTAATTCCTTAATATAAGCACCTAGAATTGCTATAGCGGATTCCAAGAAGAGCCGAGGGACCTGGGCAGGGTGTCAAACTTCTTACAACCATGAGGTGATTGTGCGTACATGGGTGCCTACCCGCCACGCCCTCCTGGTTTCCCGCATTTTGCCCCACGGATCCCCAGAGGCCTTAATTCCTTAACATAAGCACTTAGAATTGGTCTTGCGGATTCCAGGAAGAGCCGAGGGACCTGGGCCGGGTGTCAAACTTCTTACCACCATGGGGTGGTTGTGCGTACATGAGTGCCTTCCCGCCACGCCCTCCTGGTTCCACGCATTTTGCACCACGAATCCCCAGAGGCTTTATTTCCTTAATATTAGCCCTTAGAATTGCTCTAGCGGATTCCAGGAAGAGCCGAGGGACCTGGGCCGGGTGTCAAACTTCTTACCACCATGAGGTGGTTGTGCGTACATGGGTGCCTACCCGCTACGCCCTCCTGGTTCCCCGCATTTTGCCCCACGGATCCCCAGAAGCTTTAATTCCTTAAAATTAGCACTTAGAATTGCTATAGCGGATTCCAGGAAGAGCCGAGGGACCTGGGCCGGGTGTCAAACTTTTTACCACCATGGGGTGGTTGTGCGTACATGAGTGCCTTCCCGCCACGCCCTCCTGGTCACCGCATTTTGCCCCACGGACCCCCAGAGTCCTTAATTCCTTATTATGAGCACCTAGAATAGCTATAGCGGATTCCAGGAAGGGCCGTGGGACCTGGGCCGGGTGTCAAACTTCTTACCACCATGAGGTGGTTGTGCGTACGTGAGTGCCTACCTCCCAAGCCCTCCTGGTTCTCTGCATTTTGCCCCACGGATCGCCAGAGGCCTTATTTCCTTAATATAAGCACCTAGAATTACTCTAGCGGATTCCAGGAAGGTCCGAGGGACCTGGGCCGGGTGTCAAACTTTTTACCACCATGAGGTGGTTGTGCGTACATGGGTGCCTACCCGCCACGCCTTCCTGGTTCCCCGCATTTTGCCCCACGGACCCCCAGAGGCCTTAATTCCTTATTATACGCACCTAGAATTGCTATAGCGGATTCCAGGAAGAGCCGAGGGACCTGGGCCGGGTGTCAAACTTCTTACCACCATGAGGTGGTTGTGCGTACATGGGTGCCTACCCGCCACGCCCTCCTGGTTCCCTGCATTTTGCCCCACGGACCCTCAGAATCCTTAATTCCTTAATATAAGCACCTAGAATTGCTATAGCGGATTCCAGGAAGGGCCGAGGGACCTGGGCCGGGTGTCAAACTTCTTACAACCTTGAGGTGGTTGTGCGTACATGGGTGCCTACCGACCACGCCCTCCTGGTTCCCCGCATTTTGCCCCACGGACCCCCAGAATCCTTAATTCCTTAATATAAGCACCTAGAATTGCTATAGCGGATTCCAAGAAGAGCCGAGGGACCTGGGCAGGGTGTCAAACTTCTTACAACCATGAGGTGATTGTGCGTACATGGGTGCCTACCCGCCACGCCCTCCTGGTTTCCCGCATTTTGCCCCACGGATCCCCAGAGGCCTTAATTCCTTAACATAAGCACTTAGAATTGGTCTTGCGGATTCCAGGAAGAGCCGAGGGACCTGGGCCGGGTGTCAAACTTCTTACCACCATGGGGTGGTTGTGCGTACATGAGTGCCTTCCCGCCACGCCCTCCTGGTTCCACGCATTTTGCACCACGAATCCCCAGAGGCTTTATTTCCTTAATATTAGCCCTTAGAATTGCTCTAGCGGATTCCAGGAAGAGCCGAGGGACCTGGGCCGGGTGTCAAACTTCTTACCACCATGAGGTGGTTGTGCGTACATGGGTGCCTACCCGCTACGCCCTCCTGGTTCCCCGCATTTTGCCCCACGGATCCCCAGAAGCTTTAATTCCTTAAAATTAGCACTTAGAATTGCTATAGCGGATTCCAGGAAGAGCCGAGGGACCTGGGCCGGGTGTCAAACTTCTTACCACCATGAGGTGGTTGTGCGTACATGGGTGCCTACCCGCCACGCCCTCCTGGTTCCTCGCATTTTGCCCCACGGACCCCAGAGGCCTTAATTCCTTATTATAAGCACCTAGAATTGCTATAGCGGATTGCAGGAAGAGCCGAGGGACCTGGGCCGGGTGTCAAACTTCTTACCACCATGAGGTGGTTGTGCGTACGTGAGTGCCTACCTCCCACGCCCTCCTGGTTCTCTGCATTTTGCCCCACGGATCGCCAGAGGCCTTATTTCCTTAATATAAGCACCTAGAATTACTCTAGCGGATTCCAGGAAGGTCCGAGGGACCTGGGCCGGGTGTCAAACTTCTTACCACCTTGAGGTGGTTGTGCATACATGGGTGTCTACACGCCACGCAATCCTGGTTCCTTGCATTTTGCCCCACGGACCCCCAGAATCCTTAATTCCTTAATATAAGCACCTAGAATTGCTCTAGCGGATTCCAGGAAAAGCCGAGGGACCTGGGCCGGGTGTCAAACTTCTTACCACCTTGAGGTGGTTGTGCGTACATGGGTGCCTACCCGCCACGCAATCCTGGTTCCTTGCATTTTGCCCCACGGACCCCCAGAATCCTTAATTCCTTAATATAAGCACCTAGAATTGCTATAGCGGATTCCAGGAAGAGCCGAGGGACCTGGGCCGGGTGTCAAACTTCTTACCACCATGAGGTGGTTGTGCGTACGTGAGTGCCTACCTCCCAAGCCCTCCTGGTTCTCTGCATTTTGCCCCACGGATCGCCAGAGGCCTTATTTCCTTAATATAAGCACCTAGAATTACTCTAGCGGATTCCAGGAAGGTCCGAGGGACCTGGGCCGGGTGTCAAACTTTTTACCACCATGAGGTGGTTGTGCGTACATGGGTGCCTACCCGCCACGCCTTCCTGGTTCCCCGCATTTTGCCCCACGGACCCCCAGAGGCCTTAATTCCTTATTATAAGCACCTAGAATTGCTATAGCGGATTCCAGGAAGAGCCGAGGGACCTGGGCCGGGTGTCAAACTTCTTACCACCATGAGGTGGTTGTGCGTACATGGGTGCCTACCCGCCACGCCCTCCTGGTTCCCTGCATTTTGCCCCACGGACCCTCAGAATCCTTAATTCCTTAATATAAGCACCTAGAATTGCTATAGCGGATTCCAGGAAGGGCCGAGGGACCTGGGCCGGGTGTCAAACTTCTTACAACCTTGAGGTGGTTGTGCGTACATGGGTGCCTACCGACCACGCCCTCCTGGTTCCCCGCATTTTGCCCCACGGACCCCCAGAATCCTTAATTCCTTAATATAAGCACCTAGAATTGCTATAGCGGATTCCAAGAAGAGCCGAGGGACCTGGGCAGGGTGTCAAACTTCTTACAACCATGAGGTGATTCTGCGTACATGGGTGCCTACCCGCCACGCCCTCCTGGTTTCCCGCATTTTGCCCCACGGATCCCCAGAGGCCTTAATTCCTTAACATAAGCACTTAGAATTGGTCTAGCGGATTCCAGGAAGAGCCGAGGGACCTGGGCCGGGTGTCAAACTTCTTACCACCATGGGGTGGTTGTGCGTACATGAGTGCCTTCCCGCCACGCCCTCCTGGTTCCACGCATTTTGCACCACGAATCCCCAGAGGCTTTATTTCCTTAATATTAGCCCTTAGAATTGCTCTAGCGGATTCCAGGAAGAGCCGAGGGACCTGGGCCGGGTGTCAAACTTCTTACCACCATGAGGTGGTTGTGCGTACATGGGTGCCTACCCGCTACGCCCTCCTGGTTCCCCGCATTTTGCCCCACGGATCCCCAGAAGCTTTAATTCCTTAAAATTAGCACTTAGAATTGCTATAGCGGATTCCAGGAAGAGCCGAGGGACCTGGGCCGGGTGTCAAACTTCTTACCACCATGAGGTGGTTGTGCGTACATGGGTGCCTACCCGCCACGCCCTCCTGGTTCCTCGCATTTTGCCCCACGGACCCCAGAGGCCTTAATTCCTTATTATAAGCACCTAGAATTGCTATAGCGGATTCCAGGAAGAGCCGAGGGACCTGGGCAGGGTGTCAAACCTCTTACCACCACGAGGTGGTTGTGCGTACATGGGCGCCTACCCGCCACGCCCTCCTGGTTACTCGCATTTTGTCCCACGGACCCCCAGAATCCTTAATTCCTTAATATAAGAACCTAGAATTGCTATAGCGGATTCCAGGAAGAGCCGAGGGACCTGGGCCGGGTGTCAAACTTCTTACCACCATGAGGTGGTTGCGCGTACATGGGTGCCTACCCGCCACGCCCTCCTGGTTTCCCGCATTTTGCCCCACGAACCCCCAGAATCCTTAATTCCTTAATATAAGCACCTAGAATTGCTATAGCGGATTCCAGGAAGAGCCGAGGGACCTGGGCCGGGTGTCAAAATTCTTACCACCATGAGGTGGTTGTGCGTACGTGGGTGCCTACCACCCACGCCCTTCTCGTTCCCCGCATTTTGCCCCACGGATCCCCAGCGGCCTTAATTCCTTATTATAAGCACCTAGAATTGCTATAGCGGATTCCAGGAAGAGCCGAGGGACCTGGGCAGGGTGTCAAACTTCTTACCACCATGAGGTGATTGTGCGTACATGGGTGCCTAACCGCCACGCCCTCCTGGTTCCCCGCATTTTGCCCCACGGTTCCCCAGAGGCTTTAATTCCTTAATATAAGCACCTAGAATTGCTATAGCGGATTCCAGGAAGGGCCGAGGGACCTGGGCCGGGTGTCAAACTTCTTACCACCATGGGGTGGTTGTGCGTACATGAGTGCCTTCCCGCCACGCCCTCCTGGTTCCACGCATTTTGCACCACGAATCCCCAGAGGCTTTATTTCCTTAATATTAGCCCTTAGAATTGCTCTAGCGGATTCCAGGAAGAGCCGAGGGACCTGGGCCGGGTGTCAAACTTCTTACCACCATGAGGTGGTTGTGCGTACATGGGTGCCTACCCGCTACGCCCTCCTGGTTCCCCGCATTTTGCCCCACGGATCCCCAGAAGCTTTAATTCCTTAAAATTAGCACTTAGAATTGCTATAGCGGATTCCAGGAAGAGCCGAGGGACCTGGGCCGGGTGTCAAACTTTTTACCACCATGGGGTGGTTGTGCGTACATGAGTGCCTTCCCGCCACGCCCTCCTGGTCACCGCATTTTGCCCCACGGACCCCCAGAGTCCTTAATTCCTTATTATGAGCACCTAGAATAGCTATAGCGGATTCCAGGAAGGGCCGTGGGACCTGGGCCGGGTGTCAAACTTCTTACCACCATGAGGTGGTTGTGCGTACGTGAGTGCCTACCTCCCAAGCCCTCCTGGTTCTCTGCATTTTGCCCCACGGATCGCCAGAGGCCTTATTTCCTTAATATAAGCACCTAGAATTACTCTAGCGGATTCCAGGAAGGTCCGAGGGACCTGGGCCGGGTGTCAAACTTTTTACCACCATGAGGTGGTTGTGCGTACATGGGTGCCTACCCGCCACGCCTTCCTGGTTCCCCGCATTTTGCCCCACGGACCCCCAGAGGCCTTAATTCCTTATTATACGCACCTAGAATTGCTATAGCGGATTCCAGGAAGAGCCGAGGGACCTGGGCCGGGTGTCAAACTTCTTACCACCATGAGGTGGTTGTGCGTACATGGGTGCCTACCCGCCACGCCCTCCTGGTTCCCTGCATTTTGCCCCACGGACCCTCAGAATCCTTAATTCCTTAATATAAGCACCTAGAATTGCTATAGCGGATTCCAGGAAGGGCCGAGGGACCTGGGCCGGGTGTCAAACTTCTTACAACCTTGAGGTGGTTGTGCGTACATGGGTGCCTACCGACCACGCCCTCCTGGTTCCCCGCATTTTGCCCCACGGACCCCCAGAATCCTTAATTCCTTAATATAAGCACCTAGAATTGCTATAGCGGATTCCAAGAAGAGCCGAGGGACCTGGGCAGGGTGTCAAACTTCTTACAACCATGAGGTGATTGTGCGTACATGGGTGCCTACCCGCCACGCCCTCCTGGTTTCCCGCATTTTGCCCCACGGATCCCCAGAGGCCTTAATTCCTTAACATAAGCACTTAGAATTGGTCTTGCGGATTCCAGGAAGAGCCGAGGGACCTGGGCCGGGTGTCAAACTTCTTACCACCATGGGGTGGTTGTGCGTACATGAGTGCCTTCCCGCCACGCCCTCCTGGTTCCACGCATTTTGCACCACGAATCCCCAGAGGCTTTATTTCCTTAATATTAGCCCTTAGAATTGCTCTAGCGGATTCCAGGAAGAGCCGAGGGACCTGGGCCGGGTGTCAAACTTCTTACCACCATGAGGTGGTTGTGCGTACATGGGTGCCTACCCGCTACGCCCTCCTGGTTCCCCGCATTTTGCCCCACGGATCCCCAGAAGCTTTAATTCCTTAAAATTAGCACTTAGAATTGCTATAGCGGATTCCAGGAAGAGCCGAGGGACCTGGGCCGGGTGTCAAACTTCTTACCACCATGAGGTGGTTGTGCGTACATGGGTGCCTACCCGCCACGCCCTCCTGGTTCCTCGCATTTTGCCCCACGGACCCCAGAGGCCTTAATTCCTTATTATAAGCACCTAGAATTGCTATAGCGGATTGCAGGAAGAGCCGAGGGACCTGGGCCGGGTGTCAAACTTCTTACCACCATGAGGTGGTTGTGCGTACGTGAGTGCCTACCTCCCACGCCCTCCTGGTTCTCTGCATTTTGCCCCACGGATCGCCAGAGGCCTTATTTCCTTAATATAAGCACCTAGAATTACTCTAGCGGATTCCAGGAAGGTCCGAGGGACCTGGGCCGGGTGTCAAACTTCTTACCACCTTGAGGTGGTTGTGCATACATGGGTGTCTACACGCCACGCAATCCTGGTTCCTTGCATTTTGCCCCACGGACCCCCAGAATCCTTAATTCCTTAATATAAGCACCTAGAATTGCTCTAGCGGATTCCAGGAAAAGCCGAGGGACCTGGGCCGGGTGTCAAACTTCTTACCACCTTGAGGTGGTTGTGCGTACATGGGTGCCTACCCGCCACGCAATCCTGGTTCCTTGCATTTTGCCCCACGGACCCCCAGAATCCTTAATTCCTTAATATAAGCACCTAGAATTGCTATAGCGGATTCCAGGAAGAGCCGAGGGACCTGGGCCGGGTGTCAAACTTCTTACCACCATGAGGTGGTTGTGCGTACGTGAGTGCCTACCTCCCAAGCCCTCCTGGTTCTCTGCATTTTGCCCCACGGATCGCCAGAGGCCTTATTTCCTTAATATAAGCACCTAGAATTACTCTAGCGGATTCCAGGAAGGTCCGAGGGACCTGGGCCGGGTGTCAAACTTTTTACCACCATGAGGTGGTTGTGCGTACATGGGTGCCTACCCGCCACGCCTTCCTGGTTCCCCGCATTTTGCCCCACGGACCCCCAGAGGCCTTAATTCCTTATTATAAGCACCTAGAATTGCTATAGCGGATTCCAGGAAGAGCCGAGGGACCTGGGCCGGGTGTCAAACTTCTTACCACCATGAGGTGGTTGTGCGTACATGGGTGCCTACCCGCCACGCCCTCCTGGTTCCCTGCATTTTGCCCCACGGACCCTCAGAATCCTTAATTCCTTAATATAAGCACCTAGAATTGCTATAGCGGATTCCAGGAAGGGCCGAGGGACCTGGGCCGGGTGTCAAACTTCTTACAACCTTGAGGTGGTTGTGCGTACATGGGTGCCTACCGACCACGCCCTCCTGGTTCCCCGCATTTTGCCCCACGGACCCCCAGAATCCTTAATTCCTTAATATAAGCACCTAGAATTGCTATAGCGGATTCCAAGAAGAGCCGAGGGACCTGGGCAGGGTGTCAAACTTCTTACAACCATGAGGTGATTCTGCGTACATGGGTGCCTACCCGCCACGCCCTCCTGGTTTCCCGCATTTTGCCCCACGGATCCCCAGAGGCCTTAATTCCTTAACATAAGCACTTAGAATTGGTCTAGCGGATTCCAGGAAGAGCCGAGGGACCTGGGCCGGGTGTCAAACTTCTTACCACCATGGGGTGGTTGTGCGTACATGAGTGCCTTCCCGCCACGCCCTCCTGGTTCCACGCATTTTGCACCACGAATCCCCAGAGGCTTTATTTCCTTAATATTAGCCCTTAGAATTGCTCTAGCGGATTCCAGGAAGAGCCGAGGGACCTGGGCCGGGTGTCAAACTTCTTACCACCATGAGGTGGTTGTGCGTACATGGGTGCCTACCCGCTACGCCCTCCTGGTTCCCCGCATTTTGCCCCACGGATCCCCAGAAGCTTTAATTCCTTAAAATTAGCACTTAGAATTGCTATAGCGGATTCCAGGAAGAGCCGAGGGACCTGGGCCGGGTGTCAAACTTCTTACCACCATGAGGTGGTTGTGCGTACATGGGTGCCTACCCGCCACGCCCTCCTGGTTCCTCGCATTTTGCCCCACGGACCCCAGAGGCCTTAATTCCTTATTATAAGCACCTAGAATTGCTATAGCGGATTCCAGGAAGAGCCGAGGGACCTGGGCAGGGTGTCAAACCTCTTACCACCACGAGGTGGTTGTGCGTACATGGGCGCCTACCCGCCACGCCCTCCTGGTTACTCGCATTTTGTCCCACGGACCCCCAGAATCCTTAATTCCTTAATATAAGAACCTAGAATTGCTATAGCGGATTCCAGGAAGAGCCGAGGGACCTGGGCCGGGTGTCAAACTTCTTACCACCATGAGGTGGTTGCGCGTACATGGGTGCCTACCCGCCACGCCCTCCTGGTTTCCCGCATTTTGCCCCACGAACCCCCAGAATCCTTAATTCCTTAATATAAGCACCTAGAATTGCTATAGCGGATTCCAGGAAGAGCCGAGGGACCTGGGCCGGGTGTCAAAATTCTTACCACCATGAGGTGGTTGTGCGTACGTGGGTGCCTACCACCCACGCCCTTCTCGTTCCCCGCATTTTGCCCCACGGATCCCCAGCGGCCTTAATTCCTTATTATAAGCACCTAGAATTGCTATAGCGGATTCCAGGAAGAGCCGAGGGACCTGGGCAGGGTGTCAAACTTCTTACCACCATGAGGTGATTGTGCGTACATGGGTGCCTAACCGCCACGCCCTCCTGGTTCCCCGCATTTTGCCCCACGGTTCCCCAGAGGCTTTAATTCCTTAATATAAGCACCTAGAATTGCTATAGCGGATTCCAGGAAGGGCCGAGGGACCTGGGCCGGGTGTCAAACTTCTTACCACCTTGAGGTGGTTGTGCGTACATGGGTGCCTACCCGCCACGCCATCCTGGTTCCTTGCATTTTGCCCAACGGACCCCCAGAATCCTTAATTCCTTAATATAAGCACCTAGAATTGCTATAGCGGATTCCAGGAAGAGCCGAGGGACCTGGGCCGGGTGTCAAACTTCTTACCACCATGAGGTGGTTGCGCGTACATGGGTGCCTACCCGCCACGCCCTCCTGGTTCCCCGCATTTTGCCCCACGGACCCCCAGAGGCCTTAATTCCTTATTATAAGCACCTAGAATTGCTATAGCGGATTCCTGGAAGGGCCGAGGGACCTGGGCCGGGTATCAAACTTCTTACAACCTTGAGGTGGTTGTGCGTACATGGGTGCCTACCGACCACGCCCTCCTGGTTCCCCGCATTTTGCCCCACGGTTCCCCAGAGGCTTTAATTCCTTAATATAAGAACCTAGAATTGCTATAGCGGATTCCAGGAAGAGCCGAGGGACCTGGGCCGGGTGTCAAACTTCTTACCACCATGAGGTGGTTGTGCGTACATGGGTGCCTACCCGCCACGCCTTCCTGGTTCCCCGCATTTTGCCCCACGGACCCCCAGAGGCCTTAATTCCTTATTATAAGCACCTAGAATTGCTATAGCGGATTCCAGGAAGAGCCGAGGGACCTGGGCCGGGTGTCAAACTTCTTACCACCATGAGGTGGTTGTGCGTACATGGATGCCTACCCGCCACGCCCTCCTGGTTCCCTGCATTTTGCCCCACGGACCCTCAGAATCCTTAATTCCTTAATATAAGCACCTAGAATTGCTATAGCGGATTCCAGGAAGGGCCGAGGGACCTGGGCCGGGTGTCAAACTTCTTACAACCTTGAGGTGGTTGTGCGTACATGGGTGCCTACCGACCACGCCCTCCTGGTTCCCCGCATTTTGCCCCACGGACCCCCAGAATCCTTAATTCCTTAATATAAGCACCTAGAATTGCTATAGCGGATTCCAAGAAGAACCGAGGGACCTGGGCAGGGTGTCAAACTTCTTACAACCATGAGGTGATTCTGCGTACATGGGTGCCTACCCGCCACGCCCTCCTGGTTTCCCGCATTTTGCCCCACGGATCCCCAGAGGCCTTAATTCCTTAACATAAGCACTTAGAATTGGTCTAGCGGATTCCAGGAAGAGCCGAGGGACCTGGGCCGGGTGTCAAACTTCTTACCACCATGGGGTGGTTGTGCGTACATGAGTGCCTTCCCGCCACGCCCTCCTGGTTCCACGCATTTTGCACCACGAATCCCCAGAGGCTTTATTTCCTTAATATTAGCCCTTAGAATTGCTCTAGCGGATTCCAGGAAGAGCCGAGGGACCTGGGCCGGGTGTCAAACTTCTTACCACCATGAGGTGGTTGTGCGTACATGGGTGCCTACCCGCTACGCCCTCCTGGTTCCCCGCATTTTGCCCCACGGATCCCCAGAAGCTTTAATTCCTTAAAATTAGCACTTAGAATTGCTATAGCGGATTCCAGGAAGAGCCGAGGGACCTGGGCCGGGTGTCAAACTTCTTACCACCATGAGGTGGTTGTGCGTACATGGGTGCCTACCCGCCACGCCCTCCTGGTTCCTCGCATTTTGCCCCACGGACCCCAGAGGCCTTAATTCCTTATTATAAGCACCTAGAATTGCTATAGCGGATTCCAGGAAGAGCCGAGGGACCTGGGCAGGGTGTCAAACCTCTTACCACCACGAGGTGGTTGTGCGTACATGGGCGCCTACCCGCCACGCCCTCCTGGTTACTCGCATTTTGTCCCACGGACCCCCAGAATCCTTAATTCCTTAATATAAGAACCTAGAATTGCTATAGCGGATTCCAGGAAGAGCCGAGGGACCTGGGCCGGGTGTCAAACTTCTTACCACCATGAGGTGGTTGCGCGTACATGGGTGCCTACCCGCCACGCCCTCCTGGTTTCCCGCATTTTGCCCCACGAACCCCCAGAATCCTTAATTCCTTAATATAAGCACCTAGAATTGCTATAGCGGATTCCAGGAAGAGCCGAGGGACCTGGGCCGGGTGTCAAAATTCTTACCACCATGAGGTGGTTGTGCGTACGTGGGTGCCTACCACCCACGCCCTTCTCGTTCCCCGCATTTTGCCCCACGGATCCCCAGCGGCCTTAATTCCTTATTATAAGCACCTAGAATTGCTATAGCGGATTCCAGGAAGAGCCGAGGGACCTGGGCAGGGTGTCAAACTTCTTACCACCATGAGGTGATTGTGCGTACATGGGTGCCTAACCGCCACGACCTCCTGGTTCCCCGCATTTTGCCCCACGGATCCCCAGAAGCTTTAATTCCTTAAAATTAGCACTTAGAATTGCTATAGCGGATTCCAGGAAGAGCCGAGGGACCTGGGCCGGGTGTCAAACTTTTTACCACCATGGGGTGGTTGTGCGTACATGAGTGCCTTCCCGCCACGCCCTCCTGGTCACCGCATTTTGCCCCACGGACCCCCAGAGTCCTTAATTCCTTATTATGAGCACCTAGAATAGCTATAGCGGATTCCAGGAAGGGCCGTGGGACCTGGGCCGGGTGTCAAACTTCTTACCACCATGAGGTGGTTGTGCGTACGTGAGTGCCTACCTCCCAAGCCCTCCTGGTTCTCTGCATTTTGCCCCACGGATCGCCAGAGGCCTTATTTCCTTAATATAAGCACCTAGAATTACTCTAGCGGATTCCAGGAAGGTCCGAGGGACCTGGGCCGGGTGTCAAACTTTTTACCACCATGAGGTGGTTGTGCGTACATGGGTGCCTACCCGCCACGCCTTCCTGGTTCCCCGCATTTTGCCCCACGGACCCCCAGAGGCCTTAATTCCTTATTATACGCACCTAGAATTGCTATAGCGGATTCCAGGAAGAGCCGAGGGACCTGGGCCGGGTGTCAAACTTCTTACCACCATGAGGTGGTTGTGCGTACATGGGTGCCTACCCGCCACGCCCTCCTGGTTCCCTGCATTTTGCCCCACGGACCCTCAGAATCCTTAATTCCTTAATATAAGCACCTAGAATTGCTATAGCGGATTCCAGGAAGGGCCGAGGGACCTGGGCCGGGTGTCAAACTTCTTACAACCTTGAGGTGGTTGTGCGTACATGGGTGCCTACCGACCACGCCCTCCTGGTTCCCCGCATTTTGCCCCACGGACCCCCAGAATCCTTAATTCCTTAATATAAGCACCTAGAATTGCTATAGCGGATTCCAAGAAGAGCCGAGGGACCTGGGCAGGGTGTCAAACTTCTTACAACCATGAGGTGATTGTGCGTACATGGGTGCCTACCCGCCACGCCCTCCTGGTTTCCCGCATTTTGCCCCACGGATCCCCAGAGGCCTTAATTCCTTAACATAAGCACTTAGAATTGGTCTTGCGGATTCCAGGAAGAGCCGAGGGACCTGGGCCGGGTGTCAAACTTCTTACCACCATGGGGTGGTTGTGCGTACATGAGTGCCTTCCCGCCACGCCCTCCTGGTTCCACGCATTTTGCACCACGAATCCCCAGAGGCTTTATTTCCTTAATATTAGCCCTTAGAATTGCTCTAGCGGATTCCAGGAAGAGCCGAGGGACCTGGGCCGGGTGTCAAACTTCTTACCACCATGAGGTGGTTGTGCGTACATGGGTGCCTACCCGCTACGCCCTCCTGGTTCCCCGCATTTTGCCCCACGGATCCCCAGAAGCTTTAATTCCTTAAAATTAGCACTTAGAATTGCTATAGCGGATTCCAGGAAGAGCCGAGGGACCTGGGCCGGGTGTCAAACTTCTTACCACCATGAGGTGGTTGTGCGTACATGGGTGCCTACCCGCCACGCCCTCCTGGTTCCTCGCATTTTGCCCCACGGACCCCAGAGGCCTTAATTCCTTATTATAAGCACCTAGAATTGCTATAGCGGATTGCAGGAAGAGCCGAGGGACCTGGGCCGGGTGTCAAACTTCTTACCACCATGAGGTGGTTGTGCGTACGTGAGTGCCTACCTCCCACGCCCTCCTGGTTCTCTGCATTTTGCCCCACGGATCGCCAGAGGCCTTATTTCCTTAATATAAGCACCTAGAATTACTCTAGCGGATTCCAGGAAGGTCCGAGGGACCTGGGCCGGGTGTCAAACTTCTTACCACCTTGAGGTGGTTGTGCATACATGGGTGTCTACACGCCACGCAATCCTGGTTCCTTGCATTTTGCCCCACGGACCCCCAGAATCCTTAATTCCTTAATATAAGCACCTAGAATTGCTCTAGCGGATTCCAGGAAAAGCCGAGGGACCTGGGCCGGGTGTCAAACTTCTTACCACCTTGAGGTGGTTGTGCGTACATGGGTGCCTACCCGCCACGCAATCCTGGTTCCTTGCATTTTGCCCCACGGACCCCCAGAATCCTTAATTCCTTAATATAAGCACCTAGAATTGCTATAGCGGATTCCAGGAAGAGCCGAGGGACCTGGGCCGGGTGTCAAACTTCTTACCACCATGAGGTGGTTGTGCGTACGTGAGTGCCTACCTCCCAAGCCCTCCTGGTTCTCTGCATTTTGCCCCACGGATCGCCAGAGGCCTTATTTCCTTAATATAAGCACCTAGAATTACTCTAGCGGATTCCAGGAAGGTCCGAGGGACCTGGGCCGGGTGTCAAACTTTTTACCACCATGAGGTGGTTGTGCGTACATGGGTGCCTACCCGCCACGCCTTCCTGGTTCCCCGCATTTTGCCCCACGGACCCCCAGAGGCCTTAATTCCTTATTATAAGCACCTAGAATTGCTATAGCGGATTCCAGGAAGAGCCGAGGGACCTGGGCCGGGTGTCAAACTTCTTACCACCATGAGGTGGTTGTGCGTACATGGGTGCCTACCCGCCACGCCCTCCTGGTTCCCTGCATTTTGCCCCACGGACCCTCAGAATCCTTAATTCCTTAATATAAGCACCTAGAATTGCTATAGCGGATTCCAGGAAGGGCCGAGGGACCTGGGCCGGGTGTCAAACTTCTTACAACCTTGAGGTGGTTGTGCGTACATGGGTGCCTACCGACCACGCCCTCCTGGTTCCCCGCATTTTGCCCCACGGACCCCCAGAATCCTTAATTCCTTAATATAAGCACCTAGAATTGCTATAGCGGATTCCAAGAAGAGCCGAGGGACCTGGGCAGGGTGTCAAACTTCTTACAACCATGAGGTGATTCTGCGTACATGGGTGCCTACCCGCCACGCCCTCCTGGTTTCCCGCATTTTGCCCCACGGATCCCCAGAGGCCTTAATTCCTTAACATAAGCACTTAGAATTGGTCTAGCGGATTCCAGGAAGAGCCGAGGGACCTGGGCCGGGTGTCAAACTTCTTACCACCATGGGGTGGTTGTGCGTACATGAGTGCCTTCCCGCCACGCCCTCCTGGTTCCACGCATTTTGCACCACGAATCCCCAGAGGCTTTATTTCCTTAATATTAGCCCTTAGAATTGCTCTAGCGGATTCCAGGAAGAGCCGAGGGACCTGGGCCGGGTGTCAAACTTCTTACCACCATGAGGTGGTTGTGCGTACATGGGTGCCTACCCGCTACGCCCTCCTGGTTCCCCGCATTTTGCCCCACGGATCCCCAGAAGCTTTAATTCCTTAAAATTAGCACTTAGAATTGCTATAGCGGATTCCAGGAAGAGCCGAGGGACCTGGGCCGGGTGTCAAACTTCTTACCACCATGAGGTGGTTGTGCGTACATGGGTGCCTACCCGCCACGCCCTCCTGGTTCCTCGCATTTTGCCCCACGGACCCCAGAGGCCTTAATTCCTTATTATAAGCACCTAGAATTGCTATAGCGGATTCCAGGAAGAGCCGAGGGACCTGGGCAGGGTGTCAAACCTCTTACCACCACGAGGTGGTTGTGCGTACATGGGCGCCTACCCGCCACGCCCTCCTGGTTACTCGCATTTTGTCCCACGGACCCCCAGAATCCTTAATTCCTTAATATAAGAACCTAGAATTGCTATAGCGGATTCCAGGAAGAGCCGAGGGACCTGGGCCGGGTGTCAAACTTCTTACCACCATGAGGTGGTTGCGCGTACATGGGTGCCTACCCGCCACGCCCTCCTGGTTTCCCGCATTTTGCCCCACGAACCCCCAGAATCCTTAATTCCTTAATATAAGCACCTAGAATTGCTATAGCGGATTCCAGGAAGAGCCGAGGGACCTGGGCCGGGTGTCAAAATTCTTACCACCATGAGGTGGTTGTGCGTACGTGGGTGCCTACCACCCACGCCCTTCTCGTTCCCCGCATTTTGCCCCACGGATCCCCAGCGGCCTTAATTCCTTATTATAAGCACCTAGAATTGCTATAGCGGATTCCAGGAAGAGCCGAGGGACCTGGGCAGGGTGTCAAACTTCTTACCACCATGAGGTGATTGTGCGTACATGGGTGCCTAACCGCCACGCCCTCCTGGTTCCCCGCATTTTGCCCCACGGTTCCCCAGAGGCTTTAATTCCTTAATATAAGCACCTAGAATTGCTATAGCGGATTCCAGGAAGGGCCGAGGGACCTGGGCCGGGTGTCAAACTTCTTACCACCTTGAGGTGGTTGTGCGTACATGGGTGCCTACCCGCCACGCCATCCTGGTTCCTTGCATTTTGCCCAACGGACCCCCAGAATCCTTAATTCCTTAATATAAGCACCTAGAATTGCTATAGCGGATTCCAGGAAGAGCCGAGGGACCTGGGCCGGGTGTCAAACTTCTTACCACCATGAGGTGGTTGCGCGTACATGGGTGCCTACCCGCCACGCCCTCCTGGTTCCCCGCATTTTGCCCCACGGACCCCCAGAGGCCTTAATTCCTTATTATAAGCACCTAGAATTGCTATAGCGGATTCCTGGAAGGGCCGAGGGACCTGGGCCGGGTATCAAACTTCTTACAACCTTGAGGTGGTTGTGCGTACATGGGTGCCTACCGACCACGCCCTCCTGGTTCCCCGCATTTTGCCCCACGGTTCCCCAGAGGCTTTAATTCCTTAATATAAGAACCTAGAATTGCTATAGCGGATTCCAGGAAGAGCCGAGGGACCTGGGCCGGGTGTCAAACTTCTTACCACCATGAGGTGGTTGTGCGTACATGGGTGCCTACCCGCCACGCCTTCCTGGTTCCCCGCATTTTGCCCCACGGACCCCCAGAGGCCTTAATTCCTTATTATAAGCACCTAGAATTGCTATAGCGGATTCCAGGAAGAGCCGAGGGACCTGGGCCGGGTGTCAAACTTCTTACCACCATGAGGTGGTTGTGCGTACATGGGTGCCTACCCGCCACGCCCTCCTGGTTCCCTGCATTTTGCCCCACGGACCCTCAGAATCCTTAATTCCTTAATATAAGCACCTAGAATTGCTATAGCGGATTCCAGGAAGGGCCGAGGGACCTGGGCCGGGTGTCAAACTTCTTACAACCTTGAGGTGGTTGTGCGTACATGGGTGCCTACCGACCACGCCCTCCTGGTTCCCCGCATTTTGCCCCACGGACCCCCAGAATCCTTAATTCCTTAATATAAGCACCTAGAATTGCTATAGCGGATTCCAAGAAGAACCGAGGGACCTGGGCAGGGTGTCAAACTTCTTACAACCATGAGGTGATTCTGCGTACATGGGTGCCTACCCGCCACGCCCTCCTGGTTTCCCGCATTTTGCCCCACGGATCCCCAGAGGCCTTAATTCCTTAACATAAGCACTTAGAATTGGTCTAGCGGATTCCAGGAAGAGCCGAGGGACCTGGGCCGGGTGTCAAACTTCTTACCACCATGGGGTGGTTGTGCGTACATGAGTGCCTTCCCGCCACGCCCTCCTGGTTCCACGCATTTTGCACCACGAATCCCCAGAGGCTTTATTTCCTTAATATTAGCCCTTAGAATTGCTCTAGCGGATTCCAGGAAGAGCCGAGGGACCTGGGCCGGGTGTCAAACTTCTTACCACCATGAGGTGGTTGTGCGTACATGGGTGCCTACCCGCTACGCCCTCCTGGTTCCCCGCATTTTGCCCCACGGATCCCCAGAAGCTTTAATTCCTTAAAATTAGCACTTAGAATTGCTATAGCGGATTCCAGGAAGAGCCGAGGGACCTGGGCCGGGTGTCAAACTTCTTACCACCATGAGGTGGTTGTGCGTACATGGGTGCCTACCCGCCACGCCCTCCTGGTTCCTCGCATTTTGCCCCACGGACCCCAGAGGCCTTAATTCCTTATTATAAGCACCTAGAATTGCTATAGCGGATTCCAGGAAGAGCCGAGGGACCTGGGCAGGGTGTCAAACCTCTTACCACCACGAGGTGGTTGTGCGTACATGGGCGCCTACCCGCCACGCCCTCCTGGTTACTCGCATTTTGTCCCACGGACCCCCAGAATCCTTAATTCCTTAATATAAGAACCTAGAATTGCTATAGCGGATTCCAGGAAGAGCCGAGGGACCTGGGCCGGGTGTCAAACTTCTTACCACCATGAGGTGGTTGCGCGTACATGGGTGCCTACCCGCCACGCCCTCCTGGTTTCCCGCATTTTGCCCCACGAACCCCCAGAATCCTTAATTCCTTAATATAAGCACCTAGAATTGCTATAGCGGATTCCAGGAAGAGCCGAGGGACCTGGGCCGGGTGTCAAAATTCTTACCACCATGAGGTGGTTGTGCGTACGTGGGTGCCTACCACCCACGCCCTTCTCGTTCCCCGCATTTTGCCCCACGGATCCCCAGCGGCCTTAATTCCTTATTATAAGCACCTAGAATTGCTATAGCGGATTCCAGGAAGAGCCGAGGGACCTGGGCAGGGTGTCAAACTTCTTACCACCATGAGGTGATTGTGCGTACATGGGTGCCTAACCGCCACGACCTCCTGGTTCCCCGCATTTTGCCCCACGGTTCCCCAGAGGCTTTAATTCCTTAATATAAGCACCTAGAATTGCTATAGCGGATTCCAGGAAGGGCCGAGGGACCTGGGCCGGGTGTCAAACTTCTTACCACCTTGAGGTGGTTGTGCGTACATGGGTGCCTACCCGCCACGCCATCCTGGTTCCTTGCATTTTGCCCAACGGACCCCCAGAATCCTTAATTCCTTAATATAAGCACCTAGAATTGCTATAGCGGATTCCAGGAAGAGCCGAGGGACCTGGGCCGGGTGTCAAACTTCTTACCACCATGAGGTGGTTGCGCGTACATGGGTGCCTACCCGCCACGCCCTCCTGGTTCCCCGCATTTTGCCCCACGGACCCCCAGAGGCCTTAATTCCTTATTATAAGCACCTAGAATTGCTATAGCGGATTCCAGGAAGGGCCGAGGGACCTGGGCCGGGTATCAAACTTCTTACAACCTTGAGGTGGTTGTGCGTACATGGGTGCCTACCGACCACGCCCTCCTGGTTCCCCGCATTTTGCCCCACGGTTCCCCAGAGGCTTTAATTCCTTAATATAAGAACCTAGAATTGCTATAGCGGATTCCAGGAAGAGCCGAGGGACCTGGGCCGGGTGTCAAACTTCTTACCACCATGAGGTGGTTGTGCGTACATGGGTGCCTACCCGCCACGCCCTCCTGGTTCCCCGCATTTTGCCCCACGGACCCCCAGAGGCCTTAATTCCTTATTATAAGCACCTAGAATTGCTATAGCGGATTCCAGGAAGAGCCGAGGGACCTGGGCAGGGTGTCAAACCTCTTACCACCATGAGGTGGTTGTGCGTACATGGGCGCCTACCCGCCACGCCCTCCTGGTTACTCGCATTTTGTCCCACGGACCCCCAGAATCCTTAATTCCTTAATATAAGAACCTAGAATTGCTATAGCGGATTCCAGGAAGAGCCGAGAGACCTGGGCCGGGTGTCAAACTTCTTACCACCATGAGGTGGTTGCGCGTACATGGGTGCCTACCCGCCACGCCCTCCTGGTTTCCCGCATTTTGCCCCACGAACCCCCAGAATCCTTAATTCCTTAATATAAGCACCTAGAATTGCTATAGCGGATTCCAGGAAGAGCCGAGGGACCTGGGCCGGGTGTCAAACTTCTTACCACCATGAGGTGGTTGTGCGTACGTGGGTGCCTACCACCCACGCCCTTCTCGTTCCCCGCATTTTGCCCCACGGATCCCCAGCGGCCTTAATTCCTTATTATAAGCACCTAGAATTGCTATAGCGGATTCCAGGAAGAGCCGAGGGACCTGGGCAGGGTGTCAAACTTCTTACCACCATGAGGTGATTGTGCGTACATGGGTGCCTACCCGTCACGCCCTCCTGGTTCCCCGCATTTTGCCCCACGGATCCCCAGAAGCTTTAATTCCTTAAAATTAGCACTTAGAATTGCTATAGCGGATTCCAGGAAGAGCCGAGGGACCTGGGCCGGGTGTCAAACTTCTTACCACCATGAGGTGGTTGCGCGTACATGGGTGCCTACCCGCCACGCCCTCCTGGTTCTCCGCATTTTGCCCCACGGACCCCAAGAGGCCTTAATTCCTTATTATAAGCACTTAGAATTGCTATAGCGGATTCCAGGAAGGGCCGAGGGACCTGGGCCGGGTATCAAACTTCTTACAACCTTGAGGTGGTTGTGCGTACATGGGTGCCTACCGACCACGCCCTCCTGGTTCCCCGCATTTTGCCCCACGGTTCCCCAGAGGCTTTAATTCCTTAATATAAGCACTTAGAATTGCTATAGCGGATTCCAGGAAGGGCCGAGGGACCTGGGCCGGGTGTAAAACTTCTTACCACCTTGAGGTGGTTGTGCGTACATGGGTGCCTACCCGCCACGCCATCCTGGTTCCTTGCATTTTGCCCAACGGACCCCCAGAATCCTTAATTCCTTAATATAAGCACCTAGAATTGCTATAGCGGATTCCAGGAAGAGCCGAGGGACCTGGGCCGGGTGTCAAACTTCTTACCACCATGAGATGGTTGCGCGTACATGGGTGCCTACCCGCCACGCCCTCCTGGTTCCCCGCATTTTGCCCCACGGACCCCCAGAGGCCTTAATTCCTTAATATAAGCACCTAGAATTGCTATAGCGGATTCCAGGAAGAGCCGAGGGACCTGGGCCGGGTGTCAAACTTCTTACCACCATGAGGTGGTTGTGCGTAGATGGGTGCCTACCCGCCACGCCCTCCAGGTTCCCTGCATTTTGCCCCACGGATCCCCAGATGACTTATTTCCTTAATATAAGCACCTAGAATTACTCTAGCGGATTCCAGGAAGGTCCAAGGGACCTGGGCCGGGTGTCAAACTTCTTACCACCATGGGGTGGTTGTGCGTACATGAGTGCCTTCCCGCCACGCCCTCCTGGTTCCCCGCATTTTGCCCCACGGACCCCCAGAGTCCTTAATTCCTTATTATAAGCACCTAGAATTGCTATAGCGGATTCCAGGAAGAGCCGAGGGACCTGGGCCGGGTGTCAAACTTCTTACCACCATGAGGTGGTTGTGCGTACATGGGTGCCTACCCGCCACGCCCTCCTGGTTCCCCGCATTTTGCCCCACGGACCCCCAGAGGCCTTAATTCCTTATTATAAGCACCTAGAATTGCTATAGCGGATTCCAGGAAGAGCCGAGAGACCTGGGCCGGGTGTCAAACTTTTTACCACCATGAGGTGGTTGTGCGTACATGGGTGCCTACCCGCCACGCCCTCCTGGTTCCTCGCATTTTGCCCCGCGGACCTTCAGAATCCTTAATTCCTTAATATAAGCACCTAGAATTGCTATAGCGGATTCCAGGAAGGGCCGTGGGACCTGGGCCGGGTGTCAAACTTCTTACAACTTTGAGGTGGTTGTGGGTACATGGGTGCCTACCCGCCACGCCCTCCTGGTTCCCCGCATTTTGCCCCACGGATCCCCAGAAGCTTTATTTCATTAATATTAGCACTTAGAATTGCTCTAGCGGATTCCAGGAAAAGCCGAGGGACCTGGGCCGTGTGTCAAACTTCTTACCACCATGAGGTGGTTGTGCGTACATGGGTGCCTACCCGCCACGCCCTCCTGGTTCCTCGCATTTTGCCCCACGGACCCTCAGAATCCTTAATTCCTTAATATAAGCACCTAGAATTGCTATAGCGGATTCCAGGAAGAGCCGAGGGACCTGGGCCGGGTGTCAAACTTCTTACCACCATGAGGTGGTTGTGCGTACATGGGTGCCTACCCGCCACGCCCTCCTGGTTCCCCGCATTTTGCCCCACGGACCGCCAGAGGCCTTAATTCCTTAGTATAAGCACCTAGAATTGCTATAGCGGATTCCAGGAAGAGCCGAGGGACCTGGGCCGTGTGTCAAACTTCTTACCACCATGAGGTGGTTGTGCGTACATGGGTGCCTACCCGCCACGCCCTCCTGGTTCCTCGCATTTTGCCCCACGGACCCCCAGAATCCTTAATTCCTTAATATAAGCACCTAGAATTGCTATAGCGGATTCCAGGAAGAGCCGAGGGACCTGGGCCGGGTGTCAAACTTCTTACCACCATGAGGTGGTTGCGCGTACATGGGTGCCTACCCGCCACGCCCTCCTGGTTCCCCGCATTTTGCCCCACGGACCGCCAGAGGCCTTAATTCCTTAGTATAAGCACCTAGAATTGCTATAGCGGATTCCAGGAAGAGCCGAGGGACCTGGGCCGTGTGTCAAACTTCTTACCACCATGAGGTGGTTGTGCGTACATGGGTGCCTACCCGCCACGCCCTCCTGGTTCCTCGCATTTTGCCCCACGGACCCCCAGAATCCTTAATTCCTTAATATAAGCACCTAGAATTGCTATAGCGGATTCCAGGAAGGGCCGAGGGACCTGGGCCGGGTGTCAAACTTCTTACCACCTTGAGGTGGTTGCGTGTACATGGGTGCCTACCCGCCACGCCTTCCTGGTTCCCCGCATTTTGCCCCACGGACCCCCAGAGGCCTTAATTCCTTATTATAAGCACCTAGAATTGCTATAGCGGATTCCAGGAAGAGCCGAGGGACCTGGGCCGGGTGTCAAACTTCTTACCACCATAAGGTGGTTGTGCGTACATGGGTGCCTACCCGCCACGCCTTCCTGGTTCCCCGCATTTTGCCCCACGGACCCCCAGAGGCCTTAATTCCTTATTATAAGCACCTAGAATTGCTATAGCGGATTCCAGGAAGAGCCGAGGGACCTGGGCCGGGTGTCAAACTTCTTACCACCATGAGGTGGTTGTGCGTACATGGGTGCCTACCCGCCACGCCCTCCTGGTTCCCTGCATTTTGCCCCACGGACCCTCAGAATCCTTAATTCCTTAATATAAGCACCTAGAATTGCTATAGCGGATTCCAGGAAGGGCCGAGGGACCTGGGTCGGGTGTCAAACTTCTTACAACCTTGAGGTGGTTGTGCGTACATGGGTGCCTACCGACCACGCCCTCCTGGTTCCCCGCATTTTGCCCCACGGACCCCCAGAATTCTTAATTCCTTAATATAAGCACCTAGAATTGCTATAGCGGATTCCAAGAAGAGCCGAGGGACCTGGGCAGGGTGTCAAACTTCTTACAACCATGAGGTGATTGTGCGTACATGGGTGCCAACCCACCACGCCCTCCTGGTTTCCCGCATTTTGCCCCACGGATCCCCAGAGGCCTTAATTCCTTAACATAAGCACTTAGAATTGGTCTAGCGGATTCCAGGAAGAGCCGAGGGACCTGGGCCGGGTGTCAAACTTCTTACCACCATGGGGTGGTTGTGCGTACATGAGTGCCTTCCCGCCACGCCCTCCTGGTTCCACGCATTTTGCCCCACGAATCCCCAGAGGTTTTATTTCCTTAATATTAGCCCTTAGAATTGCTCTAGCGGATTCCAGGAAGAGCCGAGGGACCTGGGCCGGGTGTCAAACTTCTTACCACCATGAGGTGGTTGTGCGTACATGGGTGCCTACCCGCTAAGCCCTCCTGGTTCCCCGCATTTTGCCCCACGGATCCCCAGAAGCTTTAATTCCTTAAAATTAGCACTTAGAATTGCTATAGCGGATTCCAGGAAGAGCCGAGGGACCTGGGCAGGGTGTCAAACCTCTTACCACCACGAGGTGGTTGTGCGTACATGGGCGCCTACCCGCCACGCCCTCCTGGTTACTCGCATTTTGTCCCACGGACCCCCAGAATCCTTAATTCCTTAATATAAGCACCTAGAATTGCTATAGCGGATTCCAGGAAGGGCCGTGGGACCTGCGCCGGGTGTCAAACTTCTTACAACTTTGAGGTGGTTGTGCGTACATGGGTGCCTACCCGCCACGCCCTCCTGGTTCCCCGCATTTTGCCCCACGGATCCCCAGAGGCTTTATTTCATTAATATTAGCATTTGGAATTGCTCTAGCGGATTCCAGGAAAAGCCGAGGGACCTGGGCCGGGTGTCAAACTTCTTAACACCATGAGGTGGTTGCGCCTACATGGGTGCCTACCCGCCACGCCCTCCTGGTTCCTCGCATTTTGCCCCACGGACCGCCAGAATCCTTAATTCCTTAATATAAGCACCTAGAATTGCTATAGCGGATTCCAGGAAGGGCCGAGGGACCTGGGCCGGGTGTCAAACTTCTTACCACCTTGAGGTGGTTGCGTGTACATGGGTGCCTACCCGCCACGCCTTCCTGGTTCCCCGCATTTTGCCCCACAGACCCCCAGAGGCCTTAATTCCTTATTATAAGCACCTAGAATTGCTATAGCGGATTCCAGGAAGAGCCGAGGGACCTGGGCCGGGTGTCAAACTTCTTACCACCATGAGGTGGTTGTGCGTACATGGGTGCCTACCCGCCACGCCTTCCTGGTTCCCCGCATTTTGCCCCACGGACCCCCAGAGGCCTTAATTCCTTATTATAAGCACCTAGAATTGCTATAGCGGATTCCAGGAAGAGCCGAGGGACCTGGGCCGGGTGTCAAACTTCTTACCACCATGAGGTGGTTGTGCGTACATGGGTGCCTACCCGCCACGCCCTCCTGGTTCCCTGCATTTTGCCCCACGGACCCCCAGAATCCTTAATTCCTTAATATAAGCACCTAGAATTGCTATAGCGGATTCCAAGAAGAGCCGAGGGACCTGGGCAGGGTGTCAAACTTCTTACAACCATGAGGTGATTGTGCGTACATGGGTGCCAACCCGCCACGCCCTCCTGGTTTCCCGCATTTTGCCCCACGGATCCCCAGAGGCCTTAATTCCTTAACATAAGCACTTAGAATTGGTCTAGCGGATTCCAGGAAGAGCCGAGGGACCTGGGCCGGGTGTCAAACTTCTTACCACCATGGGGTGGTTGTGCGTACATGAGTGCCTTCCCGCCACGCCCTCCTGGTTCCACGCATTTTGCCCCACGAATCCCCAGAGGCTTTATTTCCTTAATATTAGCCCTTAGAATTGCTCTAGCGGATTCCAGGAAGAGCCGAGGGACCTGGGCCGGGTGTCAAACTTCTTACCACCATGAGGTGGTTGTGCGTACATGGGTGCCTACCCGCTAAGCCCTCCTGGTTCCCCGCATTTTGCCCCACGGACCCCCAGAGACCTTAATTCCTTATTATAAGCACCTAGAATTGCTATAGCGGATTCCAGGAAGAGCCGAGGGACCTGGGCCGGGTGTCAAACTTCTTACCACCATGAGGTGGTTGTGCGTACATGGGTGCCTACCCGCCACGCCCTCCTGGTTCCCTGCATTTTGCCCCACGGACCCTCAGAATCCTTAATTCCTTAATATAAGCACCTAGAATTGTTATAGCGGATTCCAGGAAGGGCCGAGGGACCTGGGCCGGGTGTCAAACTTCTTACAACCTTGAGGTGGTTGTGCGTACATGGGTGCCTACCGACCACGCCCTCCTGGTTCCCCGCATTTTGCCCCACGGACCCCCAGAATCCTTAATTCCTTAATATAAGCACCTAGAATTGCTATAGCGGATTCCAAGAAGAGCCGAGGGACCTGGGCAGGGTGTCAAACTTCTTACAACCATGAGGTGATTGTGCGTACATGGGTGCCAACCCGCCACGCCCTCCTGGTTTCCCGCATTTTGCCCCACGGATCCCCAGAGGCCTTAATTCCTTAACATAAGCACTTAGAATTGGTCTAGCGGATTCCAGGAAGAGCCGAGGGACCTGGGCCGGGTGTCAAACTTCTTACCACCATGGGGTGGTTGTGCGTACATGAGTGCCTTCCCGCCACGCCCTCCTGGTTCCACGCATTTTGCCCCACGAATCCCCAGAGGCTTTATTTCCTTAATATTAGCCCTTAGAATTGCTCTAGCGGATTCCAGGAAGAGCCGAGGGACCTGGGCCGGGAGTCAAACTTCTTACCACCATGAGGTGGTTGTGCGTACATGGGTGCCTACCCGCTAAGCCCTCCTGGTTCCCCGCATTTTGCCCCACGGATCCCCAGAAGCTTTAATTCCTTAAAATTAGCACTTAGAATTGCTATAGCGGATTCCAGGAAGAGCCGAGGGACCTGGGCAGGGTGTCAAACCTCTTACCACCACGAGGTGGTTGTGCGTACATGGGCGCCTACCCGCCACGCCCTCCTGGTTACTCGCATTTTGTCCCACGGACCCCCAGAATCCTTAATTCCTTAATATAAGCACCTAGAATTGCTATAGCGGATTCCAGGAAGGGCCGTGGGACCTGCGCCGGGTGTCAAACTTCTTACAACTTTGAGGTGGTTGTGCGTACATGGGTGCCTACCCGCCACGGCCTCCTGGTTCCTCGCATTTTGCCCCACGGATCCCCAGAGGCTTTACTTCATTAATATTAGCATTTGGAATTGCTCTAGCGGATTCCAGGAAAAGCCGAGGGACCTGGGCCGGGTGTCAAACTTCTTAACACCATGAGGTGGTTGCGCCTATATGGGTGCCTACCCGCCACGCCCTCCTGGTTCCCCGCATTTTGCCCCACGGACCGCCAGAGGCCTTAATTCCTTAGTATAAGCACCTAGAATTGCTATAGCGTATTCCAGGAAGAGCCGAGGGACCTGGGCCGTGTGTCAAACTTCTTACCATGATGAGGTGGTTGTGCGTACATGGGTGCCTACCCGCCACGCCCTCCTGGTTCCTCGCATTTTGCCCCACGGACCCCCAGAATCCTTAATTCCTTAATATAAGCACCTAGAATTGCTATAGCGGATTCCAGGAAGGGCCGAGGGACCTGGGCCGGGTGTCAAACTTCTTACAACCTTGAGGTGGTTGTGCCTACATGGGTGCCTACCCGCCACGCCCTCCTGGTTTCCCGCATTTTGCCCCACGAACCCCCAGAATCCTTAATTCCTTAATATAAGCACCTAGAATTGCTATAGCGGATTCCAGGAAGAGCCGAGGGACCTGGGCCGGGTGTCAAACTTCTTACCACCATGAGGTGGTTGTGCGTACATGGGTGCCTACCCGCCACGCCCTCCTGGCTCCCTGCATTTTGCCCCACGGACCCTCAGAATCCTTAATTCCTTAATATAAGCACCTAGAATTGCTATAGCGGATTCCAGGAAGGGCCGAGGGACCTGGGCCGGGTGTCAAACTTCTTACAACCTTGAGGTGGTTGTGCGTACATGGGTGCCTACCGACCACGCCCTCCTGGTTCCCCGCATTTTGCCCCACGGACCCCCAGAATCCTTAATTCCTTAATATAAGAACCTAGAATTGCTATAGCGGATTCCAGGAAGAGCCGACGGACCTGGGCCGGGTGTCAAACTTCTTACCACCATGAGGTGGTTGCGCGTACATGGGTGCCTACCCGCCACGCCCTCCTGGTTTCCCGCATTTTGCCCCACGAACCCCCAGAATCCTTAATTCCTTAATATAAGCACCTAGAATTGCTATAGCGGATTCCAGGAAGAGCCGAGGGACCTGGGCCGGGTGTCAAACTTCTTACCACCATGAGGTGGTTGTGCGTACATGGGTGCCTACCCGCCATGCCCTCCTGGTTCCCTGCATTTTGCCCCACGGACCCTCAGAATCCTTAATTCCTTAATATAAGCACCTAGAATTGCTATAGCGGATTCCAGGAAGGGCCGAGGGACCTGGGCCGGGTGTCAAACTTCTTACAACCTTGAGGTGGTTGTGCGTACATGGGTGCCTACCGACCACGCCCTCCTGGTTCCCCGCATTTTGCCCCACGGACCCCCAGAATCCTTAATTCCTTAATATAAGCACCTAGAATTGCTATAGCGGATTCCAAGAAGAGCCGAGGGACCTGGGCAGGGTGTCAAACTTCTTACAACCATGAGGTGATTGTGCGTACATGGGTGCCTACCCGCCACGCCCTCCTGGTTTCCCGCATTTTGCCCCACGGATCCCCAGAGGCCTTAATTCCTTAACATAAGCACTTAGAATTGGTCTAGCGGATTCCAGGAAGAGCCGAGGGACCTGGGCCGGGTGTCAAACTTTTTACCACCATGGGGTGGTTGTGCGTACATGAGTGCCTTCCCGCCACGCCTTCCTGGTTCCACGCATTTTGCACCACGAATCCCCAGAGGCTTTATTTCCTTAATATTAGCCCTTAGAATTGCTCTAGCGGATTCCAGGAAGAGCCGAGGGACCTGGGCCGGGTGTCAAACTTCTTACCACCATGAGGTGGTTGTGCGTACATGGGTGCCTACCCGCTACGCCCTCCTGGTTCCCCGCATTTTGCCCCACGGATCCCCAGAAGCTTTAATTCCTTAAAATTAGCACTTAGAATTGCTATAGCGGATTCCAGGAAGAGCCGAGGGACCTGGGCCGGGTGTCAAACTTCTTACCACCATGAGGTGGTTGTGCGTACATGGGTGCCTACCCGCCACGCCCTCCTGGTTCCTCGCATTTTGCCCCACGGACCCCAGAGGCCTTAATTCCTTATTATAAGCACCTAGAATTGCTATAGCGGATTCCAGGAAGAGCCGAGGGACCTGGGCAGGGTGTCAAACCTCTTACCACCACGAGGTGGTTGTGCGTACATGGGCGCCTACCCGCCACGCCCTCCTGGTTACTCGCATTTTGTCCCACGGACCCCCAGAATCCTTAATTCCTTAATATAAGAACCTAGAATTGCTATAGCGGATTCCAGGAAGAGCCGAGGGACCTGGGCCGGGTGTCAAACTTCTTACCACCATGAGGTGGTTGCGCGTACATGGGTGCCTACCCGCCACGCCCTCCTGGTTTCCCGCATTTTGCCCCACGAACCCCCAGAATCCTTAATTCCTTAATATAAGCACCTAGAATTGCTATAGCGGATTCCAGGAAGAGCCGAGGGACCTGGGCCGGGTGTCAAACTTCTTACCACCATGAGGTGGTTTGCGTACGTGGGTGCCTACCACCCACGCCCTTCTCGTTCCCCGCATTTTGCCCCACGGATCCCCAGCGGCCTTAATTCTTTATTATAAGCACCTAGAATTGCTATAGCGGATTCCAGGAAGAGCCGAGGGACCTGGGCAGGGTGTCAAACTTCTTACCACCATGAGGTGATTGTGCGTACATGGGTGCCTACCCGCCACGCCCTCCTGGTTCCCCGCATTTTGCCACACGGATCCCCAGAAGCTTTAATTCCTTAAAATTAGCACTTAGAATTGCTATAGCGGATTCCAGGAAGAGCCGAAGGACCTGGGCCGGGTGTCAAACTTCTTACCACCATGAGGTGGTTGCGCGTACATGGGTGCCTACCCGCCACGCCCTCCTGGTTACCCGCATTTTGCCCCACGGACACCCAGAGGCCTTAATTCCTTATTATAAGCACCTAGAATTGCTATAGCGGATTCCAGGAAGGGCCGAGGGACCTGGGCCGGGTATCAAACTACTTACAACCTTGAGGTGGCTGTGCGTACATGGGTGCCTACCGACCACGCCCTCCTGGTTCCCCGCATTTTGCCCCACGGTTCCCCAGAGGCTTTAATTCCTTAATATAAGCACTTAGAATTGCTATAGCGGATTCCAGGAAGGGCCGAGGGACCTGGGCCGGGTGTCAAACTTCTTACCACCTTGAGGTGGTTTTGCGTACATGGGTGCCTACCCGCCACGCCATCCTGGTTCCTTGCATTTAGCCCAACGGACCCCCAGAATCCTTAATTCCTTAATATAAGCACCTAGAATTGCTATAGCGGATTCCAGGAAGAGCCGAGGGACCTGGGCCGGGTGTCAAACTTCTTACCACCATGAGGTGGTTGTGCGTACATGGGTGCCTACCCGCCACGCCCTCCTGGTTCCTCGCATTTTGCCCCACGGACCCCAGAGGCCTTAATTCCTTATTATAAGCACCTAGAATTGCTATAGCGGATTCCAGGAAGAGCCGAGGGACCTGGGCAGGGTGTCAAACCTCTTACCACCACGAGGTGGTTGTGCGTACATGGGCGCCTACCCGCCACGCCCCCTGGTTACTCGCATTTTGTCCCACGGACCCCCAGAATCCTTAATTCCTTAATATAAGAACCTAGAATTGCTATAGCGGATTCCAGGAAGAGCCGAGGGACCTGGGCCGGGTGTCAAACTTCTTACCACCATGAGGTGGTTGCGCGTACATGGGTGCCTACCCGCCACGCCCTCCTGGTTTCCCGCATTTTGCCCCACGAACCCCCAGAATCCTTAATTCCTTAATATAAGCACCTAGAATTGCTATAGCGGATTCCAGGAAGAGCCGAGGGACCTGGGCCGGGTGTCAAACTTCTTACCACCATGAGGTGGTTTGCGTACATGGGTGCCTACCACCCACGCCCTCCTGGTTCCCCGCATTTTGCCCCACGGACCCCCAGAGGCCTTAATTCCTTATTATAAGCACCTAGAATTGCTATAGCGGATTCCAGGAAGAGCCGAGGGACCTGGGCTGGGTATCAAACTACTTACAACCTTGAGGTGGCTGTGCGTACATGGGTGCCTACCGACCACGCCCTCCTGGTTCCCCGCATTTTGCCCCACGGTTCCCCAGAGGCTTTAATTCCTTAATATAAGCACTTAGAATTGCTATAGCGGATTCCAGGAAGGGCCGAGGGACCTGGGCCGGGTGTCAAACTTCTTACCACCTTGAGGTGGTTGTGCGTACATGGGTGCCTACCCGCCACGCCATCCTGGTTCCTTGCATTTTGCCCAACGGACCCCCAGAATCCTTAATTCCTTAATATAAGAACCTAGAATTGCTATAGCGGATTCCAGGAAGAGCCGAGGGACCTGGGCCGGGTGTCAAACTTCTTACCACCATGAGGTGGTTGCGCGTACATGGGTGCCTACCCGCCACGCCCTCCTGGTTTCCCGCATTTTGCCCCACGAACCCCCAGAATCCTTAATTCCTTAATATAAGCACCTAGAATTGCTATAGCGGATTCCAGGAAGAGCCGAGGGACCTGGGCCGGGTGTCAAACTTCTTACCACCATGAGGTGGTTGCGCGTACATGGGTGCCTACCCGCCACGCCCTCCTGGTTTCCCGCATTTTGCCCCACGGACCCCCAGAGGCCTTAATTCCTTATTATAAGCACCTAGAATTGCTATAGCGGATTCCAGGAAGAGCCGAGGGACCTGGGCAGGGTGTCAAACTTCTTACCACCATGAGGTGGTTGTGCGTACATGGGTGCCTACCCGCCACGCCCTCCTGGTTCCCCGCATTTTGCCCCACGGATCCCCAGAAGCTTTAATTCCTTAAAATTAGCACTTAGAATTGCTATAGCGGATTCCAGGAAGAGCCGAGGGACCTGGGCCGGGTGTCAAACTTCTTACCACCATGAGGTGGTTGTGCGTACATGGGTGCCTACCCGCCACGCCCTCCTGGTTCCTCGCATTTTGCCCCACGGACCCCAGAGGCCTTAATTCCTTATTATAAGCACCTAGAATTGCTATAGCGGATTCCAGGAAGAGCCGAGGGACCTGGGCAGGGTGTCAAACCTCTTACCACCACGAGGTGGTTGTGCGTACATGGGCGCCTACCCGCCACGCCCCCTGGTTACTCGCATTTTGTCCCACGGACCCCCAGAATCCTTAATTCCTTAATATAAGAACCTAGAATTGCTATAGCGGATTCCAGGAAGAGCCGAGGGACCTGGGCCGGGTGTCAAACTTCTTACCACCATGAGGTGGTTGCGCGTACATGGGTGCCTACCCGCCACGCCCTCCTGGTTTCCCGCATTTTGCCCCACGAACCCCCAGAATCCTTAATTCCTTAATATAAGCACCTAGAATTGCTATAGCGGATTCCAGGAAGAGCCGAGGGACCTGGGCCGGGTGTCAAACTTCTTACCACCATGAGGTGGTTGCGCGTACATGGGTGCCAACCCGCCACGCCCTCCTGGTTCCCCGCATTTTGCCCCACGGACCCCCAGAGGCCTTAATTCCTTATTATAAGCACCTAGAATTGCTATAGCGGATTCCAGGAAGGGCCGAGGGACCTGGGCCGGGTATCAAACTACTTACAACCTTGAGGTGGCTGTGCGTACATGGGTGCCTACCGACCACGCCCTCCTGGTTCCCCGCATTTTGCCCCACGGTTCCCCAGAGGCTTTAATTCCTTAATATAAGCACTTAGAATTGCTATAGCGGATTCCAGGAAGGGCCGAGGGACCTGGGCCGGGTGTCAAACTTCTTACCACCTTGAGGTGGTTGTGCGTACATGGGTGCCTACCCGCCACGCCATCCTGGTTCCTTGCATTTTGCCCAACGGACCCCCAGAATCCTTAATTCCTTAATATAAGAACCTAGAATTGCTATAGCGGATTCCAGGAAGAGCCGAGGGACCTGGGCCGGGTGTCAAACTTCTTACCACCATGAGGTGGTTGCGCGTACATGGGTGCCTACCCGCCACGCCCTCCTGGTTTCCCGCATTTTGCCCCACGAACCCCCAGAATCCTTAATTCCTTAATATAAGCACCTAGAATTGCTATAGCGGATTCCAGGAAGAGCCGAGGGACCTGGGCCGGGTGTCAAACTTCTTACCACCATGAGGTGGTTTGCGTACGTGGGTGCCTACCACCCACGCCCTTCTCGTTCCCTGCATTTTGCCCCACGGATCCCCAGCGGCCTTAATTCCTTATTATAAGCACCTAGAATTGCTATAGCGGATTCCAGGAAGAGCCGAGGGACCTGGGCAGGGTGTCAAACTTCTTACCACCATGAGGTGATTGTGCGTACATGGGTGCCTACCCGCCACGCCCTCCTGGTTCCCCGCATTTTGCCCCACGGATCCCCAGAAGCTTTAATTCCTTAAAATTAGCACTTAGAATTGCTATAGCGGATTCCAGGAAGAGCCGAAGGATCTGGGCCGGGTGTCAAACTTCTTACCACCATGAGGTGGTTGCGCGTACATGGGTGCCTACCCGCCACGCCCTCCTGGTTCCCCGCATTTTGCCCCACGGACACCCAGAGGCCTTAATTCCTTATTATAAGCACCTAGAATTGCTATAGCGGATTCCAGGAAGGGCCGAGGGACCTGGGCCGGGTATCAAACTACTTACAACCTTGAGGTGGCTGTGGGTACATGGGTGCCTACCGACCACGCCCTCCTGGTTCCCCGCATTTTGCCCCACGGTTCCCCAGAGGCTTTAATTCCTTAATATAAGCACTTAGAATTGCTATAGCGGATTCCAGGAAGGGCCGAGGGACCTGGGCCGGGTGTCAAACTTCTTACCACCTTGAGGTGGTTGTGCGTACATGGGTGCCTACCCGCCACGCCATCCTGGTTCCTTGCATTTAGCCCAACGGACCCCCAGAATCCTTAATTCCTTAATATAAGCACCTAGAATTGCTATAGCGGATTCCAGGAAGAGCCGAGGGACCTGGGCCGGGTGTCAAACTTCTTACCACCATGAAGTGGTTGCGCGTACATGGGTGCCTACCCGCCACGCCCTCCTGGTTCCCCGCATTTTGCCCCACGGACCCCCAGAGGCCTTAATTCCTTATTATAAGCACCTAGAATTGCTATAGCGGATTCCAGGAAGAGCCGAGGGACCTGGGCAGGGTGTCAAACTTCTTACCACCATGAGGTGGTTGTGCGTACATGGGTGCCTACCCGCCACGCCCTCCTGATTCCCCGCATTTTGCCCCACGGATCCCCAGAAGCTTTAATTCCTTAAAATTAGCACTTAGAATTGCTATAGCGGATTCCAGGAAGAGCCGAGGGACCTGGGCCGGGTGTCAAACTTCTTACCACCATGAGGTGGTTGTGCGTACATGGGTGCCTACCCGCCACGCCCTCCTGGTTCCTCGCATTTTGCCCCACGGACCCCAGAGGCCTTAATTCCTTATTATAAGCACCTAGAATTGCTATAGCGGATTCCAGGAAGAGCCGAGGGACCTGGGCAGGGTGTCAAACCTCTTACCACCACGAAGTGGTTGTGCGTACATGGGCGCCTACCCGCCACGCCCCCTGGTTACTCGCATTTTGTCCCACGGACCCCCAGAATCCTTAATTCCTTAATATAAGAACCTAGAATTGCTATAGCGGATTCCAGGAAGAGCCGAGGGACCTGGGCCGGGTGTCAAACTTCTTACCACCATGAGGTGGTTGCGCGTACATGGGTGCCTACCCGCCACGCCCTCCTGGTTTCCCGCATTTTGCCCCACGAACCCCCAGAATCCTTAATTCCTTAATATAAGCACCTAGAATTGCTATAGCGGATTCCAGGAAGAGCCGAGGGACCTGGGCCGGGTGTCAAACTTCTTACCACCATGAGGTGGTTGCGCGTACATGGGTGCCAACCCGCCACGCCCTCCTGGTTCCCCGCATTTTGCCCCACGGACCCCCAGAGGCCTTAATTCCTTATTATAAGCACCTAGAATTGCTATAGCGGATTCCAGGAAGGGCCGAGGGACCTGGGCCGGGTATCAAACTACTTACAACCTTGAGGTGGCTGTGCGTACATGGGTGCCTACCGACCACGCCCTCCTGGTTCCCCGCATTTTGCCCCACGGTTCCCCAGAGGCTTTAATTCCTTAATATAAGCACTTAGAATTGCTATAGCGGATTCCAGGAAGGGCCGAGGGACCTGGGCCGGGTGTCAAACTTCTTACCACCTTGAGGTGGTTGTGCGTACATGGGTGCCTACCCGCCACGCCATCCTGGTTCCTTGCATTTTGCCCAACGGACCCCCAGAATCCTTAATTCCTTAATATAAGCACCTAGAATTGCTATAGCGGATTCCAGGAAGAGCCGAGGGACCTGGGCCGGGTGTCAAACTTCTTACCACCATGAGGTGGTTGCGCGTACATGGGTGCCTACCCGCCACGCCCTCCTGGTTCCCCGCATTTTGCCCCACGGACCCCCAGAGGCCTTAATTCCTTATTATAAGCACCTAGAATTGCTATAGCGGATTCCAGGAAGGGCCGAGGGACCTGGGCCGGGTATCAAACTTCTTACAACCTTGAGGTGGTTGTGCGTACATGGGTGCCTACCGACCACGCCCTCCTGGTTCCCCGCATTTTGCCCCACGGTTCCCCAGAGGCTTTAATTCCTTAATATAAGAACCTAGAATTGCTATAGCGGATTCCAGGAAGAGCCGAGGGACCTGGGCCGGGTGTCAAACTTCTTACCACCATGAGGTGGTTGCGCGTACATGGGTGCCTACCCGCCACGCCCTCCTGGTTCCCCGCATTTTGCCCCACGGACCCCCAGAGGCCTTAATTCCTTATTATAAGCACCTAGAATTGCTATAGCGGATTCCAGGAAGAGCCGAGGGACCTGGGCAGGGTGTCAAACCTCTTACCACCATGAGGTGGTTGTGCGTACATGGGCGCCTACCCGCCACGCCCTCCTGGTTACTCGCATTTTGTCCCACGGAACCCCAGAATCCTTAATTCCTTAATATAAGAACCTAGAATTGCTATAGCGGATTCCAGGAAGAGCCGAGGGACCTGGGCCGGGTGTCAAACTTCTTACCACCATGAGGTGGTTGCGCGTACATGGGTGCCTACCCGCCACGCCCTCCTGGTTTCCCGCATTTTGCCCCACGAACCCCCAGAATCCTTAATTCCTTAATATAAGCACTTAGAATTGCTATAGCGGATTCCAGGAAGAGCCGAGGGACCTGGGCCGGGTGTCAAACTTCTTACCACCATGAGGTGGTTGTGCGTACGTGGGTGCCTACCACCCACGCCCTTCTCGTTCCTCGCATTTTGCCCCACGGATCCCCAGCGGCCTTAATTCCTTATTATAAGCACCTAGAATTGCTATAGCGGATTCCAGGAAGAGCCGAGGGACCTGGGCAGGGTGTCAAACTTCTTACCACCATGAGGTGATTGTGCGTACATGGGTGCCTACCCGCCACGCCCTCCTGGTTCCCCGCATTTTGCCCCACGGATCCCCTGAAGCTTTAATTCCTTAAAATTAGCACTTAGAATTGCTATAGCGGATTCCAGGAAGAGCCGAGGGACCTGGGCCGGGTGTCAAACTTCTTACCACCATGAGGTGGTTGCGCGTACATGGGTGCCTACCCGCCACGCCCTCCTGGTTCTCCGCATTTTGCCCCACGGACCCCAAGAGGCCTTAATTCCTTATTATAAGCACCTAGAATTGCTATAGCGGATTCCAGGAAAGGCCGAGGGACCTGGGCCGGGTATCAAACTTCTTACAACCTTGAGGTGGTTGTGCGTACATGGGTGCCTACCGACCACGCCCTCCTGGTTCCCCGCATTTTGCCCCACGGTTCCCCAGAGGCTTTAATTCCTTAATATAAGCACTTAGAATTGCTATAGCGGATTCCAGGAAGGGCCGAGGGACCTGGGCCGGGTGTAAAACTTCTTACCACCTTGAGGTGGTTGTGCGTACATGGGTGCCTACCCGCCACGCCATCCTGGTTCCTTGCATTTTGCCCAACGGACCCCCAGAATCCTTAATTCCTTAATATAAGCACCTAGAATTGCTATAGCGGATTCCAGGAAGAGCCGAGGGACCTGGGCCGGGTGTCAAACTTCTTACCACCATGAGATGGTTGCGCGTACATGGGTGCCTACCCGCCACGCCCTCCTGGTTCCCCGCATTTTGCCCCACGGACCCCCAGAGGCCTTAATTCCTTATTATAAGCACCTAGAATTGCTATAGCGGATTCCAGGAAGGGCCGAGAGACCTGGGCCGGGTATCAAACTTCTTACAACCTTGAGGTGGTTGTGCGTACATGGGTGCCTACCGACCACGCCCTCCTGGTTCCCCGCATTTTGCCCCACGGTTCCCCAGAGGCTTTAATTCCTTAATATAAGCACTTAGAATTGCTATAGCGGATAGCGGCCGGGTGTCAAACTTCTTACAACCTTGAGGTGGTTGTGCGTACATGGGTGCCTACCCGCCACGCCATCCTGGTTCCTTGCATTTTGCCCAACGGACCCCCAGAATTCTTAATTCCTTAATATAAGCACCTAGAATTGCTATAGCGGATTCCAGGAAGAGCCGAGGGACCTGGGCCGGGTGTCAAACTTCTTACCACCATGAGGTGGTTGTGCGTAGATGGGTGCCTACCCGCCACGCCCTCCAGGTTCCCTGCATTTTGCCCCACGGATCCCCAGATGACTTATTTCCTTAATATAAGCACCTAGAATTACTCTAGCGGATTCCAGGAAGGTCCAAGGGACCTGGGCCGGGTGTCAAACTTCTTACCACGATGAGGTGGTTGCGCGTACATGGGTGCCTACCCGCCACGCCCTCCTGGTTTCCCGCATTTTGCCCCACGAACCCCCAGAATCCTTAATTCCTTAATATAAGCACTTAGAATTGCTATAGCGGATTCCAGGAAGAGCCGAGGGACCTGGGCCGGGTGTCAAACTTCTTACCACCATGAGGTGGTTGTGCGTACGTGGGTGCCTACCACCCACGCCCTTCTCGTTCCTCGCATTTTGCCCCACGGATCCCCAGCGGCCTTAATTCCTTATTATAAGCACCTAGAATTGCTATAGCGGATTCCAGGAAGAGCCGAGGGACCTGGGCAGGGTGTCAAACTTCTTACCACCATGAGGTGATTGTGCGTACATGGGTGCCTACCCGCCACGCCCTCCTGGTTCCCCGCATTTTGCCCCACGGATCCCCTGAAGCTTTAATTCCTTAAAATTAGCACTTAGAATTGCTATAGCGGATTCCAGGAAGAGCCGAGGGACCTGGGCCGGGTGTCAAACTTCTTACCACCATGAGGTGGTTGCGCGTACATGGGTGCCTACCCGCCACGCCCTCCTGGTTCTCCGCATTTTGCCCCACGGACCCCAAGAGGCCTTAATTCCTTATTATAAGCACCTAGAATTGCTATAGCGGATTCCAGGAAAGGCCGAGGGACCTGGGCCGGGTATCAAACTTCTTACAACCTTGAGGTGGTTGTGCGTACATGGGTGCCTACCGACCACGCCCTCCTGGTTCCCCGCATTTTGCCCCACGGTTCCCCAGAGGCTTTAATTCCTTAATATAAGCACTTAGAATTGCTATAGCGGATTCCAGGAAGGGCCGAGGGACCTGGGCCGGGTGTAAAACTTCTTACCACCTTGAGGTGGTTGTGCGTACATGGGTGCCTACCCGCCACGCCATCCTGGTTCCTTGCATTTTGCCCAACGGACCCCCAGAATCCTTAATTCCTTAATATAAGCACCTAGAATTGCTATAGCGGATTCCAGGAAGAGCCGAGGGACCTGGGCCGGGTGTCAAACTTCTTACCACCATGAGATGGTTGCGCGTACATGGGTGCCTACCCGCCACGCCCTCCTGGTTCCCCGCATTTTGCCCCACGGACCCCCAGAGGCCTTAATTCCTTATTATAAGCACCTAGAATTGCTATAGCGGATTCCAGGAAGGGCCGAGAGACCTGGGCCGGGTATCAAACTTCTTACAACCTTGAGGTGGTTGTGCGTACATGGGTGCCTACCGACCACGCCCTCCTGGTTCCCCGCATTTTGCCCCACGGTTCCCCAGAGGCTTTAATTCCTTAATATAAGCACTTAGAATTGCTATAGCGGATAGCGGCCGGGTGTCAAACTTCTTACAACCTTGAGGTGGTTGTGCGTACATGGGTGCCTACCCGCCACGCCATCCTGGTTCCTTGCATTTTGCCCAACGGACCCCCAGAATTCTTAATTCCTTAATATAAGCACCTAGAATTGCTATAGCGGATTCCAGGAAGAGCCGAGGGACCTGGGCCGGGTGTCAAACTTCTTACCACCATGAGGTGGTTGTGCGTAGATGGGTGCCTACCCGCCACGCCCTCCAGGTTCCCTGCATTTTGCCCCACGGATCCCCAGAGGCCTTATTTCCTTAATATAAGCACCTAGAATTACTCTAGCGAATTCCAGGAAGGTCCGAGGGACCTGGGACGGGTGTCAAACTTCTTACCACCATGATGTGGTTGTGCGTACATGGGTGCCTACCCGCCACGCCCTCCTGGTTCCCCGCATTTTGCCCCACGGACCCCCAGAGGCCTTAATTCCTTATTATAAGCACCTAGAATTGCTATAGCGGATTCCAGGAAGAGCCGAGGGACCTGGGCCGGGTGTCAAACTTCTTACCACCATGAGATGGTTGTGCGTACATGGGTGCCTACCCGCCACGCCCTCCTGGTTCCCTGCATTTTGCACCACGGACCCTCAGAATCCTTAATTCCTTAATATAAGCACCTAGAATTGCTATAGCGGATTCCAGGAAGAGCCGAGGGACCTGGGCCGGGTGTCAAACTTCTTACCACCATGAGGTGGTTGTGCGTACGTGAGTGCCTACCTCCCACGCCCTCCTGGTTCTCTGCATTTTGCCCCACGGATCGCCAGAGGCCTTATTTCCTTAATATAAGCACCTAGAATTACTCTAGCGGATTCCAGGAAGGTCCGAGGGACCTGGGCCGGGTGTCAAACTTTTTACCACCATGAGGTGGTTGTGCGTACATGGGTGCCTACCCGCCACGCCTTCCTGGTTCCCCGCATTTTGCCCCACGGACCCCCAGAGGCCTTAATTCCTTATTATAAGCACCTAGAATTGCTATAGCGGATTCCAGGAAGAGTCGAAGGACCTGGGCCGGGTGTCAAACTTCTTACCACCATGAGGTGGTTGTGCGTACATGGGTGCCTACCCGCCATGCCCTCCTGGTTCCCTGCATTTTGCCCCACGGACCCTCAGAATCCTTAATTCCTTAATATAAGCACCTAGAATTGCTATAGCGGATTCCAGGAAGGGCCGAGGGACCTGGGCCGGGTGTCAAACTTCTTACAACCTTGAGGTGGTTGTGCGTACATGGGTGCCTACCGACCACGCCCTCCTGGTTCCCCGCATTTTGCCCCACGGACCCCCAGAATCCTTAATTCCTTAATATAAGCACCTAGAATTGCTATAGAAGATTCCAAGAAGAGCCGAGGGACCTGGGCAGGGTGTCAAACTTCTTACAACCATGAGGTGATTGTGCGTACATGGGTGCCTACCCGCCACGCCCTCCTGGTTTCCCGCATTTTGCCCCACGGATCCCCAGAGGCCTTAATTCCTTAACATAAGCACTTAGAATTGGTCTAGCGGATTCCAGGAAGAGCCGAGGGACCTGGGCCGGGTGTCAAACTTCTTACCACCATGGGGTGGTTGTGCGTACATGAGTGCCTTCCCGCCACGCCCTCCTGGTTCCACGCATTTTGCCCCACGAATCCCCAGAGGCTTTATTTCCTTAATATTAGCCCTTAGAATTGCTCTAGCGGATTCCAGGAAGAGCCGAGGGACCTGGGCCGGGTGTCAAACTTCTTACCACCATGAGGTGGTTGTGCGTACATGGGTGCCTACCCGCTAAGCCCTCCTGGTTCCCCGCATTTTGCCCCACGGATCCCCAGAAGCTTTAATTCCTTAAAATTAGCACTTAGAATTGCTATAGCGGATTCCAGGAAGAGCCGAGGGACCTGTGCAGGGTGTCAAACCTCTTACCACCACGAGGTGGTTGTGCGTACATGGGCGCCTACCCGCCACGCCCTCCTGGTTACTCGCATTTTGTCCCACGGACCCCCAGAATCCTTAATTCCTTAATATAAGCACCTAGAATTGCTATAGCGGATTCCAGGAAGGGCCGTGGGACCTGCGCCGGGTGTCAAACTTCTTACAACTTTGAGGTGGTTGTGCGTACATGGGTGCCTACCCGCCACGCCCTCCTGGTTCCCCGCATTTTGCCCCACGGATCCCCAGAGGCTTTATTTCATTAATATTAGCATTTGGAATTGCTCTAGCGGATTCCAGGAAAAGCCGAGGGACCTGGGCCGGGTGTCAAACTTCTTAACACCATGAGGTGGTTGCGTCTACATGGGTGCCTACCCGCCACGCCCTCCTGGTTCCCCGCATTTTGCCCCACGGACCGCCAGAGGCCTTAATTCCTTAGTATAAGCACCTAGAATTGCTATAGCGTATTCCAGGAAGAGCCGAGGGACCTGGGCCGTGTGTCAAACTTCTTACCATGATGAGGTGGTTGTGCGTACATGGGTGCCTACCCGCCACGCCCTCCTGGTTCCTCGCATTTTGCCCCACGGACCCCCAGAATCCTTAATTCCTTAATATAAGCACCTAGAATTGCTATAGCTGATTCCAGGAAGGGCCGAGGGACCTGGGCCGGGTGTCAAACTTCTTACAACCTTGAGGTGGTTGTGCGTACATGGGTGCCTACCGACCACGCCCTCCTGGTTCCCCGCATTTTGCCCCACGGTTCCCCAGAGGCTTTAATTCCTTAATAGAAGCACTTAGAATTGCTATAGCGGATTCCAGGAAGGGCCGAGGGACCTGGGCCGGGTGTCAAACTTCTTACCACCTTGAGGTGGTTGTGCGTACATGGGTGCCTACCCGCCACGCAATGCTGGGTCCTTGCATTTTGCCCCACGGACCCCCAGAAGCTTTAATTCCTTAAAATTAGCACTTAGAATTGCTATAGCGGATTCCAGGAAGAGCCGAGAGACCTGGGCCGGGTGTCAAACTTTTTACCACCATGAGGTGGTTGTGCGTACATGGGTGCCTACCCGCCACGCCCTCCTGGTTCCTCGCATTTTGCCCCGCGGGCCTTCAGAATCCTTAATTCCTTAATATAAGCACCTAGAATTGCTATAGCGGATTCCAGGAAGGGCCGTGGGACCTGGGCCGGGTGTCAAACTTCTTACACCTTTGAGGTGGTTGTGCGTACATGGGTGCCTACCCGCCACGCCCTCCTGGTTCCCCGCATTTTGCCCCACGGATCCCCAGAAGCTTTATTTCATTAATATTAGCACTTAGAATTGCTCTAGCGGATTCCAGGAAAAGCCGAGGGACCTGGGCCGTGTGTCAAACTTTTTACCACCATGAGGTGGTTGTGCGTACATGGGTGCCTACCCGCCACGCCCTCCTGGTTCCTCGCATTTTGCCCCACGGACCCTCAGAATCCTTAATTCCTTAATATAAGCACCTAGAATTGCTATAGCGGATTCCAGGAAGAGCCGAGGGACCTGGGCCGGGTGTCAAACTTCTTACCACCATGAGGTGGTTGTGCGTACATGGGTGCCTACCCGCCACGCCCTCCTGGTTCCCTGCATTTTGCCCCACGGATCCCCAGAGGCCTTATTTCCTTAATATAAGCACCTAGAATTACTCTAGCGAATTCCAGGAAGGTCCGAGGGACCTGGGACGGGTGTCAAACTTCTTACCACCATGATGTGGTTGTGCGTACATGGGTGCCTACCCGCCACGCCCTCCTGGTTCCCCGCATTTTGCCCCACGGACCCCCAGAGGCCTTAATTCCTTATTATAAGCACCTAGAATTGCTATAGCGGATTCCAGGAAGAGCCGAGGGACCTGGGCCGGGTGTCAAACTTCTTACCACCATGAGGTGGTTGTGCGTACATGGGTGCCTACCCGCCACGCCCTCCTGGTTCCCTGCATTTTGCACCACGGACCCTCAGAATCCTTAATTCCTTAATATAAGCACCTAGAATTGCTATAGCGGATTCCAGGAAGAGTCGAAGGACCTGGGCCGGGTGTCAAACTTCTAACCACCATGAGGTGGTTGTGCGTACATGGGTGCCTACCCGCCATGCCCTCCTGGTTCCCTGCATTTTGCCCCACGGACCCTCAGAATCCTTAATTCCTTAATATAAGCACCTAGAATTGCTATAGCGGATTCCAGGAAGGGCCGAGGGACCTGGGCCGGGTGTCAAACTTCTTACAACCTTGAGGTGGTTGTGCGTACATGGGTGCCTACCGACCACGCCCTCCTGGTTCCCCGCATTTTGCCCCACGGACCCCCAGAATCCTTAATTCCTTAATATAAGCACCTAGAATTGCTATAGAAGATTCCAAGAAGAGCCGAGGGACCTGGGCAGGGTGTCAAACTTCTTACAACCATGAGGTGATTGTGCGTACATGGGTGCCTACCCGCCACGCCCTCCTGGTTTCCCGCATTTTGCCCCACGGATCCCCAGAGGCCTTAATTCCTTAACATAAGCACTTAGAATTGGTCTAGCGGATTCCAGGAAGAGCCGAGGGACCTGGGCCGGGTGTCAAACTTCTTACCACCATGGGGTGGTTGTGCGTACATGAGTGCCTTCCCGCCACGCCCTCCTGGTTCCACGCATTTTGCCCCACGAATCCCCAGAGGCTTTATTTCCTTAATATTAGCCCTTAGAATTGCTCTAGCGGATTCCAGGAAGAGCCGAGGGACCTGGGCCGGGTGTCAAACTTCTTACCACCATGAGGTGGTTGTGCGTACATGGGTGCCTACCCGCTAAGCCCTCCTGGTTCCCCGCATTTTGCCCCACGGATCCCCAGAAGCTTTAATTCCTTAAAATTAGCACTTAGAATTGCTATAGCGGATTCCAGGAAGAGCCGAGGGACCTGTGCAGGGTGTCAAACCTCTTACCACCACGAGGTGGTTGTGCGTACATGGGCGCCTACCCGCCACGCCCTCCTGGTTACTCGCATTTTGTCCCACGGACCCCCAGAATCCTTAATTCCTTAATATAAGCACCTAGAATTGCTATAGCGGATTCCAGGAAGGGCCGTGGGACCTGCGCCGGGTGTCAAACTTCTTACAACTTTGAGGTGGTTGTGCGTACATGGGTGCCTACCCGCCACGCCCTCCTGGTTCCCCGCATTTTGCCCCACGGATCCCCAGAGGCTTTATTTCATTAATATTAGCATTTGGAATTGCTCTAGCGGATTCCAGGAAAAGCCGAGGGACCTGGGCCGGGTGTCAAACTTCTTAACACCATGAGGTGGTTGCGTCTACATGGGTGCCTACCCGCCACGCCCTCCTGGTTCCCCGCATTTTGCCCCACGGACCGCCAGAGGCCTTAATTCCTTAGTATAAGCACCTAGAATTGCTATAGCGTATTCCAGGAAGAGCCGAGGGACCTGGGCCGTGTGTCAAACTTCTTACCATGATGAGGTGGTTGTGCGTACATGGGTGCCTACCCGCCACGCCCTCCTGGTTCCTCGCATTTTGCCCCACGGACCCCCAGAATCCTTAATTCCTTAATATAAGCACCTAGAATTGCTATAGCTGATTCCAGGAAGGGCCGAGGGACCTGGGCCGGGTGTCAAACTTCTTACAACCTTGAGGTGGTTGTGCGTACATGGGTGCCTACCGACCACGCCCTCCTGGTTCCCCGCATTTTGCCCCACGGTTCCCCAGAGGCTTTAATTCCTTAATAGAAGCACTTAGAATTGCTATAGCGGATTCCAGGAAGGGCCGAGGGACCTGGGCCGGGTGTCAAACTTCTTACCACCTTGAGGTGGTTGTGCGTACATGGGTGCCTACCCGCCACGCAATGCTGGGTCCTTGCATTTTGCCCCACGGACCCCCAGAAGCTTTAATTCCTTAAAATTAGCACTTAGAATTGCTATAGCGGATTCCAGGAAGAGCCGAGAGACCTGGGCCGGGTGTCAAACTTTTTACCACCATGAGGTGGTTGTGCGTACATGGGTGCCTACCCGCCACGCCCTCCTGGTTCCTCGCATTTTGCCCCGCGGGCCTTCAGAATCCTTAATTCCTTAATATAAGCACCTAGAATTGCTATAGCGGATTCCAGGAAGGGCCGTGGGACCTGGGCCGGGTGTCAAACTTCTTACACCTTTGAGGTGGTTGTGCGTACATGGGTGCCTACCCGCCACGCCCTCCTGGTTCCCCGCATTTTGCCCCACGGATCCCCAGAAGCTTTATTTCATTAATATTAGCACTTAGAATTGCTCTAGCGGATTCCAGGAAAAGCCGAGGGACCTGGGCCGTGTGTCAAACTTTTTACCACCATGAGGTGGTTGTGCGTACATGGGTGCCTACCCGCCACGCCCTCCTGGTTCCTCGCATTTTGCCCCACGGACCCTCAGAATCCTTAATTCCTTAATATAAGCACCTAGAATTGCTATAGCGGATTCCAGGAAGAGCCGAGGGACCTGGGCCGGGTGTCAAACTTCTTACCACCATGAGGTGGTTGTGCGTACATAGGTGCCTACCCGCCACGCCCTCCTGGTTCCCTGCATTTTGCCCCACGGATCCCCAGAGGCCTTATTTCCTTAATATAAGCACCTAGAATTACTCTAGCGAATTCCAGGAAGGTCCGAGGGACCTGGGACGGGTGTCAAACTTCTTACCACCATGATGTGGTTGTGCGTACATGGGTGCCTACCCGCCACGCCCTCCTGGTTCCCCGCATTTTGCCCCACGGACCCCCAGAGGCCTTAATTCCTTATTATAAGCACCTAGAATTGCTATAGCGGATTCCAGGAAGAGCCGAGGGACCTGGGCCGGGTGTCAAACTTCTTACCACCATGAGGTGGTTGTGCGTACATGGGTGCCTACCCGCCACGCCCTCCTGGTTCCCTGCATTTTGCACCACGGACCCTCAGAATCCTTAATTCCTTAATATAAGCACCTAGAATTGCTATAGCGGATTCCAGGAAGAGCCGAGGGACCTGGGCCGGGTGTCAAACTTCTTACCACCATGAGGTGGTTGTGCGTACGTGAGTGCCTACCTCCCACGCCCTCCTGGTTCTCTGCATTTTGCCCCACGGATCGCCAGAGGCCTTATTTCCTTAATATAAGCACCTAGAATTACTCTAGCGGATTCCAGGAAGGTCCGAGGGACCTGGGCCGGGTGTCAAACTTTTTACCACCATGAGGTGGTTGTGCGTACATGGGTGCCTACCCGCCACGCCTTCCTGGTTCCCCGCATTTTGCCCCACGGACCCCCAGAGGCCTTAATTCCTTATTATAAGCACCTAGAATTGCTATAGCGGATTCCAGGAAGAGTCGAAGGACCTGGGCCGGGTGTCAAACTTCTTACCACCATGAGGTGGTTGTGCGTACATGGGTGCCTACCCGCCATGCCCTCCTGGTTCCCTGCATTTTGCCCCACGGACCCTCAGAATCCTTAATTCCTTAATATAAGCACCTAGAATATCTATAGCGGATTCCAGGAAGGGCCGAGGGACCTGGGCCGGGTGTCAAACTTCTTACAACCTTGAGGTGGTTGTGCGTACATGGGTGCCTACCGACCACGCCCTCCTGGTTCCCCGCATTTTGCCCCACGGACCCCCAGAATCCTTAATTCCTTAATATAAGCACCTAGAATTGCTATAGAAGATTCCAAGAAGAGCCGAGGGACCTGGGCAGGGTGTCCAACTTCTTACAACCATGAGGTGATTGTGCGTACATGGGTGCCTACCCGCCACGCCCTCCTGGTTTCCCGCATTTTGCCCCACGGATCCCCAGAGGCCTTAATTCCTTAACATAAGCACTTAGAATTGGTCTAGCGGATTCCAGGAAGAGCCGAGGGACCTGGGCCGGGTGTCAAACTTCTTACCACCATGGGGTGGTTGTGCGTACATGAGTGCCTTCCCGCCACGCCCTCCTGGTTCCACGCATTTTGCCCCACGAATCCCCAGAGGCTTTATTTCCTTAATATTAGCCCTTAGAATTGCTCTAGCGGATTCCAGGAAGAGCCGAGGGACCTGGGCCGGGTGTCAAACTTCTTACCACCATGAGGTGGTTGTGCGTACATGGGTGCCTACCCGCTAAGCCCTCCTGGTTCCCCGCATTTTGCCCCACGGATCCCCAGAAGCTTTAATTCCTTAAAATTAGCACTTAGAATTGCTATAGCGGATTCCAGGAAGAGCCGAGGGACCTGTGCAGGGTGTCAAACCTCTTACCACCACGAGGTGGTTGTGCGTACATGGGCGCCTACCCGCCACGCCCTCCTGGTTACTCGCATTTTGTCCCACGGACCCCCAGAATCCTTAATTCCTTAATATAAGCACCTAGAATTGCTATAGCGGATTCCAGGAAGGGCCGTGGGACCTGCGCCGGGTGTCAAACTTCTTACAACTTTGAGGTGGTTGTGCGTACATGGGTGCCTACCCGCCACGCCCTCCTGGTTCCCCGCATTTTGCCCCACGGATCCCCAGAGGCTTTATTTCATTAATATTAGCATTTGGAATTGCTCTAGCGGATTCCAGGAAAAGCCGAGGGACCTGGGCCGGGTGTCAAACTTCTTAACACCATGAGGTGGTTGCGTCTACATGGGTGCCTACCCGCCACGCCCTCCTGGTTCCCCGCATTTTGCCCCACGGACCGCCAGAGGCCTTAATTCCTTAGTATAAGCACCTAGAATTGCTATAGCGTATTCCAGGAAGAGCCGAGGGACCTGGGCCGTGTGTCAAACTTCTTACCATGATGAGGTGGTTGTGCGTACATGGGTGCCTACCCGCCACGCCCTCCTGGTTCCTCGCATTTTGCCCCACGGACCCCCAGAATCCTTAATTCCTTAATATAAGCACCTAGAATTGCTATAGCTGATTCCAGGAAGGGCCGAGGGACCTGGGCCGGGTGTCAAACTTCTTACAACCTTGAGGTGGTTGTGCGTACATGGGTGCCTACCGACCACGCCCTCCTGGTTCCCCGCATTTTGCCCCACGGTTCCCCAGAGGCTTTAATTCCTTAATAGAAGCACTTAGAATTGCTATAGCGGATTCCAGGAAGGGCCGAGGGACCTGGGCCGGGTGTCAAACTTTTTACCACCTTGAGGTGGTTGTGCGTACATGGGTGCCTACCCGCCACGCAATCCTGGGTCCTTGCATTTTGCCCCACGGACCCCCAGAGGCCTTAATTCCTTATTATAAGCACCTAGAATTGCTATAACGGATTCCAGGAAGAGCCGAGGGACCTGGGCCGGGTGTCAAACTTTTTACCACCATGAGGTGGTTGTGCGTACATGGGTGCCTACCCGCCACGCCATCCTGGTTCCTTGCATTTAGCCCAACGGTCCCCCAGAATCCTTAATTCCTTAATATAAGCACCTAGAATTGCTATAGCGGATTCCAGGAAGAGCCGAGGGACCTGGGCCGGGTGTCAAACTTCTTACCACCATGAAGTGGTTGCGCGTACATGGGTGCCTACCCGCCACGCCCTCCTGGTTCCCCGCATTTTGCCCCACGGACCCCCAGAGGCCTTAATTCCTTATTATAAGCACCTAGAATTGCTATAGCGGATTCCAGGAAGAGCCGAGGGACCTGGGCAGGGTGTCAAACTTCTTACCACCATGAGGTGGTTGTGCGTACATGGGTGCCTACCCGCCACGCCCTCCTGGTTCCCCGCATTTTGCCCCACGGACCCCCAGAGGCCTTAATTCCTTATTATAAGCACCTAGAATTGCTATAGCGGATTCCAGGAAGAGCCGAGGGACCTGGGCCGGGTGTCAAACTTCTTACCACCATGAGGTGGTTGTGCGTACATGGGTGCCTACCCGCCACGCCCTCCTGGTTCCCTGCATTTTGCCCCACGGACCCTCAGAATCCTTAATTCCTTAATATAAGCACCTAGAATTGCTATAGCGGATTCCAGGAAGGGCCGAGGGACCTGGGCCGGGTGTCAAACTTCTTACAACCTTGAGGTGGTTGTGTGTACATGGGTGCCTACCGACCACGCCCTCCTGGTTCCCTGCATTTTGCCCCACGGACCCCCAGAATCCTTAATTCCTTAATATAAGCACCTAGAATTGCTATAGCGGATTCCAAGAAGAGCCGAGGGACCTGGGCAGGGTGTCAAACTTCTTACAACCATGAGGTGATTGTGCGTACATGGGTGCCTACCCGCCACGCCCTCCTGGTTTCCCGCATTTTGCCCCACGGATCCCCAGAGGCCTTAATTCCTTAACATAAGCACTTAGAATTGGTCTAGCGGATTCCAGGAAGAGCCGAGGGACCTGGGCCGGGTGTCAAACTTCTTACCACCATGGGGTGGTTGTGCGTACATGAGTGCCTTCCCGCCACGCCCTCCTGGTTCCACGCATTTTGCACCACGAATCCCCAGAGGCTTTATTTCCTTAATATTAGCCCTTAGAATTGCTCTAGCGGATTCCAGGAAGAGCCGAGGGACCTGGGCCGGGTGTCAAACTTCTTACCACCATGAGGTGGTTGTGCGTACATGGGTGCCTACCCGCTACGCCCTCCTGGTTCCCCGCATTTTGCCCCACGGATCCCCAGAAGCTTTAATTCCTTAAAATTAGCACCTAGAATTGCTATAGCGGATTCCAGGAAGAGCCGAGGGACCTGGGCCGGCTGTCAAACTTCTTGCCACCTTGAGGTGGTTGTGCGTACATGGGTGCCTACCCGCCACGCCCTCCTGGTTCCTCGCATTTTGCCCCACGGACCCCAGAGGCCTTAATTCCTTATTATAAGCACCTAGAATTGCTATAGCGGATTCCAGGAAGAGCCGAGGGACCTGGGCCGGGTGTCAAACCTCTTACCACCACGAGGTGGTTGTGCGTACATGGGCGCCTACCCGCCACGCCCTCCTGGTTACTCGCATTTTGTCCCACGGACCCCCAGAATCCTTAATTCCTAAATATAAGAACCTAGAATTGCTATAGCGGATTCCAGGAAGAGCCGAGGGACCTGGGCCGGGTGTCAAACTTCTAACCACCATGAGGTGGTTGCGCGTACATGGGTGCCTACCCGCCACGCCCTCCTGGTTTCCCGCATTTTGCCCCACGAACCCCCAGAATCCTTAATTCCTTAATATAAGCACCTAGAATTGCTATAGCGGATTCCAGGAAGGGCCGAGGGACCTGGGCCGGGTGTCAAACTTCTTACAACCTTGAGGTGGTTGTGCGTACATGGGTGCCTACCGACCACGCCCTCCTGGTTCCCCGCATTTTGCCCCACGGACCCCCAGAATCCTTAATTCCTTAATATAAGCACCTAGAATTGCTATAGAAGATTCCAAGAAGAGCCGAGGGACCTGGGCAGGGTGTCAAACTTCTTACAACCATGAGGTGATTGTGCGTACATGGGTGCCTACCCGCCACGCCCTCCTGGTTTCCCGCATTTTGCCCCACGGATCCCCAGAGGCCTTAATTCCTTAACATAAGCACTTAGAATTGGTCTAGCGGATTCCAGGAAGAGCCGAGGGACCTGGGCCGGGTGTCAAACTTCTTACCACCATGGGGTGGTTGTGCGTACATGAGTGCCTTCCCGCCACGCCCTCCTGGTTCCACGCATTTTGCCCCACGGATCCCCAGAGGCTTTATTTCCTTAATATTAGCATTTGGAATTGCTCTAGCGGATTCCAGGAAAAGCCGAGGGACCTGGGCCGGGTGTCAAACTTCTTAACACCATGAGGTGGTTGCGTCTACATGGGTGCCTACCCGCCACGCCCTCCTGGTTCCCCGCATTTTGCCCCACGGACCGCCAGAGGCCTTAATTCCTTAGTATAAGCACCTAGAATTGCTATAGCGTATTCCAGGAAGAGCCGAGGGACCTGGGCCGTGTGTCAAACTTCTTACCATGATGAGGTGGTTGTGCGTACATGGGTGCCTACCCGCCACGCCCTCCTGGTTCCTCGCATTTTGCCCCACGGACCCCCAGAATCCTTAATTCCTTAATATAAGCACCTAGAATTGCTATAGCTGATTCCAGGAAGGGCCGAGGGACCTGGGCCGGGTGTCAAACTTCTTACAACCTTGAGGTGGTTGTGCGTACATGGGTGCCTACCGACCACGCCCTCCTGGTTCCCCGCATTTTGCCCCACGGTTCCCCAGAGGCTTTAATTCCTTAATAGAAGCACTTAGAATTGCTATAGCGGATTCCAGGAAGGGCCGAGGGACCTGGGCCGGGTGTCAAACTTCTTACCACCTTGAGGTGGTTGTGCGTACATGGGTGCCTACCCGCCACGCAATCCTGGGTCCTTGCATTTTGCCCCACGGACCCCCAGAAGCTTTAATTCCTTAAAATTAGCACTTAGAATTGCTATAGCGGATTCCAGGAAGAGCCGAGGGACCTGGGCCGGGTGTCAAACTTCTTACCACCATGAGGTGGTTGTGCGTACATGGGTGTCTACCCGCCACGCCCTCCTGGTTCCTCGCATTTTGCCCCACGGACCCCAGAGGCCTTAATTCCTTATTATAAGCACCTAGAATTGCTATAGCGGATTCCAGGAAGAGCCGAGGGACGTGGGCAGGGTGTCAAACCTCTTACCACCACGAGGTGGTTGTGCGTACATGGGCGCCTACCCGCCACGCCCTCCTGGTTCCTCGCATTTTGCCCCGCGGACCTTCAGAATCCTTAATTCCTTATTATAGGCACCTAGAATTGCTATAGCGGATTCCAGGAAGGGCCGTGGGACCTGGGCCGGGTGTCAAACTTCTTACAACTTTGAGGTGGTTGTGCGTACATGGGTGCCTACCCGCTACGCCCTCCTGGTTCCCCGCATTTTGCCCCACGGATCCCCAGAAGCTTTATTTCATTAATATTAGCACTTAGAATTGCTCTAGCGGATTCCAGGAAAAGCCGAGGGACCTGGGCCGTGTGTCAAACTTCTTACCACCATGAGGTGGTTGTGCGTACATGGGTGCCTACCCGCCACGCCCTCCTGGTTCCTCGCATTTTGCCCCACGGACCCCCAGAATCCTTAATTCCTTAATATAAGCACCTAGAATTGCTATAGCGGATTCCAGGAATGGCCGAGGGACCTGGGCCGGGTGTCAAACTTCTTACCACCTTGAGGTGGTTGCGTGTACATGGGTGCCTACCCGCCACGCCTTCCTGGTTCCCCGCATTTTGCCCCACGGACCCCCAGAGGCCTTAATTCCTTATTATAAGCACCTAGAATTGCTATAGCGGATTCCAGGAAGAGCCGACGGACCTGGGCCGGGTGTCAAACTTCTTACCACCATGAGGTGGTTGTGCGTACATGGGTGCCTACCCGCCACGCCCTCCTGGTTCCCTGCATTTTGCCCCACGGATCCCCAGAGGCCTTATTTCCTTAATATAAGCACCTAGAATTACTCTAGCGAATTCCAGGAAGGTCCGAGGGACCTGGGACGGGTGTCAAACTTCTTACCACCATGAGGTGGTTGTGCGTACATGGGTGCCTACCCGCCACGCCCTCCTGGTTCCCCGCATTTTGCCCCACGGACCCCCAGAGGCCTTAATTCCTTATTATAAGCACCTAGAATTGCTATAACGGATTCCAGGAAGAGCCGAGGGACCTGGGCCGGGTGTCAAACTTTTTACCACCATGAGGTGGTTGTGCGTACGTGAGTGCCTACCTCCCACGCCCTCCTGGTTCTCTGCATTTTGCCCCATGGATCGCCAGAGGCCTTATTTCCTTTATATAAGCACCTAGAATTACTCTAGCGGATTCCAGGAAGGTCCGAGGGACCTGGGCCGGGTGTCAAACTTTTTACCACCATGAGGTGGTTGTGCGTACATGGGTGCCTACCCGCCACGCCTTCCTGGTTCCCCGCATTTTGCCCCACGGACCCCCAGAGGCCTTAATTCCTTATTATAAGCACCTAGAATTGCTATAGCGGATTCCAGGAACAGCCGAGGGACCTGGGCCGGGTGTCAAACTTCTTACCACCATGAGGTGGTTGTGCGTAAATGGGTGCCTACCCGTCACGCCCTCCTGGTTCCCTGCATTTTGCCCCACGGACCCTCAGAATCCTTAATTCCTTAATATAAGCACCTAGAATTGCTAGAGCGGATTCCAGGAAGGGCCGAGGGACCTGGGCCGGGTGTCAAACTTCTTACAACCTTGAGGTGGTTGTGTGTACATGGGTGCCTACCGACCACGCCCTCCTGGTTCCCCGCATTTTGCCCCACGGACCCCCAGAATCCTTAATTCCTTAATATAAGCACCTAGAATTGCTATAGCGGATTCCAAGAAGAGCCGAGGGACCTGGGCAGGGTGTCAAACTTCTTACAACCATGAGGTGATTGTGCGTACATGGGTGCCTACCCGCCACGCCCTCCTGGTTTCCCGCATTTTGCCCCACGGATCCCCAGAGGCCTTAATTCCTTAACATAAGCACTTAGAATTGGTCTAGCGGATTCCAGGAAGAGCCGAGGGACCTGGGCCGGGTGTCAAACTTCTTACCACCATGGGGTGGTTGTGCGTACATGAGTGCCTTCCCGCCACGCCCTCCTGGTTCCACGCATTTTGCACCACGAATCCCCAGAGGCTTTATTTCCTTAATATTAGCCCTTAGAATTGCTCTAGCGGATTCCAGGAAGAGCCGAGGGACCTGGGCCGGGTGTCAAACTTCTTACCACCATGAGGTGGTTGTGCGTACATGGGTGCCTACCCGCTACGCCCTCCTGGTTCCCCGCATTTTGCCCCACGGATCCCCAGAAGCTTTAATTCCTTAAAATTAGCACCTAGAATTGCTATAGCGGATTCCAGGAAGAGCCGAGGGACCTGGGCCGGGTGTCAAACTTCTTGCCACCATGAGGTGGTTGTGCGTACATGGGTGCCTACCCGCCACGCCCTCCTGGTTCCTCGCATTTTGCCCCACGGACCCCAGAGGCCTTAATTCCTTATTATAAGCACCTAGAATTGCTATAGCGGATTCCAGGAAGAGCCGAGGGACCTGGGCCGGGTGTCAAACCTCTTACCACCACGAGGTGGTTGTGCGTACATGGGCGCCTACCCGCCACGCCCTCCTGGTTACTCGCATTTTGTCCCACGGACCCCCAGAATCCTTAATTCCTAAATATAAGAACCTAGAATTGCTATAGCGGATTCCAGGAAGAGCCGAGGGACCTGGGCCGGGTGTCAAACTTCTAACCACCATGAGGTGGTTGCGCGTACATGGGTGCCTACCCGCCACGCCCTCCTGGTTTCCCGCATTTTGCCCCACGAACCCCCAGAATCCTTAATTCCTTAATATAAGCACCTAGAATTGCTATAGCGGATTCCAGGAAGAGCCGAGGGACCTGGGCCGGGTGTCAAACTTCTTACCACCATGAGGTGGTTGTGCGTACGTGGGTGCCTACCACCCACGCCAATCTCGTTCCCCGCATTTTGCCCCACGGATCCCCAGCGGCCTTAATTCCTTATTATAAGCACCTAGAATTGCTATAGCGGATTCCAGGAAGAGCCGAGGGACCTGGGCAGGGTGTCAAACTTCTTACCACCATGAGGTGATTGTGCGTACATGGGTGCCTACCCGCCACGCCCTCCTGGTTCCCCGCATTTTGCCCCACGGACCCCCAGAGGCCTTAATTCCTTATTATAAGCACCTAGAATTGCTATAGCGGATTCCAGGAAGGGCCGAGGGACCTGGGCCGGGTATCAAACTTCTTACAACCTTGAGGTGGTTGTGCGTACATGGGTGCCTACCGACCACGCCCTCCTGGTTCCCCGCATTTTGCCCCACGGTTCCCCAGAGGCTTTAATTCCTTAATATAAGAACCTAGAATTGCTATAGCGGATTCCAGGAAGAGCCGAGGGACCTGGGTCGGGTGTCTAACTTCTTACCACCATGAGGTGGTTGCGCGTACATGGGTGCCTACCCGCCACGCCCTTTTGGTTCCCCGCATTTTGCCCCACGGATCCCCAGAGGCCTTAATTCCTTAACATAAGCACTTAGAATTGGTCTAGCGGATTCCAGGAAGAGCCGAGGGACCTGGGCCGGGTGTCAAACTTCTTACCACCATGGGGTGGTTGTGCGTACATGAGTGCCTTCCCGCCACGCCCTCCTGGTTCCACGCATTTTGCACCACGAATCCCCAGAGGCTTTATTTCCTTAATATTAGCCCTTAGAATTGCTCTAGCGGATTCCAGGAAGAGCCGAGGGACCTGGGCCGGGTGTCAAACTTCTTACCACCATGAGGTGGTTGTGCGTACATGGGTGCCTACCCGCTACGCCCTCCTGGTTCCCCGCATTTTGCCCCACGGATCCCCAGAAGCTTTAATTCCTTAAAATTAGCACCTAGAATTGCTATAGCGGATTCCAGGAAGAGCCGAGGGACCTGGGCCGGGTGTCAAACTTCTTGCCACCTTGAGGTGGTTGTGCGTACATGGGTGCCTACCCGCCACGCCCTCCTGGTTCCTCGCATTTTGCCCCACGGACCCCAGAGGCCTTAATTCCTTATTATAAGCACCTAGAATTGCTATAGCGGATTCCAGGAAGAGCCGAGGGACCTGGGCCGGGTGTCAAACCTCTTACCACCACGAGGTGGTTGTGCGTACATGGGCGCCTACCCGCCACGCCCTCCTGGTTACTCGCATTTTGTCCCACGGACCCCCAGAATCCTTAATTCCTAAATATAAGAACCTAGAATTGCTATAGCGGATTCCAGGAAGAGCCGAGGGACCTGGGCCGGGTGTCAAACTTCTAACCACCATGAGGTGGTTGCGCGTACATGGGTGCCTACCCGCCACGCCCTCCTGGTTTCCCGCATTTTGCCCCACGAACCCCCAGAATCCTTAATTCCTTAATATAAGCACCTAGAATTGCTATAGCGGATTCCAGGAAGGGCCGAGGGACCTGGGCCGGGTGTCAAACTTCTTACAACCTTGAGGTGGTTGTGCGTACATGGGTGCCTACCGACCACGCCCTCCTGGTTCCCCGCATTTTGCCCCACGGACCCCCAGAATCCTTAATTCCTTAATATAAGCACCTAGAATTGCTATAGAAGATTCCAAGAAGAGCCGAGGGACCTGGGCAGGGTGTCAAACTTCTTACAACCATGAGGTGATTGTGCGTACATGGGTGCCTACCCGCCACGCCCTCCTGGTTTCCCGCATTTTGCCCCACGGATCCCCAGAGGCCTTAATTCCTTAACATAAGCACTTAGAATTGGTCTAGCGGATTCCAGGAAGAGCCGAGGGACCTGGGCCGGGTGTCAAACTTCTTACCACCATGGGGTGGTTGTGCGTACATGAGTGCCTTCCCGCCACGCCCTCCTGGTTCCACGCATTTTGCCCCACGGATCCCCAGAGGCTTTATTTCCTTAATATTAGCATTTGGAATTGCTCTAGCGGATTCCAGGAAAAGCCGAGGGACCTGGGCCGGGTGTCAAACTTCTTAACACCATGAGGTGGTTGCGTCTACATGGGTGCCTACCCGCCACGCCCTCCTGGTTCCCCGCATTTTGCCCCACGGACCGCCAGAGGCCTTAATTCCTTAGTATAAGCACCTAGAATTGCTATAGCGTATTCCAGGAAGAGCCGAGGGACCTGGGCCGTGTGTCAAACTTCTTACCATGATGAGGTGGTTGTGCGTACATGGGTGCCTACCCGCCACGCCCTCCTGGTTCCTCGCATTTTGCCCCACGGACCCCCAGAATCCTTAATTCCTTAATATAAGCACCTAGAATTGCTATAGCTGATTCCAGGAAGGGCCGAGGGACCTGGGCCGGGTGTCAAACTTCTTACAACCTTGAGGTGGTTGTGCGTACATGGGTGCCTACCGACCACGCCCTCCTGGTTCCCCGCATTTTGCCCCACGGTTCCCCAGAGGCTTTAATTCCTTAATAGAAGCACTTAGAATTGCTATAGCGGATTCCAGGAAGGGCCGAGGGACCTGGGCCGGGTGTCAAACTTCTTACCACCTTGAGGTGGTTGTGCGTACATGGGTGCCTACCCGCCACGCAATCCTGGGTCCTTGCATTTTGCCCCACGGACCCCCAGAAGCTTTAATTCCTTAAAATTAGCACTTAGAATTGCTATAGCGGATTCCAGGAAGAGCCGAGGGACCTGGGCCGGGTGTCAAACTTCTTACCACCATGAGGTGGTTGTGCGTACATGGGTGTCTACCCGCCACGCCCTCCTGGTTCCTCGCATTTTGCCCCACGGACCCCAGAGGCCTTAATTCCTTATTATAAGCACCTAGAATTGCTATAGCGGATTCCAGGAAGAGCCGAGGGACGTGGGCAGGGTGTCAAACCTCTTACCACCACGAGGTGGTTGTGCGTACATGGGCGCCTACCCGCCACGCCCTCCTGGTTCCTCGCATTTTGCCCCGCGGACCTTCAGAATCCTTAATTCCTTATTATAGGCACCTAGAATTGGTCTAGCGGATTCCAGGAAGAGCCGAGGGACCTGGGCCGGGTGTCAAACTTCTTACCACCATGGGGTGGTTGTGCGTACATGAGTGCCTTCCCGCCACGCCCTCCTGGTTCCACGCATTTTGCACCACGAATCCCCAGAGGCTTTATTTCCTTAATATTAGCCCTTAGAATTGCTCTAGCGGATTCCAGGAAGAGCCGAGGGACCTGGGCCGGGTGTCAAACTTCTTACCACCATGAGGTGGTTGTGCGTACATGGGTGCCTACCCGCTACGCCCTCCTGGTTCCCCGCATTTTGCCCCACGGATCCCCAGAAGCTTTAATTCCTTAAAATTAGCACCTAGAATTGCTATAGCGGATTCCAGGAAGAGCCGAGGGACCTGGGCCGGGTGTCAAACTTCTTGCCACCATGAGGTGGTTGTGCGTACATGGGTGCCTACCCGCCACGCCCTCCTGGTTCCTCGCATTTTGCCCCACGGACCCCAGAGGCCTTAATTCCTTATTATAAGCACCTAGAATTGCTATAGCGGATTCCAGGAAGAGCCGAGGGACCTGGGCCGGGTGTCAAACCTCTTACCACCACGAGGTGGTTGTGCGTACATGGGCGCCTACCCGCCACGCCCTCCTGGTTACTCGCATTTTGTCCCACGGACCCCCAGAATCCTTAATTCCTAAATATAAGAACCTAGAATTGCTATAGCGGATTCCAGGAAGAGCCGAGGGACCTGGGCCGGGTGTCAAACTTCTAACCACCATGAGGTGGTTGCGCGTACATGGGTGCCTACCCGCCACGCCCTCCTGGTTTCCCGCATTTTGCCCCACGAACCCCCAGAATCCTTAATTCCTTAATATAAGCACCTAGAATTGCTATAGCGGATTCCAGGAAGAGCCGAGGGACCTGGGCCGGGTGTCAAACTTCTTACCACCATGAGGTGGTTGTGCGTACGTGGGTGCCTACCACCCACGCCAATCTCGTTCCCCGCATTTTGCCCCACGGATCCCCAGCGGCCTTAATTCCTTATTATAAGCACCTAGAATTGCTATAGCGGATTCCAGGAAGAGCCGAGGGACCTGGGCAGGGTGTCAAACTTCTTACCACCATGAGGTGATTGTGCGTACATGGGTGCCTACCCGCCACGCCCTCCTGGTTCCCCGCATTTTGCCCCACGGACCCCCAGAGGCCTTAATTCCTTATTATAAGCACCTAGAATTGCTATAGCGGATTCCAGGAAGGGCCGAGGGACCTGGGCCGGGTATCAAACTTCTTACAACCTTGAGGTGGTTGTGCGTACATGGGTGCCTACCGACCACGCCCTCCTGGTTCCCCGCATTTTGCCCCACGGTTCCCCAGAGGCTTTAATTCCTTAATATAAGAACCTAGAATTGCTATAGCGGATTCCAGGAAGAGCCGAGGGACCTGGGTCGGGTGTCTAACTTCTTACCACCATGAGGTGGTTGCGCGTACATGGGTGCCTACCCGCCACGCCCTTTTGGTTCCCCGCATTTTGCCCCACGGATCCCCAGAGGCCTTAATTCCTTAACATAAGCACTTAGAATTGGTCTAGCGGATTCCAGGAAGAGCCGAGGGACCTGGGCCGGGTGTCAAACTTCTTACCACCATGGGGTGGTTGTGCGTACATGAGTGCCTTCCCGCCACGCCCTCCTGGTTCCACGCATTTTGCACCACGAATCCCCAGAGGCTTTATTTCCTTAATATTAGCCCTTAGAATTGCTCTAGCGGATTCCAGGAAGAGCCGAGGGACCTGGGCCGGGTGTCAAACTTCTTACCACCATGAGGTGGTTGTGCGTACATGGGTGCCTACCCGCTACGCCCTCCTGGTTCCCCGCATTTTGCCCCACGGATCCCCAGAAGCTTTAATTCCTTAAAATTAGCACCTAGAATTGCTATAGCGGATTCCAGGAAGAGCCGAGGGACCTGGGCCGGGTGTCAAACTTCTTGCCACCTTGAGGTGGTTGTGCGTACATGGGTGCCTACCCGCCACGCCCTCCTGGTTCCTCGCATTTTGCCCCACGGACCCCAGAGGCCTTAATTCCTTATTATAAGCACCTAGAATTGCTATAGCGGATTCCAGGAAGAGCCGAGGGACCTGGGCCGGGTGTCAAACCTCTTACCACCACGAGGTGGTTGTGCGTACATGGGCGCCTACCCGCCACGCCCTCCTGGTTACTCGCATTTTGTCCCACGGACCCCCAGAATCCTTAATTCCTAAATATAAGAACCTAGAATTGCTATAGCGGATTCCAGGAAGAGCCGAGGGACCTGGGCCGGGTGTCAAACTTCTAACCACCATGAGGTGGTTGCGCGTACATGGGTGCCTACCCGCCACGCCCTCCTGGTTTCCCGCATTTTGCCCCACGAACCCCCAGAATCCTTAATTCCTTAATATAAGCACCTAGAATTGCTATAGCGGATTCCAGGAAGGGCCGAGGGACCTGGGCCGGGTGTCAAACTTCTTACAACCTTGAGGTGGTTGTGCGTACATGGGTGCCTACCGACCACGCCCTCCTGGTTCCCCGCATTTTGCCCCACGGACCCCCAGAATCCTTAATTCCTTAATATAAGCACCTAGAATTGCTATAGAAGATTCCAAGAAGAGCCGAGGGACCTGGGCAGGGTGTCAAACTTCTTACAACCATGAGGTGATTGTGCGTACATGGGTGCCTACCCGCCACGCCCTCCTGGTTTCCCGCATTTTGCCCCACGGATCCCCAGAGGCCTTAATTCCTTAACATAAGCACTTAGAATTGGTCTAGCGGATTCCAGGAAGAGCCGAGGGACCTGGGCCGGGTGTCAAACTTCTTACCACCATGGGGTGGTTGTGCGTACATGAGTGCCTTCCCGCCACGCCCTCCTGGTTCCACGCATTTTGCCCCACGGATCCCCAGAGGCTTTATTTCCTTAATATTAGCATTTGGAATTGCTCTAGCGGATTCCAGGAAAAGCCGAGGGACCTGGGCCGGGTGTCAAACTTCTTAACACCATGAGGTGGTTGCGTCTACATGGGTGCCTACCCGCCACGCCCTCCTGGTTCCCCGCATTTTGCCCCACGGACCGCCAGAGGCCTTAATTCCTTAGTATAAGCACCTAGAATTGCTATAGCGTATTCCAGGAAGAGCCGAGGGACCTGGGCCGTGTGTCAAACTTCTTACCATGATGAGGTGGTTGTGCGTACATGGGTGCCTACCCGCCACGCCCTCCTGGTTCCTCGCATTTTGCCCCACGGACCCCCAGAATCCTTAATTCCTTAATATAAGCACCTAGAATTGCTATAGCTGATTCCAGGAAGGGCCGAGGGACCTGGGCCGGGTGTCAAACTTCTTACAACCTTGAGGTGGTTGTGCGTACATGGGTGCCTACCGACCACGCCCTCCTGGTTCCCCGCATTTTGCCCCACGGTTCCCCAGAGGCTTTAATTCCTTAATAGAAGCACTTAGAATTGCTATAGCGGATTCCAGGAAGGGCCGAGGGACCTGGGCCGGGTGTCAAACTTCTTACCACCTTGAGGTGGTTGTGCGTACATGGGTGCCTACCCGCCACGCAATCCTGGGTCCTTGCATTTTGCCCCACGGACCCCCAGAAGCTTTAATTCCTTAAAATTAGCACTTAGAATTGCTATAGCGGATTCCAGGAAGAGCCGAGGGACCTGGGCCGGGTGTCAAACTTCTTACCACCATGAGGTGGTTGTGCGTACATGGGTGTCTACCCGCCACGCCCTCCTGGTTCCTCGCATTTTGCCCCACGGACCCCAGAGGCCTTAATTCCTTATTATAAGCACCTAGAATTGCTATAGCGGATTCCAGGAAGAGCCGAGGGACGTGGGCAGGGTGTCAAACCTCTTACCACCACGAGGTGGTTGTGCGTACATGGGCGCCTACCCGCCACGCCCTCCTGGTTCCTCGCATTTTGCCCCGCGGACCTTCAGAATCCTTAATTCCTTATTATAGGCACCTAGAATTGCTATAGCGGATTCCAGGAAGGGCCGTGGGACCTGGGCCGGGTGTCAAACTTCTTACAACTTTGAGGTGGTTGTGCGTACATGGGTGCCTACCCGCTACGCCCTCCTGGTTCCCCGCATTTTGCCCCACGGATCCCCAGAAGCTTTATTTCATTAATATTAGCACTTAGAATTGCTCTAGCGGATTCCAGGAAAAGCCGAGGGACCTGGGCCGTGTGTCAAACTTCTTACCACCATGAGGTGGTTGTGCGTACATGGGTGCCTACCCGCCACGCCCTCCTGGTTCCTCGCATTTTGCCCCACGGACCCCCAGAATCCTTAATTCCTTAATATAAGCACCTAGAATTGCTATAGCGGATTCCAGGAATGGCCGAGGGACCTGGGCCGGGTGTCAAACTTCTTACCACCTTGAGGTGGTTGCGTGTACATGGGTGCCTACCCGCCACGCCTTCCTGGTTCCCCGCATTTTGCCCCACGGACCCCCAGAGGCCTTAATTCCTTATTATAAGCACCTAGAATTGCTATAGCGGATTCCAGGAAGAGCCGACGGACCTGGGCCGGGTGTCAAACTTCTTACCACCATGAGGTGGTTGTGCGTACATGGGTGCCTACCCGCCACGCCCTCCTGGTTCCCTGCATTTTGCCCCACGGATCCCCAGAGGCCTTATTTCCTTAATATAAGCACCTAGAATTACTCTAGCGAATTCCAGGAAGGTCCGAGGGACCTGGGACGGGTGTCAAACTTCTTACCACCATGAGGTGGTTGTGCGTACATGGGTGCCTACCCGCCACGCCCTCCTGGTTCCCCGCATTTTGCCCCACGGACCCCCAGAGGCCTTAATTCCTTATTATAAGCACCTAGAATTGCTATAACGGATTCCAGGAAGAGCCGAGGGACCTGGGCCGGGTGTCAAACTTTTTACCACCATGAGGTGGTTGTGCGTACGTGAGTGCCTACCTCCCACGCCCTCCTGGTTCTCTGCATTTTGCCCCATGGATCGCCAGAGGCCTTATTTCCTTTATATAAGCACCTAGAATTACTCTAGCGGATTCCAGGAAGGTCCGAGGGACCTGGGCCGGGTGTCAAACTTTTTACCACCATGAGGTGGTTGTGCGTACATGGGTGCCTACCCGCCACGCCTTCCTGGTTCCCCGCATTTTGCCCCACGGACCCCCAGAGGCCTTAATTCCTTATTATAAGCACCTAGAATTGCTATAGCGGATTCCAGGAACAGCCGAGGGACCTGGGCCGGGTGTCAAACTTCTTACCACCATGAGGTGGTTGTGCGTAAATGGGTGCCTACCCGCCACGCCCTCCTGGTTCCCTGCATTTTGCCCCACGGACCCTCAGAATCCTTAATTCCTTAATATAAGCACCTAGAATTGCTAGAGCGGATTCCAGGAAGGGCCGAGGGACCTGGGCCGGGTGTCAAACTTCTTACAACCTTGAGGTGGTTGTGTGTACATGGGTGCCTACCGACCACGCCCTCCTGGTTCCCCGCATTTTGCCCCACGGACCCCCAGAATCCTTAATTCCTTAATATAAGCACCTAGAATTGCTATAGCGGATTCCAAGAAGAGCCGAGGGACCTGGGCAGGGTGTCAAACTTCTTACAACCATGAGGTGATTGTGCGTACATGGGTGCCTACCCGCCACGCCCTCCTGGTTTCCCGCATTTTGCCCCACGGATCCCCAGAGGCCTTAATTCCTTAACATAAGCACTTAGAATTGGTCTAGCGGATTCCAGGAAGAGCCGAGGGACCTGGGCCGGGTGTCAAACTTCTTACCACCATGGGGTGGTTGTGCGTACATGAGTGCCTTCCCGCCACGCCCTCCTGGTTCCACGCATTTTGCACCACGAATCCCCAGAGGCTTTATTTCCTTAATATTAGCCCTTAGAATTGCTCTAGCGGATTCCAGGAAGAGCCGAGGGACCTGGGCCGGGTGTCAAACTTCTTACCACCATGAGGTGGTTGTGCGTACATGGGTGCCTACCCGCTACGCCCTCCTGGTTCCCCGCATTTTGCCCCACGGATCCCCAGAAGCTTTAATTCCTTAAAATTAGCACCTAGAATTGCTATAGCGGATTCCAGGAAGAGCCGAGGGACCTGGGCCGGGTGTCAAACTTCTTGCCACCATGAGGTGGTTGTGCGTACATGGGTGCCTACCCGCCACGCCCTCCTGGTTCCTCGCATTTTGCCCCACGGACCCCAGAGGCCTTAATTCCTTATTATAAGCACCTAGAATTGCTATAGCGGATTCCAGGAAGAGCCGAGGGACCTGGGCCGGGTGTCAAACCTCTTACCACCACGAGGTGGTTGTGCGTACATGGGCGCCTACCCGCCACGCCCTCCTGGTTACTCGCATTTTGTCCCACGGACCCCCAGAATCCTTAATTCCTAAATATAAGAACCTAGAATTGCTATAGCGGATTCCAGGAAGAGCCGAGGGACCTGGGCCGGGTGTCAAACTTCTAACCACCATGAGGTGGTTGCGCGTACATGGGTGCCTACCCGCCACGCCCTCCTGGTTTCCCGCATTTTGCCCCACGAACCCCCAGAATCCTTAATTCCTTAATATAAGCACCTAGAATTGCTATAGCGGATTCCAGGAAGAGCCGAGGGACCTGGGCCGGGTGTCAAACTTCTTACCACCATGAGGTGGTTGTGCGTACGTGGGTGCCTACCACCCACGCCAATCTCGTTCCCCGCATTTTGCCCCACGGATCCCCAGCGGCCTTAATTCCTTATTATAAGCACCTAGAATTGCTATAGCGGATTCCAGGAAGAGCCGAGGGACCTGGGCAGGGTGTCAAACTTCTTACCACCATGAGGTGATTGTGCGTACATGGGTGCCTACCCGCCACGCCCTCCTGGTTCCCCGCATTTTGCCCCACGGACCCCCAGAGGCCTTAATTCCTTATTATAAGCACCTAGAATTGCTATAGCGGATTCCAGGAAGGGCCGAGGGACCTGGGCCGGGTATCAAACTTCTTACAACCTTGAGGTGGTTGTGCGTACATGGGTGCCTACCGACCACGCCCTCCTGGTTCCCCGCATTTTGCCCCACGGTTCCCCAGAGGCTTTAATTCCTTAATATAAGAACCTAGAATTGCTATAGCGGATTCCAGGAAGAGCCGAGGGACCTGGGTCGGGTGTCTAACTTCTTACCACCATGAGGTGGTTGCGCGTACATGGGTGCCTACCCGCCACGCCCTTTTGGTTCCCCGCATTTTGCCCCACGGATCCCCAGAGGCTTTATTTCCTTAATATTAGCCCTTTGAATTGCTCTAGCGGATTCCAGGAAGAGCCGAGGGACCTGGGCCGGGTGTCAAACTTCTTACCACCATGAGGTGGTTGCGCGTACATGGGTGCCTACCCGCCACGCCCTCCTGGTTCCCCGCATTTTGCCCCACGGACCCCCAGAGGCCTTAATTCCTTATTATAAGCACCTAGAATTGCTATAGCGGATTCCAGGAAGAGCCGAGGGACCTGGGCCGGGTGTCAAACTTCTTACCACCATGAGGTGGTTGTGCGTACATGGGCGCCTACCCGCCACGCCCTCCTGGTTCCTCGCATTTTGTCCCACGGACCCCCAGAATCCTTAATTCCTTAATATAAGAACCTAGAATTGCTATAGCGGATTCCAGGAAGAGCCGAGGGACCTGGGCCGGGTGTCAAACTTCTTACCACCATGAGGTGGTTGCGCGTACATTGGTGCCTACCCGCCACGCCCTCCTGGTTTCCCGCATTTTGCCCCACGAACCCCCAGAATCCTTAATTCCTTAATATAAGCACCTAGAATTGCTCTAGCGGATTCCAGGAAGGGCCAAGGGACCTGGGCTGGGTGTCAAACGTCTTACCACCATGAGGTGGTTGTGCGTACATGGGTGCCTACCCGCCACGCCCTCCTGGTTCCCTGCATTTTGCCATACGGATCCCCAGAGGCCTTATTTCCTTAATATAAGCACCTAGAATTACTCTAGCGAATTCCAGGAAGGTCCGAGGGACCTGGGACGGGTGTCAAACTTCTTACCACCATGAGGTGGTTGTGCGTACATGGGTGCCTACCCGCCACGCCCTCCTGGTTCCCCGAATTTTGCCCCACGGACCCCCAGAGGCCTTAATTCCTTATTATAAGCACCTAGAATTGCTATAGCGGATTCCAAGAAGAGCCGAGGGACCTGGGCCGGGTGTCAAACTTCTTACAACCTTGAGGTGGTTGTGCGTACATGGGTGCCTACCGACCACGCCCTCCTGGTTCCCCGCATTTTGCCCCACGGACCCCCAGAATCCTTAATTCCTTAATTTAAGCACCTTGAATTGCTATAGCGGATTCCAGGAAGAGCCGAGGGACCTGGGCAGGGTGTCAAACTTCTTACAACCATGAGGTGATTGTGCGTACATGGGTGCCTACCCGCCACGCCCTCCTGGTTCCCCGCATTTTGCCCCACGGATCCCCAGAAGCTTTAATTCCTTAAAATTAGCACTTAGAATTGCTATAGCGGATTCCAGGAAGAGCCGAGGGACCTGGGCCGGGTGTCAAACTTCTTACCACCATGAGGTGGTTGCGCGTACATGGGTGCCTACCCGCCACGCCCTCCTGGTTCCCCGCATTTTGCCCCACGGACCCCCAGAGGCCTTAATTCCTTATTATAAGCACCTAGAATTGCTATAGCGGATTCCAGGAAGGGCCGAGGGACCTGGGCCGGGTATCAAACTTCTTACAACCTTGAGGTGGTTGTGCGTACATGGGTGCCTACCAACCACGCCCTCCTGGTTCCCCGCATTTTGCCCCACGGTTCCCCAGAGGCTTTAATTCCTTAATATAAGCACTTAGAATTGCTATAGCGGATTCCAGGAAGGGCCGAGGGACCTGGGCCGGGTGTCAAACTTCTTACCACCTTGAGGTGGTTGTGCGTACATGGGTGCCTACCCGCCACGCAATGCTGGGTCCTTGCATTTTGCCCCACGGACCCCCAGAAGCTTTAATTCCTTAAAATTAGCACTTAGAATTGCTATAGCGGATTCCAGGAAGAGCCGAGAGACCTGGGCCGGGTGTCAAACTTTTTACCACCATGAGGTGGTTGTGCGTACATGGGTGCCTACCCGCCACGCCCTCCTGGTTCCTCGCATTTTGCCCCGCGGGCCTTCAGAATCCTTAATTCCTTAATATAAGCACCTAGAATTGCTATAGCGGATTCCAGGAAGGGCCGTGGGACCTGGGCCGGGTGTCAAACTTCTTACACCTTTGAGGTGGTTGTGCGTACATGGGTGCCTACCCGCCACGCCCTCCTGGTTCCCCGCATTTTGCCCCACGGATCCCCAGAAGCTTTATTTCATTAATATTAGCACTTAGAATTGCTCTAGCGGATTCCAGGAAAAGCCGAGGGACCTGGGCCGTGTGTCAAACTTTTTACCACCATGAGGTGGTTGTGCGTACATGGGTGCCTACCCGCCACGCCCTCCTGGTTCCTCGCATTTTGCCCCACGGACCCTCAGAATCCTTAATTCCTTAATATAAGCACCTAGAATTGCTATAGCGGATTCCAGGAAGAGCCGAGGGACCTGGGCCGGGTGTCAAACTTCTTACCACCATGAGGTGGTTGTGCGTACATGGGTGCCTACCCGCCACGCCCTCCTGGTTCCCTGCATTTTGCCCCACGGATCCCCAGAGGCCTTATTTCCTTAATATAAGCACCTAGAATTACTCTAGCGAATTCCAGGAAGGTCCGAGGGACCTGGGACGGGTGTCAAACTTCTTACCACCATGATGTGGTTGTGCGTACATGGGTGCCTACCCGCCACGCCCTCCTGGTTCCCCGCATTTTGCCCCACGGACCCCCAGAGGCCTTAATTCCTTATTATAAGCACCTAGAATTGCTATAGCGGATTCCAGGAAGAGCCGAGGGACCTGGGCCGGGTGTCAAACTTCTTACCACCATGAGGTGGTTGTGCGTACATGGGTGCCTACCCGCCACGCCCTCCTGGTTCCCTGCATTTTGCACCACGGACCCTCAGAATCCTTAATTCCTTAATATAAGCACCTAGAATTGCTATAGCGGATTCCAGGAAGAGTCGAAGGACCTGGGCCGGGTGTCAAACTTCTAACCACCATGAGGTGGTTGTGCGTACATGGGTGCCTACCCGCCATGCCCTCCTGGTTCCCTGCATTTTGCCCCACGGACCCTCAGAATCCTTAATTCCTTAATATAAGCACCTAGAATTGCTATAGCGGATTCCAGGAAGGGCCGAGGGACCTGGGCCGGGTGTCAAACTTCTTACAACCTTGAGGTGGTTGTGCGTACATGGGTGCCTACCGACCACGCCCTCCTGGTTCCCCGCATTTTGCCCCACGGACCCCCAGAATCCTTAATTCCTTAATATAAGCACCTAGAATTGCTATAGAAGATTCCAAGAAGAGCCGAGGGACCTGGGCAGGGTGTCAAACTTCTTACAACCATGAGGTGATTGTGCGTACATGGGTGCCTACCCGCCACGCCCTCCTGGTTTCCCGCATTTTGCCCCACGGATCCCCAGAGGCCTTAATTCCTTAACATAAGCACTTAGAATTGGTCTAGCGGATTCCAGGAAGAGCCGAGGGACCTGGGCCGGGTGTCAAACTTCTTACCACCATGGGGTGGTTGTGCGTACATGAGTGCCTTCCCGCCACGCCCTCCTGGTTCCACGCATTTTGCCCCACGAATCCCCAGAGGCTTTATTTCCTTAATATTAGCCCTTAGAATTGCTCTAGCGGATTCCAGGAAGAGCCGAGGGACCTGGGCCGGGTGTCAAACTTCTTACCACCATGAGGTGGTTGTGCGTACATGGGTGCCTACCCGCTAAGCCCTCCTGGTTCCCCGCATTTTGCCCCACGGATCCCCAGAAGCTTTAATTCCTTAAAATTAGCACTTAGAATTGCTATAGCGGATTCCAGGAAGAGCCGAGGGACCTGTGCAGGGTGTCAAACCTCTTACCACCACGAGGTGGTTGTGCGTACATGGGCGCCTACCCGCCACGCCCTCCTGGTTACTCGCATTTTGTCCCACGGACCCCCAGAATCCTTAATTCCTTAATATAAGCACCTAGAATTGCTATAGCGGATTCCAGGAAGGGCCGTGGGATCTGCGCCGGGTGTCAAACTTCTTACAACTTTGAGGTGGTTGTGCGTACATGGGTGCCTACCCGCCACGCCCTCCTGGTTCCCCGCATTTTGCCCCACGGATCCCCAGAGGCTTTATTTCATTAATATTAGCATTTGGAATTGCTCTAGCGGATTCCAGGAAAAGCCGAGGGACCTGGGCCGGGTGTCAAACTTCTTAACACCATGAGGTGGTTGCGTCTACATGGGTGCCTACCCGCCACGCCCTCCTGGTTCCCCGCATTTTGCCCCACGGACCGCCAGAGGCCTTAATTCCTTAGTATAAGCACCTAGAATTGCTATAGCGTATTCCAGGAAGAGCCGAGGGACCTGGGCCGTGTGTCAAACTTCTTACCATGATGAGGTGGTTGTGCGTACATGGGTGCCTACCCGCCACGCCCTCCTGGTTCCTCGCATTTTGCCCCACGGACCCCCAGAATCCTTAATTCCTTAATATAAGCACCTAGAATTGCTATAGCTGATTCCAGGAAGGGCCGAGGGACCTGGGCCGGGTGTCAAACTTCTTACAACCTTGAGGTGGTTGTGCGTACATGGGTGCCTACCGACCACGCCCTCCTGGTTCCCCGCATTTTGCCCCACGGTTCCCCAGAGGCTTTAATTCCTTAATAGAAGCACTTAGAATTGCTATAGCGGATTCCAGGAAGGGCCGAGGGACCTGGGCCGGGTGTCAAACTTCTTACCACCTTGAGGTGGTTGTGCGTACATGGGTGCCTACCCGCCACGCAATGCTGGGTCCTTGCATTTTGCCCCACGGACCCCCAGAAGCTTTAATTCCTTAAAATTAGCACTTAGAATTGCTATAGCGGATTCCAGGAAGAGCCGAGAGACCTGGGCCGGGTGTCAAACTTTTTACCACCATGAGGTGGTTGTGCGTACATGGGTGCCTACCCGCCACGCCCTCCTGGTTCCTCGCATTTTGCCCCGCGGGCCTTCAGAATCCTTAATTCCTTAATATAAGCACCTAGAATTGCTATAGCGGATTCCAGGAAGGGCCGTGGGACCTGGGCCGGGTGTCAAACTTCTTACACCTTTGAGGTGGTTGTGCGTACATGGGTGCCTACCCGCCACGCCCTCCTGGTTCCCCGCATTTTGCCCCACGGATCCCCAGAAGCTTTATTTCATTAATATTAGCACTTAGAATTGCTCTAGCGGATTCCAGGAAAAGCCGAGGGACCTGGGCCGTGTGTCAAACTTTTTACCACCATGAGGTGGTTGTGCGTACATGGGTGCCTACCCGCCACGCCCTCCTGGTTCCTCGCATTTTGCCCCACGGACCCTCAGAATCCTTAATTCCTTAATATAAGCACCTAGAATTGCTATAGCGGATTCCAGGAAGAGCCGAGGGACCTGGGCCGGGTGTCAAACTTCTTACCACCATGAGGTGGTTGTGCGTACATAGGTGCCTACCCGCCACGCCCTCCTGGTTCCCTGCATTTTGCCCCACGGATCCCCAGAGGCCTTATTTCCTTAATATAAGCACCTAGAATTACTCTAGCGAATTCCAGGAAGGTCCGAGGGACCTGGGACGGGTGTCAAACTTCTTACCACCATGATGTGGTTGTGCGTACATGGGTGCCTACCCGCCACGCCCTCCTGGTTCCCCGCATTTTGCCCCACGGACCCCCAGAGGCCTTAATTCCTTATTATAAGCACCTAGAATTGCTATAGCGGATTCCAGGAAGAGCCGAGGGACCTGGGCCGGGTGTCAAACTTCTTACCACCATGAGGTGGTTGTGCGTACATGGGTGCCTACCCGCCACGCCCTCCTGGTTCCCTGCATTTTGCACCACGGACCCTCAGAATCCTTAATTCCTTAATATAAGCACCTAGAATTGCTATAGCGGATTCCAGGAAGAGCCGAGGGACCTGGGCCGGGTGTCAAACTTCTTACCACCATGAGGTGGTTGTGCGTACGTGAGTGCCTACCTCCCACGCCCTCCTGGTTCTCTGCATTTTGCCCCACGGATCGCCAGAGGCCTTATTTCCTTAATATAAGCACCTAGAATTACTCTAGCGGATTCCAGGAAGGTCCGAGGGACCTGGGCCGGGTGTCAAACTTTTTACCACCATGAGGTGGTTGTGCGTACATGGGTGCCTACCCGCCACGCCTTCCTGGTTCCCCGCATTTTGCCCCACGGACCCCCAGAGGCCTTAATTCCTTATTATAAGCACCTAGAATTGCTATAGCGGATTCCAGGAAGAGTCGAAGGACCTGGGCCGGGTGTCAAACTTCTTACCACCATGAGGTGGTTGTGCGTACATGGGTGCCTACCCGCCATGCCCTCCTGGTTCCCTGCATTTTGCCCCACGGACCCTCAGAATCCTTAATTCCTTAATATAAGCACCTAGAATATCTATAGCGGATTCCAGGAAGGGCCGAGGGACCTGGGCCGGGTGTCAAACTTCTTACAACCTTGAGGTGGTTGTGCGTACATGGGTGCCTACCGACCACGCCCTCCTGGTTCCCCGCATTTTGCCCCACGGACCCCCAGAATCCTTAATTCCTTAATATAAGCACCTAGAATTGCTATAGAAGATTCCAAGAAGAGCCGAGGGACCTGGGCAGGGTGTCCAACTTCTTACAACCATGAGGTGATTGTGCGTACATGGGTGCCTACCCGCCACGCCCTCCTGGTTTCCCGCATTTTGCCCCACGGATCCCCAGAGGCCTTAATTCCTTAACATAAGCACTTAGAATTGGTCTAGCGGATTCCAGGAAGAGCCGAGGGACCTGGGCCGGGTGTCAAACTTCTTACCACCATGGGGTGGTTGTGCGTACATGAGTGCCTTCCCGCCACGCCCTCCTGGTTCCACGCATTTTGCCCCACGAATCCCCAGAGGCTTTATTTCCTAAATATAAGAACCTAGAATTGCTATAGCGGATTCCAGGAAGAGCCGAGGGACCTGGGCCGGGTGTCAAACTTCTAACCACCATGAGGTGGTTGCGCGTACATGGGTGCCTACCCGCCACGCCCTCCTGGTTTCCCGCATTTTGCCCCACGAACCCCCAGAATCCTTAATTCCTTAATATAAGCACCTAGAATTGCTATAGCGGATTCCAGGAAGAGCCGAGGGACCTGGGCCGGGTGTCAAACTTCTTACCACCATGAGGTGGTTGTGCGTACGTGGGTGCCTACCACCCACGCCAATCTCGTTCCCCGCATTTTGCCCCACGGATCCCCAGCGGCCTTAATTCCTTATTATAAGCACCTAGAATTGCTATAGCGGATTCCAGGAAGAGCCGAGGGACCTGGGCAGGGTGTCAAACTTCTTACCACCATGAGGTGATTGTGCGTACATGGGTGCCTACCCGCCACGCCCTCCTGGTTCCCCGCATTTTGCCCCACGGACCCCCAGAGGCCTTAATTCCTTATTATAAGCACCTAGAATTGCTATAGCGGATTCCAGGAAGGGCCGAGGGACCTGGGCCGGGTATCAAACTTCTTACAACCTTGAGGTGGTTGTGCGTACATGGGTGCCTACCGACCACGCCCTCCTGGTTCCCCGCATTTTGCCCCACGGTTCCCCAGAGGCTTTAATTCCTTAATATAAGAACCTAGAATTGCTATAGCGGATTCCAGGAAGAGCCGAGGGACCTGGGTCGGGTGTCTAACTTCTTACCACCATGAGGTGGTTGCGCGTACATGGGTGCCTACCCGCCACGCCCTTTTGGTTCCCCGCATTTTGCCCCACGGATCCCCAGAGGCTTTATTTCCTTAATATTAGCCCTTTGAATTGCTCTAGCGGATTCCAGGAAGAGCCGAGGGACCTGGGCCGGGTGTCAAACTTCTTACCACCATGAGGTGGTTGCGCGTACATGGGTGCCTACCCGCCACGCCCTCCTGGTTCCCCGCATTTTGCCCCACGGACCCCCAGAGGCCTTAATTCCTTATTATAAGCACCTAGAATTGCTATAGCGGATTCCAGGAAGAGCCGAGGGACCTGGGCCGGGTGTCAAACTTCTTACCACCATGAGGTGGTTGTGCGTACATGGGCGCCTACCCGCCACGCCCTCCTGGTTCCTCGCATTTTGTCCCACGGACCCCCAGAATCCTTAATTCCTTAATATAAGAACCTAGAATTGCTATAGCGGATTCCAGGAAGAGCCGAGGGACCTGGGCCGGGTGTCAAACTTCTTACCACCATGAGGTGGTTGCGCGTACATTGGTGCCTACCCGCCACGCCCTCCTGGTTTCCCGCATTTTGCCCCACGAACCCCCAGAATCCTTAATTCCTTAATATAAGCACCTAGAATTGCTCTAGCGGATTCCAGGAAGGGCCAAGGGACCTGGGCTGGGTGTCAAACGTCTTACCACCATGAGGTGGTTGTGCGTACATGGGTGCCTACCCGCCACGCCCTCCTGGTTCCCTGCATTTTGCCATACGGATCCCCAGAGGCCTTATTTCCTTAATATAAGCACCTAGAATTACTCTAGCGAATTCCAGGAAGGTCCGAGGGACCTGGGACGGGTGTCAAACTTCTTACCACCATGAGGTGGTTGTGCGTACATGGGTGCCTACCCGCCACGCCCTCCTGGTTCCCCGAATTTTGCCCCACGGACCCCCAGAGGCCTTAATTCCTTATTATAAGCACCTAGAATTGCTATAGCGGATTCCAAGAAGAGCCGAGGGACCTGGGCCGGGTGTCAAACTTCTTACAACCTTGAGGTGGTTGTGCGTACATGGGTGCCTACCGACCACGCCCTCCTGGTTCCCCGCATTTTGCCCCACGGACCCCCAGAATCCTTAATTCCTTAATTTAAGCACCTTGAATTGCTATAGCGGATTCCAGGAAGAGCCGAGGGACCTGGGCAGGGTGTCAAACTTCTTACAACCATGAGGTGATTGTGCGTACATGGGTGCCTACCCGCCACGCCCTCCTGGTTCCCCGCATTTTGCCCCACGGATCCCCAGAAGCTTTAATTCCTTAAAATTAGCACTTAGAATTGCTATAGCGGATTCCAGGAAGAGCCGAGGGACCTGGGCCGGGTGTCAAACTTCTTACCACCATGAGGTGGTTGCGCGTACATGGGTGCCTACCCGCCACGCCCTCCTGGTTCCCCGCATTTTGCCCCACGGACCCCCAGAGGCCTTAATTCCTTATTATAAGCACCTAGAATTGCTATAGCGGATTCCAGGAAGGGCCGAGGGACCTGGGCCGGGTATCAAACTTCTTACAACCTTGAGGTGGTTGTGCGTACATGGGTGCCTACCAACCACGCCCTCCTGGTTCCCCGCATTTTGCCCCACGGTTCCCCAGAGGCTTTAATTCCTTAATATAAGCACTTAGAATTGCTATAGCGGATTCCAGGAAGGGCCGAGGGACCTGGGCCGGGTGTCAAACTTCTTACCACCTTGAGGTGGTTGTGCGTACATGGGTGCCTACCCGCCACGCAATGCTGGGTCCTTGCATTTTGCCCCACGGACCCCCAGAAGCTTTAATTCCTTAAAATTAGCACTTAGAATTGCTATAGCGGATTCCAGGAAGAGCCGAGAGACCTGGGCCGGGTGTCAAACTTTTTACCACCATGAGGTGGTTGTGCGTACATGGGTGCCTACCCGCCACGCCCTCCTGGTTCCTCGCATTTTGCCCCGCGGGCCTTCAGAATCCTTAATTCCTTAATATAAGCACCTAGAATTGCTATAGCGGATTCCAGGAAGGGCCGTGGGACCTGGGCCGGGTGTCAAACTTCTTACACCTTTGAGGTGGTTGTGCGTACATGGGTGCCTACCCGCCACGCCCTCCTGGTTCCCCGCATTTTGCCCCACGGATCCCCAGAAGCTTTATTTCATTAATATTAGCACTTAGAATTGCTCTAGCGGATTCCAGGAAAAGCCGAGGGACCTGGGCCGTGTGTCAAACTTTTTACCACCATGAGGTGGTTGTGCGTACATGGGTGCCTACCCGCCACGCCCTCCTGGTTCCTCGCATTTTGCCCCACGGACCCTCAGAATCCTTAATTCCTTAATATAAGCACCTAGAATTGCTATAGCGGATTCCAGGAAGAGCCGAGGGACCTGGGCCGGGTGTCAAACTTCTTACCACCATGAGGTGGTTGTGCGTACATGGGTGCCTACCCGCCACGCCCTCCTGGTTCCCTGCATTTTGCCCCACGGATCCCCAGAGGCCTTATTTCCTTAATATAAGCACCTAGAATTACTCTAGCGAATTCCAGGAAGGTCCGAGGGACCTGGGACGGGTGTCAAACTTCTTACCACCATGATGTGGTTGTGCGTACATGGGTGCCTACCCGCCACGCCCTCCTGGTTCCCCGCATTTTGCCCCACGGACCCCCAGAGGCCTTAATTCCTTATTATAAGCACCTAGAATTGCTATAGCGGATTCCAGGAAGAGCCGAGGGACCTGGGCCGGGTGTCAAACTTCTTACCACCATGAGGTGGTTGTGCGTACATGGGTGCCTACCCGCCACGCCCTCCTGGTTCCCTGCATTTTGCACCACGGACCCTCAGAATCCTTAATTCCTTAATATAAGCACCTAGAATTGCTATAGCGGATTCCAGGAAGAGTCGAAGGACCTGGGCCGGGTGTCAAACTTCTAACCACCATGAGGTGGTTGTGCGTACATGGGTGCCTACCCGCCATGCCCTCCTGGTTCCCTGCATTTTGCCCCACGGACCCTCAGAATCCTTAATTCCTTAATATAAGCACCTAGAATTGCTATAGCGGATTCCAGGAAGGGCCGAGGGACCTGGGCCGGGTGTCAAACTTCTTACAACCTTGAGGTGGTTGTGCGTACATGGGTGCCTACCGACCACGCCCTCCTGGTTCCCCGCATTTTGCCCCACGGACCCCCAGAATCCTTAATTCCTTAATATAAGCACCTAGAATTGCTATAGAAGATTCCAAGAAGAGCCGAGGGACCTGGGCAGGGTGTCAAACTTCTTACAACCATGAGGTGATTGTGCGTACATGGGTGCCTACCCGCCACGCCCTCCTGGTTTCCCGTATTTTGCCCCACGGATCCCCAGAGGCCTTAATTCCTTAACATAAGCACTTAGAATTGGTCTAGCGGATTCCAGGAAGAGCCGAGGGACCTGGGCCGGGTGTCAAACTTCTTACCACCATGGGGTGGTTGTGCGTACATGAGTGCCTTCCCGCCACGCCCTCCTGGTTCCACGCATTTTGCCCCACGAATCCCCAGAGGCTTTATTTCCTTAATATTAGCCCTTAGAATTGCTCTAGCGGATTCCAGGAAGAGCCGAGGGACCTGGGCCGGGTGTCAAACTTCTTACCACCATGAGGTGGTTGTGCGTACATGGGTGCCTACCCGCTAAGCCCTCCTGGTTCCCCGCATTTTGCCCCACGGATCCCCAGAAGCTTTAATTCCTTAAAATTAGCACTTAGAATTGCTATAGCGGATTCCAGGAAGAGCCGAGGGACCTGTGCAGGGTGTCAAACCTCTTACCACCACGAGGTGGTTGTGCGTACATGGGCGCCTACCCGCCACGCCCTCCTGGTTACTCGCATTTTGTCCCACGGACCCCCAGAATCCTTAATTCCTTAATATAAGCACCTAGAATTGCTATAGCGGATTCCAGGAAGGGCCGTGGGACCTGCGCCGGGTGTCAAACTTCTTACAACTTTGAGGTGGTTGTGCGTACATGGGTGCCTACCCGCCACGCCCTCCTGGTTCCCCGCATTTTGCCCCACGGATCCCCAGAGGCTTTATTTCATTAATATTAGCATTTGGAATTGCTCTAGCGGATTCCAGGAAAAGCCGAGGGACCTGGGCCGGGTGTCAAACTTCTTAACACCATGAGGTGGTTGCGTCTACATGGGTGCCTACCCGCCACGCCCTCCTGGTTCCCCGCATTTTGCCCCACGGACCGCCAGAGGCCTTAATTCCTTAGTATAAGCACCTAGAATTGCTATAGCGTATTCCAGGAAGAGCCGAGGGACCTGGGCCGTGTGTCAAACTTCTTACCATGATGAGGTGGTTGTGCGTACATGGGTGCCTACCCGCCACGCCCTCCTGGTTCCTCGCATTTTGCCCCACGGACCCCCAGAATCCTTAATTCCTTAATATAAGCACCTAGAATTGCTATAGCTGATTCCAGGAAGGGCCGAGGGACCTGGGCCGGGTGTCAAACTTCTTACAACCTTGAGGTGGTTGTGCGTACATGGGTGCCTACCGACCACGCCCTCCTGGTTCCCCGCATTTTGCCCCACGGTTCCCCAGAGGCTTTAATTCCTTAATAGAAGCACTTAGAATTGCTATAGCGGATTCCAGGAAGGGCCGAGGGACCTGGGCCGGGTGTCAAACTTCTTACCACCTTGAGGTGGTTGTGCGTACATGGGTGCCTACCCGCCACGCAATGCTGGGTCCTTGCATTTTGCCCCACGGACCCCCAGAAGCTTTAATTCCTTAAAATTAGCACTTAGAATTGCTATAGCGGATTCCAGGAAGAGCCGAGAGACCTGGGCCGGGTGTCAAACTTTTTACCACCATGAGGTGGTTGTGCGTACATGGGTGCCTACCCGCCACGCCCTCCTGGTTCCTCGCATTTTGCCCCGCGGGCCTTCAGAATCCTTAATTCCTTAATATAAGCACCTAGAATTGCTATAGCGGATTCCAGGAAGGGCCGTGGGACCTGGGCCGGGTGTCAAACTTCTTACACCTTTGAGGTGGTTGTGCGTACATGGGTGCCTACCCGCCACGCCCTCCTGGTTCCCCGCATTTTGCCCCACGGATCCCCAGAAGCTTTATTTCATTAATATTAGCACTTAGAATTGCTCTAGCGGATTCCAGGAAAAGCCGAGGGACCTGGGCCGTGTGTCAAACTTTTTACCACCATGAGGTGGTTGTGCGTACATGGGTGCCTACCCGCCACGCCCTCCTGGTTCCTCGCATTTTGCCCCACGGACCCTCAGAATCCTTAATTCCTTAATATAAGCACCTAGAATTGCTATAGCGGATTCCAGGAAGAGCCGAGGGACCTGGGCCGGGTGTCAAACTTCTTACCACCATGAGGTGGTTGTGCGTACATAGGTGCCTACCCGCCACGCCCTCCTGGTTCCCTGCATTTTGCCCCACGGATCCCCAGAGGCCTTATTTCCTTAATATAAGCACCTAGAATTACTCTAGCGAATTCCAGGAAGGTCCGAGGGACCTGGGACGGGTGTCAAACTTCTTACCACCATGATGTGGTTGTGCGTACATGGGTGCCTACCCGCCACGCCCTCCTGGTTCCCCGCATTTTGCCCCACGGACCCCCAGAGGCCTTAATTCCTTATTATAAGCACCTAGAATTGCTATAGCGGATTCCAGGAAGAGCCGAGGGACCTGGGCCGGGTGTCAAACTTCTTACCACCATGAGGTGGTTGTGCGTACATGGGTGCCTACCCGCCACGCCCTCCTGGTTCCCTGCATTTTGCACCACGGACCCTCAGAATCCTTAATTCCTTAATATAAGCACCTAGAATTGCTATAGCGGATTCCAGGAAGAGCCGAGGGACCTGGGCCGGGTGTCAAACTTCTTACCACCATGAGGTGGTTGTGCGTACGTGAGTGCCTACCTCCCACGCCCTCCTGGTTCTCTGCATTTTGCCCCACGGATCGCCAGAGGCCTTATTTCCTTAATATAAGCACCTAGAATTACTCTAGCGGATTCCAGGAAGGTCCGAGGGACCTGGGCCGGGTGTCAAACTTTTTACCACCATGAGGTGGTTGTGCGTACATGGGTGCCTACCCGCCACGCCTTCCTGGTTCCCCGCATTTTGCCCCACGGACCCCCAGAGGCCTTAATTCCTTATTATAAGCACCTAGAATTGCTATAGCGGATTCCAGGAAGAGTCGAAGGACCTGGGCCGGGTGTCAAACTTCTTACCACCATGAGGTGGTTGTGCGTACATGGGTGCCTACCCGCCATGCCCTCCTGGTTCCCTGCATTTTGCCCCACGGACCCTCAGAATCCTTAATTCCTTAATATAAGCACCTAGAATATCTATAGCGGATTCCAGGAAGGGCCGAGGGACCTGGGCCGGGTGTCAAACTTCTTACAACCTTGAGGTGGTTGTGCGTACATGGGTGCCTACCGACCACGCCCTCCTGGTTCCCCGCATTTTGCCCCACGGACCCCCAGAATCCTTAATTCCTTAATATAAGCACCTAGAATTGCTATAGAAGATTCCAAGAAGAGCCGAGGGACCTGGGCAGGGTGTCCAACTTCTTACAACCATGAGGTGATTGTGCGTACATGGGTGCCTACCCGCCACGCCCTCCTGGTTTCCCGCATTTTGCCCCACGGATCCCCAGAGGCCTTAATTCCTTAACATAAGCACTTAGAATTGGTCTAGCGGATTCCAGGAAGAGCCGAGGGACCTGGGCCGGGTGTCAAACTTCTTACCACCATGGGGTGGTTGTGCGTACATGAGTGCCTTCCCGCCACGCCCTCCTGGTTCCACGCATTTTGCCCCACGAATCCCCAGAGGCTTTATTTCCTTAATATTAGCCCTTAGAATTGCTCTAGCGGATTCCAGGAAGAGCCGAGGGACCTGGGCCGGGTGTCAAACTTCTTACCACCATGAGGTGGTTGTGCGTACATGGGTGCCTACCCGCTAAGCCCTCCTGGTTCCCCGCATTTTGCCCCACGGATCCCCAGAAGCTTTAATTCCTTAAAATTAGCACTTAGAATTGCTATAGCGGATTCCAGGAAGAGCCGAGGGACCTGTGCAGGGTGTCAAACCTCTTACCACCACGAGGTGGTTGTGCGTACATGGGCGCCTACCCGCCACGCCCTCCTGGTTACTCGCATTTTGTCCCACGGACCCCCAGAATCCTTAATTCCTTAATATAAGCACCTAGAATTGCTATAGCGGATTCCAGGAAGGGCCGTGGGACCTGCGCCGGGTGTCAAACTTCTTACAACTTTGAGGTGGTTGTGCGTACATGGGTGCCTACCCGCCACGCCCTCCTGGTTCCCCGCATTTTGCCCCACGGATCCCCAGAGGCTTTATTTCATTAATATTAGCATTTGGAATTGCTCTAGCGGATTCCAGGAAAAGCCGAGGGACCTGGGCCGGGTGTCAAACTTCTTAACACCATGAGGTGGTTGCGTCTACATGGGTGCCTACCCGCCACGCCCTCCTGGTTCCCCGCATTTTGCCCCACGGACCGCCAGAGGCCTTAATTCCTTAGTATAAGCACCTAGAATTGCTATAGCGTATTCCAGGAAGAGCCGAGGGACCTGGGCCGTGTGTCAAACTTCTTACCATGATGAGGTGGTTGTGCGTACATGGGTGCCTACCCGCCACGCCCTCCTGGTTCCTCGCATTTTGCCCCACGGACCCCCAGAATCCTTAATTCCTTAATATAAGCACCTAGAATTGCTATAGCTGATTCCAGGAAGGGCCGAGGGACCTGGGCCGGGTGTCAAACTTCTTACAACCTTGAGGTGGTTGTGCGTACATGGGTGCCTACCGACCACGCCCTCCTGGTTCCCCGCATTTTGCCCCACGGTTCCCCAGAGGCTTTAATTCCTTAATAGAAGCACTTAGAATTGCTATAGCGGATTCCAGGAAGGGCCGAGGGACCTGGGCCGGGTGTCAAACTTTTTACCACCTTGAGGTGGTTGTGCGTACATGGGTGCCTACCCGCCACGCAATCCTGGGTCCTTGCATTTTGCCCCACGGACCCCCAGAGGCCTTAATTCCTTATTATAAGCACCTAGAATTGCTATAACGGATTCCAGGAAGAGCCGAGGGACCTGGGCCGGGTGTCAAACTTTTTACCACCATGAGGTGGTTGTGCGTACATGGGTGCCTACCCGCCACGCCATCCTGGTTCCTTGCATTTAGCCCAACGGTCCCCCAGAATCCTTAATTCCTTAATATAAGCACCTAGAATTGCTATAGCGGATTCCAGGAAGAGCCGAGGGACCTGGGCCGGGTGTCAAACTTCTTACCACCATGAAGTGGTTGCGCGTACATGGGTGCCTACCCGCCACGCCCTCCTGGTTCCCCGCATTTTGCCCCACGGACCCCCAGAGGCCTTAATTCCTTATTATAAGCACCTAGAATTGCTATAGCGGATTCCAGGAAGAGCCGAGGGACCTGGGCAGGGTGTCAAACTTCTTACCACCATGAGGTGGTTGTGCGTACATGGGTGCCTACCCGCCACGCCCTCCTGGTTCCCCGCATTTTGCCCCACGGACCCCCAGAGGCCTTAATTCCTTATTATAAGCACCTAGAATTGCTATAGCGGATTCCAGGAAGAGCCGAGGGACCTGGGCCGGGTGTCAAACTTCTTACCACCATGAGGTGGTTGTGCGTACATGGGTGCCTACCCGCCACGCCCTCCTGGTTCCCTGCATTTTGCCCCACGGACCCTCAGAATCCTTAATTCCTTAATATAAGCACCTAGAATTGCTATAGCGGATTCCAGGAAGGGCCGAGGGACCTGGGCCGGGTGTCAAACTTCTTACAACCTTGAGGTGGTTGTGTGTACATGGGTGCCTACCGACCACGCCCTCCTGGTTCCCTGCATTTTGCCCCACGGACCCCCAGAATCCTTAATTCCTTAATATAAGCACCTAGAATTGCTATAGCGGATTCCAAGAAGAGCCGAGGGACCTGGGCAGGGTGTCAAACTTCTTACAACCATGAGGTGATTGTGCGTACATGGGTGCCTACCCGCCACGCCCTCCTGGTTTCCCGCATTTTGCCCCACGGATCCCCAGAGGCCTTAATTCCTTAACATAAGCACTTAGAATTGGTCTAGCGGATTCCAGGAAGAGCCGAGGGACCTGGGCCGGGTGTCAAACTTCTTACCACCATGGGGTGGTTGTGCGTACATGAGTGCCTTCCCGCCACGCCCTCCTGGTTCCACGCATTTTGCACCACGAATCCCCAGAGGCTTTATTTCCTTAATATTAGCCCTTAGAATTGCTCTAGCGGATTCCAGGAAGAGCCGAGGGACCTGGGCCGGGTGTCAAACTTCTTACCACCATGAGGTGGTTGTGCGTACATGGGTGCCTACCCGCTACGCCCTCCTGGTTCCCCGCATTTTGCCCCACGGATCCCCAGAAGCTTTAATTCCTTAAAATTAGCACCTAGAATTGCTATAGCGGATTCCAGGAAGAGCCGAGGGACCTGGGCCGGGTGTCAAACTTCTTGCCACCTTGAGGTGGTTGTGCGTACATGGGTGCCTACCCGCCACGCCCTCCTGGTTCCTCGCATTTTGCCCCACGGACCCCAGAGGCCTTAATTCCTTATTATAAGCACCTAGAATTGCTATAGCGGATTCCAGGAAGAGCCGAGGGACCTGGGCCGGGTGTCAAACCTCTTACCACCACGAGGTGGTTGTGCGTACATGGGCGCCTACCCGCCACGCCCTCCTGGTTACTCGCATTTTGTCCCACGGACCCCCAGAATCCTTAATTCCTAAATATAAGAACCTAGAATTGCTATAGCGGATTCCAAGAAGAGCCGAGGGACCTGGGCCGGGTGTCAAACTTCTAACCACCATGAGGTGGTTGCGCGTACATGGGTGCCTACCCGCCACGCCCTCCTGGTTTCCCGCATTTTGCCCCACGAACCCCCAGAATCCTTAATTCCTTAATATAAGCACCTAGAATTGCTATAGCGGATTCCAGGAAGGGCCGAGGGACCTGGGCCGGGTGTCAAACTTCTTACAACCTTGAGGTGGTTGTGCGTACATGGGTGCCTACCGACCACGCCCTCCTGGTTCCCCGCATTTTGCCCCACGGACCCCCAGAATCCTTAATTCCTTAATATAAGCACCTAGAATTGCTATAGAAGATTCCAAGAAGAGCCGAGGGACCTGGGCAGGGTGTCAAACTTCTTACAACCATGAGGTGATTGTGCGTACATGGGTGCCTACCCGCCACGCCCTCCTGGTTTCCCGCATTTTGCCCCACGGATCCCCAGAGGCCTTAATTCCTTAACATAAGCACTTAGAATTGGTCTAGCGGATTCCAGGAAGAGCCGAGGGACCTGGGCCGGGTGTCAAACTTCTTACCACCATGGGGTGGTTGTGCGTACATGAGTGCCTTCCCGCCACGCCCTCCTGGTTCCACGCATTTTGCCCCACGGATCCCCAGAGGCTTTATTTCCTTAATATTAGCATTTGGAATTGCTCTAGCGGATTCCAGGAAAAGCCGAGGGACCTGGGCCGGGTGTCAAACTTCTTAACACCATGAGGTGGTTGCGTCTACATGGGTGCCTACCCGCCACGCCCTCCTGGTTCCCCGCATTTTGCCCCACGGACCGCCAGAGGCCTTAATTCCTTAGTATAAGCACCTAGAATTGCTATAGCGTATTCCAGGAAGAGCCGAGGGACCTGGGCCGTGTGTCAAACTTCTTACCATGATGAGGTGGTTGTGCGTACATGGGTGCCTACCCGCCACGCCCTCCTGGTTCCTCGCATTTTGCCCCACGGACCCCCAGAATCCTTAATTCCTTAATATAAGCACCTAGAATTGCTATAGCTGATTCCAGGAAGGGCCGAGGGACCTGGGCCGGGTGTCAAACTTCTTACAACCTTGAGGTGGTTGTGCGTACATGGGTGCCTACCGACCACGCCCTCCTGGTTCCCCGCATTTTGCCCCACGGTTCCCCAGAGGCTTTAATTCCTTAATAGAAGCACTTAGAATTGCTATAGCGGATTCCAGGAAGGGCCGAGGGACCTGGGCCGGGTGTCAAACTTCTTACCACCTTGAGGTGGTTGTGCGTACATGGGTGCCTACCCGCCACGCAATCCTGGGTCCTTGCATTTTGCCCCACGGACCCCCAGAAGCTTTAATTCCTTAAAATTAGCACTTAGAATTGCTATAGCGGATTCCAGGAAGAGCCGAGGGACCTGGGCCGGGTGTCAAACTTCTTACCACCATGAGGTGGTTGTGCGTACATGGGTGTCTACCCGCCACGCCCTCCTGGTTCCTCGCATTTTGCCCCACGGACCCCAGAGGCCTTAATTCCTTATTATAAGCACCTAGAATTGCTATAGCGGATTCCAGGAAGAGCCGAGGGACGTGGGCAGGGTGTCAAACCTCTTACCACCACGAGGTGGTTGTGCGTACATGGGCGCCTACCCGCCACGCCCTCCTGGTTCCTCGCATTTTGCCCCGCGGACCTTCAGAATCCTTAATTCCTTATTATAGGCACCTAGAATTGCTATAGCGGATTCCAGGAAGGGCCGTGGGACCTGGGCCGGGTGTCAAACTTCTTACAACTTTGAGGTGGTTGTGCGTACATGGGTGCCTACCCGCTACGCCCTCCTGGTTCCCCGCATTTTGCCCCACGGATCCCCAGAAGCTTTATTTCATTAATATTAGCACTTAGAATTGCTCTAGCGGATTCCAGGAAAAGCCGAGGGACCTGGGCCGTGTGTCAAACTTCTTACCACCATGAGGTGGTTGTGCGTACATGGGTGCCTACCCGCCACGCCCTCCTGGTTCCTCGCATTTTGCCCCACGGACCCCCAGAATCCTTAATTCCTTAATATAAGCACCTAGAATTGCTATAGCGGATTCCAGGAATGGCCGAGGGACCTGGGCCGGGTGTCAAACTTCTTACCACCTTGAGGTGGTTGCGTGTACATGGGTGCCTACCCGCCACGCCTTCCTGGTTCCCCGCATTTTGCCCCACGGACCCCCAGAGGCCTTAATTCCTTATTATAAGCACCTAGAATTGCTATAGCGGATTCCAGGAAGAGCCGACGGACCTGGGCCGGGTGTCAAACTTCTTACCACCATGAGGTGGTTGTGCGTACATGGGTGCCTACCCGCCACGCCCTCCTGGTTCCCTGCATTTTGCCCCACGGATCCCCAGAGGCCTTATTTCCTTAATATAAGCACCTAGAATTACTCTAGCGAATTCCAGGAAGGTCCGAGGGACCTGGGACGGGTGTCAAACTTCTTACCACCATGAGGTGGTTGTGCGTACATGGGTGCCTACCCGCCACGCCCTCCTGGTTCCCCGCATTTTGCCCCACGGACCCCCAGAGGCCTTAATTCCTTATTATAAGCACCTAGAATTGCTATAACGGATTCCAGGAAGAGCCGAGGGACCTGGGCCGGGTGTCAAACTTTTTACCACCATGAGGTGGTTGTGCGTACGTGAGTGCCTACCTCCCACGCCCTCCTGGTTCTCTGCATTTTGCCCCATGGATCGCCAGAGGCCTTATTTCCTTTATATAAGCACCTAGAATTACTCTAGCGGATTCCAGGAAGGTCCGAGGGACCTGGGCCGGGTGTCAAACTTTTTACCACCATGAGGTGGTTGTGCGTACATGGGTGCCTACCCGCCACGCCTTCCTGGTTCCCCGCATTTTGCCCCACGGACCCCCAGAGGCCTTAATTCCTTATTATAAGCACCTAGAATTGCTATAGCGGATTCCAGGAACAGCCGAGGGACCTGGGCCGGGTGTCAAACTTCTTACCACCATGAGGTGGTTGTGCGTAAATGGGTGCCTACCCGCCACGCCCTCCTGGTTCCCTGCATTTTGCCCCACGGACCCTCAGAATCCTTAATTCCTTAATATAAGCACCTAGAATTGCTATAGCGGATTCCAGGAAGGGCCGAGGGACCTGGGCCGGGTGTCAAACTTCTTACAACCTTGAGGTGGTTGTGTGTACATGGGTGCCTACCGACCACGCCCTCCTGGTTCCCCGCATTTTGCCCCACGGACCCCCAGAATCCTTAATTCCTTAATATAAGCACCTAGAATTGCTATAGCGGATTCCAAGAAGAGCCGAGGGACCTGGGCAGGGTGTCAAACTTCTTACAACCATGAGGTGATTGTGCGTACATGGGTGCCTACCCGCCACGCCCTCCTGGTTTCCCGCATTTTGCCCCACGGATCCCCAGAGGCCTTAATTCCTTAACATAAGCACTTAGAATTGGTCTAGCGGATTCCAGGAAGAGCCGAGGGACCTGGGCCGGGTGTCAAACTTCTTACCACCATGGGGTGGTTGTGCGTACATGAGTGCCTTCCCGCCACGCCCTCCTGGTTCCACGCATTTTGCACCACGAATCCCCAGAGGCTTTATTTCCTTAATATTAGCCCTTAGAATTGCTCTAGCGGATTCCAGGAAGAGCCGAGGGACCTGGGCCGGGTGTCAAACTTCTTACCACCATGAGGTGGTTGTGCGTACATGGGTGCCTACCCGCTACGCCCTCCTGGTTCCCCGCATTTTGCCCCACGGATCCCCAGAAGCTTTAATTCCTTAAAATTAGCACCTAGAATTGCTATAGCGGATTCCAGGAAGAGCCGAGGGACCTGGGCCGGGTGTCAAACTTCTTGCCACCATGAGGTGGTTGTGCGTACATGGGTGCCTACCCGCCACGCCCTCCTGGTTCCTCGCATTTTGCCCCACGGACCCCAGAGGCCTTAATTCCTTATTATAAGCACCTAGAATTGCTATAGCGGATTCCAGGAAGAGCCGAGGGACCTGGGCCGGGTGTCAAACCTCTTACCACCACGAGGTGGTTGTGCGTACATGGGCGCCTACCCGCCACGCCCTCCTGGTTACTCGCATTTTGTCCCACGGACCCCCAGAATCCTTAATTCCTAAATATAAGAACCTAGAATTGCTATAGCGGATTCCAGGAAGAGCCGAGGGACCTGGGCCGGGTGTCAAACTTCTAACCACCATGAGGTGGTTGCGCGTACATGGGTGCCTACCCGCCACGCCCTCCTGGTTTCCCGCATTTTGCCCCACGAACCCCCAGAATCCTTAATTCCTTAATATAAGCACCTAGAATTGCTATAGCGGATTCCAGGAAGAGCCGAGGGACCTGGGCCGGGTGTCAAACTTCTTACCACCATGAGGTGGTTGTGCGTACGTGGGTGCCTACCACCCACGCCAATCTCGTTCCCCGCATTTTGCCCCACGGATCCCCAGCGGCCTTAATTCCTTATTATAAGCACCTAGAATTGCTATAGCGGATTCCAGGAAGAGCCGAGGGACCTGGGCAGGGTGTCAAACTTCTTACCACCATGAGGTGATTGTGCGTACATGGGTGCCTACCCGCCACGCCCTCCTGGTTCCCCGCATTTTGCCCCACGGACCCCCAGAGGCCTTAATTCCTTATTATAAGCACCTAGAATTGCTATAGCGGATTCCAGGAAGGGCCGAGGGACCTGGGCCGGGTATCAAACTTCTTACAACCTTGAGGTGGTTGTGCGTACATGGGTGCCTACCGACCACGCCCTCCTGGTTCCCCGCATTTTGCCCCACGGTTCCCCAGAGGCTTTAATTCCTTAATATAAGAACCTAGAATTGCTATAGCGGATTCCAGGAAGAGCCGAGGGACCTGGGTCGGGTGTCTAACTTCTTACCACCATGAGGTGGTTGCGCGTACATGGGTGCCTACCCGCCACGCCTTTTTGGTTCCCCGCATTTTGCCCCACGGATCCCCAGAGGCTTTATTTCCTTAATATTAGCCCTTTGAATTGCTCTAGCGGATTCCAGGAAGAGCCGAGGGACCTGGGCCGGGTGTCAAACTTCTTACCACCATGAGGTGGTTGCGCGTACATGGGTGCCTACCCGCCACGCCCTCCTGGTTCCCCGCATTTTGCCCCACGGACCCCCAGAGGCCTTAATTCCTTATTATAAGCACCTAGAATTGCTATAGCGGATTCCAGGAAGAGCCGAGGGACCTGGGCCGGGTGTCAAACTTCTTACCACCATGAGGTGGTTGTGCGTACATGGGCGCCTACCCGCCACGCCCTCCTGGTTCCTCGCATTTTGTCCCACGGACCCCCAGAATCCTTAATTCCTTAATATAAGAACCTAGAATTGCTATAGCGGATTCCAGGAAGAGCCGAGGGACCTGGGCCGGGTGTCAAACTTCTTACCACCATGAGGTGGTTGCGCGTACATTGGTGCCTACCCGCCACGCCCTCCTGGTTTCCCGCATTTTGCCCCACAAACCCCCAGAATCCTTAATTCCTTAATATAAGCACCTAGAATTGCTCTAGCGGATTCCAGGAAGGGCCAAGGGACCTGGGCTGGGTGTCAAACGTCTTACCACCATGAGGTGGTTGTGCGTACATGGGTGCCTACCCGCCACGCCCTCCTGGTTCCCTGCATTTTGCCATACGGATCCCCAGAGGCCTTATTTCCTTAATATAAGCACCTAGAATTACTCTAGCGAATTCCAGGAAGGTCCGAGGGACCTGGGACGGGTGTCAAACTTCTTACCACCATGAGGTGGTTGTGCGTACATGGGTGCCTACCCGCCACGCCCTCCTGGTTCCCCGAATTTTGCCCCACGGACCCCCAGAGGCCTTAATTCCTTATTATAAGCACCTAGAATTGCTATAGCGGATTCCAAGAAGAGCCGAGGGACCTGGGCCGGGTGTCAAACTTCTTACAACCTTGAGGTGGTTGTGCGTACATGGGTGCCTACCGACCACGCCCTCCTGGTTCCCCGCATTTTGCCCCACGGACCCCCAGAATCCTTAATTCCTTAATTTAAGCACCTTGAATTGCTATAGCGGATTCCAGGAAGAGCCGAGGGACCTGGGCAGGGTGTCAAACTTCTTACAACCATGAGGTGATTGTGCGTACATGGGTGCCTACCCGCCACGCCCTCCTGGTTCCCCGCATTTTGCCCCACGGATCCCCAGAAGCTTTAATTCCTTAAAATTAGCACTTAGAATTGCTATAGCGGATTCCAGGAAGAGCCGAGGGACCTGGGCCGGGTGTCAAACTTCTTACCACCATGAGGTGGTTGCGCGTACATGGGTGCCTACCCGCCACGCCCTCCTGGTTCCCCGCATTTTGCCCCACGGACCCCCAGAGGCCTTAATTCCTTATTATAAGCACCTAGAATTGCTATAGCGGATTCCAGGAAGGGCCGAGGGACCTGGGCCGGGTATCAAACTTCTTACAACCTTGAGGTGGTTGTGCGTACATGGGTGCCTACCAACCACGCCCTCCTGGTTCCCCGCATTTTGCCCCACGGTTCCCCAGAGGCTTTAATTCCTTAATATAAGCACTTAGAATTGCTATAGCGGATTCCAGGAAGGGCCGAGGGACCTGGGCCGGGTGTCAAACTTCTTACCACCTTGAGGTGGTTGTGCGTACATGGGTGCCTACCCGCCACGCCATCCTGGTTCCTTGCATTTTGCCCAACGGACCCCCAGAATCCTTAATTCCTTAATATAAGCACCTAGAATTGCTATAGCGGATTCCAGGAAGAGCCGAGGGACCTGGGCCGGGTGTCAAATTTCTTACCACCATGAGATGGTTGCGCGTACATGGGTGCCTACCCGCCACGCCCTCCTGGTTCCCCGCATTTTGCCCCACGGACCCCCAGAGGCCTTAATTCCTTATTATAAGCACCTAGAATTGCTATAGCGGATTCCAGGAAGGGCCGAGAGACCTGGGCCGGGTATCAAACTTCTTACAACCTTGAGGTGGTTGTGCGTACATGGGTGCCTACCGACCACGCCCTCCTGGTTCCCCGCATTTTGCCCCACGGTTCCCCAGAGGCTTTAATTCCTTAATATAAGCACTTAGAATTGCTATAGCGGATTCCAGGAAGGGCCGAGGGACCTGGGCCGGGTGTCAAATTTCTTACAACCTTGAGGTGGTTGTGCGTACAAGGGTGCCTACCCGCCACGCCATCCTGGTTCCTTGCATTTTGCCCAACGGACCCCCAGAATCCTTAATTCCTTAATATAAGCACCTAGAATTGCTATAGCGGATTCCAGGAAGAGCCGAGGGACCTGGGCCGGGTGTCAAACTTCTTACCACCATGAGGTGGTTGTGCGTAGATGGGTGCCTACCCGCCACGCCCTCCTGGTTCCCTGCATTTTGCCCCACGGATCCCCAGAGTCCTTAATTCCTTATTATAAGCACCTAGAATTGCTATAGCGGATTCCAGGAAGAGCCGAGGGACCTGGGCCGGGTTTCAAACTTTTTACCACCATGAGGTGGTTGTGCGTACATGGGTGCCTACCCGCCACGCCCTCCTGGTTCCCCGCATTTTGCCCCACGGACCCCAAGTGGCCTTAATTCCTTATTATAAGCACCTAGAATTGCTATAGCGGATTCCAGGAAGGGCCGTGGGACCTGGGCCGGGTGTCAAACTTCTTACAACTTTGAGGTGGTTGTGCGTACATGGGTGCCTACCCGCCACGCCCTCCTGGTTCCCCGCATTTTGCCCCACGGATCCCCAGAAGCTTTATTTCATTAATATTAGCACTTAGAATTGCTCTAGCGGATTCCAGGAAAGGCCGAGGGACCTGGGCCGTGTGTCAAACTTCTTACCACCATGAGGTGGTTGTGCGTACATTGGTGCCTACCCGCCACGCTCTCCTGGTTCCTCGCATTTTGCCCCGCGGACCTTCAGAATCCTTAATTCCTTAATATAAGCACCTAGAATTGCTATAGCGGATTCCAGGAAGGGCCGTGGGACCTGGGCCGGGTGTCAAACTTCTTACAACTTTGAGGTGGTTGTGCGTACATGGGTGCCTACCCGCCACGCCCTCCTGGTTCCCCGCATTTTGCCCCACGGATCCCCAGAAGCTTTATTTCATTAATATTAGCACTTAGAATTGCTCTAGCGGATTCCAGGAAAAGCCGAGGGACCTGGGCCGTGTGTCAAACTTCTTACCACCATGAGGTGGTTGTGCGTACATGGGTGCCTACCCGCCACGCCCTCCTGGTTCCTCGCATTTTGCCCCGCGGACCTTCAGAATCCTTAATTCCTTAATATAAGCACCTAGAATTGCTATAGCGGATTCCAGGAAGGGCCGTGGGACCTGGGCCGGGTGTCAAACTTCTTACAACTTTGAGGTGGTTGTGCGTACATGGGTGCCTACCCGCCACGCCCTCCTGGTTCCCCGCATTTTGCCCCACGGATCCCCAGAAGCTTTATTTCATTAATATTAGCACTTAGAATTGCTCTAGCGGATTCCAGGAAAAGCCGAGGGACCTGGGCCGTGTGTCAAACTTCTTACCACCATGAGGTGGTTGTGCTTACATGGGTGCCTACCCGCCACGCCCTCCTGGTTCCTCGCATTTTGCCCCACGGACCCTCAGGATCCTTAATTCCTTAATATAAGCACCTAGAATTGCTATAGCGGATTCCAGGAAGAGCCGAGGGACCTGGGCCGGGTGTCAAAGTTCTTACCACCATGAGGTGGTTGTGCGTACATGGGTGCCTACCCGCCACGCCCTCCTGGTTTCCCGCATTTTGCCCCACGAACCCCGAGAATCCTTAATTCCTTAATATAAGCACCTAGAATTGCTCTAGCGGATTCCAGGAAGGGCCAAGGGACCTGGGCTGGGTGTCAAACGTCTTACCACCATCAGGTGGTTGTGCGTACATGGGTGCCTACCCGCCACGCCCTCCTGGTTCCCTGCATTTTGCCATACGGATCCCCAGAGGCCTTATTTCCTTAATATAAGCACCTAGAATTACTCTAGCGAATTCCAGGAAGGTCCGAGGGACCTGGGACGGGTGTCAAACTTCTTACCACCATGAGGTGGTTGTGCGTACATGGGTGCCTACCCGCCACGCCCTCCTGGTTCCCCGCATTTTGCCCCACGGACCCCCAGAGTCCATAATTCCTTATTATAAGCACCTAGAATTGCTATAGCGGATTCCAGGAAGAGCCGAGGGACCTGGGCCGGGTGTCAAACTTCTTACCACCATGAGGTGGTTGTGCGTACATGGGTGCCTACCCGCCACGCCCTCCTGGTTCCCCGCATTTTGCCCCACGGACCCCCAGAGGCCTTAATTCCTTATTATAAGCACCTAGAATTGCTATAGCGGATTCCAGGAAGAGCCGAGAGACCTGGGCCGGGTGTCAAACTTTTTACCACCATGAGGTGGTTGTGCGTACATGGGTGCCTACCCGCCACGCCGTCCTGGTTCCTCGCATTTTGCCCCGCGGGCCTTCAGAATCCTTAATTCCTTAATATAAGCACCTAGAATTGCTATAGCGGATTCCAGGAAGGGCCGTGGGACCTGGGCCGGGTGTCAAACTTCTTACACCTTTGAGGTGGTTGTGCGTACATGGGTGCCTACCCGCCACGCCCTCCTGGTTCCCCGCATTTTGCCCCACGGATCCCCAGAAGCTTTATTTCATTAATATTAGCACTTAGAATTGCTCTAGCGGATTCCAGGAAAAGCCGAGGGACCTGGGCCGTGTGTCAAACTTCTTACCACCATGAGGTGGTTGTGCGTACATGGGTGCCTACCCGCCACGCCCTCCTGGTTCCTCGAATTTTGCCCCACGGACCCTCAGAATCCTTAATTCCTTAATATAAGCACCTAGAATTGCTATAGCGGATTCCAGGAAGAGCCGAGGGACCTGGGCCGGGTGTCAAACTTCTTACCACCATGAGGTGGTTGTGCGTACATGGGTGCCTACCCGCCACGCCCTCCTGGTTCCCTGCATTTTGCCCCACGGATCCCCAGAGGCCTTATTTCCTTAATATAAGCACCTAGAATTACTCTAGCGAATTCCAGGAAGGTCCGAGGGACCTGGGACGGGTGTCAAACTTCTTACCACCATGAGGTGGTTGTGCGTACATGGGTGCCTACCCGGCACGCCCTCCTGGTTCCCCGCATTTTGCCCCACGGACCCCCAGAGGCCTTAATTCCTTATTATAAGCACCTAGAATTGCTATAGCGGATTCCAGGAAGAGCCGAGGGACCTGGGCCGGGTGTCAAACTTCTTACCACCATGAGGTGGTTGTGCGTACATGGGTGCCTACCCGCCACGCCCTCCTGGTTCCCTGCATTTTGCACCACGGACCCTCAGAATCCTTAATTCCTTAATATAAGCACCTAGAATTGCTATAGCGGATTCCAGGAAGAGCCGAGGGACCTGGGCCGGGTGTCAAACTTCTTACCACCATGAGATGGTTGTGCGTACGTGAGTGCCTACCTCCCACGCCCTCCTGGTTCTCTGCATTTTGCCCCACGGATCGCCAGAGGCCTTATTTCCTTAATATAAGCACCTAGAATTACTCTAGCGGATTCCAGGAAGGTCCGAGGGACCTGGGCCGGGTGTCAAACTTTTTACCACCATGAGGTGGTTGTGCGTACATGGGTGCCTACCCGCCACGCCTTCCTGGTTCCCCGCATTTTGCCCCACGGACCCCCAGAGGCCTTAATTCCTTATTATAAGCACCTAGAATTGCTATAGCGGATTCCAGGAAGAGCCGAAGGACCTGGGCCGGGTGTCAAACTTCTTACCACCATGAGGTGGTTGTGCGTACATGGGTGCCTACCCGCCACGCCCTCCTGGTTCCTCGAATTTTGCCCCACGGACCCTCAGAATCCTTAATTCCTTAATATAAGCACCTAGAATTGCTATAGCGGATTCCAGGAAGAGCCGAGGGACCTGGGCCGGGTGTCAAACTTCTTACAACCTTGAGGTGGTTGTGCGTACATGGGTGCCTACCGACCACGCCCTCCTGGTTCCCCGCATTTTGCCCCACGGACCCCCAGAATCCTTAATTCCTTAATATAAGCACCTAGAATTGCTATAGAAGATTCCAAGAAGAGCCGAGGGACCTGGGCAGGGTGTCAAACTTCTTACAACCATGAGGTGATTGTGCGTACATGGGTGCCTACCCGCCACGCCCTCCTGGTTTCCCGCATTTTGCCCCACGGATCCCCAGAGGCCTTAATTCCTTAACATAAGCACTTAGAATTGGTCTAGCGGATTCCAGGAAGAGCCGAGGGACCTGGGCCGGGTGTCAAACTTCTTACCACCATGGGGTGGTTGTGCGTACATGAGTGCCTTCCCGCCACGCCCTCCTGGTTCCACGCATTTTGCCCCACGAATCCCCAGAGGCTTTATTTCCTTAATATTAGCCCTTAGAATTGCTCTAGCGGATTCCAGGAAGAGCCGAGGGACCTGGGCCGGGTGTCAAACTTCTTACCACCATGAGGTGGTTGTGCGTACATGGGTGCCTACCCGCTAAGCCCTCCTGGTTCCCCGCATTTTGCCCCACGGATCCCCAGAAGCTTTAATTCCTTAAAATTAGCACTTAGAATTGCTATAGCGGATTCCAGGAAGAGCCGAGGGACCTGGGCAGGGTGTCAAACCTCTTACCACCACGAGGTGGTTGTGCGTACATGGGCGCCTACCCGCCACGCCCTCCTGGTTACTCGCATTTTGTCCCACGGTCCCCCAGAATCCTTAATTCCTTAATATAAGCACCTAGAATTGCTATAGCGGATTCCAGGAAGGGCCGTGGGACCTGCGCCGGGTGTCAAACTTCTTACAACTTTGAGGTGGTTGTGCGTACATGGGTGCCTACCCGCCACGCCCTCCTGGTTCCCCGCATTTTACCCCACGGATCCCCAGAGGCTTTATTTCATTAATATTAGCATTTGGAATTGCTCTAGCGGATTCCAGGAAAAGCCGAGGGACCTGGGCCGGGTGTCAAACTTCTTAACACCATGAGGTGGTTGCGTCTACATGGGTGCCTACCCGCCACGCCCTCCTGGTTCCCCGCATTTTGCCCCACGGACCGCCAGAGGCCTTAATTCCTTAGTATAAGCACCTAGAATTGCTATAGCGTATTCCAGGAAGAGCCGAGGGACCTGGGCCGTGTGTCAAACTTCTTACCATGATGAGGTGGTTGTGCGTACATGGGTGCCTACCCGCCACGCCCTCCTGGTTCCTCGCATTTTGCCCCACGGACCCCCAGAATCCTTAATTCCTTAATATAAGCACCTAGAATTGCTATAGCTGATTCCAGGAAGGGCCGAGGAACCTGGGCCGGGTGTCAAACTTCTTACAACCTTGAGGTGGTTGTGCGTACATGGGTGCCTACCGACCACGCCCTCCTGGTTCCCCGCATTTTGCCCCACGGTTCCCCAGAGGCTTTAATTCCTTAATAGAAGCACTTAGAATTGCTATAGCGGATTCCAGGAAGGGCCGAGGGACCTGGGCCGGGTGTCAAACTTCTTACCACCTTGAGGTGGTTGTGCGTACATGGGTGCCTACCCGCCACGCAATCCTGGGTCCTTGCATTTTGCCCCACGGACCCCCAGAAGCTTTAATTCCTTAAAATTAGCACTTAGAATTGCTATAGCGGATTCCAGGAAGAGCCGAGGGACCTGGGCCGGGTGTCAAACTTCTTACCACCATGAGGTGGTTGTGCGTACATGGGTGTCTACCCGCCACGCCCTCTTGGTTCCTCGCATTTTGCCCCACGGACCCCAGAGGCCTTAATTCCTTATTATAAGCACCTAGAATTGCTATAGCGGATTCCAGGAAGAGCCGAGGGACCTGGGCAGGGTGTCAAACCTCTTACCACCACGAGGTGGTTGTGCGTACATGGGCGCCTACCCGCCACGCCCTCCTGGTTCCTCGCATTTTGCCCCGCGGACCTTCAGAATCCTTAATTCCTTAATATAAGCACCTAGAATTGCTATAGCGGATTCCAGGAAGGGCCGTGGGACCTGGGCCGGGTGTCAAACTTCTTACAACTTTGAGGTGGTTGTGCGTACATGGGTGCCTACCCGCCACGCCCTCCTGGTTCCCCGCATTTTGCCCCACGGATCCCCAGAAGCTTTATTTCATTAATATTAGCACTTAGAATTGCTCTAGCGGATTCCAGGAAAAGCCGAGGGACCTGGGCCGTGTGTCAAACTTCTTACCACCATGAGGTGGTTGTGCGTACATGGGTGCCTACCCGCCACGCCCTCCTGGTTCCTCGCATTTTGCCCCACGGACCCCCAGAATCCTTAATTCCTTAATATAAGCACCTAGAATTGCTATAGCGGATTCCAGGAATGGCCGAGGGACCTGGGCCGTGTGTCAAACTTCTTACCACCTTGAGGTGGTTGCGTGTACATGGGTGCCTACCCGCCACGCCTTCCTGGTTCCCCGCATTTTGCCCCACGGACCCCCAGAGGCCTTAATTCCTTATTATAAGCACCTAGAATTGCTATAGCGGATTCCAGGAAGAGCCGACGGACCTGGGCCGGGTGTCAAACTTCTTACCACCATGAGGTGGTTGTGCGTACAAGGGTGCCTACCCGCCACGCCCTCCTGGTTCCCTGCATTTTGCCCCACGGATCCCCAGAGGCCTTATTTCCTTAATATAAGCACCTAGAATTACTCTAGCGAATTCCAGGAAGGTCCGAGGGACCTGGGACGGGTGTCAAACTTCTTACCACCATGAGGTGGTTGTGCGTACATGGGTGCCTACCCGCCACGCCCTCCTGGTTCCCCGCATTTTGCCCCACGGACCCCCAGAGGCCTTAATTCCTTATTATAAGCACCTAGAATTGCTATAGCGGATTCCAGGAAGAGCCGAGGGACCTGGGCCGGGTGTCAAACTTTTTACCACCATGAGGTGGTTGTGCGTACGTGAGTGCCTACCTCCCACGCCCTCCTGGTTCTCTGCATTTTGCCCCATGGATCGCCAGAGGCCTTATTTCCTTTATATAAGCACCTAGAATTACTCTAGCGGATTCCAGGAAGGTCCGAGGGACCTGGGCCGGGTGTCAAACTTTTTACCACCATGAGGTGGTTGTGCGTACATGGGTGCCTACCCGCCACGCCTTCCTGGTTCCCCGCATTTTGCCCCACGGACACCCAGAGGCCTTAATTCCTTATTATAAGCACCTAGAATTGCTATAGCGGATTCCAGGAAGAGCCGAGGGACCTGGGCCGGGTGTCAAACTTCTTACCACCATGAGGTGGTTGTGCGTACATGGGTGCCTACCCGCCACGCCCTCCTGGTTCCCTGCATTTTGCCCCACGGACCCTCAGAATCCTTAATTCCTTAATATAAGCACCTAGAATTGCTATAGCGGATTCCAGGAAGGGCCGAGGGACCTGGGCCGGGTGTCAAACTTCTTACAACCTTGAGGTGGTTGTGTGTACATGGGTGCCTACCGACCACGCCCTCCTGGTTCCCCGCATTTTGCCCCACGGACCCCCAGAATCCTTAATTCCTTAATATAAGCACCTAGAATTGCTATAGCGGATTCCAAGAAGAGCCGAGGGACCTGGGCAGGGTGTCAAACTTCTTACAACCATGAGGTGATTGTGCGTACATGGGTGCCTACCCGCCACGCCCTCCTGGTTTCCCGCATTTTGCCCCACGGATCCCCAGAGGCCTTAATTCCTTAACATAAGCACTTAGAATTGGTCTAGCGGATTCCAGGAAGAGCCGAGGGACCTGGGCCGGGTGTCAAACTTCTTACCACCATGGGGTGGTTGTGCGTACATGAGTGCCTTCCCGCCACGCCCTCCTGGTTCCACGCATTTTGCACCACGAATCCCCAGAGGCTTTATTTCCTTAATATTAGCCCTTAGAATTGCTCTAGCGGATTCCAGGAAGAGCCGAGGGACCTGGGCCGGGTGTCAAACTTCTTACCACCATGAGGTGGTTGTGCGTACATGGGTGCCTACCCGCTACGCCCTCCTGGTTCCCCGCATTTTGCCCCACGGATCCCCAGAAGCTTTAATTCCTTAAAATTAGCACCTAGAATTGCTATAGCGGATTCCAGGAAGAGCCGAGGGACCTGGGCCGGGTGTCAAACTTCTTACCACCATGAGGTGGTTGTGCGTACATGGGTGCCTACCCGCCACGCCCTCCTGGTTCCTCGCATTTTGCCCCACGGACCCCAGAGGCCTTAATTCCTTATTATAAGCACCTAGAATTGCTATAGCGGATTCCAGGAAGAGCCGAGGGACCTGGGCAGGGTGTCAAACCTCTTACCACCACGAGGTGGTTGTGCGTACATGGGCGCCTACCCGCCACGCCCTCCTGGTTACTCGCATTTTGTCCCACGGACCCCCAGAATCCTTAATTCCTAAATATAAGAACCTAGAATTGCTATAGCGGATTCCAGGAAGAGCCGAGGGACCTGGGCCGGGTGTCAAACTTCTAACCACCATGAGGTGGTTGCGCGTACATGGGTGCCTACCCGCCACGCCCTCCTGGTTTCCCGCATTTTGCCCCACGAACCCCCAGAATCCTTAATTCCTTAATATAAGCACCTAGAATTGCTATAGCGGATTCCAGGAAGAGCCGAGGGACCTGGGCCGGGTGTCAAACTTCTTACCACCATGAGGTGGTTGTGCGTACGTGGGTGCCTACCACCCACGCCCTTCTCGTTCCCCGCATTTTGCCCCACAAATCCCCAGCGGCCTTAATTCCTTATTATAAGCACCTAGAATTGCTATAGCGGATTCCAGGAAGAGCCGAGGGACCTGGGCAGGGTGTCAAACTTCTTACCACCATGAGGTGATTGTGCGTACATGGGTGCCTACCCGCCACGCCCTCCTGGTTCCCCGCATTTTGCCCCACGGTTCCCCAGAAGCTTTAATTCCTTAAAATTAGCACTTAGAATTGCTATAGCGGATTCCAGGAAGAGCCGAGGGACCTGGGCCGGGTGTCAAACTTCTTACCACCATGAGGTGGTTGCGCGTACATGGGTGCCTACCCGCCACGCCCTCCTGGTTCCCCGCATTTTGCCCCACGGACCCCCAGAGGCCTTAATTCCTTATTATAAGCACCTAGAATTGCTATAGCGGATTCCAGGAAGGGCCGAGGGACCTGGGCCGGGTATCAAACTACTTACAACCTTGAGGTGGCTGTGCGTACATGGGTGCCTACCGACCACGCCCTCCTGGTTCCCCGCATTTTGCCCCACGGTTCCCCAGAGGCTTTAATTCCTTAATATAAGCACTTAGAATTGCTATAGCGGATTCCAGGAAGGGCCGAGGGACCTGGGCCGGGTGTCAAACTTCTTACCACCTTGAGGTGGTTGTGCGTACATGGGTGCCTACCCGCCACGCCATCCTGGTTCCTTGCATTTTGCCCAACGGACCCCCAGAATCCTTAATTCCTTAATATAAGCACCTAGAATTGCTATAGCGGATTCCAGGAAGGGCCGAGGGACCTGGGCCGGGTATCAAACTTCTTACAACCTTGAGGTGGTTGTGCGTACATGGGTGCCTACCGACCACGCCCTCCTGGTTCCCCGCATTTTGCCCCACGGTTCCCCAGAGGCTTTAATTCCTTAATATAAGAACCTAGAATTGCTATAGCGGATTCCAGGAAGAGCCGAGGGACCTGGGTCGGGTGTCAAACTTCTTACCACCATGAGGTGGTTGCGCGTACATGGGTGCCTACCCGCCACGCCCTCCTGGTTCCCCGCATTTTGCCCCACTGATCCCCAGAGGCTTTATTTCCTTAATATTAGCCCTTAGAATTGCTCTAGCGGATTCCAGGAAGAGCCGAGGGACCTGGGCCGGGTGTCAAACTTCTTACCACCATGAGGTGGTTGCGCGTACATGGGTGCCTACCCGCCACGCCCTCCTGGTTCCCCGCATTTTGCCCCACGGACCCCCAGAGGCCTTAATTCCTTATTATAAGCACCTAGAATTGCTATAGCGGATTCCAGGAAGAGCCGAGGGACCTGGGCCGGGTGTCAAACTTCTTACCACCATGAGGTGGTTGTGCGTACATGGGCGCCTACCCGCCACGCCCTCCTGGTTCCTCGCATTTTGTCCCACGGACCCCCAGAATCCTTAATTCCTTAATATAAGAACCTAGAATTGCTATAGCGGATTCCAGGAAGAGCCGAGGGACCTGGGCCGGGTGTCAAACTTCTTACCACCATGAGGTGGTTGCGCGTACATTGGTGCCTACCCGCCACGCCCTCCTGGTTTCCCGCATTTTGCCCCACGAACCCCCAGAATCCTTAATTCCTTAATATAAGCACCTAGAATTGCTCTAGCGGATTCCAGGAAGGGCCAAGGGACCTGGGCTGGGTGTCAAACGTCTTACCACCATGAGGTGGTCGTGCGTACATGGGTGCCTACCCGCCACGCCCTCCTGGTTCCCTGCATTTTGCCATACGGATCCCCAGAGGCCTTATTTCCTTAATATAAGTACCTAGAATTACTCTAGCGAATTCCAGGAAGGTCCGAGGGACCTGGGACGGGTGTCAAACTTCTTACCACCATGAGGTGGTTGTGCGTACATGGGTGCCTACCCGCCACGCCCTCCTGGTTCCCCGCATTTTGCCCCACGGACCCCCAGAGGCCTTAATTCCTTATTATAAGCACCTAGAATTGCTATAGCGGATTCCAAGAAGAGCCGAGGGACCTGGGCCGGGTGTCAAACTTCTTACCACCATGAGGTGGTTGTGCGTACATGGGTGCCTACCCGCCACGCCCTCCTGGTTCCCTGCATTTTGCACCACGGACCCTCAGAATCCTTAATTCCTTAATATAAGCACCTAGAATTGCTCTAGCGGATTCCAGGAAGGGCCGAGGGACCTGGGCCGGGTGTCAAACTTCTTACAACCTTGAGGTGGTTGTGCGTACATGGGTGCCTACCGACCACGCCCTCCTGGTTCCCCGCATTTTGCCCCACGGACCCCCAGAATCCTTAATTCCTTAATATAAGCACCTTGAATTGCTATAGCGGATTCCAGGAAGAGCCGAGGGACCTGGGCAGGGTGTCAAACTTCTTACAACCATGAGGTGATTGTGCGTACATGGGTGCCTACCCGCCACGCCCTCCTGGTTCCCCGCATTTTGCCCCACGGATCCCCAGAAGCTTTAATTCCTTAAAATTAGCACTTAGAATTGCTATAGCGGATTCCAGGAAGAGCCGAGGGACCTGGGCCGGGTGTCAAACTTCTTACCACCATGAGGTGGTTGCGCGTACATGGGTGCCTACCCGCCACGCCCTCCTGGTTCCCCGCATTTTGCCCCACGGACCCCCAGAGGCCTTAATTCCTTATTATAAGCACCTAGAATTGCTATAGCGGATTCCAGGAAGGGCCGAGGGACCTGGGCCGGGTATCAAACTTCTTACAACCTTGAGGTGGTTGTGCGTACATGGGTGCCTACCGACCACGCCCTCCTGGTTCCCCGCATTTTGCCCCACGGTTCCCCAGAGGCTTTAATTCCTTAATATAAGCACTTAGAATTGCTATAGCGGATTCCAGGAAGGGCCGAGGGACCTGGGCCGGGTGTCAAACTTCTTACCACCTTGAGGTGGTTGTGCGTACATGGGTGCCTACCCGCCACGCCATCCTGGTTCCTTGCATTTTGCCCAACGGACCCCCAGAATCCTTAATTCCTTAATATAAGCACCTAGAATTGCTATAGCGGATTCCAGGAAGAGCCGAGGGACCTGGGCCGGGTGTCAAACTTCTTACCACCATGAGATGGTTGCGCGTACATGGGTGCTTACCCGCCACGCCCTCCTGGTTCCCCGCATTTTGCCCCACGGACCCCCAGAGGCCTTAATTCCTTATTATAAGCACCTAGAATTGCTATAGCGGATTCCAGGAAGGGCCGAGAGACCTGGGCCGGGTATCAAACTTCTTACAACCTTGAGGTGGTTGTGCGTACATGGGTGCCTACCGACCACGCCCTCCTGGTTCCCCGCATTTTGCCCCACGGTTCCCCAGAGGCTTTAATTCCTTAATATAAGCACTTAGAATTGCTATAGCGGATTCCAGGAAGGGCCGAGTGACCTGGGCCGGGTGTCAAATTTCTTACAACCTTGAGGTGGTTGTGCGTACAAGGGTGCCTACCCGCCACGCCATCCTGGTTCCTTGCATTTTGCCCAACGGACCCCCAGAATCCTTAATTCCTTAATATAAGCACCTAGAATTGCTATAGCGGATTCCAGGAAGTGCCGAGGGACCTGGGCCGGGTGTCAAACTTCTTACCACCATGAGGTGGTTGTGCGTAGATGGGTGCCTACCCGCCACGCCCTCCTGGTTCCCTGCATTTTGCCCCACGGATCCCCAGAGTCCTTAATTCCTTATTATAAGCTCCTAGAATTGCTATAGCGGATTCCAGGAAGAGCCGAGGGACCTGGGCCGGGTTTCAAACTTCTTACCACCATGAGGTGGTTGTGCGTACATGGGTGCCTACCCGCCACGCCCTCCTGGTTCCCCGCATTTTGCCCCACGGACCCCAAGTGGCCTTAATTCCTTATTATAAGCACCTAGAATTGCTATAGCGGATTCCAGGAAGGGCCGTGGGACCTGGGCCGGGTGTCAAACTTCTTACAACTTTGAGGTGGTTGTGCGTACATGGGTGCCTACCCGCCACGCCCTCCTGGTTCCCCGCATTTTGCCCCACGGATCCCCAGAAGCTTTATTTCATTAATATTAGCACTTAGAATTGCTATAGCGGATTCCAGGAAGAGCCGAGGGACCTGGGCCGGGTTTCAAACTTCTTACCACCATGAGGTGGTTGTGCGTACATGGGTGCCTACCCGCCACGCCCTCCTGGTTCCCCGCATTTTGCCCCACGGACCCCAAGTGGCCTTAATTCCTTATTATAAGCACCTAGAATTGCTATAGCGGATTCCAGGAAGGGCCGTGGGACCTGGGCCGGGTGTCAAACTTCTTACAACTTTGAGGTGGTTGTGCGTACATGGGTGCCTACCCGCCACGCCCTCCTGGTTCCCCGCATTTTGCCCCACGGATCCCCAGAAGCTTTATTTCATTAATATTAGCACTTAGAATTGCTATAGCGGATTCCAGGAAAAGCCGAGGGACCTGGGCCGTGTGTCAAACTTCTTACCACCATGAGGTGGTTGTGCGTACATTGGTGCCTACCCGCCACGCTCTCCTGGTTCCTCGCATTTTGCCCCGCGGACCTTCAGAATCCTTAATTCCTTAATATAAGCACCTAGAATTGCTATAGCGGATTCCAGGAAGGGCCGTGGGACCTGGGCCGGGTGTCAAACTTCTTACAACTTTGAGGTGATTGTGCGTACATGGGTGCCTACCCGCCACGCCCTCCTGGTTCCCCGCATTTTGCCCCACGGATCCCCAGAAGCTTTATTTCATTAATATTAGCACTTAGAATTGCTATAGCGGATTCCAGGAAAAGCCGAGGGACCTGGGCCGTGTGTCAAACTTCTTACCACCATGAGGTGGTTGTGCGTACATGGGTGCCTACCCGCCACGCCCTCCTGGTTCCTCGCATTTTGCCCCGCGGACCTTCAGAATCCTTAATTCCTTAATATAAGCACCTAGAATTGCTATAGCGGATTCCAGGAAGGGCCGTGGGACCTGGGCCGGGTGTCAAACTTCTTACAACTTTGAGGTGGTTGTGCGTACATGGGTGCCTACCCGCCACGCCCTCCTGGTTCCCCGCATTTTGCCCCACGGATCCCCAGAAGCTTTATTTCATTAATATTAGCACTTAGAATTGCTCTAGCGGATTCCAGGAAAAGCCGAGGGACCTGGGCCGTGTGTCAAACTTCTTACCACCATGAGGTGGTTGTGCGTACATGGGTGCCTACCCGCCACGCCCTCCTGGTTCCTCGCATTTTGCCCCGCGGACCTTCAGAATCCTTAATTCCTTAATATAAGCACCTAGAATTGCTATAGCGGATTCCAGGAAGGGCCGTGGGACCTGGGCCGGGTGTCAAACTTCTTACAACTTTGAGGTGGTTGTGCGTACATGGGTGCCTACCCGCCACGCCCTCCTGGTTCCCCGCATTTTGCCCCACGGATCCCCAGAAGCTTTATTTCATTAATATTAGCACTTAGAATTGCTCTAGCGGATTCCAGGAAAAGCCGAAGGACCTGGGCCGTGTGTCAAACTTCTTACCACCATGAGGTGGTTGTGCGTACATGGGTGCCTACCCGCCACGCCCTCCTGGTTCCTCGCATTTTGCCCCACGGACCCTGAGGATCCTTAATTCCTTAATATAAGCACCTAGAATTGCTATAGCGGATTCCAGGAAGAGCCGAGGGACCTGGGCCGGGTGTCAAACTTCTTACCACCATGAGGTGGTTGTGCGTACATGGGTGCCTACCCGCCACGCCCTCCTGGTTCCCCGCATTTTGCCCCACGGACCGCCAGAGGCCTTAATTCCTTAGTATAAGCACTTAGAATTGCTCTAGCGGATTCCAGGAAAAGCCGAGGGACCTGGGCCGTGTGTCAAACTTCTTACAACCTTGAGGTGGTTGTGCGTACATAGGTGCCTACCCGCCACGCCCTCTTGGTTCCTCGCATTTTGCCCCGCGGACCTTCAGAATCCTTAATTCCTTAATATAAGCACCTAGAATTGCTATAGCGGATTCCAGGAAGGGCCGTGGGACCTGGGCCGGGTGTCAAACTTCTTACAACTTTGAGGTGGTTGTGCGTACATGGGTGCCTACCCGCCACGCCCTCCTGGTTCCCCGCATTTTGCCCCACGGATCCCCAGAAGCTTTATTTCATTAATATTAGCACTTAGAATTGCTCTAGCGGATTCCAGGAAAAGCCGAGGGACCTGGGCCGTGTGTCAAACTTCTTACCACCATGAGGTGGTTGTGCGTACATGGGTGCCTACCCGCCACGCCCTCCTGGTTCCTCGCATTTTGCCCCGCGGACCTTCAGAATCCTTAATTCCTTAATATAAGCACCTAGAATTGCTATAGCGGATTCCAGGAAGGGCCGTGGGACCTGGGCCGGGTGTCAAACTTCTTACAACTTTGAGGTGGTTGTGCGTACATGGGTGCCTACCCGCCACGCCCTCCTGGTTCCCCGCATTTTGCCCCACGGATCACCAGAAGCTTTATTTCATTAATATTAGCACTTAGAATTGCTCTAGCGGATTCCAGGAAAAGCCGAAGGACCTGGGCCGTGTGTCAAACTTCTTACCACCATGAGGTGGTTGTGCGTACATGGGTGCCTACCCGCCACGCCCTCCTGGTTCCTCGCATTTTGCCCCACGGACCCTGAGGATCCTTAATTCCTTAATATAAGCACCTAGAATTGCTATAGCGGATTCCAGGAAGAGCCGAGGGACCTGGGCCGGGTGTCAAACTTCTTACCACCATGAGGTGGTTGTGCGTACATGGGTGCCTACCCGCCACGCCCTCCTGGTTCCCCGCATTTTGCCCTACGGACCGCCAGAGGCCTTAATTCCTTAGTATAAGCACCTAGAATTGCTATAGCGGATTCCAGGAAGAGCCGAGGGACCTGGGCCGTGTGTCAAACTTCTTACCACCATGAGGTGGTTGTGCGTACATGGGTGCCTACCCGCCACGCCCTCCTGGTTCCTCGCATTTTGCCCCGCGGACCTTCAGAATCCTTAATTCCTTAATATAAGCACCTAGAATTGCTATAGCGGATTCCAGGAAGGGCCGTGGGACCTGGGCCGGGTGTCAAACTTCTTACAACTTTGAGGTGGTTGTGCGTACATGGGTGCCTACCCGCCACGCCCTCCTGGTTCCCCGCATTTTGCCCCACGGATCCCCAGAAGCTTTATTTCATTAATATTAGCACTTAGAATTGCTCTAGCGGATTCCAGGAAAAGCCGAGGGACCTGGGCCGTGTGTCAAACTTCTTACCACCATGAGGTGGTTGTGCGTACATGGGTGCCTACCCGCCACGCCCTCCTGGTTCCTCGCATTTTGCCCCACGGACCCTCAGGATCCTTAATTCCTTAATATAAGCACCTAGAATTGCTATAGCGGATTCCAGGAAGAGCCGAGGGACCTGGGCCGGGTGTCAAACTTCTTACCACCATGAGGTGGTTGTGCGTACATGGGTGCCTACCCGCCACGCCCTCCTGGTTTCCCGCATTTTGCCCCACGAACCCCCAGAATCCTTAATTCCTTAATATAAGCACCTAGAATTGCTCTAGCGGATTCCAGGAAGGGCCAAGGGACCTGGGCTGGGTGTCAAACGTCTTACCACCATGAGGTGGTTGTGCGTACATGGGTGCCTACCCGCCACGCCCTCATGGTTCCCTGCATTTTGCCATACGGATCCCCAGAGGCCTTATTTCCTTAATATAAGCACCTAGAATTACTCTAGCGAATTCCAGGAAGGTCCGAGGGACCTGGGACGGGTGTCAAACTTCTTACCACCATGAGGTGGTTGTGCGTACATGGGTGCCTACCCGCCACGCCCTCCTGGTTCCCCGCATTTTGCCCCACGGACCCCCAGAGGCCTTAATTCCTTATTATAAGCACCTAGAATTGCTATAGCGGATTCCAGGAAGGGCCGAGAGACCTGGGCCGGGTATCAAACTTCTTACAACCTTGAGGTGGTTGTGCGTACAAGGGTGCCTACCCGCCACGCCATCCTGGTTCCTTGCATTTTGCCCAACGGACCCCCAGAATCCATAATTCCTTAATATAAGCACCTAGAATTGCTATAGCGGATTCCAGGAAGAGCCGAGGGACCTGGGCCGGGTGTCAAACTTCTTACCACCATGAGGTGGTTGTGCGTAGATGGGTGCCTACCCGCCACGCCCCCCTGGTTCCCTGCATTTTGCCCCACGGATCCCCAGAGTCCTTAATTCCTTATTATAAGCACCTAGAATTGCTATAGCGGATTCCAGGAAGAGCCGAGGGACCTGGGCCGGGTTTCAAACTTCTTACCACCATGAGGTGGTTGTGCGTACATGGGTGCCTACCCGCCACGCCCTCCTGGTTCCCCGCATTTTGCCCCACGGACCCCAAGTGGCCTTAATTCCTTATTATAAGCACCTAGAATTGCTATAGCGGATTCCAGGAAGGGCCGTGGGATCTGGGCCGGGTGTCAAACTTCTTACAACTTTGAGGTGGTTGTGCGTACATGGGTGCCTACCCGCCACGCCCTCCTGGTTCCCCGCATTTTGCCCCACGGATCCCCAGAAGCTTTATTTCATTAATATTAGCACTTAGAATTGCTCTAGCGGATTCCAGGAAAAGCCGAGGGACCTGGGCCGTGTGTCAAACTTCTTACCACCATGAGGTGGTTGTGCGTACATTGGTGCCTACCCGCCACGCCCTCCTGGTTCCTCGCATTTTGCCCCGCGGACCTTCAGAATCCTTAATTCCTTAATATAAGCACCTAGAATTGCTATAGCGGATTCCAGGAAGGGCCGTGGGACCTGGGCCGGGTGTCAAACTTCTTACAACTTTGAGGTGGTTGTGCGTACATGGGTGCCTACCCGCCACGCCCTCCTGGTTCCCCGCATTTTGCCCCACGGATCCCCAGAAGCTTTATTTCATTAATATTAGCACTTAGAATTGCTCTAGCGGATTCCAGGAAAAGCCGAGGAACCTGGGCCGTGTGTCAAACTTCTTACCACCATGAGGTGGTTGTGCGTACATGGGTGCCTACCCGCCACGCCCTCCTGGTTCCTCGCATTTTGCCCCGCGGACCTTCAGAATCCTTAATTCCTTAATATAAGCACCTAGAATTGCTATAGCGGATTCCAGGAAGGGCCGTGGGACCTGGGCCGGGTGTCAAACTTCTTACAACTTTGAGGTGGTTGTGCGTACATGGGTGCCTACCCGCCACGCCCTCCTGGTTCCCCGCATTTTGCCCCACGGATCCCCAGAAGCTTTATTTCATTAATATTAGCACTTAGAATTGCTCTAGCGGATTCCAGGAAAAGCCGAGGGACCTGGGCCGTGTGTCAAACTTCTTACCACCATGAGGTGGTTGTGCGTACATGGGTGCCTACCCGCCACGCCCTCCTGGTTCCTCGCATTTTGCCCCACGGACCCTCAGGATCCTTAATTCCTTAATATAAGCACCTAGAATTGCTATAGCGGATTCCAGGAAGAGCCGAGGGACCTGGGCCGGGTGTCAAACTTCTTACCACCTTGAGGTGGTTGTGCGTACATGGGTGCCTACCCGCCACGCCATCCTGGTTCCTTGCATTTTGCCCAACGGACCCCCAGAGGCCTTAATTCCTTAGTATAAGCACCTAGAATTGCTATAGCGGATTCCAGGAAGAGCCGAGGGACCTGGGCCGGGTGTCAAACTTCTTACCACCATGAGATGGTTGCGCGTACATGGGTGCTTACCCGCCACGCCCTCCTGGTTCCCCGCATTTTGCCCCACGGACCCCCAGAGGCCTTAATTCCTTATTATAAGCACCTAGAATTGCTATAGCGGATTCCAGGAAGGGCCGAGAGACCTGGGCCGGGTATCAAACTTCTTACAACCTTGAGGTGGTTGTGCGTACATGGGTGCCTACCGACCACGCCCTCCTGGTTCCTCGCATTTTGCCCCGCGGACCTTCAGAATCCTTAATTCCTTAATATAAGCACCTAGAATTGCTATAGCGGATTCCAGGAAGGGCCGTGGGACCTGGGCCGGGTGTCAAACTTCTTACAACTTTGAGGTGGTTGTGCGTACATGGGTGCCTACCCGCCACGCCCTCCTGGTTCCCCGCATTTTGCCCCACGGATCCCCAGAAGCTTTATTTCATTAATATTAGCACTTAGAATTGCTCTAGCGGATTCCAGGAAAAGCCGAGGGACCTGGGCCGTGTGTCAAACTTCTTACCACCATGAGGTGGTTGTGCGTACATGGGTGCCTACCCGCCACGCCCTCCTGGTTCCTCGCATTTTGCCCCGCGGACCTTCAGAATCCTTAATTCCTTAATATAAGCACCTAGAATTGCTATAGCGGATTCCAGGAAGGGCCGTGGGACCTGGGCCGGGTGTCAAACTTCTTACAACTTTGAGGTGGTTGTGCGTACATGGGTGCCTACCCGCCACGCCCTCCTGGTTCCCCGCATTTTGCCCCACGGATCCCCAGAAGCTTTATTTCATTAATATTAGCACTTAGAATTGCTCTAGCGGATTCCAGGAAAAGCCGAAGGACCTGGGCCGTGTGTCAAACTTCTTACCACCATGAGGTGGTTGTGCGTACATGGGTGCCTACCCGCCACGCCCTCCTGGTTCCTCGCATTTTGCCCCACGGACCCTGAGGATCCTTAATTCCTTAATATAAGCACCTAGAATTGCTATAGCGGATTCCAGGAAGAGCCGAGGGACCTGGGCCGGGTGTCAAACTTCTTACCACCATGAGGTGGTTGTGCGTACATGGGTGCCTACACGCCACGCCCTCCTGGTTCCCCGCATTTTGCCCCACGGACCGCCAGAGGCCTTAATTCCTTAGTATAAGCACTTAGAATTGCTCTAGCGGATTCCAGGAAAAGCCGAGGGACCTGGGCCGTGTGTCAAACTTCTTACAACCTTGAGGTGGTTGTGCGTACATAGGTGCCTACCCGCCACGCCCTCTTGGTTCCTCGCATTTTGCCCCGCGGACCTTCAGAATCCTTAATTCCTTAATATAAGCACCTAGAATTGCTATAGCGGATTCCAGGAAGGGCCGTGGGACCTGGGCCGGGTGTCAAACTTCTTACAACTTTGAGGTGGTTGTGCGTACATGGGTGCCTACCCGCCACGCCCTCCTGGTTCCCCGCATTTTGCCCCACGGATCCCCAGAAGCTTTATTTCATTAATATTAGCACTTAGAATTGCTCTAGCGGATTCCAGGAAAAGCCGAGGGACCTGGGCCGTGTGTCAAACTTCTTACCACCATGAGGTGGTTGTGCGTACATGGGTGCCTACCCGCCACGCCCTCCTGGTTCCTCGCATTTTGCCCCGCGGACCTTCAGAATCCTTAATTCCTTAATATAAGCACCTAGAATTGCTATAGCGGATTCCAGGAAGGGCCGTGGGACCTGGGCCGGGTGTCAAACTTCTTACAACTTTGAGGTGGTTGTGCGTACATGGGTGCCTACCCGCCACGCCCTCCTGGTTCCCCGCATTTTGCCCCACGGATCACCAGAAGCTTTATTTCATTAATATTAGCACTTAGAATTGCTCTAGCGGATTCCAGGAAAAGCCGAAGGACCTGGGCCGTGTGTCAAACTTCTTACCACCATGAGGTGGTTGTGCGTACATGGGTGCCTACCCGCCACGCCCTCCTGGTTCCTCGCATTTTGCCCCACGGACCCTGAGGATCCTTAATTCCTTAATATAAGCACCTAGAATTGCTATAGCGGATTCCAGGAAGAGCCGAGGGACCTGGGCCGGGTGTCAAACTTCTTACCACCATGAGGTGGTTGTGCGTACATGGGTGCCTACCCGCCACGCCCTCCTGGTTCCCCGCATTTTGCCCTACGGACCGCCAGAGGCCTTAATTCCTTAGTATAAGCACCTAGAATTGCTATAGCGGATTCCAGGAAGAGCCGAGGGACCTGGGCCGTGTGTCAAACTTCTTACCACCATGAGGTGGTTGTGCGTACATGGGTGCCTACCCGCCACGCCCTCCTGGTTCCTCGCATTTTGCCCCGCGGACCTTCAGAATCCTTAATTCCTTAATATAAGCACCTAGAATTGCTATAGCGGATTCCAGGAAGGGCCGTGGGACCTGGGCCGGGTGTCAAACTTCTTACAACTTTGAGGTGGTTGTGCGTACATGGGTGCCTACCCGCCACGCCCTCCTGGTTCCCCGCATTTTGCCCCACGGATCCCCAGAAGCTTTATTTCATTAATATTAGCACTTAGAATTGCCCTAGCGGATTCCAGGAAAAGCCGAGGGACCTGGGCCGTGTGTCAAACTTCTTACCACCATGAGGTGGTTGTGCGTACATGGGTGCCTACCCGCCACGCCCTCCTGGTTCCTCGCATTTTGCCCCACGGACCCTCAGGATCCTTAATTCCTTAATATAAGCACCTAGAATTGCTATAGCGGATTCCAGGAAGAGCCGAGGGACCTGGGCCGGGTGTCAAACTTCTTACCACCATGAGGTGGTTGTGCGTACATGGGTGCCTACCCGCCACGCCCTCCTGGTTTCCCGCATTTTGCCCCACGAACCCCCAGAATCCTTAATTCCTTAATATAAGCACCTAGAATTGCTCTAGCGGATTCCAGGAAGGGCCAAGGGACCTGGGCTGGGTGTCAAACGTCTTACCACCATGAGGTGGTTGTGCGTACATGGGTGCCTACCCGCCACGCCCTCATGGTTCCCTGCATTTTGCCATACGGATCCCCAGAGGCCTTATTTCCTTAATATAAGCACCTAGAATTACTCTAGCGAATTCCAGGAAGGTCCGAGGGACCTGGGACGGGTGTCAAACTTCTTACCACCATGAGGTGGTTGTGCGTACATGGGTGCCTACCCGCCACGCCCTCCTGGTTCCCCGCATTTTGCCCCACGGACCCCCAGAGGCCTTAATTCCTTATTATAAGCACCTAGAATTGCTATAGCGGATTCCAGGAAGGGCCGAGAGACCTGGGCCGGGTATCAAACTTCTTACAACCTTGAGGTGGTTGTGCGTACAAGGGTGCCTACCCGCCACGCCATCCTGGTTCCTTGCATTTTGCCCAACGGACCCCCAGAATCCATAATTCCTTAATATAAGCACCTAGAATTGCTATAGCGGATTCCAGGAAGAGCCGAGGGACCTGGGCCGGGTGTCAAACTTCTTACCACCATGAGGTGGTTGTGCGTAGATGGGTGCCTACCCGCCACGCCCCCCTGGTTCCCTGCATTTTGCCCCACGGATCCCCAGAGTCCTTAATTCCTTACTATAAGCACCTAGAATTGCTATAGCGGATTCCAGGAAGAGCCGAGGGACCTGGGCCGGGTTTCAAACTTCTTACCACCATGAGGTGGTTGTGCGTACATGGGTGCCTACCCGCCACGCCCTCCTGGTTCCCCGCATTTTGCCCCACGGACCCCAAGTGGCCTTAATTCCTTATTATAAGCACCTAGAATTGCTATAGCGGATTCCAGGAAGGGCCGTGGGATCTGGGCCGGGTGTCAAACTTCTTACAACTTTGAGGTGGTTGTGCGTACATGGGTGCCTACCCGCCACGCCCTCCTGGTTCCCCGCATTTTGCCCCACGGATCCCCAGAAGCTTTATTTCATTAATATTAGCACTTAGAATTGCTCTAGCGGATTCCAGGAAAAGCCGAGGGACCTGGGCCGTGTGTCAAACTTCTTACCACCATGAGGTGGTTGTGCGTACATTGGTGCCTACCCGCCACGCCCTCCTGGTTCCTCGCATTTTGCCCCGCGGACCTTCAGAATCCTTAATTCCTTAATATAAGCACCTAGAATTGCTATAGCGGATTCCAGGAAGGGCCGTGGGACCTGGGCCGGGTGTCAAACTTCTTACAACTTTGAGGTGGTTGTGCGTACATGGGTGCCTACCCGCCACGCCCTCCTGGTTCCCCGCATTTTGCCCCACGGATCCCCAGAAGCTTTATTTCATTAATATTAGCACTTAGAATTGCTCTAGCGGATTCCAGGAAAAGCCGAGGAACCTGGGCCGTGTGTCAAACTTCTTACCACCATGAGGTGGTTGTGCGTACATGGGTGCCTACCCGCCACGCCCTCCTGGTTCCTCGCATTTTGCCCCGCGGACCTTCAGAATCCTTAATTCCTTAATATAAGCACCTAGAATTGCTATAGCGGATTCCAGGAAGGGCCGTGGGACCTGGGCCGGGTGTCAAACTTCTTACAACTTTGAGGTGGTTGTGCGTACATGGGTGCCTACCCGCCACGCCCTCCTGGTTCCCCGCATTTTGCCCCACGGATCCCCAGAAGCTTTATTTCATTAATATTAGCACTTAGAATTGCTCTAGCGGATTCCAGGAAAAGCCGAGGGACCTGGGCCGTGTGTCAAACTTCTTACCACCATGAGGTGGTTGTGCGTACATGGGTGCCTACCCGCCACGCCCTCCTGGTTCCTCGCATTTTGCCCCACGGACCCTCAGGATCCTTAATTCCTTAATATAAGCACCTAGAATTGCTATAGCGGATTCCAGGAAGAGCCGAGGGACCTGGGCCGGGTGTCAAACTTCTTACCACCATGAGGTGGTTGTGCGTACATGGGTGCCTACCCGCCACGCCCTCCTGGTTCCCCGCATTTTGCCCCACGGACCGCCAGAGGCCTTAATTCCTTAGTATAAGCACCTAGAATTGCTATAGCGGATTCCAGGAAGAGCCGAGGGACCTGGGCCGTGTGTCAAACTTCTTACCACCATGAGGTGGTTGTGCGTACATGGGTGCCTACCCGCCACGCCCTCCTGGTTCCCCGCATTTTGCCCCACGGACCGCCAGAGGCCTTAATTCCTTAGTATAAGCACCTAGAATTGCTATAGCGGATTCCAGGAAGAGCCGAGGGACCTGGGCCGTGTGTCAAACTTCTTACCACCATGAGGTGGTTGTGCGTACATGGGTGCCTACCCGCCACGCCCTCCTGGTTCCTCGCATTTTGCCCCGCGGACCTTCAGAATCCTTAATTCCTTAATATAAGCACCTAGAATTGCTATAGCGGATTCCAGGAAGGGCCGTGGGACCTGGGCCGGGTGTCAAACTTCTTACAACTTTGAGGTGGTTGTGCGTACATGGGTGCCTACCCGCCACGCCCTCCTGGTTCCCCGCATTTTGCCCCACGGATCCCCAGAAGCTTTATTTCATTAATATTAGCACTTAGAATTGCTCTAGCGGATTCCAGGAAAAGCCGAGGGACCTGGGCCGTGTGTCAAACTTCTTACCACCATGAGGTGGTTGTGCGTACATGGGTGCCTACCCGCCACGCCCTCCTGGTTCCTCGCATTTTGCCCCACGGACCCTCAGGATCCTTAATTCCTTACTATAAGCACCTAGAATTGCTATAGCGGATTCCAGGAAGAGCCGAGGGACCTGGGCCGGGTGTCAAACTTCTTACCACCATGAGGTGGTTGTGCGTACATGGGTGCCTACCCGCCACGCCCTCCTGGTTTCCCGCATTTTGCCCCACGAACCCCCAGAATCCTTAATTCCTTAATATAAGCACCTAGAATTGCTCTAGCGTATTCCAGGAAGGGCCAAGGGACCTGGGCTGGGTGTCAAACGTCTTACCACCATGAGGTGGTTGTGCGTACATGGGTGCCTACCCGCCACGCCCTCATGGTTCCCTGCATTTTGCCATACGGATCCCCAGAGGCCTTATTTCCTTAATATAAGCACCTAGAATTACTCTAGCGAATTCCAGGAAGGTCCGAGGGACCTGGGACGGGTGTCAAACTTCTTACCACCATGAGGTGGTTGTGCGTACATGGGTGCCTACCCGCCACGCCCTCCTGGTTCCCCGCATTTTGCCCCACGGACCCCCAGAGGCCTTAATTCCTTATTATAAGCACCTAGAATTGCTATAGCGGATTCCAGGAAGGGCCGAGAGACCTGGGCCGGGTATCAAACTTCTTACAACCTTGAGGTGGTTGTGCGTACAAGGGTGCCTACCCGCCACGCCATCCTGGTTCCTTGCATTTTGCCCAACGGACCCCCAGAATCCATAATTCCTTAATATAAGCACCTAGAATTGCTATAGCGGATTCAAGGAAGAGCCGAGGGACCTGGGCCGGGTGTCAAACTTCTTACCACCATGAGGTGGTTGTGCGTAGATGGGTGCCTACCCGCCACGCCCCCCTGGTTCCCTGCATTTTGCCCCACGGATCCCCAGAGTCCTTAATTCCTTATTATAAGCACCTAGAATTGCTATAGCGGATTCCAGGAAGAGCCGAGGGACCTGGGCCGGGTTTCAAACTTCTTACCACCATGAGGTGGTTGTGCGTACATGGGTGCCTACCCGCCACGCCCTCCTGGTTCCCCGCATTTTGCCCCACGGACCCCAAGTGGCCTTAATTCCTTATTATAAGCACCTAGAATTGCTATAGCGGATTCCAGGAAGGGCCGTGGGATCTGGGCCGGGTGTCAAACTTCTTACAACTTTGAGGTGGTTGTGCGTACATGGGTGCCTACCCGCCACGCCCTCCTGGTTCCCCGCATTTTGCCCCACGGATCCCCAGAAGCTTTATTTCATTAATATTAGCACTTAGAATTGCTCTAGCGGATTCCAGGAAAAGCCGAGGGACCTGGGCCGTGTGTCAAACTTCTTACCACCATGAGGTGGTTGTGCGTACATTGGTGCCTACCCGCCACGCCCTCCTGGTTCCTCGCATTTTGCCCCGCGGACCTTCAGAATCCTTAATTCCTTAATATAAGCACCTAGAATTGCTATAGCGGATTCCAGGAAGGGCCGTGGGACCTGGGCCGGGTGTCAAACTTCTTACAACTTTGAGGTGGTTGTGCGTACATGGGTGCCTACCCGCCACGCCCTCCTGGTTCCCCGCATTTTGCCCCACGGATCCCCAGAAGCTTTATTTCATTAATATTAGCACTTAGAATTGCTCTAGCGGATTCCAGGAAAAGCCGAGGAACCTGGGCCGTGTGTCAAACTTCTTACCACCATGAGGTGGTTGTGCGTACATGGGTGCCTACCCGCCACGCCCTCCTGGTTCCTCGCATTTTGCCCCGCGGACCTTCAGAATCCTTAATTCCTTAATATAAGCACCTAGAATTGCTATAGCGGATTCCAGGAAGGGCCGTGGGACCTGGGCCGGGTGTCAAACTTCTTACAACTTTGAGGTGGTTGTGCGTACATGGGTGCCTACCCGCCACGCCCTCCTGGTTCCCCGCATTTTGCCCCACGGATCCCCAGAAGCTTTATTTCATTAATATTAGCACTTAGAATTGCTCTAGCGGATTCCAGGAAAAGCCGAGGGACCTGGGCCGTGTGTCAAACTTCTTACCACCATGAGGTGGTTGTGCGTACATGGGTGCCTACCCGCCACGCCCTCCTGGTTCCTCGCATTTTGCCCCACGGACCCTCAGGATCCTTAATTCCTTAATATAAGCACCTAGAATTGTTATAGCGGATTCCAGGAAGAGCCGAGGGACCTGGGCCGGGTGTCAAACTTCTTACCACCATGAGGTGGTTGTGCGTACATGGGTGCCTACCCGCCACGCCCTCCTGGTTCCCCGCATTTTGCCCCACGGACCGCCAGAGGCCTTAATTCCTTAGTATAAGCACCTAGAATTGCTATAGCGGATTCCAGGAAGAGCCGAGGGACCTGGGCCGTGTGTCAAACTTCTTACCACCATGAGGTGGTTGTGCGTACATGGGTGCCTAACCGCCACGCCCTCCTGGTTCCTCGCATTTTGCCCCACGGACGCCCAGAATCCTTAATTCCTTAATATAAGCACCTAGAATTGCTATAGCGGATTCCAGGAAGAGCCGAGGGACCTGGGCCGGGTGTCAAACTTCTTACCACCATGAGGTGGTTGCGCGTACATGGGTGCCTACCCGCCACGCCCTCCTGGTTCCCCGCATTTTGCCCCACGGATCCCCAGAAGCTTTATTTCATTAATATTAGCACTTAGAATTTCTCTAGCGGATTCCAGGAAAAGCCGAGGGACCTGGGCCGTGTGTCAAACTTCTTACCACCATGAGGTGGTTGTGCGTACATGGGTGCCTACCCGCCACGCCCTCCTGGTTCCTCGCATTTTGCCCCACGGACCCTCAGGATCCTTAATTCCTTAATATAAGCACCTAGAATTGCTATAGCGGATTCCAGGAAGGGCCGTGGGACCTGGGCCGGGTGTCAAACTTCTTACAACTTTGAGGTGGTTGTGCGTACATGGGTGCCTACCCGCCACGCCCTCCTGGTTCCCCGCATTTTGCCCCACGGATCCCCAGAAGCTTTATTTCATTAATATTAGCACTTAGAATTGCTCTAGCGGATTCCAGGAAAAGCCGAGGGACCTGGGCCGTGTGTCAAACTTCTTACCACCATGAGGTGGTTGTGCGTACATTGGTGCCTACCCGCCACGCCCTCCTGGTTCCTCGCATTTTGCCCCGCGGACCTTCAGAATCCTTAATTCCTTAATATAAGCACCTAGAATTGCTATAGCGGATTCCAGGAAGGGCCGTGGGACCTGGGCCGGGTGTAAAACTTCTTACAACTTTGAGGTGGTTGTGCGTACATGGGTGCCTACCCGCCACGCCCTCCTGGTTCCCCGCATTTTGCCCCACGGATCCCCAGAAGCTTTATTTCATTAATATTAGCACTTAGAATTGCTCTAGCGGATTCCAGGAAAAGTCGAGGGACCTGGGCCGTGTGTCAAACTTCTTACCACCATGAGGTGGTTGTGCGTACATGGGTGCCTACCCGCCACGCCCTCCTGGTTCCTCGCATTTTGCCCCGCGGACCTTCAGAATCCTTAATTCCTTAATATAAGCACCTAGAATTGCTATAGCGGATTCCAGGAAGGGCCGTGGGACCTGGGCCGGGTGTCAAACTTCTTACAACTTTGAGGTGGTTGTGCGTACATGGGTGCCTACCCGCCACGCCCTCCTGGTTCCCCGCATTTTGCCCCACGGATCCCCAGAAGCTTTATTTCATTAATATTAGCACTTAGAATTGCTCTAGCGGATTCCAGGAAAAGCCGAGGGACCTGGGCCGTGTGTCAAACTTCTTACCACCATGAGGTGGTTGTGCGTACATGGGTGCCTACCCGCCACGCCCTCCTGGTTCCTCGCATTTTGCCCCACGGACCGCCAGAGGCCTTAATTCCTTAGTATAAGCACCTAGAATTGCTATAGCGGATTCCAGGAAGAGCCGAGGGACCTGGGCCGTGTGTCAAACTTCTTACCACCATGAGGTGGTTGTGCGTACATGGGTGCCTACCCGCCACGCCCTCCTGGTTCCTCGCATTTTGCCCCACGGACCCCCTGAATCCTTAATTCCTTAATATAAGCACCTAGAATTGCTATAGCGGATTCCAGGAAGAGCCGAGGGACCTGGGCCGGGTGTCAAACTTCTTACCACCATGAGGTGGTTGCGCGTACATGGGTGCCTACCCGCCACGCCCTCCTGGTTCCCCGCATTTTGCCCCACGGATCCCCAGAAGCTTTATTTCATTAATATTAGCACTTAGAATTGCTCTAGCGGATTCCAGGAAAAGCCGAGGGACCTGGGCCGTGTGTCAAACTTCTTACCACCATGAGGTGGTTGTGCGTACATGGGTGCCTACCCGCCACGCCCTCCTGGTTCCTCGCATTTTGCCCCACGGACCCTCAGGATCCTTAATTCCTTAATATAAGCACCTAGAATTGCTATAGCGGATTCCAGGAAGAGCCGAGGGACCTGGGCCGTGTGTCAAACTTCTTACCACCATGAGGTGGTTGTGCGTACATGGGTGCCTAACCGCCACGCCCTCCTGGTTCCTCGCATTTTGCCCCACGGACGCCCAGAATCCTTAATTCCTTAATATAAGCACCTAGAATTGCTATAGCGGATTCCAGGAAGAGCCGAGGGACCTGGGCCGGGTGTCAAACTTCTTACCACCATGAGGTGGTTGCGCGTACATGGGTGCCTACCCGCCACGCCCTCCTGGTTCCCCGCATTTTGCCCCACGGATCCCCAGAAGCTTTATTTCATTAATATTAGCACTTAGAATTTCTCTAGCGGATTCCAGGAAAAGCCGAGGGACCTGGGCCGTGTGTCAAACTTCTTACCACCATGAGGTGGTTGTGCGTACATGGGTGCCTACCCGCCACGCCCTCCTGGTTCCTCGCATTTTGCCCCACGGACCCCCAGAATCCTTAATTCCTTAATATAAGCACCTAGAATTGCTATAGCGGATTCCAGGAAGGGCCGTGGGACCTGGGCCGGGTGTAAAACTTCTTACAACTTTGAGGTGGTTGTGCGTACATGGGTGCCTACCCACCACGCCCTCCTGGTTCCCCGCATTTTGCCCCACGGATCCCCAGAAGCTTTATTTCATTAATATTAGCACTTAGAATTGCTCTAGCGGATTCCAGGAAAAGCCGAGGGACCTGGGCCGTGTGTCAAACTTCTTACCACCATGAGGTGGTTGTGCGTACATGGGTGCCTACCCGCCACGCCCTCCTGGTTCCTCGCATTTTGCCCCGCGGACCTTCAGAATCCTTAATTCCTTAATATAAGCACCTAGAATTGCTATAGCGGATTCCAGGAAGGGCCGTGGGACCTGGGCCGGGTGTCAAACTTCTTACAACTTTGAGGTGGTTGTGCGTACATGGGTGCCTACCCGCCACGCCCTCCTGGTTCCCCGCATTTTGCCCCACGGATCCCCAGAAGCTTTATTTCATTAATATTAGCACTTAGAATTGCTCTAGCGGATTCCAGGAAAAGCCGAGGGACCTGGGCCGTGTGTCAAACTTCTTACCACTATGAGGTGGTTGTGCGTACATGGGTGCCTACCCGCCACGCCCTCCTGGTTCCTCGCATTTTGCCCCACGGACCGCCAGAGGCCTTAATTCCTTAGTATAAGCACCTAGAATTGCTATAGCGGATTCCAGGAAGAGCCGAGGGACCTGGGCCGTGTGTCAAACTTCTTACCACCATGAGGTGGTTGTGCGTACATGGGTGCCTACCCGCCACGCCCTCCTGGTTCCTCGCATTTTGCCCCAAGGACCCCCAGAATCCTTAATTCCTTAATATAAGCACCTAGAATTGCTATAGCGGATTCCAGGAAGAGCCGAGGGACCTGGGCCGGGTGTCAAACTTCTTACCACCATGAGGTGGTTGCGCGTACATGGGTGCCTACCCGCCACGCCCTCCTGGTTCCCCGCATTTTGCCCCACGGATCCCCAGAAGCTTTATTTCATTAATATTAGCACTTAGAATTGCTCTAGCGGATTCCAGGAAAAGCCGAGGGACCTGGGCCGTGTGTCAAACTTCTTACCACCATGAGGTGGTTGTGCGTACATGGGTGCCTACCCGCCACGCCCTCCTGGTTCCTCGCATTTTGCCCCACGGACCCTCAGGATCCTTAATTCCTTAATATAAGCACCTAGAATTGCTATAGCGGATTCCAGGAAGAGCCGAGGGACCTGGGCCGGGTGTCAAACTTCTTACCACCATGAGGTGGTTGTGCGTACATGGGTGCCTACCCGCCACGCCCTCCTGGTTCCCCGCATTTTGCCCCACATCCGCCAGAGGCCTTAATTCCTTAGTAAAAGCACCTAGAATTGCTATAGCGGATTCCAGGAAGAGCCGAGGGACCTGGGCCGTGTGTCAAACTTCTTACCACCATGAGGTGGTTGTGCGTACATGGGTGCCTACCCGCCACGCCCTCCTGGTTCCTCGCATTTTGCCCCACGGACCCCCAGAATCCTTAATTCTTTAATATAAGCACCTAGAATTGCTATAGCGGATTCCAGGAAGAGCCGAGGGACCTGGGCCGGGTGTCAAACTTCTTACCACCATGAGGTGGTTGCGCGTACATGGGTGCCTACCCGCCACGCCCTCCTGGTTCCCCGCATTTTGCCCCACGGACCGCCAGAGGCCTTAATTCCTTAGTATAAGCACCTAGAATTGCTATAGCGGATTCCAGGAAGAGCCGAGGGACCTGGGCCGTGTGTCAAACTTCTTACCACCATGAGGTGGTTGTGCGTACATGGGTGCCTACCCGCCACGCCCTCCTGGTTCCTCGCATTTTGCCCCACGGACCCCCAGAATCCTTAATTCCTTAATATAAGCACCTAGAATTGCTATAGCGGATTCCAGGAAGGGCCGAGGGACCTGGGCCGGGTGTCAAACTTCTTACCACCTTGAGGTGGTTGCGCGTACATGGGTGCCTACCCGCCACGCCTTCCTGGTTCCCCGCATTTTGCCCCACGGACCCCCAGAGGCCTTAATTCCTTATTATAAGCACCTAGAATTGCTATAGCGGATTCCAGGAAGAGCCGAGGGACCTGGGCCTGGTGTCAAACTTCTTACCACCATGAGGTGGTTGTGCGTACATGGGTGCCTACCCGCCACGCCCTCCTGGTTCCTCGCCTTTTGCCCCACGGGCCCCCAGAATCCTTAATTCCTTAATATAAGCACCTAGAATTGCTATAGCGGATTCCAGGAAGGGCCGAGGGACCTGGGCCGGGTGTCAAACTTCTTACAACCTTGAGGTGGTTGTGCGTACATGGGTGCCTACCCGCCACGCCATCCTGGTTCCTTGCATTTTGCCCAACGGACCCCCAGAATCCTTAATTCCTTAATATAAGCACCTAGAATTGCTATAGCGGATTCCAGGAAGAGCCGAGGGACCTGGGCCGGGTGTCAAACTTCTTACCACCATGAGATGGTTGCGCGTACATGGGTGCCTACCCGCCACGCCCTCCTGGTTCCCCGCATTTTGCCCCACGGACCCCCAGAGGCCTTAATTCCTTATTATAAGCACCTAGAATTGCTATAGCGGATTCCAGGAAGGGCCGAGAGACCTGGGCCGGGTATCAAACTTCTTACAACCTTGAGGTGGTTGTGCGTACATGGGTGCCTACCGACCACGCCCTCCTGGTTCCCCGCATTTTGCCCCACGGTTCCCCAGAGGCTTTAATTCCTTAATATAAGCACTTAGAATTGCTATAGCGGATTCCAGGAAGGGCCGAGGGACCTGGGCCGGGTGTCAAATTTCTTACAACCTTGAGGTGGTTGTGCGTACAAGGGTGCCTACCTGCCACGCCATCCTGGTTCCTTGCATTTTGCCCAACGGACCCCCAGAATCCTTAATTCCTTAATATAAGCACCTAGAATTGCTATAGCGGATTCCAGGAAGTGCCGAGGGACCTGGGCCGGGTGTCAAACTTCTTACCACCATGAGGTGGTTGTGCGTAGATGGGTGCCTACCCGCCACGCCCTCCTGGTTCCCTGCATTTTGCCCCACGGATCCCCAGAGTCCTTAATTCCTTATTATAAGCACCTAGAATTGCTATAGCGGATTCCAGGAAGAGCCGAGGGACCTGGGCCGGGTTTCAAACTTCTTACCACCATGAGGTGGTTGTGCGTACATGGGTGCCTACCCGCCACGCCCTCCTGGTTCCCCGCATTTTGCCCCACGGACCCCAAGTGGCCTTAATTCCTTATTATAAGCACCTAGAATTGCTATAGCGGATTCCAGGAAGGGCCGTGGGACCTGGGCCGGGTGTCAAACTTCTTACAACTTTGAGGTGGTTGTGCGTACATGGGTGCCTACCCGCCACGCCCTCCTGGTTCCCCGCATTTTGCCCCACGGATCCCCAGAAGCTTTATTTCATTAATATTAGCACTTAGAATTGCTCTAGCGGATTCCAGGAAAAGCCGAGGGACCTGGGCCGTGTGTCAAACTTCTTACCACCATGAGGTGGTTGTGCGTACATTGGTGCCTACCCGCCACGCTCTCCTGGTTCCTCGCATTTTGCCCCGCGGACCTTCAGAATCCTTAATTCCTTAATATAAGCACCTAGAATTGCTATAGCGGATTCCAGGAAGGGCCGTGGGACCTGGGCTGGGTGTCAAACTTCTTACAACTTTGAGGTGGTTGTGCGTACATGGGTGCCTACCCGCCACGCCCTCCTGGTTCCCCGCATTTTGCCCCACGGATCCCCAGAAGCTTTATTTCATTAATATTAGCACTTAGAATTGCTATAGCGGATTCCAGGAAAAGCCGAGGGACCTGGGCCGTGTGTCAAACTTCTTACCACCATGAGGTGGTTGTGCGTACATGGGTGCCTACCCGCCACGCCCTCCTGGTTCCTCGCATTTTGCCCCGCGGACCTTCAGAATCTTTAATTCCTTAATATAAGCACCTAGAATTGCTATAGCGGATTCCAGGAAGGGCCGTGGGACCTGGGCCGGGTGTCAAACTTCTTACAACTTTGAGGTGGTTGTGCGTACATGGGTGCCTACCCGCCACGCCCTCCTGGTTCCCCGCATTTTGCCCCACGGATCCCCAGAAGCTTTATTTCATTAATATTAGCACTTAGAATTGCTCTAGCGGATTCCAGGAAAAGCCGAGGGACCTGGGCCGTGTGTCAAACTTCTTACCACCATGAGGTGGTTGTGCGTACATGGGTGCCTACCCGCCACGCCCTCCTGGTTCCTCGCATTTTGCCCCACGGACCCTCAGGATCCTTAATTCCTTAATATAAGCACCTAGAATTGCTATAGCGGATTCCAGGAAGAGCCGAGGGACCTGGGCCGGGTGTCAAACTTCTTACCACCATGAAGTGGTTGTGCGTACATGGGTGCCTACCCGCCACGCCCTCCTGGTTTCCCGCATTTTGCCCCACGAACCCCCAAAATCCTTAATTCCTTAATATAAGCACCTAGAATTGCTCTAGCGGATTCCAGGAAGGGCCAAGGGACCTGGGCTGGGTGTCAAACGTCTTACCACCATGAGGTGGTTGTGCGTACATGGGTGCCTACCCGCCACGCCCTCCTGGTTCCCTGCATTTTGCCTTACGGATCCCCAGAGGCCTTATTTCCTTAATATAAGCACCTAGAATTACTCTAGCGAATTCCAGGAAGGTCCGAGGGACCTGGGACGGGTGTCAAACTTCTTACCACCATGAGGTGGTTGTGCGCACATGGGTGCCTACCCGCCACGCCCTCCTGGTTCCCCGCATTTTGCCCCACGGACCCCCAGAGGCCTTAATTCCTTATTATAAGCACCTAGAATTGCTATAGCGGATTCCAGGAAGGGCCGAGAGACCTGGGCCGGGTATCAAACTTCTTACAACCTTGAGGTGGTTGTGCGTACAAGGGTGCCTACCCGCCACGCCATCCTGGTTCCTTGCATTTTGCCCAACGGACCCCCAGAATCCATAATTCCTTAATATAAGCACCTAGAATTGCTATAGCGGATTCCAGGAAGAGCCGAGGGACCTGGGCCGGGTGTCAAACATCTTACCGCCATGAGGTGGTTGTGTGTAGATGGGTGCCTACCCGCCACGCCCTCCTGGTTCCCTGAATTTTGCCCCACGGATCCGCAGAGTCCTTAATTCCTTATTATAAGCACCTAGAATTGCTATAGCGGATTCCAGGAAGAGCCGAGGGACCTGGGCCGGGTTTCAAACTTCTTACCACCATGAGGTGGTTGTGCGTACATGGGTGCCTACCCGCCACGCCCTCCTGGTTCCCCGCATTTTGCCCCGCGGACCCCAAGTGGCCTTAATTCCTTATTATAAGCACCTAGAATTGCTATAGCGGATTCCAGGAAGGGCCGTGGGACCTGGGCCGGGTGTCAAACTTCTTACAACTTTGAGGTGGTTGTGCGTACATGGGTGCCTACCCGCCACGCCCTCCTGGTTCCCCGCATTTTGCCCCACGGATCCCCAGAAGCTTTATTTCATTAATATTAGCACTTAGAATTGCTCTAGCGGATTCCAGGAAAAGCCGAGGGACCTGGGCCGTGTGTCAAACTTCTTACCACCATGAGGTGGTTGTGCGTACATTGGTGCCTACCCGCCACGCCCTCCTGGTTCCTCGCATTTTGCCCCGCGGACCTTCAGAATCCTTAATTCCTTAATATAAGCACCTAGAATTGCTATAGCGGATTCCAGGAAGAGCCGAGGGACCTGGGCCGTGTGTCAAACTTCTTACCACCATGAGGTGGTTGTGCGTACATGGGTGCCTACCCGCCACGCCCTCCTGGTTCCTCGCATTTTGCCCCACGGACCCCCAGAATCCTTAATTCTTTAATATAAGCACCTAGAATTGCTATAGCGGATTCCAGGAAGAGCCGAGGGACCTGGGCCGGGTGTCAAACTTCTTACCACCATGAGGTGGTTGCGCGTACATGGGTGCCTACCCGCCACGCCCTCCTGGTTCCCCGCATTTTGCCCCACGGACCGCCAGAGGCCTTAATTCCTTAGTATAAGCACCTAGAATTGCTATAGCGGATTCCAGGAAGAGCCGAGGGACCTGGGCCGTGTGTCAAACTTCTTACCACCATGAGGTGGTTGTGCGTACATGGGTGCCTACCCGCCACGCCCTCCTGGTTCCTCGCATTTTGCCCCACGGACCCCCAGAATCCTTAATTCCTTAATATAAGCACCTAGAATTGCTATAGCGGATTCCAGGAAGGGCCGAGGGACCTGGGCCGGGTGTCAAACTTCTTACCACCTTGAGGTGGTTGCGCGTACATGGGTGCCTACCCGCCACGCCTTCCTGGTTCCCCGCATTTTGCCCAACGGACCCCCAGAGGCCTTAATTCCTTATTATAAGCACCTAGAATTGCTATAGCGGATTCCAGGAAGAGCCGAGGGACCTGGGCCTGGTGTCAAACTTCTTACCACCATGAGGTGGTTGTGCGTACATGGGTGCCTACCCGCCACGCCCTCCTGGTTCCTCGCCTTTTGCCCCACGGACCCCCAAAATCCTTAATTCCTTAATATAAGCACCTAGAATTGCTATAGCGGATTCCAGGAAGAGCCGAGGGACCTGGGCCGGGTGTCAAACTTCTTACCACCATGAGGTGGTTGCGCGTACATGGGTGCCTACCCGCCACGCCCTCCTGGTTCCCCGCATTTTGCCCCACGGACCGCCAGAGGCCTTAATTCCTTAGTATAAGCACCTAGAATTGCTATAGCGGATTCCAGGAAGAGCCGAGGGACCTGGGCCGTGTGTCAAACTTCTTACCACCATGAGGTGGTTGTGCGTACATGGGTGCCTACCCGCCACGCCATCCTGGTTCCTTGCATTTTGCCCAACGGACCCCCAGAATCCTTAATTCCTTAATATAAGCACCTAGAATTGCTATAGCGGATTCCAGGAAGAGCCGAGGGACCTGGGCCGGGTGTCAAACTTCTTACCACCATGAGATGGTTGCGCGTACATGGGTGCCTACCCGCCACGCCCTCCTGGTTCCCCGCATTTTGCCCCACGGACCCCCAGAGGCCTTAATTCCTTATTATAAGCACCTAGAATTGCTATAGCGGATTCCAGGAAGGGCCGAGAGACCTGGGCCGGGTATCAAACTTCTTACAACCTTGAGGTGGTTGTGCGTACATGGGTGCCTACCGACCACGCCCTCCTGGTTCCCCGCATTTTGCCCCACGGTTCCCCAGAGGCTTTAATTCCTTAATATAAGCACTTAGAATTGCTATAGCGGATTCCAGGAAGGGCCGAGGGACCTGGGCCGGGTGTCAAATTTCTTACAACCTTGAGGTGGTTGTGCGTACAAGGGTGCCTACCCGCCACGCCATCCTGGTTCCTTGCATTTTGCCCAACGGACCCCCAGAATCCTTAATTCCTTAATATAAGCACCTAGAATTGCTATAGCGGATTCCAGGAAGTGCCGAGGGACCTGGGCCGGGTGTCAAACTTCTTACCACCATGAGGTGGTTGTGCGTAGATGGGTGCCTACCCGCCACGCCCTCCTGGTTCCCTGCATTTTGCCCCACGGATCCCCAGAGTCCTTAATTCCTTATTATAAGCACCTAGAATTGCTATAGCGGATTCCAGGAAGAGCCGAGGGACCTGGGCCGGGTTTCAAACTTCTTACCACCATGAGGTGGTTGTGCGTACATGGGTGCCTACCCGCCACGCCCTCCTGGTTCCCCGCATTTTGCCCCACGGACCCCAAGTGGCCTTAATTCCTTATTATAAGCACCTAGAATTGCTATAGCGGATTCCAGGAAGGGCCGTGGGACCTGGGCCGGGTGTCAAACTTCTTACAACTTTGAGGTGGTTGTGCGTACATGGGTGCCTACCCGCCACGCCCTCCTGGTTCCCCGCATTTTGCCCCACGGATCCCCAGAAGCTTTATTTCATTAATATTAGCACTTAGAATTGCTCTAGCGGATTCCAGGAAAAGCCGAGGGACCTGGGCCGTGTGTCAAACTTCTTACCACCATGAGGTGGTTGTGCGTACATTGGTGCCTACCCGCCACGCTCTCCTGGTTCCTCGCATTTTGCCCCGCGGACCTTCAGAATCCTTAATTCCTTAATATAAGCACCTAGAATTGCTATAGCGGATTCCAGGAAGGGCCGTGGGACCTGGGCCGGGTGTCAAACTTCTTACAACTTTGAGGTGGTTGTGCGTACATGGGTGCCTACCCGCCACGCCCTCCTGGTTCCCCGCATTTTGCCCCACGGATCCCCAGAAGCTTTATTTCATTAATATTAGCACTTAGAATTGCTATAGCGGATTCCAGGAAAAGCCGAGGGACCTGGGCCGTGTGTCAAACTTCTTACCACCATGAGGTGGTTGTGCGTACATGGGTGCCTACCCGCCACGCCCTCCTGGTTCCTCGCATTTTGCCCCGCGGACCTTCAGAATCTTTAATTCCTTAATATAAGCACCTAGAATTGCTATAGCGGATTCCAGGAAGGGCCGTGGGACCTGGGCCGGGTGTCAAACTTCTTACAACTTTGAGGTGGTTGTGCGTACATGGGTGCCTACCCGCCACGCCCTCCTGGTTCCCCGCATTTTGCCCCACGGATCCCCAGAAGCTTTATTTCATTAATATTAGCACTTAGAATTGCTCTAGCGGATTCCAGGAAAAGCCGAGGGACCTGGGCCGTGTGTCAAACTTCTTACCACCATGAGGTGGTTGTGCGTACATGGGTGCCTACCCGCCACGCCCTCCTGGTTCCTCGCATTTTGCCCCACGGACCCTCAGGATCCTTAATTCCTTAATATAAGCACCTAGAATTGCTATAGCGGATTCCAGGAAGAGCCGAGGGACCTGGGCCGGGTGTCAAACTTCTTACCACCATGAGGTGGTTGTGCGTACATGGGTGCCTACCCGCCACGCCCTCCTGGTTTCCCGCATTTTGCCCCACGAACCCCCAGAATCCTTAATTCCTTAATATAAGCACCTAGAATTGCTCTAGCGGATTCCAGGAAGGGCCAAGGGACCTGGGCTGGGTGTCAAACGTCTTACCACCATGAGGTGGTTGTGCGTACATGGGTGCCTACCCGCCACGCCCTCCTGGTTCCCTGCATTTTGCCATACGGATCCCCAGAGGCCTTATTTCCTTAATATAAGCACCTAGAATTACTCTAGCGAATTCCAGGAAGGTCCGAGGGACCTGGGACGGGTGTCAAACTTCTTACCACCATGAGGTGGTTGTGCGTACATGGGTGCCTACCCGCCACGCCCTCCTGGTTCCCCGCATTTTGCCCCACGGACCCCCAGAGGCCTTAATTCCTTATTATAAGCACCTAGAATTGCTATAGCGGATTCCAGGAAGGGCCGAGAGACCTGGGCCGGGTATCAAACTTCTTACAACCTTGAGGTGGTTGTGCGTACAAGGGTGCCTACCCGCCACGCCATCCTGGTTCCTTGCATTTTGCCCAACGGACCCCCAGAATCCATAATTCCTTAATATAAGCACCTAGAATTGCTATAGCGGATTCCAGGAAGAGCCGAGGGACCTGGGCCGGGTGTCAAACATCTTACCGCCATGAGGTGGTTGTGCGTAGATGGGTGCCTACCCGCCACGCCCTCCTGGTTCCCTGAATTTTGCCCCACGGATCCGCAGAGTCCTTAATTCCTTATTATAAGCACCTAGAATTGCTATAGCGGATTCCAGGAAGAGCCGAGGGACCTGGGCCGGGTTTCAAACTTCTTACCACCATGAGGTGGTTGTGCGTACATGGGTGCCTACCCGCCACGCCCTCCTGGTTCCCCGCATTTTGCCCCACGGACCCCAAGTGGCCTTAATTCCTTATTATAAGCACCTAGAATTGCTATAGCGGATTCCAGGAAGGGCCGTGGGACCTGGGCCGGGTGTCAAACTTCTTACAACTTTGAGGTGGTTGTGCGTACATGGGTGCCTACCCGCCACGCCCTCCTGGTTCCCCGCATTTTGCCCCACGGATCCCCAGAAGCTTTATTTCATTAATATTAGCACTTAGAATTGCTCTAGCGGATTCCAGGAAAAGCCGAGGGACCTGGGCCGTGTGTCAAACTTCTTACCACCATGAGGTGGTTGTGCGTACATTGGTGCCTACCCGCCACGCCCTCCTGGTTCCTCGCATTTTGCCCCGCGGACCTTCAGAATCCTTAATTCCTTAATATAAGCACCTAGAATTGCTATAGCGGATTCCAGGAAGGGCCGTGGGACCTGGGCCGGGTGTCAAACTTCTTACAACTTTGAGGTGGTTGTGCGTACATGGGTGCCTACCCGCCACGCCCTCCTGGTTCCCCGCATTTTGCCCCACGGATCCCCAGAAGCTTTATTTCATTAATATTAGCACTTAGAATTGCTCTAGCGGATTCCAGGAAAAGCCGAGGGACCTGGGCCGTGTGTCAAACTTCTTACCACCATGAGGTGGTTGTGCGTACATGGGTGCCTACCCGCCACGCCCTCCTGGTTCCTCGCATTTTGCCCCGCGGACCTTCAGAATCCTTAATTCCTTAATATAAGCACCTAGAATTGCTATAGCGGATTCCAGGAAGGGCCGTGGGACCTGGGCCGGGTGTCAAACTTCTTACAACTTTGAGGTGGTTGTGCGTACATGGGTGCCTACCCGCCACGCCCTCCTGGTTCCCCGCATTTTGCCCCACGGATCCCCAGAAGCTTTATTTCATTAATATTAGCACTTAGAATTGCTCTAGCGGATTCCAGGAAAAGCCGAGGGACCTGGGCCGTGTGTCAAACTTCTTACCACCATGAGGTGGTTGTGCGTACATGGGTGCCTACCCGCCACGCCCTCCTGGTTCCTCGCATTTTGCCCCACGGACCCTGAGGATCCTTAATTCCTTAATATAAGCACCTAGAATTGCTATAGCGGATTCCAGGAAGAGCCGAGGGACCTGGGCCGGGTGTCAAACTTCTTACCACCATGAGGTGGTTGTGCGTACATGGGTGCCTACCCGCCACGCCCTCCTGGTTCCCCGCATTTTGCCCCACGGACCGCCAGAGGCCTTAATTCCTTAGTATAAGCACCTAGAATTGCTATAGCGGATTCCAGGAAGGGCCGTGGGACCTGGGCCGGGTGTCAAACTTCTTACAACTTTGAGGTGGTTGTGCGTACATGGGTGCCTACCCGCCACGCCCTCCTGGTTCCCCGCATTTTGCCCCACGGATCCCCAGAAGCTTTATTTCATTAATATTAGCACTTAGAATTGCTCTAGCGGATTCCAGGAAAAGCCGAGGGACCTGGGCCGTGTGTCAAACTTCTTACCACCATGAGGTGGTTGTGCGTACATGGGTGCCTACCCGCCACGCCCTCCTGGTTCCTCGCATTTTGCCCCACGGACCCTCAGGATCCTTAATTCCTTAATATAAGCACCTAGAATTGCTATAGCGGATTCCAGGAAGAGCCGAGGGACCTGGGCCGGGTGTCAAACTTCTTACCACCATGAGGTGGTTGTGCGTACATGGGTGCCTACCCGCCACGCCCTCCTGGTTTCCCGCATTTTGCCCCACGAACCCCCAGAATCCTTAATTCCTTAATATAAGCACCTAGAATTGCTCTAGCGGATTCCAGGAAGGGCCAAGGGACCTGGGCTGGGTGTCAAACGTCTTACCACCATGAGGTGGTTGTGCGTACATGGGTGCCTACCCGCCACGCCCTCCTGGTTCCCTGCATTTTGCCATACGGATCCCCAGAGGCCTTATTTCCTTAATATAAGCACCTAGAATTACTCTAGCGAATTCCAGGAAGGTCCGAGGGACCTGGGACGGGTGTCAAACTTCTTACCACCATGAGGTGGTTGTGCGTACATGGGTGCCTACCCGCCACGCCCTCCTGGTTCCCCGCATTTTGCCCCACGGACCCCCAGAGGCCTTAATTCCTTATTATAAGCACCTAGAATTGCTATAGCGGATTCCAGGAAGGGCCGAGAGACCTGGGCCGGGTATCAAACTTCTTACAACCTTGAGGTGGTTGTGCGTACAAGGGTGCCTACCCGCCACGCCATCCTGGTTCCTTGCATTTTGCCCAACGGACCCCCAGAATACATAATTCCTTAATATAAGCACCTAGAATTGCTATAGCGGATTCCAGGAAGAGCCGAGGGACCTGGGCCGGGTGTCAAACTTCTTACCACCATGAGGTGGTTGTGCGTAGATGGGTGCCTACCCGCCACGCCCTCCTGGTTCCCTGCATTTTGCCCCACGGATCCCCAGAGTCCTTAATTCCTTATTATAAGCACCTAGAATTGCTATAGCGGATTCCAGGAAGAGCCGAGGGACCTGGGCCGGGTTTCAAACTTCTTACCACCATGAGGTGGTTGTGCGTACATGGGTGCCTACCCGCCACGCCCTCCTGGTTCCCCGCATTTTGCCCCACGGACCCCAAGTGGCCTTAATTCCTTATTATAAGCACCTAGAATTGCTATAGCGGATTCCAGGAAGGGCCGTGGGACCTGGGCCGGGTGTCAAACTTCTTACAACTTTGAGGTGGTTGTGCGTACATGGGTGCCTACCCGCCACGCCCTCCTGGTTCCCCGCATTTTGCCCCACGGATCCCCAGAAGCTTTATTTCATTAATATTAGCACTTAGAATTGCTCTAGCGGATTCCAGGAAAAGCCGAGGGACCTGGGCCGTGTGTCAAACTTCTTACCACCATGAGGTGGTTGTGCGTACATTGGTGCCTACCCGCCACGCCCTCTTGGTTCCTCGCATTTTGCCCCGCGGACCTTCAGAATCCTTAATTCCTTAATATAAGCACCTAGAATTGCTATAGCGGATTCCAGGAAGGGCCGTGGGACCTGGGCCGGGTGTCAAACTTCTTACAACTTTGAGGTGGTTGTGCGTACATGGGTGCCTACCCGCCACGCCCTCCTGGTTCCCCGCATTTTTCCCCACGGATCCCCAGAAGCTTTATTTCATTAATATTAGCACTTAGAATTGCTCTAGCGGATTCCAGGAAAAGCCGAGGGACCTGGGCCGTGTGTCAAACTTCTTACCACCATGAGGTGGTTGTGCGTACATGGGTGCCTACCCGCCACGCCCTCCTGGTTCCTCGCATTTTGCCCCGCGGACCTTCAGAATCCTTAATTCCTTAATATAAGCACCTAGAATTGCTATAGCGGATTCCAGGAAGGGCCGTGGGACCTGGGCCGGGTGTCAAACTTCTTACAACTTTGAGGTGGTTGTGCGTACATGGGTGCCTACCCGCCACGCCCTCCTGGTTCCCCGCATTTTGCCCCACGGATCCCCAGAAGCTTTATTTCATTAATATTAGCACTTAGAATTGCTCTAGCGGATTCCAGGAAAAGCCGAGGGACCTGGGCCGTGTGTCAAACTTCTTACCACCATGAGGTGGTTGTGCGTACATGGGTGCCTACCCGCCACGCCCTCCTGGTTCCTCGCATTTTGCCCCACGGACCCTCAGGATCCTTAATTCCTTAATATAAGCACCTAGAATTGCTATAGCGGATTCCAGGAAGAGCCGAGGGACCTGGGCCGGGTGTCAAACTTTTTACCACCATGAGGTGGTTGTGCGTACATGGGTGCCTACCCGCCACGCCCTCCTGGTTCCCCGCATTTTGCCCCACGGACCGCCAGAGGCCTTAATTCCTTAGTATAAGCACCTAGAATTGCTATAGCGGATTCCAGGAAGAGCCGAGGGACCTGGGCCGTGTGTCAAACTTCTTACCACCATGAGGTGGTTGTGCGTACATGGGTGCCTAACCGCCACGCCCTCCTGGTTCCTCGCATTTTGCCCCACGGACGCCCAGAATCCTTAATTCCTTAATATAAGCACCTAGAATTGCTATAGCGGATTCCAGGAAGAGCCGAGGGACCTGGGCCGGGTGTCAAACTTCTTACCACCATGAGGTGGTTGCGCGTACATGGGTGCCTACCCGCCACGCCCTCCTGGTTCCCCGCATTTTGCCCCACGGATCCCCAGAAGCTTTATTTCATTAATATTAGCACTTAGAATTTCTCTAGCGGATTCCAGGAAAAGCCGAGGGACCTGGGCCGTGTGTCAAACTTCTTACCACCATGAGGTGGTTGTGCGTACATGGGTGCCTACCCGCCACGCCCTCTTGGTTCCTCGCATTTTGCCCCACGGACCCTCAGGATCCTTAATTCCTTAATATAAGCACCTAGAATTGCTATAGCGGATTCCAGGAAGGGCCGTGGGACCTGGGCCGGGTGTCAAACTTCTTACAACTTTGAGGTGGTTGTGCGTACATGGGTGCCTACCCGCCACGCCCTCCTGGTTCCCCGCATTTTGCCCCACGGATCCCCAGAAGCTTTATTTCATTAATATTAGCACTTAGAATTGCCCTAGCGGATTCCAGGAAAAGCCGAGGGACCTGGGCCGTGTGTCAAACTTCTTACCACCATGAGGTGGTTGTGCGTACATTGGTGCCTACCCGCCACGCCCTCCTGGTTCCTCGCATTTTGCCCCGCGGACCTTCAGAATCCTTAATTCCTTAATATAAGCACCTAGAATTGCTATAGCGGATTCCAGGAAGGGCCGTGGGACCTGGGCCGGGTGTAAAACTTCTTACAACTTTGAGGTGGTTGTGCGTACATGGGTGCCTACCCGCCACGCCCTCCTGGTTCCCCGCATTTTGCCCCACGGATCCCCAGAAGCTTTATTTCATTAATATTAGCACTTAGAATTGCTCTAGCGGATTCCAGGAAAAGCCGAGGGACCTGGGCCGTGTGTCAAACTTCTTACCACCATGAGGTGGTTGTGCGTACATGGGTGCCTACCCGCCACGCCCTCCTGGTTCCTCGCATTTTGCCCCGCGGACCTTCAGAATCCTTAATTCCTTAATATAAGCACCTAGAATTGCTATAGCGGATTCCAGGAAGGGCCGTGGGACCTGGGCCGGGTGTCAAACTTCTTACAACTTTGAGGTGGTTGTGCGTACATGGGTGCCTACCCGCCACGCCCTCCTGGTTCCCCGCATTTTGCCCCACGGATCCCCAGAAGCTTTATTTCATTAATATTAGCACTTAGAATTGCTCTAGCGGATTCCAGGAAAAGCCGAGGGACCTGGGCCGTGTGTCAAACTTCTTACCACCATGAGGCGGTTGTGCGTACATGGGTGCCTACCCGCCACGCCCTCTTGGTTCCTCGCATTTTGCCCCACGGACCCTCAGGATCCTTAATTCCTTAATATAAGCACCTAGAATTGCTATAGCGGATTCCAGGAAGAGCCGAGGGACCTGGGCCGTGTGTCAAACTTCTTACCACCATGAGGTGGTTGTGCGTACATGGGTGCCTACCCGCCACGCCCTCCTGGTTCCTCGCATTTTGCCCCACGGACGCCCAGAATCCTTAATTCCTTAGTATAAGCACCTAGAATTGCTATAGCGGATTCCAGGAAGGGCCGTGGGACCTGGGCCGGGTGTCAAACTTCTTACAACTTTGAGGTGGTTGTGCGTACATGGGTGCCTACCCGCCACGCCCTCCTGGTTCCCCGCATTTTGCCCCACGGATCCCCAGAAGCTTTATTTCATTAATATTAGCACTTAGAATTGCTCTAGCGGATTCCAGGAAAAGCCGAGGGACCTGGGCCGTGTGTCAAACTTCTTACCACCATGAGGTGGTTGTGCGTACATGGGTGCCTACCCGCCACGCCCTCCTGGTTCCTCGCATTTTGCCCCACGGACCCTCAGGATCCTTAATTCCTTAATATAAGCACCTAGAATTGCTATAGCGGATTCCAGGAAGAGCCGAGGGACCTGGGCCGGGTGTCAAACTTCTTACCACCATGAGGTGGTTGTGCGTACATGGGTGCCTACCCGCCACGCCCTCCTGGTTTCCCGCATTTTGCCCCACGAACCCCCAGAATCCTTAATTCCTTAATATTAGCACTTAGAATTGCTCTAGCGGATTCCAGGAAAAGCCGAGGGACCTGGGCCGTGTGTCAAACTTCTTACCACCATGAGGTGGTTGTGCGTACATGGGTGCCTACCCGCCACGCCCTCCTGGTTCCTCGCATTTTGCCCCACGGACCCTCAGGATCCTTAATTCCTTAATATAAGCACCTAGAATTGCTATAGCGGATTCCAGGAAGAGCCGAGGGACCTGGGCCGTGTGTCAAACTTCTTACCACCATGAGGTGGTTGTGCGTACATGGGTGCCTACCCGCCACGCCCTCCTGGTTCCTCGCATTTTGCCCCACGGACGCCCAGAATCCTTAATTCCTTAGTATAAGCACCTAGAATTGCTATAGCGGATTCCAGGAAGGGCCGTGGGACCTGGGCCGGGTGTCAAACTTCTTACAACTTTGAGGTGGTTGTGCGTACATGGGTGCCTACCCGCCACGCCCTCCTGGTTCCCCGCATTTTGCCCCACGGATCCCCAGAAGCTTTATTTCATTAATATTAGCACTTAGAATTGCTCTAGCGGATTCCAGGAAAAGCCGAGGGACCTGGGCCGTGTGTCAAACTTCTTACCACCATGAGGTGGTTGTGCGTACATGGGTGCCTACCCGCCACGCCCTCCTGGTTCCTCGCATTTTGCCCCACGGACCCTCAGGATCCTTAATTCCTTAATATAAGCACCTAGAATTGCTATAGCGGATTCCAGGAAGAGCCGAGGGACCTGGGCCGGGTGTCAAACTTCTTACCACCATGAGGTGGTTGTGCGTACATGGGTGCCTACCCGCCACGCCCTCCTGGTTTCCCGCATTTTGCCCCACGAACCCCCAGAATCCTTAATTCCTTAATATAAGCACCTAGAATTGCTCTAGCGGATTCCAGGAAGGGCCAAGGGACCTGGGCTGGGTGTCAAACGTCTTACCACCATGAGGTGGTTGTGCGTACATGGGTGCCTACCCGCCACGCCCTCCTGGTTCCCTGCATTTTGCCATACGGATCCCCAGAGGCCTTATTTCCTTAATATAAGCACCTAGAATTACTCTAGCGAATTCCAGGAAGGTCCGAGGGACCTGGGACGGGTGTCAAACTTCTTACCACCATGAGGTGGTTGTGCGTACATGGGTGCCTACCCGCCACGCCCTCCTGGTTCCCCGCATTTTGCCCCACGGACCCCCAGAGGCCTTAATTCCTTATTATAAGCACCTAGAATTGCTATAGCGGATTCCAGGAAGGGCCGAGAGACCTGGGCCGGGTATCAAACTTCTTACAACCTTGAGGTGGTTGTGCGTACAAGGGTGCCTACCCGCCACGCCATCCTGGTTCCTTGCATTTTGCCCAACGGACCCCCAGAATCCATAATTCCTTAATATAAGCACCTAGAATTGCTATAGCGGATTCCAGGAAGAGCCGAGGGACCTGGGCCGGGTGTCAAACTTCTTACCACCATGAGGTGGTTGTGCGTAGATGGGTGCCTACCCGCCACGCCCTCCTGGTTCCCTGCATTTTGCCCCACGGATCCCCAGAGTCCTTAATTCCTTATTATAAGCACCTAGAATTGCTATAGCGGATTCCAGGAAGAGCCGAGGGACCTGGGCCGGGTTTCAAACTTCTTACCACCATGAGGTGGTTGTGCGTACATGGGTGCCTACCCGCCACGCCCTCCTGGTTCCCCGCATTTTGCCCCACGGACCCCAAGTGGCCTTAATTCCTTATTATAAGCACCTAGAATTGCTATAGCGGATTCCAGGAAGGGCCGTGGGACCTGGGCCGGGTGTCAAACTTCTTACAACTTTGAGGTGGTTGTGCGTACATGGGTGCCTACCCGCCACGCCCTCCTGGTTCCCCGCATTTTGCCCCACGGATCCCCAGAAGCTTTATTTCATTAATATTAGCACTTAGAATTGCTCTAGCGGATTCCAGGAAAAGCCGAGGGACCTGGGCCGTGTGTCAAACTTCTTACCACCATGAGGTGGTTGTGCGTACATTGGTGCCTACCCGCCACGCCCTCCTGGTTCCTCGCATTTTGCCCCGCGGACATTCAGAATCCTTAATTCCTTAATATAAGCACCTAGAATTGCTATAGCGGATTCCAGGAAGGGCCGTGGGACCTGGGCCGGGTGTCAAACTTCTTACAACTTTGAGGTGGTTGTGCGTACATGGGTGCCTACCCGCCACGCCCTCCTGGTTCCCCGCATTTTGCCCCACGGATCCTCAGAAGCTTTATTTCATTAATATTAGCACTTAGAATTGCTCTAGCGGATTCCAGGAAAAGCCGAGGGACCTGGGCCGTGTGTCAAACTTCTTACCACCATGAGGTGGTTGTGCGTACATGGGTGCCTACCCGCCACGCCCTCCTGGTTCCTCGCATTTTGCCCCGCGGACCTTCAGAATCCTTAATTCCTTAATATAAGCACCTAGAATTGCTATAGCGGATTCCAGGAAGGGCCGTGGGACCTGGGCCGGGTGTCAAACTTCTTACAACTTTGAGGTGGTTGTGCGTACATGGGTGCCTACCCGCCACGCCCTCCTGGTTCCCCGCATTTTGCCCCACGGATCCCCAGAAGCTTTATTTCATTAATATTAGCACTTAGAATTGCTCTAGCGGATTCCAGGAAAAGCCGAGGGACCTGGGCCGTGTGTCAAACTTCTTACCACCATGAGGTGGTTGTGCGTACATGGGTGCCTACCCGCCACGCCCTCCTGGTTCCTCGCATTTTGCCCCACGGACCCTCAGGATCCTTAATTCCTTAATATAAGCACCTAGAATTGCTATAGCGGATTCCAGGAAGAGCCGAGGGACCTGGGCCGGGTGTCAAACTTCTTACCACCATGAGGTGGTTGTGCGTACATGGGTGCCTACCCGCCACGCCCTCCTGGTTCCCCGCATTTTGCCCCACGGACCGCCAGAGGCCTTAATTCCTTAGTATAAGCACCTAGAATTGCTATAGCGGATTCCAGGAAGAGCCGAGGGACCTGGGCCGTGTGTCAAACTTCTTACCACCATGAGGTGGTTGTGCGTACATGGGTGCCTAACCGCCACGCCCTCCTGGTTCCTCGCATTTTGCCCCACGGACGCCCAGAATCCTTAATTCCTTAATATAAGCACCTAGAATTGCTATAGCGGATTCCAGGAAGAGCCGAGGGACCTGGGCCGGGTGTCAAACTTCTTACCACCATGAGGTGGTTGCGCGTACATGGGTGCCTACCCGCCACGCCCTCCTGGTTCCCCGCATTTTGCCCCACGGATCCCCAGAAGCTTTATTTCATTAATATTAGCACTTAGAATTTCTCTAGCGGATTCCAGGAAAAGCCGAGGGACCTGGGCCGTGTGTCAAACTTCTTACCACCATGAGGTGGTTGTGCGTACATGGGTGCCTACCCGCCACGCCCTCCTGGTTCCTCGCATTTTGCCCCACGGACCCTCAGGATCCTTAATTCCTTAATATAAGCACCTAGAATTGCTATAGCGGATTCCAGGAAGGGCCGTGGGACCTGGGCCGGGTGTCAAACTTCTTACAACTTTGAGGTGGTTGTGCGTACATGGGTGCCTACCCGCCACGCCCTCCTGGTTCCCCGCATTTTGCCCCACGGATCCCCAGAAGCTTTATTTCATTAATATTAGCACTTAGAATTGCTCTAGCGGATTCCAGGAAAAGCCGAGGGACCTGGGCCGTGTGTCAAACTTCTTACCACCATGAGGTGGTTGTGCGTACATTGGTGCCTACCCGCCACGCCCTCCTGGTTCCTCGCATTTTGCCCCGCGGACCTTCAGAATCCTTAATTCCTTAATATAAGCACCTAGAATTGCTATAGCGGATTCCAGGAAGGGCCGTGGGACCTGGGCCGGGTGTAAAACTTCTTACAACTTTGAGGTGGTTGTGCGTACATGGGTGCCTACCCGCCACGCCCTCCTGGTTCCCCGCATTTTGCCCCACGGATCCCCAGAAGCTTTATTTCATTAATATTAGCACTTAGAATTGCTCTAGCGGATTCCAGGAAAAGCCGAGGGACCTGGGCCGTGTGTCAAACTTCTTACCACCATGAGGTGGTTGTGCGTACATGGGTGCCTACCCGCCACGCCCTCCTGGTTCCTCGCATTTTGCCCCGCGGACCTTCAGAATCCTTAATTCCTTAATATAAGCACCTAGAATTGCTATAGCGGATTCCAGGAAGGGCCGTGGGACCTGGGCCGGGTGTCAAACTTCTTACAACTTTGAGGTGGTTGTGCGTACATGGGTGCCTACCCGCCACGCCCTCCTGGTTCCCCGCATTTTGCCCCACGGATCCCCAGAAGCTTTATTTCATTAATATTAGCACTTAGAATTGCTCTAGCGGATTCCAGGAAAAGCCGAAGGACCTGGGCCGTGTGTCAAACTTCTTACCACCATGAGGTGGTTGTGCGTACATTGGTGCCTACCCGCCACGCCCTCCTGGTTCCTCGCATTTTGCCCCGCGGACCTTCAGAATCCTTAATTCCTTAATATAAGCACCTAGAATTGCTATAGCGGATTCCAGGAAGGGCCGTGGGACCTGGGCCGGGTGTAAAACTTCTTACAACTTTGAGGTGGTTGTGCGTACATGGGTGCCTACCCGCCACGCCCTCCTGGTTCCCCGCATTTTGCCCCACGGATCCCCAGAAGCTTTATTTCATTAATATTAGCACTTAGAATTGCTCTAGCGGATTCCAGGAAAAGCCGAGGGACCTGGGCCGTGTGTCAAACTTCTTACCACCATGAGGTGGTTGTGCGTACATGGGTGCCTACCCGCCACGCCCTCCTGGTTCCTCGCATTTTGCCCCGCGGACCTTCAGAATCCTTAATTCCTTAATATAAGCACCTAGAATTGCTATAGCGGATTCCAGGAAGGGCCGTGGGACCTGGGCCGGGTGTCAAACTTCTTACAACTTTGAGGTGGTTGTGCGTACATGGGTGCCTACCCGCCACGCCCTCCTGGTTCCCCGCATTTTGCCCCACGGATCCCCAGAAGCTTTATTTCATTAATATTAGCACTTAGAATTGCTCTAGCGGATTCCAGGAAAAGCCGAGGGACCTGGGCCGTGTGTCAAACTTCTTACCACCATGAGGTGGTTGTGCGTACATGGGTGCCTACCCGCCACGCCCTCCTGGTTCCTCGCATTTTGCCCCACGGACCGCCAGAGGCCTTAATTCCTTAGTATAAGCACCTAGAATTGCTATAGCGGATTCCAGGAAGAGCCGAGGGACCTGGGCCGTGTGTCAAACTTCTTACCACCATGAGGTGGTTGTGCGTACATGGGTGCCTACCCGCCACGCCCTCCTGGTTCCTCGCATTTTGCCCCACGGACCTCCTGAATCCTTAATTCCTTAATATAAGCACCTAGAATTGCTATAGCGGATTCCAGGAAGAGCCGAGGGACCTGGGCCGGGTGTCAAACTTCTTACCACCATGAGGTGGTTGCGCGTACATGGGTGCCTACCCGCCACGCCCTCCTGGTTCCCCGCATTTTGCCCCACGGATCCCCAGAAGCTTTATTTCATTAATATTAGCACTTAGAATTGCTCTAGCGGATTCCAGGAAAAGCCGAGGGACCTGGGCCGTGTGTCAAACTTCTTACCACCATGAGGTGGTTGTGCGTACATGGGTGCCTACCCGCCACGCCCTCCTGGTTCCTCGCATTTTGCCCCACGGACCCTCAGGATCCTTAATTCCTTAATATAAGCACCTAGAATTGCTATAGCGGATTCCAGGAAGAGCCGAGGGACCTGGGCCGTGTGTCAAACTTCTTACCACCATGAGGTGGTTGTGCGTACATGGGTGCCTAACCGCCACGCCCTCCTGGTTCCTCGCATTTTGCCCCACGGACGCCCAGAATCCTTAATTCCTTAATATAAGCACCTAGAATTGCTATAGCGGATTCCAGGAAGAGCCGAGGGACCTGGGCCGTGTGTCAAACTTCTTACCACCATGAGGTGGTTGTGCGTACATGGGTGCCTAACCGCCACGCCCTCCTGGTTCCTCGCATTTTGCCCCACGGACGCCCAGAATCCTTAATTCCTTAATATAAGCACCTAGAATTGCTATAGCGGATTCCAGGAAGAGCCGAGGGACCTGGGCCGGGTGTCAAACTTCTTACCACCATGAGGTGGTTGCGCGTACATGGGTGCCTACCCGCCACGCCCTCCTGGTTCCCCGCATTTTGCCCCACGGATCCCCAGAAGCTTTATTTCATTAATATTAGCACTTAGAATTTCTCTAGCGGATTCCAGGAAAAGCCGAGGGACCTGGGCCGTGTGTCAAACTTCTTACCACCATGAGGTGGTTGTGCGTACATGGGTGCCTACCCGCCACGCCCTCTTGGTTCCTCGCATTTTGCCCCACGGACCCTCAGGATCCTTAATTCCTTAATATAAGCACCTAGAATTGCTATAGCGGATTCCAGGAAGGGCCGTGGGACCTGGGCCGGGTGTCAAACTTCTTACAACTTTGAGGTGGTTGTGCGTACATGGGTGCCTACCCGCCACGCCCTCCTGGTTCCCCGCATTTTGCCCCACGGATCCCCAGAAGCTTTATTTCATTAATATTAGCACTTAGAATTGCTCTAGCGGATTCCAGGAAAAGCCGAGGGACCTGGGCCGTGTGTCAAACTTCTTACCACCATGAGGTGGTTGTGCGTACATTGGTGCCTACCCGCCACGCCCTCCTGGTTCCTCGCATTTTGCCCCGCGGACCTTCAGAATCCTTAATTCCTTAATATAAGCACCTAGAATTGCTATAGCGGATTCCAGGAAGGGCCGTGGGACCTGGGCCGGGTGTAAAACTTCTTACAACTTTGAGGTGGTTGTGCGTACATGGGTGCCTACCCGCCACGCCCTCCTGGTTCCCCGCATTTTGCCCCACGGATCCCCAGAAGCTTTATTTCATTAATATTAGCACTTAGAATTGCTCTAGCGGATTCCAGGAAAAGCCGAGGGACCTGGGCCGTGTGTCAAACTTCTTACCACCATGAGGTGGTTGTGCGTACATGGGTGCCTACCCGCCACGCCCTCCTGGTTCCTCGCATTTTGCCCCGCGGACCTTCAGAATCCTTAATTCCTTAATATAGGCACCTAGAATTGCTATAGCGGATTCCAGGAAGGGCCGTGGGACCTGGGCCGGGTGTCAAACTTCTTACAACTTTGAGGTGGTTGTGCGTACATGGGTGCCTACCCGCCACGCCCTCCTGGTTCCCCGCATTTTGCCCCACGGATCCCCAGAAGCTTTATTTCATTAATATTAGCACTTAGAATTGCTCTAGCGGATTCCAGGAAAAGCCGAGGGACCTGGGCCGTGTGTCAAACTTCTTACCACCATGAGGTGGTTGTGCGTACATGGGTGCCTACCCGCCACGCCCTCCTGGTTCCTCGCATTTTGCCCCACGGACCCTCAGGATCCTTAATTCCTTAATATAAGCACCTAGAATTGCTATAGCGGATTCCAGGAAGAGCCGAGGGACCTGGGCCGTGTGTCAAACTTCTTACCACCATGAGGTGGTTGTGCGTACATGGGTGCCTACCCGCCACGCCCTCCTGGTTCCTCGCATTTTGCCCCACGGACGCCCAGAATCCTTAATTCCTTAGTATAAGCACCTAGAATTGCTATAGCGGATTCCAGGAAGGGCCGTGGGACCTGGGCCGGGTGTCAAACTTCTTACAACTTTGAGGTGGTTGTGCGTACATAGGTGCCTACCCGCCACGCCCTCCTGGTTCCCCGCATTTTGCCCCACGGATCCCCAGAAGCTTTATTTCATTAATATTAGCACTTAGAATTGCTCTAGCGGATTCCAGGAAAAGCCGAGGGACCTGGGCCGTGTGTCAAACTTCTTACCACCATGAGGTGGTTGTGCGTACATGGGTGCCTACCCGCCACGCCCTCCTGGTTCCTCGCATTTTGCCCCACGGACCCTCAGGATCCTTAATTCCTTAATATAAGCACCTAGAATTGCTATAGCGGATTCCAGGAAGAGCCGAGGGACCTGGGCCGGGTGTCAAACTTCTTACCACCATGAGGTGGTTGTGCGTACATGGGTGCCTACCCGCCACGCCCTCCTGGTTTCCCGCATTTTGCCCCACGAACCCCCAGAATCCTTAATTCCTTAATATTAGCACTTAGAATTGCTCTAGCGGATTCCAGGAAAAGCCGAGGGACCTGGGCCGTGTGTCAAACTTCTTACCACCATGAGGTGGTTGTGCGTACATGGGTGCCTACCCGCCACGCCCTCCTGGTTCCTCGCATTTTGCCCCACGGACCCTCAGGATCCTTAATTCCTTAATATAAGCACCTAGAATTGCTATAGCGGATTCCAGGAAGAGCCGAGGGACCTGGGCCGTGTGTCAAACTTCTTACCACCATGAGGTGGTTGTGCGTACATGGGTGCCTACCCGCCACGCCCTCCTGGTTCCTCGCATTTTGCCCCACGGACGCCCAGAATCCTTAATTCCTTAGTATAAGCACCTAGAATTGCTATAGCGGATTCCAGGAAGGGCCGTGGGACCTGGGCCGGGTGTCAAACTTCTTACAACTTTGAGGTGGTTGTGCGTACATGGGTGCCTACCCGCCACGCCCTCCTGGTTCCCCGCATTTTGCCCCACGGATCCCCAGAAGCTTTATTTCATTAATATTAGCACTTAGAATTGCTCTAGCGGATTCCAGGAAAAGCCGAGGGACCTGGGCCGTGTGTCAAACTTCTTACCACCATGAGGTGGTTGTGCGTACATGGGTGCCTACCCGCCACGCCCTCCTGGTTCCTCGCATTTTGCCCCACGGACCCTCAGGATCCTTAATTCCTTAATATAAGCACCTAGAATTGCTATAGCGGATTCCAGGAAGAGCCGAGGGACCTGGGCCGGGTGTCAAACTTCTTACCACCATGAGGTGGTTGTGCGTACATGGGTGCCTACCCGCCACGCCCTCCTGGTTTCCCGCATTTTGCCCCACGAACCCCCAGAATCCTTAATTCCTTAATATAAGCACCTAGAATTGCTCTAGCGGATTCCAGGAAGGGCCAAGGGACCTGGGCTGGGTGTCAAACGTCTTACCACCATGAGGTGGTTGTGCGTACATGGGTGCCTACCCGCCACGCCCTCCTGGTTCCCTGCATTTTGCCATACGGATCCCCAGAGGCCTTATTTCCTTAATATAAGCACCTAGAATTACTCTAGCGAATTCCAGGAAGGTCCGAGGAACCTGGGACGGGTGTCAAACTTCTTACCACCATGAGGTGGTTGTGCGTACATGGGTGCCTACCCGCCACGCCCTCCTGGTTCCCCGCATTTTGCCCCACGGACCCCCAGAGGCCTTAATTCCTTATTATAAGCACCTAGAATTGCTATAGCGGATTCCAGGAAGGGCCGAGAGACCTGGGCCGGGTATCAAACTTCTTACAACCTTGAGGTGGTTGTGCGTACAAGGGTGCCTACCCGCCACGCCATCCTGGTTCCTTGCATTTTGCCCAACGGACCCCCAGAATCCATAATTCCTTAATATAAGCACCTAGAATTGCTATAGCGGATTCCAGGAAGAGCCGAGGGACCTGGGCCGGGTGTCAAACTTCTTACCACCATGAGGTGGTTGTGCGTAGATGGGTGCCTACCCGCCACGCCCTCCTGGTTCCCTGCATTTTGCCCCACGGATCCCCAGAGTCCTTAATTCCTTATTATAAGCACCTAGAATTGCTATAGCGGATTCCAGGAAGAGCCGAGGGACCTGGGCCGGGTTTCAAACTTCTTACCACCATGAGGTGGTTGTGCGTACATGGGTGCCTACCCGCCACGCCCTCCTGGTTCCCCGCATTTTGCCCCACGGACCCCAAGTGGCCTTAATTCCTTATTATAAGCACCTAGAATTGCTATAGCGGATTCCAGGAAGGGCCGTGGGACCTGGGCCGGGTGTCAAACTTCTTACAACTTTGAGGTGGTTGTGCGTACATGGGTGCCTACCCGCCACGCCCTCCTGGTTCCCCGCATTTTGCCCCACGGATCCCCAGAAGCTTTATTTCATTAATATTAGCACTTAGAATTGCTCTAGCGGATTCCAGGAAAAGCCGAGGGACCTGGGCCGTGTGTCAAACTTCTTACCACCATGAGGTGGTTGTGCGTACATTGGTGCCTACCCGCCACGCCCTCCTGGTTCCTCGCATTTTGCCCCGCGGACATTCAGAATCCTTAATTCCTTAATATAAGCACCTAGAATTGCTATAGCGGATTCCAGGAAGGGCCGTGGGACCTGGGCCGGGTGTCAAACTTCTTACAACTTTGAGGTGGTTGTGCGTACATGGGTGCCTACCCGCCACGCCCTCCTGGTTCCCCGCATTTTGCCCCACGGATCCTCAGAAGCTTTATTTCATTAATATTAGCACTTAGAATTGCTCTAGCGGATTCCAGGAAAAGCCGAGGGACCTGGGCCGTGTGTCAAACTTCTTACCACCATGAGGTGGTTGTGCGTACATGGGTGCCTACCCGCCACGCCCTCCTGGTTCCTCGCATTTTGCCCCGCGGACCTTCAGAATCCTTAATTCCTTAATATAAGCACCTAGAATTGCTATAGCGGATTCCAGGAAGGGCCGTGGGACCTGGGCCGGGTGTCAAACTTCTTACAACTTTGAGGTGGTTGTGCGTACATGGGTGCCTACCCGCCACGCCCTCCTGGTTCCCCGCATTTTGCCCCACGGATCCCCAGAAGCTTTATTTCATTAATATTAGCACTTAGAATTGCTCTAGCGGATTCCAGGAAAAGCCGAGGGACCTGGGCCGTGTGTCAAACTTCTTACCACCATGAGGTGGTTGTGCGTACATGGGTGCCTACCCGCCACGCCCTCCTGGTTCCTCGCATTTTGCCCCACGGACCCTCAGGATCCTTAATTCCTTAATATAAGCACCTAGAATTGCTATAGCGGATTCCAGGAAGAGCCGAGGGACCTGGGCCGGGTGTCAAACTTCTTACCACCATGAGGTGGTTGTGCGTACATGGGTGCCTACCCGCCACGCCCTCCTGGTTCCCCGCATTTTGCCCCACGGACCGCCAGAGGCCTTAATTCCTTAGTATAAGCACCTAGAATTGCTATAGCGGATTCCAGGAAGAGCCGAGGGACCTGGGCCGTGTGTCAAACTTCTTACCACCATGAGGTGGTTGTGCGTACATGGGTGCCTAACCGCCACGCCCTCCTGGTTCCTCGCATTTTGCCCCACGGACGCCCAGAATCCTTAATTCCTTAATATAAGCACCTAGAATTGCTATAGCGGATTCCAGGAAGAGCCGAGGGACCTGGGCCGGGTGTCAAACTTCTTACCACCATGAGGTGGTTGCGCGTACATGGGTGCCTACCCGCCACGCCCTCCTGGTTCCCCGCATTTTGCCCCACGGATCCCCAGAAGCTTTATTTCATTAATATTAGCACTTAGAATTTCTCTAGCGGATTCCAGGAAAAGCCGAGGGACCTGGGCCGTGTGTCAAACTTCTTACCACCATGAGGTGGTTGTGCGTACATGGGTGCCTACCCGCCACGCCCTCCTGGTTCCTCGCATTTTGCCCCACGGACCCTCAGGATCCTTAATTCCTTAATATAAGCACCTAGAATTGCTATAGCGGATTCCAGGAAGGGCCGTGGGACCTGGGCCGGGTGTCAAACTTCTTACAACTTTGAGGTGGTTGTGCGTACATGGGTGCCTACCCGCCACGCCCTCCTGGTTCCCCGCATTTTGCCCCACGGATCCCCAGAAGCTTTATTTCATTAATATTAGCACTTAGAATTGCTCTAGCGGATTCCAGGAAAAGCCGAGGGACCTGGGCCGTGTGTCAAACTTCTTACCACCATGAGGTGGTTGTGCGTACATTGGTGCCTACCCGCCACGCCCTCCTGGTTCCTCGCATTTTGCCCCGCGGACCTTCAGAATCCTTAATTCCTTAATATAAGCACCTAGAATTGCTATAGCGGATTCCAGGAAGGGCCGTGGGACCTGGGCCGGGTGTAAAACTTCTTACAACTTTGAGGTGGTTGTGCGTACATGGGTGCCTACCCGCCACGCCCTCCTGGTTCCCCGCATTTTGCCCCACGGATCCCCAGAAGCTTTATTTCATTAATATTAGCACTTAGAATTGCTCTAGCGGATTCCAGGAAAAGCCGAGGGACCTGGGCCGTGTGTCAAACTTCTTACCACCATGAGGTGGTTGTGCGTACATGGGTGCCTACCCGCCACGCCCTCCTGGTTCCTCGCATTTTGCCCCGCGGACCTTCAGAATCCTTAATTCCTTAATATAAGCACCTAGAATTGCTATAGCGGATTCCAGGAAGGGCCGTGGGACCTGGGCCGGGTGTCAAACTTCTTACAACTTTGAGGTGGTTGTGCGTACATGGGTGCCTACCCGCCACGCCCTCCTGGTTCCCCGCATTTTGCCCCACGGATCCCCAGAAGCTTTATTTCATTAATATTAGCACTTAGAATTGCTCTAGCGGATTCCAGGAAAAGCCGAAGGACCTGGGCCGTGTGTCAAACTTCTTACCACCATGAGGTGGTTGTGCGTACATTGGTGCCTACCCGCCACGCCCTCCTGGTTCCTCGCATTTTGCCCCGCGGACCTTCAGAATCCTTAATTCCTTAATATAAGCACCTAGAATTGCTATAGCGGATTCCAGGAAGGGCCGTGGGACCTGGGCCGGGTGTAAAACTTCTTACAACTTTGAGGTGGTTGTGCGTACATGGGTGCCTACCCGCCACGCCCTCCTGGTTCCCCGCATTTTGCCCCACGGATCCCCAGAAGCTTTATTTCATTAATATTAGCACTTAGAATTGCTCTAGCGGATTCCAGGAAAAGCCGAGGGACCTGGGCCGTGTGTCAAACTTCTTACCACCATGAGGTGGTTGTGCGTACATGGGTGCCTACCCGCCACGCCCTCCTGGTTCCTCGCATTTTGCCCCGCGGACCTTCAGAATCCTTAATTCCTTAATATAAGCACCTAGAATTGCTATAGCGGATTCCAGGAAGGGCCGTGGGACCTGGGCCGGGTGTCAAACTTCTTACAACTTTGAGGTGGTTGTGCGTACATGGGTGCCTACCCGCCACGCCCTCCTGGTTCCCCGCATTTTGCCCCACGGATCCCCAGAAGCTTTATTTCATTAATATTAGCACTTAGAATTGCTCTAGCGGATTCCAGGAAAAGCCGAGGGACCTGGGCCGTGTGTCAAACTTCTTACCACCATGAGGTGGTTGTGCGTACATGGGTGCCTACCCGCCACGCCCTCCTGGTTCCTCGCATTTTGCCCCACGGACCGCCAGAGGCCTTAATTCCTTAGTATAAGCACCTAGAATTGCTATAGCGGATTCCAGGAAGAGCCGAGGGACCTGGGCCGTGTGTCAAACTTCTTACCACCATGAGGTGGTTGTGCGTACATGGGTGCCTACCCGCCACGCCCTCCTGGTTCCTCGCATTTTGCCCCACGGACCTCCTGAATCCTTAATTCCTTAATATAAGCACCTAGAATTGCTATAGCGGATTCCAGGAAGAGCCGAGGGACCTGGGCCGGGTGTCAAACTTCTTACCACCATGAGGTGGTTGCGCGTACATGGGTGCCTACCCGCCACGCCCTCCTGGTTCCCCGCATTTTGCCCCACGGATCCCCAGAAGCTTTATTTCATTAATATTAGCACTTAGAATTGCTCTAGCGGATTCCAGGAAAAGCCGAGGGACCTGGGCCGTGTGTCAAACTTCTTACCACCATGAGGTGGTTGTGCGTACATGGGTGCCTACCCGCCACGCCCTCCTGGTTCCTCGCATTTTGCCCCACGGACCCTCAGGATCCTTAATTCCTTAATATAAGCACCTAGAATTGCTATAGCGGATTCCAGGAAGAGCCGAGGGACCTGGGCCGTGTGTCAAACTTCTTACCACCATGAGGTGGTTGTGCGTACATGGGTGCCTAACCGCCACGCCCTCCTGGTTCCTCGCATTTTGCCCCACGGACGCCCAGAATCCTTAATTCCTTAATATAAGCACCTAGAATTGCTATAGCGGATTCCAGGAAGAGCCGAGGGACCTGGGCCGGGTGTCAAACTTCTTACCACCATGAGGTGGTTGCGCGTACATGGGTGCCTACCCGCCACGCCCTCCTGGTTCCCCGCATTTTGCCCCACGGATCCCCAGAAGCTTTATTTCATTAATATTAGCACTTAGAATTTCTCTAGCGGATTCCAGGAAGAGCCGAGGGACCTGGGCCGTGTGTCAAACTTCTTACCACCATGAGGTGGTTGTGCGTACATGGGTGCCTAACCGCCACGCCCTCCTGGTTCCTCGCATTTTGCCCCACGGACGCCCAGAATCCTTAATTCCTTAATATAAGCACCTAGAATTGCTATAGCGGATTCCAGGAAGAGCCGAGGGACCTGGGCCGGGTGTCAAACTTCTTACCACCATGAGGTGGTTGCGCGTACATGGGTGCCTACCCGCCACGCCCTCCTGGTTCCCCGCATTTTGCCCCACGGATCCCCAGAAGCTTTATTTCATTAATATTAGCACTTAGAATTTCTCTAGCGGATTCCAGGAAAAGCCGAGGGACCTGGGCCGTGTGTCAAACTTCTTACCACCATGAGGTGGTTGTGCGTACATGGGTGCCTACCCGCCACGCCCTCCTGGTTCCTCGCATTTTGCCCCACGGACCCTCAGGATCCTTAATTCCTTAATATAAGCACCTAGAATTGCTATAGCGGATTCCAGGAAGGGCCGTGGGACCTGGGCCGGGTGTCAAACTTCTTACAACTTTGAGGTGGTTGTGCGTACATGGGTGCCTACCCGCCACGCCCTCCTGGTTCCCCGCATTTTGCCCCACGGATCCCCAGAAGCTTTATTTCATTAATATTAGCACTTAGAATTGCTCTAGCGGATTCCAGGAAAAGCCGAGGGACCTGGGCCGTGTGTCAAACTTCTTACCACCATGAGGTGGTTGTGCGTACATTGGTGCCTACCCGCCACGCCCTCCTGGTTCCTCGCATTTTGCCCCGCGGACCTTCAGAATCCTTAATTCCTTAATATAAGCACCTAGAATTGCTATAGCGGATTCCAGGAAGGGCCGTGGGACCTGGGCCGGGTGTAAAACTTCTTACAACTTTGAGATGGTTGTGCGTACATGGGTGCCTACCCGCCACGCCCTCCTGGTTCCCCGCATTTTGCCCCACGGATCCCCAGAAGCTTTATTTCATTAATATTAGCACTTAGAATTGCTCTAGCGGATTCCAGGAAAAGCCGAGGGACCTGGGCCGTGTGTCAAACTTCTTACCACCATGAGGTGGTTGTGCGTACATGGGTGCCTACCCGCCACGCCCTCCTGGTTCCTCGCATTTTGCCCCGCGGACCTTCAGAATCCTTAATTCCTTAATATAAGCACCTAGAATTGCTATAGCGGATTCCAGGAAGGGCCGTGGGACCTGGGCCGGGTGTCAAACTTCTTACAACTTTGAGGTGGTTGTGCGTACATGGGTGCCTACCCGCCACGCCCTCCTGGTTCCCCGCATTTTGCCCCACGGATCCCCAGAAGCTTTATTTCATTAATATTAGCACTTAGAATTGCTCTAGCGGATTCCAGGAAAAGCCGAGGGACCTGGGCCGTGTGTCAAACTTCTTACCACTATGAGGTGGTTGTGCGTACATGGGTGCCTACCCGCCACGCCCTCCTGGTTCCTCGCATTTTGCCCCACGGACCGCCAGAGGCCTTAATTCCTTAGTATAAGCACCTAGAATTGCTATAGCGGATTCCAGGAAGAGCCGAGGGACCTGGGCCGTGTGTCAAACTTCTTACCACCATGAGGTGGTTGTGCGTACATGGGTGCCTACCCGCCACGCCCTCCTGGTTCCTCGCATTTTGCCCCACGGACCCCCAGAATCCTTAATTCCTTAATATAAGCACCTAGAATTGCTATAGCGGATTCCAGGAAGAGCCGAGGGACCTGGGCCGGGTGTCAAACTTCTTACCACCATGAGGTGGTTGCGCGTACATGGGTGCCTACCCGCCACGCCCTCCTGGTTCCCCGCATTTTGCCCCACGGATCCCCAGAAGCTTTATTTCATTAATATTAGCACTTAGAATTGCTCTAGCGGATTCCAGGAAAAGCCGAAGGACCTGGGCCGTGTGTCAAACTTCTTACCACCATGAGGTGGTTGTGCGTACATTGGTGCCTACCCGCCACGCCCTCCTGGTTCCTCGCATTTTGCCCCGCGGACCTTCAGAATCCTTAATTCCTTAATATAAGCACCTAGAATTGCTATAGCGGATTCCAGGAAGGGCCGTGGGACCTGGGCCGGGTGTAAAACTTCTTACAACTTTGAGGTGGTTGTGCGTACATGGGTGCCTACCCGCCACGCCCTCCTGGTTCCTCGCATTTTGCCCCACGGACCCTCAGGATCCTTAATTCCTTAATATAAGCACCTAGAATTGCTATAGCGGATTCCAGGAAGAGCCGAGGGACCTGGGCCGGGTGTCAAACTTCTTACCACCATGAGGTGGTTGTGCGTACATGGGTGCCTACCCGCCACGCCCTCCTGGTTCCCCGCATTTTGCCCCACGTCCGCCAGAGGCCTTAATTCCTTAGTAAAAGCACCTAGAATTGCTATAGCGGATTCCAGGAAGAGCCGAGGGACCTGGGCCGTGTGTCAAACTTCTTACCACCATGAGGTGGTTGTGCGTACATGGGTGCCTACCCGCCACGCCCTCCTGGTTCCTCGCATTTTGCCCCACGGACCCCCAGAATCCTTAATTCTTTAATATAAGCACCTAGAATTGCTATAGCGGATTCCAGGAAGAGCCGAGGGACCTGGGCCGGGTGTCAAACTTCTTACCACCATGAGGTGGTTGCGCGTACATGGGTGCCTACCCGCCACGCCCTCCTGGTTCCCCGCATTTTGCCCCACGGACCGCCAGAGGCCTTAATTCCTTAGTATAAGCACCTAGAATTGCTATAGCGGATTCCAGGAAGAGCCGAGGGACCTGGGCCGTGTGTCAAACTTCTTACCACCATGAGGTGGTTGTGCGTACATGGGTGCCTACCCGCCACGCCCTCCTGGTTCCTCGCATTTTGCCCCACGGACCCCCAGAATCCTTAATTCCTTAATATAAGCACCTAGAATTGCTATAGCGGATTCCAGGAAGGGCCGAGGGACCTGGGCCGGGTGTCAAACTTCTTACCACCTTGAGGTGGTTGCGCGTACATGGGTGCCTACCCGCCACGCCTTCCTGGTTCCCCGCATTTTGCCCCACGGACCCCCAGAGGCCTTAATTCCTTATTATAAGCACCTAGAATTGCTATAGCGGATTCCAGGAAGAGCCGAGGGACCTGGGCCTGGTGTCAAACTTCTTACCACCATGAGGTGGTTGTGCGTACATGGGTGCCTACCCGCCACGCCCTCCTGGTTCCTCGCCTTTTGCCCCACGGACCCCCAGAATCCTTAATTCCTTAATATAAGCACCTAGAATTGCTATAGCGGATTCCAGGAAGAGCCGAGGGACCTGGGCCGGGTGTCAAACTTCTTACCACCATGAGGTGGTTGCGCGTACATGGGTGCCTACCCGCCACGCCCTCCTGGTTCCCCGCATTTTGCCCCACGGACCGCCAGAGGCCTTAATTCCTTAGTATAAGCACCTAGAATTGCTATAGCGGATTCCAGGAAGAGCCGAGGGACCTGGGCCGTGTGTCAAACTTCTTACCACCATGAGGTGGTTGTGCGTACATGGGTGCCTACCCGCCACGCCCTCCTGGTTCCTCGCATTTTGCCCCACGGACCCCCAGAATCCTTAATTCCTTAATATAAGCACCTAGAATTGCTATAGCGGAATCCAGGAAGGGCCGAGGGACCTGGGCCGGGTGTCAAACTTCTTACCACCTTGAGGTGGTTGCGCGTACATGGGTGCCTACCCGCCACGCCTTCCTGGTTCCCCGCATTTTGCCCCACGGACCCCCAGAGGCCTTAATTCCTTATTATAAGCACCTAGAATTGCTATAGCGGATTCCAGGAAGAGCCGAGGGACCTGGGCCGGGTGTCAAACTTCTTACCACCATGAGGTGGTTGTGCGTACATGGGTGCCTACCCGCCACGCCCTCCTGGTTCCTCGCATTTTGTCCCACGGACCCCCAGAATCCTTAATTCCTTAATATAAGAACCTAGAATTGCTATAGCGGATTCCAGGAAGAGCCGAGGGACCTGGGCCGGGTGTCAAACTTCTTACCACCATGAGGTGGTTGCGCGTACATTGGTGCCTACCCGCCACGCCCTCTTGGTTTCCCGCATTTTGCCCCACGAACCCCCAGAATCCTTAATTCCTTAATATAAGCACCTAGAATTGCTCTAGCGGATTCCAGGAAGGGCCAAGGGACCTGGGCTGGGTGTCAAACGTCTTACCACCTCATGGTGGTTGTGCGTACATGGGTGCCTACCCGCCACGCCCTCCTGGTTCTCTGCATTTTGCCATACGGATCCCCAGAGGCCTTATTTCCTTAATATAAGCACCTAGAATTACTCTAGCGAATTCCAGGAACCTCCGAGGGACCTGGGACGGGTGTCAAACTTCTTACCACCATGAGGTGGTTGTGCGTACATGGGTGCCTACCCGCCACGCCCTCCTGGTTCCCCGCATTTTGCCCCACGGACCCCCAGAGGCCTTAATTCCTTATTATAAGAACCTAGAATTGCTATAGCGGATTCCAAGAAGAGCCGAGGGACCTGGGCCGGGTGTCAAACTTCTTACCACCATGAGGTGGTTGTGCGTACATGGGTGCATACCCGCCACGCCCTCCTGGTTCCCTGCATTTTGCACCACGGACCCTCAGAATCCTTAATTCCTTAATATAAGCACCTAGAATTGCTATAGCGGATTCCAGGAAGGGCCGAGGGACCTGGGCCGGGTGTCAAACTTCTTACAACCTTGAGGTGGTTGTGCGTACATGGGTGCCTACCCGCCACGCCCTCCTGGTTCCTCGCATTTTGTCCCACGGACCCCCAGAATCCTTAATTCCTTAATATAAGAACCTAGAATTGCTATAGCGGATTCCAGGAAGAGCCGAGGGACCTGGGCCGGGTGTCAAACTTCTTACCACCATGAGGTGGTTGCGCGTACATTGGTGACTACCCGCCACGCCCTCCTGGTTTCCCGCATTTTGCCCCACGAACCCCCAGAATCCTTAATTCCTTAATATAAGCACCTAGAATTGCTCTAGCGGATTCCAGGAAGGGCCAAGGGACCTGGGCTGGGTGTCAAACGTCTTACCACCTCATGGTGGTTGTGCGTACATGGGTGCCTACCCGCCACGCCCTCCTGGTTCCCTGCATTTTGCCATACGGATCCCCAGAGGCCTTATTTCCTTAATATAAGCACCTAGAATTACTCTAGCGAATTCCAGGAACCTCCGAGGGACCTGGGACGGGTGTCAAACTTCTTACCACCATGAGGTGGTTGTGCGTACATGGGTGCCTACCCGCCACGCCCTCCTGGTTCCCCGCATTTTGCCCCACGGACCCCCAGAGGCCTTAATTCCTTATTATAAGAACCTAGAATTGCTATAGCGGATTCCAAGAAGAGCCGAGGGACCTGGGCCGGGTGTCAAACTTCTTACCACCATGAGGTGGTTGTGCGTACATGGGTGCATACCCGCCACGCCCTCCTGGTTCCCTGCATTTTGCACCACGGACCCTCAGAATCCTTAATTCCTTAATATAAGCACCTAGAATTGCTATAGCGGATTCCAGGAAGGGCCGAGGGACCTGGGCCGGGTGTCAAACTACTTACAACCTTGAGGTGGTTGTGCGTACATGGGTGCCTACCCGCCACGCCTTCCTGGTTCCCCGCATTTTGCCCCACGGACCCCCAGAGGCCTTAATTCCTTATTATAAGCACCTAGAATTGCTATAGCGGATTCCAGGAAGAGCCGAGGGACCTGGGCCGGGTGTCAAACTTCTTACCACCATGAGGTGGTTGCGCGTACATGGGTGCCTACCCGCCACGCCCTCCTGGTTCCCCGCATTTTGCCCCACGGACCGCCAGAGGCCTTAATTCCTTAGTATAAGCACCTAGAATTGCTATAGCGGATCCCAGGAAGAGCCGAGGGACCTGGGCCGTGTGTCAAACTTCTTACCACCATGAGGTGGTTGTGCGTACATGGGTGCCTACCCGCCACGCCCTCCTGGTTCCTCGCATTTTGCCCCACGGACCCCCAGAATCCTTAATTCCTTAATATAAGCACCTAGAATTGCTATAGCGGATTCCAGGAAGGGCCGAGGGACCTGGGCCGGGTGTCAAACTTCTTACCACCTTGAGGTGGTTGCGCGTACATGGGTGCCTACCCGCCACGCCTTCCTGGTTCCCCGCATTTTGCCCCACGGACCCCCAGAGGCCTTAATTCCTTATTATAAGCACCTAGAATTGCTATAGCGGATTCCAGGAAGAGCCGAGGGACCTGGGCCTGGTGTCAAACTTCTTACCACCATGAGGTGGTTGTGCGTACATGGGTGCCTACCCGCCACGCCCTCCTGGTTCCTCGCATTTTGCCCCACGGACCCCCAGAATCCTTAATTCCTTAATATAAGCACCTAGAATTGCTATAGCGGATTCCAGGAAGAGCCGAGGGACCTGGGCCGGGTGTCAAACTTCTTACCACCATGAGGTGGTTGCGCGTACATGGGTGCCTACCCGCCACGCCCTCCTGGTTCCCCGCATTTTGCCCCACGGACCGCCAGAGGCCTTAATTCCTTAGTATAAGCACCTAGAATTGCTATAGCGGATTCCAGGAAGAGCCGAGGGACCTGGGCCGTGTGTCAAACTTCTTACCACCATGAGGTGGTTGTGCGTACATGGGTGCCTACCCGCCACGCCCTCCTGGTTCCTCGCATTTTGCCCCACGGACCCCCAGAATCCTTAATTCCTTAATATAAGCACCTAGAATTGCTATAGCGGAATCCAGGAAGGGCCGAGGGACCTGGGCCGGGTGTCAAACTTCTTACAACCTTGAGGTGGTTGTGCGTACATGGGTGCCTACCGACCACGCCCTCCTGGTTCCCCGCATTTTGCCCCACGGACCCCCCAGAATCCTTAATTCCTTAATATAAGCACCTAGAATTGCTATAGCGGATTCCAGGAAGTGCCGAGGGACCTGGGCCGGGTGTCAAACTTCTTACCACCATGAGGTGGTTGCGCGTACATGGGTGCCTACCCGCCACGCCTTCCTGGTTCCCCGCATTTTGCCCCACGGACCCCCAGAGGCCTTAATTCCTTATTATAAGCACCTAGAATTGCTATAGCGGATTCCAGGAAGAGCCGAGGGACCTGGGCCGGGTGTCAAACTTCTTACCACCATGAGGTGGTTGTGCGTACATGGGTGCCTACCCGCCACGCCCTCCTGGTTCCTTGCATTTTGCCCCACGGACCCCCAGAATCCTTAATTCCTTAATATAAGCACCTAGAATTGCTATAGCGGATTCCAGGAAGAGCCGAGGGACCTGGGCCGGGTGTCAAACTTCTTACCACCATGAGGTGGTTGCGCGTACATGGGTGCCTACCCGCCACGCCCTCCTGGTTCCCCGCATTTTGCCCCACGGACCCCCAGAGGCCTTAATTCCTTATTATAAGCAACTAGAATTGCTATAGCGGATTCCAGGAAGAGCCGAGGGACCTGGGCCGGGTGTCAAACTTCTTCCCACCATGAGGTGGATGTGCGTACATGGGCGCCTACCCGCCACGCCCTCCTGGTTCCTCGCATTTTGTCCCACGGACCCCCAGAATCCTTAATTCCTTAATATAAGAACCTAGAATTGCTATAGCGGATTCCAGGAAGAGCCGAGGGACCTGGGCCGGGTGTCAAACTTCTTACCACCATGAAGTGGTTTTGCGTACATGGGTGCCTACCCGCCACGCCCTCCTGGTTTCCCGCATTTTGCCCCACGAACCCCCAGAATCCTTAATTCCTTAATATAAGCACCTAGAATTGCTATAGCGGATTCCAGGAAGAGCCGAGGGAACTGGGCCGGGTGTCAAACTTCTTACCACCATGAGGTGGTTGTGCGTACGTGGGTGCCTACCACCCACGCCCTTCTCGTTCCCCGCATTTTGCCCCACGGATCCCCAGTGGCCTTAATTCCTAATTATAAGCACCTAGATTTGCTATAGCGGATTCCAGGAAGAGCCGAGGGACCTGGGCAGGGTGTCAAATTTCTTACCCCCATGAGGTGGTTGTGCGTACATGGGTGCCTACCCGCTACGCCCTCCTGGTTCCCCGCATTTTGCCCCACGGATCCCCAGAAGCTTTAATTCCTTAAAATTAGCACTTAGAATTGCTATAGCGGATTCCAGGAAAAGCCGAGGGACCTGGGCCGGGTGTCAAACTTCTTACCACCATGAGGTGGTAGCGCGTACATGGGTGCCTACCCGCCACGCCCTCCTGGTTCCCCGCATTTTGCCCCACGGACCCCCAGAGGCCTTAATTCCTTATTATAAGCACCTAGAATTGCTATAGCGGATTCCAGGAAGAGCCGAGGGACCTGGGCCGTGTGTCAAACTTCTTACCACCATGAGGTGGTTGTGCGTACATGGGTGCCTACCCACCACGCCCTCCTGGTTCCTCGCATTTTGCCCCACGGACCCCCAGAATCCTTAATTCCTTAATATAAGCAGCTAGAATTGCTATAGCGGATTCCAGGAAGGGCCGAGGGACCTGGGCCGGGTGTCAAACTTCTTACAACCTTGAGGTGGTTGTGCGTACATGGGTGCCTACCCGCCACGCCATCCTGGTTCCTTCCATTTTGCCCAACGGACCCCCAGAATCCTTAATTCCTTAATATAAGCACGTAGAATTGCTATAGCGGATTCCAGGAAGAGCCGAGGGACCTGGGCCGGGTGTCAAACTTCTTACCACCATGAGGTGGTTGTGCGTAGATGGGTGCCTACCCGCCACGCCCTCCTGGTTCCCTGCATTTTGCCCCACGGATCCCCAGAGGCCTTATTTCCTTAATATAAGCACCTAGAATTACTCTAGCGGATTCCAGGAAGGTCCGAGGGACCTGGGCCGGGTGTCAAACTTTTTACCACCATGAGGTGGTTGTGCGTACATGGGTGCCTACCCGCCACGCCCTCCTGGTTCCCCGCATTTTGCCCCACGGACCCCCAGAGGCCTTAATTCCTTATTATAAGCACCTAGAATTGCTATAGCGGATTCCAGGAAGAGCCGAGGGACCTGGGCAGGGTGTCAAACTTCTTACCACCATGAGGTGATTGTGCGTACATGGGTGCCTACCCGCCACGCCCTCCTGGTTCCCCGCATTTTGCCCCACGGATCCCCAGAGGCTTTATTTCCTTAATATTAGCCCTTAGAATTGCTCTAGCGGATTCCAGGAAGAGCCGAGGGACCTGGGCCGGGTGTCAAACTTCTTACCACCATGAGGTGGTTGCGCGTACATGGGTGCCTACCCGCCACGCCCTCCTGGTTCCCCGCATTTTGCCCCACGGACCCCCAGAGGCCTTAATTCCTTATTTTAAGCACCTAGAATTGCTATAGCGGATTCCAGGAAGAGCCGAGGGACCTGGGCCGGGTGTCAAACTTCTTACCACCATGAGGTGGTTGTGCGTACATGGGCGCCTACCCGCCACGCCCTCCTGGTTCCTCGCATTTTGTCCCACGGACCCCCAGAATCCTTAATTCCTTAATATAAGAATCTAGAATTGCTATAGCGGATTCCAGGAAGAGCCGAGGGACCTGGGCCGGGTGTCAAACTTCTTACCACCATGAGGTGGTTGCGCGTACATGGGTGCCTACCCGCCACGCCCTCCTGGTTTCTTGCATTTTGCCCCACGAACCCCCAGAATCCTTAATTCCTTAATATAAGCACCTAGAATTGCTATAGCGGATTCCAGGAAGGGCCGAGGGACCTGGGCTGGGTGTCAAACTTCTTACCACCATGAGGTGGTTGCGCGTACATGGGTGCCTACCCGCCACGCCCTCCTGGTTCCCTGCATTTTGCCCCACGGATCCCCAGAGGCCTTATTTCCTTAATATAAGCACCTAGAATTACTCTAGCGAATTCCAGGAAGGTCCGAGGGACCTGGGACGGGTGTCAAACTTCTTACCACCATGAGGTGGTTGTGCGTACATGGGTGCCTACCCGCCACGCCCTCCTGGTTCCCCGCATTTTGCCCCACGGACCCCCAGAGGCCTTAATTCCTTATTATAAGCACCTAGAATTGCTATAGCGGATTCCAGGAAGAGCCGAGGGACCTGGGCCGGGTGTCAAACTTCTTACCACCATGAGGTGGTTGTGCGTACATGGGTGCCTACCCGCCACGCCCTCCTGGTTCCCTGCATTTTGCACCACGGACCCTCAGAATCCTTAATTCCTTAATATAAGCACCTAGAATTGCTATAGCGGATTCCAGGAAGGGCCGAGGGACCTGGGCCGGGTGTCAAACTTCTTACAACCTTGAGGTGGTTGTGCGTACATGGGTGGCTACCGACCACGCCCTCCTGGTTCCCCGCATTTTGCCCCACGGACCCCCCAGAATCCTTAATTCCTTAATATAAGCACCTTGAATTGCTATAGCGGATTCCAAGAAGAGCCGAGGGACCTGGGCAGGGTGTCAAACTTCTTACCCCCATGAGGTGGTTGTGCGTACATGGGTGCCTACCCGCTACGCCCTCCTGGTTCCCCGCATTTTGCCCCACGGATCCCCAGAAGCTTTAATTCCTTAAAATTAGCACTTAGAATTGCTATAGCGGATTCCAGGAAGAGCCGAGGGACCTGGGCCGGGTGTCAAACTTCTTACCACTATGAGGTGGTTGCCCGTACATGGGTGCCTACCCGCCACGCCCTCCTGGTTCCCCGCATTTTGCCCCACGGACCCCCAGAGGCCTTAATTCCTTATTATAAGCACCTAGAATTGCTATAGCGGATTCCAGGAAGAGCCGAGGGACCTGGGCCGTGTGTCAAACTTCTTACCACCATGAGGTGGTTGTGCGTACATGGGTGCCTACCCACCACGCCCTCCTGGTTCCTCGCATTTTGCCCCACGGACCCCCAGAATCCTTAATTCCTTAATATAAGCACCTTGAATTGCTATAGCGGATTCCAGGAAGAGCCGAGGGAACTGGGCCGGGTGTCAAACTTCTTACCACCATGAGGTGGTTGTGCGTACGTGGGTGCCTACCACCCACGCCCTTCTCGTTCCCCGCATTTTGCCCCACGGATCCCCAGTGGCCTTAATTCCTTATTATAAGCACCTAGATTTGCTATAGCGGATTCCAGGAAGAGCCGAGGGACCTGGGCAGGGTGTCAAACTTCTTACCCCCATGAGGTGGTTGTGCGTACATGGGTGCCTACCCGCTACGCCCTCCTGGTTCCCCGCATTTTGCCCCACGGATCCCCAGAAGCTTTAATTCCTTAAAATTAGCACTTAGAATTGCTATAGCGGATTCCAGGAAGAGCCGAGGGACCTGGGCCGGGTGTCAAACATCTTACCACTATGAGGTGGTTGCGCGTACATGGGTGCCTACCCGCCACGCCCTCCTGGTTCCCCGCATTTTGCCCCACGGACCCCCAGAGGCCTTAATTCCTTATTATAAGCACCTAGAATTGCTATAGCGGATTCCAGGAAGAGCCGAGGGACCTGGGCCGTGTGTCAAACTTCTTACCACCATGAGGTGGTTGTGCGTACATGGGTGCCTACCCACCACGCCCTCCTGGTTCCTCGCATTTTGCCCCACGGACCCCCAGAATCCTTAATTCCTTAATATAAGCAGCTAGAATTGCTATAGCGGATTCCAGGAAGGGCCGAGGGACCTGGGCCGGGTGTCAAACTTCTTACAACCTTGAGGTGGTTGTGCGTACATGGGTGCCTACCCGCCACGCCATCCTGGTTCCTTGCATTTTGCCCAACGGACCCCCAGAATCCTTAATTCCTTAATATAAGCACGTAGAATTGCTATAGCGGATTCCAGGAAGAGCCGAGGGACCTGGGCCGGGTGTCAAACTTCTTACCACCATGAGGTGGTTGTGCGTAGATGGGTGCCTACCCGCCACGCCCTCCTGGTTCCCTGCATTTTGCCCCACGGATCCCCAGAGGCCTTATTTCCTTAATATAAGCAACTAGAATTACTCTAGCGGATTCCAGGAAGGTCCGAGGGACCTGGGCCGGATGTCAAACTTTTTACCACCGTGAGGTGGTTGTGCGTACATGGGTGCCTACCCGCCACGCCCTCCTGGTTCCCCGCATTTTGCCCCACGGACCCCCAGAGGCCTTAATTCCTTATTATAAGCACCTAGAATTGCTATAGCGGATTCCAGGAAGAGCCGAGGGACCTGGGCAGGGTGTCAAACTTCTTACCACCATGAGGTGATTGTGCGTACATGGGTGCCTACCCGCCACGCCCTCCTGGTTCCCCGCATTTTGCCCCACGGATCCCCAGAGGCTTTATTTCCTTATTATAAGCAACTAGAATTGCTATAGCGGATTCCAGGAAGAGCCGAGGGACCTGGGCCGGGTGTCAAACTTCTTACCACCATGAGGTGGATGTGCGTACATGGGCGCCTACCCGCCACGCCCTCCTGGTTCCTCGCATTTTGTCCCACGGACCCCCAGAATCCTTAATTCCTTAATATAAGAACCTAGAACTGCTATAGCGGATTCCAGGAAGAGCCGAGGGACCTGGGCCGGGTGTCAAACTTCTTACCACCATGAAGTGGTTTCGCGTACATGGGTGCCTACCCGCCACGCCCTCCTGGTTTCCCGCATTTTGCCCCACGAACCCCCAGAATCCTTAATTCCTTAATATAAGCACCTAGAATTGCTATAGCGGATTCCAGGAAGAGCCGTGGGAACTGGGCCGGGTGTCAAACTTCTTACCACCATCAGGTGGTTGTGCGTACGTGGGTGCCTACCACCCACGCCCTTCTCGTTCCCCGCATTTTGCCCCACGGATCCCCAGTGGCCTTAATTCCTAATTATAAGCACCTAGATTTGCTATAGCGGATTCCAGGAAGAGCCGAGGGACCTGGGCAGGGTGTCAAATTTCTTACCCCCATGAGGTGGTTGTGCGTACATGGGTGCCTACCCGCTACGCCCTCCTGGTTCCCCGCATTTTGCCCCACGGATCCCCAGAAGCTTTAATTCCTTAAAATTAGCACTTAGAATTGCTATAGCGGATTCCAGGAAGAGCCGAGGGACCTGGGCCGGGTGTCAAACTTCTTACCACCATGAGGTGGTAGCGCGTACATGGGTGCCTACCCGCCACGCCCTCCTGGTTCCCCGCATTTTGCCCCACGGACCCCCAGAGGCCTTAATTCCTTATTATAAGCACCTAGAATTGCTATAGCGGATTCCAGGAAGAGCCGAGGGACCTGGGCCGTGTGTCAAACTTCTTACCACCATGAGGTGGTTGTGCGTACATGGGTGCCTACCCACCACGCCCTCCTGGTTCCTCGCATTTTGCCCCACGGACCCCCAGAATCCTTAATTCCTTAATATAAGCAGCTAGAATTGCTATAGCGGATTCCAGGAAGGGCCGAGGGACCTGGGCCGGGTGTCAAACTTCTTACAACCTTGAGGTGGTTGTGCGTACATGGGTGCCTACCCGCCACGCCATCCTGGTTCCTTGCATTTTGCCCAACGGACCCCCAGAATCCTTAATTCCTTAATATAAGCACGTAGAATTGCTATAGCGGATTCCAGGAAGAGCCGAGGGACCTGGGCCGGGTGTCAAACTTCTTACCACCATGAGGTGGTTGTGCGTAGATGGGTGCCTACCCGCCACGCCCTCCTGGTTCCCTGCATTTTGCCCCACGGATCCCCAGAGGCCTTATTTCCTTAATATAAGCACCTAGAATTACTCTAGCGGATTCCAGGAAGGTCCGAGGGACCTGGGCCGGGTGTCAAACTTTTTACCACCATGAGGTGGTTGTGCGTACATGGGTGCCTACCCGCCACGCCCTCCTGGTTCCCCGCATTTTGCCCCACGGACCCCCAGAGGCCTTAATTCCTTATTATAAGCACCTAGAATTGCTATAGCGGATTACAGGAAGAGCCGAGGGACCTGGGCAGGGTGTCAAACTTCTTGCCACCATGAGGTGATTGTGCGTACATGGGTGCCTACCCGCCACGCCCTCCTGGTTCCCCGCATTTTGCCCCACGGATCCCCAGAGGCTTTATTTCCTTAATATTAGCCCTTAGAATTGCTCTAGCGGATTCCAGGAAGAGCCGAGGGACCTGGGCCGGGTGTCAAACTTCTTACCACCATGAGGTGGTTGCGCGTACATGGGTGCCTACCCGCCACGCCCTCCTGGTTCCCCGCATTTTGCCCCACGGACCCCCAGAGGCCTTAATTCCTTATTTTAAGCACCTAGAATTGCTATAGCGGATTCCAGGAAGAGCCGAGGGACCTGGGCCGGGTGTCAAACTTCTTACCACCATGAGGTGGTTGTGCGTACATGGGCGCCTACCCGCCACGCCCTCCTGGTTCCTCGCATTTTGTCCCACGGACCCCCAGAATCCTTAATTCCTTAATATAAGAATCTAGAATTGCTATAGCGGATTCCAGGAAGAGCCGAGGGACCTGGGCCGGGTGTCAAACTTCTTACCACCATGAGGTGGTTGCGCGTACATGGGTGCCTACCCGCCACGCCCTCCTGGTTTCTTGCATTTTGCCCCACGAACCCCCAGAATCCTTAATTCCTTAATATAAGCACCTAGAATTGCTATAGCGGATTCCAGGAAGGGCCAAGGGACCTGGGCTGGGTGTCAAACTTCTTACCACCATGAGGTGGTTGTGCGTACATGGGTGCCTACCCGCCACGCCCTCCTGGTTCCCTGCATTTTGCCCCACGGATCCCCAGAGGCCTTATTTCCTTAATATAAGCACCTAGAATTACTCTAGCGAATTCCAGGAAGGTCCGAGGGACCTGGGACGGGTGTCAAACTTCTTACCACCATGAGGTGGTTGTGCGTACATGGGTGCCTACCCGCCACGCCCTCCTGGTTCCCCGCATTTTGCCCCACGGACCCCCAGAGGCCTTAATTCCTTATTATAAGCACCTAGAATTGCTATAGCGGATTCCAGGAAGAGCCGAGGGACCTGGGCCGGGTGTCAAACTTCTTACCACCATGAGGTGGTTGTGCGTACATGGGTGCCTACCCGCCACGCCCTCCTGGTTCCCTGCATTTTGCACCACGGACCCTCAGAATCCTTAATTCCTTAATATAAGCACCTAGAATTGCTATAGCGGATTCCAGGAAGGGCCGAGGGACCTGGGCCGGGTGTCAAACTTCTTACAACCTTGAGGTGGTTGTGCGTACATGGGCGGCTACCGACCACGCCCTCCTGGTTCCCCGCATTTTGCCCCACGGACCCCCCAGAATCCTTAATTCCTTAATATAAGCACCTTGAATTGCTATAGCGGATTCCAAGAAGAGCCGAGGGACCTGGGCAGGGTTTCAAACTTCTTACCCCCATGAGGTGGTTGTGCGTACATGGGTGCCTACCCGCTACGCCCTCCTGGTTCCCCGCATTTTGCCCCACGGATCCCCAGAAGCTTTAATTCCTTAAAATTAGCACTTAGAATTGCTATAGCGGATTCCAGGAAGAGCCGAGGGACCTGGGCCGGGTGTCAAACTTCTTACCACTATGAGGTGGTTGCCCGTACATGGGTGCCTACCCGCCACGCCCTCCTGGTTCCCCGCATTTTGCCCCACGGACCCCCAGAGGCCTTAATTCCTTATTATAAGCACCTAGAATTGCTATAGCGGATTCCAGGAAGAGCCGAGGGACCTGGGCCGTGTGTCAAACTTCTTACCACCATGAGGTGGTTGTGCGTACATGGGTGCCTACCCACCACGCCCTCCTGGTTCCTCGCATTTTGCCCCACGGACCCCCAGAATCCTTAATTCCTTAATATAAGCACCTTGAATTGCTATAGCGGATTCCAGGAAGAGCCGAGGGAACTGGGCCGGGTGTCAAACTTCTTACCACCATGAGGTGGTTGTGCGTACGTGGGTGCCTACCACCCACGCCCTTCTCGTTCCCCGCATTTTGCCCCACGGATCCCCAGTGGCCTTAATTCCTTATTATAAGCACCTAGATTTGCTATAGCGGATTCCAGGAAGAGCCGAGGGACCTGGGCAGGGTGTCAAACTTCTTACCCCCATGAGGTGGTTGTGCGTACATGGGTGCCTACCCGCTACGCCCTCCTGGTTCCCCGCATTTTGCCCCACGGATCCCCAGAAGCTTTAATTCCTTAAAATTAGCACTTAGAATTGCTATAGCGGATTCCAGGAAGAGCCGAGGGACCTGGGCCGGGTGTCAAACTTCTTACCACTATGAGGTGGTTGCGCGTACATGGGTGCCTACCCGCCACGCCCTCCTGGTTCCCCGCATTTTGCCCCACGGACCCCCAGAGGCCTTAATTCCTTATTATAAGCACCTAGAATTGCTATAGCGGATTCCAGGAAGAGCCGAGGGACCTGGGCCGTGTGTCAAACTTCTTACCACCATGAGGTGGTTGTGCGTACATGGGTGCCTACCCACCACGCCCTCCTGGTTCCTCGCATTTTGCCCCACGGACCCCCAGAATCCTTAATTCCTTAATATAAGCAGCTAGAATTGCTATAGCGGATTCCAGGAAGGGCCGAGGGACCTGGGCCGGGTGTCAAACTTCTTACAACCTTGAGGTGGTTGTGCGTACATGGGTGCCTACCCGCCACGCCATCCTGGTTCCTTGCATTTTGCCCAACGGACCCCCAGAATCCTTAATTCCTTAATATAAGCACGTAGAATTGCTATAGCGGATTCCAGGAAGAGCCGAGGGACCTGGGCCGGGTGTCAAACTTCTTACCACCATGAGGTGGTTGTGCGTAGATGGGTGCCTACCCGCCACGCCCTCCTGGTTCCCTGCATTTTGCCCCACGGATCCCCAGAGGCCTTATTTCCTTAATATAAGCAACTAGAATTACTCTAGCGGATTCCAGGAAGGTCCGAGGGACCTGGGCCGGGTGTCAAACTTTTTACCACCATGAGGTGGTTGTGCGTACATGGGTGCCTACCCGCCACGCCCTCCTGGTTCCCCGCATTTTGCCCCACGGACCCCCAGAGGCCTTAATTCCTTATTATAAGCACCTAGAATTGCTATAGCGGATTCCAGGAAGAGCCGAGGGACCTGGGCAGGGTGTCAAACTTCTTACCACCATGAGGTGATTGTGCGTACATGGGTGCCTACCCGCCACGCCCTCCTGGTTCCCCGCATTTTGCCCCACGGATCCCCAGAGGCTTTATTTCCTTAATATTAGCCCTTAGAATTGCTCTAGCGGATTCCAGGAAGAGCCGAGGGACCTGGGCCGGGTGTCAAACTTCTTACCACCATGAGGTGGTTGCGCGTACGTGGGTGCCTACCCGCCACGCCCTCCTGGTTCCCCGCATTTTGCCCCACGGACCCCCAGAGGCCTTAATTCCTTATTATAAGCACCTAGAATTGCTATAGCGGATTCCAGGAAGAGCCGAGGGACCTGGGCCGGGTGTCAAACTTCTTACCACCATGAGGTGGTTGTGCGTACATGGGCGCCTACCCGCCACGCCCTCCTGGTTCCTCGCATTTTGTCCCACGGACCCCCAGAATCCTTAATTCCTTAATATAAGAACCTAGAATTGCTATAGCGGATTCCAGGAAGAGCCGAGGGACCTGGGCCGGGTGTCAAACTTCTTACCACCATGAGGTGGTTGCGCGTACACGGGTGCCTACCCGCCACGCCCTCCTGGTTTCTTGCATTTTGCCCCACGAACCCCCAGAATCCTTAATTCCTTAATATAAGCACCTAGAATTGCTATAGCGGATTCCAGGAAGGGCCAAGGGACCTGGGCTGGGTGTCAAACTTCTTACCACCATGAGGTGGTTGTGCGTACATGGGTGCCTACCCGCCACGCCCTCCTGGTTCCCTGCATTTTGCCCCACGGATCCCCAGAGGCCTTATTTCCTTAATATAAGCACCTAGAATTACTCTAGCGAATTCCAGGAAGGTCCGAGGGACCTGGGACGGGTGTCAAACTTCTTACCACCATGAGGTGGTTGTGCGTACATGGGTGCCTACCCGCCACGCCCTCCTGGTTTCTTGCATTTTGCCCCACGAACCCCCAGAATCTTTAATTCCTTAATATAAGCACCTAGAATTGCTATAGCGGATTCCAGGAAGGGCCAAGGGACCTGGGCTGGGTGTCAAACTTCTTACCATCATGAGGTGGTTGTGCGTACATGGGTGCCTACCCGCCACGCCCTCCTGGTTCCCTGCATTTTGCCCCACGGATCCCCAGAGGCCTTATTTCCTTAATATAAGCACCTAGAATTACTCTAGCGAATTCCAGGAAGGTCCGAGGGAACTGGGCCGGGTGTCAAACTTCTTACCACCATGAGGTGGTTGTGCGTACGTGGGTGCCTACCACCCACGCCCTTCTCGTTCCCCGCATTTTGCCCCACGGATCCCCAGTGGCCTTAATTCCTTATTATAAGCACCTAGATTTGCTATAGCGGATTCCAGGAAGAGCCGAGGGACCTGGGCAGGGTGTCAAACTTCTTACCCCCATGAGGTGGTTGTGCGTACATGGGTGCCTACCCGCTACGCCCTCCTGGTTCCCCGCATTTTGCCCCACGGATCCCCAGAAGCTTTAATTCCTTAAAATTAGCACTTAGAATTGCTATAGCGGATTCCAGGAAGAGCCGAGGGACCTGGGCCGGGTGTCAAACATCTTACCACTATGAGGTGGTTGCGCGTACATGGGTGCTTACCCGCCACGCCCTCCTGGTTCCCCGCATTTTGCCCCACGGACCCCCAGAGGCCTTAATTCCTTATTATAAGCACCTAGAATTGCTATAGCGGATTCCAGGAAGAGCCGAGGGACCTGGGCCGTGTGTCAAACTTCTTACCACCATGAGGTGGTTGTGCGTACATGGGTGCCTACCCACCACGCCCTCCTGGTTCCTCGCATTTTGCCCCACGGACCCCCAGAATCCTTAATTCCTTAATATAAGCAGCTAGAATTGCTATAGCGGATTCCAGGAAGGGCCGAGGGACCTGGGCCGGGTGTCAAACTTCTTACAACCTTGAGGTGGTTGTGCGTACATGGGTGCCTACCCGCCACGCCATCCTGGTTCCTTGCATTTTGCCCAACGGACCCCCAGAATCCTTAATTCCTTAATATAAGCACGTAGAATTGCTATAGCGGATTCCAGGAAGAGCCGAGGGACCTGGGCCGGGTGTCAAACTTCTTACCACCATGAGGTGGTTGTGCGTAGATGGGTGCCTACCCGCCACGCCCTCCTGGTTCCCTGCATTTTGCCCCACGGATCCCCAGAGGCCTTATTTCCTTAATATAAGCAACTAGAATTACTCTAGCGGATTCCAGGAAGGTCCGAGGGACCTGGGCCGGGTGTCAAACTTTTTACCACCATGAGGTGGTTGTGCGTACATGGGTGCCTACCCGCCACGCCCTCCTGGTTCCCCGCATTTTGCCCCACGGACCCCCAGAGGCCTTAATTCCTTATTATAAGCACCTAGAATTGCTATAGCGGATTCCAGGAAGAGCCGAGGGACCTGGGCAGGGTGTCAAACTTCTTACCACCATGAGGTGATTGTGCGTACATGGGTGCCTACCCGCCACGCCCTCCTGGTTCCCCGCATTTTGCCCCACGGATCCCCAGAGGCTTTATTTCCTTAATATTAGCCCTTAGAATTGCTCTAGCGGATTCCAGGAAGAGCCGAGGGACCTGGGCCGGGTGTCAAACTTCTTACCACCATGAGGTGGTTGCGCGTACATGGGTGCCTACCCGCCACGCCCTCCTGGTTCCCCGCATTTTGCCCCACGGACCCCCAGAGGCCTTAATTCCTTAATATAAGCACCTAGAATTGCTATAGCGGATTCCAGGAAGAGCCGAGGGACCTGGGCCGGGTGTCAAACTTCTTACCACCATGAGGTGGTTGCGCGTACATGGGTGCCTACCCGCCACGCCCTCCTGGTTCCCCGCATTTTGCCCCACGGACCCCCAGAGGCCTTAATTCCTTATTATAAGCAACTAGAATTGCTATAGCGGATTCCAGGAAGAGCCGAGGGACCTGGGCCGGGTGTCAAACTTCTTACCACCATGAGGTGGATGTGCGTACATGGGCGCCTACCCGCCACGCCCTCCTGGTTCCTCGCATTTTGTCCCACGGACCCCCAGAATCCTTAATTCCTTAATATAAGAACCTAGAACTGCTATAGCGGATTCCAGGAAGAGCCGAGGGACCTGGGCCGGGTGTCAAACTTCTTACCACCATGAAGTGGTTTCGCGTACATGGGTGCCTACCCGCCACGCCCTCCTGGTTTCCCGCATTTTGCCCCACGAACCCCCAGAATCCTTAATTCCTTAATATAAGCACCTAGAATTGCTATAGCGGATTCCAGGAAGAGCCGTGGGAACTGGGCCGGGTGTCAAACTTCTTACCACCATGAGGTGGTTGTGCGTACGTGGGTGCCTACCACCCACGCCCTTCTCGTTCCCCGCATTTTGCCCCACGGATCCCCAGTGGCCTTAATTCCTAATTATAAGCACCTAGATTTGCTATAGCGGATTCCAGGAAGAGCCGAGGGACCTGGGCAGGGTGTCAAATTTCTTACCCCCATGAGGTGGTTGTGCGTACATGGGTGCCTACCCGCTACGCCCTCCTGGTTCCCCGCATTTTGCCCCACGGATCCCCAGAAGCTTTAATTCCTTAAAATTAGCACTTAGAATTGCTATAGCGGATTCCAGGAAGAGCCGAGGGACCTGGGCCGGGTGTCAAACTTCTTACCACCATGAGGTGGTAGCGCGTACATGGGTGCCTACCCGCCACGCCCTCCTGGTTCCCCGCATTTTGCCCCACGGACCCCCAGAGGCCTTAATTCCTTATTATAAGCACCTAGAATTGCTATAGCGGATTCCAGGAAGAGCCGAGGGACCTGGGCCGTGTGTCAAACTTCTTACCACCATGAGGTGGTTGTGCGTACATGGGTGCCTACCCACCACGCCCTCCTGGTTCCTCGCATTTTGCCCCACGGACCCCCAGAATCCTTAATTCCTTAATATAAGCAGCTAGAATTGCTATAGCGGATTCCAGGAAGGGCCGAGGGACCTGGGCCGGGTGTCAAACTTCTTACAACCTTGAGGTGGTTGTGCGTACATGGGTGCCTACCCGCCACGCCATCCTGGTTCCTTGCATTTTGCCCAACGGACCCCCAGAATCCTTAATTCCTTAATATAAGCACGTAGAATTGCTATAGCGGATTCCAGGAAGAGCCGAGGGACCTGGGCCGGGTGTCAAACTTCTTACCACCATGAGGTGGTTGTGCGTAGATGGGTGCCTACCCGCCACGCCCTCCTGGTTCCCTGCATTTTGCCCCACGGATCCCCAGAGGCCTTATTTCCTTAATATAAGCACCTAGAATTACTCTAGCGGATTCCAGGAAGGTCCGAGGGACCTGGGCCGGGTGTCAAACTTTTTACCACCATGAGGTGGTTGTGCGTACATGGGTGCCTACCCGCCACGCCCTCCTGGTTCCCCGCATTTTGCCCCACGGACCCCCAGAGGCCTTAATTCCTTATTATAAGCACCTAGAATTGCTATAGCGGATTACAGGAAGAGCCGAGGGACCTGGGCAGGGTGTCAAACTTCTTGCCACCATGAGGTGATTGTGCGTACATGGGTGCCTACCCGCCACGCCCTCCTGGTTCCCCGCATTTTGCCCCACGGACCCCCAGAATCCTTAATTCCTTAATATAAGAATCTAGAATTGCTATAGCGGATTCCAGGAAGAGCCGAGGGACCTGGGCCGGGTGTCAAACTTCTTACCACCATGAGGTGGTTGCGCGTAAATGGGTGCCTACCCGCCACGCCCTCCTGGTTTCTTGCATTTTGCCCCACGAACCCCCAGAATCCTTAATTCCTTAATATAAGCACCTAGAATTGCTATAGCGGATTCCAGGAAGGGCCAAGGGACCTGGGCTGGGTGTCAAACTTCTTACCACCATGAGGTGGTTGTGCGTACATGGGTGCCTACCCGCCACGCCCTCCTGGTTCCCTGCATTTTGCCCCACGGATCCCCAGAGGCCTTATTTCCTTAATATAAGCACCTAGAATTACTCTAGCGAATTCCAGGAAGGTCCGAGGGACCTGGGACGGGTGTCAAACTTCTTACCACCATGAGGTGGTTGTGCGTACATGGGTGCCTACCCGCCACGCCCTCCTGGTTCCCCGCATTTTGCCCCACGGACCCCCAGAGGCCTTAATTCCTTATTATAAGCACCTAGAATTGCTATAGCGGATTCCAGGAAGAGCCGAGGGACCTGGGCCGGGTGTCAAACTTCTTACCACCATGAGGTGGTTGTGCGTACATGGGTGCCTACCCGCCACGCCCTCCTGGTTCCCTGCATTTTGCACCACGGACCCTCAGAATCCTTAATTCCTTAATATAAGCACCTAGAATTGCTATAGCGGATTCCAGGAAGGGCCGAGGGACCTGGGCCGGGTGTCAAACTTCTTACAACCTTGAGGTGGTTGTGCGTACATGGGCGGCTACCGACCACGCCCTCCTGGTTCCCCGCATTTTGCCCCACGGACCCCCCAGAATCCTTAATTCCTTAATATAAGCACCTTGAATTGCTATAGCGGATTCCAAGAAGAGCCGAGGGACCTGGGCAGGGTTTCAAACTTCTTACCCCCATGAGGTGGTTGTGCGTACATGGGTGCCTACCCGCTACGCCCTCCTGGTTCCCCGCATTTTGCCCCACGGATCCCCAGAAGCTTTAATTCCTTAAAATTAGCACTTAGAATTGCTATAGCGGATTCCAGGAAGAGCCGAGGGACCTGGGCCGGGTGTCAAACTTCTTACCACTATGAGGTGGTTGCCCGTACATGGGTGCCTACCCGCCACGCCCTCCTGGTTCCCCGCATTTTGCCCCACGGACCCCCAGAGGCCTTAATTCCTTATTATAAGCACCTAGAATTGCTATAGCGGATTCCAGGAAGAGCCGAGGGACCTGGGCCGTGTGTCAAACTTCTTACCACCATGAGGTGGTTGTGCGTACATGGGTGCCTACCCACCACGCCCTCCTGGTTCCTCGCATTTTGCCCCACGGACCCCCAGAATCCTTAATTCCTTAATATAAGCACCTTGAATTGCTATAGCGGATTCCAGGAAGAGCCGAGGGAACTGGGCCGGGTGTCAAACTTCTTACCACCATGAGGTGGTTGTGCGTACGTGGGTGCCTACCACCCACGCCCTTCTCGTTCCCCGCATTTTGCCCCACGGATCCCCAGTGGCCTTAATTCCTTATTATAAGCACCTAGATTTGCTATAGCGGATTCCAGGAAGAGCCGAGGGACCTGGGCAGGGTGTCAAACTTCTTACCCCCATGAGGTGGTTGTGCGTACATGGGTGCCTACCCGCTACGCCCTCCTGGTTCCCCGCATTTTGCCCCACGGATCCCCAGAAGCTTTAATTCCTTAAAATTAGCACTTAGAATTGCTATAGCGGATTCCAGGAAGAGCCGAGGGACCTGGGCCGGGTGTCAAACTTCTTACCACTATGAGGTGGTTGCGCGTACATGGGTGCCTACCCGCCACGCCCTCCTGGTTCCCCGCATTTTGCCCCACGGACCCCCAGAGGCCTTAATTCCTTATTATAAGCACCTAGAATTGCTATAGCGGATTCCAGGAAGAGCCGAGGGACCTGGGCCGTGTGTCAAACTTCTTACCACCATGAGGTGGTTGTGCGTACATGGGTGCCTACCCACCACGCCCTCCTGGTTCCTCGCATTTTGCCCCACGGACCCCCAGAATCCTTAATTCCTTAATATAAGCAGCTAGAATTGCTATAGCGGATTCCAGGAAGGGCCGAGGGACCTGGGCCGGGTGTCAAACTTCTTACAACCTTGAGGTGGTTGTGCGTACATGGGTGCCTACCCGCCACGCCATCCTGGTTCCTTGCATTTTGCCCAACGGACCCCCAGAATCCTTAATTCCTTAATATAAGCACGTAGAATTGCTATAGCGGATTCCAGGAAGAGCCGAGGGACCTGGGCCGGGTGTCAAACTTCTTACCACCATGAGGTGGTTGTGCGTAGATGGGTGCCTACCCGCCACGCCCTCCTGGTTCCCTGCATTTTGCCCCACGGATCCCCAGAGGCCTTATTTCCTTAATATAAGCAACTAGAATTACTCTAGCGGATTCCAGGAAGAGCCGAGGGACCTGGGCAGGGTGTCAAACTTCTTACCACCATGAGGTGATTGTGCGTACATGGGTGCCTACCCGCCACGCCCTCCTGGTTCCCCGCATTTTGCCCCACGGATCCCCAGAGGCTTTATTTCCTTAATATTAGCCCTTAGAATTGCTCTAGCGGATTCCAGGAAGAGCCGAGGGACCTGGGCCGGGTGTCAAACTTCTTACCACCATGAGGTGGTTGCGCGTACGTGGGTGCCTACCCGCCACGCCCTCCTGGTTCCCCGCATTTTGCCCCACGGACCCCCAGAGGCCTTAATTCCTTATTATAAGCACCTAGAATTGCTATAGCGGATTCCAGGAAGAGCCGAGGGACCTGGGCCGGGTGTCAAACTTCTTACCACCATGAGGTGGTTGTGCGTACATGGGCGCCTACCCGCCACGCCCTCCTGGTTCCTCGCATTTTGTCCCACGGACCCCCAGAATCCTTAATTCCTTAATATAAGAACCTAGAATTGCTATAGCGGATTCCAGGAAGAGCCGAGGGACCTGGGCCGGGTGTCAAACTTCTTACCACCATGAGGTGGTTGCGCGTACACGGGTGCCTACCCGCCAGGCCCTCCTGGTTTCTTGCATTTTGCCCCACGAACCCCCAGAATCCTTAATTCCTTAATATAAGCACCTAGAATTGCTATAGCGGATTCCAGGAAGGGCCAAGGGACCTGGGCTGGGTGTCAAACTTCTTACCACCATGAGGTGGTTGTGCGTACATGGGTGCCTACCCGCCACGCCCTCCTGGTTCCCTGCATTTTGCCCCACGGATCCCCAGAGGCCTTATTTCCTTAATATAAGCACCTAGAATTACTCTAGCGAATTCCAGGAAGGTCCGAGGGACCTGGGACGGGTGTCAAACTTCTTACCACCATGAGGTGGTTGTGCGTACATGGGTGCCTACCCGCCACGCCCTCCTGGTTTCTTGCATTTTGCCCCACGAACCCCCAGAATCCTTAATTCCTTAATATAAGCACCTAGAATTGCTATAGCGGATTCCAGGAAGGGCCAAGGGACCTGGGCTGGGTGTCAAACTTCTTACCATCATGAGGTGGTTGTGCGTACATGGGTGCCTACCCGCCACGCCCTCCTGGTTCCCTGCATTTTGCCCCACGGATCCCCAGAGGCCTTATTTCCTTAATATAAGCACCTAGAATTACTCTAGCGAATTCCAGGAAGGTCCGAGGGACCTGGGACGGGTGTCAAACTTCTTACCACCATGAGGTGGTTGCGCGTACATGGGTGCCTACCCGCCACGCCCTCCTGGTTTCTTGCATTTTGCCCCACGAACCCCCAGAATCCTTAATTCCTTAATATAAGCACCTAGAATTGCCATAGCGGATTCCAGGAAGAGCCGAGGGACCTGGGCAGGGTGTCAAACTTCTTACAACCATGAGGTGGTTGTGCGTACATGGGTGCCTACCCGCCACGCCCTCCTGGTTCCCCGCATTTTGCCCCACGGACCCCCAGAGGCCTTAATTCCTTATTATAAGCACCTAGAATTGCTATAGCGGATTCCAGGAAGAGCCGAGGGACCTGGGCAGGGTGTCAAACTTCTTACCACCATGAGGTGGTTGCGCGTACATGGGTGCCTACCCGCCACGCCCTCCTGGTTTCTTGCATTTTGCCCCACGAACCCCCAGAATCCTTAATTCCTTAATATAAGCACCTAGAATTGCTATAGCGGATTCCAGGAAGGGCCAAGGGACCTGGGCTGGGTGTCAAACTTCTTACCACCATGAGGTGGTTGTGCGTACATGGGTGCCTACCCGCCACGCCCTCCTGGTTCCCTGCATTTTGCCCCACGGATCCACAGAGGCCTTATTTCCTTAATATAAGCACCTAGAATTACTCTAGCGAATTCCAGGAAGGTCCGAGGGACCTGGGACGGGTGTCAAACTTCTTACCACCATGAGGTGGTTGTGCGTACATGGGTGCCTACCCGCCACGCCCTCCTGGTTCCCCGCATTTTGCCCCACGGACCCCCAGAGGCCTTAATTCCTTATTATAAGCACCTAGAATTGCTATAGCGGATTCCAGGAAGAGCCGAGGGACCTGGGCCGGGTGTCAAACTTCTTACCACCATGAGGTGGTTGTGCGTACATGGGTGCCTACCCGCCACGCCCTCCTGGTTCCCTGCATTTTGCACCACGGACCCTCAGAATCCTTAATTCCTTAATATAAGCACCTAGAATTGCTATAGCGGATTCCAGGAAGAGCCGAGGGACCTGGGCCGGGTGTCAAACTTCTTACCACCATGAGGTGGTTGTGCGTACATGGGCGCCTACCCGCCACGCCCTCCTGGTTCCTCGCATTTTGTCCCACGGACCCCAGAATCCTTAATTCCTTAATATAAGCACCTTGAATTGCTTTAGCGGATTCCAGGAAGAGCCGAGGGACCTGGGCAGGGTGTCAAACTTCCTACAACCATGAGGTGGTTGTGCGTACATGGGTGCCTACCCGCCACGCCCTCCTGGTTCCCCGCATTTTGCCCCACGGACCCCCAGAGGCCTTAATTCCTTATTATAAGCACCTAGAATTGCTATAGCGGATTCCAGGAAGAGCCGAGGGACCTGGGCAGGGTGTCAAACTTCTTACCACCATGAGGTGATTGTGCGTACATGGGCGCCTACCCGCCACGCCCTCCTGGTTCCTCGCATTTTGTCCCACGGACCCCCAGAATCCTTAATTCCTTAATATAAGAACCTAGAATTGCTATAGCGGATTCCAGGAAGAGCCGAGGGACCTGGGCCGGGTGTCAAACTTCTTACCACCATGAGGTGGTTGCGCGTACATGGGTGCCTACCCGCCACGCCCTCCTGGTTTCTTGCATTTTGCCCCACGAACCCCCAGAATCCTTAATTCCTTAATATAAGCACCTAGAATTGCTATAGCGGATTCCAGGAAGGGCCAAAGGACCTGGGCTGGGTGTCAAACTTCTTACCACCATGAGGTGGTTGTGCGTACATGGGTGCCTACCCGCCACGCCCTCCTGGTTCCCTGCATTTTGCCCCACGGATCCCCAGAGGCCTTATTTCCTTAATATAAGCACCTAGAATTACTCTAGCGAATTCCAGGAAGGTCCGAGGGACCTGGGACGGGTGTCAAACTTCTTACCACCATGAGGTGGTTGTGCGTACATGGGTGCCTACCCGCCACGCCCTCCTGGTTCCCCGCATTTTGCCCCACGGACCCCCAGAGGCCTTAATTCCTTATTATAAGCACCTAGAATTGCTATAGCGGATTCCAGGAAGAGCCGAGGGACCTGGGCAGGGTGTCAAACTTCTTACCACCATGAGGTGGTTGCGCGTACATGGGTGCCTACCCGCCACGCCCTCCTGGTTTCTTGCATTTTGCCCCACGAACCCCCAGAATCCTTAATTCCTTAATATAAGCACCTAGAATTGCTATAGCGGATTCCAGGAAGGGCCAAGGGACCTGGGCTGGGTGTCAAACTTCTTACCACCATGAGGTGGTTGTGCGTACATGGGTGCCTACCCGCCACGCCCTCCTGGTTCCCTGCATTTTGCCCCACGGATCCCCAGAGGCCTTATTTCCTTAATATAAGCACCTAGAATTACTCTAGCGAATTCCAGGAAGGTCCGAGGGACCTGGGACGGGTGTCAAACTTCTTACCACCATGAGGTGGTTGTGCGTACATGGGTGCCTACCCGCCACGCCCTCCTGGTTCCCCGCATTTTGCCCCACGGACCCCCAGAGGCCTTAATTCCTTATTATAAGCACCTAGAATTGCTATAGCGGATTCCAGGAAGAGCCGAGGGACCTGGGCCGGGTGTCAAACTTCTTACCACCATGAGGTGGTTGTGCGTACATGGGTGCCTACCCGCCACGCCCTCCTGGTTCCCTGCATTTTGCACCACGGACCCTCAGAATCCTTAATTCCTTAATATAAGCACCTAGAATTGCTATAGCGGATTCCAGGAAGAGCCGAGGGACCTGGGCCGGGTGTCAAACTTCTTACCACCATGAGGTGGTTGTGCGTACATGGGCGCCTACCCGCCACGCCCTCCTGGTTCCTCGCATTTTGTCCCACGGACCCCCAGAATCCTTAATTCCTTAATATAAGCACCTTGAATTGCTTTAGCGGATTCCAGGAAGAGCCGAGGGACCTGGGCAGGGTGTCAAACTTCTTACAACCATGAGGTGGTTGTGCGTACATGGGTGCCTACCCGCCACGCCCTCCTGGTTCCCCGCATTTTGCCCCACGGACCCCCAGAGGCCTTAATTCCTTATTATAAGCACCTAGAATTGCTATAGCGGATTCCAGGAAGAGCCGAGGGACCTGGGCAGGGTGTCAAACTTCTTACCACCATGAGGTGATTGTGCGTACATGGGCGCCTACCCGCCACGCCCTCCTGGTTCCTCGCATTTTGTCCCACGGACCCCCAGAATCCTTAATTCCTTAATATAAGAACCTAGAATTGCTATAGCGGATTCCAGGAAGAGCCGAGGGACCTGGGCCGGGTGTCAAACTTCTTACCACCATGAGGTGGTTGCGCGTACATGGGTGCCTACCCGCCACGCCCTCCTGGTTTCTTGCATTTTGCCCCACGAACCCCCAGAATCCTTAATTCCTTAATATAAGCACCTAGAATTGCTATAGCGGATTCCAGGAAGGGCCAAAGGACCTGGGCTGGGTGTCAAACTTCTTACCACCATGAGGTGGTTGTGCGTACATGGGTGCCTACCCGCCACGCCCTCCTGGTTCCCTGCATTTTGACCCACGGATCCCCAGAGGCCTTATTTCCTTAATATAAGCACCTAGAATTACTCTAGCGAATTCCAGGAAGGTCCGAGGGACCTGGGACGGGTGTCAAACTTCTTACCACCATGAGGTGGTTGTGCGTACATGGGTGCCTACCCGCCACGCCCTCCTGGTTCCCCGCATTTTGCCCCACGGACCCCCAGAGGCCTTAATTCCTTATTATAAGCACCTAGAATTGCTATAGCGGATTCCAGGAAGAGCCGAGGGACCTGGGCCGGGTGTCAAACTTCTTACCACCATGAGGTGGTTGTGCGTACATGGGTGCCTACCCGCCACGCCCTCCTGGTTCCCTGCATTTTGCACCACGGACCCTCAGAATCCTTAATTCCTTAATATAAGCACCTAGAATTGCTATAGCGGATTCCAGGAAGGGCCGAGGGACCTGGGCCGGGTGTCAAACTTCTTACAACCTTGAGGTGGTTGTGCGTACATGGGTGGCTACCGACCACGCCCTCCTGGTTCCCCGCATTTTGCCCCACGGACCCCCCAGAATCCTTAATTCCTTAATATAAGCACCTTGAATTGCTATAGCGGATTCCAGGAAGAGCCGAGGGACCTGGGCAGGGTGTCAAACTTCTTACAACCATGAGGTGGTTGTGCGTACATGGGTGCCTACCCGCCACGCCCTCCTGGTTCCCCGCATTTTGCCCCACGGATCCCCAGAGGCTTTATTTCCTTAATATTAGCCCTTAGAATTGCTCTAGCGGATTCCAGGAAGAGCCGAGGGACCTGGGCCGGGTGTCAAACTTCTTACCACCATGAGGTGGTTGCGCGTACATGGGTGCCTACCCGCCACGCCCTCCTGGTTCCCCGCATTTTGCCCCACGGACCCCCAGAGGCCTTAATTCCTTATTATAAGCACCTAGAATTGCTATAGCGGATTCCAGGAAGAGCCGAGGGACCTGGGCCGGGTGTCAAACTTCTTACCACCATGAGGTGGTTGTGCGTACATGGGCGCCTACCCGCCACGCCCTCCTGGTTCCTCGCATTTTGTCCCACGGACCCCCAGAATCCTTAATTCCTTAATATAAGAACCTAGAATTGCTATAGCGGATTCCAGGAAGAGCCGAGGGACCTGGGCCGGGTGTCAAACTTCTTACCACCATGAGGTGGTTGCGCGTACATGGGTGCCTACCCGCCACGCCCTCCTGGTTTCTTGCATTTTGCCCCACGAACCCCCAGAATCCTTAATTCCTTAATATAAGCACCTAGAATTGCTATAGCGGATTCCAGGAAGGGCCAAGGGACCTGGGCTGGGTGTCAAACTTCTTACCACCATGAGGTGGTTGTGCGTACATGGGTGCCTACCCGCCACGCCCTCCTGGTTCCCTGCATTTTGCCCCACGGATCCCCAGAGGCCTTATTTCCTTAATATAAGCACCTAGAATTACTCTAGCGAATTCCAGGAAGGTCCGAGGGACCTGGGACGGGTGTCAAACTTCTTACCACCATGTGGTGGTTGTGCGTACATGGGTGCCTACCCGCCACGCCCTCCTGGTTCCCCGCATTTTGCCCCACGGACCCCCAGAGGCCTTAATTCCTTATTATAAGCACCTAGAATTGCTATAGCGGATTCCAGGAAGAGCCGAGGGACCTGGGCCGGGTGTCAAACTTCTTACCACCATGAGGTGGTTGTGCGTACATGGGTGCCTACCCGCCACGCCCTCCTGGTTCCCTGCATTTTGCACCACGGACCCTCAGAATCCTTAATTCCTTAATATAAGCACCTAGAATTGCTATAGCGGATTCCAGGAAGGGCCGAGGGACCTGGGCCGGGTGTCAAACTTCTTACAACCTTGAGGTGGTTGTGCGTACATGGGTGGCTACCGACCACGCCCTCCTGGTTCCCCGCATTTTGCCCCACGGACCCCCCAGAATCCTTAATTCCTTAATATAAGCACCTTGAATTGCTATAGCGGATTCCAGGAAGAGCCGAGGGACCTGGGCAGGGTGTCAAACTTCTTACAACCATGAGGTGGTTGTGCGTACATGGGTGCCTACCCGCCACGCCCTCCTGGTTTCCCGCATTTTGCCCCACAGATCCCCAGAGGCCTTAATTCCTTAACATAAGCACTTAGAATTGCTATAGCGGATTCCAGGAAGAGCCGAGGGACCTGGGCAGGGTGTCAAACTTCTTACCACCATGAGGTGATTGTGCGTACATGGGTGCCTACCCGCCACGCCCTCCTGGTTCCCCGCATTTTGCCCCACGGATCCCCAGAGGCTTTATTTCCTTAATATTAGCCCTTAGAATTGCTCTAGCGAATTCCAGGAAGAGCCGAGGGACCTGGGCCGGGTGTCAAACTTCTTACCACCATGAGGTGGTTGCGCGTACATGGGTGCTTACCCGCCACGCCCTCCTGGTTCTCCGCATTTTGCCCCACGGACCCCCAGAGGCCTTAATTCCTTATTATAAGCACCTAGAATTGCTATAGCGGATTCCAGGAAGAGCCGAGGGACCTGGGCCGGGTGTCAAACTTCTTACCACCATGAGGTGGTTGTGCGTACATGGGTGCCTACCCGCCACGCCCTCCTGGTTCTCCGCATTTTGCCCCACGGACCCCCAGAGGCCTTAATTCCTTATTATAAGCACCTAGAATTGCTATAGCGGATTCCAGGAAGAGCCGAGGGACCTGGGCCGGGTGTCAAACTTCTTACAACCATGAGGTGGTTGTGCGTACATGGGTGCCTACCCGCCACGCCCTCCTGGTTTCCCGCATTTTGCCCCACGGATCCCCAGAGGCCTTAATTCCTTAACATAAGCACTTAGAATTGCTATAGCGGATTCCAGGAAGAGCCGAGGGACCTGGGCAGGGTGTCAAACTTCTTACCACCATGAGGTGATTGTGCGTACATAGGTGCCTACCCGCCACGCCCTCCTGGTTCCCCGAATTTTGCCCCACGGATCCCCAGAGGCTTTATTTCCTTAATATTAGCCCTTAGAATTGCTCTAGCGGATTCCAGGAAGAGCCGAGGGACCTGGGCCGGGTGTCAAACTTCTTACCACCATGAGGTGGTTGCGCGTACATGGGTGCCTACCCGCCACGCCCTCCTGGTTCCCCGCATTTTGCCCCACGGACCCCCAGAGGCCTTAATTCCTTATTATAAGCACCTAGAATTGCTATAGAGGATTCCAGGAAGAGCCGAGGGACCTGGGCCGGGTGTCAAACTTCTTACCACCATGAGGTGGTTGTGCGTACATGGGTGCCTACCCGCCACGCCCTCCTGGTTCCCTGCATTTTGCACCACGGACCCTCAGAATCCTTAATTCCTTAATATAAGCACCTAGAATTGCTATAGCGGATTCCAGGAAGGGCCGAGGGACCTGGGCCGGGTGTCAAACTTCTTACAACCTTGAGGTGGTTGTGCGTACATGGGTGGCTACCGACCACGCCCTCCTGGTTCCCCGCATTTTGCCCCACGGACCCCCAGAGGCCTTAATTCCTTATTATAAGCACCTAGAATTGCTATAGCGGATTCCAGGAAGAGCCGAGGGACCTGGGCCGGGTGTCAAACTTCTTACCACCATGAGGTGGTTGTGCGTACATGGGCGCCTACCCGCCACGCCCTCCTGATTCCTCGCATTTTGTCCCACGGACCCCCAGAATCCTTAATTCCTTAATATAAGCACCTTGAATTGCTATAGCGGATTCCAGGAAGAGCCGAGGGACCTGGGCAGGGTGTCAAACTTCTTACAACCATGAGGTGGTTGTGCGTACATGGGTGCCTACCCGCCACGCCCTCCTGGTTTCTTGCATTTTGCCCCACGAACCCCCAGAATCCTTAATTCCTTAATATAAGCACCTAGAATTGCTATAGCGGATTCCAGGAAGGGCCAAGGGACCTGGGCTGGGTGTCAAACTTCTTACCACCATGAGGTGGTTGTGCGTACATGGGTGCCTACCCGCCACGCCCTCCTGGTTCCCTGCATTTTGCCCCACGGATCCCCAGAGGCCTTATTTCCTTAATATAAGCACCTAGAATTACTCTAGCGAATTCCAGGAAGGTCCGAGGGACCTGGGACGGGTGTCAAACTTCTTACCACCATGAGGTGGTTGTGCGTACATGGGTGCCTACCCGCCACGCCCTCCTGGTTCCCCGCATTTTGCCCCACGGACCCCCAGAGGCCTTAATTCCTTATTATAAGCACCTAGAATTGCTATAGCGGATTCCAGGAAGAGCCGAGGGACCTGGGCCGGGTGTCAAACTTCTTACCACCATGAGGTGGTTGTGCGTACATGGGTGCCTACCCGCCACGCCCTCCTGGTTCCCTGCATTTTGCACCACGGACCCTCAGAATCCTTAATTCCTTAATATAAGCACCTAGAATTGCTATAGCGGATTCCAGGAAGGGCCGAGGGACCTGGGCCGGGTGTCAAACTTCTTACAACCTTGAGGTGGTTGTGCCTACATGGGTGGCTACCGACCACGCCCTCCTGGTTCCCCGCATTTTGCCCCACGGACCCCCCAGAATCCTTAATTCCTTAATATAAGCACCTTGAATTGCTATAGCGGATTTCAGGAAGAGCCGAGGGACCTGGGCCGGGTGTCAAACTTCTTACAACCATGAGGTGGTTGTGCGTACATGGGTGCCTACCCGCCACGCCCTCCTGGTTCCCCGCATTTTGCCCCACGGATCCCCAGAGGCTTTATTTCCTTAATATTAGCCCTTAGAATTGCTCTAGCGGATTCCAGGAAGAGCCGAGGGACCTGGGCCGGGTGTCAAACTTCTTACCACCATGAGGTGGTTGCGCGTACATGGGTGCCTACCCGCCACGCCCTCCTGGTTCCCCGCATTTTGCCCCACGGACCCCCAGAGGCCTTAATTCCTTATTATAAGCACCTAGAATTGCTATAGCGGATTTCAGGAAGAGCCGAGGGACCTGGGCCGGGTGTCAAACTTCTTACCACCATGAGGTGGTTGTGCGTACATGGGCGCCTACCCGCCACGCCTTCCTGGTTCCTCGCATTTTGTCCCACGGACCCCCAGAATCCTTAATTCCTTAATATAAGAACCTAGAATTGCTATAGCGGATTCCAGGAAGAGCCGAGGGACCTGGGCCGGGTGTCAAACTTCTTACCACCATGAGGTGGTTGCGCGTACATGGGTGCCTACCCGCCACGCCCTCCTGGTTTCTTGCATTTTGCCCCACGAACCCCCAGAATCCTTAATTCCTTAATATAAGCACCTAGAATTGCTATAGCGGATTCCAGGAAGGGCCAAGGGACCTGGGCTGGGTGTCAAACTTCTTACCACCATGAGGTGGTTGTGCGTACATGGGTGCCTACCCGCCACGCCCTCCTGGTTCCCTGCATTTTGCCCCACGGATCCCCAGAGGCCTTATTTCCTTAATATAAGCACCTAGAATTACTCTAGCGAATTCCAGGAAGGTCCGAGGGACCTGGGACGGGTGTCAAACTTCTTACCACCATGAGGTGGTTGTGCGTACATGGGTGCCTACCCGCCACGCCCTCCTGGTTCCCCGCATTTTGCCCCACGGACCCCCAGAGGCCTTAATTCCTTATTATAAGCACCTAGAATTGCTATAGCGGATTCCAGGAAGAGCCGAGGGACCTGGGCCGGGTGTCAAACTTCTTACCACCATGAGGTGGTTGTGCGTACATGGGTGCCTACCCGCCACGCCTTCCTGGTTCCCTGCATTTTGCACCACGGACCCTCAGAATCCTTAATTCCTTAATATAAGCACCTAGAATTGCTATAGCGGATTCCAGGAAGGGCCGAGGGACCTGGGCCGGGTGTCAAACTTCTTACAACCTTGAGGTGGTTGTGCGTACATGGGTGGCTACCGACCACGCCCTCCTGGTTCCCCGCATTTTGCCCCACGGACCCCCCAGAATCCTTAATTCCTTAATATAAGCACCTTGAATTGCTATAGCGGATTCCAGGAAGAGCCGAGGGACCTGGGCAGGGTGTCAAACTTCTTACAACCATGAGGTGGTTGTGCGTACATGGGTGCCTACCCGCCACGCCCTCCTGGTTTCCCGCATTTTGCCCCACGGATCCCCAGAGGCCTTAATTCCTTAACATAAGCACTTAGAATTGCTATAGCGGATTCCAGGAAGAGCCGAGGGACCTGGGCAGGGTGTCAAACTTCTTACCACCATGAGGTGATTGTGCGTACATGGGTGCCTACCCGCCACGCCCTCCTGGTTCCCCGCATTTTGCCCCACGGATCCCCAGAGGCTTTATTTCCTTAATATTAGCCCTTAGAATTGCTCTAGCGAATTCCAGGAAGAGCCGAGGGACCTGGGCCGGGTGTCAAACTTCTTACCACCATGAGGTGGTTGCGCGTACATGGGTGCCTACCCGCCACGCCCTCCTGGTTTCTTGCATTTTGCCCCACGAACCCCCAGAATCCTTAATTCCTTAATATAAGCACCTAGAATTGCTATAGCGGATTCCAGGAAGGGCCAAGGGACCTGGGCTGGGTGTCAAACTTCTTACCACCATGAGGTGGTTGTGCGTACATGGGTGCCTACCCGCCACGCCCTCCTGGTTCCCTGCATTTTGCCCCACGGATCCCCAGAGGCCTTATTTCCTTAATATAAGCACCTAGAATTACTCTAGCGAATTCCAGGAAGGTCCGAGGGACCTGGGACGGGTGTCAAACTTCTTACCACCATGTGGTGGTTGTGCGTACATGGGTGCCTACCCGCCACGCCCTCCTGGTTCCCCGCATTTTGCCCCACGGACCCCCAGAGGCCTTAATTCCTTATTATAAGCACCTAGAATTGCTATAGCGGATTCCAGGAAGAGCCGAGGGACCTGGGCCGGGTGTCAAACTTCTTACCACCATGAGGTGGTTGTGCGTACATGGGTGCCTACCCGCCACGCCCTCCTGGTTCCCTGCATTTTGCACCACGGACCCTCAGAATCCTTAATTCCTTAATATAAGCACCTAGAATTGCTATAGCGGATTCCAGGAAGGGCCGAGGGACCTGGGCCGGGTGTCAAACTTCTTACAACCTTGAGGTGGTTGTGCGTACATGGGTGGCTACCGACCACGCCCTCCTGGTTCCCCGCATTTTGCCCCACGGACCCCCCAGAATCCTTAATTCCTTAATATAAGCACCTTGAATTGCTATAGCGGATTCCAGGAAGAGCCGAGGGACCTGGGCAGGGTGTCAAACTTCTTACAACCATGAGGTGGTTGTGCGTACATGGGTGCCTACCCGCCACGCCCTCCTGGTTTCCCGCATTTTGCCCCACAGATCCCCAGAGGCCTTAATTCCTTAACATAAGCACTTAGAATTGCTATAGCGGATTCCAGGAAGAGCCGAGGGACCTGGGCAGGGTGTCAAACTTCTTACCACCATGAGGTGATTGTGCGTACATGGGTGCCTACCCGCCACGCCCTCCTGGTTCCCCGCATTTTGCCCCACGGATCCCCAGAGGCTTTATTTCCTTAATATTAGCCCTTAGAATTGCTCTAGCGAATTCCAGGAAGAGCCGAGGGACCTGGGCCGGGTGTCAAACTTCTTACCACCATGAGGTGGTTGCGCGTACATGGGTGCTTACCCGCCACGCCCTCCTGGTTCTCCGCATTTTGCCCCACGGACCCCCAGAGGCCTTAATTCCTTATTATAAGCACCTAGAATTGCTATAGCGGATTCCAGGAAGAGCCGAGGGACCTGGGCCGGGTGTCAAACTTCTTACCACCATGAGGTGGTTGTGCGTACATGGGTGCCTACCCGCCACGCCCTCCTGGTTCTCCGCATTTTGCCCCACGGACCCCCAGAGGCCTTAATTCCTTATTATAAGCACCTAGAATTGCTATAGCGGATTCCAGGAAGAGCCGAGGGACCTGGGCCGGGTGTCAAACTTCTTACAACCATGAGGTGGTTGTGCGTACATGGGTGCCTACCCGCCACGCCCTCCTGGTTTCCCGCATTTTGCCCCACGGATCCCCAGAGGCCTTAATTCCTTAACATAAGCACTTAGAATTGCTATAGCGGATTCCAGGAAGAGCCGAGGGACCTGGGCAGGGTGTCAAACTTCTTACCACCATGAGGTGATTGTGCGTACATAGGTGCCTACCCGCCACGCCCTCCTGGTTCCCCGAATTTTGCCCCACGGATCCCCAGAGGCTTTATTTCCTTAATATTAGCCCTTAGAATTGCTCTAGCGGATTCCAGGAAGAGCCGAGGGACCTGGGCCGGGTGTCAAACTTCTTACCACCATGAGGTGGTTGCGCGTACATGGGTGCCTACCCGCCACGCCCTCCTGGTTCCCCGCATTTTGCCCCACGGACCCCCAGAGGCCTTAATTCCTTATTATAAGCACCTAGAATTGCTATAGCGGATTCCAGGAAGAGCCGAGGGACCTGGGCCGGGTGTCAAACTTCTTACCACCATGAGGTGGTTGTGCGTACATGGGCGCCTACCCGCCACGCCCTCCTGGTTCCTCGCATTTTGTCCCACGGACCCCCAGAATCCTTAATTCCTTAATATAAGAACCTAGAATTGCTATAGCGGATTCCAGGAAGAGCCGAGGGACCTGGGCCGGGTGTCAAACTTCTTACCACCATGAGGTGGTTGCGCGTACATGGGTGCCTACCCGCCACGCCCTCCTGGTTTCCCGCATTTTGCCCCACGAACCCCCAGAATCCTTAATTCCTTAATATAAGCACCTAGAATTGCTATAGCGGATTCCAGGAAGAGCCGAGGGAACTGGGCCGGGTGTCAAACTTCTTACCACCATGAGGTGGTTGTGCGTACGTGGGTGCCTACCACCCACGCCCTTCTCGTTCCCCGCATTTTGCCCCACGGATCCCCAGAAGCTTTAATTCCTTAAAATTAGCACTTAGAATTGCTATAGCGGATTCCAGGAAGAGCCGAGGGACCTGGGCCGGATGTCAAACTTCTTACCACCATGAGGTGGTTGCGCGTACATGGGTGCCTACCCGCCACGCCCTCCTGGTTCCCCGCATTTTGCCCCACGGACCCCCAGAGGCCTTAATTCCTTATTATAAGCACCTAGAATTGCTATAGAGGATTCCAGGAAGAGCCGAGGGACCTGGGCCGGGTGTCAAACTTCTTACCACCATGAGGTGGTTGTGCGTACATGGGTGCCTACCCGCCACGCCCTCCTGGTTCCCTGCATTTTGCACCACGGACCCTCAGAATCCTTAATTCCTTAATATAAGCACCTAGAATTGCTATAGCGGATTCCAGGAAGGGCCGAGGGACCTGGGCCGGGTGTCAAACTTCTTACAACCTTGAGGTGGTTGTGCGTACATGGGTGGCTACCGACCAAGCCCTCCTGGTTCCCCGCATTTTGCCCCACGGACCCCCAGAGGCCTTAATTCCTTATTATAAGCACCTAGAATTGCTATAGCGGATTCCAGGAAGAGCCGAGGGACCTGGGCCGGGTGTCAAACTTCTTACCACCATGAGGTGGTTGTGCGTACATGGGCGCCTACCCGCCACGCCCTCCTGATTCCTCGCATTTTGTCCCACGGACCCCCAGAATCCTTAATTCCTTAATATAAGCACCTTGAATTGCTATAGCGGATTCCAGGAAGAGCCGAGGGACCTGGGCAGGGTGTCAAACTTCTTACAACCATGAGGTGGTTGTGCGTACATGGGTGCCTACCCGCCACGCCCTCCTGGTTTCTTGCATTTTGCCCCACGAACCCCCAGAATCCTTAATTCCTTAATATAAGCACCTAGAATTGCTATAGCGGATTCCAGGAAGGGCCAAGGGACCTGGGCTGGGTGTCAAACTTCTTACCACCATGAGGTGGTTGTGCGTACATGGGTGCCTACCCGCCACGCCCTCCTGGTTCCCTGCATTTTGCCCCACGGATCCCCAGAGGCCTTATTTCCTTAATATAAGCACCTAGAATTACTCTAGCGAATTCCAGGAAGGTCCGAGGGACCTGGGACGGGTGTCAAACTTCTTACCACCATGAGGTGGTTGTGCGTACATGGGTGCCTACCCGCCACGCCCTCCTGGTTCCCCGCATTTTGCCCCACGGACCCCCAGAGGCCTTAATTCCTTATTATAAGCACCTAGAATTGCTATAGCGGATTCCAGGAAGAGCCGAGGGACCTGGGCCGGGTGTCAAACTTCTTACCACCATGAGGTGGTTGTGCGTACATGGGTGCCTACCCGCCACGCCCTCCTGGTTCCCTGCATTTTGCACCACGGACCCTCAGAATCCTTAATTCCTTAATATAAGCACCTAGAATTGCTATAGCGGATTCCAGGAAGGGCCGAGGGACCTGGGCCGGGTGTCAAACTTCTTACAACCTTGAGGTGGTTGTGCCTACATGGGTGGCTACCGACCACGCCCTCCTGGTTCCCCGCATTTTGCCCCACGGACCCCCCAGAATCCTTAATTCCTTAATATAAGCACCTTGAATTGCTATAGCGGATTTCAGGAAGAGCCGAGGGACCTGGGCCGGGTGTCAAACTTCTTACAACCATGAGGTGGTTGTGCGTACATGGGTGCCTACCCGCCACGCCCTCCTGGTTCCCCGCATTTTGCCCCACGGATCCCCAGAGGCTTTATTTCCTTAATATTAGCCCTTAGAATTGCTCTAGCGGATTCCAGGAAGAGCCGAGGGACCTGGGCCGGGTGTCAAACTTCTTACCACCATGAGGTGGTTGCGCGTACATGGGTGCCTACCCGCCACGCCCTCCTGGTTCCCCGCATTTTGCCCCACGGACCCCCAGAGGCCTTAATTCCTTATTATAAGCACCTAGAATTGCTATAGCGGATTTCAGGAAGAGCCGAGGGACCTGGGCCGGGTGTCAAACTTCTTACCACCATGAGGTGGTTGTGCGTACATGGGCGCCTACCCGCCACGCCTTCCTGGTTCCTCGCATTTTGTCCCACGGACCCCCAGAATCCTTAATTCCTTAATATAAGAACCTAGAATTGCTATAGCGGATTCCAGGAAGAGCCGAGGGACCTGGGCCGGGTGTCAAACTTCTTACCACCATGAGGTGGTTGCGCGTACATGGGTGCCTACCCGCCACGCCCTCCTGGTTTCTTGCATTTTGCCCCACGAACCCCCAGAATCCTTAATTCCTTAATATAAGCACCTAGAATTGCTATAGCGGATTCCAGGAAGGGCCAAGGGACCTGGGCTGGGTGTCAAACTTCTTACCACCATGAGGTGGTTGTGCGTACATGGGTGCCTACCCGCCACGCCCTCCTGGTTCCCTGCATTTTGCCCCACGGATCCCCAGAGGCCTTATTTCCTTAATATAAGCACCTAGAATTACTCTAGCGAATTCCAGGAAGGTCCGAGGGACCTGGGACGGGTGTCAAACTTCTTACCACCATGAGGTGGTTGTGCGTACATGGGTGCCTACCCGCCACGCCCTCCTGGTTCCCCGCATTTTGCCCCACGGACCCCCAGAGGCCTTAATTCCTTATTATAAGCACCTAGAATTGCTATAGCGGATTCCAGGAAGAGCCGAGGGACCTGGGCCGGGTGTCAAACTTCTTACCACCATGAGGTGGTTGTGCGTACATGGGTGCCTACCCGCCACGCCTTCCTGGTTCCCTGCATTTTGCACCACGGACCCTCAGAATCCTTAATTCCTTAATATAAGCACCTAGAATTGCTATAGCGGATTCCAGGAAGGGCCGAGGGACCTGGGCCGGGTGTCAAACTTCTTACAACCTTGAGGTGGTTGTGCGTACATGGGTGGCTACCGACCACGCCCTCCTGGTTCCCCGCATTTTGCCCCACGGACCCCCCAGAATCCTTAATTCCTTAATATAAGCACCTTGAATTGCTATAGCGGATTCCAGGAAGAGCCGAGGGACCTGGGCAGGGTGTCAAACTTCTTACAACCATGAGGTGGTTGTGCGTACATGGGTGCCTACCCGCCACGCCCTCCTGGTTTCCCGCATTTTGCCCCACGGATCCCCAGAGGCCTTAATTCCTTAACATAAGCACTTAGAATTGCTATAGCGGATTCCAGGAAGAGCCGAGGGACCTGGGCAGGGTGTCAAACTTCTTACCACCATGAGGTGATTGTGCGTACATGGGTGCCTACCCGCCACGCCCTCCTGGTTCCCCGCATTTTGCCCCACGGATCCCCAGAGGCTTTATTTCCTTAATATTAGCCCTTAGAATTGCTCTAGCGAATTCCAGGAAGAGCCGAGGGACCTGGGCCGGGTGTCAAACTTCTTACCACCATGAGGTGGTTGCGCGTACATGGGTGCCTACCCGCAACGCCCTCCTGGTTCTCCGCATTTTGCCCCACGGACCCCCAGAGGCCTTAATTCCTTATTATAAGCACCTAGAATTGCTATAGCGGATTCCAGGAAGAGCCGAGGGACCTGGGCCGGGTGTCAAACTTCTTACCACCATGAGGTGGTTGTGCGTACATGGGTGCCTACCCGCCACGCCCTCCTGGTTCTCCGCATTTTGCCCCACGGACCCCCAGAGGCCTTAATTCCTTATTATAAGCACCTAGAATTGCTATAGCGGATTCCAGGAAGAGCCGAGGGACCTGGGCCGGGTGTCAAACTTCTTACAACCATGAGGTGGTTGTGCGTACATGGGTGCCTACCCGCCACGCCCTCCTGGTTTCCCGCATTTTGCCCCACGGATCCCCAGAGGCCTTAATTCCTTAACATAAGCACTTAGAATTGCTATAGCGGATTCCAGGAAGAGCCGAGGGACCTGGGCAGGGTGTCAAACTTCTTACCACCATGAGGTGATTGTGCGTACATGGGTGCCTACCCGCCACGCCCTCCTGGTTCCCCGAATTTTGCCCCACGGATCCCCAGAGGCTTTATTTCCTTAATATTAGCCCTTAGAATTGCTCTAGCGGATTCCAGGAAGAGCCGATGGACCTGGGCCGGGTGTCAAACTTCTTACCACCATGAGGTGGTTGCGCGTACATGGGTGCCTACCCGCCACGCCCTCCTGGTTCCCCGCATTTTGCCCCACGGACCCCCAGAGGCCTTAATTCCTTATTATAAGCACCTAGAATTGCTATAGCGGATTCCAGGAAGAGCCGAGGGACCTGGGCCGGGTGTCAAACTTCTTACCACCATGAGGTGGTTGTGCGTACATGGGCGCCTACCCGCCACGCCCTCCTGGTTCCTCGCATTTTGTCCCACGGACCCCCAGAATCCTTAATTCCTTAATATAAGAACCTAGAATTGCTATAGCGGATTCCAGGAAGAGCCGAGGGACCTGGGCCGGGTGTCAAACTTCTTACCACCATGAGGTGGTTGCGCGTACATGGGTGCCTACCCGCCACGCCCTCCTGGTTTCCCGCATTTTGCCCCACGAACCCCCAGAATCCTTAATTCCTTAATATAAGCACCTAGAATTGCTATAGCGGATTCCAGGAAGAGCCGAGGGAACTGGGCCGGGTGTCAAACTTCTTACCACCATGAGGTGGTTGTGCGTACGTGGGTGCCTACCACCCACGCCCTTCTCGTTCCCCGCATTTTGCCCCACGGATCCCCAGAAGCTTTAATTCCTTAAAATTAGCACTTAGAATTGCTATAGCGGATTCCAGGAAGAGCCGAGGGACCTGGGCCGGGTGTCAAACTTCTTACCACCATGAGGTGGTTGCGCGTACATGGGTGCCTACCCGCCACGCCCTCCTGGTTCCCCGCATTTTGCCCCACGGACCCCCAGAGGCCTTAATTCCTTATTATAAGCACCTAGAATTGCTATAGAGGATTCCAGGAAGAGTCGAGGGACCTGGGCCGGGTGTCAAACTTCTTACCACCATGAGGTGGTTGTGCGTACATGGGTGCCTACCCGCCACGCCCTCCTGGTTCCCTGCATTTTGCCCCACGAACCCCCAGAATCCTTAATTCCTTAATATAAGCACCTAGAATTGCTATAGCGGATTCCAGGAAGAGCCGAGGGAACTGGGCCGGGTGTCAAACTTCTTACCACCATGAGGTGGTTGTGCGTACGTGGGTGCCTACCACCCACGCCCTTCTCGTTCCCCGCATTTTGCCCCACGGATCCCCAGAAGCTTTAATTCCTTAAAATTAGCACTTAGAATTGCTATAGCGGATTCCAGGAAGAGCCGAGGGACCTGGGCAGGGTGTCAAATTTCTTACCCCCATGAGGTGGTTGTGCGTACATGGGTGCCTACCCGCTACGCCCTCCTGGTTCCCCGCATTTTGCCCCACGGATCCCCAGAAGCTTTAATTCCTTAAAATTAGCACTTAGAATTGCTATAGCGGATTCCAGGAAGAGCCGAGGGACCTGGGCCGGGTGTCAAACTTCTTACCACCATGAGGTGGTAGCGCGTACATGGGTGCCTACCCGCCACGCCCTCCTGGTTCCCCGCATTTTGCCCCACGGACCCCCAGAGGCCTTAATTCCTTATTATAAGCACCTAGAATTGCTATAGCGGATTCCAGGAAGAGCCGAGGGACCTGGGCCGTGTGTCAAACTTCTTACCACCATGAGGTGGTTGTGCGTACATGGGTGCCTACCCACCACGCCCTCCTGGTTCCTCGCATTTTGCCCCACGGACCCCCAGAATCCTTAATTCCTTAATATAAGCAGCTAGAATTGCTATAGCGGATTCCAGGAAGGGCCGAGGGACCTGGGCCGGGTGTCAAACTTCTTACAACCTTGAGGTGGTTGTGCGTACATGGGTGCCTACCCGCCACGCCATCCTGGTTCCTTGCATTTTGCCCAACGGACCCCCAGAATCCTTAATTCCTTAATATAAGCACGTAGAATTGCTATAGCGGATTCCAGGAAGAGCCGAGGGACCTGGGCCGGGTGTCAAACTTCTTACCACCATGAGGTGGTTGTGCGTAGATGGGTGCCTACCCGCCACGCCCTCCTGGTTCCCTGCATTTTGCCCCACGGATCCCCAGAGGCCTTATTTCCTTAATATAAGCACCTAGAATTACTCTAGCGGATTCCAGGAAGGTCCGAGGGACCTGGGCCGGGTGTCAAACTTTTTACCACCATGAGGTGGTTGTGCGTACATGGGTGCCTACCCGCCACGCCCTCCTGGTTCCCCGCATTTTGCCCCACGGACCCCCAGAGGCCTTAATTCCTTATTATAAGCACCTAGAATTGCTATAGCGGATTACAGGAAGAGCCGAGGGACCTGGGCAGGGTGTCAAACTTCTTGCCACCATGAGGTGATTGTGCGTACATGGGTGCCTACCCGCCACGCCCTCCTGGTTCCCCGCATTTTGCCCCACGGATCCCCAGAGGCTTTATTTCCTTAATATTAGCCCTTAGAATTGCTCTAGCGGATTCCAGGAAGAGCCGAGGGACCTGGGCCGGGTGTCAAACTTCTTACCACCATGAGGTGGTTGCGCGTACATGGGTGCCTACCCGCCACGCCCTCCTGGTTCCCCGCATTTTGCCCCACGGACCCCCAGAGGCCTTAATTCCTTATTTTAAGCACCTAGAATTGCTATAGCGGATTCCAGGAAGAGCCGAGGGACCTGGGCCGGGTGTCAAACTTCTTACCACCATGAGGTGGTTGTGCGTACATGGGCGCCTACCCGCCACGCCCTCCTGGTTCCTCGCATTTTGTCCCACGGACCCCCAGAATCCTTAATTCCTTAATATAAGAATCTAGAATTGCTATAGCGGATTCCAGGAAGAGCCGAGGGACCTGGGCCGGGTGTCAAACTTCTTACCACCATGAGGTGGTTGCGCGTACATGGGTGCCTACCCGCCACGCCCTCCTGGTTTCTTGCATTTTGCCCCACGAACCCCCAGAATCCTTAATTCCTTAATATAAGCACCTAGAATTGCTATAGCGGATTCCAGGAAGGGCCAAGGGACCTGGGCTGGGTGTCAAACTTCTTACCACCATGAGGTGGTTGTGCGTACATGGGTGCCTACCCGCCACGCCCTCCTGGTTCCCTGCATTTTGCCCCACGGATCCCCAGAGGCCTTATTTCCTTAATATAAGCACCTAGAATTACTCTAGCGAATTCCAGGAAGGTCCGAGGGACCTGGGACGGGTGTCAAACTTCTTACCACCATGAGGTGGTTGTGCGTACATGGGTGCCTACCCGCCACGCCCTCCTGGTTCCCCGCATTTTGCCCCACGGACCCCCAGAGGCCTTAATTCCTTATTATAAGCACCTAGAATTGCTATAGCGGATTCCAGGAAGAGCCGAGGGACCTGGGCCGGGTGTCAAACTTCTTACCACCATGAGGTGGTTGTGCGTACATGGGTGCCTACCCGCCACGCCCTCCTGGTTCCCTGCATTTTGCACCACGGACCCTCAGAATCCTTAATTCCTTAATATAAGCACCTAGAATTGCTATAGCGGATTCCAGGAAGGGCCGAGGGACCTGGGCCGGGTGTCAAACTTCTTACAACCTTGAGGTGGTTGTGCGTACATGGGCGGCTACCGACCACGCCCTCCTGGTTCCCCGCATTTTGCCCCACGGACCCCCCAGAATCCTTAATTCCTTAATATAAGCACCTTGAATTGCTATAGCGGATTCCAAGAAGAGCCGAGGGACCTGGGCAGGGTTTCAAACTTCTTACCCCCATGAGGTGGTTGTGCGTACATGGGTGCCTACCCGCTACGCCCTCCTGGTTCCCCGCATTTTGCCCCACGGATCCCCAGAAGCTTTAATTCCTTAAAATTAGCACTTAGAATTGCTATAGCGGATTCCAGGAAGAGCCGAGGGACCTGGGCCGGGTGTCAAACTTCTTACCACTATGAGGTGGTTGCCCGTACATGGGTGCCTACCCGCCACGCCCTCCTGGTTCCTCGCATTTTGCCCCACGGACCCCCAGAATCCTTAATTCCTTAATATAAGCACCTTGAATTGCTATAGCGGATTCCAGGAAGAGCCGAGGGAACTGGGCCGGGTGTCAAACTTCTTACCACCATGAGGTGGTTGTGCGTACGTGGGTGCCTACCACCCACGCCCTTCTCGTTCCCCGCATTTTGCCCCACGGATCCCCAGTGGCCTTAATTCCTTATTATAAGCACCTAGATTTGCTATAGCGGATTCCAGGAAGAGCCGAGGGACCTGGGCAGGGTGTCAAACTTCTTACCCCCATGAGGTGGTTGTGCGTACATGGGTGCCTACCCGCTACGCCCTCCTGGTTCCCCGCATTTTGCCCCACGGATCCCCAGAAGCTTTAATTCCTTAAAATTAGCACTTAGAATTGCTATAGCGGATTCCAGGAAGAGCCGAGGGACCTGGGCCGGGTGTCAAACTTCTTACCACTATGAGGTGGTTGCGCGTACATGGGTGCCTACCCGCCACGCCCTCCTGGTTCCCCGCATTTTGCCCCACGGACCCCCAGAGGCCTTAATTCCTTATTATAAGCACCTAGAATTGCTATAGCGGATTCCAGGAAGAGCCGAGGGACCTGGGCCGTGTGTCAAACTTCTTACCACCATGAGGTGGTTGTGCGTACATGGGTGCCTACCCACCACGCCCTCCTGGTTCCTCGCATTTTGCCCCACGGACCCCCAGAATCCTTAATTCCTTAATATAAGCAGCTAGAATTGCTATAGCGGATTCCAGGAAGGGCCGAGGGACCTGGGCCGGGTGTCAAACTTCTTACAACCTTGAGGTGGTTGTGCGTACATGGGTGCCTACCCGCCACGCCATCCTGGTTCCTTGCATTTTGCCCAACGGACCCCCAGAATCCTTAATTCCTTAATATAAGCACGTAGAATTGCTATAGCGGATTCCAGGAAGAGCCGAGGGACCTGGGCCGGGTGTCAAACTTCTTACCACCATGAGGTGGTTGTGCGTAGATGGGTGCCTACCCGCCACGCCCTCCTGGTTCCCTGCATTTTGCCCCACGGATCCCCAGAGGCCTTATTTCCTTAATATAAGCAACTAGAATTACTCTAGCGGATTCCAGGAAGGTCCGAGGGACCTGGGCCGGGTGTCAAACTTTTTACCACCATGAGGTGGTTGTGCGTACATGGGTGCCTACCCGCCACGCCCTCCTGGTTCCCCGCATTTTGCCCCACGGACCCCCAGAGGCCTTAATTCCTTATTATAAGCACCTAGAATTGCTATAGCGGATTCCAGGAAGAGCCGAGGGACCTGGGCAGGGTGTCAAACTTCTTACCACCATGAGGTGATTGTGCGTACATGGGTGCCTACCCGCCACGCCCTCCTGGTTCCCCGCATTTTGCCCCACGGATCCCCAGAGGCTTTATTTCCTTAATATTAGCCCTTAGAATTGCTCTAGCGGATTCCAGGAAGAGCCGAGGGACCTGGGCCGGGTGTCAAACTTCTTACCACCATGAGGTGGTTGCGCGTACGTGGGTGCCTACCCGCCACGCCCTCCTGGTTCCCCGCATTTTGCCCCACGGACCCCCAGAGGCCTTAATTCCTTATTATAAGCACCTAGAATTGCTATAGCGGATTCCAGGAAGAGCCGAGGGACCTGGGCAGGGTGTCAAACTTCTTACCACCATGAGGTGATTGTGCGTACATGGGTGCCTACCCGCCACGCCCTCCTGGTTCCCCGCATTTTGCCCCACGGATCCCCAGAGGCTTTATTTCCTTAATATTAGCCCTTAGAATTGCTCTAGCGGATTCCAGGAAGAGCCGAGGGACCTGGGCCGGGTGTCAAACTTCTTACCACCATGAGGTGGTTGCGCGTACGTGGGTGCCTACCCGCCACGCCCTCCTGGTTCCCCGCATTTTGCCCCACGGACCCCCAGAGGCCTTAATTCCTTATTATAAGCACCTAGAATTGCTATAGCGGATTCCAGGAAGAGCCGAGGGACCTGGGCCGGGTGTCAAACTTCTTACCACCATGAGGTGGTTGTGCGTACATGGGCGCCTACCCGCCACGCCCTCCTGGTTCCTCGCATTTTGTCCCACGGACCCCCAGAATCCTTAATTCCTTAATATAAGAACCTAGAATTGCTATAGCGGATTCCAGGAAGAGCCGAGGGACCTGGGCCGGGTGTCAAACTTCTTACCACCATGAGGTGGTTGCGCGTACACGGGTGCCTACCCGCCACGCCCTCCTGGTTTCTTGCATTTTGCCCCACGAACCCCCAGAATCCTTAATTCCTTAATATAAGCACCTAGAATTGCTATAGCGGATTCCAGGAAGGGCCAAGGGACCTGGGCTGGGTGTCAAACTTCTTACCACCATGAGGTGGTTGTGCGTACATGGGTGCCTACCCGCCACGCCCTCCTGGTTCCCTGCATTTTGCCCCACGGATCCCCAGAGGCCTTATTTCCTTAATATAAGCACCTAGAATTACTCTAGCGAATTCCAGGAAGGTCCGAGGGACCTGGGACGGGTGTCAAACTTCTTACCACCATGAGGTGGTTGTGCGTACATGGGTGCCTACCCGCCACGCCCTCCTGGTTTCTTGCATTTTGCCCCACGAACCCCCAGAATCTTTAATTCCTTAATATAAGCACCTAGAATTGCTATAGCGGATTCCAGGAAGGGCCAAGGGACCTGGGCTGGGTGTCAAACTTCTTACCATCATGAGGTGGTTGTGCGTACATGGGTGCCTACCCGCCACGCCCTCCTGGTTCCCTGCATTTTGCCCCACGGATCCCCAGAGGCCTTATTTCCTTAATATAAGCACCTAGAATTACTCTAGCGAATTCCAGGAAGGTCCGAGGGAACTGGGCCGGGTGTCAAACTTCTTACCACCATGAGGTGGTTGTGCGTACGTGGGTGCCTACCACCCACGCCCTTCTCGTTCCCCGCATTTTGCCCCACGGATCCCCAGTGGCCTTAATTCCTTATTATAAGCACCTAGATTTGCTATAGCGGATTCCAGGAAGAGCCGAGGGACCTGGGCAGGGTGTCAAACTTCTTACCCCCATGAGGTGGTTGTGCGTACATGGGTGCCTACCCGCTACGCCCTCCTGGTTCCCCGCATTTTGCCCCACGGATCCCCAGAAGCTTTAATTCCTTAAAATTAGCACTTAGAATTGCTATAGCGGATTCCAGGAAGAGCCGAGGGACCTGGGCCGGGTGTCAAACATCTTACCACTATGAGGTGGTTGCGCGTACATGGGTGCCTACCCGCCACGCCCTCCTGGTTCCCCGCATTTTGCCCCACGGACCCCCAGAGGCCTTAATTCCTTATTATAAGCACCTAGAATTGCTATAGCGGATTCCAGGAAGAGCCGAGGGACCTGGGCCGTGTGTCAAACTTCTTACCACCATCAGGTGGTTGTGCGTACATGGGTGCCTACCCACCACGCCCTCCTGGTTCCTCGCATTTTGCCCCACGGACCCCCAGAATCCTTAATTCCTTAATATAAGCAGCTAGAATTGCTATAGCGGATTCCAGGAAGGGCCGAGGGACCTGGGCCGGGTGTCAAACTTCTTACAACCTTGAGGTGGTTGTGCGTACATGGGTGCCTACCCGCCACGCCATCCTGGTTCCTTGCATTTTGCCCAACGGACCCCCAGAATCCTTAATTCCTTAATATAAGCACGTAGAATTGCTATAGCGGATTCCAGGAAGAGCCGAGGGACCTGGGCCGGGTGTCAAACTTCTTACCACCATGAGGTGGTTGTGCGTAGATGGGTGCCTACCCGCCACGCCCTCCTGGTTCCCTGCATTTTGCCCCACGGATCCCCAGAGGCCTTATTTCCTTAATATAAGCAACTAGAATTACTCTAGCGGATTCCAGGAAGGTCCGAGGGACCTGGGCCGGGTGTCAAACTTTTTACCACCATGAGGTGGTTGTGCGTACATGGGTGCCTACCCGCCACGCCCTCCTGGTTCCCCGCATTTTGCCCCACGGACCCCCAGAGGCCTTAATTCCTTATTATAAGCACCTAGAATTGCTATAGCGGATTCCAGGAAGAGCCGAGGGACCTGGGCAGGGTGTCAAACTTCTTACCACCATGAGGTGATTGTGCGTACATGGGTGCCTACCCGCCACGCCCTCCTGGTTCCCCGCATTTTGCCCCACGGATCCCCAGAGGCTTTATTTCCTTAATATTAGCCCTTAGAATTGCTCTAGCGGATTCCAGGAAGAGCCGAGGGACCTGGGCCGGGTGTCAAACTTCTTACCACCATGAGGTGGTTGCGCGTACATGGGTGCCTACCCGCCACGCCCTCCTGGTTCCCCGCATTTTGCCCCACGGACCCCCAGAGGCCTTAATTCCTTAATATAAGCACCTAGAATTGCTATAGCGGATTCCAGGAAGAGCCGAGGGACCTGGGCCGGGTGTCAAACTTCTTACCACCATGAGGTGGTTGCGCGTACATGGGTGCCTACCCGCCACGCCCTCCTGGTTCCCCGCATTTTGCCCCACGGACCCCCAGAGGCCTTAATTCCTTATTATAAGCAACTAGAATTGCTATAGCGGATTCCAGGAAGAGCCGAGGGACCTGGGCCGGGTGTCAAACTTCTTACCACCATGAGGTGGATGTGCGTACATGGGCGCCTACCCGCCACGCCCTCCTGGTTCCTCGCATTTTGTCCCACGGACCCCCAGAATCCTTAATTCCTTAATATAAGAACCTAGAACTGCTATAGCGGATTCCAGGAAGAGCCGAGGGACCTGGGCCGGGTGTCAAACTTCTTACCACCATGAAGTGGTTTCGCGTACATGGGTGCCTACCCGCCACGCCCTCCTGGTTTCCCGCATTTTGCCCCACGAACCCCCAGAATCCTTAATTCCTTAATATAAGCACCTAGAATTGCTATAGCGGATTCCAGGAAGAGCCGTGGGAACTGGGCCGGGTGTCAAACTTCTTACCACCATGAGGTGGTTGTGCGTACGTGGGTGCCTACCACCCACGCCCTTCTCGTTCCCCGCATTTTGCCCCACGGATCCCCAGTGGCCTTAATTCCTAATTATAAGCACCTAGATTTGCTATAGCGGATTCCAGGAAGAGCCGAGGGACCTGGGCAGGGTGTCAAATTTCTTACCCCCATGAGGTGGTTGTGCGTACATGGGTGCCTACCCGCTACGCCCTCCTGGTTCCCCGCATTTTGCCCCACGGATCCCCAGAAGCTTTAATTCCTTAAAATTAGCACTTAGAATTGCTATAGCGGATTCCAGGAAGAGCCGAGGGACCTGGGCCGGGTGTCAAACTTCTTACCACCATGAGGTGGTAGCGCGTACATGGGTGCCTACCCGCCACGCCCTCCTGGTTCCCCGCATTTTGCCCCACGGACCCCCAGAGGCCTTAATTCCTTATTATAAGCACCTAGAATTGCTATAGCGGATTCCAGGAAGAGCCGAGGGACCTGGGCCGTGTGTCAAACTTCTTACCACCATGAGGTGGTTGTGCGTACATGGGTGCCTACCCACCACGCCCTCCTGGTTCCTCGCATTTTGCCCCACGGACCCCCAGAATCCTTAATTCCTTAATATAAGCAGCTAGAATTGCTATAGCGGATTCCAGGAAGGGCCGAGGGACCTGGGCCGGGTGTCAAACTTCTTACAACCTTGAGGTGGTTGTGCGTACATGGGTGCCTACCCGCCACGCCATCCTGGTTCCTTGCATTTTGCCCAACGGACCCCCAGAATCCTTAATTCCTTAATATAAGCACGTAGAATTGCTATAGCGGATTCCAGGAAGAGCCGAGGGACCTGGGCCGGGTGTCAAACTTCTTACCACCATGAGGTGGTTGTGCGTAGATGGGTGCCTACCCGCCACGCCCTCCTGGTTCCCTGCATTTTGCCCCACGGATCCCCAGAGGCCTTATTTCCTTAATATAAGCACCTAGAATTACTCTAGCGGATTCCAGGAAGGTCCGAGGGACCTGGGCCGGGTGTCAAACTTTTTACCACCATGAGGTGGTTGTGCGTACATGGGTGCCTACCCGCCACGCCCTCCTGGTTCCCCGCATTTTGCCCCACGGACCCCCAGAGGCCTTAATTCCTTATTATAAGCACCTAGAATTGCTATAGCGGATTACAGGAAGAGCCGAGGGACCTGGGCAGGGTGTCAAACTTCTTGCCACCATGAGGTGATTGTGCGTACATGGGTGCCTACCCGCCACGCCCTCCTGGTTCCCCGCATTTTGCCCCACGGACCCCCAGAATCCTTAATTCCTTAATATAAGAATCTAGAATTGCTATAGCGGATTCCAGGAAGAGCCGAGGGACCTGGGCCGGGTGTCAAACTTCTTACCACCATGAGGTGGTTGCGCGTACATGGGTGCCTACCCGCCACGCCCTCCTGGTTTCTTGCATTTTGCCCCACGAACCCCCAGAATCCTTAATTCCTTAATATAAGCACCTAGAATTGCTATAGCGGATTCCAGGAAGGGCCAAGGGACCTGGGCTGGGTGTCAAACTTCTTACCACCATGAGGTGGTTGTGCGTACATGGGTGCCTACCCGCCACGCCCTCCTGGTTCCCTGCATTTTGCCCCACGGATCCCCAGAGGCCTTATTTCCTTAATATAAGCACCTAGAATTACTCTAGCGAATTCCAGGAAGGTCCGAGGGACCTGGGACGGGTGTCAAACTTCTTACCACCATGAGGTGGTTGTGCGTACATGGGTGCCTACCCGCCACGCCCTCCTGGTTCCCCGCATTTTGCCCCACGGACCCCCAGAGGCCTTAATTCCTTATTATAAGCACCTAGAATTGCTATAGCGGATTCCAGGAAGAGCCGAGGGACCTGGGCCGGGTGTCAAACTTCTTACCACCATGAGGTGGTTGTGCGTACATGGGTGCCTACCCGCCACGCCCTCCTGGTTCCCTGCATTTTGCACCACGGACCCTCAGAATCCTTAATTCCTTAATATAAGCACCTAGAATTGCTATAGCGGATTCCAGGAAGGGCCGAGGGACCTGGGCCGGGTGTCAAACTTCTTACAACCTTGAGGTGGTTGTGCGTACATGGGCGGCTACCGACCACGCCCTCCTGGTTCCCCGCATTTTGCCCCACGGACCCCCCAGAATCCTTAATTCCTTAATATAAGCACCTTGAATTGCTATAGCGGATTCCAAGAAGAGCCGAGGGACCTGGGCAGGGTTTCAAACTTCTTACCCCCATGAGGTGGTTGTGCGTACATGGGTGCCTACCCGCTACGCCCTCCTGGTTCCCCGCATTTTGCCCCACGGATCCCCAGAAGCTTTAATTCCTTAAAATTAGCACTTAGAATTGCTATAGCGGATTCCAGGAAGAGCCGAGGGACCTGGGCCGGGTGTCAAACTTCTTACCACTATGAGGTGGTTGCCCGTACATGGGTGCCTACCCGCCACGCCCTCCTGGTTCCCCGCATTTTGCCCCACGGACCCCCAGAGGCCTTAATTCCTTATTATAAGCACCTAGAATTGCTATAGCGGATTCCAGGAAGAGCCGAGGGACCTGGGCCGTGTGTCAAACTTCTTACCACCATGAGGTGGTTGTGCGTACATGGGTGCCTACCCACCACGCCCTCCTGGTTCCTCGCATTTTGCCCCACGGACCCCCAGAATCCTTAATTCCTTAATATAAGCACCTTGAATTGCTATAGCGGATTCCAGGAAGAGCCGAGGGAACTGGGCCGGGTGTCAAACTTCTTACCACCATGAGGTGGTTGTGCGTACGTGGGTGCCTACCACCCACGCCCTTCTCGTTCCCCGCATTTTGCCCCACGGATCCCCAGTGGCCTTAATTCCTTATTATAAGCACCTAGATTTGCTATAGCGGATTCCAGGAAGAGCCGAGGGACCTGGGCAGGGTGTCAAACTTCTTACCCCCATGAGGTGGTTGTGCGTACATGGGTGCCTACCCGCTACGCCCTCCTGGTTCCCCGCATTTTGCCCCACGGATCCCCAGAAGCTTTAATTCCTTAAAATTAGCACTTAGAATTGCTATAGCGGATTCCAGGAAGAGCCGAGGGACCTGGGCCGGGTGTCAAACTTCTTACCACTATGAGGTGGTTGCGCGTACATGGGTGCCTACCCGCCACGCCCTCCTGGTTCCCCGCATTTTGCCCCACGGACCCCCAGAGGCCTTAATTCCTTATTATAAGCACCTAGAATTGCTATAGCGGATTCCAGGAAGAGCCGAGGGACCTGGGCCGTGTGTCAAACTTCTTACCACCATGAGGTGGTTGTGCGTACATGGGTGCCTACCCACCACGCCCTCCTGGTTCCTCGCATTTTGCCCCACGGACCCCCAGAATCCTTAATTCCTTAATATAAGCAGCTAGAATTGCTATAGCGGATTCCAGGAAGGGCCGAGGGACCTGGGCCGGGTGTCAAACTTCTTACAACCTTGAGGTGGTTGTGCGTACATGGGTGCCTACCCGCCACGCCATCCTGGTTCCTTGCATTTTGCCCAACGGACCCCCAGAATCCTTAATTCCTTAATATAAGCACGTAGAATTGCTATAGCGGATTCCAGGAAGAGCCGAGGGACCTGGGCCGGGTGTCAAACTTCTTACCACCATGAGGTGGTTGTGCGTAGATGGGTGCCTACCCGCCACGCCCTCCTGGTTCCCTGCATTTTGCCCCACGGATCCCCAGAGGCCTTATTTCCTTAATATAAGCAACTAGAATTACTCTAGCGGATTCCAGGAAGGTCCGAGGGACCTGGGCCGGGTGTCAAACTTTTTACCACCATGAGGTGGTTGTGCGTACATGGGTGCCTACCCGCCACGCCCTCCTGGTTCCCCGCATTTTGCCCCACGGACCCCCAGAGGCCTTAATTCCTTATTATAAGCACCTAGAATTGCTATAGCGGATTCCAGGAAGAGCCGAGGGACCTGGGCAGGGTGTCAAACTTCTTACCACCATGAGGTGATTGTGCGTACATGGGTGCCTACCCGCCACGCCCTCCTGGTTCCCCGCATTTTGCCCCACGGATCCCCAGAGGCTTTATTTCCTTAATATTAGCCCTTAGAATTGCTCTAGCGGATTCCAGGAAGAGCCGAGGGACCTGGGCCGGGTGTCAAACTTCTTACCACCATGAGGTGGTTGCGCGTACGTGGGTGCCTACCCGCCACGCCCTCCTGGTTCCCCGCATTTTGCCCCACGGACCCCCAGAGGCCTTAATTCCTTATTATAAGCACCTAGAATTGCTATAGCGGATTCCAGGAAGAGCCGAGGGACCTGGGCCGGGTGTCAAACTTCTTACCACCATGAGGTGGTTGTGCGTACATGGGCGCCTACCCGCCACGCCCTCCTGGTTCCTCGCATTTTGTCCCACGGACCCCCAGAATCCTTAATTCCTTAATATAAGAACCTAGAATTGCTATAGCGGATTCCAGGAAGAGCCGAGGGACCTGGGCCGGGTGTCAAACTTCTTACCACCATGAGGTGGTTGCGCGTACACGGGTGCCTACCCGCCAGGCCCTCCTGGTTTCTTGCATTTTGCCCCACGAACCCCCAGAATCCTTAATTCCTTAATATAAGCACCTAGAATTGCTATAGCGGATTCCAGGAAGGGCCAAGGGACCTGGGCTGGGTGTCAAACTTCTTACCACCATGAGGTGGTTGTGCGTACATGGGTGCCTACCCGCCACGCCCTCCTGGTTCCCTGCATTTTGCCCCACGGATCCCCAGAGGCCTTATTTCCTTAATATAAGCACCTAGAATTACTCTAGCGAATTCCAGGAAGGTCCGAGGGACCTGGGACGGGTGTCAAACTTCTTACCACCATGAGGTGGTTGCGCGTACATGGGTGCCTACCCGCCACGCCCTCCTGGTTTCTTGCATTTTGCCCCACGAACCCCCAGAATCCTTAATTCCTTAATATAAGCACCTAGAATTGCCATAGCGGATTCCAGGAAGAGCCGAGGGACCTGGGCAGGGTGTCAAACTTCTTACAACCATGAGGTGGTTGTGCGTACATGGGTGCCTACCCGCCACGCCCTCCTGGTTCCCCGCATTTTGCCCCACGGACCCCCAGAGGCCTTAATTCCTTATTATAAGCACCTAGAATTGCTATAGCGGATTCCAGGAAGAGCCGAGGGACCTGGGCAGGGTGTCAAACTTCTTACCACCATGAGGTGGTTGCGCGTACATGGGTGCCTACCCGCCACGCCCTCCTGGTTTCTTGCATTTTGCCCCACGAACCCCCAGAATCCTTAATTCCTTAATATAAGCACCTAGAATTGCTATAGCGGATTCCAGGAAGGGCCAAGGGACCTGGGCTGGGTGTCAAACTTCTTACCACCATGAGGTGGTTGTGCGTACATGGGTGCCTACCCGCCACGCCCTCCTGGTTCCCTGCATTTTGCCCCACGGATCCACAGAGGCCTTATTTCCTTAATATAAGCACCTAGAATTACTCTAGCGAATTCCAGGAAGGTCCGAGGGACCTGGGACGGGTGTCAAACTTCTTACCACCATGAGGTGGTTGTGCGTACATGGGTGCCTACCCGCCACGCCCTCCTGGTTCCCCGCATTTTGCCCCACGGACCCCCAGAGGCCTTAATTCCTTATTATAAGCACCTAGAATTGCTATAGCGGATTCCAGGAAGAGCCGAGGGACCTGGGCCGGGTGTCAAACTTCTTCCCGCCATGAGGTGGTTGTGCGTACATGGGTGCCTACCCGCCACGCCCTCCTGGTTCCCTGCATTTTGCACCACGGACCCTCAGAATCCTTAATTCCTTAATATAAGCACCTAGAATTGCTATAGCGGATTCCAGGAAGAGCCGAGGGACCTGGGCCGGGTGTCAAACTTCTTACCACCATGAGGTGGTTGTGCGTACATGGGCGCCTACCCGCCACGCCCTCCTGGTTCCTCGCATTTTGTCCCACGGACCCCAGAATCCTTAATTCCTTAATATAAGCACCTTGAATTGCTTTAGCGGATTCCAGGAAGAGCCGAGGGACCTGGGCAGGGTGTCAAACTTCCTACAACCATGAGGTGGTTGTGCGTACATGGGTGCCTACCCGCCACGCCCTCCTGGTTCCCCGCATTTTGCCCCACGGACCCCCAGAGGCCTTAATTCCTTATTATAAGCACCTAGAATTGCTATAGCGGATTCCAGGAAGAGCCGAGGGACCTGGGCAGGGTGTCAAACTTCTTACCACCATGAGGTGATTGTGCGTACATGGGCGCCTACCCGCCACGCCCTCCTGGTTCCTCGCATTTTGTCCCACGGACCCCCAGAATCCTTAATTCCTTAATATAAGAACCTAGAATTGCTATAGCGGATTCCAGGAAGAGCCGAGGGACCTGGGCCGGGTGTCAAACTTCTTACCACCATGAGGTGGTTGCGCGTACATGGGTGCCTACCCGCCACGCCCTCCTGGTTTCTTGCATTTTGCCCCACGAACCCCCAGAATCCTTAATTCCTTAATATAAGCACCTAGAATTGCTATAGCGGATTCCAGGAAGGGCCAAAGGACCTGGGCTGGGTGTCAAACTTCTTACCACCATGAGGTGGTTGTGCGTACATGGGTGCCTACCCGCCACGCCCTCCTGGTTCCCTGCATTTTGCCCCACGGATCCCCAGAGGCCTTATTTCCTTAATATAAGCACCTAGAATTACTCTAGCGAATTCCAGGAAGGTCCGAGGGACCTGGGACGGGTGTCAAACTTCTTACCACCATGAGGTGGTTGTGCGTACATGGGTGCCTACCCGCCACGCCCTCCTGGTTCCCCGCATTTTGCCCCACGGACCCCCAGAGGCCTTAATTCCTTATTATAAGCACCTAGAATTGCTATAGCGGATTCCAGGAAGAGCCGAGGGACCTGGGCAGGGTGTCAAACTTCTTACCACCATGAGGTGGTTGCGCGTACATGGGTGCCTACCCGCCACGCCCTCCTGGTTTCTTGCATTTTGCCCCACGAACCCCCAGAATCCTTAATTCCTTAATATAAGCACCTAGAATTGCTATAGCGGATTCCAGGAAGGGCCAAGGGACCTGGGCTGGGTGTCAAACTTCTTACCACCATGAGGTGGTTGTGCGTACATGGGTGCCTACCCGCCACGCCCTCCTGGTTCCCTGCATTTTGCCCCACGGATCCCCAGAGGCCTTATTTCCTTAATATAAGCACCTAGAATTACTCTAGCGAATTCCAGGAAGGTCCGAGGGACCTGGGACGGGTGTCAAACTTCTTACCACCATGAGGTGGTTGTGCGTACATGGGTGCCTACCCGCCACGCCCTCCTGGTTCCCCGCATTTTGCCCCACGGACCCCCAGAGGCCTTAATTCCTTATTATAAGCACCTAGAATTGCTATAGCGGATTCCAGGAAGAGCCGAGGGACCTGGGCCGGGTGTCAAACTTCTTACCACCATGAGGTGGTTGTGCGTACATGGGTGCCTACCCGCCACGCCCTCCTGGTTCCCTGCATTTTGCACCACGGACCCTCAGAATCCTTAATTCCTTAATATAAGCACCTAGAATTGCTATAGCGGATTCCAGGAAGAGCCGAGGGACCTGGGCCGGGTGTCAAACTTCTTACCACCATGAGGTGGTTGTGCGTACATGGGCGCCTACCCGCCACGCCCTCCTGGTTCCTCGCATTTTGTCCCACGGACCCCCAGAATCCTTAATTCCTTAATATAAGCACCTTGAATTGCTTTAGCGGATTCCAGGAAGAGCCGAGGGACCTGGGCAGGGTGTCAAACTTCTTACAACCATGAGGTGGTTGTGCGTACATGGGTGCCTACCCGCCACGCCCTCCTGGTTCCCCGCATTTTGCCCCACGGACCCCCGGAGGCCTTAATTCCTTATTATAAGCACCTAGAATTGCTATAGCGGATTCCAGGAAGAGCCGAGGGACCTGGGCAGGGTGTCAAACTTCTTACCACCATGAGGTGATTGTGCGTACATGGGCGCCTACCCGCCACGCCCTCCTGGTTCCTCGCATTTTGTCCCACGGACCCCCAGAATCCTTAATTCCTTAATATAAGAACCTAGAATTGCTATAGCGGATTCCAGGAAGAGCCGAGGGACCTGGGCCGGGTGTCAAACTTCTTACCACCATGAGGTGGTTGCGCGTACATGGGTGCCTACCCGCCACGCCCTCCTGGTTTCTTGCATTTTGCCCCACGAACCCCCAGAATCCTTAATTCCTTAATATAAGCACCTAGAATTGCTATAGCGGATTCCAGGAAGGGCCAAAGGACCTGGGCTGGGTGTCAAACTTCTTACCACCATGAGATGGTTGTGCGTACATGGGTGCCTACCCGCCACGCCCTCCTGGTTCCCTGCATTTTGCCCCACGGATCCCCAGAGGCCTTATTTCCTTAATATAAGCACCTAGAATTACTCTAGCGAATTCCAGGAAGGTCCGAGGGACCTGGGACGGGTGTCAAACTTCTTACCACCATGAGGTGGTTGTGCGTACATGGGTGCCTACCCGCCACGCCCTCCTGGTTCCCCGCATTTTGCCCCACGGACCCCCAGAGGCCTTAATTCCTTATTATAAGCACCTAGAATTGCTATAGCGGATTCCAGGAAGAGCCGAGGGACCTGGGCCGGGTGTCAAACTTCTTACCACCATGAGGTGGTTGTGCGTACATGGGTGCCTACCCGCCACGCCCTCCTGGTTCCCTGCATTTTGCACCACGGACCCTCAGAATCCTTAATTCCTTAATATAAGCACCTAGAATTGCTATAGCGGATTCCAGGAAGGGCCGAGGGACCTGGGCCGGGTGTCAAACTTCTTACAACCTTGAGGTGGTTGTGCGTACATGGGTGGCTACCGACCACGCCCTCCTGGTTCCCCGCATTTTGCCCCACGGACCCCCCAGAATCCTTAATTCCTTAATATAAGCACCTTGAATTGCTATAGCGGATTCCAGGAAGAGCCGAGGGACCTGGGCAGGGTGTCAAACTTCTTACAACCATGAGGTGGTTGTGCGTACATGGGTGCCTACCCGCCACGCCCTCCTGGTTCCCCGCATTTTGCCCCACGGATCCCCAGAGGCTTTATTTCCTTAATATTAGCCCTTAGAATTGCTCTAGCGGATTCCAGGAAGAGCCGAGGGACCTGGGCCGGGTGTCAAACTTCTTACCACCATGAGGTGGTTGCGCGTACATGGGTGCCTACCCGCCACGCCCTCCTGGTTCCCCGCATTTTGCCCCACGGACCCCCAGAGGCCTTAATTCCTTATTATAAGCACCTAGAATTGCTATAGCGGATTCCAGGAAGAGCCGAGGGACCTGGGCCGGGTGTCAAACTTCTTACCACCATGAGGTGGTTGTGCGTACATGGGCGCCTACCCGCCACGCCCTCCTGGTTCCTCGCATTTTGTCCCACGGACCCCCAGAATCCTTAATTCCTTAATATAAGAACCTAGAATTGCTATAGCGGATTCCAGGAAGAGCCGAGGGACCTGGGCCGGGTGTCAAACTTCTTACCACCATGAGGTGGTTGCGCGTACATGGGTGCCTACCCGCCACGCCCTCCTGGTTTCTTGCATTTTGCCCCACGAACCCCCAGAATCCTTAATTCCTTAATATAAGCACCTAGAATTGCTATAGCGGATTCCAGGAAGGGCCAAGGGACCTGGGCTGGGTGTCAAACTTCTTACCACCATGAGGTGGTTGTGCGTACATGGGTGCCTACCCGCCACGCCCTCCTGGTTCCCTGCATTTTGCCCCACGGATCCCCAGAGGCCTTATTTCCTTAATATAAGCACCTAGAATTACTCTAGCGAATTCCAGGAAGGTCCGAGGGACCTGGGACGGGTGTCAAACTTCTTACCACCATGTGGTGGTTGTGCGTACATGGGTGCCTACCCGCCACGCCCTCCTGGTTCCCCGCATTTTGCCCCACGGACCCCCAGAGGCCTTAATTCCTTATTATAAGCACCTAGAATTGCTATAGCGGATTCCAGGAAGAGCCGAGGGACCTGGGCCGGGTGTCAAACTTCTTACCACCATGAGGTGGTTGTGCGTACATGGGTGCCTACCCGCCACGCCCTCCTGGTTCCCTGCATTTTGCACCACGGACCCTCAGAATCCTTAATTCCTTAATATAAGCACCTAGAATTGCTATAGCGGATTCCAGGAAGGGCCGAGGGACCTGGGCCGGGTGTCAAACTTCTTACAACCTTGAGGTGGTTGTGCGTACATGGGTGGCTACCGACCACGCCCTCCTGGTTCCCCGCATTTTGCCCCACGGACCCCCCAGAATCCTTAATTCCTTAATATAAGCACCTTGAATTGCTATAGCGGATTCCAGGAAGAGCCGAGGGACCTGGGCAGGGTGTCAAACTTCTTACAACCATGAGGTGGTTGTGCGTACATGGGTGCCTACCCGCCACGCCCTCCTGGTTTCCCGCATTTTGCCCCACAGATCCCCAGAGGCCTTAATTCCTTAACATAAGCACTTAGAATTGCTATAGCGGATTCCAGGAAGAGCCGAGGGACCTGGGCAGGGTGTCAAACTTCTTACCACCATGAGGTGATTGTGCGTACATGGGTGCCTACCCGCCACGCCCTCCTGGTTCCCCGCATTTTGCCCCACGGATCCCCAGAGGCTTTATTTCCTTAATATTAGCCCTTAGAATTGCTCTAGCGAATTCCAGGAAGAGCCGAGGGACCTGGGCCGGGTGTCAAACTTCTTACCACCATGAGGTGGTTGCGCGTACATGGGTGCTTACCCGCCACGCCCTCCTGGTTCTCCGCATTTTGCCCCACGGACCCCCAGAGGCCTTAATTCCTTATTATAAGCACCTAGAATTGCTATAGCGGATTCCAGGAAGAGCCGAGGGACCTGGGCCGGGTGTCAAACTTCTTACCACCATGAGGTGGTTGTGCGTACATGGGTGCCTACCCGCCACGCCCTCCTGGTTCTCCGCATTTTGCCCCACGGACCCCCAGAGGCCTTAATTCCTTATTATAAGCACCTAGAATTGCTATAGCGGATTCCAGGAAGAGCCGAGGGACCTGGGCCGGGTGTCAAACTTCTTACAACCATGAGGTGGTTGTGCGTACATGGGTGCCTACCCGCCACGCCCTCCTGGTTTCCCGCATTTTGCCCCACGGATCCCCAGAGGCCTTAATTCCTTAACATAAGCACTTAGAATTGCTATAGCGGATTCCAGGAAGAGCCGAGGGACCTGGGCAGGGTGTCAAACTTCTTACCACCATGAGGTGATTGTGCGTACATAGGTGCCTACCCGCCACGCCCTCCTGGTTCCCCGAATTTTGCCCCACGGATCCCCAGAGGCTTTATTTCCTTAATATTAGCCCTTAGAATTGCTCTAGCGGATTCCAGGAAGAGCCGAGGGACCTGGGCCGGGTGTCAAACTTCTTACCACCATGAGGTGGTTGCGCGTACATGGGTGCCTACCCGCCACGCCCTCCTGGTTCCCCGCATTTTGCCCCACGGACCCCCAGAGGCCTTAATTCCTTATTATAAGCACCTAGAATTGCTATAGCGGATTCCAGGAAGAGCCGAGGGACCTGGGCCGGGTGTCAAACTTCTTACCACCATGAGGTGGTTGTGCGTACATGGGTGGCTACCGACCACGCCCTCCTGGTTCCCCGCATTTTGCCCCACGGACCCCCAGAGGCCTTAATTCCTTATTATAAGCACCTAGAATTGCTATAGCGGATTCCAGGAAGAGCCGAGGGACCTGGGCCGGGTGTCAAACTTCTTACCACCATGAGGTGGTTGTGCGTACATGGGCGCCTACCCGCCACGCCCTCCTGATTCCTCGCATTTTGTCCCACGGACCCCCAGAATCCTTAATTCCTTAATATAAGCACCTTGAATTGCTATAGCGGATTCCAGGAAGAGCCGAGGGACCTGGGCAGGGTGTCAAACTTCTTACAACCATGAGGTGGTTGTGCGTACATGGGTGCCTACCCGCCACGCCCTCCTGGTTTCTTGCATTTTGCCCCACGAACCCCCAGAATCCTTAATTCCTTAATATAAGCACCTAGAATTGCTATAGCGGATTCCAGGAAGGGCCAAGGGACCTGGGCTGGGTGTCAAACTTCTTACCACCATGAGGTGGTTGTGCGTACATGGGTGCCTACCCGCCACGCCCTCCTGGTTCCCTGCATTTTGCCCCACGGATCCCCAGAGGCCTTATTTCCTTAATATAAGCACCTAGAATTACTCTAGCGAATTCCAGGAAGGTCCGAGGGACCTGGGACGGGTGTCAAACTTCTTACCACCATGAGGTGGTTGTGCGTACATGGGTGCCTACCCGCCACGCCCTCCTGGTTCCCCGCATTTTGCCCCACGGACCCCCAGAGGCCTTAATTCCTTATTATAAGCACCTAGAATTGCTATAGCGGATTCCAGGAAGAGCCGAGGGACCTGGGCCGGGTGTCAAACTTCTTACCACCATGAGATGGTTGTGCGTACATGGGTGCCTACCCGCCACGCCCTCCTGGTTCCCTGCATTTTGCACCACGGACCCTCAGAATCCTTAATTCCTTAATATAAGCACCTAGAATTGCTATAGCGGATTCCAGGAAGGGCCGAGGGACCTGGGCCGGGTGTCAAACTTCTTACAACCTTGAGGTGGTTGTGCCTACATGGGTGGCTACCGACCACGCCCTCCTGGTTCCCCGCATTTTGCCCCACGGACCCCCCAGAATCCTTAATTCCTTAATATAAGCACCTTGAATTGCTATAGCGGATTTCAGGAAGAGCCGAGGGACCTGGGCCGGGTGTCAAACTTCTTACAACCATGAGGTGGTTGTGCGTACATGGGTGCCTACCCGCCACGCCCTCCTGGTTCCCCGCATTTTGCCCCACGGATCCCCAGAGGCTTTATTTCCTTAATATTAGCCCTTAGAATTGCTCTAGCGGATTCCAGGAAGAGCCGAGGGACCTGGGCCGGGTGTCAAACTTCTTACCACCATGAGGTGGTTGCGCGTACATGGGTGCCTACCCGCCACGCCCTCCTGGTTCCCCGCATTTTGCCCCACGGACCCCCAGAGGCCTTAATTCCTTATTATAAGCACCTAGAATTGCTATAGCGGATTTCAGGAAGAGCCGAGGGACCTGGGCCGGGTGTCAAACTTCTTACCACCATGAGGTGGTTGTGCGTACATGGGCGCCTACCCGCCACGCCTTCCTGGTTCCTCGCATTTTGTCCCACGGACCCCCAGAATCCTTAATTCCTTAATATAAGAACCTAGAATTGCTATAGCGGATTCCAGGAAGAGCCGAGGGACCTGGGCCGGGTGTCAAACTTCTTACCACCATGAGGTGGTTGCGCGTACATGGGTGCCTACCCGCCACGCCCTCCTGGTTTCTTGCATTTTGCCCCACGAACCCCCAGAATCCTTAATTCCTTAATATAAGCACCTAGAATTGCTATAGCGGATTCCAGGAAGGGCCAAGGGACCTGGGCTGGGTGTCAAACTTCTTACCACCATGAGGTGGTTGTGCGTACATGGGTGCCTACCCGCCACGCCCTCCTGGTTCCCTGCATTTTGCCCCACGGATCCCCAGAGGCCTTATTTCCTTAATATAAGCACCTAGAATTACTCTAGCGAATTCCAGGAAGGTCCGAGGGACCTGGGACGGGTGTCAAACTTCTTACCACCATGAGGTGGTTGTGCGTACATGGGTGCCTACCCGCCACGCCCTCCTGGTTCCCCGCATTTTGCCCCACGGACCCCCAGAGGCCTTAATTCCTTATTATAAGCACCTAGAATTGCTATAGCGGATTCCAGGAAGAGCCGAGGGACCTGGGCCGGGTGTCAAACTTCTTACCACCATGAGGTGGTTGTGCGTACATGGGTGCCTACCCGCCACGCCTTCCTGGTTCCCTGCATTTTGCACCACGGACCCTCAGAATCCTTAATTCCTTAATATAAGCACCTAGAATTGCTATAGCGGATTCCAGGAAGGGCCGAGGGACCTGGGCCGGGTGTCAAACTTCTTACAACCTTGAGGTGGTTGTGCGTACATGGGTGGCTACCGACCACGCCCTCCTGGTTCCCCGCATTTTGCCCCACGGACCCCCCAGAATCCTTAATTCCTTAATATAAGCACCTTGAATTGCTATAGCGGATTCCAGGAAGAGCCGAGGGACCTGGGCAGGGTGTCAAACTTCTTACAACCATGAGGTGGTTGTGCGTACATGGGTGCCTACCCGCCACGCCCTCCTGGTTTCCCGCATTTTGCCCCACGGATCCCCAGAGGCCTTAATTCCTTAACATAAGCACTTAGAATTGCTATAGCGGATTCCAGGAAGAGCCGAGGGACCTGGGCAGGGTGTCAAACTTCTTACCACCATGAGGTGATTGTGCGTACATGGGTGCCTACCCGCCACGCCCTCCTGGTTCCCCGCATTTTGCCCCACGGATCCCCAGAGGCTTTATTTCCTTAATATTAGCCCTTAGAATTGCTCTAGCGAATTCCAGGAAGAGCCGAGGGACCTGGGCCGGGTGTCAAACTTCTTACCACCATGAGGTGGTTGCGCGTACATGGGTGCCTACCCGCAACGCCCTCCTGGTTCTCCGCATTTTGCCCCACGGACCCCCAGAGGCCTTAATTCCTTATTATAAGCACCTAGAATTGCTATAGCGGATTCCAGGAAGAGCCGAGGGACCTGGGCCGGGTGTCAAACTTCTTACCACCATGAGGTGGTTGTGCGTACATGGGTGCCTACCCGCCACGCCCTCCTGGTTCTCCGCATTTTGCCCCACGGACCCCCAGAGGCCTTAATTCCTTATTATAAGCACCTAGAATTGCTATAGCGGATTCCAGGAAGAGCCGAGGGACCTGGGCCGGGTGTCAAACTTCTTACAACCATGAGGTGGTTGTGCGTACATGGGTGCCTACCCGCCACGCCCTCCTGGTTTCCCGCATTTTGCCCCACGGATCCCCAGAGGCCTTAATTCCTTAACATAAGCACTTAGAATTGCTATAGCGGATTCCAGGAAGAGCCGAGGGACCTGGGCAGGGTGTCAAACTTCTTACCACCATGAGGTGATTGTGCGTACATGGGTGCCTACCCGCCACGCCCTCCTGGTTCCCCGAATTTTGCCCCACGGATCCCCAGAGGCTTTATTTCCTTAATATTAGCCCTTAGAATTGCTCTAGCGGATTCCAGGAAGAGCCGATGGACCTGGGCCGGGTGTCAAACTTCTTACCACCATGAGGTGGTTGCGCGTACATGGGTGCCTACCCGCCACGCCCTCCTGGTTCCCCGCATTTTGCCCCACGGACCCCCAGAGGCCTTAATTCCTTATTATAAGCACCTAGAATTGCTATAGCGGATTCCAGGAAGAGCCGAGGGACCTGGGCCGGGTGTCAAACTTCTTACCACCATGAGGTGGTTGTGCGTACATGGGCGCCTACCCGCCACGCCCTCCTGGTTCCTCGCATTTTGTCCCACGGACCCCCAGAATCCTTAATTCCTTAATATAAGAACCTAGAATTGCTATAGCGGATTCCAGGAAGAGCCGAGGGACCTGGGCCGGGTGTCAAACTTCTTACCACCATGAGGTGGTTGCGCGTACATGGGTGCCTACCCGCCACGCCCTCCTGGTTTCCCGCATTTTGCCCCACGAACCCCCAGAATCCTTAATTCCTTAATATAAGCACCTAGAATTGCTATAGCGGATTCCAGGAAGAGCCGAGGGAACTGGGCCGGGTGTCAAACTTCTTACCACCATGAGGTGGTTGTGCGTACGTGGGTGCCTACCACCCACGCCCTTCTCGTTCCCCGCATTTTGCCCCACGGATCCCCAGAAGCTTTAATTCCTTAAAATTAGCACTTAGAATTGCTATAGCGGATTCCAGGAAGAGCCGAGGGACCTGGGCCGGGTGTCAAACTTCTTACCACCATGAGGTGGTTGCGCGTACATGGGTGCCTACCCGCCACGCCCTCCTGGTTCCCCGCATTTTGCCCCACGGACCCCCAGAGGCCTTAATTCCTTATTATAAGCACCTAGAATTGCTATAGAGGATTCCAGGAAGAGTCGAGGGACCTGGGCCGGGTGTCAAACTTCTTACCACCATGAGGTGGTTGTGCGTACATGGGTGCCTACCCGCCACGCCCTCCTGGTTCCCTGCATTTTGCACCACGGACCCTCAGAATCCTTAATTCCTTAATATAAGCACCTAGAATTGCTATAGCGGATTCCAGGAAGGGCCGAGGGACCTGGGCCGGGTGTCAAACTTCTTACAACCTTGAGGTGGTTGTGCGTACATGGGTGGCTACCGACCACGCCCTCCTGGTTCCCCGCATTTTGCCCCACGGACCCCCAGAGGCCTTAATTCCTTATTATAAGCACCTAGAATTGCTATAGCGGATTCCAGGAAGAGCCGAGGGACCTGGGCCGGGTGTCAAACTTCTTACCACCATGAGGTGGTTGTGCGTACATGGGCGCCTACCCGCCACGCCCTCCTGGTTCCTCGCATTTTGTCCCACGGACCCCCAGAATCCTTAATTCCTTAATATAAGCACCTTGAATTGCTATAGCGGATTCCAGGAAGAGCCGAGGGACCTGGGCAGGGTGTCAAACTTCTTACAACCATGAGGTGGTTGTGCGTACATGGGTGCCTACCCGCCACGCCCTCCTGGTTCCCCGCATTTTGCCCCACGGACCCCCAGAGGCCTTAATTCCTTATTATAAGCACCTAGAATTGCTATAGCGGATTCCAGGAAGAGCCGAGGGACCTGGGCCGGGTGTCAAACTTCTTACCACCATGAGGTGGTTGTGCGTACATGGGTGCCTACCCGCCACGCCCTCCTGGTTCCCTGCATTTTGCACCACGGACCCTCAGAATCCTTAATTCCTTAATATAAGCACCTAGAATTGCTATAACGGATTCCAGGAAGGGCCGAGGGACCTGGGCCGGGTGTCAAACTTCTTACAACCTTGAGGTGGTTGTGCGTACATGGGTGGCTACCGACCACGCCCTCCTGGTTCCCCGCATTTTGCCCCACGGACCCCCCAGAATCCTTAATTCCTTAATATAAGCACCTTGAATTGCTATAGCGGATTCCAGGAAGAGCCGAGGGACCTGGGCAGGGTGTCAAACTTCTTACAACCATGAGGTGGTTGTGCGTACATGGGTGCCTACCCGCCACGCCCTCCTGGTTCCCCGCATTTTGCCCCACGGATCCCCAGATGCTTTATTTCCTTAATATTAGCCCTTAGAATTGCTCTAGCGGATTCCAGGAAGAGCCGAGGGACCTGGGCCGGGTGTCAAACTTCTTACCACCATGAGGTGGTTGCGCGTACATGGGTGCCTACCCGCCACGCCCTCCTGGTTCCCCGCATTTTGCCCCACGGACCCCCAAAGGCCTTAATTCCTTATTATAAGCACCTAGAATTGCTATAGCGGATTCCAGGAAGAGCCGAGGGACCTGGGCCGGGTGTCAAACTTCTTACCACCATGAGGTGGTTGTGCGTACATGGGCGCCTACCCGCCACGCCCTCCTGGTTCCTCGCATTTTGTCCCACGGACCCCCAGAATCCTTAATTCCTTAATATAAGCACCTTGAATTGCTATAGCGGATTCCAGGAAGAGCCGAGGGACCTGGGCAGGGTGTCAAAATTCTTACAACCATGAGGTGGTTGTGCGTACATGGGTGCCTACCCGCCACGCCCTCCTGGTTCCCCGCATTTTGCCCCACGGACCCCCAGAGGCCTTAATTCCTTATTATAAGCACCTAGAATTGCTATAGCGGATTCCAGGAAGAGCCGAGGGACCTGGGCAGGGTGTCAAACTTCTTACCACCATGAGGTGATTGTGCGTACATGGGCGCCTACCCGCCACGCCCTCCTGGTTCCTCGCATTTTGTCCCACGGACCCCCAGAATCCTTAATTCCTTAATATAAGAACCTAGAATTGCTATAGCGGATTCCAGGAAGAGCCGAGGGACCTGGGCCGGGTGTCAAACTTCTTACCACCATGAGGTGGTTGCGCGTACATGGGTGCCTACCCGCCACGCCCTCCTGGTTCCCTGCATTTTGCACCACGGACCCTCAGAATCCTTAATTCCTTAATATAAGCACCTAGAATTGCTATAGCGGATTCCAGGAAGAGCCGAGGGACCTGGGCCGGGTGTCAAACTTCTTACAACCTTGAGGTGGTTGTGCGTACATGGGTGCCTACCGACCACGCCCTCCTGGTTCCCCGCATTTTGCCCCACGGACCCCCCAGAATCCTTAATTCCTTAATATAAGCACCTTGAATTGCTATAGCGGATTCCAGGAAGAGCCGAGGGACCTGGGCAGGGTGTCAAACTTCTTACAACCATGAGGTGGTTGTGCGTACATGGGTGCCTACCCGCCACGCCCTCCTGGTTTCCCGCATTTTGCCCCACGGATCCCCAGAGGCCTTAATTCCTCAACATAAGCACTTAGAATTGCTATAGCGGATTCCAGGAAGAGCCGAGGGACCTGGGCAGGGTGTCAAACTTCTTACCACCATGAGGTGATTGTGCGTACATGGGTGCCTACACGCCACGCCCTCCTGGTTCCCCGAATTTTGCCCCACGGATCCCCAGAGGCTTTATTTCCTTAATATTAGCCCTTAGAATTGCTCTAGCGGATTCCAGGAAGAGCCGAGGGACCTGGGCCGGGTGTCAAACTTCTTACCACCATGAGGTGGTTGCGCGTACATGGGTGCCTACCCGCCACGCCCTCCTGGTTCCCCGCATTTTGCCCCACGGACCCCCAGAGGCCTTAATTCCTTATTATAAGCACCTAGAATTGCTATAGCGGATTCCAGGAAGAGCCGAGGGACCTGGGCCGGGTGTCAAACTTCTTACCACCATGAGGTGGTTGTGCGTACATGGGCGCCTACCCGCCACGCCCTCCTGGTTCCTCGCATTTTGTCCCACGGACCCCCAGAATCCTTAATTCCTTAATATAAGAACCTAGAATTGCTATAGCGGATTCCAGGAAGAGCCGAGGGACCTGGGCCGGGTGTCAAACTTCTTACCACCATGAGGTGGTTGCGCGTACATGGGTGCCTACCCGCCACGCCCTCCTGGTTTCCCGCATTATGCCCCACGAACCCCCAGAATCCTTAATTCCTTAATATAAGCACCTAGAATTGCTATAGCGGATTCCAGGAAGAGCCGAGGGAACTGGGCCGGGTGTCAAACTTCTTACCACCATGAGGTGGTTGTGCGTACGTGGGTGCCTACCACCCACGCCCTTCTCGTTCCCCGCATTTTGCCCCACGGATCCCCAGAAGCTTTAATTCCTTAAAATTAGCACTTAGAATTGCTATAGCGGATTCCAGGAATAGCCGAGGGACCTGGGCCGGGTGTCAAACTTCTTACCACCATGAGGTGGTTGCGCGTACATGGGTGCCTACCCGCCACGCCCTCCTGGTTCCCCGCATTTTGCCCCACGGACCCCCAGAGGCCTTAATTCCTTATTATAAGCACCTAGAATTGCTATAGCGGATTCCAGGAAGAGCCGAGTGACCTGGGCCGGGTGTCAAACTTCTTACCACCATGAGGTGGTTGTGCGTACATGGGTGCCTACCCGCCACGCCCTCCTGGTTCCCTGCATTTTGCACCACGGACCCTCAGAATCCTTAATTCCTTAATATAAGCACCTAGAATTGCTATAGCGGATTCCAGGAAGAGCCGAGGGACCTGGGCAGAGTGTCAAACTTCTTACAACCATGAGGTGGTTGTGCGTACATGGGTGCCTACCCGCCACGCCCTCCTGGTTCCCCGCATTTTGCCCCACGGACCCCCAGAGGCCTTAATTCCTTATTATAAGCACCTAGAATTGCTATAGCGGATTCCAGGAAGAGCCGAGGGACCTGGGCAGGGTGACAAACTTCTTACCACCATGAGGTGATTGTGCGTACATGGGCGCCTACCCGCCACGCCCTCCTGGTTTCTTGCATTTTGCCCCACGAACCCCCAGAATCCTTAATTCCTTAATATAAGCACCTAGAATTGCTATAGCGGATTCCAGGAAGGGCCAAGGGACCTGGGCTGGGTGTCAAACTTCTTACCACCATGAGGTGGTTGTGCGTACATGGGTGCCTACCCGCCACGCCCTCCTGGTTCCCTGCATTTTGCCCCACGGATCCCCAGAGGCCTTATTTCCTTAATATAAGCACCTTGAATTACTCTAGCGAATTCCAGGAAGGTCCGAGGGACCTGGGACGGGTGTCAAACTTCTTACCACCATGAGGTGGTTGTGCGTACATGGGTGCCTACCCGCCACGCCCTCCTGGTTCCCCGCATTTTGCCCCACGGACCCCCAGAGGCCTTAATTCCTTATTATAAGCACCTAGAATTGCTATAGCGGATTCCAGGAAGAGCCGAGGGACCTGGGCCGGGTGTCAAACTTCTTACCACCATGAGGTGGTTGTGCGTACATGGGTGCCTACCCGCCACGCCCTCCTGGTTCCCTGCATTTTGCACCACGGACCCTCAGAATCCTTAATTCCTTAATATAAGCACCTAGAATTGCTATAGCGGATTCCAGGAAGGGCCGAGGGACCTGGGCCGGGTGTCAAACTTCTTACAACCTTGAGGTGGTTGTGCGTACATGGGTGGCTACCGACCACGCCCTCCTGGTTCCCCGCATTTTGCCCCACGGACCCCCCAGAATCCTTAATTCCTTAATATAAGCACCTTGAATTGCTATAGCGGATTCCAGGAAGAGCCGAGGGACCTGGGCAGGGTGTCAAACTTCTTACAACCATGAGGTGGTTGTGCGTACATGGGTGCCTACCCGCCACGCCCTCCTGGTTCCCCGCATTTTGCCCCACGGATCCCCAGAGGCTTTATTTCCTTAATATTAGCCCTTAGAATTGCTCTAGCGGATTCCAGGAAGAGCCGAGGGACCTGGGCCGGGTGTCAAACTTCTTACAACCTTGAGGTGGTTGTGCGTACATGGGTGGCTACCGACCACGCCCTCCTGGTTCCCCGCATTTTGCCCCACGGACCCCCCAGAATCCTTAATTCCTTAATATAAGCACCTTGAATTGCTATAGCGGATTCCAGGAAGAGCCGAGGGACCTGGGCAGGGTGTCAAACTTCTTACAACCATGAGGTGGTTGTGCGTACATGGGTGCCTACCCGCCACGCCCTCCTGGTTCCCCGCATTTTGCCCCACGGATCCCCAGAGGCTTTATTTCCTTAATATTAGCCCTTAGAATTGCTCTAGCGGATTCCAGGAAGAGCCGAGGGACCTGGGCCGGGTGTCAAACTTCTTACCACCATGAGGTGGTTGCGCGTACATGGGTGCCTACCCGCCACGCCCTCCTGGTTCCCCGCATTTTGCCCCACGGACCCCCAGAGGCCTTAATTCCTTATTATAAGCACCTAGAATTGCTATAGCGGATTCCAGGAAGAGCCGAGGGACCTGGGCCGGGTGTCAAACTTCTTACCACCATGAGGTGGTTGTGCGTACATGGGCGCCTACCCGCCACGCCCTCCTTGTTCCTCGCATTTTGTCCCACGGACCCCCAGAATCCTTAATTCCTTAATATAAGAACCTAGAATTGCTATAGCGGATTCCAGGAAGAGCCGAGGGACCTGGGCCGGGTGTCAAACTTCTTACCACCATGAGGTGGTTGCGCGTACATGGGTGCCTACCCGCCACGCCCTCCTGGTTTCTTGCATTTTGCCCCACGAACCCCCAGAATCCTTAATTCCTTAATATAAGCACCTAGAATTGCTATAGCGGATTCCAGGAAGGGCCAAGGGACCTGGGCTGGGTGTCAAACTTCTTACCACCATGAGGTGGTTGTGCGTACATGGGTGCCTACCCGCCACGCCCTCCTGGTTCCCTGCATTTTGCCCCACGGATCCCCAGAGGCCTTATTTCCTTAATATAAGCACCTTGAATTACTCTAGCGAATTCCAGGAAGGTCCGAGGGACCTGGGACGGGTGTCAAACTTCTTACCACCATGAGGTGGTTGTGCGTACATGGGTGCCTACCCGCCACGCCCTCCTGGTTCCCCGCATTTTGCCCCACGGACCCCCAGAGGCCTTAATTCCTTATTATAAGCACCTAGAATTGCTATAGCGGATTCCAGGAAGAGCCGAGGGACCTGGGCCGGGTGTCAAACTTCTTACCACCATGAGGTGGTTGTGCGTACATGGGTGCCTACCCGCCACGCCCTCCTGGTTCCCTGCATTTTGCACCACGGACCCTCAGAATCCTTAATTCCTTAATATAAGCACCTAGAATTGCTATAGCGGATTCCAGGAAGGGCCGAGGGACCTGGGCCGGGTGTCAAACTTCTTACAACCTTGAGGTGGTTGTGCGTACATGGGTGGCTACCGACCACGCCCACCTGGTTCCCCGCATTTTGCCCCACGGACCCCCCAGAATCCTTAATTCCTTAATATAAGCACCTTGAATTGCTATAGCGGATTCCAGGAAGAGCCGAGGGACCTGGGCAGGGTGTCAAACTTCTTACAACCATGAGGTGGTTGTGCGTACATGGGTGCCTACCCGCCACGCCCTCCTGGTTCCCCGCATTTTGCCCCACGGATCCCCAGAGGCTTTATTTCCTTAATATTAGCCCTTAGAATTGCTCTAGCGGATTCCAGGAAGAGCCGAGGGACCTGGGCCGGGTGTCAAACTTCTTACCACCATGAGGTGGTTGCGCGTACATGGGTGCCTACCCGCCACGCCCTCCTGGTTCCCCGCATTTTGCCCCACGGACCCCCAGAGGCCTTAATTCCTTATTATAAGCACCTAGAATTGCTATAGCGGATTCCAGGAAGAGCCGAGGGACCTGGGCCGGGTGTCAAACTTCTTACCACCATGAGGTGGTTGTGCGTACATGGGCGCCTACCCGCCACGCCCTCCTTGTTCCTCGCATTTTGTCCCACGGACCCCCAGAATCCTTAATTCCTTAATATAAGAACCTAGAATTGCTATAGCGGATTCCAGGAAGAGCCGAGGGACCTGGGCCGGGTGTCAAACTTCTTACCACCATGAGGTGGTTGCGCGTACATGGGTGCCTACCCGCCACGCCCTCCTGGTTTCTTGCATTTTGCCCCACGAACCCCCAGAATCCTTAATTCCTTAGTATAAGCACCTAGAATTGCTATAGCGGATTCCAGGAAGGGCCAAGGGACCTGGGCTGGGTGTCAAACTTCTTACCACCATGAGGTGGTTGTGCGTACATGGGTGCCTACCCGCCACGCCCTCCTGGTTCCCTGCATTTTGCCCCACGGACCCCCAGAGGCCTTAATTCCTTATTATAAGCACCTAGAATTGCTATAGCGGATTCCAGGAAGAGCCGAGGGACCTGGGCCGGGTGTCAAACTTCTTACCACCATGAGGTGGTTGTGCGTACATGGGCGCCTACCCGCCACGCCCTCCTTGTTCCTCGCATTTTGTCCCACGGACCCCCAGAATCCTTAATTCCTTAATATAAGAACCTAGAATTGCTATAGCGGATTCCAGGAAGAGCCGAGGGACCTGGGCCGGGTGTCAAACTTCTTACCACCATGAGGTGGTTGCGCGTACATGGGTGCCTACCCGCCACGCCCTCCTGGTTTCTTGCATTTTGCCCCACGAACCCCCAGAATCCTTAATTCCTTAATATAAGCAACTAGAATTGCTATAGCGGATTCCAGGAAGGGCCAAGGGACCTGGGCTGGGTGTCAAACTTCTTACCACCATGAGGTGGTTGTGCGTACATGGGTGCCTACCCGCCACGCCCTCCTGGTTCCCTGCATTTTGCCCCACGGATCCCCAGAGGCCTTATTTCCTTAATATAAGCACCTAGAATTACTCTAGCGAATTCCAGGAAGGTCCGAGGGACCTGGGACGGGTGTCAAACTTCTTACCACCATGAGGTGGTTGTGCGTACATGGGTGCCTACCCGCCACGCCCTCCTGGTTCCCCGCATTTTGCCCCACGGACCCCCAGAGGCCTTAATTTCTTATTATAAGCACCTAGAATTGCTATAGCGGATTCCAGGAAGAGCCGAGGGACCTGGGCCGGGTGTCAAACTTCTTACCACCATGAGGTGGTTGTGCGTACATGGGTGCCTACCCGCCACGCCCTCCTGGTTCCCTGCATTTTGCACCACGGACCCTCAAAATCCTTAATTCCTTAATATAAGCACCTAGAATTGCTATAGCGGATTCCAGGAAGGGCCGAGGGACCTGGGCCGGGTGTCAAACTTCTTACAACCTTGAGGTGGTTGTGCGTACATGGGTGGCTACCGACCACGCCCTCCTGGTTCCCCGCATTTTGCCCCACGGACCCCCCAGAATCCTTAATTCCTTAATATAAGCACCTTGAATTGCTATAGCGGATTCCAGGAAGAGCCGAGGGACCTGGGCAGGGTGTCAAACTTCTTACAACCATGAGGTGGTTGTGCGTACATGGGTGCCTACCCGCCACGCCCTCCTGGTTTCCCGCATTTTGCCCCACGGATCCCCAGAGGCCTTAATTCCTTAACATAAGCACTTAGAATTGCTATAGCGGATTCCAGGAAGAGCCGAGGGACCTGGGCAGGGTGTCAAACTTCTTACCACCATGAGGTGATTGTGCGTACATGGGTGCCTACCCGCCACGCCCTCCTGGTTCCCCGCATTTTGCCCCACGGATCCCCAGAGGCTTTATTTCCTTAATATTAGCCCTTAGAATTGCTCTAGCGAATTCCAGGAAGAGCCGAGGGACCTGGGCCGGGTGTCAAACTTCTTACCACCATGAGGTGGTTGCGCGTACGTGGGTTCCTACCCGCCACGCCCTCCTGGTTCTCCGCATTTTGCCCCACGGACCCCCAGAGGCCTTAATTCCTTATTATAAGCACCTAGAATTGCTATAGCGGATTCCAGGAAGAGCCGAGGGACCTGGGCCGGGTGTCAAACTTCTTACCACCATGAGGTGGTTGTGCGTACATGGGTGCCTACCCGCCACGCCCTCCTGGTTCCCTGCATTTTGCACCACGGACCCTCAGAATCCTTAATTCCTTAATATAAGCACCTAGAATTGCTATAGCGGATTCCAGGAAGGGCCGAGGGACGTTGGCCGGGTGTCAAACTTCTTACAACCTTGAGGTGGTTGTGCGTACATGGGTGCCTACCGACCACGCCCTCCTGGTTCCCCGCATTTTGCCCCACGGACCCCCCAGAATCCTTAATTCCTTAATATAAGCACCTTGAATTGCTATAGCGGATTCCAGGAAGAGCCGAGGGACCTGGGCAGGGTGTCAAACTTCTTACAACCATGAGGTGGTTGTGCGTACATGGGTGCCTACCCGCCACGCCCTCCTGGTTTCCCGCATTTTGCCCCACGGATCCCCAGAGGCTTTAATTCCTTAACATAAGCACTTAGAATTGCTCTAGCGGATTCCAGGAAGAGCCGAGGGACCTGGGCAGGGTGTCAAACTTCTTACCACCATGAGGTGATTGTGCGTACATGGGTGCCTACCCGCCACGCCCTCCTGGTTCCCCGAATTTTGCCCCACGGATCCCCAGAGGCTTTATTTCCTTAATATTAGCCCTTAGAATTGCTCTAGCGGATTCCAGGAAGAGCCGAGGAACCTGGGCCGGGTGTCAAACTTCTTACCACCATGAGGTGGTTGCGCGTACATTGGTGCCTACCCGCCACGCCCTCCTGGTTCCCCGCATTTTGCCCCACGGACCCCCAGAGGCCTTAATTCCTTATTATAAGCACCTAGAATTGCTATAGCGGATTCCAGGAAGAGCCGAGGGACCTGGGCCGGGTGTCAAACTTCTTACCACCATGAGGTGGTTGTGCGTACATGGGCGCCTACCCGCCACGCCCTCCTGGTTCCTCGCATTTTGTCCCACGGACCCCCAGAATCCTTAATTCCTTAATATAAGAACCTAGAATTGCTATAGCGGATTCCAGGAAGAGCCGAGGGACCTGGGCCGGGTGTCAAACTTCTTACCACCATGAGGTGGTTGCGCGTACATGGGTGCCTACCCGCCACGCCCTCCTGGTTTCCCGCATTTTGCCCCACGAACCCCCAGAATCCTTAATTCCTTAATATAAGCACCTAGAATTGCTATAGCGGATTCCAGGAAGAGCCGAGGGAACTGGGCCGGGTGTCAAACTTCTTACCACCATGAGGTGGTTGTGCGTACGTGGGTGCCTACCACCCACGCCCTTCTCGTTCCCCGCATTTTGCCCCACGGATCCCCAGAAGCTTTAATTCCTTAAAATTAGCACTTAGAATTGCTATAGCGGATTCCAGGAAGAGCCGAGGGACCTGGGCCGGGTGTCAAACTTCTTACCACCATGAGGTGGTTGTGCGTACATGGGCGCCTACCCGCCACGCCCTCCTGGTTCCTCGCATTTTGTCCCACGGACCCCCAGAATCCTTAATTCCTTAATATAAGAACCTAGAATTGCTATAGCGGATTCCAGGAAGAGCCGAGGGACCTGGGCCGGGTGTCAAACTTCTTACCACCATGAGGTGGTTGCGCGTACATGGGTGCCTACCCGCCACGCTCTCCTGGTTTCCCGCATTTTGCCCCACGAACCCCCAGAATCCTTAATTCCTTAATATAAGCACCTAGAATTGCTATAGCGGATTCCAGGAAGAGCCGAGGGAACTGGGCCGGGTGTCAAACTTCTTACCACCATGAGGTGGTTGTGCGTACGTGGGTGCCTACCACCCACGCCCTTCTCGTTCCCCGCATTTTGCCCCACGGATCCCCAGAAGCTTTAATTCCTTAAAATTAGCACTTAGAATTGCTATAGCGGATTCCAGGAAGAGCCGAGGGACCTGGGCCGGGTGTCAAACTTCTTACCACCATGAGGTGGTTGCGCGTACATGGGTGCCTACCCGCCACGCCCTCCTGGTTCCCCGCATTTTGCCCCACGGACCCCCAGAGGCCTTAATTTCTTAAAATTAGCACTTAGAATTGCTATAGCGGATTCCAGGAAGAGCCGAGGGACCTGGGCCGTGTGTCAAACTTCTTACCACCATGAGGTGGTTGTGCGTACATGGGTGCCTACCCGCCACGCCCTCCTGGTTCCCCGCATTTTGCCCCACGGAGCCCCAGAGGCCTTAATTCCTTAAAATTAGCACTTAGAATTGCTATAGCGGATTCCAGGAAGAGCCGAGGGACCTGGGCCGTGTGTCAAACTTCTTACCACCATGAGGTGGTTGTGCGTACATGGGTGCCTACCCGCCACGCCCTCCTGGTTCCCCGCATTTTGCCCCACGGACCCCCAGAGGCCTTAATTCCTTATTATAAGCACCTAGAATTGCTATAGCGGAATCCAGGAAGAGCCGAGGGACCTGGGCCGTGTGTCAAACTTCTTACCACCATGAGGTGGTTGTGCGTACGAGGGTGCCTACCACCCACGCCCTTCTCGTTCCCCGCATTTTGCCCCACGGATCCCCAGCGGCCTTAATTCCTTATTATAAGCACCTAGAATTGCTATAGCGGATTCCAGGAAGAGCCGAGGGACCTGGGCAGGGTGTCAAACTTCTTACCACCATGAGGTATTGTGCGTACATGGGTGCCTACCCGCCACGCCCTCCTGGTTCCCCGCATTTTGCCCCACGGATCCCCAGAAGCTTTAATTCCTTAAAATTAGCACTTAGAATTGCTATAGCGGATTCCAGGAAGAGCCGAGGGACCTGGGCCGGGTGTCAAACTTCTTACCACCATGAGGTGGTTGCGCGTACATGGGTGCCTACCCGCCACGCCCTCCTGGTTCCCCGCATTTTGCCCCACGGACCCCCAGAGGCCTTAATTCCTTATTATAAGCACCTAGAATTGCTATAGCGGATTCCAGGAAGAGCCGAGGGACCTGGGCCGGGTGTCAAACTTCTTACCACCATGAGGTGGTTGTGCGTACATGGGCGCCTACCCGCCACGCCCTCCTGGTTCCTCGCATTTTGTCCCACGGACCCCCAGAATCCTTAATTCCTTAATATAAGAACCTAGAATTGCTATAGCGGATTCCAGGAAGAGCCGAGGGACCTGGGCCGGGTGTCAAACTTCTTACCACCATGAGGTGGTTGCGCGTACATGGGTGCCTACCCGCCACGCCCTCCTGGTTTCCCGCATTTTGCCCCACGAACCCCAGAATCCTTAATTCCTTAATATAAGCACCTAGAATTGCTATAGCGGATTCCAGGAAGAGCCGAGGGAACTGGGCCGGGTGTCAAACTTCTTACCACCATGAGGTGGTTGTGCGTACGTGGGTGCCTACCACCCACGCCCTTCTCGTTCCCCGCATTTTGCCCCACGGATCCCCAGAAGCTTTAATTCCTTAAAATTAGCACTTAGAATTGCTATAGCGGATTCCAGGAAGAGCCGAGGGACCTGGGCCGGGTGTCAAACTTCTTACCACCATGAGGTGGTTGCGCGTACATGGGTGCCTACCCGCCACGCCCTCCTGGTTCCCCGCATTTTGCCCCACGGACCCCCAGAGGCCTTAATTCCTTAAAATTAGCACTTAGAATTGCTATAGCGGATTCCAGGAAGAGCCGAGGGACCTGGGCCGGGTGTCAAACTTCTTACCACCATGAGGTGGTTGCGCGTACATGGGTGCCTACCCGCCACGCCCTCCTGGTTCCCCGCATTTTGCCCCACGGACCCCCAGAGGCCTTAATTCCTTATTATAAGCACCTAGAATTGCTATAGCGGATTCCAGGAAGAGCCGAGGGACCTGGGCCGGGTGTCAAACTTCTTACCACCATGAGGTGGTTGTGCGTACATGGGCGCCTACCCGCCACGCCCTCCTGGTTCCTCGCATTTTGTCCCACGGACCCCCAGAATCCTTAATTCCTTAATATAAGAACCTAGAATTGCTATAGCGGATTCCAGGAAGAGCCGAGGGGCCTGGGCCGGGTGTCAAACTTCTTACCACCATGAGGTGGTTGCGCGTACATGGGTGCCTACCCGCCACGCCCTCCTGGTTTCCCGCATTTTGCCCCACGAACCCCCAGAATCCTTAATTCCTTAATATAAGCACCTAGAATTGCTATAGCGGATTCCAGGAAGAGCCGAGGGAACTGGGCCGGGTGTCAAACTTCTTACCACCATGAGGTGGTTGTGCGTACGTGGGTGCCTACCACCCACGCCCTTCTCGTTCCCCGCATTTTGCCCCACGGATCCCCAGAAGCTTTAATTCCTTAAAATTAGCACTTAGAATTGCTATAGCGGATTCCAGGAAGAGCCGAGGGACCTGGGCCGGGTGTCAAACTTCTTACCACCATGAGGTGGTTGCGCGTACATGGGTGCCTACCCGCCACGCCCTCCTGGTTCCCCGCATTTTGCCCCACGGACCCCCAGAGGCCTTAATTCCTTAAAATTAGCACTTAGAATTGCTATAGCGGATTCCAGGAAGAGCCGAGGGACCTGGGCCGTGTGTCAAACTTCTTACCACCATGAGGTGGTTGTGCGTACATGGGTGCCTACCCGCCACGCCCTCCTGGTTCCCCGCATTTTGCCCCACGGACCCCCAGAGGCCTTAATTCCTTATTATAAGCACCTAGAATTGCTATAGCGGATTCCAGGAAGAGCCGAGGGACCTGGGCCGTGTGTCAAACTTCTTACCACCATGAGGTGGTTGTGCGTACGAGGGTGCCTACCACCCACGCCCTTCTCGTTCCCCGCATTTTGCCCCACGGATCCCCAGCGGCCTTAATTCCTTATTATAAGCACCTAGAATTGCTATAGCGGATTCCAGGAAGAGCCGAGGGACCTGGGCAGGGTGTCAAACTTCTTACCACCATGAGGTATTGTGCGTACATGGGTGCCTACCCGCCACGCCCTCCTGGTTCCCCGCATTTTGCCCCACGGATCCCCAGAAGCTTTAATTCCTTAAAATTAGCACTTAGAATTGCTATAGCGGATTCCAGGAAGAGCCGAGGGACCTGGGCCGGGTGTCAAACTTCTTACCACCATGAGGTGGTTGCGCGTACATGGGTGCCTACCCGCCACGCCCTCCTGGTTCCCCGCATTTTGCCCCACGGACCCCCAGAGGCCTTAATTCCTTATTATAAGCACCTAGAATTGCTATAGCGGATTCCAGGAAGAGCCGAGGGACCTGGGCCGGGTGTCAAACTTCTTACCACCATGAGGTGGTTGTGCGTACATGGGCGCCTACCCGCCACGCCCTCCTGGTTCCTCGCATTTTGTCCCACGGACCCCCAGAATCCTTAATTCCTTAATATAAGAACCTAGAATTGCTATAGCGGATTCCAGGAAGAGCCGAGGGACCTGGGCCGGGTGTCAAACTTCTTACCACCATGAGGTGGTTGCGCGTACATGGGTGCCTACCCGCCACGCCCTCCTGGTTTCCCGCATTTTGCCCCACGAACCCCCAGAATCCTTAATTCCTTAATATAAGCACCTAGAATTGCTATAGCGGATTCCAGGAAGAGCCGAGGGAACTGGGCCGGGTGTCAAACTTCTTACCACCATGAGGTGGTTGTGCGTACGTGGGTGCCTACCACCCACGCCCTTCTCGTTCCCTGCATTTTGCCCCACGGATCCCCAGAAGCTTTAATTCCTTAAAATTAGCACTTAGAATTGCTATAGCGGATTCCAGGAAGAGCCGAGGGACCTGGGCCGGGTGTCAAACTTCTTACCACCATGAGGTGGTTGCGCGTACATGGGTGCCTACCCGCCACGCCCTCCTGGTTCCCCGCATTTTGCCCCACGGACCCCCAGAGGCCTTAATTCCTTAAAATTAGCACTTAAAATTGCTATAGCGGATTCCAGGAAGAGCCGAGGGACCTGGGCCGTGTGTCAAACTTCTTACCACCATGAGGTGGTTGTGCGTACATGGGCGCCTACCCGCCACGCCCTCCTGGTTCCTTGCATTTTGTCCCACGGACCCCCAGAATCCTTAATTCCTTAATATAAGCACCTTGAATTGCTATAGCGGATTCCAGGAAGAGCCGAGGGACCTGGGCAGGGTGTCAAACTTCTTACAACCATGAGGTGGTTGTGCGTACATGGGTGCCTACCCGCCACGCCCTCCTGGTTCCCCGCATTTTGCCCCACGGACCCCCAGAGGCCTTAATTCCTTATTATAAGCACCTAGAATTGCTATAGCGGATTCCAGGAAGAGCCGAGGGACCTGGGCCGGGTGTCAAACTTCTTACCACCATGAGGTGGTTGTGCGTACATGGGTGCCTACCCGCCACGCCCTCCTGGTTCCCTGCATTTTGCACCACGGACCCTCAGAATCCTTAATTCCTTAATATAAGCACCTAGAATTGCTATAGCGGATTCCAGGAAGGGCCGAGGGACCTGGGCCGGGTGTCAAACTTCTTACAACCTTGAGGTGGTTGTGCGTACATGGGTGGCTACCGACCACGCCCTCCTGGTTCCCCGCATTTTGCCCCACGGACCCCCCAGAATCCTTAATTCCTTAATATAAGCACCTTGAATTGCTATAGCGGATTCCAGGAAGAGCCGAGGGACCTGGGCAGGGTGTCAAACTTCTTACAACCATGAGGTGGTTGTGCGTACATGGGTGCCTACCCGCCACGCCCTCCTGGTTCCCCGCATTTTGCCCCACGGATCCCCAGAGGCTTTATTTCCTTAATATTAGCCCTTAGAATTGCTCTAGCGGATTCCAGGAAGAGCCGAGGGACCTGGGCCGGGTGTCAAACTTCTTACCACCATGAGGTGGTTGCGCGTACATGGGTGCCTACCCGCCACGCCCTCCTGGTTCCCCGCATTTTGCCCCACGGACCCCCAGAGGCCTTAATTCCTTATTATAAGCACCTAGAATTGCTATAGCGGATTCCAGGAAGAGCCGAGGGACCTGGGCCGGGTGTCAAACTTCTTACCACCATGAGGTGGTTGTGCGTACATGGGCGCCTACCCGCCACGCCCTCCTGGTTCCTCGCATTTTGTCCCACGGACCCCCAGAATCCTTAATTCCTTAATATAAGCACCTTGAATTGCTATAGCGGATTCCAGGAAGGGCCGAGGGACCTGGGCAGGGTGTCAAACTTCTTACCACCATGAGGTGGTTGTGCGTACATGGGCGCCTACCCGCCACGCCCTCCTGGTTCCTCGCATTTTGTCCCACGGACCCCCAGAATCCTTAATTCCTTAATATAAGAACCTAGAATTGCTATAGCGGATTCCAGGAAGAGCCGAGGGACCTGGGCCGGGTGTCAAACTTCTTACCACCATGAGGTGGTTGCGCGTACATGGGTGCCTACCCGCCACGCCCTCCTGGTTTCCCGCATTTTGCCCCACGAACCCCCAGAATCCTTAATTCCTTAATATAAGCACCTAGAATTGCTATAGCGGATTCCAGGAAGAGCCGAGGGAACTGGGCCGGGTGTCAAACTTCTTACCACCATGAGGTGGTTGTGCGTACGTGGGTGCCTACCACCCACGCCCTTCTCGTTCCCTGCATTTTGCCCCACGGATCCCCAGAAGCTTTAATTCCTTAAAATTAGCACTTAGAATTGCTATAGCGGATTCCAGGAAGAGCCGAGGGACCTGGGCCGGGTGTCAAACTTCTTACCACCATGAGGTGGTTGCGCGTACATGGGTGCCTACCCGCCACGCCCTCCTGGTTCCCCGCATTTTGCCCCACGGACCCCCAGAGGCCTTAATTCCTTAAAATTAGCACTTAAAATTGCTATAGCGGATTCCAGGAAGAGCCGAGGGACCTGGGCCGTGTGTCAAACTTCTTACCACCATGAGGTGGTTGTGCGTACATGGGCGCCTACCCGCCACGCCCTCCTGGTTCCTTGCATTTTGTCCCACGGACCCCCAGAATCCTTAATTCCTTAATATAAGCACCTTGAATTGCTATAGCGGATTCCAGGAAGAGCCGAGGGACCTGGGCAGGGTGTCAAACTTCTTACAACCATGAGGTGGTTGTGCGTACATGGGTGCCTACCCGCCACGCCCTCCTGGTTCCCCGCATTTTGCCCCACGGACCCCCAGAGGCCTTAATTCCTTATTATAAGCACCTAGAATTGCTATAGCGGATTCCAGGAAGAGCCGAGGGACCTGGGCCGGGTGTCAAACTTCTTACCACCATGAGGTGGTTGTGCGTACATGGGTGCCTACCCGCCACGCCCTCCTGGTTCCCTGCATTTTGCACCACGGACCCTCAGAATCCTTAATTCCTTAATATAAGCACCTAGAATTGCTATAGCGGATTCCAGGAAGGGCCGAGGGACCTGGGCCGGGTGTCAAACTTCTTACAACCTTGAGGTGGTTGTGCGTACATGGGTGGCTACCGACCACGCCCTCCTGGTTCCCCGCATTTTGCCCCACGGACCCCCCAGAATCCTTAATTCCTTAATATAAGCACCTTGAATTGCTATAGCGGATTCCAGGAAGAGCCGAGGGACCTGGGCAGGGTGTCAAACTTCTTACAACCATGAGGTGGTTGTGCGTACATGGGTGCCTACCCGCCACGCCCTCCTGGTTCCCCGCATTTTGCCCCACGGATCCCCAGAGGCTTTATTTCCTTAATATTAGCCCTTAGAATTGCTCTAGCGGATTCCAGGAAGAGCCGAGGGACCTGGGCCGGGTGTCAAACTTCTTACCACCATGAGGTGGTTGCGCGTACATGGGTGCCTACCCGCCACGCCCTCCTGGTTCCCCGCATTTTGCCCCACGGACCCCCAGAGGCCTTAATTCCTTATTATAAGCACCTAGAATTGCTATAGCGGATTCCAGGAAGAGCCGAGGGACCTGGGCCGGGTGTCAAACTTCTTACCACCATGAGGTGGTTGTGCGTACATGGGCGCCTACCCGCCACGCCCTCCTGGTTCCTCGCATTTTGTCCCACGGACCCCCAGAATCCTTAATTCCTTAATATAAGCACCTTGAATTGCTATAGCGGATTCCAGGAAGGGCCGAGGGACCTGGGCAGGGTGTCAAACTTCTTACAACCATGAGGTGGTTGTGCGTACATGGGTGGCTACCGACCACGCCCTCCTGGTTCCCCGCATTTTGCCCCACGGACCCCCCAGAATCCTTAATTCCTTAATATAAGCACCTTGAATTGCTATAGCGGATTCCAGGAAGAGCCGAGGGACCTGGGCAGGGTGTCAAACTTCTTACAACCATGAGGTGGTTGTGCGTACATGGGTGCCTACCCGCCACGCCCTCCTGGTTCCCCGCATTTTGCCCCACGGATCCCCAGAGGCTTTATTTCCTTAATATTAGCCCTTAGAATTGCTCTAGCGGATTCCAGGAAGAGCCGAGGGACCTGGGCCGGGTGTCAAACTTCTTACCACCATGAGGTGGTTGCGCGTACATGGGTGCCTACCCGCCACGCCCTCCTGGTTCCCCGCATTTTGCCCCACGGACCCCCAGAGGCCTTAATTCCTTATTATAAGCACCTAGAATTGCTATAGCGGATTCCAGGAAGAGCCGAGGGACCTGGGCCGGGTGTCAAACTTCTTACCACCATGAGGTGGTTGTGCGTACATGGGCGCCTACCCGCCACGCCCTCCTTGTTCCTCGCATTTTGTCCCACGGACCCCCAGAATCCTTAATTCCTTAATATAAGAACCTAGAATTGCTATAGCGGATTCCAGGAAGAGCCGAGGGATCTGGGCCGGGTGTCAAACTTCTTACCACCATGAGGTGGTTGCGCGTACATGGGTGCCTACCCGCCACGCCCTCCTGGTTTCTTGCATTTTGCCCCACGAACCCCCAGAATCCTTAATTCCTTAATATAAGCACCTAGAATTGCTATAGCGGATTCCAGGAAGGGCCAAGGGACCTGGGCTGGGTGTCAAACTTCTTACCACCATGAGGTGGTTGTGCGTACATGGGTGCCTACCCGCCACGCCCTCCTGGTTCCCTGCATTTTGCCCCACGGATCCCCAGAGGCCTTATTTCCTTAATATAAGCACCTAGAATTACTCTAGCGAATTCCAGGAAGGTCCGAGGGACCTGGGACGGGTGTCAAACTTCTTACCACCATGAGGTGGTTGTGCGTACATGGGTGCCTACCCGCCACGCCCTCCTGGTTCCCCGCATTTTGCCCCACGGACCCCCAGAGGCCTTAATTCCTTATTATAAGCACCTAGAATTGCTATAGCGGATTCCAGGAAGAGCCGAGGGACCTGGGCCGGGTGTCAAACTTCTTACCACCATGAGGTGGTTGTGCGTACATGGGTGCCTACCCGCCACGCCCTCCTGGTTCCCTGCATTTTGCACCACGGACCCTCAGAATCCTTAATTCCTTAATATAAGCACCTAGAATTGCTATAGCGGATTCCAGGAAGGGCCGAGGGACCTGGGCCGGGTGTCAAACTTCTTACAACCTTGAGGTGGTTGTGCGTACTTGGGTGGCTACCGACCACGCCCTCCTGGTTCCCCGCATTTTGCCCCACGGATCCCCAGAGGCTTTATTTCCTTAATATTAGCCCTTAGAATTGCTCTAGCGGATTCCAGGAAGAGCCGAGGGACCTGGGCCGGGTGTCAAACTTCTTACCACCATGAGGTGGTTGCGCGTACATGGGTGCCTACCCGCCACGCCCTCCTGGTTCCCCGCATTTTGCCCCACGGACCCCCAGAGGCCTTAATTCCTTATTATAAGCACCTAGAATTGCTATAGCGGATTCCAGGAAGAGCCGAGGGACCTGGGCCGGGTGTCAAACTTCTTACCACCATGAGGTGGTTGTGCGTACATGGGCGCCTACCCGCCACGCCCTCCTGGTTCCTCGCATTTTGTCCCACGGACCCCCAGAATCCTTAATTCCTTAATATAAGCACCTTGAATTGCTATAGCGGATTCCAGGAAGAGCCGAGGGACCTGGGCCGGGTGTCAAACTTCTTACAACCATGAGGTGGTTGTGCGTACATGGGTGCCTACCCGCCACGCCCTCCTGGTTCCCCGCATTTTGCCCCACGGACCCCCAGAGGCCTTAATTCCTTATTATAAGCACCTAGAATTGCTATAGCGGATTCCAGGAAGAGCCGAGGGACCTGGGCCGGGTGTCAAACTTCTTACCACCATGAGGTGGTTGTGCGTACATGGGTGCCTACCCGCCACGCCCTCCTGGTTCCCTGCATTTTGCACCACGGACCCTCAGAATCCTTAATTCCTTAATATAAGCACCTAGAATTGCTATAGCGGATTCCAGGAAGGGCCGAGGGACCTGGGCCGGGTGTCAAACTTCTTACAACCTTGAGGTGGTTGTGCGTACATGGGTGGCTACCGACCACGCCCTCCTGGTTCCCCGCATTTTGCCCCACGGACCCCCCCAGAATCCTTAATTCCTTAATATAAGCACCTTGAATTGCTATAGCGGATTCCAGGAAGAGCCGAGGGACCTGGGCAGGGTGTCAAACTTCTTACAACCATGAGGTGGTTGTGCGTACATGGGTGCCTACCCGCCACGCCCTCCTGGTTCCCCGCATTTTGCCCCACGGATCCCCAGAGGCTTTATTTCCTTAATATTAGCCCTTAGAATTGCTCTAGCGGATTCCAGGAAGAGCCGAGGGACCTGGGCCGGGTGTCAAACTTCTTACCACCATGAGGTGGTTGCGCGTACATGGGTGCCTACCCGCCACGCCCTCCTGGTTCCCCGCATTTTGCCCCACGGACCCCCAGAGGCCTTAATTCCTTATTATAAGCACCTAGAATTGCTATAGCGGATTCCAGGAAGAGCCGAGGGACCTGGGCCAGGTGTCAAACTTCTTACCACCATGAGGTGGTTGTGCGTACATGGGCGCCTACCCGCCACGCCCTCCTGGTTCCCCGCATTTTGCCCCACGGACCCCCAGAGGCCTTAATTCCTTATTATAAGCACCTAGAATTGCTATAGCGGATTCCAGGAAGAGCCGAGGGACCTGGGCCGGGTGTCAAACTTCTTACCACCATGAGGTGGTTGTGCGTACATGGGTGCCTACCCGCCACGCCCTCCTGGTTCCCTGCATTTTGCACCACGGACCCTCAGAATCCTTAATTCCTTAATATAAGCACCTAGAATTGCTATAGCGGATTCCAGGAAGGGCCGAGGGACCTGGGCCGGGTGTCAAACTTCTTACAACCTTGAGGTGGTTGTGCGTACATGGGTGGCTACCGACCACGCCCTCCTGGTTCCCCGCATTTTGCCCCACGGACCCCCCAGAATCCTTAATTCCTTAATATAAGCACCTTGAATTGCTATAGCGGATTCCAGGAAGAGCCGAGGGACCTGGGCAGGGTGTCAAACTTCTTACAACCATGAGGTGGTTGTGCGTACATGGGTGCCTACCCGCCACGCCCTCCTGGTTCCCCGCATTTTGCCCCACGGATCCCCAGAGGCTTTATTTCCTTAATATTAGCCCTTAGAATTGCTCTAGCGGATTCCAGGAAGAGCCGAGGGACCTGGGCCGGGTGTCAAACTTCTTACCACCATGAGGTGGTTGCGCGTACATGGGTGCCTACCCGCCACGCCCTCCTGGTTCCCCGCATTTTGCCCCACGGACCCCCAGAGGCCTTAATTCCTTATTATAAGCACCTAGAATTGCTATAGCGGATTCCAGGAAGAGCCGAGGGACCTGGGCCGGGTGTCAAACTTCTTACCACCATGAGGTGGTTGTGCGTACATGGGCGCCTACCCGCCACGCCCTCCTTGTTCCTCGCATTTTGTCCCACGGACCCCCAGAATCCTTAATTCCTTAATATAAGAACCTAGAATTGCTATAGCGGATTCCAGGAAGAGCCGAGGGACCTGGGCCGGGTGTCAAACTTCTTACCACCATGAGGTGGTTGCGCGTACATGGGTGCCTACCCGCCACGCCCTCCTGGTTTCTTGCATTTTGCCCCACGAACCCCCAGAATCCTTAATTCCTTAATATAAGCACCTAGAATTGCTATAGCGGATTCCAGGAAGGGCCAAGGGACCTGGGCTGGGTGTCAAACTTCTTACCACCATGAGGTGGTTGTGCGTACATGGGTGCCTACCCGCCACGCCCTCCTGGTTCCCTGCATTTTGCCCCACGGACCCCCAGAGGCCTTAATTCCTTATTATAAGCACCTAGAATTGCTATAGCGGATTCCAGGAAGAGCCGAGGGACCTGGGCCGGGTGTCAAACTTCTAACCACCATGAGGTGGTTGTGCGTACATGGGCGCCTACCCGCCACGCCCTCCTTGTTCCTCGCATTTTGTCCCACGGACCCCCAGAATCCTTAATTCCTTAATATAAGAACCTAGAATTGCTATAGCGGATTCCAGGAAGAGCCGAGGGACCTGGGCCGGGTGTCAAACTTCTTACCACCATGAGGTGGTTGCGCGTACATGGGTGCCTACCCGCCACGCCCTCCTGGTTTCTTGCATTTTGCCCCACGAACCCCCAGAATCCTTAATTCCTTAATATAAGCACCTAGAATTGCTATAGCGGATTCCAGGAAGGGCCAAGGGACCTGGGCTGGGTGTCAAACTTCTTACCACCATGAGGTGGTTGTGCGTACATGGGTGCCTACCCGCCACGCCCTCCTGGTTCCCTGCATTTTGCCCCACGGATCCCCAGAGGCCTTATTTCCTTAATATAAGCACCTAGAATTACTCTAGCGAATTCCAGGAAGGTCCGAGGGACCTGGGACGGGTGTCAAACTTCTTACCACCATGAGGTGGTTGTGCGTACATGGGTGCCTACCCGCCACGCCTTCCTGGTTCCCCGCATTTTGCCCCACGGACCCCCAGAGGCCTTAATTCCTTATTATAAGCACCTAGAATTGCTATAGCGGATTCCAGGAAGAGCCGAGGGACCTGGGCCGGGTGTCAAACTTCTTACCACCATGAGGTGGTTGTGCGTACATGGGTGCCTACCCGCCACGCCCTCCTGGTTCCCTGCATTTTGCACCACGGACCCTCAGAATCCTTAATTCCTTAATATAAGCACCTAGAATTGCTATAGCGGATTCCAGGAAGGGCCGAGGGACCTGGGCCGGGTGTCAAACTTCTTACAACCTTGAGGTGGTTGTGCGTACATGGGTGGCTACCGACCACGCCCTCCTGGTTCCCCGCATTTTGCCCCACGGACCCCCCAGAATCCTTAATTCCTTAATATAAGCACCTTGAATTGCTATAGCGGATTCCAGGAAGAGCCGAGGGACCTGGGCAGGGTGTCAAACTTCTTACAACCATGAGGTGGTTGTGCGTACATGGGTGCCTACCCGCCACGCCCTCCTGGTTTCCCGCATTTTGCCCCACGGATCCCCAGAAGCCTTAATTCCTTAACATAAGCACTTAGAATTGCTATAGCGGATTCCAGGAAGAGCCGAGGGACCTGGGCAGGGTGTCAAACTTCTTACCACCATGAGGTGATTGTGCGTACATGGGTGCCTACCCGCCACGCCCTCCTGGTTCCCCGCATTTTGCCCCACGGACCCCCAGAGGCCTTAATTCCTTATTATAAGCACCTAGAATTGCTATAGCGGATTCCAGGAAGAGCCGAGGGACCTGGGCCGGGTGTCAAACTTCTTACCACCATGAGGTGGTTGTGCGTACATGGGTGCCTACCCGCCACGCCCTCCTGGTTCCCTGCATTTTGCACCACGGACCCTCAGAATCCTTAATTCCTTAATATAAGCACCTAGAATTGCTATAGCGGATTCCAGGAAGGGCCGAGGGACCTGGGCCGGGTGTCAAACTTCTTACAACCTTGAGGTGGTTGTGCGTACATGGGTGGCTACCGACCACGCCCTCCTGGTTCCCCGCATTTTGCCCCACGGACCCCCCAGAATCCTTAATTCCTTAATATGAGCACCTTGAATTGCTATAGCGGATTCCAGGAAGAGCCGAGGGACCTGGGCAGGGTGTCAAACTTCTTACAACCATGAGGTGGTTGTGCGTACATGGGTGCCTACCCGCCACGCCCTCCTGGTTCCCCGCATTTTGCCCCACGGATCCCCAGAGGCTTTACTTCCTTAATATTAGCCCTTAGAATTGCTCTAGCGGATTCCAGGAAGAGCCGAGGGACCTGGGCCGGGTGTCAAACTTCTTACCACCATGAGGTGGTTGCGCGTACATGGGTGCCTACCCGCCACGCCCTCCTGGTTCCCCGCATTTTGCCCCACGGACTCCCAGAGGCCTTAATTCCTTATTATAAGCACCTAGAATTGCTATAGCGGATTCCAGGAAGAGCCGAGGGACCTGGGCCGGGTGTCAAACTTCTTACCACCATGAGGTGGTTGTGCGTACATGGGCGCCTACCCGCCACGCCCTCCTTGTTCCTCGCATTTTGTCCCACGGACCCCCAGAATCCTTAATTCCTTAATATAAGAACCTAGAATTGCTATAGCGGATTCCAGGAAGAGCCGAGGGACCTGGGCCGGGTGTCAAACTTCTTACCACCATGAGGTGTTTGCGCGTACATGGGTGCCTACCCGCCACGCCCTCCTGGTTTCTTGCATTTTGCCCCACGAACCCCCAGAATCCTTAATTCCTTAATATAAGCACCTAGAATTGCTATAGCGGATTCCAGGAAGGGCCAAGGGACCTGGGCTGGGTGTCAAACTTCTTACCATCATGAGGTGGTTGTGCGTACATGGGTGCCTACCCGCCACGCCCTCCTGGTTCCCTGCATTTTGCCCCACGGACCCCCAGAGGCCTTAATTCCTTATTATAGGCACCTAGAATTGCTATAGCGGATTCCAGGAAGAGCCGAGGGACCTGGGCCGGGTGTCAAACTTCTTACCACCATGAGGTGGTTGTGCGTACATGGGCGCCTACCCGCCACGCCCTCCTTGTTCCTCGCATTTTGTCCCACGGACCCCCAGAATCCTTAATTCCTTAATATAAGAACCTAGAATTGCTATAGCGGATTCCAGGAAGAGCCGAGGGACCTGGGCCGGGTGTCAAACTTCTTACCACCATGAGGTGGTTGCGCGTACATGGGTGCCTACCCGCCACGCCCTCCTGGTTTCTTGCATTTTGCCCCACGAACCCCCAGAATCCTTAATTCCTTAATATAAGCACCTAGAATTGCTATAGCGGATTCCAGGAAGGGCCAAGGGACCTGGGCTGGGTGTCAAACTTCTTACCACCATGAGGTGGTTGTGCGTACATGGGTGCCTACCCGCCACGCCCTCCTGGTTCCCTGCATTTTGCCCCACGGATCCCCAGAGGCCTTATTTCCTTAATATAAGCACCTAGAATTACTCTAGCGAATTCCAGGAAGGTCCGAGGGACCTGGGACGGGTGTCAAACTTCTTACCACCATGAGGTGGTTGTGCGTACATGGGTGCCTACCCGCCACGCCCTCCTGGTTCCCCGCATTTTGCCCCACGGACCCCCAGAGGCCTTAATTCCTTATTATAAGCACCTAGAATTGCTATAGCGGATTCCAGGAAGAGCCGAGGGACCTGGGCCGGGTGTCAAGCTTCTTACCACCATGAGGTGGTTGTGCGTACATGGGTGCCTACCCGCCACGCCCTCCTGGTTCCCTGCATTTTGCACCACGGACCCTCAGAATCCTTAATTCCTTAATATAAGCACCTAGAATTGCTATAGCGGATTCCAGGAAGGGCCGAGGGACCTGGGCCGGGTGTCAAACTTCTTACAACCTTGAGGTGGTTGTGCGTACATGGGTGGCTACCAACCACGCCCTCCTGGTTCCCCGCATTTTGCCCCACGGACCCCCCAGAATCCTTAATTCCTTAATATAAGCACCTTGAATTGCTATAGCGGATTCCAGGAAGAGCCGAGGGACCTGGGCAGGGTGTCAAACTTCTTACAACCATGAGGTGGTTGTGCGTACATGGGTGCCTACCCGCCACGCCCTCCTGGTTTCCCGCATTTTGCCCCACGGATCCCCAGAGGCCTTAATTCCTTAACATAAGCACTTAGAATTGCTATAGCGGATTCCAGGAAGAGCCGAGGGACCTGGGCAGGGTGTCAAACTTCTTACCACCATGAGGTGATTGTGCGTACATGGGTGCCTACCCGCCACGCCCTCCTGGTTCCCCGCATTTTGCCCCACGGATCCCCAGAGGCTTTATTTCCTTAATATTAGCCCTTAGAATTGCTCTAGCGAATTCCAGGAAGAGCCGAGGGACCTGGGCCGGGTGTCAAACTTCTTACCACCATGAGGTGGTTGTGCGTACATGGGTGCCTACCCGCCACGCCCTCCTGGTTCCCTGCATTTTGCACCACGGACCCTCAGAATCCTTAATTCCTTAATATAAGCACCTAGAATTGCTATAGCGGATTCCAGGAAGGGCCGAGGGACGTTGGCCGGGTGTCAAACTTCTTACAACCTTGAGGTGGTTGTGCGTACATGGGTGCCTACCGACCACGCCCTCCTGGTTCCCCGCATTTTGCCCCACGGACCCCCCAGAATCCTTAATTCCTTAATATAAGCACCTTGAATTGCTATAGCGGATTCCAGGAAGAGCCGAGGGACCTGGGCAGGGTGTCAAACTTCTTACAACCATGAGGTGGTTGTGCGTACATGGGTGCCTACCCGCCACGCCCTCCTGGTTTCCCGCATTTTGCCCCACGGATCCCCAGAGGCCTTAATTCCTTAACATAAGCACTTAGAATTGCTATAGCGGATTCCAGGAAGAGCCGAGGGACCTGGGCAGGGTGTCAAACTTCTTACCACCATGAGGTGATTGTGCGTACATGGGTGCCTACCCGCCACGCCCTCCTGGTTCCCCGAATTTTGCCCCACGGATCCCCAGAGGCTTTATTTCCTTAATATTAGCCCTTAGAATTGCTCTAGCGGATTCCAGGAAGAGCCGAGGGACCTGGGCCGGGTGTCAAACTTCTTACCACCATGAGGTGGTTGCGCGTACATTGGTGCCTACCCGCCACGCCTTCCTGGTTCCCCGCATTTTGCCCCACGGACCCCCAGAGGCCTTAATTCCTTATTATAAGCACCTAGAATTGCTATAGCGGATTCCAGGAAGAGCCGAGGGACCTGGGCCGGGTGTCAAACTTCTTACCACCATGAGGTGGTTGTGCGTACATGGGCGCCTACCCGCCACGCCCTCCTGGTTCCTCGCATTTTGTCCCACGGACCCCCAGAATCCTTAATTCCTTAATATAAGAACCTAGAATTGCTATAGCGGATTCCAGGAAGAGCCGAGGGACCTGGGCCGGGTGTCAAACTTCTTACCACCATGAGGTGGTTGCGCGTACATGGGTGCCTACCCGCCACGCCCTCCTGGTTTCCCGCATTTTGCCCCACGAACCCCCAGAATCCTTAATTCCTTAATATAAGCACCTAGAATTGCTATAGCGGATTCCAGGAAGAGCCGAGGGAACTGGGCCGGGTGTCAAACTTCTTACCACCATGAGGTGGTTGTGCGTACGTGGGTGCCTACCACCCACGCCCTTCTCGTTCCCCGCATTTTGCCCCACGGATCCCCAGAAGCTTTAATTCCTTAAAATTAGCACTTAGAATTGCTATAGCGGATTCCAGGAAGAGCCGAGGGACCTGGGCCGGGTGTCAAACTTCTTACCACCATGAGGTGGTTGCGCGTACATGGGTGCCTACCCGCCACGCCCTCCTGGTTCCCCGCATTTTGCCCCACGGACCCCCAGAGGCCTTAATTCCTTAAAATTAGCACTTAGAATTGCTATAGCGGATTCCAGGAAGAGCCGAGGGACCTGGGCCGTGTGTCAAACTTCTTACCACCATGAGGTGGTTGTGCGTACATGGGTGCCTACCCGCCACGCCCTCCTGGTTCCCCGCATTTTGCCCCACGGACCCCCAGAGGCCTTAATTCCTTATTATAAGCACCTAGAATTGCTATAGCGGATTCCAGGAAGAGCCGAGGGACCTGGGCCGTGTGTCAAACTTCTTACCACCATGAGGTGGTTGTGCGTACGAGGGTGCCTACCACCCACGCCCTTCTCGTTCCCCGCATTTTGCCCCACGGATCCCCAGCGGCCTTAATTCCTTATTATAAGCACCTAGAATTGCTATAGCGGATTCCAGGAAGAGCCGAGGGACCTGGGCAGGGTGTCAAACTTCTTACCACCATGAGGTATTGTGCGTACATGGGTGCCTACCCGCCACGCCCTCCTGGTTCCCCGCATTTTGCCCCACGGGTCCCCAGAAGCTTTAATTCCTTAAAATTAGCACTTAGAATTGCTATAGCGGATTCCAGGAAGAGCCGAGGGACCTGGGCCGGGTGTCAAACTTCTTACCACCATGAGGTGGTTGCGCGTACATGGGTGCCTACCCGCCACGCCCTCCTGGTTCCCCGCATTTTGCCCCACGGACCCCCAGAGGCCTTAATTCCTTATTATAAGCACCTAGAATTGCTATAGCGGATTCCAGGAAGAGCCGAGGGACCTGGGCCGGGTGTCAAACTTCTTACCACCATGAGGTGGTTGTGCGTACATGGGCGCCTACCCGCCACGCCCTCCTGGTTCCTCGCATTTTGTCCCACGGACCCCCAGAATCCTTAATTCCTTAATATAAGAACCTAGAATTGCTATAGCGGATTCCAGGAAGAGCCGAGGGACCTGGGCCGGGTGTCAAACTTCTTACCACCATGAGGTGGTTGCGCGTACATGGGTGCCTACCCGCCACGCCCTCCTGGTTTCCCGCATTTTGCCCCACGAACCCCCAGAATCCTTAATTCCTTAATATAAGCACCTAGAATTGCTATAGCGGATTCCAGGAAGAGCCGAGGGAACTGGGCCGGGTGTCAAACTTCTTACCACCATGAGGTGGTTGTGCGTACGTGGGTGCCTACCACCCACGCCCTTCTCGTTCCCCGCATTTTGCCCCACGGATCCCCAGAAGCTTTAATTCCTTAAAATTAGCACTTAGAATTGCTATAGCGGATTCCAGGAAGAGCCGAGGGACCTGGGCCGGGTGTCAAACTTCTTACCACCATGAGGTGGTTGCGCGTACATGGGTGCCTACCCGCCACGCCCTCCTGGTTCCCCGCATTTTGCCCCACGGACCCCCAGAGGCCTTAATTCCTTAAAATTAGCACTTAGAATTGCTATAGCGGATTCCAGGAAGAGCCGAGGGACCTGGGCCGTGTGTCAAACTTCTTACCACCATGAGGTGGTTGTGCGTACATGGGTGCCTACCCGCCACGCCCTCCTGGTTCCCCGCATTTTGCCCCACGGACCCCCAGAGGCCTTAATTCCTTATTATAAGCACCTAGAATTGCTATAGCGGATTCCAGGAAGAGCCGAGGGACCTGGGCCGTGTGTCAAACTTCTTACCACCATGAGGTGGTTGTGCGTACGAGGGTGCCTACCACCCACGCCCTTCTCGTTCCCCGCATTTTGCCCCACGGATCCCCAGCGGCCTTAATTCCTTATTATAAGCACCTAGAATTGCTATAGCGGATTCCAGGAAAAGCCGAGGGACCTGGGCAGGGTGTCAAACTTCTTACCACCATGAGGTATTGTGCGTACATGGGTGCCTACCCGCCACGCCCTCCTGGTTCCCCGCATTTTGCCCCACGGATCCCCAGAAGCTTTAATTCCTTAAAATTAGCACTTAGAATTGCTATAGCGGATTCCAGGAAGAGCCGAGGGACCTGGGCCGGGTGTCAAACTTCTTACCACCATGAGGTGGTTGCGCGTACATGGGTGCCTACCCGCCACGCCCTCCTGGTTCCCCGCATTTTGCCCCACGGACCCCCAGAGGCCTTAATTCCTTATTATAAGCACCTAGAATTGCTATAGCGGATTCCAGGAAGAGCCGAGGGACCTGGGCCGGGTGTCAAACTTCTTACCACCATGAGGTGGTTGTGCGTACATGGGCGCCTACCCGCCACGCCCTCCTGGTTCCTCGCATTTTGTCCCACGGACCCCCAGAATCCTTAATTCCTTAATATAAGAACCTAGAATTGCTATAGCGGATTCCAGGAAGAGCCGAGGGACCTGGGCCGGGTGTCAAACTTCTTACCACCATGAGGTGGTTGCGCGTACATGGGTGCCTACCCGCCACGCCCTCCTGGTTTCCCGCATTTTGCCCCACGAACCCCCAGAATCCTTAATTCCTTAATATAAGCACCTAGAATTGCTATAGCGGATTCCAGGAAGAGCCGAGGGAACTGGGCCGGGTGTCAAACTTCTTACCACCATGAGGTGGTTGTGCGTACGTGGGTGCCTACCACCCACGCCCTTCTCGTTCCCCGCATTTTGCCCCACGGATCCCCAGAAGCTTTAATTCCTTAAAATTAGCACTTAGAATTGCTATAGCGGATTCCAGGAAGAGCCGAGGGACCTGGGCCGGGTGTCAAACTTCTTACCACCATGAGGTGGTTGCGCGTACATGGGTGCCTACCCGCCACGCCCTCCTGGTTCCCCGCATTTTGCCCCACGGACCCCCAGAGGCCTTAATTCCTTAAAATTAGCACTTAGAATTGCTATAGCGGATTCCAGGAAGAGCCGAGGGACCTGGGCCGTGTGTCAAACTTCTTACCACCATGAGGTGGTTGTGCGTACATGGGCGCCTACCCGCCACGCCCTCCTGGTTCCTCGCATTTTGTCCCACGGACCCCCAGAATCCTTAATTCCTTAATATAAGCACCTTGAATTGCTATAGCGGATTCCAGGAAGAGCCGAGGGACCTGGGCAGGGTGTCAAACTTCTTACAACCATGAGGTGGTTGTGCGTACATGGGTGCCTACCCGCCACGCCCTCCTGGTTCCCCGCATTTTGCCCCACGGACCCCCAGAGGCCTTAATTCCTTATTATAAGCACCTAGAATTGCTATAGCGGATTCCAGGAAGAGCCGAGGGACCTGGGCCGGGTGTCAAACTTCTTACCACCATGAGGTGGTTGTGCGTACATGGGTGCCTACCCGCCACGCCCTCCTGGTTCCCTGCATTTTGCACCACGGACCCTCAGAATCCTTAATTCCTTAATATAAGCACCTAGAATTGCTATAGCGGATTCCAGGAAGGGCCGAGGGACCTGGGCCGGGTGTCAAACTTCTTACAACCTTGAGGTGGTTGTGCGTACATGGGTGGCTACCGACCACGCCCTCCTGGTTCCCCGCATTTTGCCCCACGGACCCCCCAGAATCCTTAATTCCTTAATATAAGCACCTTGAATTGCTATAGCGGATTCCAGGAAGAGCCGAGGGACCTGGGCAGGGTGTCAAACTTCTTACAACCATGAGGTGGTTGTGCGTACATGGGTGCCTACCCGCCACGCCCTCCTGGTTCCCCGCATTTTGCCCCACGGATCCCCAGAGGCTTTATTTCCTTAATATTAGCCCTTAGAATTGCTCTAGCGGATTCCAGGAAGAGCCGAGGGACCTGGGCCGGGTGTCAAACTTCTTACCACCATGAGGTGGTTGCGCGTACATGGGTGCCTACCCGCCACGCCCTCCTGGTTCCCCGCATTTTGCCCCACGGACCCCCAGAGGCCTTAATTCCTTATTATAAGCACCTAGAATTGCTATAGCGGATTCCAGGAAGAGCCGAGGGACCTGGGCCGGGTGTCAAACTTCTTACCACCATGAGGTGGTTGTGCGTACATGGGCGCCTACCCGCCACGCCCTCCTGGTTCCTCGCATTTTGTCCCACGGACCCCCAGAATCCTTAATTCCTTAATATAAGCACCTTGAATTGCTATAGCGGATTCCAGGAAGGGCCGAGGGACCTGGGCAGGGTGTCAAACTTCTTACAACCATGAGGTGGTTGTGCGTACATGGGTGGCTACCGACCACGCCCTCCTGGTTCCCCGCATTTTGCCCCACGGACCCCCCAGAATCCTTAATTCCTTAATATAAGCACCTTGAATTGCTATAGCGGATTCCAGGAAGAGCCGAGGGACCTGGGCAGGGTGTCAAACTTCTTACAACCATGAGGTGGTTGTGCGTACATGGGTGCCTACCCGCCACGCCCTCCTGGTTCCCCGCATTTTGCCCCACGGATCCCCAGAGGCTTTATTTCCTTAATATTAGCCCTTAGAATTGCTCTAGCGGATTCCAGGAAGTGCCGAGGGACCTGGGCCGGGTGTCAAACTTCTTACCACCATGAGGTGGTTGCGCGTACATGGGTGCCTACCCGCCACGCCCTCCTGGTTCCCCGCATTTTGCCCCACGGACCCCCAGAGGCCTTAATTCCTTATTATAAGCACCTAGAATTGCTATAGCGGATTCCAGGAAGAGCCGAGGGACCTGGGCCGGGTGTCAAACTTCTTACCACCATGAGGTGGTTGTGCGTACATGGGCGCCTACTCGCCACGCCCTCCTTGTTCCTCGCATTTTGTCCCACGGACCCCCAGAATCCTTAATTCCTTAATATAAGAACCTAGAATTGCTATAGCGGATTCCAGGAAGAGCCGAGGGACCTGGGCCGGGTGTCAAACTTCTTACCACCATGAGGTGGTTGCGCGTACATGGGTGCCTACCCGCCACGCCCTCCTGGTTTCTTGCATTTTGCCCCACGAACCCCCAGAATCCTTAATTCCTTAATATAAGCACCTAGAATTGCTATAGCGGATTCCAGGAAGGGCCAAGGGACCTGGGCTGGGTGTCAAACTTCTTACCACCATGAGGTGGTTGTGCGTACATGGGTGCCTACCCGCCACGCCCTCCTGGTTTCTTGCATTTTGCCCCACGAACCCCCAGAATCCTTAATTCCTTAATATAAGCACCTAGAATTGCTATAGCGGATTCCAGGAAGGGCCAAGGGACCTGGGCTGGGTGTCAAACTTCTTACCACCATGAGGTGGTTGTGCGTACATGGGTGCCTACCCGCCACGCCCTCCTGGTTCCCTGCATTTTGCCCCACGGATCCCCAGAGGCCTTATTTCCTTAATATAAGCACCTAGAATTACTCTAGCGAATTCCAGGAAGGTCCGAGGGACCTGGGACGGGTGTCAAACTTCTTACCACCATGAGGTGGTTGTGCGTACATGGGTGCCTACCCGCCACGCCCTCCTGGTTCCCCGCATTTTGCCCCACGGACCCCCAGAGGCCTTAATTCCTTATTATAAGCACCTAGAATTGCTATAGCGGATTCCAGGAAGAGCCGAGGGACCTGGGCCGGGTGTCAAACTTCTTACCACCATGAGGTGGTTGTGCGTACATGGGTGCCTACCCGCCACGCCCTCCTGGTTCCCTGCATTTTGCACCACGGACCCTCAGAATCCTTAATTCCTTAATATAAGCACCTAGAATTGCTATAGCGGATTCCAGGAAGGGCCGAGGGACCTGGGCCGGGTGTCAAACTTCTTACAACCTTGAGGTGGTTGTGCGTACATGGGTGGCTACCGACCACGCCCTCCTGGTTCCCCGCATTTTGCCCCACGGATCCCCAGAGGCTTTATTTCCTTAATATTAGCCCTTAGAATTGCTCTAGCGGATTCCAGGAAGAGCCGAGGGACCTGGGCCGGGTGTCAAACTTTTTACCACCATGAGGTGGTTGCGCGTACATGGGTGCCTACCCGCCACGCCCTCCTGGTTCCCCGCATTTTGCCCCACGGACCCCCAGAGGCCTTAATTCCTTATTATAAGCACCTAGAATTGCTATAGCGGATTCCAGGAAGAGCCGAGGGACCTGGGCCGGGTGTCAAACTTCTTACCACCATGAGGTGGTTGTGCGTACATGGGCGCCTACCCGCCACGCCCTCCTGGTTCCTCGCATTTTGTCCCACGGACCCCCAGAATCCTTAATTCCTTAATATAAGCACCTTGAATTGCTATAGCGGATTCCAGGAAGAGCCGAGGGACCTGGGCCGGGTGTCAAACTTCTTACAACCATGAGGTGGTTGTGCGTACATGGGTGCCTACCCGCCACGCCCTCCTGGTTCCCCGCATTTTGCCCCACGGACCCCCAGAGGCCTTAATTCCTTATTATAAGCACCTAGAATTTCTATAGCGGATTCCAGGAAGAGCCGAGGGACCTGGGCCGGGTGTCAAACTTCTTACCACCATGAGGTGGTTGTGCGTACATGGGTGCCTACCCGCCACGCCCTCCTGGTTCCCTGCATTTTGCACCACGGACCCTCAGAATCCTTAATTCCTTAATATAAGCACCTAGAATTGCTATAGCGGATTCCAGGAAGGGCCGAGGGACCTGGGCCGGGTGTCAAACTTCTTACAACCTTGAGGTGGTTGTGCGTACATGGGTGGCTACCGACCACGCCCTCCTGGTTCCCCGCATTTTGCCCCACGGACCCCCCCAGAATCCTTAATTCCTTAATATAAGCACCTTGAATTGCTATAGCGGATTCCAGGAAGAGCCGAGGGACCTGGGCAGGGTGTCAAACTTCTTACAACCATGAGGTGGTTGTGCGTACATGGGTGCCTACCCGCCACGCCCTCCTGGTTCCCCGCATTTTGCCCCACGGATCCCCAGAGGCTTTATTTCCTTAATATTAGCCCTTAGAATTGCTCTAGCGGATTCCAGGAAGAGCCGAGGGACCTGGGCCGGGTGTCAAACTTCTTACCACCATGAGGTGGTTGCGCGTACATGGGTGCCTACCCGCCACGCCCTCCTGGTTCCCCGCATTTTGCCCCACGGACCCCCAGAGGCCTTAATTCCTTATTATAAGCACCTAGAATTGCTATAGCGGATTCCAGGAAGAGCCGAGGGACCTGGGCCGGGTGTCAAACTTCTTACCACCATGAGGTGGTTGTGCGTACATGGGCGCCTACCCGCCACGCCCTCCTGGTTCCTCGCATTTTGTCCCACGGACCCCCAGAATCCTTAATTCCTTAATATAAGCACCTTGAATTGCTATAGCGGATTCCAGGAAGGGCCGAGGGACCTGGGCAGGGTGTCAAACTTCTTACAACCATGAGGTGGTTGTGCGTACATGGGTGGCTACCGACCACGCCCTCCTGGTTCCCCGCATTTTGCCCCACGGACCCCCCAGAATCCTTAATTCCTTAATATAAGCACCTTGAATTGCTATAGCGGATTCCAGGAAGAGCCGAGGGACCTGGGCAGGGTGTCAAACTTCTTACAACCATGAGGTGGTTGTGCGTACATGGGTGCCTACCCGCCACGCCCTCCTGGTTCCTCGCATTTTGCCCCACGGATCCCCAGAGGCTTTATTTCCTTAATATTAGCCCTTAGAATTGCTCTAGCGGATTCCAGGAAGAGCCGAGGGACCTGGGCCGGGTGTCAAACTTCTTACCACCATGAGGTGGTTGCGCGTACATGGGTGCCTACCCGCCACGCCCTCCTGGTTCCCCGCATTTTGCCCCACGGACCCCCAGAGGCCTTAATTCCTTATTATAAGCACCTAGAATTGCTATAGCGGATTCCAGGAAGAGCCGAGGGACCTGGGCCGGGTGTCAAACTTCTTACCACCATGAGGTGGTTGTGCGTACATGGGCGCCTACCCGCCACGCCTTCCTTGTTCCTCGCATTTTGTCCCACGGACCCCCAGAATCCTTAATTCCTTAATATAAGAACCTAGAATTGCTATAGCGGATTCCAGGAAGAGCCGAGGGACCTGGGCCGGGTGTCAAACTTCTTACCACCATGAGGTGGTTGCGCGTACATGGGTGCCTACCCGCCACGCCCTCCTGGTTTCTTGCATTTTGCCCCACGAACCCCCAGAATCCTTAATTCCTTAATATAAGCACCTAGAATTGCTATAGCGGATTCCAGGAAGGGCCAAGGGACCTGGGCTGGGTGTCAAACTTCTTACCACCATGAGGTGGTTGTGCGTACATGGGTGCCTACCCGCCACGCCCTCCTGGTTCCCTGCATTTTGCCCCACGGATCCCCAGAGGCCTTATTTCCTTAATATAAGCACCTAGAATTACTCTAGCGAATTCCAGGAAGGTCCGAGGGACCTGGGACGGGTGTCAAACTTCTTACCACCATGAGGTGGTTGTGCGTACGTGGGTGCCTACCACCCACGCCCTTCTCGTTCCCCGCATTTTGCCCCACGGATCCCCAGAAGCTTTAATTCCTTAAAATTAGCACTTAGAATTGCTATAGCGGATTCCAGGAAGAGCCGAGGGACCTGGGCCGGGTGTCAAACTTCTTACCACCATGAGGTGGTTGCGCGTACATGGGTGCCTACCCGCCACGCCCTCCTGGTTCCCCGCATTTTGCCCCACGGACCCCCAGAGGCCTTAATTCCTTAAAATTAGCACTTAGAATTGCTATAGCGGATTCCAGGAAGAGCCGAGGGACCTGGGCCGTGTGTCAAACTTCTTACCACCATGAGGTGGTTGTGCGTACATGGGTGCCTACCCGCCACGCCCTCCTGGTTCCCCGCATTTTGCCCCACGGACCCCCAGAGGCCTTAATTCCTTATTATAAGCACCTAGAATTGCTATAGCGGATTCCAGGAAGAGCCGAGGGACCTGGGCCGTGTGTCAAACTTCTTACCACCATGAGGTGGTTGTGCGTACGAGGGTGCCTACCACCCACGCCCTTCTCGTTCCCCGCATTTTGCCCCACGGATCCCCAGCGGCCTTAATTCCTTATTATAAGCACCTAGAATTGCTATAGCGGATTCCAGGAAGAGCCGAGGGACCTGGGCAGGGTGTCAAACTTCTTACCACCATGAGGTATTGTGCGTACATGGGTGCCTACCCGCCACGCCCTCCTGGTTCCCCGCATTTTGCCCCACGGGTCCCCAGAAGCTTTAATTCCTTAAAATTAGCACTTAGAATTGCTATAGCGGATTCCAGGAAGAGCCGAGGGACCTGGGCCGGGTGTCAAACTTCTTACCACCATGAGGTGGTTGCGCGTACATGGGTGCCTACCCGCCACGCCCTCCTGGTTCCCCGCATTTTGCCCCACGGACCCCCAGAGGCCTTAATTCCTTATTATAAGCACCTAGAATTGCTATAGCGGATTCCAGGAAGAGCCGAGGGACCTGGGCCGGGTGTCAAACTTCTTACCACCATGAGGTGGTTGTGCGTACATGGGCGCCTACCCGCCACGCCCTCCTGGTTCCTCGCATTTTGTCCCACGGACCCCCAGAATCCTTAATTCCTTAATATAAGAACCTAGAATTGCTATAGCGGATTCCAGGAAGAGCCGAGGGACCTGGGCCGGGTGTCAAACTTCTTACCACCATGAGGTGGTTGCGCGTACATGGGTGCCTACCCGCCACGCCCTCCTGGTTTCCCGCATTTTGCCCCACGAACCCCCAGAATCCTTAATTCCTTAATATAAGCACCTAGAATTGCTATAGCGGATTCCAGGAAGAGCCGAGGGAACTGGGCCGGGTGTCAAACTTCTTACCACCATGAGGTGGTTGTGCGTACGTGGGTGCCTACCACCCACGCCCTTCTCGTTCCCCGCATTTTGCCCCACGGATCCCCAGAAGCTTTAATTCCTTAAAATTAGCACTTAGAATTGCTATAGCGGATTCCAGGAAGAGCCGAGGGACCTGGGCCGGGTGTCAAACTTCTTACCACCATGAGGTGGTTGCGCGTACATGGGTGCCTACCCGCCACGCCCTCCTGGTTCCCCGCATTTTGCCCCACGGACCCCCAGAGGCCTTAATTCCTTAAAATTAGCACTTAGAATTGCTATAGCGGATTCCAGGAAGAGCCGAGGGACCTGGGCCGTGTGTCAAACTTCTTACCACCATGAGGTGGTTGTGCGTACATGGGTGCCTACCCGCCACGCCCTCCTGGTTCCCCGCATTTTGCCCCACGGACCCCCAGAGGCCTTAATTCCTTATTATAAGCACCTAGAATTGCTATAGCGGATTCCAGGAAGAGCCGAGGGACCTGGGCCGTGTGTCAAACTTCTTACCACCATGAGGTGGTTGTGCGTACGAGGGTGCCTACCACCCACGCCCTTCTCGTTCCCCGCATTTTGCCCCACGGATCCCCAGCGGCCTTAATTCCTTATTATAAGCACCTAGAATTGCTATAGCGGATTCCAGGAAAAGCCGAGGGACCTGGGCAGGGTGTCAAACTTCTTACCACCATGAGGTATTGTGCGTACATGGGTGCCTACCCGCCACGCCCTCCTGGTTCCCCGCATTTTGCCCCACGGATCCCCAGAAGCTTTAATTCCTTAAAATTAGCACTTAGAATTGCTATAGCGGATTCCAGGAAGAGCCGAGGGACCTGGGCCGGGTGTCAAACTTCTTACCACCATGAGGTGGTTGCGCGTACATGGGTGCCTACCCGCCACGCCCTCCTGGTTCCCCGCATTTTGCCCCACGGACCCCCAGAGGCCTTAATTCCTTATTATAAGCACCTAGAATTGCTATAGCGGATTCCAGGAAGAGCCGAGGGACCTGGGCCGGGTGTCAAACTTCTTACCACCATGAGGTGGTTGTGCGTACATGGGCGCCTACCCGCCACGCCCTCCTGGTTCCTCGCATTTTGTCCCACGGACCCCCAGAATCCTTAATTCCTTAATATAAGAACCTAGAATTGCTATAGCGGATTCCAGGAAGAGCCGAGGGACCTGGGCCGGGTGTCAAACTTCTTACCACCATGAGGTGGTTGCGCGTACATGGGTGCCTACCCGCCACGCCCTCCTGGTTTCCCGCATTTTGCCCCACGAACCCCCAGAATCCTTAATTCCTTAATATAAGCACCTAGAATTGCTATAGCGGATTCCAGGAAGAGCCGAGGGAACTGGGCCGGGTGTCAAACTTCTTACCACCATGAGGTGGTTGTGCGTACGTGGGTGCCTACCACCCACGCCCTTCTCGTTCCCCGCATTTTGCCCCACGGATCCCCAGAAGCTTTAATTCCTTAAAATTAGCACTTAGAATTGCTATAGCGGATTCCAGGAAGAGCCGAGGGACCTGGGCCGGGTGTCAAACTTCTTACCACCATGAGGTGGTTGCGCGTACATGGGTGCCTACCCGCCACGCCCTCCTGGTTCCCCGCATTTTGCCCCACGGACCCCCAGAGGCCTTAATTCCTTAAAATTAGCACTTAGAATTGCTATAGCGGATTCCAGGAAGAGCCGAGGGACCTGGGCCGTGTGTCAAACTTCTTACCACCATGAGGTGGTTGTGCGTACATGGGCGCCTACCCGCCACGCCCTCCTGGTTCCTCGCATTTTGTCCCACGGACCCCCAGAATCCTTAATTCCTTAATATAAGCACCTTGAATTGCTATAGCGGATTCCAGGAAGAGCCGAGGGACCTGGGCAGGGTGTCAAACTTCTTACAACCATTAGGTGGTTGTGCGTACATGGGTGCCTACCCGCCACGCCCTCCTGGTTCCCCGCATTTTGCCCCACGGACCCCCAGAGGCCTTAATTCCTTATTATAAGCACCTAGAATTGCTATAGCGGATTCCAGGAAGAGCCGAGGGACCTGGGCCGGGTGTCAAACTTCTTACCACCATGAGGTGGTTGTGCGTACATGGGTGCCTACCCGCCACGCCCTCCTGGTTCCCTGCATTTTGCACCACGGACCCTCAGAATCCTTAATTCCTTAATATAAGCACCTAGAATTGCTATAGCGGATTCCAGGAAGGGCCGAGGGACCTGGGCCGGGTGTCAAACTTCTTACAACCTTGAGGTGGTTGTGCGTACATGGGTGGCTACCGACCACGCCCTCCTGGTTCCCCGCATTTTGCCCCACGGACCCCCCAGAATCCTTAATTCCTTAATATAAGCACCTTGAATTGCTATAGCGGATTCCAGGAAGAGCCGAGGGACCTGGGCAGGGTGTCAAACTTCTTACAACCATGAGGTGGTTGTGCGTACATGGGTGCCTACCCGCCACGCCCTCCTGGTTCCCCGCATTTTGCCCCACGGATCCCCAGAGGCTTTATTTCCTTAATATTAGCCCTTAGAATTGCTCTAGCGGATTCCAGGAAGAGCCGAGGGACCTGGGCCGGGTGTCAAACTTCTTACCACCATGAGGTGGTTGCGCGTACATGGGTGCCTACCCGCCACGCCCTCCTGGTTCCCCGCATTTTGCCCCACGGACCCCCAGAGGCCTTAATTCCTTATTATAAGCACCTAGAATTGCTATAGCGGATTCCAGGAAGAGCCGAGGGACCTGGGCCGGGTGTCAAACTTCTTACCACCATGAGGTGGTTGTGCGTACATGGGCGCCTACCCGCCACGCCCTCCTGGTTCCTCGCATTTTGTCCCACGGACCCCCAGAATCCTTAATTCCTTAATATAAGCACCTTGAATTGCTATAGCGGATTCCAGGAAGGGCCGAGGGACCTGGGCAGGGTGTCAAACTTCTTACAACCATGAGGTGGTTGTGCGTACATGGGTGGCTACCGACCACGCCCTCCTGGTTCCCCGCATTTTGCCCCACGGACCCCCCAGAATCCTTAATTCCTTAATATAAGCACCTTGAATTGCTATAGCGGATTCCAGGAAGAGCCGAGGGACCTGGGCAGGGTGTCAAACTTCTTACAACCATGAGGTGGTTGTGCGTACATGGGTGCCTACCCGCCACGCCCTCCTGGTTCCCCGCATTTTGCCCCACGGATCCCCAGAGGCTTTATTTCCTTAATATTAGCCCTTAGAATTGCTCTAGCGGATTCCAGGAAGTGCCGAGGGACCTGGGCCGGGTGTCAAACTTCTTACCACCATGAGGTGGTTGCGCGTACATGGGTGCCTACCCGCCACGCCCTCCTGGTTCCCCGCATTTTGCCCCACGGACCCCCAGAGGCCTTAATTCCTTATTATAAGCACCTAGAATTGCTATAGCGGATTCCAGGAAGAGCCGAGGGACCTGGGCCGGGTGTCAAACTTCTTACCACCATGAGGTGGTTGTGCGTACATGGGCGCCTACTCGCCACGCCCTCCTTGTTCCTCGCATTTTGTCCCACGGACCCCCAGAATCCTTAATTCCTTAATATAAGAACCTAGAATTGCTATAGCGGATTCCAGGAAGAGCCGAGGGACCTGGGCCGGGTGTCAAACTTCTTACCACCATGAGGTGGTTGCGCGTACATGGGTGCCTACCCGCCACGCCCTCCTGGTTTCTTGCATTTTGCCCCACGAACCCCCAGAATCCTTAATTCCTTAATATAAGCACCTAGAATTGCTATAGCGGATTCCAGGAAGGGCCAAGGGACCTGGGCTGGGTGTCAAACTTCTTACCACCATGAGGTGGTTGTGCGTACATGGGTGCCTACCCGCCACGCCCTCCTGGTTTCTTGCATTTTGCCCCACGAACCCCCAGAATCCTTAATTCCTTAATATAAGCACCTAGAATTGCTATAGCGGATTCCAGGAAGGGCCAAGGGACCTGGGCTGGGTGTCAAACTTCTTACCACCATGAGGTGGTTGTGCGTACATGGGTGCCTACCCGCCACGCCCTCCTGGTTCCCTGCATTTTGCCCCACGGATCCCCAGAGGCCTTATTTCCTTAATATAAGCACCTAGAATTACTCTAGCGAATTCCAGGAAGGTCCGAGGGACCTGGGACGGGTGTCAAACTTCTTACCACCATGAGGTGGTTGTGCGTACATGGGTGCCTACCCGCCACGCCCTCCTGGTTCCCCGCATTTTGCCCCACGGACCCCCAGAGGCCTTAATTCCTTATTATAAGCACCTAGAATTGCTATAGCGGATTCCAGGAAGAGCCGAGGGACCTGGGCCGGGTGTCAAACTTCTTACCACCATGAGGTGGTTGTGCGTACATGGGTGCCTACCCGCCACGCCCTCCTGGTTCCCTGCATTTTGCACCACGGACCCTCAGAATCCTTAATTCCTTAATATAAGCACCTAGAATTGCTATAGCGGATTCCAGGAAGGGCCGAGGGACCTGGGCCGGGTGTCAAACTTCTTACAACCTTGAGGTGGTTGTGCGTACATGGGTGGCTACCGACCACGCCCTCCTGGTTCCCCGCATTTTGCCCCACGGATCCCCAGAGGCTTTATTTCCTTAATATTAGCCCTTAGAATTGCTCTAGCGGATTCCAGGAAGAGCCGAGGGACCTGGGCCGGGTGTCAAACTTTTTACCACCATGAGGTGGTTGCGCGTACATGGGTGCCTACCCGCCACGCCCTCCTGGTTCCCCGCATTTTGCCCCACGGACCCCCAGAGGCCTTAATTCCTTATTATAAGCACCTAGAATTGCTATAGCGGATTCCAGGAAGAGCCGAGGGACCTGGGCCGGGTGTCAAACTTCTTACCACCATGAGGTGGTTGTGCGTACATGGGCGCCTACCCGCCACGCCCTCCTGGTTCCTCGCATTTTGTCCCACGGACCCCCAGAATCCTTAATTCCTTAATATAAGCACCTTGAATTGCTATAGCGGATTCCAGGAAGAGCCGAGGGACCTGGGCCGGGTGTCAAACTTCTTACAACCATGAGGTGGTTGTGCGTACATGGGTGCCTACCCGCCACGCCCTCCTGGTTCCCCGCATTTTGCCCCACGGACCCCCAGAGGCCTTAATTCCTTATTATAAGCACCTAGAATTTCTATAGCGGATTCCAGGAAGAGCCGAGGGACCTGGGCCGGGTGTCAAACTTCTTACCACCATGAGGTGGTTGTGCGTACATGGGTGCCTACCCGCCACGCCCTCCTGGTTCCCTGCATTTTGCACCACGGACCCTCAGAATCCTTAATTCCTTAATATAAGCACCTAGAATTGCTATAGCGGATTCCAGGAAGGGCCGAGGGACCTGGGCCGGGTGTCAAACTTCTTACAACCTTGAGGTGGTTGTGCGTACATGGGTGGCTACCGACCACGCCCTCCTGGTTCCCCGCATTTTGCCCCACGGACCCCCCCAGAATCCTTAATTCCTTAATATAAGCACCTTGAATTGCTATAGCGGATTCCAGGAAGAGCCGAGGGACCTGGGCAGGGTGTCAAACTTCTTACAACCATGAGGTGGTTGTGCGTACATGGGTGCCTACCCGCCACGCCCTCCTGGTTCCCCGCATTTTGCCCCACGGATCCCCAGAGGCTTTATTTCCTTAATATTAGCCCTTAGAATTGCTCTAGCGGATTCCAGGAAGAGCCGAGGGACCTGGGCCGGGTGTCAAACTTCTTACCACCATGAGGTGGTTGCGCGTACATGGGTGCCTACCCGCCACGCCCTCCTGGTTCCCCGCATTTTGCCCCACGGACCCCCAGAGGCCTTAATTCCTTATTATAAGCACCTAGAATTGCTATAGCGGATTCCAGGAAGAGCCGAGGGACCTGGGCCGGGTGTCAAACTTCTTACCACCATGAGGTGGTTGTGCGTACATGGGCGCCTACCCGCCACGCCCTCCTGGTTCCTCGCATTTTGTCCCACGGACCCCCAGAATCCTTAATTCCTTAATATAAGCACCTTGAATTGCTATAGCGGATTCCAGGAAGGGCCGAGGGTCCTGGGCAGGGTGTCAAACTTCTTACAACCATGAGGTGGTTGTGCGTACATGGGTGGCTACCGACCACGCCCTCCTGGTTCCCCGCATTTTGCCCCACGGACCCCCCAGAATCCTTAATTCCTTAATATAAGCACCTTGAATTGCTATAGCGGATTCCAGGAAGAGCCGAGGGACCTGGGCAGGGTGTCAAACTTCTTACAACCATGAGGTGGTTGTGCGTACATGGGTGCCTACCCGCCACGCCCTCCTGGTTCCTCGCATTTTGCCCCACGGATCCCCAGAGGCTTTATTTCCTTAATATTAGCCCTTAGAATTGCTCTAGCGGATTCCAGGAAGAGCCGAGGGACCTGGGCCGGGTGTCAAACTTCTTACCACCATGAGGTGGTTGCGCGTACATGGGTGCCTACCCGCCACGCCCTCCTGGTTCCCCGCATTTTGCCCCACGGACCCCCAGAGGCCTTAATTCCTTATTATAAGCACCTAGAATTGCTATAGCGGATTCCAGGAAGAGCCGAGGGACCTGGGCCGGGTGTCAAACTTCTTACCACCATGAGGTGGTTGTGCGTACATGGGCGCCTACCCGCCACGCCTTCCTTGTTCCTCGCATTTTGTCCCACGGACCCCCAGAATGCTTAATTCCTTAATATAAGAACCTAGAATTGCTATAGCGGATTCCAGGAAGAGCCGAGGGACCTGGGCCGGGTGTCAAACTTCTTACCACCATGAGGTGGTTGCGCGTACATGGGTGCCTACCCGCCACGCCCTCCTGGTTTCTTGCATTTTGCCCCACGAACCCCCAGAATCCTTAATTCCTTAATATAAGCACCTAGAATTGCTATAGCGGATTCCAGGAAGGGCCAAGGGACCTGGGCTGGGTGTCAAACTTCTTACCACCATGAGGTGGTTGTGCGTACATGGGTGCCTACCCGCCACGCCCTCCTGGTTCCCTGCATTTTGCCCCACGGATCCCCAGAGGCCTTATTTCCTTAATATAAGCACCTAGAATTACTCTAGCGAATTCCAGGAAGGTCCGAGGGACCTGGGACGGGTGTCAAACTTCTTACCACCATGAGGTGGTTGTGCGTACATGGGTGCCTACCCGCCACGCCCTCCTGGTTCCCCGCATTTTGCCCCACGGACCCCCAGAGGCCTTAATTCCTTATTATAAGCACCTAGAATTGCTATAGCGGATTCCAGGAAGAGCCGAGGGACCTGGGCCGGGTGTCAAACTTCTTACCACCATGAGGTGGTTGTGCGTACATGGGTGCCTACCCGCCACGCCCTCCTGGTTCCCTGCATTTTGCACCACGGACCCTCAGAATCCTTAATTCCTTAATATAAGCACCTAGAATTGCTATAGCGGATTCCAGGAAGGGCCGAGGGACCTGGGCCGGGTGTCAAACTTCTTACAACCTTGAGGTGGTTGTGCGTACATGGGTGGCTACCGACCACGCCCTCCTGGTTCCCCGCATTTTGCCCCACGGACCCCCCAGAATCCTTAATTCCTTAATATAAGCACCTTGAATTGCTATAGCGGATTCCAGGAAGAGCCGAGGGACCTGGGCAGGGTGTCAAACTTCTTACAACCATGAGGTGGTTGTGCGTACATGGGTGCCTACCCGCCACGCCCTCCTGGTTTCCCGCATTTTGCCCCACGGATCCCCAGAGGCCTTAATTCCTTAACATAAGCACTTAGAATTGCTATAGCGGATTCCAGGAAGAGCCGAGGGACCTGGGCAGGGTGTCAAACTTCTTACCACCATGAGGTGATTGTGCGTACATGGGTGCCTACCCGCCACGCCCTCCTGGTTCCCCGCATTTTGCCCCACGGATCCCCAGAGGCTTTATTTCCTTAATATTAGCCCTTAGAATTGCTCTAGCGAATTCCAGGAAGAGCCGAGGGACCTGGGCCGGGTGTCAAACTTCTTACCACCATGAGGTGGTTGCGCGTACGTGGGTTCCTACCCGCCACGCCCACCTGGTTCTCCGCATTTTGCCCCACGGACCCCCAGAGGCCTTAATTCCTTATTATAAGCACCTAGAATTGCTATAGCGGATTCCAGGAAGAGCCGAGGGACCTGGGCCGGGTGTCAAACTTCTTACCACCATGAGGTGGTTGTGCGTACATGGGTGCCTACCCGCCACGCCCTCCTGGTTCCCTGCATTTTGCACCACGGACCCTCAGAATCCTTAATTCCTTAATATAAGCACCTAGAATTGCTATAGCGGATTCCAAGAAGGGCCGAGGGACCTGGGCCGGGTGTCAAACTTCTTACAACCTTGAGGTGGTTGTGCGTACATGGGTGCCTACCGACCACGCCCTCCTGGTTCCCCGCATTTTGCCCCACGGACCCCCCAGAATCCTTAATTCCTTAATATAAGCACCTTGAATTGCTATAGCGGATTCCAGGAAGAGCCGAGGGACCTGGGCAGGGTGTCAAACTTCTTACAACCATGAGGTGGTTGTGCGTACATGGGTGCCTACCCGCCACGCCATCCTGGTTCCGTGCATTTTGCCCAACGGACCCCCAGAATCCTTAATTCCTTAATATAAGCACCTAGAATTGCTATAGCGGATTCCAGGAAGAGCCGAGGGACCTGGGCCGGGTGTCAAACTTCTTACCACCATGAGGTGGTTGCGCGTACATGGGTGCCTACCCGCCACGCCCTCCTGGTTCCCCGCATTTTGCCCCACGGACCCCCAGAGGCCTTAATTCCTTAAAATTAGCACTTAGAATTGCTATAGCGGATTCCAGGAAGAGCCGAGGGACCTGGGCCGTGTGTCAAACTTCTTACCACCATGAGGTGGTTGTGCGTACATGGGCGCCTACCCGCCACGCCCTCCTGGTTCCTCGCATTTTGTCCCACGGACCCCCAGAATCCTTAATTCCTTAATATAAGCACCTTGAATTGCTATAGCGGATTCCAGGAAGAGCCGAGGGACCTGGGCAGGGTGTCAAACTTCTTACAACCATGAGGTGGTTGTGCGTACATGGGTGCCTACCCGCCACGCCCTCCTGGTTCCCCGCATTTTGCCCCACGGACCCCCAGAGGCCTTAATTCCTTATTATAAGCACCTAGAATTGCTATAGCGGATTCCAGGAAGAGCCGAGGGACCTGGGCCGGGTGTCAAACTTCTTACCACCATGAGGTGGTTGTGCGTACATGGGTGCCTACCCGCCACGCCCTCCTGGTTCCCTGCATTTTGCACCACGGACCCTCAGAATCCTTAATTCCTTAATATAAGCACCTAGAATTGCTATAGCGGATTCCAGGAAGGGCCGAGGGACCTGGGCCGGGTGTCAAACTTCTTACAACCTTGAGGTGGTTGTGCGTACATGGGTGGCTACCGACCACGCCCTCCTGGTTCCCCGCATTTTGCCCCACGGACCCCCCAGAATCCTTAATTCCTTAATATAAGCACCTTGAATTGCTATAGCGGATTCCAGGAAGAGCCGAGGGACCTGGGCAGGGTGTCAAACTTCTTACAACCATGAGGTGGTTGTGCGTACATGGGTGCCTACCCGCCACGCCCTCCTGGTTCCCCGCATTTTGCCCCACGGATCCCCAGAGGCTTTATTTCCTTAATATTAGCCCTTAGAATTGCTCTAGCGGATTCCAGGAAGAGCCGAGGGACCTGGGCCGGGTGTCAAACTTCTTACCACCATGAGGTGGTTGCGCGTACATGGGTGCCTACCCGCCACGCCCTCCTGGTTCCCCGCATTTTGCCCCACGGACCCCCAGAGGCCTTAATTCCTTATTATAAGCACCTAGAATTGCTATAGCGGATTCCAGGAAAAGCCGAGGGACCTGGGCCGGGTGTCAAACTTCTTACCACCATGAGGTGGTTGTGCGTACATGGGCGCCTACCCGCCACGCCCTCCTGGTTCCTCGCATTTTGTCCCACGGACCCCCAGAATCCTTAATTCCTTAATATAAGCACCTTGAATTGCTATAGCGGATTCCAGGAAGGGCCGAGGGACCTGGGCAGGGTGTCAAACTTCTTACAACCATGAGGTGGTTGTGCGTACATGGGTGGCTACCGACCACGCCCTCCTGGTTCCCCGCATTTTGCCCCACGGACCCCCCAGAATCCTTAATTCCTTAATATAAGCACCTTGAATTGCTATAGCGGATTCCAGGAAGAGCCGAGGGACCTGGGCAGGGTGTCAAACTTCTTACAACCATGAGGTGGTTGTGCGTACATGGGTGCCTACCCGCCACGCCCTCCTGGTTCCCCGCATTTTGCCCCACGGATCCCCAGAGGCTTTATTTCCTTAATATTAGCCCTTAGAATTGCTCTAGCGGATTCCAGGAAGAGCCGAGGGACCTGGGCCGGGTGTCAAACTTCTTACCACCATGACGTGGTTGCGCGTACATGGGTGCCTACCCGCCACGCCCTCCTGGTTCCCCGCATTTTGCCCCACGGACCCCCAGAGGCCTTAATTCCTTATTATAAGCACCTAGAATTGCTATAGCGGATTCCAGGAAGAGCCGAGGGACCTGGGCCGGGTGTCAAACTTCTTACCACCATGAGGTGGTTGTGCGTACATGGGCGCCTACTCGCCACGCCCTCCTTGTTCCTCGCATTTTGTCCCACGGACCCCCAGAATCCTTAATTCCTTAATATAAGAACCTAGAATTGCTATAGCGGATTCCAGGAAGAGCCGAGGGACCTGGGCCGGGTGTCAAACTTCTTACCACCATGAGGTGGTTGCGCGTACATGGGTGCCTACCCGCCACGCCCTCCTGCTTTCTTGCATTTTGCCCCACGAACCCCCAGAATCCTTAATTCCTTAATATAAGCACCTAGAATTGCTATAGCGGATTCCAGGAAGGGCCAAGGGACCTGGGCTGGGTGTCAAACTTCTTACCACCATGAGGTGGTTGTGCGTACATGGGTGCCTACCCGCCACGCCCTCCTGGTTTCTTGCATTTTGCCCCACGAACCCCCAGAATCCTTAATTCCTTAATATAAGCACCTAGAATTGCTATAGCGGATTCCAGGAAGGGCCAAGGGACCTGGGCTGGGTGTCAAACTTCTTACCACCACGAGGTGGTTGTGCGTACATGGGTGCCTACCCGCCACGCCCTCCTGGTTCCCTGCATTTTGCCCCACGGATCCCCAGAGGCCTTATTTCCTTAATATAAGCACCTAGAATTACTCTAGCGAATTCCAGGAAGGTCCGAGGGACCTGGGACGGGTGTCAAACTTCTTACCACCATGAGGTGGTTGTGCGTACATGGGTGCCTACCCGCCACGCCCTCCTGGTTCCCCGCATTTTGCCCCACGGACCCCCAGAGGCCTTAATTCCTTATTATAAGCACCTAGAATTGCTATAGCGGATTCCAGGAAGAGCCGAGGGACCTGGGCCGGGTGTCAAACTTCTTACCACCATGAGGTGGTTGTGCGTACATGGGTGCCTACCCGCCACGCCCTCCTGGTTCCCTGCATTTTGCACCACGGACCCTCAGAATCCTTAATTCCTTAATATAAGCACCTAGAATTGCTATAGCGGATTCCAGGAAGGGCCGAGGGACCTGGGCCGGGTGTCAAACTTCTTACAACCTTGAGGTGGTTGTGCGTACATGGGTGGCTACCGACCACGCCCTCCTGGTTCCCCGCATTTTGCCCCACGGATCCCCAGAGGCTTTATTTCCTTAATATTAGCCCTTAGAATTGCTCTAGCGGATTCCAGGAAGAGCCGAGGGACCTGGGCCGGGTGTCAAACTTCTTACCACCATGAGGTGGTTGCGCGTACATGGGTGCCTACCCGCCACGCCCTCCTGGTTCCCCGCATTTTGCCCCACGGACCCCCAGAGGCCTTAATTCCTTATTATAAGCACCTAGAATTGCTATAGCGGATTCCAGGAAGAGCCGAGGGACCTGGGCCGGGTGTCAAACTTCTTACCACCATGAGGTGGTTGTGCGTACATGGGCGCCTACCCGCCACGCCCTCCTGGTTCCTCGCATTTTGTCCCACGGACCCCCAGAATCCTTAATTCCTTAATATAAGCACCTTGAATTGCTATAGCGGATTCCAGGAAGAGCCGAGGGACCTGGGCCGGGTGTCAAACTTCTTACAACCATGAGGTGGTTGTGCGTACATGGGTGCCTACCCGCCACGCCCTCCTGGTTCCCCGCATTTTGCCCCACGGACCCCCAGAGGCCTTAATTCCTTATTATAAGCACCTAGAATTTCTATAGCGGATTCCAGGAAGAGCCGAGGGACCTGGGCCGGGTGTCAAACTTCTTACCACCATGAGGTGGTTGTGCGTACATGGGTGCCTACCCGCCACGCCCTCCTGGTTCCCTGCATTTTGCACCACGGACCCTCAGAATCCTTAATTCCTTAATATAAGCACCTAGAATTGCTATAGCGGATTCCAGGAAGGGCCGAGGGACCTGGGCCGGGTGTCAAACTTCTTACAACCTTGAGGTGGTTGTGCGTACATGGGTGGCTACCGACCACGCCCTCCTGGTTCCCCGCATTTTGCCCCACGGACCCCCCCAGAATCCTTAATTCCTTAATATAAGCACCTTGAATTGCTATAGCGGATTCCAGGAAGAGCCGAGGGACCTGGGCAGGGTGTCAAACTTCTTACAACCATGAGGTGGTTGTGCGTACATGGGTGCCTACCCGCCACGCCCTCCTGGTTCCCCGCATTTTGCCCCACGGATCCCCAGAGGCTTTATTTCCTTAATATTAGCCCTTAGAATTGCTCTAGCGGATTCCAGGAAGAGCCGAGGGACCTGGGCCGGGTGTCAAACTTCTTACCACCATGAGGTGGTTGCGCGTACATGGGTGCCTACCCGCCACGCCCTCCTGGTTCCCCGCATTTTGCCCCACGGACCCCCAGAGGCCTTAATTCCTTATTATAAGCACCTAGAATTGCTATAGCGGATTCCAGGAAGAGCCGAGGGACCTGGGCCGGGTGTCAAACTTCTTACCACCATGAGGTGGTTGTGCGTACATGGGCGCCTACCCGCCACGCCCTCCTGGTTCCTCGCATTTTGTCCCACGGACCCCCAGAATCCTTAATTCCTTAATATAGGCACCTTGAATTGCTATAGCGGATTCCAGGAAGGGCCGAGGGACCTGGGCAGGGTGTCAAACTTCTTACAACCATGAGGTGGTTGTGCGTACATGGGTGGCTACCGACCACGCCCTCCTGGTTCCCCGCATTTTGCCCCACGGACCCCCCAGAATCCTTAATTCCTTAATATAAGCACCTTGAATTGCTATAGCGGATTCCAGGAAGAGCCGAGGGACCTGGGCAGGGTGTCAAACTTCTTACAACCATGAGGTGGTTGTGCGTACATGGGTGCCTACCCGCCACGCCCTCCTGGTTCCTCGCATTTTGCCCCACGGATCCCCAGAGGCTTTATTTCCTTAATATTAGCCCTTAGAATTGCTCTAGCGGATTCCAGGAAGAGCCGAGGGACCTGGGCCGGGTGTCAAACTTCTTACCACCATGAGGTGGCTGCGCGTACATGGGTGCCTACCCGCCACGCCCTCCTGGTTCCCCGCATTTTGCCCCACGGACCCCCAGAGGCCTTAATTCCTTATTATAAGCACCTAGAATTGCTATAGCGGATTCCAGGAAGAGCCGAGGGACCTGGGCCGGGTGTCAAACTTCTTACCACCATGAGGTGGTTGTGCGTACATGGGCGCCTACCCGCCACGCCCTCCTTGTTCCTCGCATTTTGTCCCACGGACCCCCAGAATCCTTAATTCCTTAATATAAGAACCTAGAATTGCTATAGCGGATTCCAGGAAGAGCCGAGGGACCTGGGCCGGGTGTCAAACTTCTTACCACCATGAGGTGGTTGCGCGTACATGGGTGCCTACCCGCCACGCCCTCCTGGTTTCTTGCATTTTGCCCCACGAACCCCCAGAATCCTTAATTCCTTAATATAAGCACCTAGAATTGCTATAGCGGATTCCAGGAAGGGCCAAGGGACCTGGGCTGGGTGTCAAACTTCTTACCACCATGAGGTGGTTGTGCGTACATGGGTGCCTACCCGCCACGCCCTCCTGGTTCCCTGCATTTTGCCCCACGGATCCCCAGAGGCCTTATTTCCTTAATATAAGCACCTAGAATTACTCTAGCGAATTCCAGGAAGGTCCGAGGGACCTGGGCCGGGTGTCAAACTTCTTACCACCATGAGGTGGTTGTGCGTACATGGGTGCCTACCCGCCACGCCCTCCTGGTTCCCTGCATTTTGCACCACGGACCCTCAGAATCCTTAATTCCTTAATATAAGCACCTAGAATTGCTATAGCGGATTCCAGGAAGGGCCGAGGGACCTGGGCCGGGTGTCAAACTTCTTACAACCTTGAGGTGGTTGTGCGTACATGGGTGGCTACCGACCACGCCCTCCTGGTTCCCCGCATTTTGCCCCACGGACCCCCAGAGGCCTTAATTCCTTATTATAAGCACCTAGAATTGCTATAGCGGATTCCAGGAAGAGCCGAGGGACCTGGGCCGGGTGTCAAACTTCTTACCACCATGAGGTGGTTGTGCGTACATGGGCGCCTACCCGCCACGCCCTCCTTGTTCCTCGCATTTTGTCCCACGGACCCCCAGAATCCTTAATTCCTTAATATAAGAACCTAGAATTGCTATAGCGGATTCCAGGAAGAGCCGAGGGACCTGGGCCGGGTGTCAAACTTCTTACCACCATGAGGTGGTTGCGCGTACATGGGTGCCTACCCGCCACGCCCTCCTGGTTTCTTGCATTTTGCCCCACGAACCCCCAGAATCCTTAATTCCTTAATATAAGCACCTAGAATTGCTATAGCGGATTCCAGGAAGGGCCAAGGGACCTGGGCTGGGTGTCAAACTTCTTACCACCATGAGGTGGTTGTGCGTACATGGGTGCCTACCCGCCACGCCCTCCTGGTTCCCTGCATTTTGCCCCACGGATCCCCAGAGGCCTTATTTCCTTAATATAAGCACCTAGAATTACTCTAGCGAATTCCAGGAAGGTCCGAGGGACCTGGGCCGGGTGTCAAACTTCTTACCACCATGAGGTGGTTGTGCGTACATGGGTGCCTACCCGCCACGCCCTCCTGGTTCCCTGCATTTTGCACCACGGACCCTCAGAATCCTTAATTCCTTAATATAAGCACCTAGAATTGCTATAGCGGATTCCAGGAAGGGCCGAGGGACCTGGGCCGGGTGTCAAACTTCTTACAACCTTGAGGTGGTTGTGCGTACATGGGTGGCTACCGACCACGCCCTCCTGGTTCCCCGCATTTTGCCCCACGGACCCCCCCAGAATCCTTAATTCCTTAATATAAGCACCTTGAATTGCTATAGCGGATTCCAGGAAGAGCCGAGGGACCTGGGCAGGGTGTCAAACTTCTTACAACCATGAGGTGGTTGTGCGTACATGGGTGCCTACCCGCCACGCCCTCCTGGTTCCCCGCATTTTGCCCCACGGATCCCCAGAGGCTTTATTTCCTTAATATTAGCCCTTAGAATTGCTCTAGCGGATTCCAGGAAGAGCCGAGGGACCTGGGCCGGGTGTCAAACTTCTTACCACCATGAGGTGGTTGCGCGTACATGGGTGCCTACCCGCCACGCCCTCCTGGTTTCTTGCATTTTGCCCCACGAACCCCCAGAATCCTTAATTCCTTAATATAAGCACCTAGAATTGCTATAGCGGATTCCAGGAAGGGCCAAGGGACCTGGGCTGGGTGTCAAACTTCTTACCACCATGAGGTGGTTGTGCGTACATGGGTGCCTACCCGCCACGCCCTCCTGGTTCCCTGCATTTTGCCCCACGGATCCCCAGAGGCCTTATTTCCTTAATATAAGCACCTAGAATTACTCTAGCGAATTCCAGGAAGGTCCGAGGGACCTGGGACGTGTGTCAAACTTCTTACCACCATGAGGTGGTTGTGCGTACATGGGTGCCTACCCGCCACGCCCTCCTGGTTCCCCGCATTTTGCCCCACGGACCCCCAGAGGCCTTAATTCCTTATTATAAGCACCTAGAATTGCTATAGCGGATTCCAGGAAAAGCCGAGGGACCTGGGCCGGGTGTCAAACTTCTTACCACCATGAGGTGGTTGTGCGTACATGGGTGCCTACCCGCCACGCCCTCCTGGTTCCCTGCATTTTGCACCACGGACCCTCAGAATCCTTAATTCCTTAATATAAGCACCTAGAATTGCTATAGCGGATTCCAGGAAGGGCCGAGGGACCTGGGCCGGGTGTCAAACTTCTTACAACCTTGAGGTGGTTGTGCGTACATGGGTGGCTACCGACCACGCCCTCCTGGTTCCCCGCATTTTGCCCCACGGACCCCCCAGAATCCTTAATTCCTTAATATAAGCACCTTGAATTGCTATAGCGGATTCCAGGAAGAGCCGAGGGACCTGGGCAGGGTGTCAAATTTCTTACAACCATGAGGTGGTTGTGCGTACATGGGTGCCTACCCGCCACGCCCTCCTGGTTTCCCGCATTTTGCCCCACGGATCCCCAGAGGCCTTAATTCCTTAACATAAGCACTTAGAATTGCTATAGCGGATTCCAGGAAGAGCCGAGGGACCTGGGCAGGGTGTCAAACTTCTTACCACCATGAGGTGATTGTGCGTACATGGGTGCCTACCCGCCACGCCCTCCTGGTTCCCCGCATTTTGCCCCACGGATCCCCAGAGGCTTTATTTCCTTAATATTAGCCCTTAGAATTGCTCTAGCGAATTCCAGGAAGAGCCGAGGGACCTGGGCCGGGTGTCAAACTTCTTACCACCATGAGGTGGTTGCGCGTACGTGGGTTCCTACCCGCCACGCCCTCCTGGTTCTCCGCATTTTGCCCCACGGACCCCCAGAGGCCTTAATTCCTTATTATAAGCACCTAGAATTGCTATAGCGGATTCCAGGAAGAGCCGAGGGACCTGGGCCGGGTGTCAAACTTCTTACCACCATGAGGTGGTTGTGCGTACATGGGTGCCTACCCGCCACGCCCTCCTGGTTCCCTGCATTTTGCACCACGGACCCTCAGAATCCTTAATTCCTTAATATAAGCACCTAGAATTGCTATAGCGGATTCCAAGAAGGGCCGAGGGACCTGGGCCGGGTGTCAAACTTCTTACAACCTTGAGGTGGTTGTGCGTACATGGGTGCCTACCGACCACGCCCTCCTGGTTCCCCGCATTTTGCCCCACGGACCCCCCAGAATCCTTAATTCCTTAATATAAGCACCTTGAATTGCTATAGCGGATTCCAGGAAGAGCCGAGGGACCTGGGCAGGGTGTCAAACTTCTTACAACCATGAGGTGGTTGTGCGTACATGGGTGCCTACCCGCCACGCCCTCCTGGTTTCCCGCATTTTGCCCCACGGATCCCCAGAGGCCTTAATTCCTTAACATAAGCACTTAGAATTGCTATAGCGGATTCCAGGAAGAGCCGAGGGACCTGGGCAGGGTGTCAAACTTCTTACCACCATGAGGTGATTGTGCGTACATGGGTGCCTACCCGCCACGCCCTCCTGGTTCCCCGAATTTTGCCCCACGGACCCCCAGAGGCCTTAATTCCTTATTATAAGCACCTAGAATTGCTATAGCGGATTCCAGGAAGAGCCGAGGGACCTGGGCCGGGTGTCAAACTTCTTACCACCATGAGGTGGTTGTGCGTACATGGGTGCCTACCCGCCACGCCCTCCTGGTTCCCTGCATTTTGCACCACGGACCCTCAGAATCCTTAATTCCTTAATATAAGCACCTAGAATTGCTATAGCGGATTCCAGGAAGAGCCGAGGGACCTGGGCCGGGGTCAAACTTCTTACCACCATGAGGTGGTTGTGCGTACATGGGCGCCTACCCGCCACGCCCTCCTGGTTCCTCGCATTTTGTCCCAAGGACCCCCAGAATCCTTAATTCCTTAATATAAGAACCTAGAATTGCTATAGCGGATTCCAGGAAGAGCCGAGGGACCTGGGCCGGGTGTCAAACTTCTTACCACCATGAGGTGGTTGCGCGTACATGGGTGCCTACCCGCCACGCCCTCCTGGTTTCCCGCATTTTGCCCCACGAACCCCCAGAATCCTTAATTCCTTAATATAAGCACCTAGAATTGCTATAGCGGATTCCAGGAAGAGCCGAGGGAACTGGGCCGGGTGTCAAACTTCTTACCACCATGAGGTGGTTGTGCGTACGTGGGTGCCTACCACCCACGCCCTTCTCGTTCCCCGCATTTTGCCCCACGGATCCCCAGAAGCTTTAATTCCTTAAAATTAGCACTTAGAATTGCTATAGCGGATTCCAGGAAGAGCCGAGGGACCTGGGCCGGGTGTCAAACTTCTTACCACCATGAGGTGGTTGCGCGTACATGGGTGCCTACCCGCCACGCCCTCCTGGTTCCCCGCATTTTGCCCCACGGACCCCCAGAGGCCTTAATTCCTTAAAATTAGCACTTAGAAATGCTATAGCGGATTCCAGGAAGAGCCGAGGGACCTGGGCCGTGTGTCAAACTTCTTACCACCATGAGGTGGTTGTGCGTACATGGGTGCCTACCCGCCACGCCCTCCTGGTTCCCCGCATTTTGCCCCACGGACCCCCAGAGGCCTTAATTCCTTATTATAAGCACCTAGAATTGCTATAGCGGATTCCAGGAAGAGCCGAGGGACCTGGGCCGTGTGTCAAACTTCTTACCACCATGAGGTGGTTGTGCGTACGAGGGTGCCTACCACCCACGCCCTTCTCGTTCCCCGCATTTTGCCCCACGGATCCCCAGCGGCCTTAATTCCTTATTATAAGCACCTAGAATTGCTATAGCGGATTCCAGGAAGAGCCGAGGGACCTGGGCAGGGTGTCAAACTTCTTACCACCATGAGGTGATTGTGCGTACATGGGTGCCTACCCGCCACGGCCTCCTGGTTCCCCGCATTTTGCCCCACGGATCCCCAGAAGCTTTAATTCCTTAAAATTAGCACTTAGAATTGCTATAGCGGATTCCAGGAAGAGCCGAGGGACCTGGGCCGGGTGTCAAACTTCTTACCACCATGAGGTAGTTGCGCGTACATGGGTGCCTACCCGCCACGCCCTCCTGGTTCCCCGCATTTTGCCCCACGGACCCCCAGAGGCCTTAATTCCTTATTATAAGCACCTAGAATTGCTATAGCGGATTCCAGGAAGGGCCGAGGGACCTGGGCCGGGTATCAAACTACTTACAACCTTGAGGTGGCTGTGCGTACATGGGTGCCTACCGACCACGCCCTCCTGGTTCCCCGCATTTTGCCCCACGGTTCCCCAGAGGCTTTAATTCCTTAATATAAGCACTTAGAATTGCTATAGCGGATTCCAGGAAGGGCCGAGGGACCTGGGCCGGGTGTCAAACTTCTTACCACCTTGAGGTGGTTGTGCGTACATGGGTGGCTACCCGCCACGCCATCCTGGTTCCTTGCATTTTGCACAACGGACCCCCAGAATCCTTAATTCCTTAATATAAGCACCTAGAATTGCTATAGCGGATTCCAGGAAGAGCCGAGGGACCTGGGCCGGGTGTCAAACTTCTTACCACCATGAGGTGGTTGCGCGTACATGGGTGCCTACCCGCCACGCCCTCCTGGTTCCCCGCATTTTGCCCCACGGACCCCCAGAGGCCTTAATTCCTTATTATAAGCACCTAGAATTGCTATAGCGGATTCCAGGAAGGGCCGAGTGACCTGGGCCGGGTATCAAACTTCTTACAACCTTGAGGTGGTTGTGCGTACATGGGTGCCTACCGACCACGCCCTCCTGGTTCCCCGCATTTTGCCCCACGGTTCCCCAGAGGCTTTAATTCCTTAATATAAGAACCTAGAATTGCTATAGCGGATTCCAGGAAGAGCCGAGGGACCTGGGCCGGGTGTCAAACTTCTTACCACCATGAGGTGGTTGCGCGTACATGGGTGCCTACCCGCCACGCCCTCCTGGTTCCCCGCATTTTGCCCCACGGACCCCCAGAGGCCTTAATTCCTTATTATAAGCACCTAAAATTGCTATAGCGGATTCCAGGAAGAGCCGAGGGACCTGGGCAGGGTGTCAAACATCTTACCACCATGAGGTGGTTGTGCGTACATGGGCGCCTACCCGCCACGCCCTCCTGGTTACTCGCATTTTGTCCCACGGACCCCCAGAATCCTTAATGCCTTAATATAAGAACCTAGAATTGCTATAGCGGATTCCAGGAAGAGCCGAGGGACCTGGGCCGGGTGTCAAACTTCTTACTACCATGAGGTGGTTGTGCGTACATGGGTGCCTACCCGCCACGCCCTCCTGGTTTCCCGCATTTTGCCCCACGAACCCCCAGAAGCTTTAATTCCTTAAAATTAGCACTTAGAATTGCTATAGCGGATTCCAGGAAGAGCCGAGGGACCTGGGCCGGGTGTCAAACTTCTTACCACCATGAGGTGGTTGCGCGTACATGGGTGCCTACCCGCCACGCCCTCCTGGTTCCCCGCATTTTGCCCCACGGACCCCCAGAGGCCTTAATTCCTTATTATAAGCACCTAGAATTGCTATAGCGGATTCCAGGAAGGGCCGAGGGACCTGGGCCGGGTATCAAACTACTTACAACCTTGAGGTGGCTGTGCGTACATGGGTGCCTACCGACCACGCCCTCCTGGTTCCCCGCATTTTGCCCCACGGTTCCCCAGAGGCTTTAATTCCTTAATATAAGCACTTAGAATTGCTATAGCGGATTCCAGGAAGGGCCGAGGGACCTGGGCCGGGTGTCAAACTTCTTACCACCTTGAGGTGGTTGTGCGTACATGGGTGCCTACCCGCCACGCCATCCTGGTTCCTTGCATTTTGCCCAACGGACCCCCAGAATCCTTAATTCCTTAATATAAGCACCTAGAATTGCTATAGCGGATTCCAGGAAGAGCCGAGGGACCTGGGCCGGGTGTCAAACTTCTTACCACCATGAGGTGGTTGCGCGTACATGGGTGCCTACCCGCCACGCCCTCTTGGTTCCCCGCATTTTGCCCCACGGACCCCCAGAGGCCTTAATTCCTTATTATAAGCACCTAGAATTGCTATAGCGGATTCCAGGAAGGGCCGAGGGACCTGGGCCGGGTATCAAACTTCTTACAACCTTGAGGTGGTTGTGCGTACATGGGTGCCTACCGACCACGCCCTCCTGGTTCCCCGCATTTTGCCCCACGGTTCCCCAGAGGCTTTAATTCCTTAATATAAGAACCTAGAATTGCTATAGCGGATTCCAGGAAGAGCCGAGGGACCTGGGCCGGGTGTCAAACTTCTTACCACCATGAGGTGGTTGCGCGTACATGGGTGCCTACCCGCCACGCCATCCTGGTTCCTTGCATTTTGCCCAACGGACCCCCAGAATCCTTAATTCCTTAATATAAGCACCTAGAATTGCTATAGCGGATTCCAGGAAGAGCCGAGGGACCTGGGCAGGGTGTCAAACCTCTTACCACCATGAGGTGGTTGTGCGTACATGGGCGCCTACCCGCCACGCCCTCCTGGTTACTCGCATTTTGTCCCACGGACCCCCAGAATCCTTAATTCCTTAATATAAGAACCTAGAATTGCTATAGCGGATTCCAGGAAGAGCCGAGGGACCTGGGCCGGGTGTCAAACTTCTTACCACCATGAGGTGGTTGCGCGTACATGGGTGCCTACCCGCCACGCCCTCCTGGTTTCCCGCATTTTGCCCCACGAACCCCCAGAATCCTTAATTCCTTAATATAAGCACCTAGAATTGCTATAGCGGATTCCAGGAAGAGCCGAGGGACCTGGGCCGGGTGTCAAACTTCTTACCACCATGAGGTGGTTGTGCGTACGTGGGTGCCTACCACCCACGCCCTTCTCGTTCCCCGCATTTTGCCCCACGGATCCCCAGCGGCCTTAATTCCTTATTATAAGCACCTAGAATTGCTATAGCGGATTCCAGGAATAGCCGAGGGACCTGGGCAGGGTGTCAAACTTCTTACCACCATGAGGTGATTGTGCGTACATGGGTGCCTACCCGCCACGCCCTCCTGGTTCCCCGCATTTTGCCCCACGGTTCCCCAGAGGCTTTAATTCCTTAATATAAGCACTTAGAATTGCTATAGCGGATTCCAGGAAGGGCCGAGGGACCTGGGCCGGGTGTCAAACTTCTTACCACCTTGAGGTGGTTGTGCGTACTTAGGTGCCTACCCGCCACGCCATCCTGGTTCCTTGCATTTTGCCCAACGGACCCCCAGAATCCTTAATTCCTTAATATAAGCACCTAGAATTGCTATAGCGGATTCCAGGAAGAGCCGAGGGACCTGGGCCGGGTGTCAAACTTCTTACCACCATGAGATGGTTGCGCGTACATGGGTGCCTACCCGCCACGCCCTCCTGGTTCCCCGCATTTTGCCCCACGGACCCCCAGAGGCCTTAATTCCTTATTATAAGCACCTAGAATTGCTATAGCGGATTCCAGGAAGGGCCGAGAGACCTGGGCCGGGTATCAAACTTCTTACAACCTTGAGGTGGTTGTGCGTACATGGGTGCCTACCGACCACGCCCTCCTGGTTCCCCGCATTTTGCCCCACGGTTCCCCAGAGGCTTTAATTCCTTAATATAAGCACTTAGAATTGCTATAGCGGATAGCGGCCGGGTGTCAAACTTCTTACAACCTTGAGGTGGTTGTGCGTACATGGGTGCCTACCCGCCACGCCATCCTGGTTCCTTGCATTTTGCCCAACGGACCCCCAGAATCCTTAATTCCTTAATATAAGCACCTAGAATTGCTATAGCGGATTCCAGGAAGAGCCGAGGGACCTGGGCCGGGTGTCAAACTTCTTACCACCATGAGGTGGTTGTGCGTAGATGGGTGCCTACCCGCCACGCCCTCCAGGTTCCCTGCATTTTGCCCCACGGATCCCCAGATGACTTATTTCCTTAATAAAAGCACCTAGAATTACTCTAGCGGATTCCAGGAAGGTCCAAGGGACCTGGGCCGGGTGTCAAACTTCTTACCACCATGGGGTGGTTGTGCGTACATGAGTGCCTTCCCGCCACGCCCTCCTGGTTCCCCGCATTTTGCCCCACGGACCCCCAGAGTCCTTAATTCCTTATTATAAGCACCTAGAATTGCTATAGCGGATTCCAGGAAGAGCCGAGGGACCTGGGCCGGGTGTCAAACTTCTTACCACCATGAGGTGGTTGTGCGTACATGGGTGCCTACCCGCCACGCCCTCCTGGTTCCCCGCATTTTGCCCCACGGACCCCCAGAGGCCTTAATTCCTTATTATAAGCACCTAGAATTGCTATAGCGGATTCCAGGAAGAGCCGAGAGACCTGGGCCGGGTGTCAAACTTTTTACCACCATGAGGTGGTTGTGCGTACATGGGTGCCTACCCGCCACGCCCTCCTGGTTCCTCGCATTTTGCCCCGCGGACCTTCAGAATCCTTAATTCCTTAATATAAGCACCTAGAATTGCTATAGCGGATTCCAGGAAGGGCCGTGGGACCTGGGCCGGGTGTCAAACTTCTTACAACTTTGAGGTGGTTGTGCGTACATGGGTGCCTACCCGCCACGCCCTCCTGGTTCCCCGCATTTTGCCCCACGGATCCCCAGAAGCTTTATTTCATTAATATTAGCACTTAGAATTGCTCTAGCGGATTCCAGGAAAAGCCGAGGGACCTGGGCCGTGTGTCAAACTTCTTACCACCATGAGGTGGTTGTGCGTACATGGGTGCCTACCCGCCACGCCCTCCTGGTTCCTCGCATTTTGCCCCACGGACCCTCAGAATCCTTACTTCCTTAATATAAGCACCTAGAATTGCTATAGCGGATTCCAGGAAGAGCCGAGGGACCTGGGCCGTGTGTCAAACTTCTTAACACCATGAGGTGGTTGTGCGTACATGGGTGCCTACCCGCCACGCCCTCCTGGTTCCTCGCATTTTGCCCCACGGACCCCCAGAATCCTTAATTCCTTAATATAAGCACCTAGAATTGCTATAGCGGATTCCAGGAAGAGCCGAGGGACCTGGGCCGTGTGTCAAACTTCTTACCACCATGAGGTGGTTGTGCGTACGTGGGTGCCTACCACCCACGCCCTTCTCGTTCCCCGCATTTTGCCCCACGGATCCCCAGCGGCCTTAATTCCTTATTATAAGCACCTAGAATTGCTATAGCGGATTCCAGGAAGAGCCGAGGGACCTGGGCAGGGTGTCAAACTTCTTACCACCATGAGGTGATTGTGCGTACATGGGTGCCTACCCGCCACGCCCTCCTGGTTCCCCGCATTTTGCCCCACGGATCCCCAGAAGCTTTAATTCCTTAAAATTAGCACTTAGAATTGCTATAGCGGATTCCAGGAAGAGCCGAGGGACCTGGGCCGGGTGTCAAACTTCTTACCACCATGAGGTGGTTGCGCGTACATGGGTGCCTACCCGCCACGCCCTCCTGGTTCCCCGCATTTTGCCCCACGGACCCCCAGAGGCCTTAATTCCTTATTATAAGCACCTAGAATTGCTATAGCGGATTCCAGGAAGGGCCGAGGGACCTGGGCCGGGTATCAAACTACTTACAACCTTGAGGTGGCTGTGCGTACATGGGTGCCTACCGACCACGCCCTCCTGGTTCCCCGCATTTTGCCCCACGGTTCCCCAGAGGCTTTAATTCCTTAATATAAGCACTTAGAATTGCTATAGCGGATTCCAGGAAGGGCCGAGGGACCTGGGCCGGGTGTCAAACTTCTTACCACCTTGAGGTGGTTGTGCGTACATGGGTGCCTACCCGCCACGCCATCCTGGTTCCTTGCATTTTGCCCAACGGACCCCCAGAATCCTTAATTCCTTAATATAAGCACCTAGAATTGCTATAGCGGATTCCAGGAAGAGCCGAGGGACCTGGGCCGGGTGTCAAACTTCTTACCACCATGAGGTGGTTGCGCGTACATGGGTGCCTACCCGCCACGCCCTCCTGGTTCCCCGCATTTTGCCCCACGGACCCCCAGAGGCCTTAATTCCTTATTATAAGCACCTAGAATTGCTATAGCGGATTCCAGGAAGGGCCGAGGGACCTGGGCCGGGTGTCAAACTTCTTACCACCATGAGGTGATTGCGCGTACATGGGTGCCTACCCGCCACGCCCTCCTGGTTCCCCGCATCTTGCCCCACGGACCCCCAGAGGCCTTAATTCCTTATTATAAGCACCTAAAATTGCTATAGCGGATTCCAGGAAGAGCCGAGGGACCTGGGCAGGGTGTCAAACCTCTTACCACCATGAGGTGGTTGTGCGTACATGGGCGCCTACCCGCCACGCCCTCCTGGTTACTCGCATTTTGTCCCACGGTCCCCCAGAATCCTTAATGCCTTAATATAAGAACCTAGAATTGCTATAGCGGATTCCAGGAAGAGCTGAGGGACCTGGGCCGGGTGTCAAACTTCTTACCACCATGAGGTGGTTGTGCGTACATGGGTGCCTACCCGCCACGCCCTCCTGGTTTCCCGCATTTTGCCCCACGAACCCCCAGAAGCTTTAATTCCTTAAAATTAGCACTTAGAATTGCTATAGCGGATTCCAGGAAGAGCCGAGGGACCTGGGCCGGGTGTCAAACTTCTTACCACCATGAGGTGGTTGCGCGTACATGGGTGCCTACCCGCCACGCCCTCCTGGTTCCCCGCATTTTGCCCCACAGACCCCCAGAGGCCTTAATTCCTTATTATAAGCACCTAGAATTGCTATAGCGGATTCCAGGAAGGGCCGAGGGACCTGGGCCGGGTATCAAACTACTTACAACCTTGAGGTGGCTGTGCGTACATGGGTGCCTACCGACCACGCCCTCCTGGTTCCCCGCATTTTGCCCCACGTTTCCCCAGAGGCTTTAATTCCTTAATATAAGCACTTAGAATTGCTATAGCGGATTCCAGGAAAGGCCGAGTGACCTGGGCCGGGTGTCAAACTTCTTACCACCTTGAGGTGGTTGTACGTACATGGGTGCCTACCCGCCACGCCATCCTGGTTCCTTGCATTTTGCCCAACGGACCCCCAGAATCCTTAATTCCTTATTATAAGCACCTAGAATTGCTATAGCGGATTCCAGGAAGAGCCGAGGGACCTGGGCCGGGTGTCAAACTTCTTACCACCATGAGGTGGTTGTGCGTACATGGGCGCCTACCCGCCACGCCCTCCTGGTTCCTCGCATTTTGTCCCACGGACCCCCAGAATCCTTAATTCCTTAATATAAGCACCTAGAATTGCTCTAGCGGATTCCAGGAAGGGCCAAGGGACCTGGGCTGGGTGTCAAACGTCTTACCACCATGAGGTGGTTGTGCGTACATGGGTGCCTACCCGCCACGCCCTCCTGGTTCCATGCATTTTGCCATACGGATCCCCAGAGGCCTTATTTCCTTAATATAAGCACCTAGAATTACTCTAGCGAATTCCAGGAAGGTCCGAGGGACCTGGGACGGGTGTCAAACTTCTTACCACCATGAGGTGGTTGTGCGTACATGGGTGCCTACCCGCCACGCCCTCCTGGTTCCCCGCATTTTGCCCCACGGATCCCCAGAGGCCTTAATTCCTTATTATAAGCACCTAGAATTGCTATAGCGGATTCCAAGAAGAGCCGAGGGACCTGGGCCGGGTGTCAAACTTCTTACCACCATGAGGTGGTTGTGCGTACATGGGTGCCTACCCGCCACGCCCTCCTGGTTCCCTGCATTTTGCACCACGGACCCTCAGAATCCTTAATTCCTTAATATAAGCACCTAGAATTGCTATAGCGGATTCCAGGAAGGGCCGAGGGACCTGGGCCGGGTGTCAAACTTCTTACAACCTTGAGGTGGTTGTGCGTACATGGGTGCCTACCGACCACGCCCTCCTGGTTCCCCGCATTTTGCCCCACGGACCCCCAGAATCCTTAATTCCTTAATATAAGCACCTTGAATTGCTATAGCGGATTCCAGGAAGAGCCGAGGGACCTGGGCAGGGTGTCAAACTTCTTACAACCACGAGGTGATTGTGCGTACATGGGTGCCTACCCGCCACGCCCTCCTCGTTCCCCGCATTTTGCCCCACGGATCCCCAGAAGCTTTAATTCCTTAAAATTAGCACTTAGAATTGCTATAGCGGATTCCAGGAAGAGCCGAGGGACCTGGGCCGGGTGTCAAACTTCTTACCACCATGAGGTGGTTGCGCGTACATGGGTGCCTACCCGCCACGCCCTCCTGGTTCCCCGCATTTTGCCCCACGGTCCCCCAGAGGCCTTAATTCCTTATTATAAGCACCTAGAATTGCTATAGCGGATTCCAGGAAGGGCCGAGGGACCTGGGCCGGGTATCAAACTTCTTACAACCTTGAGGTGGTTGTGCGTACATGGGTGCCTACCGACCACGCCCTCCTGGTTCCCCGCATTTTGCCCCACGGTTCCCCAGAGGCTTTAATTCCTTAATATATGCACTTAGAATTGCTATAGCGGATTCCAGGAAGAGCCGAGGGACCTGGACCGGGTGTCAAACTTCTTACCACCATGAGATGGTTGCGCGTACATGGGTGCCTACCCGCCACGCCCTCCTGGTTCCCCGCATTTTGCCCCACGGACCCCCAGAGGCCTTAATTCCTTATTATAAGCATCTAGAATTGCTATAGCGGATTCCAGGAAGGGCCGAGAGACCTGGGCCGGGTATCAAACTTCTTACAACCTTGAGGTGGTTGTGCGTACATGGGTGCCTACCCGCCACGCCATCCTGGTTCCTTGCATTTTGCCCAACGGACCCCCAGAGTCCTTAATTCCTTATTATAAGCACCTAGAATTGCTATAGCGGATTCCAGGAAGAGCCGAGGGACCTGGGCCGGGTGTCAAACTTCTTACCACCATGAGGTGGTTGTGCGTACATGGGTGCCTACCCGCCACGCCCTCCTGGTTCCCCGCATTTTGCCCCACGGACCCCAAGAGGCCTTAATTCCTTATTATAAGCACCTAGAATTGCTATAGCGGATTCCAGGAAGAGCCGAGGGACCTGGGCCGTGTGTCAAACTTCTTACCACCATGAGGTGGTTGTGCGTACATGGGTGCCTACCCACCACGCCCTCCTGGTTCCTCGCATTTTGCCCCACGGACCCCCAGAATCCTTAATTCCTTAATATAAGCACCTAGAATTGCTATAGCGGATTCCAGGAAGGGCCGAGGGACCTGGGCCGGGTGTCAAACTTCTTACCACCTTGAGGTGGTTGCGCGTACATGGGTGCCTACCCGCCACGCCTTCCTGGTTCCCCGCATTTTGCCCCACGGACCCCCAGAGGCCTTAATTCCTTATTATAAGCACCTAGAATTGCTATAGCGGATTCCAGGAAGAGCCGAGGGACCTGGGCCGGGTGTCAAACTTCTTACCACCATGAGGTGGTTGTGCGTACATGGGTGCCTACCCGCCACGCCCTCCTGGTTCCCTGCATTTTGCCCCACGGATCCCCAGAGGCCTTATTTCCTTAATATAAGCACCTAGAATTACTCTAGCGAATTCCAGGAAGGTCCGAGGGACCTGGGACGGGTGTCAAACTTCTTACCACCATGAGGTGGTTGTGCGTACATGGGTGCCTACCCGCCACGCCCTCCTGGTTCCCCGCATTTTGCCCCACGGACCCCCAGAGGCCTTAATTCCTTATTATAAGCACCTAGAATTGCTATAGCGGATTCCAGGAAGAGCCGAGGGACCTGGGCCGGGTGTCAAACTTCTTACCACCATGAGGTGGTTGTGCGTACATGGGTGCCTACCCGCCACGCCCTCCTGGTTCCCTGCATTTTGCACCACGGACCCTCAGAATCCTTAATTCCTTAATATAAGCACCTAGAATTGCTATAGCGGATTCCAGGAAGGGCCGAGGGACCTGGGCAGGGTGTCAAACTTCTTACAACCATGAGGTGGTTGTGCGTACATGGGTGCCTACCCGCCACGCCCTCCTGGTTTCCCGCATTTTGCCCCACGGATCCCCAGAGTCCTTAATTTCTTAACATAAGCACTTAGAATTGCTCTAGCGGATTCCAGGAAGAGCTGAGGGACCTGGGCCGGGTGTCAAACTTCTTACCACTATGGGGTGGTTGTGCGTACATGAGTGCCTTCCCACCACACCCTCCTGGTTCCCCGCATTTTGCTCCACGGATCCCCAGAGGCTTTATTTCCTTAATATTAGCCGTTAGAATTGCTCCAGCGGATTCGAGGGAGAGCCGAGGGACCTGGGCCGGGTGTCAAACTTCTTACCACCATTAGGTGGTTGTGCGTACGTGGGTGCCTACTACCCACGCCCTTCTCGTTCCCCGCATTTTGCCCCACGGATCCCCAGCGGCCTTAATTCCTTATTATAAGCACCTAGAATTGCTATAGCGGATTCCAGGAAGAGCCGAGGGACCTGGGCCGGGTGTCAAACTTCTTACCACCATGAGGTGGTTGCGCGTACATTGGTGCCTACCAGCCACGCCCTCCTGGTTTCCCGCATTTTGCCCCACGAACCCCCAGAATCCTTAATTCCTTAATATAAGCACCTAGAATTGCTCTAGCGGATTCCAGGAAGGGCCAAGGGACCTGGGCTGGGTGTCAAACGTCTTACCACCATGAGGTGGTTGTGCGTACATGGGTGCCTACCCGCCACGCCCTCCTGGTTCCCTGCATTTTGCCATACGGATCCCCAGAGGCCTTATTTCCTTAATATAAGCACCTAGAATTACTCTAGCGAATTCCAGGAACCTCCGAGGGACCTGGGCCGGGTGTCAAACTTCTTACCACCATGAGGTGGTTGTGCGTACATGGGTGCCTACCCGCCACGCCCTCCTGGTTCCCTGCATTTTGCACCACGGACCCTCAGAATCCTTAATTCCTTAATATAAGCACCTAGAATTGCTATAGCGGATTCCAGGAAGGGCCGAGGGACCTGGGCCGGGTGTCAAACTTCTTACAACCTTGAGGTGGTTGTGCGTACATGGGTGCCTACCGACCACGCCCTCCTGGTTCCCCGCATTTTGCCCCACGGACCCCCCAGAATCCTTAATTCCTTAATATAAGCACCTTGAATTGCTATAGCGGATTCCAGGAAGAGCCGAGGGACCTGGGCAGGGTGTCAAACTTCTTACAACCATGAGGTGGTTGTGCGTACATGGGTGCCTACCCGCCACGCCCTCCTGGTTTCCCGCATTTTGCCCCACGGATCCCCAGAGGCCTTAATTCCTTTACATAAGCACTTAGAATTGCTATAGCGGATTCCAGGAAGAGCCGAGGGACCTGGGCAGGGTGTCAAACTTCTTACCACCATGAGGTGATTGTGCGTACATGGGTGCCTACCCGCCACGCCCTCCTGGTTCCCCGCATTTTGCCCCACGGATCCCCAGAAGCTTTATTTCCTTAATATTAGCCCTTAGAATTGCTCTAGCGGATTCCAGGAAGAGCCGAGGGACCTGGGCCGGGTGTCAAACTTCTTACCACCATGAGGTGGTTGCGCGTACATGGGTGCCTACCCGCCACGCCCTCCTGGTTCTTCGCATTTTGCCCCACGGACCCCCAGAGGCCTTAATTCCTTATTATAAGCAACTAGAATTGCTATAGCGGATTCCAGGAAGAGCCGAGGGACCTGGGCCGGGTGTCAAACTTCTTACCACCATGAGGTGGATGTGCGTACATGGGCGCCTACCCGCCACGCCCTCCTGGTTCCTCGCATTTTGCCCCACGGACCCCCAGAGGCCTTAATTCCTTATTATAAGCAACTAGAATTGCTATAGCGGATTCCAGGAAGAGCCGAGGGACCTGGGCCGGGTGTCAAACTTCTTACCACCATGAGGTGGATGTGCGTACATGGGCGCCTACCCGCCACGCCCTCCTGGTTCCTCGCATTTTGTCCCACGGACCCCCAGAATCCTTAATTCCTTAATATAAGAAACTAGAATTGCTATAGCGGATTCCAGGAAGAGCCGAGGGACCTGGGCCGGGTGTCAAACTTCTTACCACCATGAAGTGGTTTCGCGTACATGGGTGCCTACCCGCCACGCCCTCCTGGTTTCCCGCATTTTGCCCCACGAACCCCCAGAATCCTTAATTCCTTAATATAAGCACCTAGAATTGCTATAGCGGATTCCAGGAAGACCGAGGGAACTGGGCCGGGTGTCAAACTTCTTACCACCATGATGTGGTTGTGCGTACGTGGGTGCCTACCACCCACGCCCTTCTCGTTCCCCGCATTTTGCCCCCACGGATCCCCAGTGGCCTTAATTCCTTATTATAAGCACCTAGATTTGCTATAGCGGATTCCAGGAAGAGCCGAGGGACCTGGGCAGGGTGTCAAACTTCTTACCACCATGAGGTGATTGTGCGTACATGGGTGCCTACCCGCCACGCCCTCCTGGTTCCCCGCATTTTGCCCCACGGATCCCCAGAGGCTTTATTTCCTTAATATTAGCCCTTAGAATTGCTCTAGCGGATTCCAGGAAGAGCCGAGGGACCTGGGCCGGGTGTCAAACTTCTTACCACCATGAGGTGGTTGCGCGTACATGGGTGCCTACCCGCCACGCCCTCCTGGTTCCCCGCATTTTGCCCCACGGACCCCCAGAGGCCTTAATTCCTTATTATAAGCAACTAGAATTGCTATAGCGGATTCCAGGAAGAGCCGAGGGACCTGGGCCGGGTGTCAAACTTCTTACCACCATGAGGTGGATGTGCGTACATGGGCGCCTACCCGCCACGCCCTCCTGGTTCCTCGCATTTTGTCCCACGGACCCCCAGAATCCTTAATTCCTTAATATAAGAACCTAGAATTGCTATAGCGGATTCCAGGAAGAGCCGAGGGACCTGGGCCGGGTGTCAAACTTCTTACCACCATGAAGTGGTTTCGCGTACATGGGTGCCTACCCGCCACGCCCTCCTGGTTTCCCGCATTTTGCCCCACGAACCCCCAGAATCCTTAATTCCTTAATATAAGCACCTAGAATTGCTATAGCGGATTCCAGGAAGAGCCGAGGGAACTGGGCCGGGTGTCAAACTTCTTACCACCATAAGGTGGTTGTGCGTACGTGGGTGCCTACCACCCACGCCCTTCTCGTTCCCCGCATTTTGCCCCACGGATCCCCAGTGGCCTTAATTCCTAATTATAAGCACCTAGATTTGCTATAGCGGATTCCAGGAAGAGCCGAGGGACCTGGGCCGGGTGTCAAACTTCTTACAACCTTGAGGTGGTTGTGCGTACATGGGTGCCTACCGACCACGCCCTCCTGGTTCCCCGCATTTTGCCCCACGGACCCCCCAGAATCCTTAATTCCTTAATATAAGCACCTTGAATTGCTATAGCGAATTCCAAGAAGAGCCGAGGGACTTGGGCAGGGTGTCAAACTTCTTACAACCATGAGGTGGTTGTGCGTACATGGGTGCCTACCCGCCACGCCCTCCTGGTTTCCCGCATTTTGCCCCACGGATCCCCAGAGGCCTTAATTCCTTTACATAAGCACTTAGAATTGCTATAGCGGATTCCAGGAAGAGCCGAGGGACCTGGGCAGGGTGTCAAACTTCTTACCACCATGAGGTGATTGTGCGTACATGGGTGCCTACCCGCCACGCCCTCCTGGTTCCCCGCATTTTGCCCCACGGATCCCCAGAGGCTTTATTTCCTTAATATTAGCCCTTAGAATTGCTCTAGCGGATTCCAGGAAGAGCCGAGGGACCTGGGCCGGGTGTCAAACTTCTTACCACCATGAGATGGTTGCGCGTACATGGGTGCCTACCCGCCACGCCCTCCTGGTTCCCCGCATTTTGCCCCACGGACCCCCAGAGGCCTTAATTCCTTATTATAAGCAACTAGAATTGCTATAGCGGATTCCAGGAAGAGCCGAGGGACCTGGGCCGGGTGTCAAACTTCTTACCACCATGAGGTGGATGTGCGTACATGGGCGCCTACCCGCCACTCCCTCCTGGTTCCTCGCATTTTGTCCCACGGACCCCCAGAATCCTTAATTCCTTAATATAAGAAACTAGAATTGCTATAGCGGATTCCAGGAAGAGCCGAGGGACCTGGGCCGGGTGTCAAACTTCTTACCACCATGAAGTGGTTGTGCGTACATGGGTGCCTACCGACCACGCCCTCCTGGTTCCCCGCATTTTGCCCCACGGACCCCCCAGAATCCTTAATTCCTTAATATAAGCACCTTGAATTGCTATAGCGGATTCCAGGAAGAGCCGAGGGACCTGGGCAGGGTGTCAAACTTCTTACAACCATTAGGTGGTTGTGCGTACATGGGTGCCTACCCGCCACGCCCTCCTGGTTTCCCGCATTTTGCCCCACGGATCCCCAGAGGCCTTAATTCCTTTACATAAGCACTTAGAATTGCTATAGCGGATTCCAGGAAGAGCCGAGGGACCTGGGCAGGGTGTCAAACTTCTTACCACCATGAGGTGATTGTGCGTACATGGGTGCCTACCCGCCACGCCCTCCTGGTTCCCCGCATTTTGCCCCACGGACCCCCAGAGGCCTTAATTCCTTATTATAAGCACCTAAAATTGCTATAGCGGATTCCAGGAAGAGCCGAGGGACCTGGGCAGGGTGTCAAACCTCTTACCACCATGAGGTGGTTGTGCGTACATGGGCGCCTACCCGCCACGCCCTCCTGGTTACTCGCATTTTGTCCCACGGACCCCCAGAATCCTTAATGCCTTAATATAAGAACCTAGAATTGCTATAGCGGATTCCAGGAAGAGCCGAGGGACCTGGGCCGGGTGTCAAACTTCTTACTACCATGAGGTGGTTGTGCGTACATGGGTGCCTACCCGCCACGCCCTCCTGGTTTCCCGCATTTTGCCCCACGAACCCCCAGAAGCTTTAATTCCTTAAAATTAGCACTTAGAATTGCTATAGCGGATTCCAGGAAGAGCCGAGGGACCTGGGCCGGGTGTCAAACTTCTTACCACCATGAGGTGGTTGCGCGTACATGGGTGCCTACCCGCCACGCCCTCCTGGTTCCCCGCATTTTGCCCCACGGACCCCCAGAGGCCTTAATTCCTTATTATAAGCACCTAGAATTGCTATAGCGGATTCCAGGAAGGGCCGAGGGACCTGGGCCGGGTATCAAACTACTTACAACCTTGAGGTGGCTGTGCGTACATGGGTGCCTACCGACCACGCCCTCCTGGTTCCCCGCATTTTGCCCCACGGTTCCCCAGAGGCTTTAATTCCTTAATATAAGCACTTAGAATTGCTATAGCGGATTCCAGGAAGGGCCGAGGGACCTGGGCCGGGTGTCAAACTTCTTACCACCTTGAGGTGGTTGTGCGTACATGGGTGCCTACCCGCCACGCCATCCTGGTTCCTTGCATTTTGCCCAACGGACCCCCAGAATCCTTAATTCCTTAATATAAGCACCTAGAATTGCTATAGCGGATTCCAGGAAGAGCCGAGGGACCTGGGCCGGGTGTCAAACTTCTTACCACCATGAGGTGGTTGCGCGTACATGGGTGCCTACCCGCCACGCCCTCCTGGTTCCCCGCATTTTGCCCCACGGACCCCCAGAGGCCTTAATTCCTTATTATAAGCACCTAGAATTGCTATAGCGGATTCCAGGAAGGGCCGAGGGACCTGGGCCGGGTATCAAACTTCTTACAACCTTGAGGTGGTTGTGCGTACATGGGTGCCTACCGACCACGCCCTCCTGGTTCCCCGCATTTTGCCCCACGGTTCCCCAGAGGCTTTAATTCCTTAATATAAGAACCTAGAATTGCTATAGCGGATTCCAGGAAGAGCCGAGGGACCTGGGCCGGGTGTCAAACTTCTTACCACCATGAGGTGGTTGCGCGTACATGGGTGCCTACCCGCCACGCCATCCTGGTTCCTTGCATTTTGCCCAACGGACCCCCAGAATCCTTAATTCCTTAATATAAGCACCTAGAATTGCTATAGCGGATTCCAGGAAGAGCCGAGGGACCTGGGCAGGGTGTCAAACCTCTTACCACCATGAGGTGGTTGTGCGTACATGGGCGCCTACCCGCCACGCCCTCCTGGTTACTCGCATTTTGTCCCACGGACCCCCAGAATCCTTAATTCCTTAATATAAGAACCTAGAATTGCTATAGCGGATTCCAGGAAGAGCCGAGGGACCTGGGCCGGGTGTCAAACTTCTTACCACCATGAGGTGGTTGCGCGTACATGGGTGCCTACCCGCCACGCCCTCCTGGTTTCCCGCATTTTGCCCCACGAACCCCCAGAATCCTTAATTCCTTAATATAAGCACCTAGAATTGCTATAGCGGATTCCAGGAAGAGCCGAGGGACCTGGGCCGGGTGTCAAACTTCTTACCACCATGAGGTGGTTGTGCGTACGTGGGTGCCTACCACCCACGCCCTTCTCGTTCCCCGCATTTTGCCCCACGGATCCCCAGCGGCCTTAATTCCTTATTATAAGCACCTAGAATTGCTATAGCGGATTCCAGGAATAGCCGAGGGACCTGGGCAGGGTGTCAAACTTCTTACCACCATGAGGTGATTGTGCGTACATGGGTGCCGACCCGCCACGCCCTCCTGGTTCCCCGCATTTTGCCCCACGGATCCCCAGAAGCTTTAATTCCTTAAAATTAGCACTTAGAATTGCTATAGCGGATTCCAGGAAGAGCCGAGGGACCTGGGCCGGGTGTCAAACTTCTTACCACCATGAGGTGGTTGCGCGTACATGGGTGCCTACCCGCCACGCCCTCCTGGTTCCCCGCATTTTGCCCCACGGACCCCCAGAGGCCTTAATTCCTTATTATAAGCACCTAGAATTGCTATAGCGGATTCCAGGAAGGGCCGAGGGACCTGGGCCGGGTATCAAACTTCTTACAACCTTGAGGTGGTTGTGCGTACATGGGTGCCTACCGACCACGCCCTCCTGGTTCCCCGCATTTTGCCCCACGGTTCCCCAGAGGCTTTAATTCCTTAATATAAGCACTTAGAATTGCTATAGCGGATTCCAGGAAGGGCCGAGGGACCTGGGCCGGGTGTCAAACTTCTTACCACCTTGAGGTGGTTGTGCGTACTTAGGTGCCTACCCGCCACGCCATCCTGGTTCCTTGCATTTTGCCCAACGGACCCCCAGAATCCTTAATTCCTTAATATAAGCACCTAGAATTGCTATAGCGGATTCCAGGAAGAGCCGAGGGACCTGGGCCGGGTGTCAAACTTCTTACCACCATGAGATGGTTGCGCGTACATGGGTGCCTACCCGCCACGCCCTCCTGGTTCCCCGCATTTTGCCCCACGGACCCCCAGAGGCCTTAATTCCTTATTATAAGCACCTAGAATTGCTATAGCGGATTCCAGGAAGGGCCGAGAGACCTGGGCCGGGTATCAAACTTCTTACAACCTTGAGGTGGTTGTGCGTACATGGGTGCCTACCGACCACGCCCTCCTGGTTCCCCGCATTTTGCCCCACGGTTCCCCAGAGGCTTTAATTCCTTAATATAAGCACTTAGAATTGCTATAGCGGATAGCGGCCGGGTGTCAAACTTCTTACAACCTTGAGGTGGTTGTGCGTACATGGGTGCCTACCCGCCACGCCATCCTGGTTCCTTGCATTTTGCCCAACGGACCCCCAGAATCCTTAATTCCTTAATATAAGCACCTAGAATTGCTATAGCGGATTCCAGGAAGAGCCGAGGGACCTGGGCCGGGTGTCAAACTTCTTACCACCATGAGGTGGTTGTGCGTAGATGGGTGCCTACCCGCCACGCCCTCCAGGTTCCCTGCATTTTGCCCCACGGATCCCCAGATGACTTATTTCCTTAATAAAAGCACCTAGAATTACTCTAGCGGATTCCAGGAAGGTCCAAGGGACCTGGGCCGGGTGTCAAACTTCTTACCACCATGGGGTGGTTGTGCGTACATGAGTGCCTTCCCGCCACGCCCTCCTGGTTCCCCGCATTTTGCCCCACGGACCCCCAGAGTCCTTAATTCCTTATTATAAGCACCTAGAATTGCTATAGCGGATTCCAGGAAGAGCCGAGGGACCTGGGCCGGGTGTCAAACTTCTTACCACCATGAGGTGGTTGTGCGTACATGGGTGCCTACCCGCCACGCCCTCCTGGTTCCCCGCATTTTGCCCCACGGACCCCCAGAGGCCTTAATTCCTTATTATAAGCACCTAGAATTGCTATAGCGGATTCCAGGAAGAGCCGAGAGACCTGGGCCGGGTGTCAAACTTTTTACCACCATGAGGTGGTTGTGCGTACATGGGTGCCTACCCGCCACGCCCTCCTGGTTCCTCGCATTTTGCCCCGCGGACCTTCAGAATCCTTAATTCCTTAATATAAGCACCTAGAATTGCTATAGCGGATTCCAGGAAGGGCCGTGGGACCTGGGCCGGGTGTCAAACTTCTTACAACTTTGAGGTGGTTGTGCGTACATGGGTGCCTACCCGCCACGCCCTCCTGGTTCCCCGCATTTTGCCCCACGGATCCCCAGAAGCTTTATTTCATTAATATTAGCACTTAGAATTGCTCTAGCGGATTCCAGGAAAAGCCGAGGGACCTGGGCCGTGTGTCAAACTTCTTACCACCATGAGGTGGTTGTGCGTACATGGGTGCCTACCCGCCACGCCCTCCTGGTTCCTCGCATTTTGCCCCACGGACCCTCAGAATCCTTACTTCCTTAATATAAGCACCTAGAATTGCTATAGCGGATTCCAGGAAGAGCCGAGGGACCTGGGCCGTGTGTCAAACTTCTTAACACCATGAGGTGGTTGTGCGTACATGGGTGCCTACCCGCCACGCCCTCCTGGTTCCTCGCATTTTGCCCCACGGACCCCCAGAATCCTTAATTCCTTAATATAAGCACCTAGAATTGCTATAGCGGATTCCAGGAAGAGCCGAGGGACCTGGGCCGTGTGTCAAACTTCTTACCACCATGAGGTGGTTGTGCGTACGTGGGTGCCTACCACCCACGCCCTTCTCGTTCCCCGCATTTTGCCCCACGGATCCCCAGCGGCCTTAATTCCTTATTATAAGCACCTAGAATTGCTATAGCGGATTCCAGGAAGAGCCGAGGGACCTGGGCAGGGTGTCAAACTTCTTACCACCATGAGGTGATTGTGCGTACATGGGTGCCTACCCGCCACGCCCTCCTGGTTCCCCGCATTTTGCCCCACGGATCCCCAGAAGCTTTAATTCCTTAAAATTAGCACTTAGAATTGCTATAGCGGATTCCAGGAAGAGCCGAGGGACCTGGGCCGGGTGTCAAACTTCTTACCACCATGAGGTGGTTGCGCGTACATGGGTGCCTACCCGCCACGCCCTCCTGGTTCCCCGCATTTTGCCCCACGGACACCCAGAGGCCTTAATTCCTTATTATAAGCACCTAGAATTGCTATAGCGGATTCCAGGAAGGGCCGAGAGACCTGAGCCGGGTATCAAACTACTTACAACCTTGAGGTGGGTGTGCGTACATGGGTGCCTACCGACCACGCCCTCCTGGTTCCCCGCATTTTGCCCCACGGTTCCCCAGAGGCTTTAATTCCTTAATATAAGCACTTAGAATTGCTATAGCGGATTCCAGGAAGGGCCGAGGGACCTGGGCCGGGTGTCAAACTTCTTACCACCTTGAGGTGGTTGTGCGTACATGGGTGCCTACCCGCCACGCCATCCTGGTTCCTTGCATTTTGCCCAACGGACCCCCAGAATCCTTAATTCCTTAATATAAGCACCTAGAATTGCTATAGCGGATTCCAGGAAGAGCCGAGGGACCTGGGCCGGGTGTCAAACTTCTTACCACCATGAGGTGGTTGCGCGTACATGGGTGCCTACCCGCCACGCCCTCCTGGTTCCCCGCATTTTGCCCCACGGACCCCCAGAGGCCTTAATTCCTTATTATAAGCACCTAAAATTGCTATAGCGGATTCCAGGAAGAGCCGAGGGACCTGGGCAGGGTGTCAAACCTCTTACCACCATGAGGTGGTTGTGCGTACATGGGCGCCTACCCGCCACGCCCTCCTGGTTACTCGCATTTTGTCCCACGGTCCCCCAGAATCCTTAATGCCTTAATATAAGAACCTAGAATTGCTATAGCGGATTCCAGGAAGAGCTGAGGGACCTGGGCCGGGTGTCAAACTTCTTACCACCATGAGGTGGTTGTGCGTACATGGGTGCCTACCCGCCACGCCCTCCTGGTTTCCCGCATTTTGCCCCACGAACCCCCAGAAGCTTTAATTGCTTAAAATTAGCACTTAGAATTGCTATAGCGGATTCCAGGAAGAGCCGAGGGACCTGGGCCGGGTGTCAAACTTCTTACCACCATGAGGTGGTTGCGCGTACATGGGTGCCTACCCGCCACGCCCTCCTGGTTCCCCGCATTTTGCCCCACGGACCCCCAGAGGCCTTAATTCCTTATTATAAGCACCTAGAATTGCTATAGCGGATTCCAGGAAGGGCCGAGGGACCTGGGCCGGGTATCAAACTACTTACAACCTTGAGGTGTCTGTGCGTACATGGGTGCCTACCGACCACGCCCTCCTGGTTCCCCGCATTTTGCCCCACGTTTCCCCAGAGGCTTTAATTCCTTAATATAAGCACTTAGAATTGCTATAGCGGATTCCAGGAAAGGCCGAGTGACCTGGGCCGGGTGTCAAACTTCTTACCACCTTGAGGTGGTTGTACGTACATGGGTGCCTACCCGCCACGCCATCCTGGTTCCTTGCATTTTGCCCAACGGACCCCCAGAATCCTTATTTCCTTAATATAAGCACCTAGAATTGCTATAGCGGATTCCAGGAAGAGCCGAGGGACCTGGGCCGGGTGTCAAACTTCTTACCACCATGAGGTGGTTGCGCGTACATGGGTGCCTACCCGCCACGCCCTCCTGGTTCCCCGCATTTTGCCCCACGGACCCCCAGAGGCCTTAATTCCTTATTATAAGCACCTAGAATTGCTATAGCGGATTCCAGGAAGGGCCGAGGGACCTGGGCCGGGTATCAAACTTCTTACAACCTTGAGGTGGTTGTGCGTACATGGGTGCCTACCGACCACGCCCTCCTGGTTCCCCGCATTTTGCCCCACGGTTCCCCAGAGGCTTTAATTCCTTAATATAAGAACCTAGAATTGCTATAGCGGATTCCAGGAAGAGCCGAGGGACCTGGGCCGGGTGTCAAACTTCTTACCACCATGAGGTGGTTGCGCGTACATGGGTGCCTACCCGCCACGCCATCCTGGTTCCTTGCATTTTGCCCAACGGACCCCCAGAATCCTTAATTCCTTAATATAAGCACCTAGAATTGCTATAGCGGATTCCAGGAAGAGCCGAGGGACCTGGGCAGGGTGTCAAACCTCTTACCACCATGAGGTGGTTGTGCGCACATGGGCGCCTACCCGCCACGCCCTCCTGGTTACTCGCATTTTGTCCCACGGACCCCCAGAATCCTTAATTCCTTAATATAAGAACCTAGAATTGCTATAGCGGATTCCAGGAAGAGCCGAGGGACCTGGGCCGGGTGTCAAACTTCTTACCACCATGAGGTGGTTGCGCGTACATGGGTGCCTACCCGCCACGCCCTCCTGGTTTCCCGCATTTTGCCCCACGAACCCCCAGAATCCTTAATTCCTTAATATAAGCACCTAGAATTGCTATAGCGGATTCCAGGAAGAGCCGAGGGACCTGGGCCGGGTGTCAAACTTCTTACCACCATGAGGTGGTTGTGCGTACGTGGGTGCCTACCACCCACGCCCTTCTCGTTCCCCGCATTTTGCCCCACGGATCCCCAGCGGCCTTAATTCCTTATTATAAGCACCTAGAATTGCTATAGCGGATTCCAGGAAGAGCCGAGGGACCTGGGCAGGGTGTCAAACTTCTTACCACCATGAGGTGATTGTGCGTACATGGGTGCCTACCCGCCACGCCCTCCTGGTTCCCCGCATTTTGCCCCACGGATCCCCAGAAGCTTTAATTCCTTAAAATTAGCACTTAGAATTGCTATAGCGGATTCCAGGAAGAGCCGAGGGACCTGGGCCGGGTGTCAAACTTCTTACCACCATGAGGTGGTTGCGCGTACATGGGTGCCTACCCGCCACGCCCTCCTGGTTCCCCGCATTTTGCCCCACGGACCCCCAGAGGCCTTAATTCCTTATTATAAGCACCTAGAATTGCTATAGCGGATTCCAGGAAGGGCCGAGGGACCTGGGCCGGGTATCAAACTTCTTACAACCTTGAGGTGGTTGTGCGTACATGGGTGCCTACCGACCACGCCCTCCTGGTTCCCCGCATTTTGCCCCACGGTTCCCCAGAGGCTTTAATTCCTTAATATAAGCACTTAGAATTGCTATAGCGGATTCCAGGAAGGGCCGAGGGACCTGGGCCGGGTGTCAAACTTCTTACCACCTTGAGGTGGTTGTGCGTACATAGGTGCCTACCCGCCACGCCATCCTGGTTCCTTGCATTTTGCCCAACGGACCCCCAGAATCCTTAATTCCTTAATATAAGCACCTAGAATTGCTATAGGGGATTCCAGGAAGAGCCGAGGGACCTGGGCCGGGTGTCAAACTTCTTACAACCTTGAGGTGGTTGTGCGTACATGGGTGCCTACCGACCACGCCCTCCTGGTTCCCCGCATTTTGCCCCACGGTTCCCCAGAGGCTTTAATTCCTTAATATAAGCACCTAGAATTGCTATAGCGGATTCCAGGAAGGGCCGAGGGACCTGGGCAGGGTGTCAAACTTCTTACAACCATGAGGTGGTTGTGCGTACATGGGTGCCTACCCACCACGCCCTCCTGGTTCCCCGCATTTTGCCCCACGGATCCCCAGAGGCTTTATTTCCTTAATATTAACCCTTAGAATTGCTCCAGCGGATTCCAGGAAGAGCCGAGGGACCTGGGCCGGGTGTCAAACTTCTTACCACCATGAGGTGGTTGTGCGTACATGGGTGCCTACCCGCCACGCCCTCCTGGTTCCCTGCATTTTGCCCCACGGATCCCCAGAGGCCTTATTTCCTTAATATAAGCACCTAGAATTACTCTAGCGAATTCCAGGAAGGTCCGAGGGACCTGGGACGGGTGTCAAACTTCTTACCACCATGAGGTGGTTGTGCGTACATGGGTGCCTACCCGCCACGCCCTCCTGGTTCCCCGCATTTTGCCCCACGGACCCCCAGAGGCCTTAATTCCTTAATATAAGCACCTAGAATTGCTATAGCGGATTCCAGGAAGGGCCGAGGGACCTGGGCAGGGTGTCAAACTTCTTACAACCATGAGGTGGTTGTGCGTACATGGGTGCCTACCCACCACGCCCTCCTGGTTCCCCGCATTTTGCCCCACGGATCCCCAGAGGCTTTATTTCCTTAATATTAGCCCTTAGAATTGCTCCAGCGGATTCCAGGAAGGGCCGAGGGACCTGGGCAGGGTGTCAAACTTCTTACAACCATGAGGTGGTTGTGCGTACATGGGTGCCTACCCGCCACGCCCTCCTGGTTCCCTGCATTTTGCACCACGGACCCTCAGAATCCTTAATTCCTTAATATAAGCACCTAGAATTGCTATAGCGGATTCCAGGAAGGGCCGAGGGACCTGGGCAGGGTGTCAAACTTCTTACAACCATGAGGTGGTTGTGCGTACATGGGTGCCTACCCGCCACGCCCTCCTGGTTTCCCGCATTTTGCCCCACGGATACCCAGAGTCCTTAATTCCTTAACATAAGCACTTAGATTTGCTTTAGCGGATTCCAGGAAGAGCCGAGGGACCTGGGCCGGGTGTCAAACTTCTTACCACCATGGGGTGGTTGTGCGTACATGAGTGCCTTCCCACCACGCCCTCCTGGTTCCCCGCATTTTGCCCCACGGATCCCCAGAGGGTTTATTTCCTTAATATTAGCCCTTAGAATTGCTCCAGCGGATTCCAGGGAGAGCCGAGGGACCTGGGCCGGGTGTCAAACTTCTTACCACCATGAGGTGGTTGTGCGTACGTGGGTGCCTACTACCCACGCCCTTCTCGTTCCCCGCATTTTGCCCCACGGATCCCCAGCGGCCTTAATTCCTTATTATAAGCACCTAGAATTGCTATAGCGGATTCCAGGAAGAGCCGAGGGACCTGGGCCGGGTGTCAAACTTCTTACCACCATGGGGTGGTTGTGCGTACATGAGTGCCTTCCCACCACGCCCTCCTGGTTCCCCGCATTTTGCCCCACGGATCCCCAGAGGGTTTATTTCCTTAATATTAGCCCTTAGAATTGCTCCAGCGGATTCCAGGGAGAGCCGAGGGACCTGGGCCGGGTGTCAAACTTCTTACCACCATGAGGTGGTTGTGCGTACGTGGGTGCCTACTACCCACGCCCTTCTCGTTCCCCGCATTTTGCCCCACGGATCCCCAGCGGCCTTAATTCCTTATTATAAGCACCTAGAATTGCTATAGCGGATTCCAGAAAGAGCCGAGGGACCTGGGCAGGGTGTCAAACTTCTTACCACCATGAGGTGATTGTGCGTACATGGGTGCCTACCCGCCACGCCCTCCTGGTTCCCCGCATTTTGCCCCACGGATCCCCAGAGGCTTTATTTCCTTAATATTAGCCCTTAGAATTGCTCTAGCGGATTCCAGGAAGAGCCGAGGGACCTGGGCCGGGTGTCAAACTTCTTACCACCATGAGGTGGTTGCGCGTACATGGGTGCCTACCCGCCACGCCCTCCTGGTTCCCCGCATTTTGCCCCACGGACCCCCAGAGGCCTTAATTCCTTATTATAAGCACCTAGAATTGCTATAGCGGATTCCAGGAAGAGCCGAGGGACCTGGGCCGGGTGTCAAACTTCTTACCACCATGAGGTGGTTGTGCGTACATGGGCGCCTACCCGCCACGCCCTCCTGGTTCCTCGCATTTTGTCCCACGGACCCCCAGAATCCTTAATTCCTTAATATAAGCACCTAGAATTGCTCTAGCGGATTCCAGGAAGGGCCAAGGGACCTGGGCTGGGTGTCAAACGTCTTACCACCATGAGGTGGTTGTGCGTACATGGGTGCCTACCCGCCACGCCCTCCTGGTTCCCTGCATTTTGCCATACGGATCCCCAGAGGCCTTATTTCCTTAATATAAGCACCTAGAATTACTCTAGCGAATTCCAGGAAGGTCCGAGGGACCTGGGACGGGTGTCAAACTTCTTACCACCATGAGGTGGTTGTGCGTACATGGGTGCCTACCCGCCACGCCCTCCTGGTTCCCCGCATTTTGCCCCACGGATCCCCAGAGGCCTTAATTCCTTATTATAAGCACCTAGAATTGCTATAGCGGATTCCAAGAAGAGCCGAGGGACCTGGGCCGGGTGTCAAACTTCTTACCACCATGAGGTGGTTGTGCGTACATGGGTGCCTACCCGCCACGCCCTCCTGGTTCCCTGCATTTTGCACCACGGACCCTCAGAATCCTTAATTCCTTAATATAAGCACCTAGAATTGCTATAGCGGATTCCAGGAAGGGCCGAGGGACCTGGGCCGGGTGTCAAACTTCTTACAACCTTGAGGTGGTTGTGCGTACATGGGTGCCTACCGACCACGCCCTCCTGGTTCCCCGCATTTTGCCCCACGGACCCCCAGAATCCTTAATTCCTTAATATAAGCACCTTGAATTGCTATAGCGGATTCCAGGAAGAGCCGAGGGACCTGGGCAGGGTGTCAAACTTCTTACAACCACGAGGTGATTGTGCGTACATGGGTGCCTACCCGCCACGCCCTCCTGGTTCCCCGCATTTTGCCCCACGGATCCCCAGAAGCTTTAATTCCTTAAAATTAGCACTTAGAATTGCTATAGCGGATTCCAGGAAGAGCCGAGGGACCTGGGCCGGGTGTCAAACTTCTTACCACCATGAGGTGGTTGCGCGTACATGGGTGCCTACCCGCCACGCCCTCCTGGTTCCCCGCATTTTGCCCCACGGTCCCCCAGAGGCCTTAATTCCTTATTATAAGCACCTAGAATTGCTATAGCGGATTCCAGGAAGGGCCGAGGGACCTGGGCCGGGTATCAAACTTCTTACAACCTTGAGGTGGTTGTGCGTACATGGGTGCCTACCGACCACGCCCTCCTGGTTCCCCGCATTTTGCCCCACGGTTCCCCAGAGGCTTTAATTCCTTAATATATGCACTTAGAATTGCTATAGCGGATTCCAGGAAGAGCCGAGGGACCTGGGCCGGGTGTCAAACTTCTTACCACCATGAGATGGTTGCGCGTACATGGGTGCCTACCCGCCACGCCCTCCTGGTTCCCCGCATTTTGCCCCACGGACCCCCAGAGGCCTTAATTCCTTATTATAAGCACCTAGAATTGCTATAGCGGATTCCAGGAAGGGCCGAGAGACCTGGGCCGGGTATCAAACTTCTTACAACCTTGAGGTGGTTGTGCGTACATGGGTGCCTACCGACCACGCCCTCCTGGTTCCCCGCATTTTGCCCCACGGTTCCCCAGAGGCTTTAATTCCTTAATATAAGCACTTAGAATTGCTATAGCGGATTCCAGGAAGGGCCGAGGGACCTGGGCCGGGTGTCAAACTTCTTACAACCTTGAGGTGGTTGTGCGTACATGGGTGCCTACCCGCCACGCCATCCTGGTTCCTTGCATTTTGCCCAACGGACCCCCAGAGTCCTTAATTCCTTATTATAAGCACCTAGAATTGCTATAGCGGATTCCAGGAAGAGCCGAGGGACCTGGGCCGGGTGTCAAACTTCTTACAACCTTGAGGTGGTTGTGCGTACATGGGTGCCTACCCGCCACGCCATCCTGGTTCCTTGCATTTTGCCCCACGGACCCCAAGAGGCCTTAATTCCTTATTATAAGCACCTAGAATTGCTATAGCGGATTCCAGGAAGAGCCGAGGGACCTGGGCCGGGTGTCAAACTTCTTACCACCATGAGGTGGTTGTGCGTACATGGGTGCCTACCCGCCACGCCCTCCTGGTTCCCCGCATTTTGCCCCACGGACCCCAAGAGGCCTTAATTCCTTATTATAAGCACCTAGAATTGCTATAGCGGATTCCAGGAAGAGCCGAGGGACCTGGGCCGTGTGTCAAACTTCTTACCACCATGAGGTGGTTGTGCGTACATGGGTGCCTACCCACCACGCCCTCCTGGTTCCTCGCATTTTGCCCCACGGACCCCCAGAATCCTTAATTCCTTAATATAAGCACCTAGAATTGCTATAGCGGATTCCAGGAAGGGCCGAGGGACCTGGGCCGGGTGTCAAACTTCTTACCACCTTGAGGTGGTTGCGCGTACATGGGTGCCTACCCGCCACGCCTTCCTGGTTCCCCGCATTTTGCCCCACGGACCCCCAGAGGCCTTAATTCCTTATTATAAGCACCTAGAATTGCTATAGCGGATTCCAGGAAGAGCCGAGGGACCTGGGCCGGGTGTCAAACTTCTTACCACCATGAGGTGGTTGTGCGTACATGGGTGCCTACCCGCCACGCCCTCCTGGTTTCCTGCATTTTGCCCCACGGATCCCCAGAGGCCTTATTTCCTTAATATAAGCACCTAGAATTACTCTAGCGAATTCCAGGAAGGTCCGAGGGACCTGGGACGGGTGTCAAACTTCTTACCACCATGAGGTGGTTGTGCGTACATGGGTGCCTACCCGCCACGCCCTCCTGGTTCCCCGCATTTTGCCCCACGGACCCCCAGAGGCCTTAATTCCTTATTATAAGCACCTAGAATTGCTATAGCGGATTCCAGGAAGAGCCGAGGGACCTGGGCCGGGTGTCAAACTTCTTACCACCATGAGGTGGTTGTGCGTACATGGGTGCCTACCCGCCACGCCCTCCTGGTTCCCTGCATTTTGCACCACGGACCCTCAGAATCCTTAATTCCTTAATATAAGCACCTAGAATTGCTATAGCGGATTCCAGGAAGGGCCGAGGGACCTGGGCAGGGTGTCAAACTTCTTACAACCATGAGGTGGTTGTGCGTACATGGGTGCCTACCCGCCACGCCCTCCTGGTTTCCCGCATTTTGCCCCACGGATCCCCAGAGTCCTTAATTTCTTAACATAAGCACTTAGAATTGCTCTAGCGGATTCCAGGAAGAGCTGAGGGACCTGGGCCGGGTGTCAAACTTCTTACCACTATGGGGTGGTTGTGCGTACATGAGTGCTTTCCCACCACACCCTCCTGGTTCCCCGCATTTTGCCCCACGGATCCCCAGAGGCTTTATTTCCTTAATATTAGCCCTTAGAATTGCTCCAGCGGATTCGAGGGAGAGCCGAGGGACCTGGGCCGGGTGTCAAACTTCTTACCACCATGAGGTGGTTGTGCGTACGTGGGTGCCTACTACCCACGCCCTTCTCGTTCCCCGCATTTTGCCCCACGGATCCCCAGCGGCCTTAATTCCTTATTATAAGCACCTAGAATTGCTATAGCGGATTCCAGGAAGAGCCGAGGGACCTGGGCCGGGTGTCAAACTTCTTACCACCATGAGGTGGTTGCGCGTACATTGGTGCCTACCAGCCACGCCCTCCTGGTTTCCCGCATTTTGCCCCACGAACCCCCAGAATCCTTAATTCCTTAATATAAGCACCTAGAATTGCTCTAGCGGATTCCAGGAAGGGCCAAGGGACCTGGGCTGGGTGTCAAACGTCTTACCACCATGAGGTGGTTGTGCGTACATGGGTGCCTACCCGCCACGCCCTCCTGGTTCCCTGCATTTTGCCATACGGATCCCCAGAGGCCTTATTTCCTTAATATAAGCACCTAGAATTACTCTAGCGAATTCCAGGAACCTCCGAGGGACCTGGGCCGGGTGTCAAACTTCTTACCACCATGAGGTGGTTGTGCGTACATGGGTGCCTACCCGCCACGCCCTCCTGGTTCCCTGCATTTTGCACCACGGACCCTCAGAATCCTTAATTCCTTAATATAAGCACCTAGAATTGCTATAGCGGATTCCAGGAAGGGCCGAGGGACCTGGGCCGGGTGTCAAACTTCTTACAACCTTGAGGTGGTTGTGCGTACATGGGTGCCTACCGACCACGCCCTCCTGGTTCCCCGCATTTTGCCCCACGGACCCCCCAGAATCCTTAATTCCTTAATATAAGCACCTTGAATTGCTATAGCGGATTCCAGGAAGAGCCGAGGGACCTGGGCAGGGTGTCAAACTTCTTACAACCATGAGGTGGTTGTGCGTACATGGGTGCCTACCCGCCACGCCCTCCTGGTTTCCCGCATTTTGCCCCACGGATCCCCAGAGGCCTTAATTCCTTTACATAAGCACTTAGAATTGCTATAGCGGATTCCAGGAAGAGCCGAGGGACCTGGGCAGGGTGTCAAACTTCTTACCACCATGAGGTGATTGTGCGTACATGGGTGCCTACCCGCCACGCCCTCCTGGTTCCCTGCATTTTGCCCCACGGATCCCCAGAGGCTTTATTTCCTTAATATTAGCCCTTAGAATTGCTCTAGCGGATTCCAGGAAGAGCCGAGGGACCTGGGCCGGGTGTCAAACTTCTTACCACCATGAGGTGGTTGCGCGTACATGGGTGCCTACCCGCCACGCCCTCCTGGTTCCCCGCATTTTGCCCCACGGACCCCCAGAGGCCTTAATTCCTTATTATAAGCAACTAGAATTGCTATAGCGGATTCCAGGAAGAGCCGAGGGACCTGGGCCGGGTGTCAAACTTCTTACCACCATGAGGTGGATGTGCGTACATGGGCGCCTACCCGCCACGCCCTCCTGGTTCCTCGCATTTTGCCCCACGGACCCCCAGAGGCCTTAATTCCTTATTATAAGCAACTAGAATTGCTATAGCGGATTCCAGGAAGAGCCGAGGGACCTGGGCCGGGTGTCAAACTTCTTACCACCATGAGGTGGATGTGCGTACATGGGCGCCTACCCGCCACGCCCTCCTGGTTCCTCGCATTTTGTCCCACGGACCCCCAGAATCCTTAATTCCTTAATATAAGAAACTAGAATTGCTATAGCGGATTCCAGGAAGAGCCGAGGGACCTGGGCCGGGTGTCAAACTTCTTACCACCATGAAGTGGTTTCGCGTACATGGGTGCCTACCCGCCACGCCCTCCTGGTTTCCCGCATTTTGCCCCACGAACCCCCAGAATCCTTAATTCCTTAATATAAGCACCTAGAATTGCTATAGCGGATTCCAGGAAGACCGAGGGAACTGGGCCGGGTGTCAAACTTCTTACCACCATGATGTGGTTGTGCGTACGTGGGTGCCTACCACCCACGCCCTTCTCGTTCCCCGCATTTTGCCCCCACGGATCCCCAGTGGCCTTAATTCCTTATTATAAGCACCTAGATTTGCTATAGCGGATTCCAGGAAGAGCCGAGGGACCTGGGCAGGGTGTCAAACTTCTTACCACCATGAGGTGATTGTGCGTACATGGGTGCCTACCCGCCACGCCCTCCTGGTTCCCCGCATTTTGCCCCACGGATCCCCAGAGGCTTTATTTCCTTAATATTAGCCCTTAGAATTGCTCTAGCGGATTCCAGGAAGAGCCGAGGGACCTGGGCCGGGTGTCAAACTTCTTACCACCATGAGGTGGTTGCGCGTACATGGGTGCCTACCCGCCACGCCCTCCTGGTTCCCCGCATTTTGCCCCACGGACCCCCAGAGGCCTTAATTCCTTATTATAAGCAACTAGAATTGCTATAGCGGATTCCAGGAAGAGCCGAGGGACCTGGGCCGGGTGTCAAACTTCTTACCACCATGAGGTGGATGTGCGTACATGGGCGCCTACCCGCCACGCCCTCCTGGTTCCTCGCATTTTGTCCCACGGACCCCCAGAATCCTTAATTCCTTAATATAAGAACCTAGAATTGCTATAGCGGATTCCAGGAAGAGCCGAGGGACCTGGGCCGGGTGTCAAACTTCTTACCACCATGAAGTGGTTTCGCGTACATGGGTGCCTACCCGCCACGCCCTCCTGGTTTCCCGCATTTTGCCCCACGAACCCCCAGAATCCTTAATTCCTTAATATAAGCACCTAGAATTGCTATAGCGGATTCCAGGAAGAGCCGAGGGAACTGGGCCGGGTGTCAAACTTCTTACCACCATAAGGTGGTTGTGCGTACGTGGGTGCCTACCACCCACGCCCTTCTCGTTCCCCGCATTTTGCCCCACGGATCCCCAGTGGCCTTAATTCCTAATTATAAGCACCTAGATTTGCTATAGCGGATTCCAGGAAGAGCCGAGGGACCTGGGCCGGGTGTCAAACTTCTTACAACCTTGAGGTGGTTGTGCGTACATGGGTGCCTACCGACCACGCCCTCCTGGTTCCCCGCATTTTGCCCCACGGACCCCCCAGAATCCTTAATTCCTTAATATAAGCACCTTGAATTGCTATAGCGGATTCCAAGAAGAGCCGAGGGACCTGGGCAGGGTGTCAAACTTCTTACAACCATGAGGTGGTTGTGCGTACATGGGTGCCTACCCGCCACGCCCTCCTGGTTTCCCGCATTTTGCACCACGGATCCCCAGAGGCCTTAATTCCTTTACATAAGCACTTAGAATTGCTATAGCGGATTCCAGGAAGAGCCGAGGGACCTGGGCAGGGTGTCAAACTTCTTACCACCATGAGGTGATTGTGCGTACATGGGTGCCTACCCGCCACGCCCTCCTGGTTCCCCGCATTTTGCCCCACGGATCCCCAGAGGCTTTATTTCCTTAATATTAGCCCTTAGAATTGCTCTAGCGGATTCCAGGAAGAGCCGAGGGACCTGGGCCGGGTGTCAAACTTCTTACCACCATGAGGTGGTTGCGCGTACATGGGTGCCTACCCGCCACGCCCTCCTGGTTCCCCGCATTTTGCCCCACGGACCCCCAGAGGCCTTAATTCCTTATTATAAGCAACTAGAATTGCTATAGCGGATTCCAGGAAGAGCCGAGGGACCTGGGCCGGGTGTCAAACTTCTTACCACCATGAGGTGGATGTGCGTACATGGGCGCCTACCCGCCACGCCCTCCTGGTTCCTCGCATTTTGTCCCACGGACCCCCAGAATCCTTAATTCCTTAATATAAGAAACTAGAATTGCTATAGCGGATTCCAGGAAGAGCCGAGGGACCTGGGCCGGGTGTCAAACTTCTTACCACCATGAAGTGGTTGTGCGTACATGGGTGCCTACCGACCACGCCCTCCTGGTTCCCCGCATTTTGCCCCACGGACCCCCCAGAATCCTTAATTCCTTAATATAAGCACCTTGAATTGCTATAGCGGATTCCAGGAA